>OU342736.1:460854340-462281840 GCA_910589765.1 Avena atlantica
CAAGTGAGTTAAGAATAAGTTCTGAATCTTAATTTAATTAAGAGATAAATATTACAACTTAAATTCTATCCAAAGAAAAACAATAATGAATATGAAACTTATTTCTTAGCATCAATATATATATAATCAAGTTATAAAATTATAACTTATTAAAATCATCCACACAATTCACAAAAGAAAATATACAAAGAATAAGAATATTCTTTATTAATAATAATATAATCTTTATTACAATTGAATAAAATAAAGATTACAAAAGTATGAAGAAGATTACATTGGACTATTTACTAACTATTCTAGAACTAAACCTAAACCAAATCTTCATCCATATATCTATACCTGCAAGACAAAGCCTAAATAAAAACAAAAGAAGGTTCGTGTTAGTATTATTTCTCTCAGACATGTCAATGAAGTGCACTAGACAAATTCATCATTGAGAAGTTTATAGAAAAGGGGCAAATTTCACCAATATGAAAGAATCCATCTTTCATAAATTTAAAGCCAGAAGTCAAATGACAGCCAAGAGGAACAAATCCACCAGCCAGGTAAAAGTAACCAGGTAAAAGTAAGTTTCAAAATTCTAAACATATCCACAAGTGCACAGCAAGCACACAGGCAGGACACACACCAACATGCATGTGGTGTGTTGTCGACCTCACAGAATAGCCCAATCTCACAAAACCACAAGCGCAGCCGTGGAGAGGCACCAGTGCATTACTCCACTGCACAACACACAAGAACAGCCAGCCTAGACAGCAGCTTACCAACCACATCAGCTAAACCAAACCACCAAGGATCAACCAAACATCACCAGGATGGTTACATAAGGAGGGGGATGGATCAGGTGGATAGCAAGATCAAGCCCAGGAGCTAGGAGGAGCAGATTAGCTCAAGATCAAGCACAAGAGTCCAGCAAAACCGGATCAATATCATCACTAACTTACTTCACAATCATCATATTATGTGTTGAGTTTCATAAAACCTTCACATGATCTAATCATCTTATTTAGATAAAAGCATGTGTTGTTTTATAAAACAAACCCTCAGAAAGCACCCAAGTGGGGTGAATCCATCATAGGGATTTCTGAAACTCTAAAGGCAAATAACAAAGTACCAGGATCCAACCAGAGCTCAGAGCAACATCCTTGCTCTGCTGTCAAACTATATTTTACAATTCAATCATACATATACCTATGATCTATTCTAGGCACATCCCTAAAGGAAGGGTAGCACCTTAGAAATAAATCTTTGGGATCCATAAATTGATCAAGCTCACTATCATTTTTTCCAAGCTTTGATTCAATAAAGAATAGCTGGTACCACTACCAGGACTATCTAGATGAACCAATTAAATAAGATTTGAAACCCTAAGCCTCAGACCAACATCATTGGTCTTAGGGAATTCAGAAAAGAACATCTATGTTTATCCCTCAAAGCCAAGTTTGTCATTAAGCATAAAACAACCCAATCCATGGGTTGGAATCAAACTTGTGTACCATACCATGATGGTGTCACAAGAACAATCCATTATGAATTAGGATAGACATTTAATCATCACAAATTGAAACAATCAACTTAACTAATCATTTTCCTGTTAACACAGGAATCATAACTAGGATATTCCTATGATACACTTCACTGTTTGAGATCATGATGTCATAATCATGATCATAAACCCAGAGATGACAGTGAAAACTTATCAAGTGACTGACTTAATTAAGCATGATTCCCAAGCAACTATATCATCTAAATCTGATGCAATCCAAGCATCAAATCATCTAGTAAGCCACCAGAAACATCATAGATCATTTCAATCAACATGCCTCAGGCCAATAATCATTTAGAATGTGTACAGACCATCCAAACATGATTCAATTCATCCAGTACATGATCAATCACATAGCAGGAACCCTAAATGGATAATCATCCTAATCTGAACCAGACAGTAGCAAGAGAGGACACTGCCAGCATGTAGCATCGAATCAGCAAGCAGAGAGCACCGGGGGAGAGGAATCAAACTCACTATAGGTCCTCGCTGAAGAATAGAAGAGAAAGCAGAGGGGACAACGACCATGGCGGCACGGGGAGCACCCAGAGGGCGCGCTGCAACCCGCACGGCGCCACGGTAGTGACCCTGATCACGCCTGGAGGTGAAGAGCATCACCTCGATGCACGACGACCACGGAAGCACCTGAATCCGTGCCAATCCCCAAATCCTAGGGTTCAGGACGGCATCGGTTCATGGCAGGAGAGCCCCAAGCTCGAATCCAATTGGATAGAACGAACGGGCGTCACCGACAACCCCCTGTTGCACCACAGTAGCGACCAGAACGGCCTACAGCGGTGGGAATCGCCGATGGCGGCATCGCCGGCCACAGGGTCGGGGTCAGAGGAGGAGAGGATGAACTCGAGGGAGAGAGAGGCAGTGATGAGTGGGCCAAGCTGGGCCAAACCCTTCGGGGTGGTCTTTTTGTCTAGGACTAATGGGCCACTAGGGCCCAATAAGTATAAATAGCCCAGAAACATTTTTAGGCCTGTTTTAATAAAAAGAAAAAGACCAAAATACCCCTAGACTTAAATAAATCTTAGAAAATAAAATAAAAGTCCAAAAATTACAAGTAAAATATTTTTGGATTCACAATAATCCATACTATTCAAATAAAATAAAATAAAATATAAAATTTTAGACATTTAAAATTTTATAAGAATTTTGTAATTTATATATTCCTTATGGAATTTTACAAAATTACTGAAAGATAATAAAAATAAATAAAAATCACTTTCATTATATATTAATATTATAGTATTTTTGAAAAATATTAATTGAATATTTAATAACAATTTTTAATGTATAATTGATAATTCCTAAAAAGAATTATTAAATCAATGAAAGTCAAATAAAAAAAGAAATAAAATAAAATAATTCAATATATGCTATAAATATTAAAAGGTAATATTTATAAATGCTTTATTAATATTAAAGGGCACCATATATAGGGAAAATGCATATAGAGTTAAAATAATGCATTACATTACTTGCATAATCATTTTGCTTTTTTAAATATTGTCCTTACCAGGCAATAATGATGTTTTTGTAGACATAGAAGCTCAAGGTCTAGTGCAAGCATCAGACTTCACTACCTTGCCATCACAAGGCAAGTTCATCACTTGCTCATGTCCTTTGAAGAGTCTTTATCAAAGTATTTGCAAATTGTGTGTTATCATATATGCTATAAAAGAAAGAAAATATTATTTTCACAAATAAAGAAATCATAGATATCATCCTAAGTGATGATAGAATTGAGCAATGGAACTTAGGGTTCTAGTTGCGAACAATGATGATCAAGTAGGGACTTAATAACCCCTGACATCAGTGATTCTAGCGCCGTATATTACGCGTTAGCCATGAGATTTGGAATGGGAAAGAGAAGTCAGCTGTATCTTCTTCCTCTCGCGTGAAGCCGGATGTGCATGTCGTGGCTGTTATCCTCGTAGCGTGCATATTAATTGGTAATTCTTTGAGGATATGCAGCATATGGGTGGGAACCCTTATCGTCCCACGATAGTTCTGGCATCTAACGGTTTGTACAAACCATTGCCGTAATTCATTATGTGGGCATGGTGTACACCAAGGAGGCATGTGGGGTCGCGAAGGGGGCAGTGATTGGCCTGGACCAACTACTGGGCCCCACATCATGGAATTGTGGACGTGAAAGTACGCCCGGTTGTGCAACAAGGAGTTGATCTCTCATGGGTAAAGTAACGCACCTCTGTAGAGTGTATGAACTGTAACTTGTTACTCCCTGTTCCGGGAAGGAGCTACGAACGCGGCGGGAAAGGAACTCCATGAAAGTTCTGGTCAACCTATGAAGACTGATGGTCATAGATTTTTAGAATAAAATCAATCTTTGAAGAAAGATTTACAAAAATTGCATAGTACCAAGGATTTATAATCCGAGGTGGTAGTTAGAGCATCAAACTTCCCACCTTGCATAAAATGAATTTGTTGGGTAACGTTGTTACTCATTCTTTCCTTTGATCCCTTGCTTAGACTCTGAGGATCCCGAAGACGTGCCAATGTATGCAGCCGAATGTCAAGAAGATGCGTTCTATGAGGAACCTGGTCTATCCGGAGGTGTTGAAGGAGTGGATTACGAGATCCGCTACGGTGTCAATGATAACGAATCCAACTAAGTACTCCTAGTTAGTAGTGACCAATGGAGACGAGCAGCATGAACTCTATAGAATAAGCTGCTGAGCTCAACTCCTAGACGGAGTTGCTACTTTTAAATTCAGCTGAACAGTTTATATTTTGGTTTGTAAGTTGGATCTTTTGGAAGTCTTGAACTTTCGGTATTGTAATAATAATAATGTGTGTACTTTTGTAATATGGACCCGCAATGTTTCTATTGTACCACTCTGAGGGATGTGATATTTACGGAACGGTGTTCTGTGGATGTCATGTCAACGACTATAGTGTACTACACATGCAGTGGTATGCTGGGTCACCGCAGTGTGGTATGTTGGATTAGAGTGGGCATCAACGGTTGTGGATCATCGTTGACGACCGACCTTTCGCCGACGAGCTCTAACCCTAGCGGCTCGGTGGGGGTGCATAGGGGGCGTACCAGGGCTCCAGCGACAACGACGAGGAGGGAAAACGGACGGGTGGTCGACGGCGAGCTCAGGGACAGTCGAGGCAGCTCCGGGGGTGGTCGCAATCAGCGGCGCCCTTCTCCTCCAGAGGCGGCCTGCTCCGGTACAATTCCGGCGATCTGCTGCTCCCCGTGCTCGGGCTAGAGGTGTGGGACGATCAGTGAGGTGAGGGGAGTGGAGTGGTGTGCTGCAAACGGCTGGGGGTGCCCTCCTTTTATAGGCTCGACGGTGAGACCGAGAGGGATGGGCAGGCGACGGTGGCGACATGGCTACGGGCTGCTAGCGGCATGGCTGAGGGTGGTGATCGACGCGCGGTCTCCTGGCGGTGCACTAGGACTTTAATGCGGGCTTAAGGGCGGTGGTAAGCGGTCGGGCGGAGCTGGCGCTCTGAGCGACAAAGGCGGCGGCTTCAACGACGAGCGGTGGTTGTGAGGCATTGGACGGCGAATGGGGGTGTCTGGCATGCTCCCTAGGTCGTGAAGAAGCGGTGGGCGCGGGATGTGGTCGAGGGGCGGCTTGTGCACGTGTGCCGGGTGCGGCGCTCTAGTGCGTGCTCAGCATGGCGTGGTGGAAATGGGCGCGGGGATTTCTCGGTGGTCCACGGCTGGGCCTGGATCGGGGAGGGGACAGTGGGCGGCGGTGAGGTGCTGGCTATTTCCTAGTCATGGCGAGAGAGGGAGAGGCGGTCTGCTGCGGTGGCGACCAAGTTGGCCGGCAAGGTGGGGCTCGGCTTGGCATGGCCATGCTGCTAGGGGGTAGGGGATGGGTTAGTGATGCCCTGGTTTGATCCAGTGGGAACAATGTGAGCAAATGGGGGTCAAATGGGAAACAAGTTTGGCCAGAACACTATTCAAAATAGTGAATTTTGTTTTGTTTGAATTCTGCCTGCTAAGTGTTTGATGAAATGGCCACAAGAAAATTCTTTTTTAATTTTGAAAAGATTTTTGGTGAGTGTGCTAGGCATAAGCTTGAGACTCTGTGGTTTCTTGGGTTTTGAAAATTGAGCTTGTTTGAGTGGTTTTTGAAATAGTGGAATCTTCCCATATGAAATAGATTCAATTTTAAACTGTCATTTCAACTTAGCATTTGAATGTTTTTGAAGATCACAAAGTGGGCCTTGGTACCTCATTATGTGTACTAGCAAGGGGTGCAAAGATCCACAGTTGTTTCTGTTAAGTTTTGAGTGCTAGGAATAGCCAAAGTAGACATGATAGTTAATTTGGCAAAAATGACCATTCACTTCATTTATTTATTTTGAGTTGTTTTTCTTTGGGAAAAGTTTGTGAATGATTTAGATGATGTTTATTTCACTTAAGAATCATTTTACAAGCAATGAATCACAGAACCATGGCAATTCAAATGAACTCCTAATTTAAATACACCTACACATGAATGCTTTCATATTTTGAGATGGGAAAGTTTTTGTTAACCCTAATTTTGATGATTTGGATCTTGATTAACTTGGATTAAAGTTTTGGGATGTTACAATATGTCCATATTATGCATACATGTGCATCATGGGATGGATAACAATGTTGCAGGATGAAGTTTTCCTTTTCGTCATGCCAAAAAGCCATTTTACATTTTCTAAGTGCAAAAAACGGGCGGTTTTGTGAAGCAACCACCAAATGGCTAATTCAAAATGCTACCACCACATTTAAAAAAAAATACTAGACCACCTTACATGGACAATGTCCTAACAGGGGGATCTCAAACCTTTTGTCTATCCCAGGTGAAAAAGACAAATTACTTCGGAATTGGCATGAAGTGGGTGAGATATAAACTATAGGTACATGATCTGATGCTCATGATTTTTTACTAAAATAATTTTTAGGTTCACAATATGCTATTTCATCAGAGATCTACCTCAAGTTTATCGAGGCTCAGCCCCGAGAAGAATCTTCATGCCCGTTGTTCGACAAAGTTCAACGATAGTTTAAAACTGGCATAAGAAATTCAAAAACGATCCAAACAATGAGAAACCTGCATGTGGTGTCATATTATGTGACATAGTTATAAGGAAAAATATCAAACTTGGTATATTGCTTATGTTTTAAAAAAACCTTCACAAAATGACCTATCTCATTCGAGGTTTCCTGAATTTCGGGTCAAATGACCAAGGTTATGGCTAGAATCAAGGCATAGTTTGTGATAATATGTCCATATTGTGCATACATGTTTATCATAGGATGGCAAACAATGTTGCGGGAGGAAATTTTCCTTTTCGTCGCGCCAAAAAGCCGTTTACCATTTTTCGAGTGCAAAAAAGGGCGGTTTTGTGAAGCAACCACCAAATGGGTAATTCAAAATGCTACCACCACATTTTTCAAAAATACTAGACCACCTTAAATGGACAATGTCCAATCAAGGGGATCTCAAACCTTTCCGTATATCCCGGTAAAAAGACAAATTTCTACCGAATCGGTAGGAAGTGGGTGAGATATGAACTATAGGTACATGATCTGATGCTCATGATTTTTTACAAAAATCATTTTTAGGTTCAAAATATGCTATTTCATCGGCGATCTGCTTCAAGTTTATCAAGTATCGGCCCGAGCTAAGAATCTTCATGCACGTTGTTCGACAAAGTTTGACGATAGTTTAAAACGGGCATAAGAAATTCAAAAACGATCCAAACAATGCGAAATCTTCGCGTGGTGTAATATTATGTGACATAGTTGGAAGCAAAAATATCAAACTTGTTATATTGATTATGTCTCAAGAAAACCTTCACAAAAATACATATCTCATTCGAGGTTGTCAAAAAGACATTTCCCATGTTTAAACGGGCAAATGAAATTATGGCTAGAATCACAACATGGTTTGTGATATATTGATATTGATATCATATTTAGATTACTCTCATTTTTTGATCAATTTAGACATATTATTTGTCGAATCCCGATTTACGTATTTAAATATATTAATTATTCCATATTAAATCGAAAATCCAAAAAAAATAAAATCATTATATTTTTATTTGAATTCAATAATAGTTCAAAAGCATATTCCCTTGCTAGAGATATTCCTTTTATTCATCCCGAATTTTGTGAATGCGTTTACTTATTCATGGTTGTTTACTTAAATAATTGTATGTAATTTCAAAAATTACAAACATGTGACATGATGATATAAGAGTTAATAGGATTGATATCATAGTATTGATAACAATGTATAAATTGCTTTGCGGAAACAGATTTTGAAAGAACGGAGAAGTTAAGCGTGCTCGAGGTGGAGTGGTGAGTATGGGTGACCGACCGAAAAGTTTGACCAAGACTATAATTTGATTAAAGATTAAGTGTAATTTGTGTTAAAAAAATTCAAAGTTAGAGATTAACGAGTCAAACAATTTAAAGATTTAAAAAAATAAAAAATAAAGTAAAAAAACTTATTTTTGCAACCGGCTGGTAGGCTATGTCGACGGCCGCTATGCCGAGGGTAGCCGTTGACGTAGCGTATGCCAACGGCTTTTTGATACGTCGACGGCCTCCGTGTGTTCTGCCGAGAGAGATCTTTGCCGAGAAGCATACGCCGACGATTTTTTTAGCCTACGCCGATGGCTTTTACCCCTCGGTGTATCACGCGCGTTCTGTAGTGCATGATTCCGTGCTACGGATCGAGCTGAATACTCCTTCCGCGCTCAATTCAAGATGTCTATTTAGATTATGAGTGCGCATTGAATCAATCATCACATGTAAGTATTGGAGTTGGAGGAGTTGCTTCGTGTTGATTGCATGGAACTGCAGCAGCAAAAGACTCTAAGTACGTACAGAGACATGCATATAGTGTAGCGCAGGATAGAGACGGTTGATATGTATGTTGTAGCGTGAGGGCATATCGAGGGGCACACCCTAATTTGGGTTTGTCCTTAAACAGAAAGTGTGACGCTGTCTAGCCGATTCAGACAGTGCATCTAGCGTCGCGGCCGTTCGATTCGTGATAGCCATTTTGGCCAGCGCTGGCCAGTTGGTCAATGGTCATTTCATATTAACATTTAACTTAGTAGACACACAAAATATAAATAAAGTTGCCAATAAAATGAAGTGACTACTAAACAAAGTGGAAAATATGTGTCATTGCGAGCACCGTCAAAATGTGGCAAGTTCCTTTTAAATGTGCGAAATGAGACAATTATCTTACAACATGTCCAAAAAGTAGCAAGTATTTCTCCCATATGGCACTAATATATGCCATTGCCCTTCAAGCATCACGAGATCGGATGATCTTTTGCTTCTTCCCGATCCAGGCCCTTTGTTCAGGATCGGCGATGCTCTCCAAGTCGGTCATCATGATCTTGTTCTCCTCGGCCATGATCTTGGCTTCAGCCTCCATGCACCTAGACTTGGCATTGGTCTATTGATGACCCACAAGTATAGGGGATCGCAATAGTCTTCGCGGATAGTATTAATCAATTTATTGATTTGACACAAGGGGAGCCAAATAATACTTGCAAGCCTTAACAACTGAGTTATCAGTTCAGCTGCACCTAGAAATAGTTCTTGCTCACCGAAGTTTATCAGTAGCAATAGTTTGAAGTAGCAACAGCAACAGTGAAACAGTATCAATAGTAATAGTAATGGTAACAGTAGGATTCGAGTGCGGTAGGCATAGGGATGGATGGATGGGCGTTGCATGGACGAGTCTAAACATGTAACTTCAAGACCTAGGGCATTGGAGATAAATAATAACAAGCATCCAAGTACTAAACAATCCTAGGCATGTGATCCAAATATAGTCATACGTGCTCGCAATAAGAACTTGCACAACATCTTTTGTCCAGTCATCCCGTGTCAGCGGGGCCTCTAGGGAACTACTGACAATTAAGGTGCTCCTTTTAATAAAGCACCGGAGCAAAGCATTAACACTCCGCGAACACATGTGATCCTCACACCACAGCCATCCCCTCCGGTTATCCCAATTATTGTCACTTTGGGGCCTTTGGATCCGGACAATGATATGTGTACACAACTTGCAGATAAGATCACAAACAATACTATCATAATGATTCAATAATAAGTTCAGATCTCAGATCATGGCACTCGGGCCCTAGTGACAAGCATTAAGCACAACAAGTTGCAACAAATTCAAATAGCACTAATAGAGATACTAGGCACTATGCCCCTAACAGATCTTATTCGATTACATGATAGATTTCGTCCAATACCAACCATCCCCAAGCCTACAACGGGGGATTACTCACTCACGGACGAGGGAAACATAGGTGGTTGATGGAGATGTGTTGGTGATGATGATGGTGATGATCCTCTCCAAATTCCCCGTCCCAGCAGGGTGCCAGAACGGAGTTTCTGGATCCGTATCTTGGTTTCTCGTGGCGGCGGCGGAGCGGAACTCTTTCTGAAAAACTATCGAACCCCCTCTGTTTTTAGGTCAGAAGGCAACTTATAGGCGCAGAGGGAGGCCGAGGAGCTGCCTGGGATGGCCAGACCTCCCCCAGGCGCGGGGTCAGTGGGCCCGCGCCTGGGGTGGGTCTAGGCCCCCCAGGCCTCCCTTCTTTCTCCCCTTCTGGCTCCGTGGATCTTCTGGTGAGAAATAGTTTTTGGCATATTTTCCGGGATTTTTCCTGATAGTTCATTTTCTGCACAAAAAGAAGACACCAAGGTAATTCTGTTGAAAACAGCGTCAGTCCGTGTTAGTTGTATACAAATCACACAAGTTTAGAGAAGAAACAATAGCAAAGTGTTCAAGAAAGTAGATACGTTTTGGACGTATCAACTCCCCCCAAGCTTAGCTTATTGCTTGTCCTCAAGAAATTTAGTTGAAAACTGAGTGCGATAAAAGAACTTTCACGAACACTTTGCTTCATATGATGTATATATTCTCAACACAGGAGTAGATGCTTAGACAATTCATAATAAAGAGTATGCAACTAAGTCTACACAATAGTCAATGCAAGGTATGAAGAGAAACCAACTCAACAATAATAAGTTGAATGAAACATAAACATAAGCAACATTGCAATGCTCATAATAAGGTATGATAGAGTGGTATCTCACTTGCCTTTGTTTGAAGAGAACAATATAAATGCCAAGGCACCTCTGAAGTTTATATGAAGACTAGAGATAAAGATATCAGAGATACAAGCATCAAAGTCATGACATAATTAACCAAGTTTTGGAACAAACACAAGAATGACAACTATGCTCTCAAGAAGGTGCTCATAGAAAAAGTGGCGACTCAACAAAGTTGTGAAAACGGTTTTGTGAAGGTTTGAAAGGCTTCCCGATGCTGAAAGGAAGGCACTCATTAGCTTTGAGCTCTCATTGCCCCTATCATAGGCATCTTCATGTGGTTAAGGTGACAGTGAGGTCCACTCTGAATCATATGTTTGACAGACCATAGACTGGAAATCCCATGTCCTTGAGTACGAGTGTCGCTCCGCATGCTACTCAACTTTGATCACCTGAAAGTTCTTGTCATTGTAAATACATGCATATCATCGAGAACCGCCAACGGGGTACCCCTTGCACATGGTACAGGAGCTTTCCCATAACCAAAATGACAAGGCAAGCAGACAATGAGCATCTCAGCAATCTTTTTATTTACCATATGCATAGATTTTTATTGAGGACGCTTCACAGATGCTCATTATAGTGTTGCTGCAAGTTTCCACCATGATTAAGCATGGCTTAGGCTAGCGGCCCAGGCGTTTCTCTAACACAATGTATAAACTCCATGAACTAACAACTTCCCCTTTTATTTTACATCGTCGACATCCGTAAACAAAAGAGCAAGGAATTAACTGGATAAGATATCCAACAGGTGTTGAAAGCGTTCCCCGTGACAGCACGGTTCTGCTGACTCCCGGTATATAATTAGCAAGCATATAACTTTCATGGACTAGTTACAATGGTTCAAGATTATTAAGCGCAAGGAATAAAGTGTGCCATCAAGTTTGTGAGAGCTTTACTAACTAACTTTCTCAAAACAGACAAACATTTTATTTTGGAAGAAAACACGGCATATGTAATATGCACTGAAGTAGCAAATGATGCTAAGTAGGTATGGTGGACACAACTAGCAATATTGGTTTTGGGAAGTTGGAAGCACAGGTAGAGCACGTACTAAGTGCAAGTGAAGGCTAGAAATAGAGAGGGAGGGACAAACGAGAGAGCAATAACTATCATAATCATGCTTGCAATAAAACAGGACTAACTATGGCATGAAAGTGATACAAGAACTCTGAGGCAAAATAAATCATCGAGGCTTACTGACTATTGATTAGTCATATGCATGCGTGAGCATGTGCCAAGTCGATTCATATGAACAGTCAGAGGAGGATACCACAATGTCATACCAAAGTATGAATAAAACAATGCAAGCAACATTCATGTGGCATGCTACAAACTATTAGCAAACTAGAGCTAATCATAGACAAGTAAGAACTGTTGGAATTATGCCCTAGAGGCAATAATAAAGATGTTATTATTATAATTCTTGTTCATGATTATGTTTATATTCCATGCTAGAATTGTATTAAGCGGAAACTTTAATACATGTGTGGTTTGTGAACAACACCGTGTCCCTAGTACGCCTCTATGGACTAGCTCATTGATTAATGATGGTTAAGGTTTCCAAACCATGGACATGAGTTGTCGATTAATAATGAGATCATATCATTGGGAGAATGATATGATGGACAGACCCAAACTAAGCGAAGAAATTAGATCGTGTCATCGTGTTCGTCTTTGCGAAGCTTTTCTTATGTCAAATATTGTATTCCTTAGACCATGAGATAATACAACTCCCTGGTATCGGAAGAAAGCTTTGAGGTCATCAAACGTCATCCTATGAGAGTGTGATCATAAAGGTGTCTCTCAGGTGATCGGAAAGTATCTGTTGGGTTGTATGTATCGAGATGGGATTTGTCCCTCCCAAGTCGGAGAGATATGCTTCGGGCCCACTCGGTAATCGATATCAACACCGCTTGCAAGCATGTGGTTAAGGAGTTAATCACAAAGTGATATCGGATTACGGAATGAGTAAAGTACTTGCTGTGAACGAGATTGAACTAGGTATGACGGTACCGACGATCAAATCTCGGGCAAGTAAAATATCGCGAGACGAAGGGAATATATATATGGGATTGATTGAATCCTGGCATCGTGGTTCATCCGATATGATCATCGATGAATGTGTGGGAGTCAATATGGGTTTCCAGACCCCGCTGTTGATTATTGATAAAAGATCATGTCTGCATATTCTCGAACCCGCAGGGTCACACACTTAACGTGTATCGACGCTAGGATAGATTGGATAATTGGTTTATGAGTTTTTGTTCGGAGTCTAGGATGGGATCCGGAACATCACGAGAGGTTCCGGAGTGGTCTGGAGAATAAAATTCATATAAGGCAGTGCAGTTTTTGGAGTTCGGAATTGTTCCGGGTTAATCGGTATTGTACCGGAAGCTTCTAGAACCTTCCAGAAGGGGACCAACGTGGCCCCACCTTCCGGGAGGGGGTATGGGCCTATGAGGGAGTGCCCTGGCCGCATTGGGCCAGGGGCACAAGGCCCCATAGGGCCCAGCCGACCAAGAGAGGTTTAAACTCGAGATAGACCTTCTAGAAGGGGGGGTTTCCTTGCCCCCCACTCCTTATCCTTTGGGGCCGCCGGTTTGGGCTTGGGGGAGGGGCTAGGGCTGCGCCTCCCCTCTATATAAAGAGGTCTGGGGGCGCACCAACCCCCTACATCTTCCCCTCCAACCCTAGCCGCCCTGCTGACCTTCCTCTTTCCCTCCCGACTGCTTGTAGGCGAAGCCCTGCTGCAGAAATTCTCCACCATATACACCACGCCGTCGTGTTGTAAATCCAATCCGTCTCTCCACCATACTTGCTGGACCGAGGAATGAGGAGACGTCGAGGTGCTGCACGTGTGCATCTCACGGAGGCACCGCCACTTGTGGTGCTAGATCGGATCGGATCGCGAGGAGGAGAAGCGAGTACGACTACATCACCCACGTTCCGACGAACGTTCCGCTGTGCAAATCTTCAAGGGTATGAAGATCTAATCCAATCTCTCTCGTTGTTTGCATCTCCTAGATTAGATCTTGGCTTCCCTCTATTCGCAACCATAGAAAATTTTGATTTACTATGCCGCGAAACCCTTCAGTGGTATCAGAGCTAGATCTATGCGTAGATGTGTTTCACGAGTAGAACGCAACATGGTTGTTGTGGGCGTTGATGTTTTCTGTTGCAAGCCTCTTGTTTGTGTTCTTCTTATGACGCGGGATAGTGAGATTGAAGCGGTCCAGGCCAACCTTACGCGACGTCGTTCGCGAGACCGGCTCCGCACTTGACGTGTGGCTTGTTCCACACATGCGGCTGGTGGATGTCAGTTTCTCTCACTATAGTTGTCATGGGATTAACACCGGAGTTTGGCAACCATAATATCACTGTTGTGGCTTTCCGTAGTAAGAATCGTTCTTAGCATCTACTCCCATAAGCCACGTAAAACATGCAACAACAAAGTAGAGGCGTCTAACTTGTTTTTGCAGGGAGTGTTTTCTGTGATATGGTATGGCCCAAGATGTGATGTGTATAATGTATGCGATGATCATGTTTTGTAATGTTTCACGACTTGCATGTCGATGAGTACACAACCGGCAGGAGCCATATGGTTGTATTTATAATTGTGTATGACCTGTGTGTCAACTTATTATGCGCCATGTAATAGTTTCACTTTATCGCTAAGCAGTTAGCAATAGTTGTAGTTGCTATTCGTGGTGGAGGCAATCATGGTGGAGTGATGGAGATCATGCCGGCACGCACAAGATGGAGATCATTGCACGAAGATTGGCTATACCATGTCACATTAAAGTTATATGCATGTGATGTTTATCCTTTTATGTATCTTATCATGCTTAGATCACGACGGTAGCATTATAAGATGATTCCTCACTTAAAGATCAAGATAAAAACTGTGTTCTCCCCAAGTATGCACCGTTGCGAAAGTTCGTCGTGTTCAAGCATCACGTGATGATCGGGTGCTATAGACTCTACGCTCACATACAACGGGTGCAAGCCAGTTTTGCACACGCGAAAATACTTGGGTCTAACTTGACGAGCCTAGCATGTACAGACATGGCCTCGGAACACATGAACCGAAAGGTTAAGCATGAGTCATATGAATGATATGATCGACACTTCGTTGTCCACCATTGAAGCCACATCTCTTCTCGTGATGATCGGATTAGGTGTGGTGAATTTGGATCGTGTTCACTAAACAACTTGAGGGATGTTGAATTTAGTGGGAGTTCATCTAGTAATTTGATTAAAAGTTGAACTAGTTATCATGAACATAGTCTAATTTGTACTTGCAAATACTGTAGATCACATGGCCAAATCCAACTTCAACTTCAACATTTTCGCTGAGAAGGAAAAGCTTAGAAACAATGGGTCTAACTTCACCAATTGGTTCCGCAATCTAAGAATCATTCTCTCTGGTGGTCAAAAGGACTATGTCCTTGGGAAAGCGTTAGGTGACCCCCCTGCTGCAACTGCACCGGCTGATGAGAAAACTGTTTATCAGTTGCGCAAAGATGATTATGGTGTGATTAAGAGCACCATGTTGTTTGCTATGGAACCGGAACTTCAAAATCGTTTTGAAGAGTATCCCGGGCCCTTTGAGATTCTCGAAGAACTGAAAACCATGTTTCAGACTCAGGCCCGTTCTGAGAGATATGAGATCTCTGAGAAGTTCTTTAACTGCAAGATGGAGGAAGGGAGTTCCGTTAGTGAGCACGCCATTAAGATGACGGGCTACACTCAATGCCTTGAGCAACTGGAATGCATGATTCCAGAGGAGCTCAAGATTGACAGGGTTCTGCAATCACTCCCTCCCAGCTACAAAAGTTTTGTAGTGACTCATAATCAGATTGGTTCCACTGATACGATCACCGAGCTCTTCGCAAAGCTGAAGGCCGCGGAAGTGGACATCAAAAAGGATAATCATGTGTTGATGGTCAACAAGCCCACCTTTAAGAAAGGTAAGGGAGCAAAGAAGCCCTTCAAGAAGGGCGGCGGCAAGCGCACTGCCCCTGCTGAGAAGAATCTCAAGTCTGGTCCTAAGCCGGACACTGAGTGCTTCTATTGCAAGGACAAGGGTCACTGGAAGCGCAACTGTCCGAATTACTTAGCGGGCAAGAAGGTTGGCACCATCAAAGGTATATTTGATATACATGTTATTGATGTTTTCCTTACTAGCCCTCGTTGTAGTGCCTGAGTATTTGATACCGGTTCAGTTGCTAATATTTGTAACTCGAAACAGGAGCTACGGAATAGACGGCGGCTTGCGAGGGATGAGGTGACGATGCGCGTTGGCAACGGATCAAGAGTTGATGTGATGGTCGTCGGCACGCTCTCCTTAGTTTTACCTTCGGGATTAGTTTTAAACCTTAATAAATGTTATTATGTGCCTGCGTTGAGCATGAACATTATTTCTGGATCGTGTTTATTGCAAGACGGTTATTCATTTAAATCGGAGAATAATGGTTGTTTTATTTATATGAGTAACATATTTTATGGTCATGAACCTCTTGTGAATGGTTTATTTCTTCTAAATCTCGAAAGGGATGAAACACACATCCATAACACTGAGGCTAAGAGATGCAAAGTAGACAGTGATAATACTACTTATTTGTGGCACTGTCGTCTAGGTCATATTGGTGTAAAGCGCATGAAGAAACTCCATTCTGATGGACTTTTGGAGTCTCTTGATTTTGAATCATTTGACACATGCGAACCATTCCTCATGGGCAAGATGATCAAAACCCCATTCTCCGGTATGATGGAGCGAGCAACGGACTTGTTGGAAATCATGCATACCGATGTATGCTGACCGATGAGTGTTTCGACGCGCGGTGGATATCGCTATTTTATCACTTTTACCGATGACTTAAGTAGATATGGGTATGTCTATTTAATGAAACATAAATCTGAAACGTTTGAAAAGTTCAAAGAATTTCAGAATGAAGTGGAGAACCATCGTAACAGAAAGATTAAGTTTCTACGATCCGATCGTGGAGGTGAATATTTGAGTTATGATTTTCTCACGCATCTTAAAGCAAGCGGAATCGTTTCGCAACTCACGCCACCCGGAACACCACAGCGCAATGGTGTGTCTGAACGCCGGAATCGAACCCTATTAGATATGGTCCGATCAATGATGTCTCTTACTGATTTGCCGTTATCATTTTGGGGTTATGCATTAGAAACCGCTGCATTCACTTTAAATAGGGCACCATCTAAATCCATTGAGACGACACCGTATGAACTGTGGTTTGGTGTGAAACCTAAGTTGTCGTTTCTTAAAGTTTGGGGATGCGAAGCTTACGTCAAGAAGTTGATGCCGGACAAGCTCGAACCCAAAGCGGAGAAATGCGTCTTCATAGGATACCCTAAGGAAACTATTGGGTATACCTTCTATCACAGAACCGAAGGCAAAGTGTTTGTCGCAAAGAACGGTTCCTTTCTTGAGAAGGATTTTCTCTCGAAAGAAGTGAGTGGGAGGAAAGTAGAGCTAGACGAGGTTACTGAACCTTCTCTTGAATTGGAGAGTAGCGCAGCACCTGAAATTGTTCCAGTGCCGCCTGCACCAACAATAGAGGAAGCTAATGACAAGGATCATGAAGCTTCGGACGATGCTGCTACTGAACGTCGCAGGTCGACAAGGTCGCGTGCCCCTCCTGAGTGGTACGGCAACCCTGTCTTAACTGTCTTGTTAGTAGAAGACAGTGAACCTACGAACTATGAGGAAGCGATGATGAGCCCAGACTCTGAGAAATGGCTAGAAGCCATGAAATCCGAATTGGGATCCATGAGCGAAAACCAAGTATGGACTTTGGTGGACCCTCCTAGCGACCGAAAGGCCGTTGAGTGCAAATGGATTTTCAAGAAGAAAACGGACGCGGATGGTAATGTTACCGTCTATAAAGCACGGCTTGTCGCGAAATGTTTTCGACAAGTTCAAGGTGTTGACTACGATGAGACTTTCTCTCCCATAGCGATGTTTAAGTCCATTCGGATTTTATTAGCAATTGCTGCGTTTCATGATTATGAAATATGGCAGATGGATGTCAAGATTGCTTTCCTCAATGGCAACATTGATGAAGAGTTGTATATGATGCAACCCGAAGGTTTTGTCGATCCTAAGGATGCTGATAAAGTATGCAAACTTCAACGTTCCATTTATGGACTAAAGCAAGCATCTCAGAGTTGGAACCTTTGTTTTGATCAAGTGATAAAGAGCTTTGGATTTGTTCCAAATAGCTACGAAGCTTGTATCTACAAGAAAGTGAGTGGGAGCTCGGTGACGTTTCTAGTACTATATGTGGATGACATATTGATTATCGGAAATGACATCAACATGCTTAACGATGTGAAGAGTTATTTGAACAAGTGTTTTTCAATGAAAGACCTAGGTGAAGCTGCTTATATATTGGGCATCAAAATTTATAGAGATAGACAAAGACGCCTGATAGCTTTAAGCCAGAGTACATACCTAGACAAAGTTCTGAAAAGGTTCAGAATGGATAAGGCAAAGAAAGGTTCAGTGCCCATGTTGTCAGGTAAGATATTGAGCAAGGCTCAGTGTCGAGCTACGGTAAATGATAGGGAAGCTATGAGCAAAGTGCCTTATGCCTCGGCCATAGGTTCTATCATGTATGCCATGTTGTGTACTAGACCGGATGTGTCCAATGCTCTTAGTTTAATGAGCATATATCAAAGTGATCCAGGAGTGGAACACTGGACAGCCGTGAAGAACATCCTAAAGTACCTAAATAGAACTAAAGAAATGTTCTTAGTCTATGGGGGTGATGAACAGCTCGTCGTAAAAGGTTACGTCGACGCTAGTTTTGACACCGACAAGGATGATTCTAAATCTCAGACAGGATACGTGTATATTTTGAATGGAGGAGCTGTGAGCTGGAGAAGCTGCAAGCAAAGCGTGATCGCGGGATCTACAGTAGAAGCAGAATACATGGCTGCTGCAGAAGCGTCAAGTGAAGGAGTTTGGATCAGGAACTTCATCACTGAGCTTGGCGTGGTTCCAAGTTCATTGGACCCACTGGAGATATTGTGTGACAACACTGGCGCCATAGCACTCTCTAAGGAACCAAGATATCATCCAAAGACCAAGCATATCAACCGCAAGTTTCATATAATCCGAGATTATATAGCAAATGGAGATCTGAAGATTAGCAAAGTACATACAGATCTGAATGTCGCAGATCCATTGACTAAACCTCTTCCACGTGTAAAACATGATCAGCACCTCAGTGCCATGGGTGTGAGATTGTTGCCAAATGTAAACTAGATTATTGACTCTAGTGCAAGTGGGAGACTGTTGCAATTATGCCCTAGAGGCAATAATAAATATGTTATTATTATAATTCTTGTTCATGATAATGTTTATATTCCATGCTAGAATTGTATTAAGCGGAAACTTTAATACATGTGTGGTTTGTGAACAACACCGTGTCCCTAGTACGCCTCTATGGACTAGGTCATTGATTAATGATGGTTAAGGTTTCCTAACCATGGACATGAGTTGTCGATTAATAATGAGATCATATAATTGGGAGAATGATATGATGGACAGACCCAAACTAAGCGAAGCAATTAGATCGTGTCATCGTGTTCGTCTTTGCGAAGCTTTTCTTATGTAAAATATTGTATTCCTTAGACCATGAGATAATAAAACTCCCTAGTATCGGAAGAAAGCTTTGAGGTCATCAAATGTCATCCTATGAGAGGGTGATCATAAAGGTGTCTCTCAGGTGATCGGAAAGTATCTGTTGGGTTGTATATATCGAGATGGGATTTGTCCCTCCCAAGTCGGAGAGATATACTTCGGGCCCACTCGGTAATCGATATCAACACCGCTTGCAAGCATGTGGTTAAGGAGTTAATCACAAAGTGATATCGGATTACGGAACAAGTAAAGTACTTGCTGTGAACGAGATTGAACTAGGTATGACGGTACCGACGATCAAATCTCGGGCAAGTAAAATATCGTGAGACGAAGGAAATATATATATGGGATTGATTGAATGCTGGCATCGTGGTTCATCCGATATGATCATCGATGAATGTGTGGGAGTCAATATGGGTTTCCAGACCCCACTGTTGATTATTAATAGAAGATCATGTCTGCATATTCTCGAACCCGCAGGGTCACACACTTAACGTGTCTCGACGCTAGGATAGATTGGATAATTGGTTTATGAGTTTTTTTCGGAGTCTCGGATGGGATCTGGGACATCACGAGAGGTTCCGAAGTGGTCCGGAGAATAAAATTCATATAAGGCAGTGCAGTTTTTGGAGTTCGGAATTGTTCCGGGTTAATCGGTATTATACCGGAAGCTTCTAGAACCTTCCGGAAGGGGACCAACGTGGCCCCACCTTCCGGGAGGGGGCATGGGCCTATGAGGGAGTGCCCTGGCCGCATTGGGCCAGGGGCACAAGGCCCCATAGGGCCCAGCCGACCAAGGAAGGTTTAAACTCGAGATAGACCTTCTAGAAGGGGGTTTCCTTGCCCCCCACTCCTTATCCTTTGGGGCCGCCGGTTTGGGCTTGGGGGAGGGGCTAGGGCTGCGCCCCCCCTCTATATAAAGAGGGCTAGATCTCTATCATGTGCATCGTGGTATGATCACTATCATACCTATATGTGTAAATCCAAGGTCTATGGATTTTACACGCTATGTGTGTTGTAAGAGTATCATCTCATACTTCTACTTACAACACTACCATATCATAACACTAGCCCAGCAACAATCTAAACTAGACGCCTCTAATTTATCCATTGAAAGTTTTATGTGGCTTAGGGCTTTCGAGATAGAACCGTTCTTACCTACGAACATGAACCACAACGAGGATAATCAAATTGTTGACAACTCGCTTGCAAAATAGATATTGACTATAGTAGGAGAGACAGACACCCGCTAGCCACTTATGCAAACTAGTTGCATGTCAAGCGTGGAACAGGTCTCATGTGCGAGGACATGTAAAGTTTGTCCGGGCCGCTTCATCCCACTATGCCACCAATATCCAAAATTACAACAAAGGAGCAACAACATGATCATCATCGCCCACATACTCATATGTGTACTACCCGTGTAAAGTATCTACGCATAGATCCGGCTCTGATACCACTGTAGGGTTTGCAGCACAGAAAACAAAAATTTTCCTACGATGTGAACTATATACCAAGATCTATGTACTAGATACAAACAACGGGCGGATGTATATCCGTAGAGAACATACCCTTGAAGACCGACAAAGCTTAACGAGTTCAACTCATGGTTGATGTAGACGATCTCTTGCCGATCTCAAGATCGAGAGGAAGTCCTAGCGCCGCAAATCAGCAGCGCATCCGTGCTCGCACACATGTTAGAGGCACCGAGCAACCTCCGCCTCCTCGCTCCAGCGATGCAGCGGAAGCACAACTCTTTCTTGCCGAATAGCCACCGGGAACATGTATCTCGCTAGTCCGAGACCATGGGGGATAAATTCTAGAGGGGGAGAGAGATCCTTCACGAGGAGGTGTGAGAGACAAGTGAGGAGGGGGGCTCCTATTATAGGAGGAGGGAGGAACCCCAAGGGGGTGGCCGGCGCATGGGGCCGCCCCCTTGTCCTCCCCTCTTCATGTGGGTGGACACTCCACTCACAAATCTCCTTTAAATTCCCTCCACTCAAAAGTCCACTCAAATTCCCATTAAATTTCGACCAAATTTAATGCAAACTCTCATTAAATAAAACTCTTTTATTTTATTAAGAATTTTGTAAATTACTTTAATGACAAATATTCACAAATAACCCCTTGCTAGAATTCTATTTCACATGCATAACCACTTTATGCAATTTCACCCGAAAACCTGTTTCGGTATCTAGTGAAATAAATTCCTGCGCTTGTTCATTCTTTCGGCATGAAACATTTGCTAGAATTGGATGTCGGTGTCTCTTAAGTGTGTCACCCTACGGTTCGTGAATAATGCGGACATGATCGAGACCCCTCTCGGATCAATAATCAGAAGCGGGATCTGGAGACCCATACTGACTCCCACACATTCAACGATGACTTTCTTGTGATCGTCGGAACCTTTTACGCTAGTATCTTAATCCCTTTGTTTCACCATATATTACATGTCCGAGATTCAATCATCGGTATCTCCATACCTAGTTTGATCTTGTTACCGACATGCACTCTTTTCTCGTTCCTGTGATATAACATTCTAGTGATCAAATCACTTGCTTGCAAGCTAATAAATGTGATATCACCGAGAGGGCCCAGAGTATATATATCCGTCATCGGGATGAACAAATTCCACTCTCGATCCATGAGCCTCAACATAACACTTTATTAGTTCTGAATCCATCTTTATAATCACCCTATTACGGTGTGACGTTTGATGTTATCAAGAAACTCTTCCGGTGTTAGTGATTGACATGATCTCATGGTCTAAGGATTAGGATTACTTCGTAAGTTGTTATAGCAATATAAACTCAATGAATTTGATCGTAATGCTATACTTCGGATGAATGTTCATCACACCATTACACTAATGTTGTGATCCCATTATTAACAACATCCAATGTCCATGATCAGGAAACCTTGATCATCTTGTTAATCAACGAGCTAGTTTATGAGAGAGGCATAACTAGGAACTTTATGTTTGTTTATTAAACACACATGTATTAACGTTTCCGTATTAATACAATTATAGCATGCAAAATAAACATCTATCATATACTTGGAATACACATAATAAACACTTTATTATTGCCTCTCAGGGCATATTCCCTTCAGTCTCCCACTTGCACTAGAGACAATAATCTAGTTACATAGTGATAAATCTAACACCCATTGAGTTCTGGTGTTGATCATGTTTTGCTCTAGGGAGAGTTTTAGTCAACGGATCTGCTACATTGAGATCCGTATGTACTTTACAAATCTTTATATCTCCATCCTTGACATGCTCGCGAATGGAGTGAAACCGGCGCTTAATATGCTTGGAATGCTTGTGAGACCTTGGCTCTTTGGCATTGGCAATGGCACCATTGTTGTCACAATAGATCACCATTGGGTCCAACGCGTTTCCCACTACTCCTTGTTCGGATATGAACTCCTTCATCCAAACTGCTTCCTGAGCCGCTTCTGAAGCAGCAACATATTCGGCCTCCGTTGTTGATCCCGCTACCACAGGTTGTTTGGAGCTCCTCCAACTAACCGCTCCGCCATTCATGAGAAATACGTATCCGGATTGAGACTTAGAGTCATCCGGATCGGTGTCAAAGCTAGCGTCGACATAACACTTAGCGACGAGCTCTTCTTCACCTCCATATACAAGAAACATATCCTTAGTTCTTCGTAAGTACTTAAGGATATTCTTGACCGCTATCCAGTGTTCCGAACCTCGATCCGATTGGTACCTACTAGTCAAACTAATAGCATGTGCCACATCCGGTCTTGTACATAGCATGGCGTACATTATAGAGCCTATGGCTGAAGCATAGGGGACTTTGTCCATTATCTCTCTTTCTTCCGACGAAGCCGGACTTTGAGTCTTACTCAATGTCTTGCCTTGCAACATAGGTAAGAACCCCTTCTTACTTCCGTCCATTTTAAACTTCTTTAAAATCTTATCAAGGTATGTACTTTGTGATAGCCCTATTAGGAGCCTAGATCTATCTCTATAGATCTTTATGCCTAATATGTATGACGCTTCACCTAGGTCCTTCATTGAAAATTTGCTGTTTAGATAACTTTTAACACTGTTTAAAAGATTTATATCATTTCCGATCAATAATATGTCATCCACATATAATATCAGAAATGCCACATTGCTCCCACTCACTTTCTTGTAAATACAAGCTTCTCCATAAGTTTGGACAAATCCAAACTCTTTGATCACCTCATCAAAGCGGAGATTCCAACTTCGTGATGCTTGCTTCAATCCATAGATGGATCGCTGAAGCTTGCACAACTTGTTAGCATCCTTAGGATCGACAAAACCCTTTGGTTGTATCATATACAACTCTCCTTCAATATTACCATTGAGAAACGTGGTTTTGACATCCATCTTCCATATCTCATAATCGAAATATGCAGCAATTGCTAACATAATCCTAACTGACTTTAGCATTGCTATGGGAGAGAAAATCTCATCATAGTCAACTCCTTGAATTTGTCGAAACCCCTTTGCGACAAGTCGAGCTTTATAGACGGTCACATTACCATCAGCATCAGTTTTCCTTTTGAAAATCCATTTGTTCTCCACGGCCTTTCGGTCGTGAGGTAATTCCACCAAGTTCCAAACTTGATTTTCATACATGGATTCCATCTCGGATTTCATGGCTTCTAACCATTTGTTGGAATCCGGGCTCATCATCGCTTCTTCATACGTCGCAGGGTCATCATTTTCATCAACCATGAAATTCATGACAGGATTTCCGTACAGCTCGGGAGCTGCACGCGTCCTGTTTGACCTGCGAGGTTCGGTGGTACTCTCTTTCGGATTTTCATGATCATTATCATTAGTTCCCTCTTCAACAAGTGGAGCCAACTCCGGAACAACTTCCGGCGCTGCGCTACTCGCCATACTTTGAAGAGAAGGTTCCACAACCTCTTCGAGTTCTACCTTCCGACTACTCACACCTTTCGCGAGAAACTCTTTCTCTAGAAAGGATCCATTCTTGGCAACAAAAACCTTGCCCTCGGATCTGTGATAGAAGGAATACCCAATAGTTTCTTTAGGGTATCCTATGAAGACGCATTTTTCCGCTTTGGGTTTGAGTTTATCCGGTTGAAGTTTCTTCACATAAACATCGCATCCCCAAACTTTAAGAAATGACAGCTTAGGTTTGTTTCCAAACCACAATTCATACGGTGTATTTTCAACGGATTTAGATGGTGCCCGATTTAAAGTGAATGCAGCAGTTTCTAGTGCATAACCCCAAAATGACAACGGCAAGTCCGTGGGAGACATCATAGATCGAACCATATCTAATAAAGTACGATTACGACATTCCGACACACCATTTCGCTGTGGTGTTCCGGCAGGTGTGAGTTGTGAAACAATTCCACACTCTTTCATGTGAGTGCTAAACTCGTAACTTAGATACTCACCTCCACGGTCGGACCGTAGAAATTTGATCTTTCTATTACGATGATTTTCCACTTCATTCTGAAATTCCTTGAACTTTTCAAAGGTTTCAGACTTGTGTTTCATCAAGTAGATATAACCGTATCTACTCAAATCATCCGTGAAAGTAACAAAATAACGATATCCACCTCGCGCCGACACACTCATTGGACCACATACATCAGAATGTATGATTTCCAATAAATCTGTCGCCCGTTCCATTGAACCGGAAAACGACGTTCTAGTCATCTTGCCCATAAGGCATGGCTCACATGTATCAAATGATTCATAATCAAGTGATTCCAAAAGTCCATCTGAATGGAGCTTCTTCATGCGTTTAACGCCAATATGACCTAGACGGCAGTGCCACATATATGCGGATATATCATCATTAAGTTTAATCCTTTTAGCATCAACATTATGAATATGTGTAACACTGTTTAAAAGATCTATATCATTTCCGATCAATAATATGTCATCCACATATAATATCAGAAATGCCACATTGCTCCCACTCACTTTATTGTAAATACAAGCTTCTCCATAAGTTTGGACAAATCCAAACTCTTTGATCACCTCATCAAAGCGGAGATTCCAACTTCGTGATGCTTGCTTCAATCCATAGATGGATCGCTGAAGCTTGCACACCTTGTTAGCATCCTTAGGATCGACAAAACCCTTTGGTTGTATCATATACAACTCTCCTTCAATATTACCATTGAGAAACATGGTTTTGACATCCATCTGCCATATCTCATAATCGAAATATGCAGCAATTGCTAACATAATCCTAACTGACTTTAGCATCGCTACGGGAGAGAAAGTATCATCGTAGTCAACTCCTTGAATTTGTCGAAACCCCTTTGCGACAAGTCGAGCTTTATAGACGGTCACATTACCATCATCATCAGTTTGCCTTTTGAAAATCCATTTGTTCTCCACGGCCTTTCGGTCGTGAGGTAATTCCACCAAGTTCCAAACTTGATTTTCATACATGGATTCCATCTCGGATTTCATGGCTTCTAACCATTTGTTGGAATCCGGGCTCATCATCGCTTCTTCATACGTCGCAGGGTCATCATTTTCATCAACCATGAAATTCATGACAGGATTTCCGTACATCTCGGGAGCTGCACGCGTCCTGTTTGACCTACGAGGTTCGGTGGTACTCTCTTTCGGATTTTCATGATCATTATCATTAGTTCCCTCTTCAACAGGTGGATCCAAATCCGGAACAACTTCCGGCGCTGCGCTACTCGCCATACTTTGAAGAGAAGGTTCCACAACCTCTTCGAGTTCTACCTTCCGACTACTCACACCTTTCGCGAGAAACTCTTTCTCTAGAAAGGATCCATTCTTGGCAACAAAAACCTTGCCCTCGGATCTGTGATAGAAGGAATACCCAATAGTTTCTTTAGGGTATCCTATGAAGACGCATTTTTCCGCTTTGGGTTCGAGTTTATCCGGTTGAAGTTTCTTCACATAAACATCGCATCCCCAAACTTTAAGAAATGACAGCTTAGGTTTGTTTCCAAACCACAATTCATACGGTGTATTTTCAACGGATTTAGATGGTGCCCGATTTAAAGTGAATGCAGCAGTTTCTAGTGCATAACCCCAAAATGACAACGGCAAGTCCGTCGGAGACATCATAGATCGAACCATATCTAATAAAGTACGATTACGACGTTCCGACACACCATTTCGCTGTGGTGTTCCGGCAGGTGTGAGTTGTGAAACAATTCCACACTCTTTCATGTGAGTGCTAAACTCGTAACTTAGATACTCACCTCCACGGTCGGACCGTAGAAATTTGATCTTTCTATTACGATGATTTTCCACTTCATTCTGAAATTCCTTGAACTTTTCAAAGGTTTCAGACTTGTGTTTCATCAAGTAGATATAACCGTATCTACTCAAATCATCCGTGAAAGTAACAAAATAATGATATCCACCTCGCGCCGACACACTCATTGGACCACATACATCAGAATGTATGATTTCCAATAAATCTGTCGCCCGTTCCATTGAACCGGAAAACGACGTTCTAGTCATCTTGCCCATAAGGCATGGCTCACATGTATCAAATGATTCATAATCAAGTGATTCCAAAAGTCCATCCGAATGGAGCTTCTTCATGCGTTTAACGCCAATATGACCTAGACGGCAGTGCCACATATATGCGGATATATCATCATTAAGTTTAATCCTTTTAGCATCAACATTATGAATATGTGTAACACTGTTTAAAAGATCTATATCATTTCCGATCAATAATATGTCATCCACATATAATATCAGAAATGCCACATTGCTCCCACTCACTTTCTTGTAAATACAAGCTTCTCCATAAGTTTGGACAAATCCAAACTCTTTGATCACCTCATCAAAGCGGAGATTCCAACTTCGTGATGCTTGCTTCAATCCATAGATGGATCGCTGAAGCTTGCACACCTTGTTAGCATCCTTAGGATCGACAAAACCCTTTGGTTGTATCATATACAACTCTCCTTCAATATTACCATTGAGAAACATGGTTTTGACATCCATCTGCCATATCTCATAATCGAAATATGCAGCAATTGCTAACATAATCCTAACTGACTTTAGCATCGCTACGGGAGAGAAAGTCTCATCGTAGTCAACTCCTTGAATTTGTCGAAACCCCTTTGCGACAAGTCGAGCTTTATAGACGGTCACATTACCATCATCATCAGTTTGCCTTTTGAAAATCCATTTGTTCTCCACGGCCTTTCGGTCATGAGGTAATTCCACCAAGTTCCAAACTTGATTTTCATACATGGATTCCATCTCGGATTTCATGGCTTCTAACCATTTGTTGGAATCCGGGCTCATCATCGCTTCTTCATACGTTGCAGGGTCATCATTTTCATCAACCATGAAATTCATGACAGGATTTCCGTACAGCTCGGGAGCTGCACGCGTCCTGTTTGACCTGCGAGGTTCGGTGGTACTCTCTTTCGGATTTTCATGATCATTATCATTAGTTCCCTCTTCAACAGGTGGATCCAACTCCGGAACAACTTCCGGCGCTGCGCTACTCGCCATATTTTGAAGAGAAGGTTCCACAACCTCTTCGAGTTCTACCTTCCGACTACTCACACCTTTCGCGAGAAACTCTTTCTCTAGAAAGGATCCATTCTTGGCAACAAAAACCTTGCCCTCGGATCTGTGATATAAGGAATACCAATAGTTTCTTTAGGGTATCCTATGAAGACGCATTTTTCCGCTTTGGGTTCGAGTTTATCCGGTTGAAGTTTCTTCACATAAACATCGCATCCCCAAACTTTAAGAAATGACAGCTTAGGTTTGTTTCCAAACCACAATTCATACGGTGTATTTTCAACGGATTTAGATGGTGCCCGATTTAAAGTGAATGCAGCAGTTTCTAGTGCATAACCCCAAAATGACAACGGCAAGTCCGTCGGAGACATCATAGATCGAACCATATCTAATAAAGTACGATTACGACGTTCCGACACACCATTTCGCTGTGGTGTTCCGGCAGGTGTGAGTTGTGAAACAATTCCACACTCTTTCATGTGAGTGCTAAACTCGTAACTTAGATACTCACCTCCACGGTCGGACCGTAGAAATTTGATCTTTCTATTACGATGATTTTCCACTTCATTCTGAAATTCCTTGAACTTTTCAAAGGTTTCAAACTTGTGTTTCATCAAGTAGATATAACCGTATCTACTCAAATCATCCGTGAAAGTAACAAAATAATGATATCCACCTCGCGCCGACACACTCATTGGACCACATACATCAGAATGTATGATTTCCAATAAATCTGTCGCCCGTTCCATTGAACCGGAAAACGACGTTCTAGTCATCTTGCCCATAAGGCATGGCTCACATGTATCAAATGATTCATAATCAAGTGATTCCAAAAGTCCATCTGAATGGAGCTTCTTCATGCGTTTAACGCCAATACGACCTAGACGGCAGTGCCACATATATGCGGATATATCATCATTAAGTTTAATCCTTTTAGCATCAACATTATGAATATGTGTAACATTATCATCGAGATCTAATAGAAATAAACCATTCATCATCGGTGCATGACCATAAAAGATTTCATTCATATAAATGGAACAACCATTGTTCTCGGATTTAAATGAATAACCACTTCGCATCAAACACGATCCAGATACAATGTTCATGCTCAGTGCAGGCACCAAATAACATTTATTCAAGTTTATAACTAATCCCGACGGTAAGTGGAGAGGCAGCGTTCCGACGGCGATCACATCAACGCTTGATCCATTGTCGACACGCATCTTGACCTCACCCCTTGCTAGCGGTCGCTTGTTCCGCAGCCCCTGATTCGAGTTACAAATATTAGCAACTGAACCGGTATCAAATACCTAGGTGCTACTGTGAGCACTAGTCAAGTACACATCAATAACATGTATATCATATATACCTTTGTTTGCCTTGCCGGCCTTCTTGTCTGCCAGATACTTGGGGCAGTTGCGCTTCCAGTGGCCAGTCCCCTTACAATAGTAGCACTCGGAATCAGACTTAGGTCCAACTCGGGGTTCCTTTTCAGGCGCGGCAACAGGCTTGCCGCCCTTACTTCCCTTCTGTTTTCCCTTCTTGTCTTTCTTGAAACCAGTGTTCCTATTGATCATCAACACTTGATGTTCCTTTTTGATCTCCACTTCTGCAGTTTTAAGCATTGACAGAAGCTCGGGGAGAGACTTCTTCATGCCTTGCATATTATAGTTCATCACGAAGCTCTTATAGCTAGGTGGCAGAGACTGCAGAACATGATGGATGCCTAAGTCAATGGGAATCGATATTCCCAAGGACACAAGCTTATCGGCGTAACCCGACATCTTGAGTACATGCTCACTAACGGAGCTGTGCTCTTCCATCATGCAGCTAAAGATCTTTTCTGAAGCGTTATAGCTCTCTACAGCAGAATGTGTGTCGAAAATCATTTTCAACTCACCCATTGTATCAAATGCATTGCCGTTTTCGAAACGCTTTCGAAGTTCCAGCTCTAGCCCATACAATATGCCGCAATGAACTAAGTTGTGGTCCTCCTGACGAGTCTGATAGACATTCTTCTCCTCGTCAGGGGCATCATCAAAAGGTGGGGGGCCTAACGGCGCTTCTAGCACATATTGCTTTTGTGCAGCAGAGAGGAGAATCCTCAAATTCATGGCCCATTCGGTAAATTTGCTACCGTTCGTTGCTAGTTTCTCTTTCTCCATGAACACATTGAAATTAAAAGAAGGTGGTGCCATCTACAACAGAATTTGTAAAGTTTAGACTAAGTGTATGATAGATTGAGTTCAACTAATCTATATTACGAATGAACTCCCACTCAAAAACGACATCCCTCGTGCCTTTTTGGTGATTACATGAACCAAAGCCACTACACCAAGTCTGATCATCACGTGAGTCGGTATAGCTTCAAAGGCGAGCATCAAATGGGCATCATATCAACTATATGACTCATGCTTAACCTTTCGGTCCGTGTTCCGAGGCCATGTCTGTACATGCTAGGCTCGCCAAGTTAGAACCTTAGTATTCGCGTGTGTAACTGTTTTACACCCGAAATATGGTCGTGGATCCAAGAACACCCGATCATCACGTGATGTCTTGGAGCGACGAAAACATAATCGGTGCATACTAAAGGAAGAACACATTCTTATCTTGATATTTAAATGAGGGATCATCTTATTATGCTAACAAAGCGCTAAACAAGCAATATAAGATGCAATCAAACATCATATGTTTATTAGTGAAATTATATGGTTCCCGCAGATGATCTCTATCATGTGCATCGTGGTATGATCACTATCATACCTATATGTGTAAATCCAAGGTCTATGGATTTTACACGCTATGTGTGTTGTAAGAGTATCATCTCATACTTCTACTTACAACACTACCATATCATAACACTAGCCCAGCAACAATCTAAACTAGACGCCTCTAATTTATCCATTGCAAGTTTTACGTGGCTTAGGGCTTTCGAGATAGAACCGTTCTTACCTACGAACATGAACCACAACGAGGATAATCAAATTGTTGACAACTCGCTTGCAAATAGATATTGACTATAGTAGGAGAGACAGACACCCTCTAGCCACTTATGCAAACTAGTTGCATGTCAAGCGTGGAACAGGTCTCATGTGCGAGGACATGTAAAGTTTGTCCGGGCCGCTCTATCCCACTATGCCACCAATATCCAAAATTACAACAAAGGAGCAACAACATGATCATCATCACCCACATACTCATATGTGTACTACCCGTGTAAAGTATCTACGCATAGATCCGGCTCTGATACCACTGTAGGGTTCGCAGCATAGAAAACAAAAAAATTCCTACGATGTGAACTATATACCAAGATCTATCTACTAGATACAAACAGCGGGCGGATGTATATCCGTAGAGAACATACCCTTGAAGACCGACAAAGCTTAACGAGTTCAACTCGTGGTTGATGTAGACGATCTCTTGCCGATCTCAAGATCGAGAGGAAGTCCTAGCGCCGCAAATCAGCAGCGCATCCGTGCTCGCACACATGTTCGAGGAACCGAGCAACCTCCGCCTCCTCGCTCCAGCGATTCAGCGGAAGCACAACTCTTTCTTGCCGAATAGCCACCGGGAACATGTATCTCGCTAGTCCGAGACCATGGGGGATAAATTCTAGAGGGGGAGAGAGATCCTTCACGAGGAGGTGTGAGAGACAAGTGAGGAGGGGGGCTCCTTTTATAGGAGGAGGGGGGACCCCAAGGGGGTGGCCGGCGCATGGGGCTGCCCCCTTGCCCTCCCCTCTTCATGTGGGTGGACACTCCACTCACAAATCTCCTTTAAATTCCCTCCACTCAAAAGTCCACTCAAATTCCCATTAAATTTCCACCAAATTTAATGCAAACTCTCATTAAATAAAACTCTTTTATTTTATTCAGAATTTTGTCAATTACTTTAATGACAAACATTCACAAATAACCCCTTGCTAGAATTCTATTTCACATGCATAACCACTTTATGCAATTTCACCCGAAAACCTGTTTCGGTATCTAGTGAAATAAATTCCTGCGCTTGTTCATTCTTTCGGCATGAAACATTTGCTCCAATTGGATGTCGGTGTCTCTTAAGTGTGTCACCCTACGGTTCGTGAATAATGCGGACATGATCGAGACCCCTCTCCGATCAATAATCAGAAGCGGGATCTGGAGACCCATACTGACTCCCACACATTCAACGATGACTTTCTTGTGATCGTCGGAACCTTTTACGCTAGTATCTTAATCCCTTTGTTTCACGATATATTACATGTCCGAGATTCGATCATCGGTATCTCCATACCTAGTTTGATCTCGTTACCGACATGCACTCTTTTCTCGTTCCTGTGATATAACATTCTAGTGATCAAATCACTTGCTTGCAAGCTAATCAATGTGATATCACCGAGAGGGCCCAGAGTATATCTATCCATCATCAGGATGAACAAATTCCTCTCTCGATCCATGAGCCTCAACATAACACTTTATTAGTTTTGAATCCATCTTTATAATCACCCTGTTACGGTGTGACGTTTGATGTTATCAAGAAACTCTTCCGGTGTTAGTGATTGACATGATCTCATGGTCTAAGGATTAGGATCACTTCGTAAGTTGTTATAGCAATATAGACTCAATGACTTTGATCATAATGATATACTTCGGATGAATGTTCATCACACCATTACACTAATGTTGTGATCCCATTATTAACAACATCCAATGTCCATGATCAGGAAACCTTGATCATCTTGTTAATCAACGAGCTAGTTTATGAGAGAGGCATAACTAGGAACTTTCTGTTTGTTTATTAAACACACATGTATTAACGTTTCCGTATTAATACAATTATAGCATGCAAAATAAACATCTATCATATACTTGGAATACACATAATAAACACTTCATTATTTCCTCTCAGGGCATATTCCCTTCATGAAGATCTAATCCAATCTCTCTCGTTGTTTGCATCTCCTAGATTAGATCTTGGCTTCCCTTTGTTCGCATCCGTAGAAAATTTTGATTTACTATGCCGCGAAACCCTTCAAGAACTACTAAGCATCCATAATGACATACACCTTACACAAACAGGCTAAGCATGCTCACTATGATGAGTATATGTACAAAAATGAAACAAATAGAGTTTGTTACTAGCCTCTTACCACACCTCGAGTTGTCTTAATCTTTATTATTGCCCTTCACTTGTGTGACTTGAATAATTATCATGAAAACCAATATCCACTGAGAACGGCCGAACCCTACAAAGAACTCACAAAACCAAAGAAGAACAACAAATATTTTTGGTGTTTTCGATTTTTTAGAAACAAGCAAACAAAGAAAAACCAAACAAAAACAAAGCAAAATCTTTTTGGATTTTTCTTTTAAGGCAAACCAAAGCAAAGAAACAAGCCAAGAGAAACAACGAAAATATTTTTGGGTTTTTAGAAAGAAGCAACAAAAACCAAAAAGAAAGCGAAAACAATGGATATACAAAGAACCGACCGAACATGATATATATATGAGTGTGATGTCGGTATGCCTCCCCCCAAGCTTAGGCTTTTGGCCTAAGTGGGGCTCAATAGCGCGGATAGTAACACCATGCTGGTGGGTCATCATAGGAATGATCATAGTCAGGCACCTGTGATGAAGAAGAAGACGCGCCCCAATCAAATGAAGGCTGCTGGTATGAAGACTCTCCCAAGTTGGAGGGCTGAACCGAATTGTCTTCAGCATCCTCTTCAACATTCTCCTTTTGCTGGGAGAGTTCCCCCACATAAGTGTCAACCTCCTTCCGTAAGTGACCATCCTTGCCTGTTATCAAAGTTAAACAAAGCAGGTGCAGGCAAATAAACTATTTTCTCACTCCTACCCTTTCTCCGACCTTGCTGGGCAAAAGATGGTTCAAATGGCAAACTTCTCACATTATCTACCAAAGAAACAAAACCATGCTGAATCATAGATTCAATATCAAGCCTCTCTATGGGGAACTGAAAATCTGAATAATGAGGCTCTAAACCATGGAAAGCTAGCAACCTAGAAGCAATGATACCTCCACAAATTCCACCCTTCTCACAGTTGGTGGTGAGACGGTGAGCTATCAAAGCACCTAAACTATAAGAACTATTCCTATTCAGAGCAGCTGCAATAAAAGCTAGATCAAAATAAGACAACTTTCTAGCAGTCTTTCTAGCAAGAACACACTTGGTAATGAAATAGGCAAAGTATCTAATAGCTGGGAGCTGAATGTTCTGAATTTTACCACTTTCCTTTGAGAAGTCGAAACCTTGGAAAATCTCAGCATACAAATCAACAAGTGAATTGGGCCTCTCCTTGATCTTCTCACAAGATCTCCACTGAGGCACTCTAATTGCTGCATAGAAATCAGCAAAAGGCAGGTTGACAGGTATATTATAAATTTTTTAATGGACCATCGAATTAGAAGTAGACCAAGTGAACCGGATGTCCTGCACAAAAGCCATGGTTAGCTTAACATGTTGGATTGGTTCACCTTCAGAAAAAGTGCTCCAACCCTGCATTTGTAACCAAAGTTTGGAAATCTTGGAGGATCCCCATAGCTCTCATAAATTCATGGCATGGATATATGGAAGGAAAAAATGCCTCCTCACGATGAACCTTCATTGTCTCATGCACCATCATGTCATATTGATTCAGTGGATAAGAACTCATCTTCTTTGCTAAAATTTTTAGACAAACATCAAACCAAGTGATTTCTAAGTTGATAAATGATGAGCAACTACTATAGGAACTTGCTAGAGGACTACACATGCATCAAAAAAAAGTTTCTAAGCATAGAATAAGCATACAAGCTCAAACAACCTGTCACCTATAGCAGCAAAATACTCAAAATACAATCTACCAATCACAAATCTAGTTGGACAAGTGGAGGAGGCACATACCAAGGAACAATCCCTCCAAAAATCAGCACTTGAGATGGGCTGAACAAGGAGATCAAAAATCGTGAGCAAGAACAGCAAGAACTCGAGCTTGAGCAAGTTTTCCGGTGTTTTTCGGGAGAGAGAAAGAAGGTGGCTTTGAGGAGGGAACCTAGAGGGGACCAGGTGGGCCAGACCCCCCTAGGCGCCACCACTAGGTAGGCCGCGCCTACCATGGGTGTGGGGCCTAGGGGTGGCCCCTGCGTCATTTCAGGTGCCACTTTGCCCCTTTTTTCGAGGAAAAATTATTTTGAATTTTCTGGGATTTTTCAGGGAAACTTTATTTTTGGCCAATTTACAAGGTATGAAAATTGATTTTCTCGCAGAAACAGGTTTTTCAGAAGAAACAAAAGCAAACCAAAAGCCAAACTATAGGATCTCTAAGAAACTCAAACAAGCAAACAACTAACAAAACTAAAGCTAAAGCAAAGACTAGGAAGGAGAAAGGAAAAAAGAAAGAAAGTATAACCACAGTGGAGGCATTATTTTGTTCATTAAAATCCTTTTGTTAACAAGGTTGATCAAGTCTTGTTACCAAAACAATCTTATATGAAGCAAAACTTTGCATTCCATAAGGTGATTATGTTACCTCATACTTGATAGCAATGGTCCCAATCATAATAGTTTCAAAATTTTCTTATGGAATGGGACAATATATTTCTCCAACCTTGATGCTCTCAATATTTTCAATGGAATTCAGGCAATAGCTCTTTACAACCTTCTTGGGGAAATAGACAGTGTGCTCTTTGTCATTAATATTGAATGTTACTTTTCCTTGATTACAATTGATGATAGCACCTGCAGTATTAAGAAAAGGTCTCCGAAGAATAATAGACATATTATCATCTTCAGGCATTTCAAGCACAACAAAATCAGTTAAGACCATGCAATTATGAGAAACTTGAACAGGAACATCCTCACGTATACCAACAGGGACAGTAGTTGACTAATCATCCATTTGCAAAGATATATCAGTTGGTATTAACTTTTCTAGCTAGAGTCTCTTGTAGAGAGAAAAAGGCATAACACTAAATCCAACTCCCAAATCACATAAAGCAGTTCTAACATAATTATTCTTATGGTGCAAGGAATAGTAGGTATACCTGGATCACCAAGTTTCTTTGGAACCTTACCATTAAAGGAATAATTAGCAAGTAGAGTAGAAATCTCCTCATTAAGAATCTTCCTTTTATTAGAGACAATATCCTTCATATACTTTGAATAAGGAGGCAACTTAATAGCATCAGTCAAAGGAATTTGCAAAAATAAAGGTTTCATCCACTCACAAAACTTGCTACAGTGTTCTTCCTCCTTTGACTTGTGTTTCTTACCTGGAAAAGGCATAGGTTTCTGCACCCAAGGTTCTCTCTCTTTACCATGTTCATTAGCAATAAAATCTTCCTTTGTGTACCTAGTGTTCTTAGTGTGTTTCTCAAGTTCTTCCTCACCTTCCTCCTTATCAGGAGACTCATCAATATTACCACTCTCAGTTTCAGCATCAGAGACAGATATACTATTAGGATCTACAGCAGGTTCAAGTGGTTCCTCAACTTTCTTATGTTTCTTTTTCTTCCTCTTACGAGTACTACCAATATCCTCACCTTGTTGGGAATCCTGCTCTATTCTTTTTGGGTGTCCTTCAGGATATAAAGGATCTTGAGTAGCTGCACCACTCCTAGTTCTAATTCCATAAGCATGTTTATTTCCTAAAGCATTAACTAGCATATCCTTTTGTACTTTGGCAAGTTGATCAAGTTGAGTTTGAACCATTTGAAAGTGTTTACAAAGAATTTTAATATCATTGGAAGTTCTTTCTACAATATATTTCAACTCATTGATATCCCTAGAGTTTTCCAATAAATGATTCTGAACTTGTTTATTAAAATTACCTTGTTTAACAATGAATGTGTCAAGTTCCTCTAAGCATTGATCAGGAGGCTTACCATAAGGAATATCACCTTCATTAAATTGGAGAGAGTGTGCCTCAATAGTACATGAGTGGGGAATTGGCTTGCATAATTCTTCTATAGGAGGTAGATTCTTCACATCTTCATCTCTAATACCTTTCTCCTTTAGACACTTCTTAGCTTCCTTCATCACTTCATCATTTAATGCAATAACTCCCCTCTTCTTTGTTGTTGGTGTTGGAACTGGTTCAGGAACAACTGGTTTAGGAGTAATAGTCTTAGGTGTATTTAGCTCAGTTGAAGTCCAATCATCATAATTTTTGCTTATCTTGGTCATTAATTCTTCAGCATCTGTAGGAGTCCTTTTCCTGAAAACACAATCAGCAAAGCTATCTAGGTAGGTCCTAGAATCATCAGTTAGTCCATTATAATAAATATCAAGAAGCTCATTCTTAGGTATTGGACATCCAGGATGTGCATGAATCAAGGAACAAAACCTTTTCCATGACTCATGCAATTTCTCTTCTTCTCCCTGTTTAAAATCAAGAAGTCTCTACAAAGCAGCATGTCTAGCACTGGGAGGAAAATATTTATGGAAGAAAGAAGCAATCAAGCAATCAGGGCTATCAATGGAACCAGGAGGTAATATACTAAACCAAGCCTTAGCTTCTCCTTTTAGTGAAAAGGGGAAGATCATAGCAACAAAGTACTTGCGCATTTTAAAATCATCAAAGAACAAAGCACTCATAGTAGAAAGCTCATTCATATGAGCCACGGCACTCTCATTTTCAGTACCAAAAAAAGGTTCTTTGTCAACAATATCTAAATATGATAAATCAAGAGAGAAATCATATTCTTTATCTTTAATACCTATGGGAGAAGTGGAAAACTTAGGATCATAGGACAACTTAGGCATAATAGTACGTCTAACAAGGAGACTCTTCATAGCCCTAGCACCATGTGTGTTTCGGCACTCTTCAAAAATTCATCAGTGAGCTCAATGTAACCATCATTAATATCATAACTCTCACTAGACTCAGGTGAGCTAATAGGTGTAACGGTGTATTCACTAGGAGTTTCGGTATTTCCTAGACTAGCCATAGTAGCATCTAGAAAAGGACCTAATGAACCACTTGTATCAATCACAGTAGAAGTAATATCATGAGCATCAAAAGCAGTTTCAGACTCAGCAGTAGTAGCAGTGTGTGTAGCATGTGTATGTGGTGGTGGTGTGACAAGCTTACTTATAACAGACGGTGAATCAAGAGCAACAAAGGTGTTTAGGACTGTACCTCTTCTTGTAGTGGATGGTAAAATAGGGAAATTTCCATCATGAGACTTTCCCATGATGAAAGAAGTAGCAGTGAACAATAATAGATCCAAGTGAACTTACAAATAAAGCTATGCTCCCCGGCAACGGTGCCAGAAAATAGTCTTGATGACCCACAAGTATAGGGGATCGCAACAGTCTTCGCGGGTAGTATTACCCAATTTATTGATTCGACACAAGGGGAGCCAAAGAATACTTGCAAGCCTTAACAACTGAGTTGTCAGTTCAGCTGCACCTGGAAATAGTTCTTGCTCACAGAAGTTTATCAGTAGCAAGAGTTTGTAGTAGCAACAACAACAGCAACAGTGAAACAGTAGCAATAGTAATAGTAACGGTAACAATAGGATTCGGGTGCGGTAGGCATAGGGATGGATGGATGGCGTTGCATGGACGAGTCTAAACATGTAACTTTAAGACCTAGGGCATTGCAGATAAATAATAACAAGCATTGAAGTACTAAACAATCCTAGGCATGTGGTCCAAATATAGTCATACGTGCTCGCAATGATAACTTGCACAACATCTTTTGTCCAGCCAGTCCGTGCCAGCGGGGCCTCTAGGGAACTACTGGCAATTAAGGTGCTTCTTTTAATAAAGCACCGGAGCAAAGAATTAACACTCCGTGAACTCATGTGATCCTCACACCACAACCATCCCCTCCGGTTGTCCCAATTATTGTCACTTTGGGGCCTTTGGATCCGGACAATGATATGTGTACACAACTTGCAGATAAGATCACAAACAATACTATCATAATGATTCAATAATAAGTTCAGATCTGAGATCATGGCACTCGGGCCCTAGTGACAAGCATTAAGCACAACAAGTTGCAAAAAAGTCAAATAGCACTAATAGAGATACTAGGCACTATGCGCCTAACAGATCTTATTTGATTACATGATAGAATTCGTCCAATCCCTACCATCCCCAAGCCTACAGCGGGGGATTACTCACTCATGGATGAGGGAAACATCGGTGGTTGATGGATATGCGTTGGTGATGACGATGGCAATGATCCTCTCCAAATTCCCCGTCCCGGCAGGGTGCCAGAACGGAGTTTCTGGATCCGAATCTTGGTTTCTCGTGGCGGCGGCGGAGCGGAACTCTTTCTGGAAAACTATCGAACCCCCTTTGTTTTTAGGTCAGAAGGCAACTTATAGGCGCGGAGGGAGGCCGAGGAGCTGCCTGGGGTGGCCAGACCTCCCCCAGGCGCGAGGTTAGTGGGCCCGCGCCCCCTCCCATGCCTCCCTTCTGTCTCCCCTTCTGGCTCCGTGGATCTTCTGGTGAGAAATAGTTTTTGGCATATTTTCCGGGATTTTTCCTGATAGTTCATTTTCTGCACAAAAACAAGACACCAAGGTAATTCTGTTGAAAATAGCGTCAGTCCGTGTTAGTTGTATCCAAACCACACAAGTTTAGAGAAGAAACAATAGCAAAGTGTTTGAGAAAGTAGATACGTTTTGGACGTATCATCTATTCTACTTCAAGAGATCTCATCTGGAGATCAACAAAGCTCTTTCATAGTGGCCTCTTTCTCTTTGTGTCGCCTCTTTTTCCTCTTGGAATTGGTCTCTTCCTTCCTGGTGATCAACTTCTTCCAAGCTTCCGAGCTTCGGGCACTAGCGTTGGGGCCATCGTCGTCAACGCCGGGTTGTAGTATAAGAGTATTTCGGGTTTCAATGCAATTTTCACGTATGGCACCACTTTTACATCTAAAACTATCATTGTTGTAGTTTGGATTGTAGTGTGAGGGTAATTCGAGTTCCAATGCATTTTTCGTGTATGGTGTGAGATCCAGGCACATGAATTAATAGGATTGATAGGATACTCATACCAACAAGTTGCAACTTCTTTTTCGGAAGCTCATCCAAAAAGAACTATGAGGTTAAGTGTGCTTGTCCTAGAGCAATCTGAGGATGAGTGACCGACCGGGAAGTGGGTACCGGGTGCGAAGGAGTGAGAACAAAGTTCGTAGAAAAGACTAGTATTGATTTGTGGGTCCAGTCTAGATATCCTAGTAAGCTGTCAAGAGTGACACCCCGAGGCCGGTGTTTGGACGGGGTGTTACATATGGCGCCACTTTTAATGTAGTTTTGTATTTGTATTTCATTGTCAGTGACATAGTACTTTGTCTTCAATGAACTTAGTACTCTGTCTGCAGTGTAATTGTACTCTTCATTATATTTTGTACTCCGTCAGCTAGGTACTTAGTATTAGTCTTCTTTGTACTTTGTACTCACTTTTGTTGCATTCTTAGTATATTTCATGATGCTCCTAATCACATACACCGAGAGAGAGAGAGAGAGAGAGAGAGAGAGTATGCAAGCTCATGTGAGGGAAAGAGGGAGGGAAGTGGATGTGGGAATACATCATTGGAATCAAGAAAATTTGGCATATGAATTGAGGGGGTGTCCATTGACTTGTCCAAGTTGACCCTATGATAAACCATCATTTTTCTATGAGATTTTTTTTGGAATATGATTATTTTGAAGGAGTCCTAGTGATATTTTTGCAATATTCAATTGGATTGTAGTCATTTATTTCTCATGCTTTAAAAATATGCATGATACCATCACAACGGTTTATGGAAAACTAAAATGTTATTTAGTAGAAGGAGAGATGGATAATTTGGTTCTTCATTCTTGCAAGAAAGCATGGAACAAGTATCAAAAGTACACAAGTGTACATTTTGTCACAATCAGGCCAAAGGTACGTTGCATTAAGTTAACTACTTTAACATTATTCAATTGACTCACACCAACCATTGTTGTTCTATAAGCTCTTGCCTTCCACGGTAATTACTCTATGCACACACACACACACACACACACACACATATATATATATATATATATATATATATATATACTATCTTGAGTTATGTTCTCACCTCTCTCATTCGTCTAGTATACACTTTGTATCCATCAAATAGTGTTCACATATATGTGTTCAACTAGATTCTAAGAGTTACATACGACACCACTGATATCCAACTAGAGAAGTGTCGATATGATAATAGGAAGTATCATGAATGTTCTAGTGGCAAGAATTTCGTGATTTCATTGCATATCCATGAAATACGACTCAAATTGAAGAAAGACAAATAACCAAGGTCCCAAATTAAATATATATTTATATGGGAAGAAGATGAAAGTCGATGTACTATTCCTCCTAGGGTTAATCTATCTATGGGATATGCATGATCTTCTTAGCCATTGTAACTCTTTTGCAAAAGATACAAAAGTTATTCTGTGGGATGATTGGGTCAGCTCGACACCACACATTTACTCGTAGGTCAAGTGAAGACCAAAATGTAACCATGTTTCTTTGCAAATACTATGATTGGGTCAGCTCCACACCACACATTTACTGGTAGGTCAAGTGAAGACCAAAATGTAACCATGTTTCTTTGCAAATACTATGTTTTAAATATTCCTTATTGAAACTGAGATGAGGTTTGATCTGCAAAATCTCATTACCCCACATGACCTCACATCACTGGAAGAACCATTTACCCATTTGGAAATTGATGACATTATCAAATATATGCCAAATGATAAATCACGTGGACCTGATGGTTTTAATGGTTACTTCATGAAGAAATTTTGGAATATCATCAAAGTCCAATTCTATAATCTATGCAACAGATTTCATAGTGGGGAGCTAGACATTGACGGTATCAATACTGCATACATTGCACTCATTCCGAAAATTTCAAACCCCATGAAACCATATGATTTTAGGACCATCTCACTTGTTAGCATGGCACTCAAGATTCTGACAAAGCTAATTGCCAATATAATACAGAACATTATTATTCCAATTGTCAGCAAAAATCAGTATGGATTTATCAAATCCAGATCAATACAAGACTGTCTGGCCTAGGCATTTGAATACCTGCATATTTGTCATAGATCTAAGAGAGAGATCATCATTTTAAAACTTTACTTTGAGAAATCATTTGACATGATAGAATACAAATACTATCATCACTATGCTCAAGCACTCTGGATTTGGAGACAAAATCATTGGATAGATAAGCAAGATACTTAATAGTGCTAACACTTCAGTGATACTAAATGGAGTACCTGGAAAAAATATAAGATGTAAGATAGGTGTAAGACAGGGTGACCCACTATCACCATTACTTTTTGTTGCCACTGCTGAACTTCTACAAATTATTTTTAACCATGCTTGGCATATTAATGAGTTAGATCTCCCTGTTGACCATGCATATGGCCAGAATTACCCAATTCTCCAGTATGCAGATGACACACTACTCATCTTGCCTGCAGTTCGGGAACAACTCATCTATCTAAAGAATCTGCTTATGGACTTCTCCAAATCAACTGTACTTAAAATAAATTTTCATAAATATTCTATGGTCCCTATTAATATGACAGCTGACAGATGCAGAACATTTGCTAATAGTTTTGGATGCAGATTAGAGTCTCTACCCTTCACATACATGGGCCTTCCAATGGGAACCACTAAACCAAGTATAGGTGACCTTACACCCTTGATCAGCAAGGTTGATAAAAGGTTGGCTGGCATCTCCAATCTACTATCACACTGCTCCAGAGTTGTCGTCATCAAATCAGTAATATCTGCTATGCCCAATCATATTATGTGTGCCATGAAGTTGCACTACTCACATATTGACCATGTGAACAAATCTACAAGAACTTTTCTATGGCATGGGAATGACATTGAAAAAAAGGAAAATGTCTGGTGGCATGGGACAAAGTTTGCTTATCCAAAAAAGCAGGTGGACTAGGAATTTTAAACTTGAGGCAACACAATAAGGCAATGATGATAAAAAATCTTTATAAATTCTTCAACTGTCTGGATATACCTTGGGTCAACCTTATCTGGCAAGCATATTATCAGAATGGCTCCCTGCCATATTGCAATTCATACAAGGGATCTTTCTGGTGGAGAAATTGCCTCTCATTTCTGGTTGACTTCAAGAATATGACCACTATTGTGCCTGGTCAGGGAAATAGCACTATGTTTTGGCAGGACAAATGGCATGGCACTGAACTATGCAATAAGTTTCCTGGATTATTTTCTTTTGCCAAAAAGCCAAAAATCAGAACCCAGGAGGCCAAACAATATCAGCTTGCAGGGGAGTTATTGGGTATGTTTCAACTGCCACTATCACTTATTGCAGAAAACCAGATGAACAGTTTATAAACAATCCTCCAGAATACAACTGATCTTGAGAAAGACAAATGGACATTCCCATGGGGAAGTGATAGATTCTCTACTAAAAAGGTATATGACCTTCTTGTCAAAGCACCTGATGCACCAAAGCCTTTTGAATGGATTTGGAAATTCCCATGTCTTCCCAAGCACAAGTTTTTCTTCTGGCTGCTACTAAATGATATATTAAATACCAGAGAACTTCTTGTCAGAAAAAATTTCAACATTGAGGAGGACACTTGTGTCCTTTGTGATGAAAGCACTATTGAATCAGTTGATCATCTCTTCTTCAGATGTGACTTTAGTCAAAATTTCTGGTGGAAACTTGGAATTGAATGGAACACTGATTATCCATTGATCAGTATGATCCAAGAGGCACATGATAGAACATTGAATCAGTTCTTCAACATCATTATGATGACAGGATGCTGGAGCTTATGGAATCACAGGAATAACATCATCTTCGAGCAACATACTAGGTGCATGGATAACTGTTATGGCATATTCAAATTGTCAGTGGCTGATATTAGACATAGAATCAAACCTAGCTTACTTGATGGCATGCAGGCTTGGTTAGATACTTTGTAATTTTCTTATTTACTTCTTGTGATTCCCACCATGTACAGTGCCCTATTTATAAAATGAAAATGACACAGTGGGGGACTTCCCCATTGTCTTTGTGTCAAAAAAATATTCCTTATTTTTACCTTAATATTATGTTTATAACTGATATGCTTTGAACAATGATGCTAGCAATATTTACTCCCATATAATTGAAGACGACAACTTATATTCGAACTAGTCACAACTTTTCCATTTTTGAAGTTGTTCTCATCACTCTTCCACCCGCTATTTTTTATCCAAATGGTTCAAAAGCTTAAGAGTATTATAGAACAAGAAATTTAAGAAACCTGACACAAATTTAACCATGGCATGAGAGACACATGTGTTTGTCTTTTGCCTTTACCCAGCAAGCCCCTTCCCCTGAATTTTTAGGACAACTAGAGAAGGCAAGGTACAGTAATTTTGAACACCCTCGCATTCCCCTTATTCCAAATAATCAAGAAAAATCAAAATAATGGAAGGTATAGCCTTGGAATGCGCTCTCCCTTCATGGAGACTATGTGGTGGACTCTCCTGATATCCATATAAAGTATGGGGCCAAGCCATTCCTTAGCCATGCCCCAAATCCTATTATATTACCAACAACAGAAAAATGTGTGCCACCAACTCCAGTTCTCTCTAGAAAACTTGGCATAAGCCATAATTTGGCAAACTTCTACGCTTGAGATAGTAAACTTTCTAGAACCTATTCCAGAGTATAAGCCGGTCAAAGTATTTACATTTGACTAACTGTATTCCAATCTTTACAAAAACAAGAGAAGGCATGGTAGAGTAATTTTGGAACACTCTCGCACTGCCCACGTTCCAAATAATCAAGGAAAAATCAAAACAATGGAAGGTATAGCCCTGGAATAGGCTCTCCCCCTCGTGGATCTATGTACCACCAATCTTTAAGCGTGGTGGCCTCATTCCAGATATCAGTACAAAGGTCTATATATGGGGACAAGCCAATCATTAATCATGCCCCAAATGTGCGTAACCAACTCCAGTTCCCTCTAGAAAACTTGGCATAAGCCACAATTTGGCAAACTTCAGCACTCGAGAGAGTCAATTTTGTAGAACCTATTCGAGAGTATAAGCTGGTCAAAGTATTTACATTTGACTAAATTCTAAGCTTTGAAAATAAGCAAAACCATGGGTTAACCCACAGTCCCCTCAAACTGGCACATATAGGCACATGGTGTAGAGTAGACGTGCTATTTGTGTGTATGTTCCACTGGTAAGATGAGTCCAACAACAATAGTTGGTATATATGCCTCTTGCCGTTCACTTGTACTATCATGTTTAGCAGAAAATATGCATGAGCGTGATCATGTTTTATCACAACCTTAGTATCCTATGAAACAAATATATATTATTTCAAAGTTGTGGCACTAAAACATGTAGAAATCAAATCAGAAGGGTTGTCAAAAGTTCTTGAATAAACCAATATTTTGTATGATGGTGTACCCATATATGATTATGTCAATTAAATTTCAAGCTCTTCTTTTGAAAAAAAAAAGAGAAGAGAACTTAGAAAATCATGAGAGGGTATTGTGAAAACTCACATTACACCATTAGAGCATGTGTTTTATCTTCTTACATGTTGCAAAATTAAAACTAATGTATGCAAGCAGGCATGTACATCTACATTGACTAATTTTGAAGGGCATTCGGATTTTCAAAAAGATGTTCATGATTTTCCTATATCCACGATAAATTAATATAAATCATTAATAGATGAAGCCGTTATGAAGGACCTTATATAGTTGCCTTTTGTGTATTTTGGCTCAATAGTTGTGTTGAAAACAATCAAATGTTTCTTGGCTAACTTGGTACTTATTGTTTTCCTTAACTTTAAAACAAAGATGTACAATATCACCATGTGTTCTAGAAAGAGAAAAGATTTTTCATAAGAGTAATGTGATGCATAATTTATGATTGTGGTACAGTGAGCAAGAAAGACATGTGAATACAGGGCGTCCTTGATTCATTCCCTCACAGTATCTCAACTTTAACTTCATTTCACTAGACTCGCACCAGCCACTCTTTTAACTTCGTTATATAGAGTGGCATCTTTCATCTTCTTCTCTGCACATACATCTACCCTCTTGTGTTTCCTTCTCACACATAGCTCACGCATGCTCTGTAGTCTGCAACGCCATTCCCCTGCAACTTGTGTTCTCAAATATATTTCCTTGAATTCTAACAATTACATACTATGTTAGGAAGAGAAAGCCCATATAAACATAGTAGTGTGAATGCACGAGATAGGAGGCACCGGGAATGTGCTAGAACAAACCGTCTGATGGCTCGTAATGTGTACAGCGCGAGCTCCCGCGAACATGACATTGGTAGCTTTCTAATGGGCTAGGTATTTTTGTTTGTTTACCCGGTCGATCTAGGACTGTCTAGGCGTTGGCCATACATGGAAAATCGCGTAGGGTCGTGTCGCGGACCCCGAGAGCGTGCACAATCAGCTCGCTCACCTTGTCGGGTTGTAGCTTGAGTTGGTGTGACGCGATCAATCCTTCTCCAGATCTTGGCCGTTCACAGAAAATCGCTTACCGGGCGTGTTGTGGGTGCCTAAAATGTTGCCAGTTTCCAAAAGCACGAGTGGGAAGCACCGCGCGAGACCACTCAGCGACATGCTTGTGTGATGAGAGAGAGGTCGGGCGATCAATAGCGCATACAATATCTTTAGTTGCCATGTCAAAACTATACACGCTACTCTAGGAAGGGAGAAAGTATTGGATAAGTTTGGAGCACAACCTTGTTATTTTCCTTTGACAAGATAGCGCAGTGATATTGCAAATAATCCTACGTTTTCACTATTTTCATGAGAAATAATTATTTTATAATTAAAGGTTAGAAACTCAAAATATGGTCATTTTTCTTTGGCGAGTGCCAATATTTATATATTTTTCTACTGTTTGAAGGAGTGATTTTGAAATAAAATATTTACTAGTCTCTTGGCTGGTAACACTTCGCGTGAACAAGATTCAGTTAACACTGTGTTTGGATGTTGGAAAATAAACATGGAATTGAATTGAGCCAGAGATTCCAAATCCAAAATGGAAAGAAAATGACATCTATTTTCAATTCCGACGTTTGGGTGTGCATGGAATTTTCCGTTGGAATCAAAAGGTAGTATCCAATTCCAAATCATGTTTGGATGTACACAACATGGAATTGAATTTTTTTTTTTGAGATTTGACAATATAAAGTTATCTACACGTGTATGCACAATAGTATATTGTATATTTTGAGATTGGAATCAAAGGTAAGTAGACAATTCTTCTTGAACTAATTCTTGTACGAATCTGCAACAACAAATCAAAATATTATGTATTAGATGGGGGCTTCCGATTGGAATAGCTGAAGCAAAAAATTGAAGAGGACAAGAAGAAGAGGAAAGATGGCTGCAACAACAAATTGAAGAGGAAAAGAGGAAGAGGGAAGATGGTTGCAGCTGCCAGAAGTTTGCCAACCGCCACCCGCAGCAGCAAAGATTCGACCTACCTCTGCCACCCACCGATGGGGAAGCCGCCAATGTGCTAGGGTTAGGGCACAGGCTCCCCAACCCATTCCAAGAGGCAAAGGAGGACGGGAAGAGGGAGATATGGTCGGGAAGAGGCGGGGAAGGAGAGAGGCGGGACTAACCGTGGCGGCGCTGGGCAGCAGGTCCGCCTCCGGCCTACGAGACGGAGAGATCCAGCGAGTCGTGAGGGAGAGCGGAAGTTGGGAACGAAGGGGTGTCGGGGCGGGGCGGGGGGAGGGGGGTCGCTCGCTTCGATTCCAAGACTTTCCGTGCGGGATGGCTCGGAAACTGCCGACGCTTAGCGGACGCCTGAGGGGTCGCGGCTCGGAATCGTTGCCTGTTTCCGCAGTAAAATTCCAAGGCCCTTCCAAACAGTTGAATTAGGCCCAACAATTCCAGAATTCCAATTCCATGCCTATTTTCCAACATCCAAACACAGCGTAAAACAATTTGCGCATTTTTATCTTTCGCCAATGCATGTTAGACAAGTGGCGTCATTGCTTTGCACACTTGTTCCAACTTTCATTAATAATTTGACCAGTAATGCATGTGTCACTTGTTCTAAAAAATTATATCATTTAAAAGATTATTTGTGCATTTATTGGAGTGGAGATTTGCTCCTTTTTTTAAAGAGTTGTAATTTTGAATTTAAAAAATATAAAAATTGTCTCATTTTAGACTACATGAAAAATACAATTTTTTAACGGTTAATAAGATTGTCGGAAGTTTATCTTTTTTGTGTAGCCGAAAATACAACATATTTTTAAACAAAATTTCTGGCGTACATTCCTGATGGTATATATTTCTTTCCAGAATTTTTGGAGACCAAAAAGTACAAGTTTATTTTAAGAGAAAACAGGAACACGGGTGTCTATGTGCAAATGGTACTTTCCGTTCGTAATTAATGATATATCTTCAAATTGATGATGGTCTAATCTAGACCTCGAAGACGATGTGTGTTAACTAAACGGGGTCGACTAAGGAAGTAATTAATTTACAATCAACGCTAAAACCTACTACTCCTTCAGGCACGCATGTTCTTTAAAAAAATGTTTGACCCTCAATTTTGATCAATAAAATATGCAATTTATGTTTAAAAAATATATCATTAAAACTACTTTTGAAGATGAATCTAATGATATAATTTTTGTGACATATTATGTAAAATTTGTTGACCAAAATTATTGGTCAAAGTTGTTCTCAAATTACGTGCGTGCCTAATAAACCGGACCGGAGGGAGTATCTGATCTGGATGTGATGATTCAATGGAATATAAGAGCAAGGACAATAATATATCCAACCGCCGTCTATAAGTCATGTTCATATCATCTGTAGTTAATTTATCATTTGTAGTTAATTATATAGCCAACATGTACAATAGATAGATACAAAAATATACTACTTATCAATATATGACCAACTTTACAGTCTCATGTTGTACCTAGAAGCGCGTGCTGCAGCCGGCTTTTAACTAAAAGTCCGCTTCTCTTCTCTCTTCTTCTCTCTTATCCAACTAAATAGAAGTATAGTATTTTAATGCTTATAACCTGCTGGCGTTATTGTAGATCTCCGTAATTACGTCAACTGATAAAATCAAACACATACTCTGTTAGCACAGCCCCTGCCGCCGAGTACTTTCTGACGACACTGACGAGGAAATTCCGACGAGACGACGCGCACGTATCCGATAACTTTCGCCGAGATGCACGTGCTGCTAGCCGATCGATTCTTTTGATCTAACTAGTACACTCACGCACGCACACGCAAAACAACTTTGATTGCCAAAGGCTCTTGTCGAGTCTTGCTTTCTCTCTTGTATTGCTCAACTCACGGTGTTGTCCGGTACAAGATTACAAGGCCAGGTGTGTGCATATATATATGCACTACTAGGACCTAATCAACTAGGAGTCGGTGTACTACTCCAAAACCTAGTCTAACACATATACGTATACTACCTGGACACTACACCTATTCGGACTGCAATTCCAATACGTGTAGGACACGTGATTATCTAACAATCACCCCCTAATCACGATGTGTTTCTTTACATCGACCTGGGTCCCAAATGCGCCAGCTGCTCCTCGCAGGCGTCATCCTTCGTATTGCTTTCGCCGCTTCAGGCGTCATCCTCCATGTCACCGACTTTACCTTTGTCGGCTTCTCCATGACTTGACGTCGATAACCTTTTTTGTCCGCACCCATCTCCATGCCTTCACGCTGACCGTCCTTTTTGTCCGCGCCTTGAGACATTATACTTGGTTCAATGAAGTACTTTCTCATCGATGCCTCGCATATTTGATCTATCGCTTGCCGGTGCTCTTGGATGCAATAGAACAAATATGTAGGAGGTAGTTCAAATTGGTTTTCTTCTAGCTTCTCTATACCACGTGAAAAGCCTCTTGATGGATCTACACCCCCTATTGTTGGGTCTCCTCCATCTATCTGGCCACCAGTCCACACTCTTGGACCATCGCCTTCTGGCCTTGCTGGCCTGTTTGCTGGGCTCACTTCAGCTCCCCCTCCTCCTCTAATTTTTGGGCAAACAAGTGCAGGTATCGCTGCGCATGCATCTGTACACCCTTCCAGTTCCGTATCTTCTGGCCACAGACTAGCCTTTTCTTCAAACTCTTTGTCTTCTGAGAGAATCCCTAGTGCTTCTGCCCTGGTGTCCACGCTTGGAGCTGCCCCTAGGCCTTCAATGTCTTCTGGACCCGAACTTGCTGACAAGGATAAGCTCGATTGATCCATATTTTCTTCATACTCAAGATCCCACGTGACGTGAAAAGTTGAATATTCCGGTTCGTTGTAGCCCCAATTCCATGACTTGTCTTCCTCAAAGATTACGTCTCCCTTGAAAACCACCTGATTGGTATAAGGATTGCACAAGCGGTATGTCTTTGAGCCTTCATAGCCTGTCATGATCATTGGAATACGTTGCTCCGCCAATTCCGCCTTTACATGCGCCACACATCCAAAAGTACGAAGATGATCAACCGAGGGCTTCCATCCGTACCATGCTTCGTACGGTGTTGTACCAACTCCATTCTCAGTAGATTCCATGTTCAGCAAATACACAGCCGTATTGACTGCCTCACCCCAGAATTTTCCTGGCAAGCCTTTACTCTTCATCATGCTCTGTGCCATGGTCAACACAGTTTGATGCAGCTCACCCCCCTCATCAATGCGTAGGGCTCTTATCTTTGCCTCCACCTTGAACTCTTCGGCTTCCTTGATCTTCTCGAATGCTTGTTGAGCTTGATCCTTACTTTTCAGCAACACAATCCACATGTATTTACTATGATCATCCACCACAAGCATGAAGAACTTATTGCCAGACGGAGTTGCAGGTGAGATTCCAACGCATAGATCGCCATGAACAAGTTCCGAGGCTTCACTTGCCTCAAACTTGGCTTCACATGGGAACGCGGCACTCTGTTCCTCATGATGCACACACGGTAGATCGTGATCCACTTGCGCCACAATCTCCATAGCCGGTGATGGAGGGTCCTCCTCATCCTTCAACTCAGTTACTTCGAGCATCAGCATCATCGGTCCATCATCTCCTTCCTGGGCGATGAGAGCCCTCTCCTTTTCCTTTGGTGCTTTCCGGCAATCAGCCTTGAAGTGACCGAGCTCGCCGCAGTTATGACACCTTACTTTCTTTATGTCAAACTTCCTCCGCGCCGGGGCGTCATCTTCATCCTCCTGCCCCGCGATATACTTTTTCGCTGGGCGTTGTTTCTCCTTGCCGCTCGTGGAGCCTCCTTGCTTTTCTTTTGAAAGAGTCATCCATTGCTGCTTTGTGAGCATCAGGTGCTCAACCTGTTCTGGATCACCGAAGCTGATCCGAATTCTCTCATCGTGTGCCTTGAATCTTCCGACGAGATCCTCAACCGTCAATGTATTCAGGTCGAGACATTGTTCGATCGATGTAACGATCTGCATGTAGCGCGCCGGCGCCGCACGCAGGAACCTTCTGACGTTCTTGATCTCATCCAATTTCTCGCCATATCCCCTGATTGCGTTGACAAGGGTAACGAAACGGGCGGCAAACTGATCAACCGTCTCGCTCTCCTCCATCTTCAGATCTTCATAGCTTTTTGTCAAAGTTTGAAGATGCGCTTCCTTCACGCGGGCATGACCTTGGTGCAAGATCTTGATCGTCTCCCATGCATCCTTCGCCGATTTCTTTCCGACGAGGTGCTGCATCACGTCCTTCGGCACGACGGAATAGAGCGCCGTTAACGCTTGGCGATCCTTCCGGTACTTAGCGCCTCCCTTGACGTACTCGTTGCCTCCTGGATCGACGGCCTCCCAAACCTCCTGAGCCTCCATGGCCACCTCCATGTTGAGAGCCCATAGCCCGTAGTCCTTGCGATCGAGGCGCGGATACAAAGCCGCCCCCACCGTCTCTGTCACCGGTGCCGATGCCGAGTTGTCGCCAAACTTCACCATCGCCATGACCTCCTAGTACTTTCAGCAGATCACGGACGACGACCTTGGCTCTGATACCAATTGTTAGCACAGCCCCTGCCGCCGAGTACTTTCCGACGACACTGACGAGGAAATTCCGACGAGACGACGCGCACGTATCCGATAACTTCCGCCGAGATGCACGTGCTGCTAGCCGATCGATTCTTTTGATCTAACTAGTACACTCACGCACGCACACGCAAAACAACTTTGATTGCCAAAGGCTCTTGTCGAGCCTTGCTTTCTCTCTTGTATTGCTCAACTCACGGTGTTGTCCGGTACAAGATTACAAGGCCAGGTGTGTGCATATATATATGCACTACTAGGACCTAATCAACTAGGAGTCGGTGTACTACTCCAAAACCTAGTCTAACACATATACGTATACTACCTGGACACTACACCTATTCGGACTGCAATTCCAATACGTGTAGGACACGTGATTATCTAACATACTCCCTGCCGATAGCATCGTCATAGCAACCGATTATTCGCTGAACAAACAAAATAAGATGCGCCCATGCACGCACGATTAGACGCAAGGTGCTGATGTACCAACCGTTGTGAGATCCCCAGCCAATTGGCCGACGCATCGTCAGAGTAGATAAGGCTCCAGCTCCACCACCGACCAAATATTCCATGAGTTCGTCTGAAGAAAACACTATTATTCCACGAGCATAACATTCTTTTCAGGAAACTTTATAAACTGCAAATGTACTACCTTAGCTAGCAGCTAGGTAGTCCAAATCTGGATAGATCGTACTGTACTGCCTTTATATATATATAGCCGCTAGCTTATACCTTAAGCATATTTCATTTTCATGATTGAATCGATGTCGGGAAAATTAAGCGCGGAGCGTGTGCTGGGGTGGGACAGGACATGATCTTGGACCGACATCGATGCCATGTCTGATCACGGCCCGGTTGCTAATTCATTGATGAAGCACCCACTGATCATGAGTTCCAATTATACACGAATGAACGTGTCAGTGATCATACGAAGTATATCTGTATATTCATTACACAAGGTGTACTTTCGTAGTACCAGTTTCGTCGAAGGTGTGGGACTGGGAGCTGCCATGCCAGCTCGACGGCGATCGCATCTTGAGGTCTGGCACCCAGGAACCGTATCTCGTGATCTCGTCAGAGGTCGAATAATCTTGAGTTTGTACAGTACGGCGGGCCATGTAGACGCACAGCCCAGCTGAGACGACTGAGAGGATGAAGATGGGGAAACGCACAGCCCAGCTCACAGCCTGTACGTGTACGCGAGCGAGTTTTTTAAGCCGACCGGGGCACGACTACTGCGCACGACGAACGCCCCGTGGTGGGACTTAGCTAGGATACCGTGCTGGATATTCTAGCTATACCTACCAGTGATCGCGCTCCGTTTCTTGTTAACCTCGCACGCACCAGATGATAAACGATTGATGGCCAGAGCGCGCTCCGCCGTGTGACTTCAAAGTACAGACCGATATGCATGCTGGTACGCCATCAATGGCCGGCCGGAGTCGCGCGCGGGCGGGCGAGGCAGCAACCGCTCGTCAATGGTGACGCGGACACCGGCCGGCCCCGACGGCAGTAAACCACGACATCCCCAGCCGCGCGCGAGGAGGGAGACGCGGACACGGCCGGCCCCGACGGCATGCAGTAAACCACGACATCCCCAGCCGCGCGCGAGGAGGGAGACGCGGACACGGCCGGCCCCGACGGCATGCAGTAAACCACGACATCCCCAGCCGCGCGCGAGGAGGGAGACGCGGACACGGCCGGCCCCGACGGCATGCAGTAAACCACGACATCCCCAGCCGCGCGCGAGGAGGGAGACGCGGACGCGGGGGTGCCTTTCCGGTGCTTTTCTTTCGATCGGTAGCGCGAGGGGGACAGCGAGCGAGCGGTGCACGGATCCGGCGGAGAGGTGCACGAGCGCGGACCACACGCTACAACACGGTAGTTATTTTAAGAGACTTTAAAGTGTCTCTATATGTGATTAAAATGTCTCTAAAAGGCTTTAGAGGGATTTTAAAATGTGACACTAATACTTACGTTCCTAAAAGTTTTAGAGACACTTTGATTAAAATACTTTAGTGATACTAAGAGAAATGTCTCTAAATCCATTTAGTGGCACTACGAAAAATGCTTCTAAAACACTTTAGTGACATTAAGAGAAATGTCTCTAAATCCATTTAGTGACACTATGAAAAATGACCCTAAAGATTTTCATCCAAATTTTTACAAATCTAAGTCAACTTTTTAGATGTAAATATTTTTAGAAGTACGCGAGCTCTCCCTTCGTACGTGGGCCATCGGTGCTGTAGGTTCATTAATTTGTTCGGAATATTCTGTTGATCAGGCCGATATTTTTTTATCCGGACGACAAAATCGTCCAGTCGCGTTTTCATAATGCCGAATAGCGCTGTATTTGGCCCAACTTTCATCCGATGTTCTCTGGCCGAATCTAGAGCGCTAGGAACCGCCTAAAAACGCCGGACGCAGCGAAATTGGCGAAAAAAAGAACCTCGCCCTGTCAGCATGTAAAGCCGAGTCGTCCTCATCTCGTCACCTCGGCGTAACCAGGAACTCACCGCTCACGACGGCGCCGGATCTCCACCGAAGAGGCACAACGCCGCGGGACGTCGTCGGTGGTGGAGTGCGCCAGGCCAGACCCTGGCGGTTGTCCTCTAGTACACCACTGCTGGGGATCGCCCTAAGCTGGGCTATCCTCCCCGCTCACCATCGTCGTCTGCCCGGCACCGTGGCATCGCCAACTAGCTGCCGAGGAGGATGACCACCCTCTCCTTATCGTCCTCGGTGTTCACGCGTTCGTCCGGCTCCTCGCTGGCCCAGTCGCCGCGTGCCACACCTCCGCTCCGACCGGTGAAGAACGAGGTGGAATCGCCGGTGCGCTTGCCGCCGATGACGCAATCCCGCGACATTGTCATCAACGAAGGCCACGCACCGTCGTCGCCAGTCGGCCGCCTTTGGCTACGCACGCCGAAGACCGAGCCGATGGACTGGACCGTCCCCGTCGACGAGGACGAGTTCGGCCTCGGGATGGCGATGGAGCGCTCCCTCAACGACGTGCCGCCGATGCCGGCGATGGACGCCCGTGCTTGGTCCAGGGCGGACTGGGAGCGGGAGGAGGCCGACCGCATCCAGCGTCTGCAGCTGCAGGCAGAACGTCAGTCTTCGCACGGTGCTCACCGCCAGCGCGCCTACCAGGGCGCGCCCCTCATCGTCCTCGACGACGACGAGGCCGGGCCCTCATCGCAGCCATGGAGCTACAACGACGGCGGTCAAGGCCGCTCCCGTCCACCGCAGCCGACGACGACACACAGGACGCTGACTACACATGCTTATACCGCAACTTCGGTATGTGCGCCCGGCGGCGTCGACATCGGCATAGGCGTAGTAGTATTTCTATGTTTTTTTTACTTTTTTTTAGCCTAATGCAAAAAAAATGGGTATATGTCTGAATTTTACACAATATGTTCGAACTCGCATGTTTTTTAATGTAATCGTCTATATTCGTCCAAATTTTACCGAGTTTGATCAAATTTTGGCCAAACACGGGAGCTCGGTCTGGGTACACGAATGGAAAACCGGCCATTCCCACACCGAAAGTTATATCCATCCCGCCATATCTGCCTGATAACGCCCAATACGAGTGGAGGTGCTCTAAGACTATGTGCATGCATACAGTGTCGCATGCTGCTGGGACTGAAAAGGGAGTGCGGCTCCAATTTTATATCTTAAATGGACCAACAATGGAACAACAATTAAATCCTGATTTTAGGGTGGTTGGAACAAGCAAGAGTGCAAAAAGGAACGATTTTTTTTACCAAGAGGAACACAATTTAAGATAGAGAAACAAAGTTTTAAAATCAAGAGGACCACGGCCACACCCATCCACCCACCCACCCATTTCTCTACTCTTTTCGGATTACAAGAGTGTAGAGTCAAACCCAGATTATTATCTTCCCAAATGTTCACTTATACAATATCCTATTCAAAATACCACACTGCACAGCCAAACCTAGTACGATATCCTATTTAGAATTAGTGCAGAGCCAAACACAGAGATTCATGCATTGTTGAAAAGGACATCAATACATCTATTACAGAAAGAAGTAATTGTACCAAAGGTAACTATACCAAAAATATCCTTAATTTCACTTAACTGTGCCAAATTGCATGCCTTGACACGCATCGAATCGGTGACGCCCGAGGACACCGGCGTCGGTGAGGGCCCTAGGGCCACCATGGATGTGAAATATTGAAGCTTGCCAGAGCCTGAGGATGCCAACGCCGCCATGGATGCCCCAGGGACCCAACTTTAGAGCTCAAGGACACCGAAGGCGCCATGAATCCCAAAAATCGAACCTTGCTAGAACCTGGTCTAGGGTTGTGGTGGGGCTGTGGATCTACGGTTCCACACCATAGGATTGAGAGAGGAGAATGAGGTGGTTCTGGGATGTCAGTCGCGCGGCATTAGGACATCGCCGAAATTGGTTGACCATGGTGGCAGGCGGAATGGGGATTGGGAGACGATGGCGGGCAGAACGAGAGTGATGCAGGATGACGACCGGAGGGACGCGGGTTGTGTCGGAAAATCGCAGAGGATGTTTTTGCAAAATCACCACTGCGTTAGTTATTTCTAGACAAAGGGAGTATCTTTAGGAACACTTCATCGAAAATTCCTCTAAAGATAGTATCTTTAGGGGCACTTTTAGAAATGTCCCAAAAGTAGTATTTTTAGAGGCACTTTGGTAAAAACCTTTAAAGACAGTATTTTTAGGGCCACATTAAAAATGGTCCTAAAGATAGTATTTTTTGGGGGCACTTCAATCAAAATGTCCCTAAAGGTAGTATATTCAGGGGCACTTTGACCAAATGCCACTAAATATAGTATCTTTTGGGGCACTTCGATCAAAATACCCCTAAAGATAGTATCTTTAGGGACACTTTAACCAAATTTCCCTAAAGATAGTATCTTTTAAGGCACTTCAATCAAAGTATCTTTAGGGGCACTTGATCAAAGTGCCTCTAAAGACTAAAGATATTATCTTTAGGGGCACTTTGACCAAATATCCCTAAAGATAGTATCTTTTAGGGCACTTCGATCAAAATACTCAAAAGATAGTATCTTTAGGGGCACTTTGGTCAAATGCCACTAAAGATAGTATCTTTTGAAGCACTTTGATCAAAATGCCCCTAAATATAGTATCTTTAGGGACGCTTTGACCAAATGCCCCTAATTGACATATTTAGGGGCATTTTGAGAAATGCCCCTAACCAAAGTGCCCCTAAAGGCATACCGTGTACTAGTGATAGGGCGAGACGGTGGTAGTTGCGAGCGCGCCGCTTTCGAGGGGCACATTCCGTCGATCGCGACAACGTGTCAGCCACGAATGGCCGGCGGGACAGGGATTCGTGGCACCGGCCGGGGCACGCCTGGTGTCCAATTTTTGAGAAAACTGAGATTGGTACTTTAAAGTTTTCAAAATCGTAAAAACTACTACACTTGAATATGCTCCCTATACTTTTGTAAAATTTCAATGAAACAGCCGTTGTATATATGTTGAGCTAAGAAAATTGTGGATGTACACATAGGAATATAACATCTCTTATTTTTCCCGTAAATTGTCTTTTTGTGTAACTATTTTTGCCTAAACTTGTAGCTTACATTCATGATGAGTAATTATCCGCATATTCGTTTCCAGGTTTTTCCTTAGCCTTGGATTTTTCTTTTAGAAATGCAGGCGTCTCATAACACACGCGCACGGTCACCCTATGAATGCATGCACGTTCCTCTAAAAACAGTAAACGCATGCACACACGGTAGAATATGATTGCTTTGAAGGAGTCCTAGTGATATTTTTGTACTATTCAATTGGATTGTAGTGACAAAATATGCATGATATCATCACAATATTTTTAGAAAACTAAAATGTTATTTAGTAGAAGGAGAGAAGATGGATAATTTGGGTCTTCATTCGTGCAAGCAAGCATGGAACAAGTATCAAAGGTACACATGTGTGTACATGTTATCATAATTGGACCAAAGGTACCTTGTATTAACTCAACTACTTTACAATTGTTCAATTGACTCAGCACCAACCATTTTTGTTCTATAAGCTCTTACCTTCCATGGTAATTCTTCTATGCAAATAATATTTATATATATACTACATACTATCTTGAGCTCTGTTCTCACCTCTCTCATTCGTCTAGTCTACAATGTGTATCCATGCAAATAATATTTATATATGTTCAACTGGAGTCTCATAGTTACATACAACAATGGTAAATTCAGCCAGAGAATTCTGGATGTGAGAATAGAAAGCATGGGGAATGTTCCAGTGGTGAGAATTTTGTGGTGTCATTGCATCTCCATTTATTAGTCTATGAATTACAACTTGAAGTGAAGAAAGACCAAGAATCATCGTCCCAAATTAAATCTATATTTACATGGGAAGAAGATGGAAAGTCGACCTACCATTCCTCCTAGAGGGAAATCTATCTATGGGATATGCATGATATTCCTAGCCATTGTAACTCTTTCTTTTTTAGAAACATAGTGCATTGAAAATGCTCACAGATACACATGTACACTCATCCCTATGAACGCACACATGCAAACCCTATCCCTATGAGCACCTCCGAGACACTGAGTCGACATATCTTGAGATTGACAAAGTCACCACGAGTGTCTCGATGTTGACGAGCACGTGACATACCACTAAACGAACATCGCCGGTTAAATTCTATAATAAATATAGATAATGCAAACACACATGCCATTATAACTCATTTGAAATAGATACAAAGTTACTTAGTGGATTATTGGGTCAGCTCCACACCACACATTTACAGGTAGGTCAAGTGAAGACTATAATGTAACCATGTTTCATTCGAAATACTATGATTTAAATATCCCTTAGTTTTGCCTCAATGATCTATTTGTAAGTGATATATTTTGAACAATGATGCTAGCAATATTTACTCCCATATAATTGTAGGCGGCAACTATATATTGGAACTAGTCACAAATCTTCCATTTTTAAAGTTGTTTTCATCACTCTTCCACCTGCTATTTTTTTATCCAAATGGTTCAAAAGCTTAAGATTACTACAAAACAAAACAAAAATTAAGAAACTAGGCACAAATTTAGCCATGGCATGAGAGACCCATGTGTTTCGCTCCATCCTTTTCCTAACATGCCCCTTCCCCGTTAATATTTAGGTCAACAAGAGAAGGTACGGTAGAGTAATTTTGGAACACGTACGCATTACCCTCGTTCCAAATTCTCAAGTAAAATAAAAAATGGAAGGTATATTGTAGAGTTTCGTAGCATGGAAAACAAAAAATTTCTACCGCATACAAACAAACAAGCCAAGATCTATCTACTAGATTGTATCAACGAGTCGATAGAATAACTCACCCTCAAAGATTCCAAAGTGTTTAACGAGAGCGGATTCTCGTGGGTGACGTAGTCGTACTCTTCCCGATCTCAAGATCGCGTAGACGATCCTTCCGGCGCTGCGTTCCGGCAGCGCTCCCGCAGTCGGTCACACGTTCGGTACTCGACGAAGACCTTCCTCTCCCTTGTTCCAGCAGGCAGCGGAGGTTGTAGCACTCTCCTCGCGATTCCGGCAGCACAACGGCGTGGTACCGGAAGTAGAGGGGAGATCTCGCAGGGCTTCGCCTTAAGCCGGAGAGAGTATGGTGGAGTATGAGAGAGTCCCTCGACGATCTAGGGTTTAGACACGCCGAGGAGGGGGAAAGCTGGCGGATAGGGTTAGCTAGGCGGCGGCGGCGGTTTGCCCTAGGGCGGCAGCAGCGGCGGCAGCAGGCGGCGCCGGCGGCTTAGGGTTTGGAGGAGAGGATCTTGTGTGTCTCCAGGAGGGAGCCCTGCCCCTCCTTATATAGATGGAGGGGCCGGCCGGCCAAGGGGAGGGGAGTCCCTCCCCAACTCGGCTTGGAGGTGGGCCGGCGGTGGAGGAGGGACTCCTCCCCAACTCGGTTTCCTCCTCCTTCCCCACTTCCCAAAAATAGCCGTTTGACTTTCAAACTAGCCGTTTGACTTTTCAAACTAGGATTTGAATAAACCCTCTATTTTGTTCAGCGATGACACCGAGTACATGATGCAATCATACCAACTTGATATAACACATTCATGTACCCTTCCCCTCCGGAGTGTCGGACATTCCGAAACCTTCTAGAACATTCCCGATGAAAACACCGGAATTATTCTCCAACTCTGAAACGGGACTTTCCTTATATGAATCTTATTCTCCGGACCATTCCGGATCTCCTCGTGATATCCCGAATCCCATTTGAGACTCCGAACAATATTCAGACTCTTTCTCATCATTCCATAACTACTCAAACAACGTCGAATCCTTAAGTGTGTCTCCCTACGGTTCGTGAATTATGCGGACATGATCGAGACACTTCTCCGATCAATAACCAATAGAGGAATCTGGAAATTCATATGGCTCCCACATATTTCTACGATTACTTTGCGATAGAATGAACCACTTACATACGATACCAATTTCCCTTTTTCTCACGATAGTTTACTTATTCGAGGTTATGATCGTCGGTATCTCGGCATACCTAGTTACCGATAAGTACTCTTTACCGATAAGTACTCTTTTCTCGTTCCCGTGATATGTGATCCCTTGTGAGCCAGTCACATGCTTGCAAGCTAACTGGATGACATTTCACCGAGAGGGCCCAGAGTATATCTATCCGTCATATGGATGGACAAATCCCACTCTTGATCCATGTGTCTCAACCAATACTTTCCGAACACTCAATGCCACCTTTATAGCCACCTAGTTACGGTGTGGTGTTTGATGTCATCAAAGCATCCATCCGGTAAAGGTGATATGCATGATCTCATGGTCGAAGGAATTAGGTTACTATGTATCAGAAAGCATATAGCAATTGAAATATTAAAATGACTTGATCTTTATGCTACGCTTATCTATAGGAGTATATCCACCATATCATTCTCCTAAAGATATGATCTTGTTGTTAATAACATCTCAATGTTCATGATAGGGAAACCACAATCATCTATTAACCAACAAGCTAGTATTATATAGAGGCTTTACTAGGAACTTCAAATTAAGTTTACAAATCACACAAGTATTAATATTTCCTTGTTAATACTATTATAGCATGAATGTAAAAATTTATCATAAACACAAATATATAATAATAACTACATTTATTATTGCCTCTAGGGCATATCTCCAACAGTCTCCCACTTGCACTAGAGTCATCTAATCTATATTACATGGTAATATACCGAACACCCATGGCAGTTTGGTGCTGGTCATGTTTTGCCCTCGGGAGAGGTTTAGTCAACGCATCCGCCACATTCAGATCTGTGTGTACTTTGCAAATCTTTATATCCCCATCTTGGATATGTTCTCGAATAGCATGAAAACGTAGCTTGATGTGCTTCAGCTTCTTGTGTGACCTTGGTTCTTGCGCATTGGCTATGGCGCCCATGTTATCACAGTAGATAGACATTGGGTCCAGCGCACTAGGAACCACACCCAGCTCTGTAATGAACTCTTTCATCCATATCGCTTCTTGTGAAGCCTCCGAAGCAGCCATGTATTCCGATTCAGTTGAAGATCTCGCCACAACACTTTGCTTTGCACTCCTCCAGCTAACTGCTGCACCATTCAAAATAAATACGTATCCAGATTGTGATTTAGAATCATCCGGATCGGTGTTCCAACTAGCATTGGTGTAACCATTTACAACGAGTTGTTCATCACCTCCATAAGAAAGAACCATATCCTTAGTTCTTCTCAAGTACTTAAGGATGTTTTTGACCGCTGTCCAATGATCCACTCCTGGATCACTTTGATATCTGCTAGTCAAACTAACAGCATATGCAATGTCGGGTCTAGTACATAGCATGGCATACATTAGAGATCCTATGGCTGAGGCATAGGGAGTCTTATTCATCCTTTCTCTATCTTCTGCCGATGTCGGACTTTGAGTTTTACTCAAGGTCGTATTGGGCAACATGGGCAAGAACCCTTTCTTGCTATCTTCCATTCCAAACCTCTTTAGAACTTTGTCCAAATATGTACTTTGTGACAATGATATTTGGCGTCTCGATCTATCTCTATACATCTTTATGCCTAATATGTAAGCTGCTTCACCAAGATCCTTCATTGAAAAACTATTATTCAAATATTCCTTGACACTATTAAGAAGGTCTATATCATTCCCAATCAACAATATGTCATCTATATATAGTATTAAGAATGCCAAAGAGCTCCCACTCACTTTCTTGTAAATACAAGCTTCTCCATAAGTTTGTATAAAACCAAAACTTTTGATCACCTTATCAAAACGTTGATTCCAACTTCGGGATGCTTGCTTCAATCCATAGATGGACCGTTGAAGTTTGCATACCTTGTTAGCATCTTTAGGATCGACAAAACCTTTGGGTTGCATCATATACAACTCTTCATCAATGTCTCCATTGAGGAATGTTGTTTTGACATCCATCTGCCATATCTCATAATCATAATATGCAGCGATTGCTAACATAATCCTCACAGACTTTAGCTTCGCTACTGGTGAGAAAGTCTCATCGTAGTCAACTCCTTGAATTTGTCGAAACCCTTTTGCGACAAGTCGAGCTTTATAGACAGTAACATTACCATCAGCATTTGTTTTCTTCTTGAAAATCCATTTGTTCTCGACAGCCTTCCGGCCATCCGGTAAGTCCACCAAAGTCCATACTTGGTTTTCGTACATGGATCCAATCTCGGATTTCATGGCTTCTTGCCATTTATTGGAATCTGGGCTCATCATCGCTTCCTCATATGTCTCAGGGTCATCGGTGTTGTCCACCAACATGACACTCATAACGGGATCATCCCAATCTGGAGTGGTACGAGTTCTCGTTGACCTGCGAGGCTCTGTAGCAACTTCAACCGAAATTTCATGATCACCATCATTAGCTTCCTCTCTAATTGGTGCAGGCACCACAGGAACTTCTTCCGGCGCTGCGCTACTTGCAATTTCGAGAGAAGGTTCGACAACCTCGTCGAGTTCTACTTTCCTTCCAGTCACTTCTTTCGAGAGAAATTCCTTCTCTAGAAAGGATCCATTCTTGGCAACGAAGATTTTGCCTTCGGATCTATGATAGAAGGTATACCCAATAGTTTCCTTCGGGTATCCTATGAAGACGTATTTTTCCGCTTTGGGTTCAAGCTTGTCCGGCTGTAACTTCTTTACATAGGCTTCGCAACCCCAAACTTTAAGGAACGACAATCTAGGTTTCTTCCCAAACCATAATTCATACGGTGTCGTTTCAACGGATTTAGATGGTGCCCTATTTAAAGTGAATGCGGCTGTTTCTAATGCATAACCCCAAAATGATAGCGGTAAATCTGTAAGTGACATCATAGAACGAACCATATCTAAGAGAGTTCGATTACGACGTTCGGACACACCATTACGATGTGGTGTTCCCGGCGGTGTCAATTGTGAAAGTATTCCGCATTTCTTCAAATGCTCGCCAAACTCGTAACTTAGATATTCACCTCCACGATCAGAACGTAGAAATTTTATCTTCTTGTTACGTTGATTCTCTACCTCACTTTGAAATTCCTTAAACTTCTCGAAAGTTTCGGACTTATGTTTCATGAAATAGATATACCCATATCTACTCAAGTCATCCGTGAAGGTAAGAACATAACGATAACCACCGCGCGATGCTACACTCATTGGACCACACACATCGGTATGTATGATTTCCAATAAGTCCGTAGCTCACTCCATCATACCAGAGAATGGAGTATTAGTCATTTTACCCATCAGACATGCTTCGCATCTTTCAAGTGATTCGAAATCAAGTGATTCAAGAAGTCCATCGAAATGGAGTTTCTTCATACGCTTCACTCCAATGTGACCAAGACGACAGTGCCACATATATGTCGAGTTATCGCTCGATTTCAAACGTTTAGCCTCAATGTTATTAATATGTGTATTTCCACTATCGAGATTCAACAAGAATAGACCATCTAACAAAAGTGCATGTGCATAAAACATATTACTCATATAAATCGAACAACCATTATTCTCGGACTTAAACAAGTAACCGTCTCGCAATAAACAAGATCTCGATATAATGTTCATGCTTAACGCAGGCACCAAATAACAATTATTTAAGTATAAAACTAATCCCGATGGTACATGAAGGGGTAGCGTGCCGACCGCGATCACATCAACCTTTGATCCGTTTCCCACGCGCATCGTCACCTCGTTCTTCGCTAGCTTCCGTTTATTCTGCAGCACCTGTTTCGAGTTACAAATATGAGCAACCGAACTAGTATCAAATACCCAGGCACTACTATGAGTACTAGTGAGATACACATCAATAACATGTATATTAGATATACCTTTCTTCTTGATGTTGCCGTTCTTCAAATCCGCCAAGTACTTTGGGCAATTCCGCTTCCAGTGACCTTCTCCCTTGCAGTAAAAGCACTCAGTATCAGGCTTAGGTCCAGCCTTGGTCTTCTTCGTCGGCGTGGTAACTTTCTTACCACCCTTCTTGAAGTGTCCCTTCTGCTTAGACTTGCCTTTCTTGAATTTGGTGGTCTTATTGACCAACAACACTTGGGCTCTTTCTTGATCTCCACTTCTGCAGATTTCCACATGGCAAAGAATTCTGGCAACGTCTTGTTCATGTTTTGCATGTTGCAGTTCATCACAAAGTTCTTGTAACTTGGTGGTAGTGATTGGAGGACACGATAAATCCCCAAAGCATTAGGAATCACAATAGCCAAGCTTTGAAGTTTGTTTGTGTGCCCAGATATCTTAAGCACATGCTCACTAATGGAGCTGCCCTCTTCCATCTTGCAGTTAAAGAACTTTTCAGAAGCCTCATAGCTTTCAATTGCCGCATGAGTCTCAAAGATCAATTTGAGATCCTCGACAATATCATATGGGTCTGAATTCTCAAACCTTTTCTGAAGCTCCGATTCTAAACCATACAAGATAGCACACTGAACTGTGGAGTACTGAGTCTTCCGAGTGAGGTAAACATTCTTTAGTTCATCGGCAGCATCAGCTGCAGGTGGGTCACCTAGCGGTGCATCCAGCACATAGGTCAAATTACCAGCTGTGAGGACAATCCTCAAATTGCGGAACCAATCCGCGAAGTTGCTTCCATTGTTTTTCAACTTTTCTTTCTCTAGGAACGCATTAAAATTGATGGTAGGGGCTGCCATTGATCTACAACATATTTGCAATAGTTTAGACTAAGTTTATGACAAACTGAGTTCAAATTAATAATAAAATTAATCTAGGTGAACTCCCACTCAAAACAATATCCATCACATTGTTTTAGAGATCACACGAACCAAATCCACCACATCAACACCGATCATCACGAGAGCTGATATAGTTTCAATGGCGAACAATCGACATGTTCATCATATCTACTATATGATTCATGTTTTACCTTTCGGTGATCCGTGTTCCGAGACCATGTCTGTACATGCTAGGCTCGTCAAGATCAAACCTTAGTTTCCGCATGAGCAAATCTTGCTTGCTCACGTTGTATACACTTGCAGAATCTAACACACCCGATCATCACGTGGTGCTTCGAAACAACAAGCTTTAGCAACGGTGCTAACTAAGGGTGAACACTTTATGACTTGAAATTCATGTGCATGAGGGATCATCTTATAATGCTACCGTCATCTACTAAGCAATACAAGATGCATAAAGGATTAACATCACATGCAATTCATAATATGTGATATGATATGGCCTTTCTTCTTTTTGCTTCCGATCTCCATCTTCTATCACGAACATGATCTCCATCATCACCGGCATTGCATCAAGGTCAATGACGCTTCTCCATGGTTGTCGTCCACCGGCTTCAACTATTACAAATACTTTGAATAGACACGCGGGTCTTAACAAAAATTAAAGACAACCATATGGCTCCTGCCGGTTGCCAACTTACAATAAGGAACATTGCATACATCAAATATAATCACAATCATGGCCATATCACATCACTGCACACCCCTGCAAAACAAAGTTAGATGCCTCTACTTTCTTTGCATATTTTACGTGGTTTGGGGCTTTCAATAAGTGTCGTTCTAACTTACGAACAAGAACCACAACATTGATACTAGCATTGTTAATCACCCGTTGTAAATTGAATCTTAACTATGCTAGGAGAAACAGGCACCCGCAAAGCCACTTATGCAATACAAGTTACATGTCAAGCGTGGAGCAAGTCTCATGAACGATGTCATGTAAGGTTAGCCCGGGCCGCTTCATCCCAACATACCGCAAGAAGTACACAAGAAGCAATCGACAATAAAAGCATCAACGCCCACAATGACCATTGTGTTCTACTCGTGCAACAGATCTACATATAGACACGGCTCTGATACCACTGTAGGGTTTCGTAGCATGGAAAACAAAAAAATTCTACCACATACAAACAAACAAGCCAAGATCTATCTACTAGATTGTAGCAACGAGTCGATAGAATAACTCACCCTCGAAGATTCCAAAGTGTTTAACGAGAGCGGATTCTCGTGGGTGATGTAGTCGTACTCTTCCCGATCTCAAGATCGCGTAGACGATCCTTCCGGCGCTGCGTTCCGGCAGCGCTCCCGCAGTCGGTCACACGTTCGGTACTCGACGAAGACCTTCCTCTCCCTTGTTCCAGCAGGCAGCGGAGGTTGTAGCACTCTCCTCGCGATTCCGGCAGCACAACGGCGTGGTACCGGAAGTAGAGGGGAGATCTCGCAGGGCTTCGCCTTTAGCCGGAGCGAGTATGGTGGAGTATGAGAGATTCCCTCGACGATCTAGGGTTTAGACACGCCGAGGAGGGGGCAAGCCGGCGGCTAGGGTTAGCTAGGCGGCAGCGGCGATTTGCCCTAGGGCGGCGGCGCCGGCGGCTTAGGGTTTGGAGGAGAGGATCTTGTGTGTCTCTAGGAGGGAGCCCTGCCCCTCCTTATATAGGTGGAGGGGCCGGCCGACCAAGGGGAGGGGAGTCCCTCCCCAACTCGGCTTGGAGGTGGGCCGGCGGTGGAGGAGGGACTCCTCCCCAACTCGGTTTCCTCCTCCTTCCCCACTTCCCAAAAATAGTCGTTTGACTTTCAAACTAGCCGTTTGACTTTTCAAACTAGGATTTGAATAAACCCTCTATTTTGTTCAGCGATGACACCGAGTACATGATGCAATCATACCAACTTGATATAACACATTTATGTACCCTTCCCCTCCGGAGTGTCGGACATTCCGGAACCTTCTAGAACATTCCCGATGAAAACACCGGAATCATTCTCCAACTCCGAAACGGGACTTTCCTTATATGAATCTTATTCTCCGGACCATTCCGGATCTCCTCGTGATATCCCGAATCCCATTCGAGACTCCGAACAACATTCGGAATCTTTCTCATCATTCCATAACTACTCAAACAACGTCGAATCCTTAAGTGTGTCTCCCTACGGTTCGTGAATTATGCGGACATGATCGAGACACTTCTCCGATCAATAACCAATAGAGGAATCTGGAAATTCATATGGCTCCCACATATTTCTACGATTACTTTGCGATCGAATGAACCACTTACATACGATACCAATTTCCCTTTGTCTCACGATAGTTTACTTATCCGAGGTTATGATCGTCGGTATCTCTGCATACCTAGTTCAACCTCGTTACCGATAAGTACTCTTTTCTCGTTCCCGTGATATGTGATCCCTTGTGAGCCAGTCACATGCTTGCAAGCTAACTGGATGACATTTCACCGAGAGGGCCCAGAGTATATCTATCCGTCATATGGATGGACAAATCCCACTCTTGATCCATGTGTCTCAACCAATACTTTCCGAACACTCAATGCCACCTTTATAGCCACCCAGTTACGGTGTGGTGTTTGATGTCATCAAAGCATCCATCCGGTAAAGGTGATATGCATGATCTCATGGTCGAAGGAATTAGGTTACTATGTATCAGAAAGCATATAGCAATTGAACTATTAAAATGACTTGATCTTTATGCTACGCTTATCTATAGGAGTATGTCCACCATATCATTCTCCTAACGATATGATCTTGTTGTTAATAACATCTCAATGTTCATGATAGGGAAACCACAATCATCTATTAACCAACAAGCTAGTATTATATAGAGGCTTTACTAGGAACTTCAAATTAAGTTTACAAATCACACAAGTATTAATGTTTCCTTGTTAATACTATTATAGCATGAATGTAAACATTTATCATAAACACAAAGATATAATAATAACTACATTTATTATTGCCTCTAGGGCATATCTCCAACATATATCCTTGGAATGTGCTCTCCTCCTCGTGGACATTGTGGACCACCAATCCTTAAGTGTGATTGCCTCAGTACTGATATTAGTACAAAGGTTTATATATGTGACCAATCCAATCCTTGACCATACCCCGCCTCCTATTAGATTACTGATAATGGAAAAAATGTGCGCCACCAACTCCAGTTCTCTCTAGGAAACTTGGGATAAGCCACAATTTGGAACTTCGACCTCAAGACAATCAATTTTGTAGACCCTATTCGTGGGGTATAAGACGGTCAAAATATTTCCATTTTACTAGATTCCAAGCTTTGAAAACAAGCAAAACCATATGTTAACCCGCAGTCCCCTCGAACTGGCACATAATAGGCACGTGATGTAGAGTAGACGTGCTATGGTGTGTATGGACCGCTGCTAAGACAAGGCTAACAACCAGAGTTGGTGTATATGCCTCTTGTCAGGAAAGATGCATGAATGGATCATGGTTTATCACTACCTTAGTATCCTATGAAACAAATATATGTTATTTTAAAGTTGTTGCACTGAAACATGTGGAAAACAACCCAGAAGGATTCTCAAAAATTCTTTAAAAAATCAATATTGGATATGATGGCGTACCTGTTATGACAATTAAAGTTCAAATTCCCCTTTTCTAAAAAAAGATAACCTAGAACATGCGAGAGTGGATATTCTGAAAACTCGCATTACATCATTAGACATTGACATTGACTAATTTTGGAGGGCATTCGGATTTTCAAAAAGATGTTCATGATCTTCCTATATCCACGACAAATTAATATAAAGCACTGATAGATGAAACATTTAAGAATGACCTGATATCACTCAATCAAGCCATTATAGTGGCAGATTTCTATAACTCTTTGGAGGTCAGTTCTATGTTCATGTTTCCACTCTCATCCCAAGCGTTTGGAGAGCTTGAACAAATTAATCAGATCATTGATTGTCTGACTATCGGTCCTTCTATCAGTGATACTAGAGTTTTTGTTTACGGAAATTCAAACTATTCGCCAGCTAAATATTATAATTCATCTTTGAACGAATTTCCAAAGTCCCAGCCTTTCAAGCAATTTGGAAATCCAAGTGCCTTCCTAGATTGAGAGTTTTTGTCTGGCTTCTCCTCAAAGACTATCTCTTCTTCTTTTTTTGCGAAAACCTCGAAGACTATCTTAACACCAAAGATTTGATACAGCGTAAACGCTGACACGTGGAGGCAGGGTACTTGTGTGTTTTTTGCTCATCACAATCGTTTACAAGGGACCAATTGTTTCTGAGTGCTCTTTCATTGTTGCTTGTTGGGCTCATATTCATATTATGTGGGATTGTTTACTGTCAATCTCAGAATGCCTCGGCCTAGCTCGACAGAATGTACTTGGGTTTGGTGTTTGGTTAGTACAAAATTTATACCGCAGGGGCTTTTCCTATGATAAAGTTGTCTAAAAGAAAAGGAAGGACCTTATATAGTTGGAGAATGCATATAGAGGACGGGCTCCATGGTGCCTGCTTTTGGATTTCTCAAAAATGACCAAATATTTTTGAAAAAAATACCTACGTATAGCCAACAATATGAAATATAAGTCTGCAAATTTGAACAGAAAATACCCTGTATTTCAGGTGTAGAAAAAAATATGAAATTGTTTGAGAAAATGGAGACCCATTCAAAATTGGTACACGTCTAGATCTGAAATTTTCTTTTTTTTGCTGAGGCGGAAATATAAAGTTTTTTCACATGAATTTTTGCACGTGCATATTAAAATCATTATCTATGTCCCTGTATTTTTTTCAACTTTCTAAATCTGTACATTTGAATTTTTCAAAAAAAAAAAAGTCCTCCACATAGGACGAACTCCAATCGGCTTTTCGGTATTTTGGCTCAGTGGTTGTGTTGAAAGCCATCAAGTGCTTCTGGGCAAACTTTGTACTTACTGTTTTCCTTCGACTTTAATACAAAGATGTGCAATATCACCATGTTTCTAGAAAAAGAGAAGATTTCTGTAGAGTAATGTGATGCATAATTTATGATTGTGGTACAATGAGCAAGAAAAACACGTGAATACATGGTGTCCTTTATTCATTCCCTTACATTATCTCAACTTCAACTTTATTTCACTAGACTAGCACCAACCACTCTTTTAACTCGTATATAGAACGTCATCTTTCATCTTCATCTCTCTCTATATATAACCTCTCGTGTTCTCTTCTCGCACATAGCTCGCGTATGTTCTATAGTCTATACTGTCATTCCCCTTCAATTCGTGTTCCCAAATAATATTTTTTTGTATTCTAACAGTTACATACTATGTCAGGAAGATAAAGCCTTTATAAACATAGAAGAGCGTCCCAGCAAAAAAAAACATAGAAGAGCGAATGTCTGAGAACGAGAGGCACCGGGAATGTGCAAGTAGCATAATATTCCATAGTTTTATCTAAGAGGTTGCAAAAAAGTGGTGACCTTCCCAGGACACCAAGTGAAAGAAAAACACTCCGTCTTGAAATAAGTGATTTACACTTGTCTAGATTCATATGTATCTATTACACTAAAATATGTCTAGATATATACGAATCTAGATAAACATAAATCACTTATTTACTTCAATGGAGAACAAATGTATGAGTGGCTAATGTACATGTTTTGAGATGATAAATAAAACAAGCAAGACTACCAGCTACTATCCACTACAATGGAGTACCTCCCTCTCGTGATATGTATTTTCTCTAATTGGGTCTGTTTGGTTTCTAGCCATAATTTGTCAAGCCAAAGTTTGCTGAAATATAGCAGCCACAAAGTGTGGCTAAAAAATTGGAAGCCAAACTTTGGCAAAAGTTGGCAAGAAAATTAACTTCATGACAAGTGGACCATATAATTAATAAAGTGTGACAAACTACAAATATGGCAAAAATCAAACATAAGCCAAACAACTTGTGACTGGCTGCCAACCAAACGAGCCCTGAATGCACCTCTTTGAGGTAACTATGCACCTCTTTGAGGTAACTGCACTCAAGATCAACTACTTGCCCATGGGAACAGTTTAGTCGTTGAACTTGAAAATTATTATGGACAGATAATTATATAAACCTATCTTTCAGGTTTAATTAGGCCCAAATAGAGGTTTATCAGGCTATTTTGTAGGTTCATCATGTAATACTTTGTTGATATTTTGGAGTATTTGTATTGGAATCATACACATTAAAAACATATGTATTGAACTAGAATGTTGTGTGCAATGTTGTGAATCAGTGGCTACTTATATTGTTCATTTGGCAAATTTTATCGCACAAAGGCTAGTGCAAAAGAAAATTTGATTATACACACCCTCAAGTTTAATCAAATCAAAATCGAGAAACTTTCAACCAGAGAAAAAATCTGTCTTGTAATAAACAAATGAATGTTATGCCTGATCAAAATGCAAATGACTGCACAACATTTCTTCCCATCATCACAAAGGAACCTACAAAAGTATCACCACTTGCATCTATACACTTTTAATATACAACGCCAGTTCACAATGTCACAATAAGGCGAGAGGAAAATCATTACATCATCGAATCAAAATTTATAGAAATCAATCAGAGAATAAAACCTGTCCTCATAGGAGACATGATTTCCTACTAATTTCATGTAGATGTTATAATTTCAGCTTGATTTTCTCCGACCACTTGAAAATATCAGAATACACCTGATCACCATCGAGTTCCTCACCGGTTGCCCCAGCAGCAATCCTGATAATATCCTCCATTAAAGCAAAGTTTCCCATGATATCAACGTGCGCACCACTCTGTGTGCCCCTGCCTTCGAGGAGGGTTGAGGGAGGAGAATGACTATACTCTCTCACGTAAGTCTTGCTGCCAGACGGGTTGAAGCGAGTTTTTCCACGCCATCCTTTGGCACACATATAGCCCGCACTAAGAACTGGAACAGTCTCATCACCGTTAGACAAGTAAACACCACCTTTCAAGCAGCTATTCTCATCCCCACCCTCAGCTGATGCGTCTATCTGAAAGGGTATATAGCACTCTGCCTGTGGGGATAACTTGTAGACATATGCTCTTTCGGTAGGAATGCCTACTCCGTACATTGAAAATATTTCCATTTCAGGCGCATTTGGTAGTCTGCAAATGAAAATGTTGTAAGACAGCATGCATAAACCCAAAAAAATACACAGGGTATGCAGGTATTCTTTGTATGCATGATTGATGTGCAGCAGATCCTTCTTTTTTTGTCAGGAAAAGCATGTTTCTTGGATTTGCCTAATGTAGGAAGCTAATTAAAATTAGAATGATGGCAAATAAATTCTTACTTTGTCTCCAAGGGGTTTGACCAATACTTGTAGTGATTGTATTTTGGATCATCCAAGTCATCAGCAATTCCATATGAGAAATGAACACTACCACGCTGCATCATCCTTGGAGCAACAAAGTGAAAAAGATCTATGATAGAGCTGGCCGTGTAAACTTTGTAATCTGCAACTGCCTTTATTCCACCCCACCCTAATTCGTGATACTCTGTCCACACATCTCGGCATGATGTATTTGAATGGGCAAGATTACTGCCTTTGACAGCATCCTGAAACGAGGATAAAGAGGTTTCCTTTGACATCAAGATCATACCACAAGCTGCTCACGTCCAATTTCGAGAAAACTACATGCCCAAACCATACATCTTGAAGAAAATAACTCATTCTACATAAATTAATATAAATATAGAACTAACTATTTTAAGAGTACTATATCTTTCATAAAAAGTAAATGAAGTAAGATATCTTTTAAGAGTACTATACATTTACTAGTGAACTAGAAGGCTCATATTGGAGTAGCCTCTTAGACTCACAGTTCTAAGGACTGTAGCAACATGCATAAAACTATGTAAGTAAATAAATAAAAACAAGTCAGCAAGTTTGAACCACAAAACTTCTAACAGTGGCATGGAATGGAGCACCCCACCAATTGTGGTTCGGCATTACACAGGAAGGCAAGGAGATCAATCCTCTTTGAAACCAATATTTCTCAAACGGTATCAAGGCAAACAAGCGACCAAGACAAGTATAGACCAAAATGGTAGTGCATTAGGCTTAACACACGACAAATACCTGAACCAGCACAGGTTAAGTCAACGATGTAACCATAATGCAATACTAAATGATAATCATTAAATAAGAGTGTCACTGAAAATATGAACCAGCTACAGTCTGAGCCAACATTACTGGTAATCGTGAGATAAAAGAGTTTCATTGGAGTGATTGCTGAATGGATGTCAAAACAACAGTGCAACTAACAAACTGAATACACACAACATCAAGGATTACTGAAACAGACCCGCAAAAAAAGGATCACTGAAACAGGAAAGGATAATGCAAGACCAAGGAAAATATTGATTTGCATACATGATGGTCATAAGTAGAGTGAAGCTAGTATGCTATTATGCTTCAGAATACTTACACGGAATTCTATCTGCTCAATATCTGTAGCTGGAACTTCTGCTACATCTTTTCCGAAAGATACCATTCTTCCATAGTTCACAGGCTCTGGATTAACTTCAACAGGTGCACCATTAACATCCTTAGAAACCTCAGAATCATTGGTTTTTTGCTTCTTAGATTTACACTCAACGCCATCTTCTGGAGACCAATCCAAACCTCCCCAAATAGTTTCGCCACCTTTAGGGATCATTGACATTGTTGAATCCCATGTACGGGTCATACGCATCAAGTGTCTCAAGGTCTGAAGACCAAGAAAATCAGAGTCCAACACTTCTGGTGCAATAGCTCTGTATTGAATGACATAATAATAAAAGAGGGGTAGTTTTCTGTCAGACAAATAAAGAAAAGTGTGCCACTACCATACCACCCAGAGCAGCACATTTTATGTTTCAAGTGAAATCGGACAAGTACATACTCAAAACAGTCCGTTTACACTACTGACCCTGAACAATGGCCATGGTAATACCTTACATGGTGCATCCATGGAAGTAGGATAACCCAGTGAGGTTACATAAGCTTGGAACTTGTATACATAATAGTGTTGTATCACTAACAAACAGCCCGAAGGTAGCAGATTCATAATTGGGATCATGGCCACTGGCGTAGCAATGAACAACATACATACAATCTACACTTTGGATGTTGTTTATATTATGGTTGCGTATAGAACATGTCAAGGATTTCTGTAAATACAAAACCTGATATGTGTCCATCATTACTTTAATCTCCGTTCTAGAGGTAAGGATACAAACAACACAGATTTACTTACAATAATTCTACATGGGCGCAACCTTGAGTTCTAAGTTATTAACTACTCCCTCCGTTTCTCAAAAGAAGGCGTGCACGTTTCCCAAAATTTAACTTTGACCAAGCATTGAAACGACCAATAGCAGGTATTTCTCCATTGTGAAAAAAAAAATCTGAGCGCTCACTTTTATCCTTTCATAATGTAGTAAAAAGAATAATTGTGCCATTGATAAATAACCAAAAATTGTAAGTTTTCCTGCAATTTCACCTCAAAAACCACTGTTATCATATCAGATAGTACTTGATTTATGCAGTGCCAGTTCATACTTCTAACTAGAAAAGTAGTTCCCAGCCCCAATATGGCAATATCTTTATCACAGCACAGGTTGAACACTATGGGCATACCATTCTAAAGGCGTAACCATGTGGCCACAACTTTAAGAATGATGTTATGATCATTTATTCCCACAGTTACAAAATTGTCTATGCATGATTAAGACATGAGTATAAGAACAGTTAGATGACTGTGTGCACAGCTGACCACTATGGGTTATGTGTGGACAATGAATGAGCATAACTGAGAGTGATCTGCAGTAAATCTTACAAAGAACTGCCATTATTCAAATGATAGCTATCGGGTGTCATATGTGACCTTGACTTATAACCCTATAAACAATTGCATTATAAAATAGTATGATTTCAGTACGCCCATTAAACAACAGCTACCAAACTTCTAAGTTTAATTACCTGGCAACAGCAACATCTTTGGCTTCAGACGAGAAAAGCCCAGCGACAGCCTTCGGAACTCCTAAGAAAGGTCCACCAATATTTGTTACAGCTTTGATGTGTTCCGCACACCAATTGGGACCACCACCACCACCCATGGGAGAAGGTGCTTCTACCCACTTCATAAAATGAAGAAAATAGAGAACTCCCATGGAGTGTGGGATCACCACCACCCTATTCCCACCATTAGTCGCTACCAAGAGTTCAATGTTACTCTTTATTCTGCTCAACGTTTGATCACGGACCTGCAGATAGTGATTTACATTAGAAACATGACAGGCCATTCTAAATTAGTAGCATTTACACAATGAGGAAAATACAGCCAATGACCCGGGACTCTTCACATTGTATAAGTGCATCAAAAAGTTACCTCGGTGTTCTGGAAAGATAACCTCCAATCATACGCAGCCATGTACATGTTCTTTTCTTCATAACCAATACGAGCTAAATTGGCAATCAAGACTGCCCAAACAAAATATCCAGGGACAAAATAGTCTGCTGCGACAAGGCCTGTGACCGGTCTAACTCTTATTCCTGGTTTATCTAATCCAGTTTCATTGTCCAATGACATATGTTCAACCCAGCATAAAGGCCTGAAAATATTCCAAGAGGATTCATCAGAAGAGATAACAACAGTCTGCAGGCCTAATAGTGCACAACTACACCAAAGACAATGTTCTAGCAAAGGAAGGAGAATAGGAAGATATACCAACTTTTAGACTAAGTAACAAAGCTTTTATAACTGCAGGCAAAAGAGAAAGAGCACCAATTCTAGGAAAAGCTTTCCAGTAGAATGAATTGGTAGAAAAATATAAACTAAAAATAAGTAACAACCTTCACCCTTTATAGTGTATATATTCTAAGCAGTGGTGACTCTAATACAATACCAAATGAAGTAACAACACGTCAGCATCATGACACACAATTTTCTTTGATCCTGTAGTAGTATCTCACCGTCTTACATATAGCTACAACATCAAAATAATAAACATCAAAATGAACACCCTGTCATGAAAAAGTAAAACTGACTCTGAAGATAATCCATGTTAAGGAGTCCCTTTTTAAAAAGCAGTAGCATCTATCTTTGTGTGGATGCTACAAGACTGAAGCTATGTCATAGGATATAGGATACTACTTCTATTTGTGAACTATCAACTTCACTCCTGAGTAACAGGCATAGGGATATTAAATTATCCAAATTGTCACAGTTTAATGCAGGTATTTACTACAAAGTACATACACAATCATATCGCATAACTAATAGTCTAATACCACAAGGAATTGCAAAAATGTTGAACATGTAATGCCATATACTCATATATAGCACGGCAGTCCACAAGCCACTGAACAAGATAGATAATTTCCCAATGGTATACAGGAGATGAAATTGTAGTAAGAGATGAAATACTAAAAGTCTACATTCCTCACTTTCAGCTCAAAAGTTTTTACATTATTTAAATTAGGCTTCTTAGATTTTTTTCAATTTCGAATCCAGAGTTTCGTAAACAAGCAAGCAAGATTATCACTCTTACAAAACACGAGTAAATAAATAAAATTGTTTCAGTGCAAGGTTAGTGATCTATTTTTCTTTTATATTGATAGCTCCAACAAACAGAAAGCTTAGAAGGAACAGTAGGTATGCTAACCAGGAATACTTTGTTATGCTAACCAGAAAATAGGCAACATGGATCTTTCCAGAAAACCAGTAGTAAATAAGTGATAGAAAAGTGAGAGGAAACCAACAATCCCCTGTAAAAATTACATGACATCTCGTGACCACACCAAAAGAATCTTTGAATACAAATTGCAATTGCTTTTAATGACCTGGAAAGTGCATAATCTAGACATAACTCAGTTCTCTTGTACAAGAATCTTTTAATACAAATTGCAATTGCTTTTAATGACCTGGAAAGTGCATAATCTAGACATAACTCAGTTCTCTTGTACAAGAATCTTCCTATGCCACGCCTCATCGCCTGTGGAAGACATTGCCAGAGAAATGAAAAATGGGAAGTCAAACCGAAGACTGAAATAAGGCAATGTTGTGTGGTTTGCACTCCAAGCAGCTCTAAAAGGCACATCATGCCCACTCAAATCCTACTTCCCTCGTAGCAGCCAATACACCAGCCTTTCAAGGCAACCCCGTTTGGTAGCTCTGTTTTTTTGAAGTAATCCGAAAATACTTCAGTTTCTAGAAATAATGAAGTATTGAATACTTCAAAGCGTTTGGCTCCAAGGAATACGGTGGTTTTGAAAACTGAAGTATGGCAAAAACTACAGTTTTTTTGAAGTTTTGGAAACTTCAGTCCCGACCACTTTTTTCTGCAAAACAGAGAAAAGCGCTCTCTCTTGCCCTTGCAAAACAACTACCCAAACGTGTAGTAATTTTTGCCAAAACTGAGAAATACTAGAGTATGAAGAAACTGCGGCATTACTCCCCCGTGCACTGAAATACTTCAGCTTTATAATACTTCAATTTAAGAAAAACTTTGTTGCCAAACTAGTAAACTGTAAAAAACTAGCATACAAAACATCGACTGAGCTCAAATCACCAAGAAACTTCCAATCCTTCTGCGGTAACAAAACGACCATACAGGAAAGTAATAAATATTAGCCAAATCTGGATCTTTATAATACTTTGTTATGCTAACCAGGAAATAGGCAACATGGTTCTGTCCAGAAAACCAGTAGTAAATAAGTGACAGAAAAGTGAGAGGAAACCAACAATCCCCTGTAAAAATTACATGACATCTCGTGACCACACCAAAAGAATCTTTTAATACAAATTGCAATTGCTTTTAATGACCTGGAAAGTGCATAATCTAGACATAACTCAGTTCTCTTGTACAAGAATCTTTTTTTAATACAAATTGCAATTGCTTTTAATGACCTGTAAAGTGCATAATCTAGACATAACTCAGTTCTCTTGTACAAGAATCTTCCTATGCCACGCCTCATCGCCTGTGGAAGACATTGCCAGAGAAATGAAAAACGGGAAGACAAACCGAACAACTGAAATGAGGCAATGTTGTGTGGTTTGCACTTCAAGCAGCTCTAAAAGGCACATCCTGCCCACTCAAATCCTACTTCCCTCGTAGCAGCCAATACAACAGCCTTTCAAGGCAACTGAAAGTGATTGTCACCCCAACATTTTAGTAAAACATCAACTGAGCTCAAACCACCAAGAAACTTCCAATACTTCTGCGGTAACTAAACGATCATACACGAAAGTAATAAATATTAGCCAAAGCTGGAGCCAACTTTCCCATTGAGCGCCCAAATCCCAGATGTTGGCCAAGCACCTTGCCATTGAGGAATCATACAACCAAGCTCTAACTTGAGAAGATCTGGAAAGAATCTCTAGTCTAATAGTTCAGATACATTAAGGCCTAATAGTTCTGCCAAAAGGGCGTCAGAGATCAAGAGGGATTGACTACCTACAAGCTACAAGAAAGTGAAAGCACACTTCGGTCTTTCAAGAAAAGAAGGCATTCTAGTTTGGGGGATTTGACTACCTATGGAAGCGAACTAGTATAGTCTTGCTAAAAGTCCTAACTCGCCAAAGCAATTCTCAAAAGCTCAATAACGAACAGACTATCGAGAAGAGCAGTAGTAACATGTGACTGGTTCTATTAAAGGACCCAAAAGCATGGTCGATTTCTAAAGCAACACTAACCGCCGAACAAAGCAGAAACGTGAGGAACGAACACACACACGCGGCTGGATGGAGCACCCACAACCCAACCCAACAGATAAGATTGAGAGCGACCTCTTGTACACGTCGCCGAAGGTGCCGCCCCATAGGCGCTTCCGGAAGAGCCCCTCGGCGCACTGGTGTCCCTCCCATAGCTCGAGCCCCCCCGTGACGATCCCGGGCACGAAGACGACGGGGTGCTTGGCGTGGAGCCCCTCCTTCTGCAGCTTGACCCCCGGCGGGTCCGGGAGCGGGCCCGTGATGGCCTCCGTGACGTACTGCGGGAAGGAGGCCGGCATGGCGTTGTAGAGGAAGAGCAGCAGCCACCAGGCGCAGCAGACGCAGCCCACGAGCCAGCAGCAGCTGTCGACGCAGGACCACTTGGCCTTGGCCCGCTTGGGCGGCGTCGGCGGGCAGGCGGAGGTGGAGGTGGAGGGGGTGGAGGGCGGCTCCGCGTCCGGCGGGCTCTTCCCCTTGTCGCCCTTGTTCTCGTCGTGGTCGGAGCCATTGCTGTCGTCGCCCGGGGAGGGCGGCGGCGGCTGCTGCTGCTGCCTCCGCCTCCGGAGGAGCGACATGGCGCGCGGGGGCGAATGGGATCGGCACGCGGGCTAGCTGCGCGGGCGGCGCACTCGCATCGCCGGCGGGCGGGGCCCTCGAAACCCTAGGCGGCGGGGCCCGGGGCTGGGAGGCGGAGGGAGCGAGGTCGGGAGGGACCGGGGCGGGGGCGGGGGCGGGGGCTTGTCGTGGCGGCCTCGCGGGGTTTGCGTTTGTGAGGTCGGGAGAGGGAGGAGGGGCCTGCGGCCGAGAGCTGCAGCGCACGACACCACCGTGGGGGAGCGACCGCGTGCTCCCCTGCACCGGACGTAGGTGCGCCGAGCCGGTCACGACTCCCGAGAGACTGGCTGCGTGGGACCCGCTGCAGGAGATAAGGTGCGTGGTTCGTGAGGACCCGGTGCAGGCAAGGTGGAGGGAGGGGCTGCGAGCTGCGGCCTGGCTCGATTGCGACGTGTGGGCCAGGGTGTGGGGTCAAAGGCGGTGAGCTGGGGCCGGCGCTGTTGGCTGAATGATCATGGCGATTCGTCAGAGCAGCACCTCGCCGTAACGTCTATGTTTCCGTCGGTTTTTGTTTTGTTTTGTTTTCTGTTGAAAAAGGCAGCGCAAGTGCCGCAACCACAGCTGAGTAAACGAGGACGTGCAAAGATCCGCCAGCGAGATACTGGCAAGGACAGTCCTGGCCCTAGCAAACTAAAACGATACCGAGGACAGTTCATTAAGATTGACATAAGAAAAATCAAACGGTGTCAGACTTATCACTTATGGGTAGTTGTACCATCCAGCTGGATTTTAATTTGTTTTCCTTCTGTAAACTTCATGAAACTACAAGTAAATTGAATGCCAATAATTTGTCTATTGTATGGAGTATCAAGGATGGCGATGGGTAAAGTGGCAGACGGACCGAAACGGTACATAAGGCTAACGAGAAAGGCATGAAAACTCCATCTAGAGTTCCATCCCCCTTGCCTGTGACACAGACGGTCTACTCCGTCTCTAGCGGCTTTGGTCTTGAAGGTGTGGTGGACCACGGGCCCTCGCTCATCGTAGGGTTGCCGTTCTTTGTTTAGCTTGTCTTTAAGTATTTTTTTCGGGATGCTACATCCTGAAGTTAGATAAGGTCACCATGCCCTATCCTTGCTCCGGTGGTGGGGTCATGTTACCGGCGGATTTCCTCGAGTATGGTCGGTTTTCGTGTTCACTGGTGTGGTTTCAGACCGGTCTATTTCGATTTATGTTCATCATATCTGGTGATGGTTGTTACTCTGATGTGTTGGTCATTTAGGGTCTTAGCACGACATTACTAGGACAAGCATTGCCAAACTTTAGTGATGGAGGGGCGATGACGGCGGCGCACCTTCGGCTCGCTGTAGCGTCGTTAGTTGTCGCTAGTTGGTCCAAGGACCTACTTGTAATCGGATATCTTTGTATTGTAGTTGATGATTATTAACTTATCGGCGTAAGTAAAACAAAAAAAGGATGGCAATGGTAGAGTACGACGCGTAGAGTAATACCATATCCATACACATGTAGCTTGTATGTATAAAACAACATAAAATGGAAATGTCATGTTAGATCCTACAAGAACAAAAAAATGTACTAATTTTGGGTACTCTCTCCGTTCCGGTTTACTAGGCGTGTACGTAGTTTAAAAACAAGTTTGACCATTAATTTTAGACAATAAATTTTATATAGTGTAACATTCTAAAAATATTGAACAGTGATTATCAAAATTCAATCACCAAAATTAGGGTTAACAAAAACTTTTGTTAATTAACCTCATATGAATGCATGTGTGTATGTGATGATTGTATGAATGATGTATGATTGTTATAAATAGCAAGGAATGGTTCAAGGATGAAAACAATATCATCTAAAACATTTCCAAACAGAAAAAAATCAAGAGAAATTCAAAAACAAACAAAATAAGCAAATGGTTATTTTTGTCAATCTTGCTCACTAGGCCATTTTGAGTGTTTCTAGTCCAAGATTTCAAATAGAAACAATTCCATTTCTTTTCACCCCTTGCTAGACCAAGTAAAAGTGAACCAAAGTCCATCTTTCAAGCTTACAGAAACATTTGGCAACTTGATTCAAATGACAATTCAAAATTGAATCTTTAACATATGTGAAGATCACCAATTCTCAAAAACCAACCAAACCAATTCACCTTGACCTTTCCCACTAACTAGAGACTACCTAGTATGTAACTAGTACACCCACCAAATTTGAACCAAAAAATTAAATTCAAATCTTTTTTGGACATTTCATCAAACACCTTGCAAACACAAATCAAACAAATACAAAACACTATAGTGAGCAGTGTTTTGGCCAACCTTGTTCCCTCTCTAGCTCACAGCATGCTATTAATAGATCATCTAGCTCAATTAACCTGCTTTAGCTCACTGTGAGCTTGTCATTGTCATCAATGGTGAGCATGTCGAGCCTCACTTGTCACCCCATTGTCGACATCCAGCTAGGAGAAGCTCTAGCCTCGCCAGCCTTGTCTGGGACATTGACCACCGTCCACCGCCACCCCTTTTCCAACACCAACGCGTAGCAAGTCCCTGGACCACCCTAGAACCGCCGCGCCCTATGCCTTTGTGCCATGCCAAGAGCGCGCCAGAGCGCCGCACTTGACACGCGACCACAGACCGCGCGCCGCCCCCGCCGCTTGCGTGCATGATCACCACCTTCCCAGGAACCGCCAGGACACGCCCCTTCGTCACCGCGCGACCAGGAAAGCCCGTGCGCCATTAAACTTTTCGTCTGATCCGCCTAGAGCACCGCAGCGTTCCGACCGTCTCGCATCGTCCCACGCCTCGCGACCATGCCGCTGAGCTTCGCCAGGGAGCACAGCACCGCCCCCTACTGTCGCCCATTCCATTATCCCATTGTGACGACGACCACGATGAGCTCCACCCGCGCCCTTCGGTGCCCTCTTGGCACTACAAATAGAGGCCACCCCCGTTCGATTTCTTCACACGAACACACTCCCCTCTCTCTCAAAACTACCCCACCTCATCCCCAGAGCAAGGCGAGCAGCAGGTCGCCGAAATTTTGCCAGAATCTGCCGTGGAGGAGGAAGAGAGGAGCTAGCGCTTGGAGTCGCCCCAGGAGAAGCCACCGATACCACGAGGTTTGTCGTTCTCGACTTCGTCGTTCGCCCCCGTCGCCGACCCTCGCTTGAGCCCCGGTGAGCCCCCGTAGACCCCCACTGGCCGCGCTAGGGTTCTGTCTCGCCGGTGTTGCCCGACGGAGACGATAAGTCACAGCCGTTCGATTAGATGTTGATCGTGTGGTTTAGATTTCCCCGTACCGCTTCGCACCCCCTGTCTCGCTGACTGGTGGGGACAACCACTTAAACTCACCCGCGCGCATTGTGCGCCGTGGGGCCGGCCCAGTTACATTCCCGCATGACCCAGTAGTTTGAATTTAGGTTTATTCATTTAGTTTCAAACTTAGTTCTGTACCTAGATTCAAAAATCAACCTAGGTCAATTCACTGAACCAAAATGCATGAAACCAATGTTGTTAGAAAGGTACTGGAATTCTTAATCCAAGCCCGTTGGATTCAAGCCATTTAGAATTGTGGATCACCTATAGTAAAAATAACAAGGCAGAAGCTTTTCTGCATTCAAACATTTTTCAAAATTCAACCGCAAAAGCTTTTGAGTTGATTCCAACTCTCAAAAATCACATTTAACTAAACCTTTCTCAATATATAAAAATATCTAGGTTTACTTGCAGAAATAATGAACAAGTAATAAAAGAATGCCTCATAGGCAATTCTAGTCACTTTATTTAATGAAAATAAAAAGTTTAAACCTTATTAAATTGTGACACCACTTTGAATCACATTCCCATGTACCGAAATATGTGGTGATGACATGTGTCACATGATCCCATGTTTTAGTTAGAGAATATTAAATCTTAAGTAGTTTTTCAATGAGTAGAAATTACTTTTTCAAAATAAAATAAATAAGACAAGTACTTGGATGATTGTAATGTTTGTGATGATGCTAGATCATCTAGTGAAAACCTTGGTGTGATAAATAAAATTATTTAAGTATTGTTTGGTGATTGTGTACCTCGTATTTATTTATAGACGCTAGTACCGACCAAGGATACGAGGAGGAAGGAGGATACTACGAGGAAGAAGCCAATGAGAACTTCAACCACTGCTCTACACAAGGCAAGCTAACACTTGCAACTTAGCAAGCTTATACTACTATCTTAGCAAGCTAAGCTAAACCATGCAAGTTTTACTTGCAAGCCTACACCACTTGATACCCAATCCTAGTTTTACTTGCAAGCTTAGTATTTTATTTCTTTATCAAAGCTTTCTATTGGAGTTTACTTAGTGAATTGTAGATTTTGAAAGATATTTAAAGGTAGCATAAAGAGCATAAAACTTGGCCTAAGTTAGATAAATCTTGATGGCATCCTAAGGCATGAGATTGAACTTAGATCATTCACCCTTGTTTACCACCCCTCATTAGTGTTTACTCCCACTTGTAGATGCTAGTGCTAAGCATAAAACTTGATAAACTTTAGATGGGAATACTTGGTGAAAATTGTTATGACAACCTTAGAATGATGAGTCATTCTATTGAAATGTTTTGACATGTGTTCTTGAACACCAGATGATTTTGATGATGAAAATGTTGAGACATGAGCCTTAGCCCTTTATAAAACTGATGGTTGTCTGGATTCGATACCATTCCAATTTTACCGTACAACCACAATACCCGAAATTTGGGTAGGGCTTGACTGGAAGTTTATATACCTTAGTATGGGTTCCCTTGCGGCCAAGGTTTGAGCTGAGGCTACCTTGTGAAGATTGTCCTCCTGTGCAGTTCCCAAGATGACAGTTTGTCATGGTTGGGAGGCCAAACTCATAGGAGAGGTGCCTATACTAGGGCGTGTAATTGAAAGGTTAGGATTGATTATCCGCATACTGAGTATGGTGAATTCATGATTATTCCTGATGGATGTATCGAATGTTGTGGTGAAAGTGTACCACCTCTACAGAGTGTCAAACTATTCGAATAGCCGCGTCCACGGTTATGGACAGTTGGAGTGGCCATACTGTTCCATCGTCAGATGTTTTCAAAATGACTTATGAAATGATTCATGACTTGACTTGACCACAACAGGGTTGTGATATGAAATTCAAGTTCCCACTTAGGTGTTATAAAACTTTCAACTAGCTTTCTTTGCTTCTGAACTCAGTAGAGATAAATCTGGCTTTTTGCAAAACAACCTAGAGCTTAGCATCCTTACTCAAAACCACTTCACTTGTTAGTATTAGTTGTGAGTACTTAAAGAGTACTCATGGCTTTGTCCCTGGCTATTCCCGTGGCCAGACTATGAAGAGGACTATCAGGAGGATGGACCGCAGGAAGGTTACGACAACTAGGATCATCTCCCATCGTCAGCATTTCCTGTGACCATGAAGATGGATCCTCACCTACGCTACCGTTATTATTACGTTATTCCGCTTCTTGAGTTGTATTAAGACTGGATCATGTGATCCTTTATTTTTTGTAAGACCTTATGTATGGTTTGTAATGGATGATGTACTGTGATATCCAGTTTGTTATGTCTCACAAAAATGGTAATTCTGGGATTGCGGTGTATGGCATAACAGGCATCTGGGATTAAAAATCCAGGTGTTGACAAGTTGGTATCAGAGCCATCCTGACCATAGGAGACCCTAGTTTAGAATGTACGTTTGAGTCAAAAACTTAGTTTCAAAACCAAGGAAGTGAGTATTTATGAAAACTTATTCTCATTCTTATCACTTAGACTCTTTCATAAAAATTCATGTTCCTCAAAAATTCTTGCAAACTGACTTAAAATTTGACACACTTGATCACTCTACTAACTTACTCATCCTACATTCTTATAGATGGGCGTGAAGTATAACAAGTTCTATCAGTTGGGGAATGGAGGAGATCTCATCTTTGAGCATGACTTGGACCAGCTTTCGGAACTTCTGGAGCATCCGCATCCCGAGTTCTTCAGAGTTCATCTCAACAGTCAGGAAGGAGAGGAATTGCAATGGCTGATTATTGCAAGTCTCCGAGGAAAGATTGAATCCCCCACCTCAGAGGGAATTTAGTTCACCATTAGAGAGAACAACTGGCTCGATGGACTTGCCAGGGCCATGCAAGAAGCTCTTGCCCGTCTGTGTGGGCAGAGTATCAATCAAATCAAGGGTACCGCTTTGAGTTCTTCCCAATGCGTGATGCTATGGGACAACCACTGGAGGCACCATATCACCCCGAGCTGAAGAATCAAGTGGATCACCTCAGCTTCAGGATGTATGATCGGCAGAAGGAGTTAGACAATGCCCGCTCCTACGCCAACCACAAGTACGCCATCGCCGCCCAGGAGGATCAGAACATTGCCATGCTGGTGAAGGATCGCCAGTCTCATCGCCGTCAGCTCGACAAGAAGGAGCACATCATTGCCCGTCTCCGCCATAGGATCACAGACTTGGAGGAGACCATCCACGAGAGGGATATGCAGCTCGAGGAAAGGGAGAATACAGGGGAGGATATCTGTGGAGACCCCTACTCCTATCTCAGTGACGATGATGACTTTCTGGAGGATCAAGCCATGGACTTCTTCACCGATGAGGATGACTTCGCCTTCATTGATGATGAGGATGATGAGGACATCGACTCCAAGGAGTAGTAGCACTTGAGCACTAGCGTTAGTGAGTTGTATCCGGTCCCACTGTATCGTAGTTTCCCATAATGGTTCTTAAAACCATTTGTTTTCCTTGTTGTGGTGTGTGTTTGTGTCGTGTGCTATGAATGAATGAAATGCAAGTTGCTAGAAAAATCTGAGTCAAACTTCAAAAACTTTTCAAAACCCTGAACCTTAGAAATTTCCCTCTTTTCTCATGATCTATCTCAATCTTCAGATGCCTCGCGGAGGAAGCACTTCGTCCCCGGACCCAATGATGCAAATATTGCAAATGTTGGTTTCTGACCGTGAAGCTGAAAGAGCCGAACATCAAGCCAAGCTAGCCACCCTTCAGCACATAGCTCAGATGTCCAACAAAAATCAAGGCCATGGAAATCAGGACAACCATGGATCCAAGCTCAAGAACTTCCAGAACACCAATCCACCCATTTTCACTAAATCTGAAGAGCCCCTAGATGCCGATGATTGGCTGCAAACCATGGAGAACAACTTAGAAGTTGCGGGAGTGGAAGCCAACGAGAAGGTCCTGTTCGCCACCCACTACCTGACCGGAGATGCAAGAGCTTGGTGGAACAGCGTTCGGGCCATGAATGGAGGACAAATGATGACTTGGGAGGAATTCAAAGTCAACTTTAGCAGAACCCATGTGCCACCGGGTTTGATCAAGAGGATGAGAGATGAATTCAGGGAAATGAAGCAAGGAAGGATGACCGTAGTTGAGTACCGTGACAAATTTTTGTCATTGGCTAGGTATGCACCGGATGAGATTGATACCGAAGCCAAGAAGAAGGAGAGATTCTTGAATGGTCTGCATGATGAGATGCAAACGGTGTTAGTCAACATCCCGTTTGTTGATATTGAAGCCTTAGTGGATTCGGCAATCCAGATGGAAGGCAAGATCAACCAAGCCAATGATAATCGCAAGCATAGAATGATGCATCAACTAGGAACCCATCATACCCCAAAGTATCGCCCCAACCCATCTCCAGGATTTTCCCCAAGAACCAATAGACCCCCGATGAACCGTCCAACCTATCCCAACTGTGGAGGAGGAAACCCAAGACCCGGAGGAAATCACAACAACCCTGGCAACCCCAGCAATTTCAACCGTGCACCACCCAAGTTCAACAACAACAATGTTGCCACCAACACCAACACTGCCCCAAGAACTGGAAGCAATGTTGTGCCTGTTGCAGCAAAGGACAAGTCTCAGGTGACTTGTTATGAATGTGGAACCAAGGGTCACTATTCCAACGAGTGCCCCAAGAAGATTGCCGCAGACCCCAATGCAAATGCCCTAGCTCAATAGCAGCGTCGTGTTCAACCCGGAAGAAGGTTTGCCCCAGGGAACTCGCTCAACCGCAACGGTCGTCTCTTTCTCATGCATGCTGAAGAATCCCAAGAAGCGCCAGATGTCGTGCTTGGTATGTTTTCTGTTAACTCAATACTTGCAAGAGTGTTGTTTGATTCTGGAGCATCGCACTCGTTTGTTACCGAAGAATTTGCATGCACTAGTAAGATTCAACCAACAAAATTGAAGCATGTTATGATAGTTCAAATACCTGGTTCAACCACCAAAGCTAGACAAATTTGCAAGGCCGTACCTATTCGAATCCATGGCATAGATTTTTATGCTAATCTAATAGTACTTGGAACTAAAGGTTTGGAAGTAGTACTAGGAATGGATTGGATGTCGAAACATAAAGGATTAATCGACTGTGCCAAGAAAGCCATCACCATGACCACTACAGCCAGAATATCAGTAGAACATGTATCTGAAACCTTGCCCCGTCAATTCAAGTGCAACAAGAGTCTAGCCCAACCAACCATTGACCAAGTCAGAATAGTTTGTGAATACCCCGATGTATTTCCAGATGTTTTGCCCGGTATGCCCCCAGATAGGGATATCGAGTTTATCATTGAACTAATCCCTGGAACCAGACCCATAGCCCAAAGACCATATAGTATGAACCCGTCTGAATTAGTGGAGCTGAAAAAGCAATTGGATGCTATGCTGGAGATCGGACTGATTCAACCAAGTGCTTCGCCCTAGAGATCACATGTCTTATTTGTGGACAAGAAAGATGGAGGTAACCGTTTGTGTACGGATTATCGGAAGTTGAATGATGTCACCATCAAGAACAAGTACCCACTGCCAAAGATAGAAGACCTGTTTGACCAGTTGACTGGTGCCAAGGTGTTTTCTAAGATTGATCTTAGAACTGGCTATCATCAACTCAAGATTCGCGCAGAGGATATTCCAAAGACTACCTTTACCACCAGATATGGATTGTATGAGTATACTTTCATGTCTTTTGGATTAACCAATGCCCCCGCTTATTTCATGAACCTCATGAATAAGATTTTTATGGACTTCCTGGATAAGTTTGTCGTTGTTTTATCGATGACATTCTGATATATTCCAAATCAGAAGAAGAACATGAGCTACACCTAAGGACCATCCTTGGAACCCTTAGGGATCATTAGTTGTATGCCAAGTTTAGCAAATGTGAATTCTGGTTACAGGAGGTAGGATTCCTCGGACATATCGTATCCGTCGGAGGAATTGCCGTTGACCCTGGAAAGGTGAAGGATGTTGAAGATTGGCAAGCCCCAACCACTCAGACCCAAGTTCGTGCATTTCTCGGATTGGCAGGATATTATCGCAAGTTCGTAGAAGGATTCTCGAGTATCACAAGGCCCATGACCCAATTGTTGAAGAAGGATAAGAAGTTTGAATGGACGGACAAATGTGAAGGGAGTTTTCAAGAACTCAAGAAGAGATTGATTTCCTCCCCAATCTTGATCATGCCGGATATCACTAAGCCTTTTGATGTGTATTGTGACGCATCCAAGATCGGTCTCGGATGTGTGTTGATGCAAGAAGGCAAAGTAATATCTTATCTATGCCGACAACTGATGCAGCATGAACAGAATTATCCTACCCATGACTATCGTGGTATTGCCGACGAGTACGCCATGGAGGGGTCCTCACAGTGCGTGTTTAGAGACGTGAGGTAAGGCGGACGGTTGACGGGTACGAGGTAACACAGCTTACCCAGGTTCAGATCCCACAACGGTGGCAGAATCCTACTCCTGCTATAAATCACTATAATGGCAATACGCTGAGTTACAGAGATTAGGTTCGCTGTGCGAGGTGACTAGAAAGTCTAAGTTATCATGCCCTAAAGGCTCCCATAGGCCCGTCTTATATAGTCGTCAGGTCCTAGGGTTACAGGGAAAAGTCCTAGCCGGACAGGTTACAGAGTTCTACACCGTCTATTACTAGTCTTGTGTATCTTGCACTCCAAGGCTCCGGGTACGCTGGTGACTCCATCGTAGCCTTCCTTTATCCGGCATGGGCCTCCCTTCTGGATCCACCTAACTGGGCCGCCCAGCAGGCCATAGTCCATGCTACCGACTATGGGCCACCCGGGTTAGTCGGATAAGAGACATTCTATGAGGATACCCATATAGCATATCCCCAACAGTAGCCCCTGGAGAACTCCGAGATCTTGCGCGTCTTGCCTCTTCCCGTGGAATGCTCCGTCTAGATGGATGTCGGCAAACCGTCAAGCAATATCTTGTAGTCCTCCCAAAGAACCCTGCAAGGTTTTCTCCGTCTTCTACGAGTAAGTCGGAGAAATGCTGAATCTTCCATCGCACGCTCCCGTTGTCGGATTAAATCCGTCCGTGCCGGAATCTTCGATGGGACTGCTCATCTACCTATCAGTTATGACGATGTAGGTTGTAGGTCAGCGAAGCCTCGTAACTCACACATGCAGAGAACGTAATCATAGCCGATTTTCCCGCGCAAGCGATACGAACCGTTGGCGGCGACGGTTGGAGACGTGGCGAAATTACCGCGCACGTTCACGAACACGTCGTCTACGCGACAACCGTCCGATTAGCTGCACGAATCTTGACGCAGAGTAAGATAAATATCGTCCGTGGGACACTTGCCACTTTTTCACCTCATTCCCTCGCGTCATCGTCTTCTTCCTCCAGCCGCGCGCCTCCTCGAGCTCTCCGCAAAAACCTCGAGAAACCCTAGCCCTGCTTCCTGCGCCAGTCGCATCCTTTTCCTTCCTCCATGGCCAGCAGCGGTTCATCCCCTTCAATGGCGGCATCGAGCGAAGCAGCGGCGAAGCCGGCAAGCTCCATCGTCGTGCCCCCAGAAGGGCTGGTCATCCCCACATTGGCGATGATAGAAACCACCGGCGGGGTGACCATAACTTGGCGGCGCTGGAGCCTCTGGAAGAGGAGCCTGGCTCGCATAAAGGCGATTGGCGCGGGTCGGATATCACCACGCGCGACATCCAGGAGATGGTCGCCGAAGGTTACCTCCCCGTGACGGAGGGGCTCGCCTGGCGGGCGGCGCCGGCCGGCGAGGTGACCCCTTCTCCCCAAGTCGGAGAGAAGGTATACCTCAAGGCGCAACTGGTACGCGGCGTTTCTTTGCCCATCTCCCACTTCTTCCTGTCCGTCTTGAACCACTTCCAGGTCCAACCCCACAACCTCTCCCCCAATAGCATCCTAGTGCTTAGCAACTTCGCGGCACTTAGCGAGGGTTACCTAGGGATTAGGCCTAGGTTAGATCTGTTTGTCTACTTCTTCACCATGAAACGTGAAGCCGGACACAGCAAGGAGGAGCTTAGAAACTGTGGCACCATAAGCTTCAAGATCCGACCTGGCCGGCGGTTCCCCGACATTGTCGGCCACGAGTCGTGTAAGAACTGGCAGCGGACGTACTTCTACGGCCCCGACATTCCTTTGTCGGGCCGAGAAGCAATGTACCCGGACTTCGTGGATGGAGCCGCCGCTGAAGTCTCCACATGGCGGTCCCATGCCTCCCTTCCTTCCGACCTCAACGCTTCTCGCGCAATAAGGCGGATCGAATGGTTCGTAGATACGGGTCTGACCGGCTTGGACCTAGCCATGTGCTGGTTCATCAGGCGGATCCAACCTCTGTAGCACCGCACGAAGGTCATGCACGAGTACACCAGCGACCGAAGGGATACCCTCCGGATCTCCGAGGACAACTTCTCGAGCGACTCCGTGAAGTTCCGTCTTAAGGACATCGTCAAGGTGAAGGACAAGAAGCGTGGCTTCACCCTTACCTACGACATGTTCGTAAACAGAAAGCGCCCAAAGGTAGGTATTTATTCTCCGTGTGTGACATTGCTCCAGTTTTTCCGTCTTGCTAATATCATCTTGTCTAACACGGTGATTTCTCACTTAACAGCTTAGCGATCTAGAGGAGGACAACCTGGCTGCCCAAATCTACGATCCCAAGATGAACGAAGTCACAGTCGTGTCCGACGATGATGCCCCGTTGGTGTGAAAGAGGAAGAGCTCCACCTCTGACGCTGCCAACGGAGGCAAGAAAAAGAAGACAGAGGGTGGAGCCTCCAAAAAGAGTACTGCCGCCCTGGAGGCGGAAAAGAAGAAAGCCACCGGAATGTTTTCCAAAGCGCCCCCCCTAGTGTAAGATTCTCATTCTCCGACATTGTCTTGTTTATTTGTCTCATTCCTGTACTTATGCATTTTGCACGTTTCAGGAAGAAAGCCACAACCAACCTCAAGAAGTCCTCCAAGACTCTTGGGGCTTCTAGAAATATTAAAGATATGCTGCACCACGACTCTTCCCCCGCCATCGCCCCTGCTACTCCTGCCGTCAAGCCCTCCTCCGCTCCGACAAGCTCCCAAGCCCAGGAGGTACCAGGCCCTTCCGCCATGGAAGTGGATTCTGGCGCCTCTACCGAACTCGCGGTTGTCGGCGAGCAGGCGACGCAGGAGAGCGCTGCTCTTCAAATGGCTGAAGCTCCGGCTAAGGATGCCATCGGTAGCGGCAAGGCAGTGGCGGTTGCTGGTACATCCGCCGAAGGAGGCGCCTCTGCTCCCTAGAAAACCTTAGAACTGCCAAATATCATCTTCCCGGTGCTTACGCCGGGTAGCACAACTACGGTTTCTGGAGGAGTGTCGTCATCTCCGACGTGCGGTCTTGAGGAGCTACTCCGACAAGCAGACATCTTGCGAAGCAACAACGTTTCTTTTGTCAAGCTGCTGGTCGAGAGTGCTACAAACCTCAAGATCATCGCACTTGTAAGTTTTACTTTACCTTTTGCATTTCATATGAGTATCCCACTGTAGCCCCCGATGATGTAGACGGAAAACCATTGGTTTTGCATCTATATGCTCTAAGAGTGACTAAGTTAGAAAAAACTCTCACTGTAGCCCCCAAGCATTTAGATGGAATGAATTATTCCGACTAGATGCTTTAAGAGTAGCATACACAGTGTTCATAATTTTAAGTGATGTAGCCCCCAAGCCTCTAGTTGTAACTGAATTAGTTCCGACTAGATACTTAAAGAAAAGCTAAGCATTTTTCGAGTTAAAACTTCATACTGTATCCCCAAGCATTTAGGTGAAAACTGAATTAGTTCCGACTAGATGCTTAAAGAAAAGCTAAGCATATTGCTAAGTTAAAAACTCTCGCTGTAGGCCCCGAGCACCTAGATGGAAAAATCTCCGACTAGGGACTCCAAGTAGACTAAACAACGACTTGACTTTGTATTTGTTTCCACAGAACGAGAATGCTCGGAGGGGCATGGGCAATGACAAGTACCAGAAGATGCGCGCGGACCTTGAAGCTGAAAAGGGTAAAACCGCCATCTTGAAGGAACAGATCATCAAAAACAAGAGTCTGTTTTCTTTTTGCGCATTTCCGTCTTACTTTTGTGCCTTCCTTCTTCGAGTACTCACGGTGTACTGTGTTTTCTCCGACTTGCAGAGCATGTTGCCAAGGCTAAGGATATTGTCAAGCATTCCAAGCACATCCAGCAGCTGGACAGCGAGAACAAGATCCTGAAGAAGGAGAGGGAACAAATGCTGAAGATGCATGAGGATTCCATGAAAGCCCTGCAGGACTCCGCCTCCGCTGAGATCAATCGCTTGAAGGAGGAGCTTGCGATCCTAAAGGATCAGAAGCAAGCTACCGGTGAGCAAAACCTTCGCCATAGCGAGGCGTTTAAGCTCCTCCAACAAGAGAAAGAATATTTGGCGGACGTTGTCTGGCAGGCTAAGGCCAGCATCTTCAGTAAGTATCCTCCGCCTTGTGGCTCTGTAGTCTGGGTACTTAGAATTTTTGAACTCATGCAATGCTGTCGGAATTTTAAGCGCCCTTGGGTTTAACCCACTCGCCTCCTTCGGACAAGGAATGCATGATTCTTGCCGGTAACTTCATCAATACCGCCATCACCCAAGCCAAGGAGATCGCCGCGCCCCTGCATATTTACATCAAGGCCTCAGACTCCATGGTGAAGTACTCAGAGATTCTGCGCCGAGCCCCCGAGCGTGTCGCAAGCTGGAAAGCTTCATGTGCACGGGCTGGCGCAAGGATGGCGTTGTCCATGGTGAAGGCACACTAAGAAGGTGCCGACATCGACACGGTATCATCTGGTATCCCCGACATGGATGATGACGGCAAAGAGATTGATCACGAAGCCATCATGTCATCACTCGCGGGCTATGACACCAGGGTTGCCGAGTTGGTGGACGTCGACGTCTTCGTGCCCAGGAACTTTCTTGACAACGCCGAGCATGAATCCTCCGAGTCTCCTCACAGTGGTGACGCTGAAGGTGAATCTCCGGCTGGTGATGATGCGGCCTCCAAGTCCCCTGCACCCAAGGAGTGAAAAACACTTTGTAATTCTTGTTTCACCTTTGGAGTGTGCATTGAAAAAAAACTTGGTGATGTAATCTTAAGGCAGAAAACAATGGTTGTCGTATCCTGCTACTTAAGAATTAATGCCCAGTATGTATATATTTTTTAAGCAAGTGTTGGCTTATCCATTACTCTGGTTTTTATGCTTGACTTTTCGTGAGTCGGAAGACTCGTTGTCGGAACCATGCGCTTAGGTGATGATACCCAATGGCACCGTCAAAAACCTTTGCACAAAATCGCCGACAATAAGTGCCAAAAGTCACTACTCCAGAATCCACATAAAAACAACAAAGAACATGTAGACCAGAAAACTTAAGCTAACGCCCGTAGGCGGAATTTTCACAAGTGCAATCGCAAAGCTTGTGCATAAAGATTTATATGATCCAAAAATGAACACTAAAGGAGGTAAAAGACTCAGCAATATGAGTGAACCAAAGAGCTAAGTGTAGAAAGGACGTAGATGTGCTATGTTCCATGGCCAATCAAGCTCCGGGTAGTCATCATTCGGGTCACGTCGCTTATGCTTATGATCCTCGCTGGGTCTATCCTTGAGCTCACGATTGTCAACAAGGTAGTAAGACCCATTAAGCAGTGCCTTGCTTATGATGAACGGTCCTTCCCATGGCGGGGATAATTTGTGTGACTTCTTCTGCTTAAGTCGGAGCACCAAATCCCCCTCTTTAAACGAGCGATGTCGGACGCGGCGACTATGGTAGCTGCGTAGCTTCTGCTGGTAGATGGCGGATCTTTGGCATGCCAAAACGCGCTCCTCCTCGAGAAGGTCCACATCTTCGTCGTAGGCGGCAACTCTTGGTGCATCGTGGAGGATGTCGGAAGGTAGGATAGCTTCTGCTCCATATACCATGAAGTAAGGGGTGCAGCCGGTAGATCTGTTGGGTGTAGTTTGTAAACTCCACATCACAGATGGCAATTCTTCCGCCCAGGCTCCAGCTGCTCTATGTAGCGGTGCCTCAAGACGTGGCTTGATTCCCTACAGAATTAATCCATTGGCTCGCTCAACTTGACCATTGGATTGTGGGTGTGCCACAGACGCAAGATCAAGTCGGATGCCTTTGTCCCAGCAATAGGCCTCCACTTCTCTGAGTGACAAGTTGCTTCCATTATCGGTGATGATGCTATGTGTGAGACCAAATCTCACCACCAGATCCCGGACAAACCTGAGGGCAGTTGCCCCGTCAAGCTTTCTAATGGGTTTAGCTTCTATCCACTTGGTGAATTTGTCAACTTCTACAAGCAGATGCGTGAATCCACATGGTGCCGTTTGTAACGGCCCCACCATGTCTAGCCCCCAGACTGCAAACGGCCAAGTTATTGGTATTGTTCACAATTCTTCAGCAGGAACATGTGGTTGTCGGGCATAATACTGGCATCCTGTACATGTCTCAACCAGCTTGTCGGCGTCTGCCTTCGCGGTTAGCCAGTAGAATCCTTGCCGGAATGCTTTCGCGACCAACGATCAAGGAGGGGCGTGATGCCCGCAATCTCCGAGATGGATTTCGCGTAGGATTTCCATACCTTCTAGCTGGGAAACACACTTTAGGTATACACCAGTAGTGCTCCTTTTGTAGAGTTGCCCATTGATTATGGTATAACCCTTTGCTCGTCGTACTATCTGCCGTCGTTCGACCTCGTCGTCGGGCAAAGTTCCATGTTCGAGATATTCCATGAACGGTTTAGTCCAAGCCGGAGGGGTCTTTGTCACCATGTTGACGAAAGAATCAGCTCTATCCGGGTTGTCGACGTCGGCGCCCTTCACGGATGGTGTGCGTAGATGCTCTAGGAAAACTCCTGGCGGAATTTGCTTGCGCCCTGATCCAAGTTTAGACAATAGATCAGCCGCCTCGTTTTGCTCCCTAGGTACATACTTGACTTCGTAGCCCAAGAAGCTCTTGGCTATCTCGTCCACTTCGTCTCGATATGCCGCCATTATAGGGTTCCGCGCATTCCAGGTGCCAGCCACCTGCTGGGCAACCAAGTCGGAATCTCCACAGCAAACTATGCGCTTGATGCCAATATCCTTGGCTACACGCAGTCCGTGAATGAGTGCTTCGTACTCCGCCATGTTGTTTGTAGCCTCGAAGTGGATCTGCAGAACATAGTGTAGCTTGTCTCCTTTTGGTGACTGCAGAAATACACCTGCCCCCGAGCCGTTGAGCAGCTTTGATCTGTCAAAGTGCATCACCCAGTACTCTGGTTCTGGCAACGGAGTGGCATCCGGCATCTCCGTCCAATCTGCAATAAAATCCGCCAAGGCTTGTGACTTGATAGCGTGGCATCTCTTGTAGGTGATCTCGAAGGCGTCAAGTTTAATGCCCCACTTCGCGACCCTTCCTGTAGCGTTGCTGTTATTGATGATGTCGGACAGTGGAGTCTTGCTCACCACTGTGATTGGGTGCTCCTGAAAGTAATGCCTCAGCTTCCGAGAAGCAAGGAATACTCCGTAAGCTATCTTTTGGTAGTGCGGGTAATGCTGCTTGGACTCCGTCAAGACCTCGCTTACATAGTAAACTGGTCGTTGAACTCCATGCTCATAGCCTGGTTCCTTCCGCTCTACCACGACGACGATGTTGATAACCCGGTTGGTTGCCACCATGTAAATCAACAGGGGCTCGCCAGGCTCGGGTGCTGCAAGGATGGGAGCTGAGGAAAGGATCTCCTTGAGCTGCTTCAATGCTGCATCTGCTTCGTCCGTCCATGTGAATTTGTCCGCCTTCTTCAACAACTTGTACAGCGGCAGAGCCTTCTCTCCAAGCCGGCTGATGAACCGACTAACTGCTGCAACACAACCTGTTAGTCATTGGATGTCTTTTAGACATGTCGGACGGTTTATGTTTAAGATGGCTTTGATTTTCTCCGGGTTGACCTCGATTCCGTGCTGGGAAATGATGAATCCCAACAATTTGCCGGCTGGAACCCCGAAGACGCACTTCTTAGGGTTGAGCATCATGTTATATTTTGGGAGATTATCAAAGGTTTCTTTGAAGTTAGAGATTAAGTCATTTGACTATTTAGACATCACCGCGATATCGTCCACATAGGCGTGAACGTTCCGACAAATTTGGTCGTGAAGGCAACGTTGCATTGTCCGCTGGTAGGTAGCACCTGCGTTTTTCAGCCCAAAGGGCATCGTGACATAGCAAAACGTGTCGTAAGGGGTAGTGAACGAAGTGGCCAATTGGCCCGACTTCCTCATCTTGATCTGGTGGTATCCTGAGTATGCATCGAGAAAACACAAAAGTTCCGAGCCAGCCGTCGAGTCAATGACTTGGTCAATGCGAGGCAAAGCAAACGGATCTTTGGGACATGCTTTGTTCAAGCCGGTGTAATCAACGCACATTCTTAATTCATTGGTTCCCTTTTTGGGGACAAGTACAGGATTGGCCACCCATCGGGTGTGAAGTACTTCTCGGATAAACTCAGCCTTAAGTAACCTAGCTATCTCTTTGCCAATGGCGCGTCTCTTCTCATCTCCGAAGCGTCGTAGAGGTTGTTTCACTGGTTTACATTTTGGATCTATGTTTAAGCTGTGCTCGGCAAGTTCCCTAGGTACACCATTCATGTCGGCAGGTTGCCAGGCAAAGATGTCCCTATTCTCACGGAGGAACTCAATGAGCGCGCTTTCCTATTTGGGATCCAGGTTCGTCCCAATGGCGGTGACCTTGGAGGCATCGCCTACCACAAGTTCCACCGGCTTGGTCTCGATGGCGGCCTTGAACGCAGGAGCGGAGTCGGAGATTTGCTTCTTCGATGCGGGCATCTCTGAGTCATCGACCTTGCTCCGGATCTCTTTCAATTCTTCGCTGTAGAGAACAGCTTCTGCAACGGCTGCTTCATTGATCTCGCAGTCCCTTGCCTTGGTAAAGCTTCCGGATACGGTGATGACACCGTTTGGTCCGGGTATCTTGAGCTTGTTGTAGACGAAGCATGGCTTGGCCATGAACGTGTGGAATATGTCGCGGCCTAATATGACGTGGTACACGCTCTTGAAGGGGACCACCTCAAAGGTCATGCGCTCTTGGCGGTAATTATTAACGTCGCCAGAGGCTACCTGAAGTGTAATGCACCCAAGGGACCGAGCCTCCCGTCCAGGAACTACGCCATGGAACACGGTGTTAGTCCGCCTTAGGTTTACCTCTGTCAAGTTCATCTTTTGCAGTGTATCCAGGTACATAATGTTGATGCTGCTTCCACTATCCACCATGCACTTGGTGAACTCCTCGCTGTCGATCAATGGGTTGATGACCATGGCGTACTGGTTCTCAGTGGGCACAAGGTCCGGGTGGTCCGTTCTGTCCCAACTAATTGGAACCTCCGACCAGCGCAGGTACTGGGGAACTGGGGGGAGAGTGGCCATCAGAATCCTTAAAGAGGTCTTCTGTTATCGGACGGTGGGGGTGCCAAGGAAAGTGTGGTAGACTGGGGCCTTCTTTGCGAAGGGATTCTTGCCTTTGTCGTCGCTCTTGGCGGCGTGCTTGGGGTCAATGTCCTCGTCCATGTCACTTGAATCCTTGGACTCCTCCTCCTTCTTCTTCCCCTTGCCCTTGCCTCGCGGTCTGTTCTTCCGACTTCGCTTATAGCCGGACTCCGGGTCTTCCTTAAGGTCGTTGACGAACTTGCAGTGTCGATTGGTATGGGTGGCCTTGCCGTTGGCGTCGAGGTGTACGAGGCACGACATATCGCGGTACTCTTCATATGTTTGGGGAACGCGGAGCGGCGCCGAGTTGCTTTCACTTCCTCGCTGCTGCCCACGGCCTGCTCCCCTTCCTCGGCCACGCTGTCCGCCTTCTCATCGTCCTGCAGAAGTCATGGCGACCATGTCGGTAGATTGCTTTTCTTCTAGAGCGATTTTCCGCTTTGTACTGTTGTTCCTCCGAGCTTGAGTTGGAATGGCCGTTGCCGGCAAAGATCCACGAGCATCGTCGTTGGCAGCTGCGAACTCACTAGCTAACTGAATCATCTGATTCAAGTCCAGCTGATGATTGTCATGCAAGCGCTTCAGCTTATGTCGGAGTAACGTGCCTCTTTCCAACCCATCTATGAAGGCGGCCATGGCGGTCTGGGCGTGCACTCCTGCGCAGGAATTCTTCATATCCAGCCAGCGAGAAAGGTAGGCGCGAGATGTCTCGTCTTTCTCTTGCACGCACCGTTGTAAATCGCCCATAATGCAGGGACGCTTGTATGTACCCTCAAAGTTTTTGGTGAACGCTTCTTGCATGTCCAACCAGTTGTAGATAGATTTCTCCGGCAAGTCGTCGATCCATTGACGGGCCGTGCCTGCCAACATTAACGGGAGGTAGTTGACGGCGACGTTGGGGTTGCCTCCGGCAATCTCCACCGCGTTGTCGTAGTCCTGCAACCATGTGGCAGGCTTGGCGGTGCCGTCATAGGGATTGATGGTCTTGTAGATCCGGAAACCTTTGGGGTAAGTTGCGGACCATATCCCGGGTCCAAAGCAACGTGGTCCCAGGTATGGTCCTTCCCGGGCCTCGTGGATATTATCGATCCGTGAACGTGCGTCGTATGGCTCCGGGTTCTTCTTATTTTTGTCAACAGGGGATGGGCTGCATGAACGAGGCGGACCTCATCCGCCATGGTGACTGCTTGGCGGCGACGGAGGCGGAGGTGGCAGTGGGTTAGCCTTCTTGCTGTTACCCTCCTGCGACGCCTCGCGCCTGTCATGGTTGCTTGTCGGACACGGAGGGTCATGGCGCGACCTGCTCTTGTGTCCTTCGTTGCGCTTTCCGTCATGACGGGTCTGCTCCGCGTTATCGCGGATGACGATGCCGCACTGCTTTGGTGGGGGCATATCCGTATGATGGTAAGCTTTATAGTCTTCCTGACGTCGGGGGGATCGGGCGGTGGCGATGGACGGCGAGGTTGGGCTCTTTCTCCGTGGTCGGAGGATATGGGGATAGCATCCTTCCTGTTGCGCGCATCCCTCCGTCTTCGTTCTGATGAACCCGTCCGTGATCCGACATCCTGAGGAGATCTGTCCCTTGGCGGTTTGTATTGTCTAGATCGACAGAGCGCTGGGTCGGACTCAAGCCTCTGAGAGGTGGCCTTTTCCTGCTGCTTTACCGCCTTGGACACTAGGTCATAGACCTGTTCCACTGCCTCAAGCGATCTATCCTGCTCCAGAAGGGTCTTGGCGACGACGAGGTTAAGGAGTGGGGCGGGCATCACCTGCTTGCCTTCACTGTCAATGTATGGCTTGGCCTGTGCCGGCTTCGAGGGAGCCCATCCTAGGTTGCGCCGTATACCAGGATCATTGATGACGCGAGCCGGAGCCTTCTTAGCCTTCTGCTGCTGCAGCAGAGTCTTGTACTCGGTCTCCATTGCTCTTGCTTTCTCTATGGACTTCTGCGCGTTGACCAGATCTCGATCTAGTTTAGCGCCCTTCTCCGCGATGGCTTGCGCTTCCTCCAGCAGTTGCTGGCGCTTCTCGTCAAGCTGAGTCACGTTCCGGATATGATCAATGGTTAGTGGCTCAACGAGGAGGTTGCCATACATAACCCTATCAGCTGGGGTAACATGGGTTGTTGCCGACGTAGATGCTGGAGGCGACAAGTTTGCAGTGTTGTTGTTGCTCGGACCGGTGCCGAGTTCCTACGGTTGCTGCACTGGTTTAGGCGGAGGAGGCATGACTCTTGCGCGATCATCGTCAGCAACAATAAGTGGCCTCTTCCCCTTATCCAGCGCCGTAGGCGAAGCTTGCCTGGGCTGGTCTTCATCCATCGCTGTCCCAATAGTGACAAACACCCCTCGGGACATGACGGTGTTATTGGCTTGTTCGTCGCGCGAGTACTCCTCCATCTCCTGCATAGCGGAGTCTAGCTCTTCTGGACTGAAGTTTATCTCCTCGGAATCTGCACTGAAATCAGCCTAAAGTGCGTCAATGACAGAGTCGGAGGGTTCCAGGACTTCCTCGATGACGGGCGGTGGAGGTGCAACGGCCTCGACGATGACTGGAGGTGGTGGCGCTGCTGCGATGATGGCGGCCGGAGGCGGTGGTGGCTAAATTGGAGGTGCTCCGTCAATGAGCGCAAGCGCTGTCTGAGCTGCCGCTTCAGCCTACGCGTAGTTGTTGACGGTGTTCACCATGCCTTCGAAGGTGAGGCGTCCTGACGCCTGCTGCCGTCTTAGAGAATGTCGGAGAAGCGTGTCGTGGTCCAGTCCTTCCACAAAGTGATAGATGGCATCATCATTGGGGTAGTTGGCTAGATCGGCTCGTATACGGAGCCACCTGGCCAGGTAATCGCGGGGGTTTTCGCCCTCTCTCTGAACGCAGCGCGCCAGATCGAAGATGGTAACCACGCCGACAAACTTGGATCTCTGCTGTCCAGACGCACGAACAAAGCCGGCGGATTTGCAGTGATCTTCCACCTTTATATCCTGCACAAGGGCGGTTTGGGTGGGCCTTGAATTTTTCCGATCTCTGCCGGCAAACTCCGAGGAGAGGTCCTACATCGATCCTTCCGCGTATGTATCCTGACCGTAGGCGGTCCGTGCGGGTCTTGATGCTCCTCCGACTCCCAGGGAACTAGTGCCCGAGTCGGTTTCACCGATGAAGAGGTGGATGTCTCTGATAGGAACGATCGAACACCGCGTAGGGTTCGTCTTCGCCGGGATCCAGAACTCGTCGGGTGGGACGATCAGAATGTTGCCGGAGAAGAGAACACGACCGATGTCTACGGTTTCGCCGATTCCCGTGAAGATCTTGGTCCTCGCCCGCTGAAGAGCCTGAAGCGCCTCTTGCCCCACGGTGGGCGCCAACTGTCGTGGTATTGCCGACGAGTACGCCATGGAGGGGTCCTCACAGTGCGTGTTTAGAGACGTGGGGTAAGGCGGACGGTTGACGGGTACGAGGTAACACAGCTTACCCAGGTTCAGATCCCACAACGGTGGCGGAATCCTACTCCTGCTATAAATCACTATAATGGCAATACGCTGAGTTACAGAGATTAGGTTCGCTGTGCGAGGTGACTAGAAAGTCTAAGTTATCGTGCCCTAAAGGCTCCCATAGGCCTGGCTTATATAGTCGTCAGGTCCTAGGGTTACAGGGAAAAGTCCTAGCCGGACAGGTTACAGAGTTCTACACCGTCTATTACTAGTCTTGTGTATCTTGCACTCCAAGGCTCCGGGTACGCTGGTGATTCCACCGTAGCCTTCCTTTATCCGGCATGGGCCTCCCTTCTGGATCCACCTAACTGGGCCGCCCAGCAGGCCATAGGCCATGCTACCGACTATGGGCCACCCGGGTTAGTCGGATAAGAGACATGCTATGAGGATACCCATATAGCATATCCCCAACAATGAGCTTGAACTAGCAGCCTTAGTTCTAGCCCTAAAGACATGGAGGCATTACCGTATGGGAAACCATTGTTAGATCTATTCGGATCACAAGAGCCTAAAGTATATATTCACTCAGAAGGAGCTGAATATGAGGTAGAGAAGATGGATAAAGCTAATCAAGGACTATGATCTGGAAATTCACTATCACGCCGGTAAAGCCAATGTGGTAGCAGATGCCCTTAATAGATTGTCGTGCCGCTTGAACTCCATGATTCTGAAGGAGCAACCAAGTTTGCACAAATAGATGGAAGACTTTAGAATGGAATTAGTAAGTGAAGGATTTTTGGCTAGCATAGAACTTCACCCACTTTGATCAGTCAAATCAAGGAGGCACAAAAAGGAAATGCTAGTATCGACGGAATCAAACATCGCATCAGTACAGGCTAAGTACCCGGATTCACCAAAGATGAAGAAGGAGTTTTGTGGTACAAAGGACGTATCTATGTACCAGCAGATTCCGAGTTGAAGCAAGCTATTTTGAAAGAGGCCCATGATACTCTTTATTCTATCCACCCCGGAGGAACGAAGATGTACCAAGATTTGAAAGAGCAATTTTGGTGGCATAAGATGAAGAGAGAAATCGGAAGCTACATAGCCAAGTGTGATATTTGTCAGAGAGTCAAGGAGGGACATCACAGACCCGTGGGGCTGTTGCAATCATTGCAGATTCTGAAATGGAAATGGGATTTTGTTGGAATGGACTTTATCACCGGTTTGCCTACATCTAGTAGGGTAAATGACTCTATTTGGGTCATAGTTGACAGATTGATCAAAGTCACCCATTTCTTACCAGTCAAGACCACTTATCAAAGCTCGAAGCTAGCAGAGTTGTACATTGCTAGAATCGTCAGTTTGCATGGAGTCCCCAAGAACATTATGTCGGATCGAGAAACTCAGTTTACCTCAAGATTTTGGTAGAAATTCCAAGAAGGATTGGGAACAAGATTGGATTTCAGCACAGCTTATCACCCTCAAACAGATGGACAAACGGAGCGAGTAAATCAAATACTCGAAGATATGTTGAGAGCCTGTGTGCTAGAGTATGGATCTAAATGGGAAGACTGTCTTCCTTCCGTAGAATTTTCTTACAACAACAGTTATCAAGCTAGTTTGAAAATGGCCCCATTTGAATTCATGTATGGAAGGAAGTGTCGTACCCCTTTGAATTGGTCGGAAGTAGGAGAGAGTCAGATTTTCGGACCCGACATCCTACGAGAAGTGTAAGAGAAAGTTCACAAGATCCGTGAGCACCTCAAGACCGCCCAATCCAGACAGAAGAGTTATGCCGACAAGAGATGTCAAGACCTCTCTTTCAATATCAGAGATTTTGTGTATCTCAAAGTGTCGCCTTTGAAAGGAATGCAATGTTTCCATCTCAAAGGAAAGTTAGACCCAGATATATCGGGCCCTTCAAGATTCTAAATCGTCGAGGAGAAGTATTGTATCAACTAGAACTGCTAGAGGAGATGTCAGCAGTGCATAATGTGTTCCATATATCGTTACTTCGCAAATGCCTAGAAGTCCCGAAGAAGACTTAAGTTTTCAAGAACATTGATCACCGAACCATATGACCTGATGTATCCCGAGGTATCCATCCGTATTTTGGAGGAAGCTTTCAGAACCACCAGGACTCGAAGCATCAAGTTTCTCAAGATTCAGTGGAGTAACCACACTGAAGAAGAAGCTACCTGGGAGCGAGAACATTACATCAAGACGGAGTTTCCCGATCTCTTTAAATCCTAGTTTTATTTTTCTTCTTTCTCAAATCTTGGGACGAGATTTTGTTTAAGGAGGGAAGGTTTGTAACATCCTAAAAATATTGAACAGTGATTATCAAATTCCAATCACCGAAATTAGGATTAACAAAAACTTTTGTTAATTAACCTCATATGAATGCATGTGTGTATGTGATGATTGTATGAATGCATGAATGGATTTGTGTGATTGTTATAAATAGCAAGGAATGGTTCAAGGATTAAAACAACATCATCTAAAACATTTTCAAATAGAAACAAATCAAGATAAATTAAAAAACAAACAAAATAAGCAAATGGTCATTTTTGCCAATCTTGCTCACTAGCCCTTGAGTGTTTCTAGTTCAAACAGAAACAATTCCATTTCTTTTCAACCCTTGCTAGACCAAGTAAAAGTGAACCAAAGCGCACCTTTCAAGCTTATAGAAACATTTGGCACCTTGATTCAAATGAAAATTCAAAATTGAATCTTTAACATATGTGAAGATCACCAATTCTCAAAAACCAACCAAACCAATTCACCTTGACCTTTCCCACTAACCAGAGACTGCCTAGTATGTAACTAGTACACCCACCAAGTTTGAACCAAAAATTCAAATTCAAATCTCTTTCGGCCATTTCATCAAACACCTTGCAAACACAAATCAAACAAACACGAAACACTATAGTGAGCAGTGTTTTGGCCAACCTTGTTCCCTCTCTAGCTCACAGCATGCTATTAGTAGATCATCTAGCTCAATTAACCAGCTTTAGCTCACTGTGAGCTTGCCATGCCATCAATGGTGAGCATGCCGAGCCTCACCTTGCCACCCCATTGTCATTAGCCATCTAGGCGAAGCTCTAGCCTCGCCAACCTTGTCTAGGATATTGACCACTATCCACCGCCACCCCCTGTCCAACGCCAACGCGTAGCAAGCCCCTGGACCACCCTAGAACCGCCGCGCCCTATGCCTCTTTGCCATGCCAAGAGCGCGCCAGAGCGTGATACGTCCAAAACGTATCTACTTTCTCGAACACTTTGCTATTGTTTCTTCTCTAAACTTGTGTGATTTGGATACAACTAACACGGACTGACGCTATTTCCAGCAGAATTATCTTGGTATCTCGTTTTTGTGCAGAAAATGAACTATCGGGAAAAATCCCGGAAAATATGCCAAAAATTATATTTCACCAGAAGATCCACGGAGCCAGAAGAAGAGACGGAGAGGAGGCCTGGGGGACCACACCCACCCCAGGCGCGGGCCTACCACTGGTTGCGACTAGAGGGGGGTCAGCCACCCCAGGCACCTCCTCGGCCTCCCTTTGCGCCTATAAGTTTCCTTTTGACCTAAAAACCGAGGGGGGGTCGATAGTTTTCCAGAAAGAGTTCTACTCCGCCGTCGCCACCAGAAACCAAGATACGGATTCAGAAACTCCGTTCTGGCACCCTGCCGGGACGGGGAATTTGGAGAGGATCATCGCCATCGTCATCACAAACGCATCTCCATCAACCATCGATGTTTCCCTCATCCATGAGTGAGTAATCCCCCGATGTAGGCTTGGGGATGGTAGGGATTGGATGAGTTCTATCATGTAATCGAATAAGATCTGTTAGGGCATAGTGCCTAGTATCTCTATTAGTGCTATTTGAATTTCTTGCAACTTGTTGTGCTTAATGCTTGTCACTAGGGCCCGAGTGCCATGATCTCAGATCTGAACTTATTATTGAATCATTATGATAGTATTGTTTGTGATCTTATCTGCAAGTTGTGTACACATTGTTGGAATTATGCCCTAGAGGCAATAATAAAGATGTTATTATTATAATTCTTGTTCATGATAAAGTTTATATTCCATGCTAGAATTGTATTAAGTGGAAACTTTGATACTTGTGTGATTTATGAACAACGCCGTGTCCCTAGTACGCCTCTATGGACTAGATCATTGATTAATGATGGTTAAGGTTTCCTAACCATAGACATGAGTTATCGATTAATAATGAGATCATATCATTGGGAGAATGATATGATGGACAGACCCAAATCAAGCCGAGCAATTAGATGGTGTCATCGTGTTCATCTTTGCGAAGCTTTTCTTATGTCAAATATTGTATTCCTTAGACCAGGAGATAATGCAACTCCCTGGTATCAAAAGAAAGCTTTGAGGTCATCAAACGTCATCCTATGAGAGGGTGATTATAAAGGTGTCTCTCAGGTGATTGGAAAGTACTTGTTGGGTTGTATGTATCGAGATGGGATTTTTCCCTCCCAAGTCGGAGAGATATACTTCGGGCCCACTCGGGTAATCGATATCAACACCGCTTGCAAGCACGTGGTTAAGGAGTTAATCACAAAGTGATATCGGATTATAGAACGAGTAAAGTACTTGCTGTGAATGAGATTGAATTAGGTATGCCGATAACGACGATCGAATCTCGGGCAAGTAAAATATCGCGTGACGAAGGGAATATATATATGGGATTAATTGAATCCTGGCATCGTGGTTCATCCGATATGATCATCGATGAGTATGTGTGAGTCAATATGGGTTTCCAGACCCTGCTGTTGATTATTGATAGAAGATCATGTCTGCATATTCTCGAACCCGTAGGGTCACACACTTAACGTGTCTCGACGCTAGGATAGAATGGATAATTGGTTTATGAGTTTTTGTTCGGAGTCTCGGATGAGATCCAGGACGTCACGAGAGGTTCCGAAATGGTCCGGAGAATAAGATTCATATAAGGGAAAGCAGTTTTTGGATTTTGGAATTGTTTCGGATTGTTCGGTATTGTGCCGGAAGCTTTTAGAACCTTCCGAAGTGGGAACAACATGGCCCCACTTGTCGACGATGGGGCGTGGGCCTACGAGGGAGTGCCCTGGCCGCATTGGGCCAGGGGCAAAAGGCCCCATAGGCCCAGCCGGCCAAAACCCTAGGGAAACCTTCTAGAAGGAGGGGAAAACTTGCCCCCCACTCCAACCCTTGGGGTCGCCGCCCTAGGGCTTGGAGGAGGGGCCAAGGGGGGCGGCTAGACCCCTATATATAGAGGGCAGGGGAGCAGCCCTCCTACCCCACTTCTTCAACCCTAGCCGCCATACTGCTGCCCTCCATATCTCTCTCTCTCCCGGCTGCGCGTAGGCGAAGCCCTGCCGCAGAAACTCTCCACCTTTGCACCACGCCGTCGTGTTGTAGATCCAATCTATCTCTCCACCCCACTTGCTGGACTGAGGAAGGAGGAGACGTCGAGGTGTCGTACGTGTGCATATCTCGGAGGCATCGCCACTTGCGGTGTTGGATCGGATCGGATCTCGAGGAGGAGAAGCTAGTACGACTACATCAACCACGTTCCGTTGAACGTTCCGCTGTGCAAATCTTCAAGGGTATGAAGATATCATCTATCCCCCCTCGTTGCTTGCATCTCCTAGATTAGATCTTGGTTTTCCCGTTCGCATCCGTAGAATTTTTTTGATTTACTATGCTGCCAAACCCTTCAGTGGCATCAGATCTAGATCTATGCGTAGATATGTTTCATGAGTAGAACGCAACATGCTTGTTGCGGGCGTTGATGTTTTCTGTTGCAAGCCTCTTTTTTGTGTACTTCTTATGATGCGGGATAGTGAGATCGAAACGGTCCAGGCCAACTTTATGCGACCTCGTTCGCGAGACCGGCTCCGCACTTGACGTGTGGCTTGTTCCACACATGCGGCTGGTGGATGCCAGTTTCTCTCACTATAGTTGTCATGGGATTTACACCGGATGTTGGCAACCATAATATCACCGTTGAGGCTTTCCGTAGGTAAGAATCGTTCTTATCTTGTTACTCCCATAAGCCACGTAAAACATGCAACAACAAAGTAGAGGCGTCTAACTTGTTTTTGCAAGGAGTGTTTCTGTGATATGGTATGGCCCAAGATGTGATGTGTATGTTGTATTCAATGATCATGTTTTGTAATGTTTCACGACTTGCATGTCGATGAGTACACAACCAGCAGGAGCCATATGGTTGTCTTTATAATTGTGTATGACATGTGTGTCAACTTCTTATACGCCATGTAATAGCTTTGCTTTATCGCTAAGTAGTTAGCAATAGTTGTAGTTGCTATTCGTGGAGGAGGCAATCATGGTGGAGTGATGGAGATCATGCTGGCACGCACAAGATGGAGATCATTGCGCGGATATTGGCTATACCATGTCACATAAAATTATATGCATGTGATGTTTATACTTTTATGTATCTTATTATGCTTAGATCGCGACGGTAGCATTATAAGATGATTCCTCACTTAAAGATCAAGATAAAACTGTGTTCTCCCCATGTATGCACCATTGCAAAAGTTCGTCGTGTTCAAGCATCACGTGATGATCGGGTGCTATAAACTCTGCGTTCACATACAACGGGTGCAAGCCAGTTTTGCACACGCGGAAATACTTGGGTTTGACTTGACGAGCCTAGCATGTACAGACATGGCCTCGGAACACATGAACCGAAAGGTTAAGCATGAGTCATATGAATGATATGATCGACACTTTGTTGTCCACCATTAAAACCACATCTCTTCTCGTGAAGATCGGATTAGGTGTGGTGAATTTGGATCGTGTTCACTAAACAACCTGAGGGATGTTGAATTTAGTGGGAGTTCATCTAGTAATTTGATTAAGTTGAACTAGTTATCATGAACATAGTCTAAATTGTACTTGCAAATTTTGTAGATCAAATGGCTAAGTCCAACTTCAACTTCAACGTTTTTGCTGAGAAAGAAAATCTTAAGAACAATGGGTCTAACTTCACCAACTGGTTCCGCAATCTGAGAATCATTCTCTCTGGCGGACAAAAGGACTATGTCCTTGAGAAAGCGCTAGGTGACGCCCCTGCTGTAGATGCGCCGGCTGATGAGAAAGCTGTTTATCAGTCGCGCAAGGATGATTATGGTGTGATTAAGAGCACCATGTTATTTTCTATGGAATCGGACGTTCAAAATCGTTTTGAGAAGTTCCCCGGGCCCTTTGAGATTCTTGAGGAACTGAAAACTATGTTTCAGACTCAGGCCCGTTCTGAGAGATATGAGATCTCTGAGAAATTGTTTAACTGCAAGATGGAGGAAGGGAGTTCCGTTACTGAGCACGCCATTAAGATATCGGGCTACACTCAACGCCTTGAGCAGCTGGACTACAAGATTCCATAGGAGCTCAAGATTGACAGAGTTCTGCAATCACTCCCTCCTAGCTACAAAGGTTTTGTAGTTACTCATAATCAGATTGGTTCCACTGATACGATCACTGAGCTCTTCGCTAAGCTGAAAGCTGCGGAGGTGGACATCAAGAAAGATAATCATGTGTTGATGGTCAACAAGCCCGCCAACTTTAAGAAAGGTAAGGGTGCAAAGAAGCCCTTCAAGAAGGGCAGCGGCAAGCGCGTTGCCCCTGCAGAGAAGAAGCTCAAGTCTGGACCTAAGCCGTACACTGAGTGCTTCTATTGCAAGGACAAGGGTCACTGGAAGCGCAAATGTCCGAAGTACTTAGCGGACAAGAAGGCTGGCACCATCAAAGGTATATTTGATATACATGTTATTGATGTTTTACTTACTAGCCCTCGTTGTAGTGCCTGGGTATTTGATACTGGTTTAGTTGCTAATATTTGTAACTCGAAACAGGAGCTACGGAATAGACGGCGGCTAGCGAGGGATGAGGTGATGATGCGCGTTGGCAACGGATCAAGAGTTGATGTGATGGCCGTCGGCACGCTCTCCTTAGTTTTACCTTCGGGATTAGTTTTAAACCTCAATAAATGTTATTATGTGCCTGCGTTGAGCATGAACATCATATTTGGATCGTGTTTATTGCAAGACGGTTATTCATTTAAATCGGAGAATAATGGTTGTTCTATTTATATGATCATGCACCTGCTATGAATGGTTTATTTCTTCTGAATCTCGAAAGCGATGAAACACACATCCATAACATTGAGGCTAAGAGATGCAAGGTTGATAGTGATAATACGACTTATTTGTGGCACTGCCGTCTAGCTCATATTGGTGTAAAACGCATGAAGAAACTCCATTCTGATGGACTTTTGGAGTCTCTTGATTTTGAATCATTTGACACGTGCGAACCATGCCTCATGGGCAAGATGATCAAAACCCCGTTCTCCGGAATAATGGAGCGAGCAACGGACTTGTTGGAAATCATACATACCAATGTATGCGGACCAATGAGTGTTTCGACGCGCGGTGGTTATCGCTATTTTCTCACTTTTACTGATGACTTAAGTAGATATGGGTATATCTATTTAATGAAACATAAATCTCAAACATTTGAAAAGTTCAAAGAATTTCAGAACGAAGTGGAAAACCATCGTAACAGGAAAATTAAATTTCTACGATCCGATCGTGGAGGTGAATATTTGAGTTATGATTTTCTCACACATCTTAAAGCAAGCGGAATCGTTTCGCAACTCACGCCACCCGGAACACCACAGCGCAATGGTATATATGAACGCCGGAATCGAAATTTATTGGATATGGTGCGATCGATGATGTCTCTTACAGATTTGCCGTTATCATTTTGGGGTTATGCATTAGAAACCGCTGCATTCACTTTAAATAGGGCACCATCTAAATCCGTTGAGACGACACCGTATGAACTGTGGTTTGGTGCTAAACCTAAGTTGTCGTTTCTTAAAGTTTGGGGATGCGAAGCTTACGTCAAGAAGTTGATGCCGGACAAGCTCGAACCCAAAGCGGAGAAATGCGTCTTCATAGGATACCCTAAGGAAACGATTGGGTATACCTTCTATCACATATCCAAAGGCAAAGTGTTTGTCGCAAAGAACGGATCCTTTCTTGAGAAGGAGTTTCTCTCGAAAGAAGTGAGTGGGAGGAAAGTAGAGCTAGACGAGGTTATTGAACCTTCTCTTGAGTTGGAGAGTAGCGCATCACCTGAAATTGTTCCAGTGTCGTCTGCACCAACAATAGAGGAAGCTAATGACAAGGATCATGAAGCTTCGGACGATGCTACTACTGAATGTCGCAGGTTGACAAGGTCGCGTGCCCCTCCTGAGTGGTACGACAACCTTGTCTTAACTGTCTTGTTAGTATACAACAATGAACCTGCGAACTATGATGAAGCAATGATGAGCCCAGACTCTGAGAAATGGCTAGAGGCCATGAAATCCGAATTGGGATCCATGAGCGAAAACCAAGTATGGACTTTGGTGGACCATCCTAGCGACCGAAAGGCCGTCGAGTGTAAATGGATTTTCAAGAAGAAAACGGACGCCGATGGTAATGTTACTGTCTATAAAGCACGGCTTGTCGCGAAAGGTTTTCGACAAGTTCAAGGTGTTGACTACGATGAGACTTTCAGCGATGTTTAAGTCCATTCGGATTTTATTAGCAATTTCTATGTTTGATGATTATGAAATATGGAAGATGGATGTCAAGACTGCGTTCCTCAATGGCAACATTGATGAAGAGTTGTATATGATGCAACCCGAAGGTTTTTTCGATCCTAAGGATGCTGATAAGGTGTGCAAACTTTAGCGTTCCATTTATGAACTGAAGCAAGCATCTCGGAGTTGGAACCTTCGTTTTGATCAAGTGATCAAGAGCTTTGGATTTGTTCCAAATTGCTACGAAGCTTGTATCTACAAGAAAGTGAGTGGGAGCTCAGTGACATTTTTGGTACTATATGTGTATGACATATTGATTATCGAAAATGACATTGACATGCTTAACGATGTGAAGAGTTATTTGAATAAATGTTTTTCAATGAAAGACCTAGGGGAAGCTGCTTATATATTGGGCATCAAAATCTATAGAGATAGACAAAGACGCCTGATAGCTTTAAGCCAAAGTACATACCTAGACAAAGTTCTGAAAAGGTTCAGAATGGATAAGGCAAAGAAAAGTTCAGTGCCTATGTTGTCAGGTAAGATATTGAGCAGGGCTCAGTGTCCAGCTACGGTAAACAATAGAGAAGCTATGAGCAAAGTGCCTTATGCCTCGGCCATAGGATCTATCATGTATGCCATGCTATGTACTAGACCGGATGTGTCCAATGCTCTTAGTTTGACGAGCAGATACCAAAGTGATCCAGGAGTGGAACACTGGACAGCCGTGAAGAATATCCTAAAGTATTTAAATAGAACTAAAGAAATGTTCTTAGTCTATGGAGGTGATGAACAGCTCGTCGTAAAAGGTTACGTCGATGCTAGTTTCGACACCGACAAGGATGATTCTAAATCTCAGACAAGATACGTTTATATTTTGAATGGAGGAGCTATGAGCTGGAGAAGCTGCAAGCAAAGCGTGATCGCAGGATCTACAGTAGAAGCGGAATACATGGCTGCTGCAGAAGCGTCAAGTGAAGGAGTTTGGATCAGGAACTTCATCACTGAGCTTGGTGTGGTTCCAAGTGCCTTGGACCCACTAGAGATATTGTGTGACAACACTGGTGCCATAGCACTGGCTAAGGAACCAAGATATCATCCAAAGACCAAGCATATCAACCGCAAGTTTCATATAATTCGAGATTATATAACAGATGGAGATCTGAAAATTAGCAAAGTACATACGGATCTGAACGTTGCAGATCCATTGACTAAACCTATTCCACGAGCAAAACATGATCAACACCTTAGTGCCATGGGTGTTAGATTGTTGCCAGATGTAAAATAGATTATTGACTCTAGTGCAAGTGGGAGACTGTTGGAATTATGCCCTAGAGGCAATAATAAAGATGTTATTATTATAATTCTTGTTCATGATAAAGTTTATATTCCATGCTAGAATTGTATTAAGCGGAAACTTTGATACTTCTGTGGTTTATGAACAACGCCGTGTCCCTAGTACGCCTCTATGGACTAGCTCAATGATTAATGATGGTTAAGATTTCCTAACCATAGACATGAGTTGTCGATTAATAATGAGATCATATCATTGGGAGAATGATATGATGGACAGACCCAAATCAAGCAGAGAAATTAGATCGTGTCATCATGGTCATCTTTGCGAAGCTTTTTCTTATGTCAAATATTGTATTTCTTAGACCACGAGATAATGCAACTCCCTGGTATCGGAAGAAAAAATTGAGGTCATCAAACGTCATCCTATGAGAGGGTGATTATAAAGGTGTCTCTCAGGTGATTGGAAAGTACTTGTTGGGTTGTATGTATCGAGATGGGATTTGTCCCTCCCAAGTCGGAGAGATATACTTCGGGCCCACTCGGTAATCGATATCAACACCGCTTGCAAGCACGTGGTTAAGGAGTTAATCACACAGTGATATCGGATTACGGAACGAGTAAAGTACTTGTTGTGAACGAGATTGAACTAGGTATAGCGATACCGACGATCGTATCTCGGGCAAGTAAAATATCGCATGACGAAGGGAATATATATATGGGATTAATTGAATCCTGGAATCGTGGTTCATCTGATATGATCATCGATGAGTATGTGGGAGTCAATATGGGTTTCCAGACCCCGCTGTTGATTATTGATAGAAGATCATGTCTGCATATTCTCGAACCCATAGGGTCACACACTTAACGTGTCTCGATGCTAGGATAGAATAGATAATTCGTTTATGAGTTTTTATTTGGAGTCTCGGATGAGATCCAGGATGTCACGAGAGGTTCCGAAATGGTCCGGAGAATAAGATTCATATAAGGGAAAGCAGTTTTTGGATTTCGGAATTGTTTCGGATTGTTCGGTATTGTACCGGAAGCTTCTAGAACCTTCCGGAGTGGGACCAACGTGGCCCCACTTGTCGGGAGGGGGCGTGGGCATACGAGGGAGTGCCCTGGCCGCATTGGTCCAGGGGCACAAGGCCCCATAGGCCCAGCCGGCCAAAACCCTAGGGAAACCCTAGGGAAACCTTCTAGAAGGAGGGGGAAAACTTGCCCCCCACTCCAACCCTTGGGGTCGCCGCCCTAGGGCTTGGAGGAGGGGCCAAGGGGGCCGGCCAACCTCCTATATATAGAGGGCATGGGTGTAGGGGTTCGTAGCATGGAAAACAAAAAATTTCTACCGCATGAACACACAATCAAGATCTAATCTATGATCAAGCCAAGATCTATCTACTAGATTGTAGCAACGAGTCGATAGAATACTAACCCTCGAAGATCCAAAGCGCTTAACGAGAGCAGATTCTCGTGGGTGATGTAGTCGTACACTTCCGATTTCAAGATCGCGTAGACGATCCTTCCGGCGCTGCGTTCCGGCAGCGCTTCCGCAGTCGGTCACACGTTCGGTACTCGATGAAGACCTTCCTCTCCCTTGTTCCAGCAGGCAGCGGAGGTTTTAGCACTATCCTCGTGATTCCGGCAGCACGACGGCGTGGTACCGGAAGTAGAGGGGAGATCTGAAGGGAATATGCCCGAGAGGCAATAATAAAGTGGTTATTATCATATTCCTTGTTTATGATAAATGTTTATTTTGCATGCTATAATTGTATTAATACGGAAATGTTAATACATGTGTGTTTAATAAACAAACAGAAAGTTCCTAGTTATGCCTCTCTTATAAACTAGCTCGTTGATTAACAAGATGATCAAGGTTTCCTGACCATGGACATTGGATGTTGTTAATAACGGGATCACAACATTAGTGTAATGGTGTGATGAACATTCATCCGAAGTATAGCATTACGATCAAAGTCATTGAGTTTATATTGCTATAACAACTTACGAAGTGATCCTAATCCTTAGACCATGAGATCATGTCAATCACTAACACCGGAAGAGTTTATTGATAACATCAAACGTCACACCGTAACAGGGTGATTATAAATATGGATTCAGAACTAATAAAGTGTTATGTTGAGGCCCATGGATCTAGAGTGGAATTTGTTCATCCCGATGACGGATAGATATGCTCTGGGCCCTCTCGGTGATATCACATTGATTAGCTTGCAAGCAAGTGATTTGATCACTAGAATGTTATATCACGGGAACAAGAAAAGAGTGCATGTCAGTAACGAGATCAAAGTAGGTATGGAGATACCGATGATCGAATCTCGGACATGTAATATATCGTGAAACAAAGGGATTAAGATACTAGCATAAAAGGTTCCGACGATCACAAGAAAGTCATCGTTGAATGTGTGGGAGTCAGTATGGGTCTCCAGATCCCGCTTATGATTATTGATCTGAGAGGGGTCTCGATCATGTCCGCATTATTCGCGAACCGTAGGGTGAAACACTTAAGAGACACCGACATCCATTTGGAGCAAAAGTTGTTGGCGATATGCCCTAGAGGCAATAATAAATGTGGTTATTATTATATCTTTGTGTTTATGATAAATGTTTACATTCATGCTATAATAGTATTAACAAGGAAACATTAATACTTGTGTGATTTGTAAACTTAATTTGAAGTCCCTAGTAAAGCCTCTATATAATACTAGCTTGTTGGTTAATAGATGATTCTGGTTTCCCTATCATGAACATTGAGATGTTATTAACAACAAGATCATATCGTTAGGAGAATGATATGATGGACATACTCCTATAGATAAGCGTAGCATAAAGATCAAGTCATTTCAATAGTTCAATTGCTATATGCTTTCTGATACATAGTAACCTAATTCCTTCGACCATGAGATCATGCATATCACCTTTACCGGATGGATGCTTTGATGACATCAAACACCACACCGTAACTGGGTGGCTATAAAGGTGGCATTGAGTGTTCGGAAAGTATTGGTTGAAACACATGGATCAAGAGTGGGATTTGTCCATCCATATGACGGATAGATATACTCTGGGCCCTCTCGGTGGAATGTCATCCAATTAGCTTGCAAGCATGTGACTAGCTCACAAGGGATCACATATCACGGGAACGAGAAAAGAGTACTTATCGGTAACGAGGTTGAACTAGGTATGCGGAGATACCGACGATCATAACCTCGGATAAGTAAACTATCGTGAGACAAAGGGAAATTGGTATCGTATGTAAGTGGTTCATTTGATCGCAAAGTAATCGTAGAAATATGTGGGAGCCATATGAATTTCCAGATTCCTCTATTGGTTATTGTTCGGAGAAGTGTCTCGATCATGTCCGCATAATTCACGAACCGTAGGGAGACACACTTAAGGATTCGACGTTGTTTGAGTAGTTATGGTATTATGAGAAAGAGACCGAATGTTGTTCGGAGTATCGGATGGGATCCAGGATATCACGAGGAGATCCGGAATGGTCCAGAGAATAAGATTCATATAAGGAAAGTCCCGTCTCGGAGTTGGGGAATGATTCCGGTGGTTTCATCGGGAATGTTCTAGAAGGTTCCGGAATGTCCGGCACTCTGGAGGGGAAGGGGTACATGAATGTGTCATTGCAAGTTGGAATGATTGCATCATGTACTAAGTGCCTTCGCTGTCCAAAATAAAGGGTTTATTCAAATCCTAAATTGAAAAGTCAAACGGCTAGTTTGAAAGTCAAACGACAAGTTTTGGAAAGAGGAGGAGGAGGTTGAAACCGAGTTGGGGAGGGAGTCCCTCCTCCCCAAGCCGGCGCACCACCCAAGCCGAGTTGGGGAGGGACTCCCCTCCCTCCCCTTGGCCGCCGGCCCCTCCACCTATATAAGGAGGGGCAGGGCTCCCTCCTAGCACACACAAGTACCTCTCCTCAAACCCTAGCTTGGCGCCTACCACCATAGCCGCCGCCGCCCCCTAGGTGTTTGCCCTAGCCGCCGACTTGGGGGTCCCCGGAACCCTAGCCGCCGGCTCTAGCCTCTTCTCCTTGGTGTGTCTAAAACCTAGATCGTCGAGGAGCTCTCTCATACTCCACCATACTCGCTCCGGCTTAAGGCGAAGCCCTGCGAGATCTCCCCTCTACTTCCGGTACCACGCCGTTGTGCTGCCGGAATTGCGAGGAGAGTGCTACAACCTCTGCTGCCTGCTGGAACAAGGGAGAGGAAGGTCTTCGTCGAGTACCGAACGTGTGACCGACTGCGGGAGCGCTGCCGGAACGCAGCGCCGGAAGGATCGTCTACGCGATCTTGAGATCGGGAAGAGTACGACTACATCACCCACGAGAATCCGCTCTCGTTAAACACTTTGGAATCTTCGAGGGTGAGTTATTCCATCAACTCGTTGCTACAATCTAGTAGATAGATCTTGGCTTGTTTGTTTGTATGCGATAGAAATTTTTTGTTTTCCATGCTACGAAACCCTACAGTGGTATCAGAGCCGTGTCTATATGTAGATCTGTTGCACGAGTAGAACACAATGGTCATTGTGGGCGTTGATGCTTTTATTGTCGATTGCTTCTTGTGTACTTTGCATCTTGCGGTATGTTGGGATGAAGCGGCCCGGGCTAACCTTACATGACATCGTTCATGAGACTTGCTCCACGCTTGACATGCAACTTGTATTGCATAAGTGGCTTTGCGGGTGCCTGTTTCTCCTAGCATAGTTAAGATCCAATTTACAACGGGTGATTAACAATACTAGTATCAATGTTGTGGTTCATGTTCGTAAGTTAGAACGACACTTATTGAAAGCCCCAAACCACGTAAAACATGCAAAGAAAGTAGATGCGTCTAACTTTGTTTTGCAGGGGTGTGCAGTGATGTGATATGGCCATGATTGTGATTATATTTGATGTATGCAATGTTCCTTATTGTAAGTTGGCAACCGGCAGGAGCCATATGGTTGTTTTTAATTTATGTTAAGACCCGCGTGTTTATTCAAAGTAGTTGTAATAGTTGAATCCGGTGGACGACAACCATGGAGAGGCGTCATTGACCTTGATGCAATGCCGGTGATGATGGAGATCATGTTCGTGCTAGAAGATGGAGATCGGAAGCACAAAGGAGAAAGGCCTTATCATATCACATATTATGAATTGCATGTGATGTTAATCCTTTATGCATCTTGTATTTACTAGTAGACGACGGTAGCATTATAAGATGATCCCTCATGCACATGAATTTCAAGTCATAAAGTGTTCACCCTCAGTTAGCACCGTTGCTAAAGCTTGTTGTTTCGAAGCACCACGTGATGATCGGGTGTGTTAGATTACGCAAGTGTATACAACGTGAGCAAGCCAGATTTGCTCATGCGGAAACTAAGGTTTGATCTTGACGATCCTAGCATGTACAAACATGGTCTCGGAACACGGATCACCGAAAGGTAAAGCATGAATCATATAGTAGATATGATGAACATGTCGATTGTTCGCCATTGAAACTACATCAACTCTCATGATGATCGGTGTTGATGTGGTGGATTTTGTTCGTGATCACTAAAACAATGTGAGGGATATTGTTTTGAGTGGTAGTTCACCTAGATTAACTTTATTATTAATTTGAACTCAATTTGTCATAAACTTAGTCTAAACTATTGTAAATATGTTGTAGATCAATGGCAGCCCCTACCATCAATTTTAATGCGTTCCTAGAGAAAGAAAAGTTGAAAAACAATGGAAGCAACTTCGCGGATTGGTTCCGCAATTTGAGGATTGTCCTCACAGCTGGTAATTTGACCTATGTGCTGGATGCACCGCTGGGTGACCCACCTGCAGCTGATGCTTCCGATGAAGTAAAGAATGTTTACCTCGATCGGAAGAATCAGTACTCCATAGTTCAGTGTGCTATCTTGTATGGTTTGGAATCGGAGCTTCAGAAAAGGTTTGAGAATTCAGACCCATATGATATTGTCGAGGATCTCAAATTGATCTTTGAGACTCATGCGGCAATTGAAAGTTATGAGGCTTCTGAAAAGTTCTTTAACTGCAAGATGGAAGAGGGCAGCTCCGTCAGTGAGCATGTGCTTAAGATGTCTGGGCACGCAAACAAACTTCAAAGCTTGGGTATAGTGATTCCTAATGCTTTGGGGATTTACCGTGTCCTCCAATCACTACCACCAAGTTACAAGAACTTTGTGATGAACTACAACATGCAGAACATGAACAAGCAGTTGCCAGAACTGTTTGCTATGTTGAAGTCTGCAGAAGTGGAGATCAAGAAAGAGCACCAAGTGTTGTTGGTCAATAAGACCACCAAATTCAAGAAAGGCAAGTCTAAGCAGAAGGGACACTTCAAGAAGGGTGGTAATAAAGTTACCACGTCGGCAAAGAAGACCAAGGCTGGACCTAAGCCTGAAACTGAGTGCTTTTACTGCAAGGGAGAAGGTCACTGGAAGCGGAATTGCCCAAAGTACTTGGCGGATTTGAAGAACGGCAACATCAAGAAGAAAGGTATATCTGATATACATGTTATTGATGTGTATCTCACTAGTACTCGTAGTAGTGCCTGGGTATTTGATACTGGTTTGGTTGCTCATATTTGTAACTCGAAACAGGTGCTGCAGAATAAACGGAAACTAGCGAAGAACGAGGTGACGATGCGCGTAGGAAACGGATCAAAGGTTGATGTGATCGCGGTCGGCACGCTACCCCTTCATCTACCATCGGGATTAGTTTTATACTTAAATAATTGTTATTTGGTGCCTGCGTTGAGCATGAACATTATATCGGGATCTTGTTTATTGCGAGACGGTTACTTGTTTAAGTCCGAGAATAATGGTTGTTCGATTTATATGAGTAATATGTTTTATGCACATGCACCTTTGATAGATGGTCTATTCTTATTGAATCTCGATAGTGGAAATACACATATCAACAACATTGAGGCTAAACGTTTGAAATCAAGCGATAATTTGACCTATATGTGGCACTGTCATCTTGGTAACATTGGAGTGAAACGTATGAAGAAACTCCATTCCGATGGACTTCTTGAATCACTTGATTTCGAATCACTTGATAGATGCGAAGCATGTCTGATGGGTAAAATGACTAAGACTCCATTTTCTGGTATGATGGAGCGAGCTACGGACTTATTGGAAATCATACATACCGATGTGTGTGGTCCAATGAGTGTAGCATCGCGCGGTGGTTATCGTTATGTTCTTACCTTCACGGATGACTTGAGTAGATATGGGTATATCTGTTTCATGAAACATAAGTCCGAAACTTTCGAGAAGTTTAAGGAATTTCAAAGTGAGGTAGAGAATCAACGTAACAAGAAGATTAAATTTCTACGTTCTGATCGTGGAGGTGAATATCTAAGTTACGAGTTTGGCGAGCATTTGAAGAAATGCGGAATACTTTCACAGTTGACACCGCCAGGAACACCACAACGTAATGGTGTGTCCGAACGTCGTAATCGAACTCTCTTAGATATGGTTCGTTCTATGATGTCACTTACAGATTTACCGCTATCATTTTGGGGTTATGCATTAGAAACAGCCGCATTCACTTTAAATAGGGCACCGTCTAAATCCGTTGAAACGACACCGTATGAATTGTGGTTTGGGAAGAAACCTAGATTGTCGTTCCTTAAAGTTTGGGGTTGCGAAGCCTATGTAAAGAAGTTACAACCGGACAAGCTTGAACCCAAAGCGGAAAAATGCGTCTTCATAGGATACCCGAAGGAAACTATTGGGTATACCTTCTATCACAGATCCGAAGGCAAAATCTTCGTTGCCAAGAATGGATCCTTTCTAGAGAAGGAATTTCTCTCGAAAGAAGTGACTGGAAGGAAAGTAGAACTCGACGAGGTTGTTGAACCTTCTCTCAAAATTGCGAGTAGCGTAGCACCGGAAGAAGTTCCTGTGGTGCCTGCACCAATTAGAGAGGAAGCTAATGATGATGATCATGAAACTTCGGTTGAAGTTGCTACAGAGCCTCGAAGGTCAACGAGAACTCGTACCACTCCAGATTGGTATGATCCCGTTATGAGTGTCATGTTGGTGGACAACACCGATGACCCTGAGACATATGAGGAAGTGATGATGAGCCCAGATTCCAATAAATGGCAAGAAGCCATGAAATCCGAGATTGGATCCATGTACGAAAACCAAGTATGGACTTTGGTGGACTTACCGGATGGCCGAAAGGCTGTCGAGAACAAATGGATTTTCAAGAAGAAAACAGATGCTGATGGTAATGTTACTGTATATAAAGCTCGACTTGTCGCAAAAGGGTTTCGACAAATTCAAGGAGTTGACTACGATGAGACTTTCTCACCAGTAGCGAACCTAAAGTCTGTGAGTATTATGTTAGCAATCGCTGCATATTATGATTATGAGATATGGCAGATGGATGTCAAAACAGCATTCCTCAATGGAGACATTGATGAAGAGTTGTATATGATGCAACCCAAAGGTTTTGTCGATCCTAAAGATGCTAACAAGGTATGCAAACTTCAACAGTCCATCTATGGTTTGAAGCAAGCATCCCGAAGTTGGAATCAACGTTTTGATAAGGTGATCAAAAGTTTTGGTTTTATACAAACTTATGGAGAAGCTTGTATTTACAAGAAAGTGAGTGGGAGCTCTGTAGCATTCTTAATACTATATGTAGATGACATATTGTTGATTGGGAATGATGTAGACCTTCTTAATAGTGTCAAGGAATATTTGAATAATAGTTTTTCAATGAAGGATCTTGGCGAAGCAGCTTACATATTAGGCATAAAGATTTATAGAGATAGATCGAAACGCCAAATATCATTGTCACAAAGTACATATTTGGACAAAGTTCTAAAGAGGTTTGGAATGGAAGACAGCGAGAAAGGGTTCTTGCCCATGTTGCCCAATACGACCTTGAGTAAAACTCAAATTCCGACATCGGCAGAAGATAGAGAAAGGATGAATAAGACTCCCTATGCCTCAGCCATAGGATCTCTAATGTATGCCATGCTATGTACTAGACCCGACATTGCATATGCTGTTAGTTTGACTAGCAGATATCAAAGTGATCCAGGAGTGGATCATTGGACAGCGGTCAAAAACATCCTTAAGTACTTGAGAAGAACTAAGGATATGGTTCTTTCTTATGGAGGTGGTGAACAGCTCGTTGTTAATGGTTACACCGATGCTAGTTGGAACACCGATCCGGATGATTCTAAATCACAATCTGGATACGTATTTATTTTTGAATGGTGCAGCAGTTAGCTGGAGGAGTGCAAAGCAAAGCGTTGTGGCGAGATCTTCAACTGAATCGGAATACATGGCTGCTTCGGAGGCTTCACAAGAAGCGATATGGATGAAAGAGTTCATTACAGAGCTGGGTGTGGTTCCTAGTGCGCTGGACCCAATGTCTATCTACTGTGATAACATGGGCGCCATAGCCAATGCGCAAGAACCAAGGTCACACAAGAAGCTGAAGCATATCAAGCTACGTTTTCACGCTATTCGAGAACATATCCAAAATGGGGATATAAAGATTTGCAAAGTACACACAGATCTGAATGTGGCGGATACGTTGACTAAACCTCTCCCGAGGGCAAAACATGACCAACACCAAACTGCCATGGGTGTTCGGTATATTACCATGTAATCTAGATTAGATGACTCTAGTGCAAGTTGGAGACTATTGGAGATATGCCCTAGAGGCAATAATAAATGTGGTTATTATTATATCTTTGTGTTTATGATAAATGTTTACATTCATGCTATAATAGTATTAACAAGGAAACATTAATACTTGTGTGATTTGTAAAATTAATTTGAAGTCCCTAGTAAAGCCTCTATATAATACTAGCTTGTTGGTTAATAGATGATTGTGGTTTCCCTATCATGAACATTGAGATGTTATTAACAACAAGATCATATCGTTAGGAGAATGATATGATGGACATACTCCTATAGATAAGCGTACCATAAAGATCAAGTCATTTCAATAGTTCAATTGCTATATGCTTTCTGATACATAGTAACCTAATTCCTTCGACCATGAGATCATGCATATCACCTTTACCGGATGGATGCTTTGATGACATCAAACACCACACCGTAACTGGGTGGCTATAAAGGTGGCATTGAGTGTTCGGAAAGTATTGGTTGAAACACATGGATCAAGAGTGGGATTTGTCCATCCATATGACGGATAGATATACTCTGGGCCCTCTCGGTGGAATGTCATCCAATTAGCTTGCAAGCATGTGACTAGCTCACAAGGGATCACATATCACGAGAACGAGAAAAGAGTACTTATCGATAACGAGGTTGAACTAGGTATGCGGAGATACCGACGATCATAACCTCGGATAAGTAAACTATCGTGAGACAAAGGGAAATTGGTATCGTATGTAAGTGGTTCATTCGATCACAAAGTAATCGTAGAAATATGTGGGAGCCATATGAATTTCCAGATTCCTCTATTGGTTATTGTTCGGAGAAGTGTCTCGATCATGTCCACATAATTCACGAACCGTAGGGAGACACACTTAAGGATTCGACGTTGTTTGAGTAGTTATGGTATTATGAGAAAGAAACCGAATGTTGTTCGGAGTCTCGGATGGGATCCGGGATATCACGAGGAGATCCGGAATGGTCCGGAGAATAAGATTCATATAAGGAAAGTCCCGTTTCGGAGTTGGGGAATGATTCCGGTGTTTTCATCGGGAATGTTCTAGAAGGTTCCGGAATGTCCGGCAGTCCGGAGGGGAAGGGGTACATGAATGTGTCATTGCAAGTTGGAATGATTGCATCATGTACTAAGTGCCTTCGCTGTCCAAAATAAAGGGTTTATTCAAATCCTAAATTGAAAAGTCAAACGGCTAGTTTGAAAGTCAAACGACAAGTTTTGGAAAGAGGAGGAGGTTGAAACCGAGTTGGGGAGGGAGTCCCTCCTCCCCAAGCCGGCGCACCACCCAAACCGAGTTGGGGAGGGACTTCCCTCCCTCCCCTTGGCCGCCGGCCCCTCCACCTATACAAGGAGGGGCAGGGCTCCCTCCTAGCACACACAAGTACCTCTCCTCAAACCCTAGCTTGGCGCCTACCACCATAGCCGCCGCCGCCCCCTAGGGTTTTGCCCTAGCCGCCGACTTGGGGGTCCCCAAAACCCTAGACGCCGGCTCTATCCTCTTCTCCTTGGTGTGTCTAAAACCTAGATCGCCGAGGATCTCTCTCATACTCCACCATACTCGCTCCGGCTTAAGGCGAAGCCCTGCGAGATCTCCCCTCTACTTCCGGTACCACGCCGTTGTGCTGCCGGAATTGCGAGGAGAGTGCTACAACCTCCGCTGCCTGCTGGAACAAGGGAGAGGAAGGTCTTCGTCGAGTACCGAACGTGTGACCGACTGCGGGAGCGCTGCCGGAACGCAGCGCCGGAAGGATCGTCTACGCGATCTTGAGATCGGGAAGAGTACGACTACATCACCCACGAGAATCCGCTCTTGTTAAACACTTTGGAATCTTCGAGGGTGAGTTATTCCATCAACTCGTTGCTACAATCTAGTAGATAGATCTTGGCTTGTTTGTTTGTATGCGATAGAAATTTTTTGTTTTCCATGCTACGAAACCCTACAAAAGTTTCATGCCGGAAAGAATAACAAGCGCAGGAATTTATTTCACTAGATACTGAAACGGATTTTCGGGTGAAATTGCAGAAAGTGTTTCTGCATGTGAAATGAAATACTAGCAAGGGGTTATATGTGAATGTTTGTCATTAAAGTAATTGACAAAATTCTGAATAAATAAAAGGAGTTTTATTTAATGAGAGTTTGCATTAAATTTGGTGGAAATTTAATGGGAATTTGAGTGGATTTTTTAGTGGAGGGAATTGAAAGGCATTTGAGTGAGTGGAGTGTCCACCCACATGAATGTGGAAGAGGTGGGGCAGCCCCATGGCTGGGCTCATGGCCCCTTGGGTGCCCCCCTCTCCCTAAAAAAGGATCCCCCTCCCTCTCTCTCACTCACACCTCCTCGCGAAGGATCTCTCTCCCCCCTTTAGAATTTCCCCATGGTCTCGGATCAGCGAGATACATGTTCCCGATGGCTTTTTCTGGAAGGATTTGTTGCTTCCGCTGCTTTGCTGGAGTGAGGGCGCGGAGGTTGTCGGGGTACCCGTACGTGTGTGCGATCACGGATGCACCACTGCTTTGAGGTGCTGGACTTGATCGTGCTGGACCGGCTGGACCAGATGGACTTCATCACGATCTTGAGATCGGCAAGCGTTCGTCTACATCATCCACGAGTACAACATCGTTAACGCTATTCGGTCTTTGAGGGTATGTATTCTATGGATGTATATCCACCCGTTGCTTGTATCTAGTAGATAGATCTTGGTACTTAGATGCTCCCATCGTAGGAATTTTTTTGTTTTCTATGTTGCGAACCCTACAGTGGTATCAGAGCCGGATCTATGCGTAGATATTTTGTACGGGTAGTACACATATGAGTATGTGGGCGATGATGATCATTTTATTGCTTCTTAGTTGTACTTTGGATATTGGTGGCATAGTGGGATGAAGCGGCCTGGACAAACTTTACATGTCCTCGCACATGAGACCTGTTCCACGCTTGACATGCAACTAGTTTTGCATAAGTGGCTAGCAGGTGTATGTCTCTCCTACTATAGTCAATATCTAATTTGCAATGAGTTGTCAACAATTTGGTTATCCTCGTTGTGGTTCATGTTCGTAGGTAAGAACGGTTCTATCTTCGAAATCCCTAAGCCACGTAAAACTTGCAATGGACAAATTAGAGGCATTTAGTTTAGATTGTTGCTGGGCTAGTGTTATGATATGGTGATGTTGTAAGTAGAAGTATGAGATGATACTCTTACAACACACATAACGTGTAATCTCCATAGACCTTGGACTTACACATATAGGTATGATAGTGATCATACCACGGTGCACATGATAGAGATCATATGCGGGAACCATATCATTACACTAATAAACATGGGATGTTTGATTGCATCTTATATTGCTATTTTAGCGTTTTATTAGCATAATAAGATGATCCCTCATTTAAATATCAAGATAAGAATGTGTTCTTCCTTAAGTATGCACATACAATGTTTCGTCGCTTCAAGGCATCACGTGATGATCGGGTGTACTTGAATCCACGAGCATATCTCGAGTATAAGACAGTTACACACGCGAATACTAAGGTTCTTACTTGGCGAGCCTAGCATGTACAGACATGGCCTCGGAACACGGACCGAAAGGTTAAGCATGAGTCATATGTTTTGATATGATGACCATATGGATGCTCGCATTTGAAGCTATACCGACTCACGTGATGATCGGACTTGGTGTAGTGAATTTGGTTCATGTAATCACCAAAAAGACACGAGGGATGTCGTTTTTGAGTGGGAGTTTATTTCTAATTTGGATTAGTAGAACTCAATTTATCATAAATTAAATCAAAGTGAATTTGCATAATTTGTTGTAGTCATTGGCATTCGTTCACCACCTTATGCTTAGTTATAATTGAGATAATAGAACTATAGAATTCTGGATATATACTTTACGAACTGGTATCGTATTGTGTTGAGTGTCAATCTAAAGTTTAAAGTCCTATTGCAAACTTTCAGCAAACTCTGTTTACTCCGTGAAATTTAATAATTGGTATTAAATCGAGAGTAACAATTCCAGTGTTAGTATCTTAAGTATCATGTTTGCCTCCATGATTCTTGATTTTTTTTAATATGAAGTTTATCTAGGAGCTGAAAGAATTGTTTCAGAAACCATGTGTGGCAGATATAACGATACCTGAAACAATGTTTTGGTTGCAATATGATAGATTATAATATATGTTCTCATATTGGATGAGAATTTATGAAGGTTGGAGATGCTAGACATCTTAATCATCCAAAAGGATTTTGGAAAGTAATGTTATACTCAAGATTCGCCTTTATAAGCTACAGTAGTTTGATCATGAATGTCGTCATGATAAGGGTGAATAGAATATGTATGTAAAATGTTTACTACACTAAAAGATTACTAAAGAATAGATTTTGAAAGAATACCGATCATTTTGATGATGGTGATCTACTTCAAAGTGCAAGTCCAAAGGTATTATTATTTGAATATACACGCTTTGGACTATATGTCATGTATATAGCGCCACTGTTGATGTTGATAGATTCTTTTAAAAGTAAAAGGAAATGCTGGAAGAGAATCTATAAAATATACTTGGCAGAAAAGAAAAGATTGGAAATATCCAATTTAGGTATATATATGATATACATGTTATGGTTGTATTCTTTGCTTGTTAAACAATGTGGTTCTTGGGTATTGGATACCGAATTGGTTGGTATGAAATTTCATACGGAACGACACAATTCATGAACCACAATGGCCTAAGTAACGAGCAAGAGAATATGTGATGATGTTCATCGAAAACAAACAAACCGTTGTTTGTATTTCTCGTTGACATCAAAGCTTGACTTCAAGATTTGTTTTAATAATTGTTATTTAAATCAGGTATTATGAGAACAAAGGTTGTTCAAATAATTACCGTATTCCATATAAGATGGATGATTTACAAATCTAGTTGAAGAAATCACATCCATAAAGCCTAATGCTAAAATGTCGCAAGACAAATGATTGGAAGATCACTTACGAAGTGACATCGCTGTTTAAATTATATTGGAAAGAAAACATGAAGAAACTCCATTTTCATGGATTTTTTGGAGTCTTTGATTTAATCAAGTGACGCTTGTGAGACTTTCCTCGGGATAATTAAAACTTCGTTCAAAGGCCAAAGAAGAACGAACGACTAAATTATTGGAATTTATACATATCGATGTATGTAGTCCATTAAGTATAGTCGTAAGCGATGGATTTCAACTTCATATGCTTTCTCCGGAAATTTGAGTGAATGTTCACTTAATGAGAAAGAAGTATGAAATATTTGAAAATGTTTCAAAGACTTTCAAGATGAAGTGAAAAATCATTGTAACAAGAAAATAAATAGCTTATGATTTTATCATAAGGGATTTGTTTGAGTTACAAGTGTAACAAGAAAATAAATGAATTATGATTTTATCATAAAGGGATTTATTTGAGTTACAAGTTTAGCAAAACACCTAGATTTACATATCCCGAAACACCATAGGAATATGGAGTGTTTGAGATTTGTAATGAAACCTTGTTTGACATGGTTGGATCAAAGGTGTTATTTATAAAAATGACATTATGTTTTAAAAAGATTAAAGCTTTAGAGACTACCGCTTTTACACTGAAAAGAGCTCCATCTTGATCCGTTGAAACGACACCATATGAGTTATGGTTTGGGGTAAAACCCAAGTTGTCATTTCTTAAATTTTGGTATGCTAAACATAAGTAAGATGTTTACAACCAAAGTCGGATAAGCATGTCTTTGTAGGTTATTTCGAATAACAATTGGGTATTCCTCCATAACACCAAGGACAAAAGGGTTTGTCGCTTGAAATGTGAAGTTTCTTGAAAAAGGAATTTTTCGCAAAAGTTAAGTGGGAGGACAATAGAACTTTGATAAGGTTAACGAACCTTAGCTAAAATGTGCTGAGTTGCGCAGCGCCGGAAATCGTTTCGGAGGCTGCCATAATGCTCGTAGCTTATGTGCCTCAAAGGTTGCGGTCACGGAGATCTAAGTTCCTATTGAACCAAGTAGGTCGGATAAATAATCAAATACTAAGATTTGAGAGTAAATCATTATTGTTTGACAATGATGAACCGACTATACGCAAAGAAGCGATGATGGGCCCTGACTCCGTCAAATGGCTTGAAGCCATAAAATCCGTGATAGTTCCATACACGAGAAATCAAGTTTTGAACTTGGAAGACCCTCCGGAAAGGTGTAAAAACCTATCGGTTGTATTTGGATCTATAAAGAAACAGACATGGATGTTTCACATCTATGAAATAGTCGACATGTCGTAAAGTATTTTACGATAATGTTCAAGGAGTTGACTATGACAAGATTTGATCTTTCATAGCGATATTTAGTCTGGACGGATTAAAGTAGCAACCACTACATATAATTTGTTATATGGTAGATGAATAAACAAAACAAAGTTCTTCTAATAGAATGGTTACCTAGGACGTGTACATGACACGGTCCAAAGGGTTTTATTAAATTCAAAGGATGCTAAAAGGGCATGCAAACTTCAACGGTTGAAGTAAGCATCGCGGAGTTGGAATCTTCACCATGATGAAAAAGGAGTTTTTCATCAGGAGACGATGAAGATGCTTGCATTTGCAAGAAATTAAGTGGGAGCGCTGAGACATATTTCTAATACATTATGTGGAGGACATCTTGTTGATTAGAAATGATGTATCTTTTATTGACAAAGGTTAATAATTTCATTTTGATGAAATACTTAGGCAAAACCCGAATATTTAGCATGAATGTCTATAGTGGATAGACCGTGACGATAATATGGTTGTGCCAAACGTACATATATGAGATATTGAAGGAGTTCAATATAGAAACAACAAGAAACGGTTCTTGTCGCATGGAAAAGGAATTGAATCAAGATTCAAGTGTATCGACACTTGATAAGTGAAACAAGATTCAAGTGCTTTGACACTTGATGAGTGAAATCACGAGAATGTTTTGATCAATCATACCATGATATGTACACATCCAGATATGTCCTATGCTCTAAGTGTTATGAGCATATACCAGAATGAATCATAAAATGATCATTGGATAATTGTGAGAATATTCTTATGATCTTTTGGAAGAACTAAGAATATATTTGTGTAGAGGTGACAAACAATTACAAATAGTTCATTGTAAAGCGTTACATTGATACTAGTTTTGTCACAAGATACAAATTAAGTTTATCTCAATTTAAACTATGGGTGGCACAATGAAATGGAAAGGAGATTCCATGATGGATTTGGATGAATTCCAAAGTTAAGACACTGTGACGGATACTACAACAAAAGGCTAAGTATATGACTGCTATAGTAGCAGCAAAGGAGGGAATTTGTGTCAAGTAGTTTGTTATCAAACTAAGGTGTGGTTCGCAACGGGCTAACACTAAAGATATATTGTATGACAATAGTATCGACATGATTTAACCCCAAGGAACTAAAGGTCTCACCAAAAGACCAAATTTATACAATGCCATCTCAATGGAGAATGAGTGATGCGTGAAGACGCAAAGACATGCAAATACACACGGACCTGAAGCGTCAGATACGTAGATTATGTTAACCACTTGCAATTGCGTATATGGAACACCGGAAAGCCATAAGTGTTCAATACGCAAAGTTCTCAAACTAGATTATTGTCTCTAGTGCAAGTGGGAGACTGAAGGGAATATGCCCGAGAGGCAATAATAAAGTGGTTATTATCATATTCCTTGTTTATGATAAATATTTATTTTGCATGCTATAATTGTATTAATACAGAAACGTTAATACATGTGTGTTTAACAAACAAACAGAAAGTTCCTAGTTATGCCTCTCTTATAAACTAGCTCGTTGATTAACAAGATGATCAAGGTTTCCTGATCATGGACATTGGATGTTAATAACGGGATCACAACATTAGTGTAATGGTGTGATGAGCATTCATCCGAAGTATAGCATTACGATCAAAATCATTGAGTTTATATTGCTATAACAACTTACGAAGTGATCCTAATCCTTAGACCATGAGATCATGTCAATCACTAACACCGGAAAAGTTTCTTGATAACATCAAACATCACACCGTAACAGGGTGATTATAAAGATGGATTCAGAACTAATAAAGTGTTATGTTGAGGCCCATGGATCGAGACTGGAATTTGTTCATCCCGATGACGGATAGATATGCTCTGGGCCCTCTCGGTGATATCACATTGATTAGCTTGCAAGCAAGTGATTTGATCACTAGAATGTTATATCACGGGAACGAGAAAAGAGTGCATGTCAGTAACGAGATCAAACTAGGTATGGAGATACCGATGATCGAATCTCGGACATGTAATATATCATGAAACAAAGGGATTAAGATACTAGCATAAAAGGTTCCGACGATCACAAGAAAGTCATCGTTGAATGTGTGGGAGTCAGTATGGGTCTCCAGATCCCGCTTCTGATTATTGATCTGAGAGGGGTCTCGATCATGTCCGCATTATTCGCGAACCGTAGGGTGACACACTTAAGAGACATCGACATCCATTTGGAGCAAAAGTTTCATGCCAAAAAGAATAACAAGCGCAGGAATTTATTTCACTAGATACCGAAACGGGTTTTCGGGTGAAATTGGAGAAAGTGTTTCTGCATGTGAAATGAAATACTAGCAAGGGGTTATATGTGAATGTTTGTCATTAAAGTAATTGACAAAATTCTGAATAAATAAAAGGAGTTTTATTTAATGAGAGTTTGCATTAAATTTGGTGGAAATTTAATGGGAATTTGAGTGGATTTTTGAGTGGAGGGAATTGAAAGGCATTTGAGTGAGTGGAGTGTCAACCCACATGAATGTGGAAGAGGTGGGGGCAGCCCCATGGCTGGGCGCATGGCCCCTTGGGTTCCCCCCCTCTCCCTATAAAAGGAGCCCCCCTCCCTCTCTCTCTCACTCACACCTCCTCGCGAAGGATCTCTCTCCCCCCTTTAGAATTTCCCCATGGTCTCGGATCAGCGAGATACATGTTCCCGGTGGCTTTTTTGGAAGGATTTGTTGCTTCCGCTGCTTTGCTGGAGCGAGGGAATGGAGGTTGTCGGGGTACCTGTACGTGTGTGCGATCACGGATGCACCACGCTTTGAGGTGCTGGACTTGATCGTGCTGGAGTGGCTGGACCAGATGGACTTCATCACGATCTTGAGATCGGCAAGCGTTCGTCTACATCATCCATGAGTACAACCTAGTTAACGTTATTTAGTCTTCGAGGGTATGTATTCTATGGATGTATATCCACCCGTTGCTTGTATCTAGTAGATAGATCTTGGTACTTAGATGTTCCCATCGTAGGAAATTTTTTGTTTTCTATGCTGCGAACCCTACAAGATCTCGCATGGCTTCGACTTAAGCCAGAGCGAGTATGGTGGAGCAAGAGAGGTGCCTTGGCGATCTAGGGTTTAGAAGCACCAAGGGGGGTTGATGTAGCCGACGGCTAGAGCTTGGAGAAGCCCTAACTCGGCGACTTGGGAGGAGAAACCCTAGGCGGAGGCAGCAGGTGGTGGCGCCTGGGGCTAGGGTTTTGGTGTAAAGAAGTGTAGGGGAGAGGGGCACCCCTGCCCCTCCTTTTATAGGTGGGAGGGCGCCGGCCAAGGGGAGGGAGTCCTCCCCCAAGTCGGCCTCCTTGGCCGGCGGGTGGAGGGAGAGGAACTCCTCCCCAAGTAGGTTTCCTACTCTCCCTCCACCAAGCAAAATTGCCGTTTGACTTTTCGAATTGGCGTTTGACTTTTCAAACTAGGATTTGATTTATCCCTTTATTTTGCCCAGCCATGATACCTAGTACATGATGCAACCATTCCACATTGTCATGACACATCCATGTACCCTTCCCCTCCGGAGTGCCGGACCTTCCGGAACCTTCTAGAACATTCCCGATGAAAACACCGGAATCATTCCCCAACTCCAAAACAAGACTTTCCTTATATGAATCTTATTCTCCGGACCATTCCGGATCTCCTCGTGATATCCCGGATCCCATCCGAGACTCCGAACAACATTCGGTCTCTTACTCATCATTCCATAACTACTCAACAACATCGAATCCTTAAGTGTGTCTCCCTACGGTTCGTGAATTATGCGGACATGACCGAGACACTTCTCCGATTAATAACCAATAGAGGAATCTGGAAATTCATATGGCTCCCACATATTTCTACGATTACTTTGCGATCGAATGAACCACTTACATACAATACCAATTTCCCTTTGTCTCATGATAGTTTACTCATCCGAGGTTTTGATCGTCGGTATCTCTGCATACCTAGTTCAACCTTGTTACCGATAAGTACTCTTTTCTCGTTCCCGTGGTATGTGATCCCTTGTGAGCCAGTCACATGCTTGCAAGCTAATTGGATGACATTCCACCGAGAGGGCCCAGAGTATATCTATCCGTCATATGGATGGACAAATCCCACTCTTGATCCATGTGCCTCAACCCATACTTTCTGGACACTCAATGCCACCTTTATAGCCACCCAGTTACGGTGTGGTGTTTGATGTCATCAAAGCATCCTTCCGGTGATGGTGATTAGCATGATCTCATGGTCGAAGGAATTAGGTTACTATGTATCAGAAAGCTTATAGCAAATGAACTATATTAAATGACTTGATCTTTATGCTACGCTTAACTATAGGAGTATGTCCATCACATCATTCTCCTAATGATATGACCCTGTTGTTAATAACATCTCTATGTTCATGATCAGGAAACCATGATCATATATTAACCAATAAGCTAGTTTAACAAGAGGCTTTACTAGGGACTCTTTTATGTTTACAAATCACACAAGTATTAATGTTTCCTATTAATACAATTATAGCATGCTATGTAAACATTTATCATAAGTATGAAGATATGATAATAACCACTTTATTATTGCCTCTTGGGCATATCTCCAACAGTCTCCCACTTGCACTAGAGTCAATAATCTAGTTTCAAACCTTTGTGTATTCAACACCTATGGCTTTCTGGTGTCGTATGTACACGATTGCTAGTGGTCAACTGATCTCCGGATCTGACACTTCCAGGTCCGTGTGTAATTGCATGTCTTTGCGTCTCTACGCATCACTCATTCTCTAATGAGATGGCTTTGTACAGATTTGGTCCTTTGGTGTGACCTTTAGTTCTTTGGGGTTAAAACATGTTGATAATATTGTTGTACAATATATCTTCATAGTATTATCCCTGCTGTGAACTACACCTAGTTTGATAACAAACTACTTGACACAAATGCCCACTTTTGCTGCTATAATAGCAGTTATACACTTAGCCCTTTTATTGTAGTATCTGTCACAATGTCTTAACTTTGGAACTCATCAAAATTCATTATGAACTCACATTCCATCATATTGTGCCACCCTTAGTTTCGATTGAGATAAACTTAATTTGTACTTTGTGACAAAACTAGTATCAATGTAATTCATTTACAATGAACTAACCATCTATTTGTCACTTCTACAAAATAATATATTCTTAGTTCTTTTACAAGATCATAAGAATATCTTTATTATCGTCCAATAATCATCTTATGAATCATTCTGGTAAACGCTCATAACATTTAGAGCATAGTACATATCTGGATTTGTACACATCACGTCATGATTGATAAAATACTCTTTGTAATTGTATCTATCAAGTATCAAAAATACTTAAATCTTTATTCAATCCTTCATGTGCAACAAGAAACTTTCTTGTAGTTTCTATATTGAACACATTCAATATCTCGTCTATGTACTTCTGGCACAACCATATTGGCATCACAATTTATCCATATAGACATTGATGCCAAATATTCGGATTCTGCCTAAGCCTTTCATCGAGAAGAAATTCTTATCCTGTGTTAATAAAAAGATACATCACTTCCAATCAACAATATGTCTTCCACATAATGTATTAGAGATATGTCTTAGCGCTCCCACTTAATTTCTTGCAAGTGCAAGTATCTTCATCGTCTCCGATGAAATTAAACTCTTTTAACAGTTTCAGCATAATGAAGATTCCAACTCCGCGATGCTTACTTCAACCATTGAAGTTTGCATATGCTTTTAGCATCCTTTTAATTAACAAAACCCTTTGGACCGTGTCATGCACACGTCTTAGGTAACCATCCTTATAGAAGAACTTGTTTTGTTTATTCAACTATCACATAACAAAATTATATGTAGTGTTTGCTACATTAATCCATCTAGACTAAATATCGCTTTAATGAAAGATCAGATCTTGTCATAGTCAACTCTTTGAACATTGTCGTGAACTCTTACCCGACATGTTGATAATTTCATAGATGTGAAACATCCATGTCTATTTCTTTATAGATCCAAATATGACTATAAGGTCTTGTACCTTTCAAGAGGGTCTTTCAAGTTCAAAGCTTGATCTTTCGTATATGGACCTATCACGGATTTTATGGCTTCAAGCCATTTGACGGAGTCAGGGCCCATCATTGCTTCTTTGCATGTAGTCATATCATTATTGTCAAAAAAAATGATTTAACTCTCAAATCTTGGTATTTGATTGTTTACCCGACCTACTTGTTTCAATAGGAACTTAGATCTCCGTGACCACAACCTTTGAGGCACGTGAGCCATGAGCATTGTTGCTGCCTCCGGAACACTTTTTCGGCACTGTGCAACTTTGATCATATAGCTAAGGTTCTTTTAACCTTATCAAAGTTCTATTGTCCTCCCACTTAACTTTTCACGGAAAAATTCCTTCTCAAAGAAACTTGACGTTCTAAGTGACAAACACTTTTGTCTCCGATGTTATGGAGGAATACTTAACAGTTATTCGAAATAACATACAAAGACAGGTTCATCCGACTTTGGTTGCAAACATCTTTCTTATGCATAGCATACCAATGTTTAAGAAAGTACAACTTGGGTTTTATCCCAAACCATAACTTTATATGGTGTCATTTCAACGGATTATGATGGAGCTCTTTTCAGTGGAAAAACAGTAGTCTCTAAAGCTTTTAATCTTTAAAATATAATGACAGTTTTATGAATTACACCTTTGATCTTACCATGTCAAACAAGGTTTAATTACATATCTTGAACGCTCCATACTCTTATGGTGTTTCGGAGAATGCAAATCCACGGAACGATTCCTTAAATCCTAGGTATTATGCTAAACTTGTAACTCAAATATCTCCCTTTATGATCTTATCATAAACTCTTTATATTCTTGTTATAATGATTTTGCACTTCATCTTGAAAATCTTTGAACTTTTCAAATGTTTCATACTTCATCCTTATTAAGTAAATATTCATATATTCACTCAAATTTTCGGAGAAATCATATGAATTTGAAATCCATCGCTCTTGACTACACATAATGGACTTCATACAACAATATGTACAAGTTCCAATAAGCTAGTCATTCGTTCCCTTTTTGCCTATGAACGAAGTTTTAATTATCTCTAGGAAAGTTTCACAAGCGTCATTTGATCAAAAATCAAAAGACTCCAAAATTCCATCCACATGGAGTTTCTTCATGTTTTCTTTCCAATATAATTTAAATGGCTATGTCACTTCCTAAGTGATCTTTCAATCAATTTGTCTTTCGACATTTTAGCATTAGTTTTATGGATGTGATTTCTCCAACGAGATTTGTGAATCATCCATCTTTTATGGATTACGGCAATTATTTGAACAACCCTTTTGTTCTCATAATACCTGATAAAACAAATCTTGAAGGCAAGCTTTGATGTTTAACAAGCAGCACAATAACCCTTTATTTGTTCTCGATGAACATCATCACATATTCTTTTGCTAGTTACTTAGGCCATTGTAGTTCATGAATTGTGTTGTTTCGTATGACGATTCACACCAACAAATTCAGTATCAAATACTTAAGAACCACATTGTTTTAACAAGCAAAGAATATAGCCATAACATGTGTATCATCTATATACTTAAGCAGAACAATTCTAGTCTTTTCTTTTCTGCCATATATTTATGAGATTCTCTTTCAGTATTTCATTTTCTGTTTGAAAGAATCTATCAACATCAATAGTGGAGCCATATAAATGACACATAGTCCAAAGCATGTATAGTAAAATACCAATGTCTTTGGACTTGCACTTTGAAGTAGATCACCATCATCAAATGTTTGGTGTTCTTTCAAATTCCTTTCTTTAGTAATCTCTTGGTGCAGTAAAAAATTTACTTACATCAAATATTCACCCTTATCATGGAACTATCCATGATGAAGCTACTTTTATCTTATAACGGTGAATCGCGAGTATAATATTGCTCTCCAAAACCTTTTGGAGGATTAGGACAACTAGTGTCTCCAACCTTTTGCAAATTCTCATCAAATATGAGAACATGACTTTTGCCATATTATACTCTATCATGTTGCAACCAAAACTTCGTTTCAGATATCACAATATCTTCCACACATCATGGTTTCTGAAACAACTCTTTCAGATCCTAGATAACCTTGATATTAAGACAATCCTTTGAATATCAAGAATCATGGAGACAAACATGATACTCATACACTAACACTTGGAATTGTCACTCTTGATTTAATACCAATTATTAAACTTCATGGAGTAACCGAAACTTACTGAAAGTTTGCAATAGGACTTTTAAACTTTAGATTAACACTTAAAAACAATATGATACCAGTTCGTAAAGTAACTAACCAGAATTCTATAGTTCTATCATCTCAATTATAACTAAGCGCAAGGTGGTAAACGGATGCCAATGACTACAACAATTATGCAAATTCACTTTGAATTAATTTATGATAAATAGTGTTCAACTTTTAATCAAATTGCCGTTGAACTCCCACTCAAAACAATATCCCTCACATTGTTTTAGTGATCACATGAACCAAATCCACCACATCAAAACCGATCATCACGAGAGTTGATGTAGCTTCAATGGCGAACAATCAACATGTTCATCATATCTACTATATGACTCATGCTTTACCTTTCGATGATCCGTGTTCCGAGACCATGTCTGTACATGCTAGGCTCGTCAAGATCAAACCTTAGCTTCCGCATGAGCAAATCTGGCTTGCTCACGTTGTATACACTTGCAGAATCTAACACACCCGATCATCACGTGGTGCTTCGAAACAACGAGCTTTAGCAACGGTGCTTACTAAGGATGAACACTTTAAAACTTGAAATTGTGTGCTTGAGGGATCATCTTATAATGCTACCGTCGTGAACTAAGCAATACAAGATGCATCAAAGGATTAACATCACGTGCAATTCATAATATGTGATATGATATGGCCTTTCTTCTTTGTGCTTCCGATCTCCATCTTCAAGCACGAACATGATCTCCATCATCACCGGCATTGCATCAAGGGCAATGACGCCGTTCCATGGTTGTCGTCCACCAGCTTCAACTATTACAACTACTTTGAATAGACACGCGAGTCTTAACAGAATTTAGAGACAACCATATGGCTCCTCCCGGTTGCCAACTTACAATAAGGAACATTGCATACATCAAATATAATCACAATCATGGCCATATCACATCACAGCACACCCCTGCAAAACAAAGTTAGACGTCTCTAATTTTCTTTGCATATTTTACATGGTTTGGGGCTTTCAATAAGTGTCGCTCTAACTTACGAACAAGAACCACAACATTGATGCTTAAACTATCAAGTGCCCGTTGTAAATTGGATCTATACTATGATGGGAGAGACAGACACCCGCAAAGCCACTTATGCAATACAAGTTGCATGTTGAGCGTGGAGCAAGTCTCATGAACGATGTCATGTAAGATTAGCCCGGGCCGCTTCATCCCATCATACCGCAAGATGTAAAGTACACAAGAAGCAATTGATAATAAAAGCACCACCGCCCACAATGACCATTGTGTTCTACTCATGCAACAGATCTACATATAGACACGGCTCTGATACCACTGTAGGGGTTCGTAGCATGGAAAACAAAAAAATTATACTGCATGAACACACAATCAAGATCTAATCTATGATCAAGCCAAGATCTATCTACTAGATTGTAGCAACGAGTCGATAGAATACTAACCCTCGAAGATCCAAAGCGGTTAACGAGAGCAGATTCTCGTGGGTGATGTAGTCGTACACTTCCGATCTCAAGATCGCGTAGACGATCCTTCCGGCGCTGCGTTCCGGCAGCGCTTCCGCATTCGGTCACATGTTCGGTACTCGATGAAGACCTTCCTCTCCCTTGTTCCAGCAGGCAGCGGAGGTTGTAGCACTCTCCTTGTGATTCCGGCAGCACAACGGCGTGGTACCGGAAGTAGAGGGGAGATCTCGCAGGGCTTCGCCTTAAGCCGGAGCGAGTATGGGGGAGCAAGAGAGGTGCCTTGGCGATCTAGGGTTTAGAAGCACCAAGGGGGGTTGATGTAGCCGGCGGCTAGAGCTTGGAGAAGCCCTAACTCGGCGACTTGGGAGGAGAAACCCGAGGCGGCGGCAGCAGGTGGTGGCGCCTGGGGCTAGGGTTTTGGTGTAAAGAAGTGTAGGGAGAGGGGCACCCCTGCCTCTCCTTTTATAGGTGGGAGGGCGCCGGCCAAGGGGAGGGAGTCCTCCCCCAAGTAGGTTTCCTACTCTCCCTCCACCAAGCAAAACTGCCGTTTGACTTTTCAAATTGGCGTTTGACTTTTCAAACTAGGATTTGATGTATCCCTTTATTTTGCCCAGCCATGATACCTAGTACATGATGCAACCATTCCACATTGTCATGACACATTCATGTACCCTTCCCCTCCGGAGTGCCGGACCTTCCGGAACCTTCTAGAACATTCCTGATGAAAACACCGGAATCATTCCCCAACTCCGAAACAAGACTTTCCTTATATGAATCTTATTCTCCGGACCATTCCGGATCTCCTCGTGATATCCCGGATCCCATCCGAGACTCCAAACAACATTAGGTCTCTTACTCATCGTTCCATAACTACTCAACAACATCGAATCCTTAAGTGTGTCTCCCTACGGTTCGTGAATTATGCGGACATGACCGAGACACTTCTCCGATCAATAACCAATAGAGGAATCTGGAAATTCATATGGCTCCCACATATTTCTACGATTACTTTGTGATCGAATGAACCACTTACATACGATACCAATTTCCCTTTGTCTCACGATAATTTACTCATCCGAGGTTTTGATCGTCGATATCTCTGCATACCTAGTTCAACCTCGTTACCGATAAGTACTCTTTTCTTGTTCCCGTGGTATGTGGTCCCTTGTGATCCAGTCACATGCTTGCAAGCTAATTGGATGACATTCCACCGAGAGGGCCCAGAGTATATCTATCCGTCATATGGATGGACAAATCCCACTCTTGATCCATGTGCCTCAACCCATACTTTCTGAACACTCAATGCCACCTTTATAGCCACCCAGTTACGGTGTGGTGTTTGATGTCATCAAAGCATCCTTCCGGTGATGGTGATTAGCATGATCTCATGGTCGAAGGAATTAGGTTACTATGTATCAGAAAGCTTATAACAAATGAACTATATTAAATGACTTGATCTTTATGCTACGCTTAACTATAGGAGTATGTCCATCACATCATTCTCCTAATGATATGACCCTGTTGTTAATAACATCTCTATGTTCATGATCAGGAAACCATGATCATATATTAACCAATAAGCTAGTTTAACAAGAGGCTTTACTAGGGACTCTTTTATGTTTACAAATCACACAAGTATTAATGTTTCCTGTTAATACAATTATAGCATGCTATGTAAACATTTATCATAAGTATGAAGATATGATAATAACCACTTTATTATTGCCTCTTGGGCATATCTCCAACAAGGGGCGCAACCCTCCTCCCCCACTCCTTCAACCCTAGCCGCCATACTGCTGCCCTCTAGATCTCTCTCTCTCTCCCGACTACGCGTAGGCGAAGCCCTGCCGCAGAAACTCTCCACCTTTGTACCACACCGTCGTGTTGTAGATCCAATCTATCTCTCCACCCCACTTGCTGGACCGAGGAAGGAGGAGACGTCGAGGTGTCGTATGTGTGCATCTCTCAGAGGCATCGCCACTTGTGGTGTTGGATCGGATCGGATCTCGAGGAGGAGAAGCTAGTACGACTACATCAACCACGTTCTGTTGAACGTTCCGCTGTGCGAATCTTCAAGGGTATGAAGATCTCATCTATCCCCCCTCGTTGTTTGCATCTCCTAAATTAGATCTTGGCTTTCCCGTTCGCATCCGTAGAATTTTTTTGATTTAGTATGTTGCGAAACCCTTCACACATATCATTGTCCGGATCCAAAGGCCCCAAAGTGATAATAATTGGGACAACCGGAGGGGATGGCTGTGGTGTGAGGATCACATGTGTTCACGAAGTGTTAATGCTTTGCTCCGCTGCTCTATTAAAAGGAGCACCTTAATTGCCAGTAGTTCCCTAGAGGCCCCGCTGCCACGGGCTGGCTGGACATAAGATCTTGTGCAAGTTCTCATTGCGAGCATGTATGACTATATTTGGAGCACATGCCTATGATTATTTAGTACTTGGATGTTTGTTATTATTTATCTGCAATGCCCTAGGTCTTGAAGTTACATGTTTAGACTCGTCCATGCAACGCCCGTCCATCCATCCCAATGTCTACCGCACTCGAATCCCACTGTTACCGTTACTGTTACTATTGCTAATGTTTCACTGTTGATGTTGTTGTTGCTTTGTTGTTGCTACTACAAACTGTTGCTACTGATAAACTTCTATGACAAAGAACTATTTCGAGGTGAAGCTAAATTGAAAACTCAGTTGTTAAGGCTTGCAAGTATTCTTTGGCTCCCCTTGTGTTGAATCAATAAATTGGGTAATACTATCCGCGAAGACTGTTGCGGTCCCCTATACTTGTGGATCATCAGAGCGCCGCACTCGACACGCGACCACAGACCGCGAGCCGCCCCCGTCGCTAGCGTGCCTGATCACCACTGTCCCAGGAACCGCCAGGACATGCCCATTCATCGCCGTGCTACCAAGAGAGCCCGTGCGCCATTAAACTTTCCGTCGGACCCGCCTAGAGCACCGCCGCGTTCTAACCGTCTCGCACCGTCCCACGCCTCGCGACCATGACGTTGAGCTTCGCCAGGGAGCACAGCACCGCCCCCTACCGTCGCCCATGCCATTAGTTCACTATGACGACGACCACGACGAGCTCCACACGCGCCCTTCGGTCCCCTCTTGGCACTATAAATAGAGGCCACCTCCGTTTGATTTCTTCACACCAACACCCCCTCTCTCTCTGAACCACCCCACCTCATCCCCAGAGCAAGGCAAGCAGCAGGTCGCCGAAACTTTGCCGGTGTTTGCCGCTGAGGAGGAAGAGACGAGCCAGCGATTTGAGCCGCCCAGGAAAAGCCACCGGTACTAGGAGGTTCGCCGTCGTCGACTTCGTCGTTCACCCCCGTAGACCCCCACTGGCCGCCCTAGGGTTCTGTCTCACCGGAGTTGCTCGACGGAGATGATAAGTCACAGCCGTTCGATTAGATGTTGATCGTGTGGTTTAGATTGCCCCGTACCGCTTCGCACCACCTGTCTCGCTAACTAGTGGGGACAACCACTTAAACTCACGTGACCCAGTAGTTTGAATTTAGGTTTATTCATTTAGTTTCAAACTTAGTTCTGTACCTAGATTCAAAAATCAACCCAGGTCGATTCAATGAACCAAAATGCATGAAACCAATGTTGTTAGAAAGGTACTGGAATTCTTAATCCAAGCCCGTTGGATTCAAACCATTTAGAATTGAGGATCACCTATAGTAAAAATAACAAGGCAGAAGCTTTTCTGCATTCAAACATTTTTCAAAATTCAACCGCAAAAGCTTTTGAGTTGATTCCAACTCTCAAAAATCACATTTAACTAGACCTTTCTCAATATATAAAAATATCTAGATTTACTTGCAGAAATAATGAACAAGTAATAAAAGAATGCCTCATAGGCAATTCTAGTCACTTCATTTAATGAAAATAAAAAGTTTAAACCTTATTAAATTGTGACACCACTTTAAATCACATTCCCATGTACTGAAATATGTGGTGATGGCATGTGTGAACATGATCCCATGTTTTAGTTGGAGAATATTAAATCTTAAGTAGTTTTTCAATGAGTAGAAATTACTTTTACAAAATAAAATAAATAAGACAAGTACTTGGATGTTTGTAATGTTTGTGATGATGCTAGATCATGTAGTGAAAACCTTGGTGTGATAAATAAAAGTATTTAAGTATTGTTTGGTGATTGTGTACCTTGTATTTATTTATAGACGCTAGTACCGACCAAGGATACGAGGAGGAAGGAGGATACGACGAGGAAGAAGCCGAGGAGAACTTCAACCATTGCTCTACGCAAGGCAAGCTAAGACTTGCAACTTAGCAATCTTATACTACTATCTTAGCAAGCTAAGCTAAACCATGCAACTTTTACTTGTAAGCCTACACCACTTGATACCCAATCCTAGTTTTACTTGCAAGCTTAGTATTTAATTTCTTTATCAAAGATTTATATTGGAGTTTACTTAGTGAATTGTAGATTTTGGAAAGATATTTAAAGGTAGCATAAAGAGCATAAAACTTGGCCTAAGTTAGATAAATCTTGATGTCATCGTGAGGCATGAGATTGAACTTAGATCATTCACCCTTGTTTACCACCCCTCATTAGTGTTTACTCCCACTTGTAGATGTTAGTGCTAAGCATAAAACTTGATCAATTTTAGATGGGAATACTTGGTGAAAATGGTTATGAAAACCTTAGAATGATGAGTCATTGTACTGAAATGTTTTGACATGTGTTCTTGAACACCAGATGATTTTGATGATGAAAATGTGGAGGCATGAGCCTTAGCCCTTTATAAAACTGATGGTTGTTTGGATACGATACCATTCCAATTTTACCGTACAACCACAATACCCGAAATTTGGGTAGGGCTTGACTGGAAGTTTATATACCTTAGTATGGGTTCCCTTGTGGCCAAGGTTTGAACTAAGGCTATCTTGTGAAGATTGTCCACCTATGCAGTTTCCAAGATGACAGTTGGTCATGGTTGGGAGGCCAAATTCACAGGAGAGGTGCCTATACTAGGGCGTGTAATTGAAAGGCTAGGATTGATTATCCGCATGCTGAGTATGGTGAATTCAGGATTGTTCCTGACGGATGTATCAAATGTTGTGGTGAAAGTGTATCACCTCTGCAGAGTGTCAAACTATTCGAATAGCCGCGTCCGCGGTTATGGACAGTTGGAGTGGCCATACTGTTCCGTCGTCAGATGTTTTCAAAATGACTTATGAAATGATTCATTACTTGACTTGACCACAACAGGGTTGTGATATGAAATTCAAGTTCCCACTTAGTTGTTATAAAACTTTAAACCAGCTTTTTTTGATTCTGAACTCAGTAGAGATAAATCTGACTTTTTTGCAAAACAACCTAGAGCTTAGTATCCTTACTCAAAACTACTTCACTTGTTAGTATTAGTTGCGAGTACTTAAAGAGTATTCATGGCTGTCCCTGGCTATTCCCGTGGCCAGACTATAAAGAGGACTATCAGGAGGATGGACCGCAGGAAGGTTACAACAACTAGAATCATCTTCCATCATCAGCATTGCCTGTGATCATGAAGATGGAGTCTCGCCTACGCTACCGTTATTATTACGTTATTCCGCTGCTTGAATTGTATTAAGACTGGATCATGTGATCCTTTATTTGTTGTAAGACCTTATGTATGGTTTGTAATGGATGATGTACTGTGATATCCAATCTGTTACGTCTCGCAAAAATGGTAATCCTGAGATTGCGATGTATGGCATAACAGGCATCTGAGATTAAAAATCCGGATGTTGACACATAGTATGTCACAAAAATTATACCATTATATTCATCTTTAAAAGTAGTTTCCAATGATATATTTTTTGAGACATATATTGCATATTTTATTAATCAAAATTAATAGTTAAACATTTTTTAAACTACGTGCATGCCTAATAAACTGGATCGGAGGGGTAGCATCATTTGGATACTGGAAAATAAATAAATGAGTTCTAAAAACTTTTTATTCGGTTAGAACGAGAAGTACTAAAGGTGCATTGGAGTTCTCAAATGGGTTTTTCATGAATGCCAGCATATTTGTTTTCCTTGGAAACTTGCAGCAAGCAAATTATCCTGGCGCAATATAACCATTCAAATGTTAGGAAAAGGATTTTAGATTGCAAATCCTTCATTCTGTTTCCTTAGAAAAAAATCAAAAGAGTTCGTGGTGGTGAGAGAGCATATGCATTTCTTTGCCAAGAGATTGCTCGCGACGAAAGACTCGTTTCTTAAGCACCCGAGGTCTATCATAGAACAAAATAAGAATTTTAAAATAGCATGAGTACTAGTAATAATATTTAAGGTTGCAATGCTATGTCCAATTAAGTCCTCCATTATTTTGGTTTGTTTGTTTGCATTGAGCGGATGCAAAATTTGAAATCTGTTTTTTTTAAAGTGGGAAGGGTCTAGAAGACCCTAGCTTCTTCATCAATTCATACACGTGGTAGGTACATTTTACAAAGAGGCCCTTGACAAAGTAAGGTCTCAGTTTTTTGCGAAAAAGACCCTAGCACAAAAAATAAAAAGCAATCAGGTGCTTGGTCTTCTCCACCACAACTCGCCGACGACCTCAGGGCGCCGCCAGCACCGAGGTCGGAAGGAAGGTGCTCGAACAAATGCCTCCGGCGAGAGATCACAGCCACCGGCCACCTCGCAATCTCCGGGGACGAAACCACTTGGAGACAGAGAGACGCCGAGCTCCGGGGCTGGATCAAGAGGGCCTCCACCATGGAGGTTAAATAACCTGGGCCGCCATGCCGGCCGAAGATCGCGGCGACTCCGTTGTCGACCGCGTGATGCGCTTGATGAAGCAGAAAAATCCGTCGATGCCGTTTTCTCTTCTTTCCGCCAACTCCAACCTCCCCCTCACCGCCATGGCCGACCAGGAGGTTGAAGCACATCAGGAGGATAGGAAGACGTCGGCAGAAGCACTGGAAGTGATAGAGGGGGCTGGCTTCTCTCCACGTCGTCGCTCCCTCCAACCCGTCGCCTCCACGGCCGGCCGGAGGAGAGTAGAGCGACGGAAAAGGCGAGGCAGACCACCGCTCGGCGCCGCGCACCCGCGCCGAAGCTGCATCACCCTCGCCACCCCCAAATCCCCATGACGCCCAGATCCCCATCTCCCTCTCCTCTCCACCACGGACGGCCAGCGAGAGATAGAGGAACACTGAGGCAACGCAGGAACAGGGGAGGCATGCGACCTTATTGGATGATTTGATGGCCATCCCTATCGTCAACCACCCAAACCAGATGGGCAAGAGGACGAACAGGATGAACCGTAAATCGCAGGACTGGTCACGGTGACCTGCGACTTCGAATCCGGGCACACGGCCCACTACCGGCATAAAGCCACTACCACTAAGCCTACAGCTACTAGGGGGAGCACGGCCATCCCACCCCCAACCCCTCCGGCCGGCGAAGCCGCCGGTGAGGAAGGGGGAGGGTGCCGTGGACGCGAGGGCGACTCTCAAAGCGGTGGTTTGCGTCTAGAAGCGTGCGGCCAAGCCCCGCAGCTGGGTCGCAGCCGATGTCAGAAAGAAGATCAGGTGTTATGTTATTATTAGAAAATAAATCCTATGAGACACCGTCCTACTAATGAAATAACCAACAAAAGTTTTTATTTTTTGACGATTATAGTCCTATAAAAATTCTTATAAATATATAAATCAAAGATACCCTAAAGTGTTGGCGTCCGATATAAAAAAAAAGTTAAAAACCCATCGGATCTCCTGCCTGCCTACAGGGGAAAGATGTTGGATGTCGCATTCCAGTAGGCGTCGGCAGTGGGCCCTCGTTGAACTAATCCTAGTCCTGACAGGATTCTGTAATATTTTAAGAGCGACGACGCTAACACAGCTGTCCAGAATAAATCCGCTACGGGTGGAGCTGATGGCAGCTGCATCTGGTGTGGAGTCATGTTACCGGCGGATTTCCTCAAGTATGGTTGTTTTTCAGTCTAGTCTATTTCGACCTATGTTTATCATATTTGGTGATGGTTGTTACTCTAATGTGTGGGCCATTTGGGGTCTTAGCACAACAAGCTCTACTAGGACAAGCATTGCCAAACTTCAGTGATGGAGGGGCAATAACGACGACGCACCTTCAGCTCGCGGTAACGTCAGTAGTTGTCGCTAATAGGATCTCTTTGTATTAAAATTGATAATATTAATTGATCGGTGTATTTTTGCAAAACAAAAAAGGATGGCAACGGTAGAGTACGATGCGTAGAGTGATACCATATCCACACACACATAAAACAACATATAATGGGAATGTCGTGTTACATCGTACAAGACCAAATAATGTACTAATTTTGGGTAGCATCATTTGGATATTGCAAAATAAATAAATGAGTTCTAAAAATTACTTTTTATTCGGTTAGAACGAGAAGTACTAAAGGTGCATTGGAGATCTCAAATGGGTTTTCCATGAATGCCACCACATTTGTTTTCCTTGGAAACTTGCAGCAAGCAAATTATCCTGTGATTTCTTTGGCGTGATATAAACATTCAAATGTTAGGAAAAGGATTTTAGATTGCAAATCCTTCATTCCGTTTCCTTAGAAAAAAAATCAAAAGAGTTATAAAATTTCGTTGTGGTGAGAGAGCATATGCATTTCTTTACCAAGAGATTACTGAGACTCGTTTCTTAAGCACCGGAGCTCTATCATGGAACAAAATGAGAATTTTAAAATAGCACGAGTACTACTAATATTTAAGGTTGCAATGCTATGTCCAATTAAGTCCTCCATTATTTTGGTTTGTTTGATTGCATTGAGCGGATGCAAAATTCTTATAAAAATATATAAATCAAAGAGACCCTAAAGTGTTGGCGTCCGATATAAAAAAAAGTTAAAAACACATCGAATCTCCTGCCTGCCCACAGGGGAAAGATGTTGGATGTCGCATTCCAGTAGGCGTCGGCAGTGGGCCTTCGTTGAACTAATCCTAGTCCTGACAGGATTCTGTAATATTTTAAGAGCGACGACGCTGACACAACTGTCCAGAATAAATCCGCTACGGGTGGAGCTGATGGCAGCATCTGGAGTGTTATTTATCTCTGATCACTACTACTCCAGCAGATCAGACAACAGAAAAAAATGTTTTTTTTTCCTCCAGTAGTACTATTAGCACGTCGGTAGAAGGAGTACCTTGCGTTCAAGGTCCAGGGGAGGCTCTGTGCTGCCGACTACTCGATCAGAATCATCCAGCCTGCAGTGCAGTGCGAATCCATCTCCAAACCGCTGAAGTGATCCAATCTGCTTGCAAGTCCCACTGAAAGATCAAGCGGAGATCTTCAAAGAAAAACGGGAAATCTACTTAACGCCTCGGTCTGAGAAATTACAAATCCGGCGGACGACATGCGTGGCACTAAATGACAAAACAAATCAAAGCCAGCTAATGTTTAGATTGAAATTCAAAATATTTTATAGATCAAACCATTCGTCCGATTTAAGTTCGTTTTCACCGTCGGACTAGTCGCGACGAGATCTTCAAAACTAGATCTCATGTTGATATCTTTCGATGAATTTTTTTGGACCAAAAGGTTATCCACCCCTAAGACGTGAGTTATCCATGTTATAATATGTAAGTTATCCATCCTGTAACACATAAGTTACCCATCATATAAACATGTTGGATAGAAGTTTTCTCATATACATGTTGATCAAGTTTTATTGGAATATGGTACCCTATGTGTTATGGTATCGAGACTTTATCGTCATCGATGCATTATCCTAACACCCTTCGAGGTTTCATCACCCTATGTCGTGATAGCGACGAAGGACGATGAACCCGATCCAATAGACTACTGGTTGAATGTTATATTTGTTTACTACGATTTAAAATGGTGAGTGATAGGGTAGAGACTCTATTTATTATATCGTATGCAAAAAATTAGATTTAATTTCTTAAAAAATATGTTTAATGTTTGACGTGATAGCCTTTTGAGGTTGAGTAGCACGTACGCCTCGAGAACGACGATGGACGACGAAACAGAACCACTAGAATAATTTTTATATCCTATATGTGAATAAATTTTTATAATGATGAATAACTTATATGTTATTTGGTGGGTAACTTCTACACTGAAGTCTGGATAACTCTCGTATTACTAGTGAGTAACTTTTGGAGCAAATAAAAGTCGTGTTAGTCACCCCTAACACGTGACTTATCCATGTCATAGTAGTTAAGTTACCCATCATATAAATAAGTTTAGATACGTTATCGCATTGCTCATGTGGATAATTTTTGTATTATATAAAATCTTGATTGCCCATGTATATTTAGTTTAGTTAATTAAATACGAGCTATAATCTAATTTAATTGAGACATTGTTACTTAGATGTTAGAATATCGAGATTTCGTCGTCGTCGATGCGTTAATGGCGATGGATGATGAAGCCAAGCCGTTAGACTACGATTTAGGGTGGTGGGTGATAGGGTATAACATCACATTTATTATGTCGACTCGACGAAAACGGATCCCAAAATAGAAGAGTTCATGTTTATGTTTTTCGCGTATAAAAAACTCAAACACATTACCCGTTCATAGGATGGATAACTTATGTGTTAACTGGTGGATAACTTATAAAGTACCGTCTGGATAACTTAGGTATTACATGTGGATAACCTTTTGGTCCGAAAATTTTTTCTCGAAACCTATTGACATGGGATCTAGTTTCGAAGATCTCGTCGAGACTAGCCCAACGGTGAAAACGGATCATCAATCGGATAAGCATATTGAACTATAAAACGTTTTGAATTTTCGAATATTTGTATTAAATGCGGCTGACATCAGCTGTTTTGGTTTTATTTGGATGCATGGAAATCTGTCTAGTTGCCCGCCAGGTTTTGTCGTTTGAAGACCGGTCTCCGGGTAGCAAAGTCCAAAAAAAAACTAGCTTTCAAAGAAAAATTTCAAATGATCCTGCTGATGCCTCTCTCTTTAGCTACCCATAAGCCCAGCTTGAGGAACAGAGAACGTCGGGCCCGCTCTCCGTTGCCAACGCACCGCTGCTGGCCCATGCTTGGCCCAAGCATAGGAGTAATTCAGGCCCGTCACCCTTCTTTTATACCCTACTTTACCAGTACTGAGTAGTCTGCCACTTATCAGGGCGTGTTTGTCCGCTCAAAAAATAAATAAATTCAGGGCGTGTTCGAAGTCGAATCGGTTCTGTTTCTATCCCCGCGGCCGCGTGCTAGCTGAACATAACTGACAGCAGCACTTGTCCATCTGAATAGTTTCAGAAGAAAAACTTCACCTTTTAGCTGATCATCAGTCGATACTATAAGCTTCTAATCATACCGCATGGTAGCTTTTTGACGACACACGCTGGTAACAGCAACGTTCGTGCACCCGTAGCTGCAGACAATGAGCCTAAAAGTATCCCTTAAGTAAGACGAGAAAAAGTGACGGTCAGCCGCGCCTGCAGCGGAGCAGCTCGGAAGTAGCAACCCCACCCAGGAAAAGAACGGCTTAACTACTAACTTGGCTAATTAAGCACAGCGACGAGCAATCAGTGGGTAGCGCATTGATTTGTCACCACCGGAGGGAGGGAGAGCCAGAAAAGGGCCCGGGTAGTTGGGGGACAGGCCGAGCCCCCGCGACGGCGAGCGCGCATGTGCATGTCAGCATGTGACGCCGCCGACGACCGCCTGCGTACGGACGGGCGGATATCGCGTTACCCGCCGCGCGGCGGGACGGCGGGGCGATGGCGACGCGGGGCGCGCCGGCTATTGTGGCCGCTAGCGGTGGGCGGGGTCGGAGCTCGGAGCATTGCTCGTTTCGAGGCTGGCGTGTCGTGGCGTGTCGTGGCGCGTATGATGGATCGTGGTTGGCGCGTTGGTGGACGCAGGACGCGGTCGCCAGAGCGGCCGGCGTGGCTGATTGCGTGCGCAGGCCGTGGCGCACGGCCGTCGCGCGTAGCTAGCGTGGGGAGCGCGTGCACGTACGGCACCGCCAAGACTCGATCGCAAGTCAGAAGAGTTAGTAGCGCGCCCGGCGCTGCGGGAGGAGACCTGGCGAGAAAAAAAGGGTCGAACGACGGGTTCTGACTTCTGAGCTGTAGTAGATTCGCTCGCCTTGCCCTGCCCGCTGCCCGTGCAACCAGCGGGCCAGGTAGCCAGTGAATCACCCACACCCACCGCGGCGCGGATTCGATCCAAATCCTCTTTTTTTTTTCTTTTAGGGAACGATCCAAATCCTCTTATCTATATTCGTGGTCGTAGTACTACTGGTACAACGATCTCTTTTTATTGCCTCTACGGAAGACACGAGTTAAAACCATGAATATGTCAATGCTACTATATGATCCCATATTCCCCACTAGTACAGGATTTGGCGGGAGATGGTACGTTTGGATCATAACATGAGAGTTAAATACAGTACCGGTCCCTATACTTGTTGGGTTAGCTCGATTTAGTCCTCGTACTCAGAATTTGCTGGATTTTATCCATATACTTGTGAATAGAGATCGATTTAGTCCAATTTGATGTTTGTCGTCGAATTTGAGCTGACGAGGATGACACGTGTACTAAAATCTTTCAAAAACACCCTCACACATCTGAGAAAATTGTAAAAAACAACCACAAATATTGCAAAATACAGGATTAGCAGTCCCTGTACTTGTCAGGATGGCTCGATTTAGTCGTGATACTTGTCGTTTAGCCCAAATGCATGTTTGTTGTCGAATTTGAGCTCATGCGGAGGACACGTGAATGCAGGTCCCACTTACATAAACTAGTTAGCCTAAAAATTTGTAGAGACTCCCTTACATCTAGAACGTATATTTTTCGAATTTGAGCTGACGAGGATGACACGTGTACTAAAATCTTTCAAAAACACCCTCACACATCTGAGAAAATTGCAAAAAACAACCACAAATATTGCAAAATACAGGATTAGCAGTCCCTGTACTTGTCAGGATGGCTCGATTTAGTCGTGATACTTGTCGTTTAGCCCAAATGCATGTTTGTTGTCGAATTTGAGCTCATGCGGAGGACACGTGAATGCAGGTCCCACTTACATAAACTAGTTAGCCTAAAAATTTGTAGAGACTCCCTTACATCTAGAACGTATATTTTTCGAATTTGAGCTGACGAGGATGACACGTGTACTAAAATCTTTCAAAAACACCCTCACACATCTGAGAAAATTGCAAAAAACAACCACAAATATTGCAAAATACAGGATTAGCAGTCCGGATGGCTCGATTTAGTCGTGATACTTGTCAATTAGACTCGATTTAGCCCAAATGCATTTTTGCTGTCGAATTTGAGCTCATGCGGAGGACACGTGAATGCAGGTCCCACTTACATAAACTAGTTAGCCTAAAAATTTGTAGAGACTCCCTTACGCATCTAGAACGTATATTTGCATGTACTCATTTGAGCTTATCATTGAGAGCATCATTCCTTTCGTAAGGAATTACTGAATTTAAACACACTCCTAAGTTTCTTGTACTAGTAATATTTGTTTTGAGTTAAAAGGTGGTCGCTCTGCCGTCCGATTAGATAGAAAAAGAGTGTTTATGTACAAAGATTTAAAAGCCGAAGCTTAGTTCAAACCACGAACAGGCCGCCGGGACATCTCCTGGGTCCTCTGAGTGTGCGCAAGTTTCTTGTGATAGAACACTCCTTTTGGAGAACCACAACTCGTGGTAAAAAAACACGCGCACGAGGGTTCGAGCTTAACATTGAGTGGTAACTGAAAGATACTTCTTTTATGAGAATGAACTCGATGGAAAAATCCACTTGGGCCGTTATTCAGTAGTCAGCAGGTTCTAGTTTTACAAATCAACAAGTTCTGTAGGCAGTAAATCACTTCGAATATATATTTTTCTTGAGTAAAAGTTGGATGAAAAAGCCCCCACGCAACGCAATACGTTTGTCCTTATATATATATATTTCTATGCATGTTTTCATAGGATTTGAATCGACAAGATAATCTTTTGGCAAAACCTGTTAAAGATCTCGACAGCCCAAACTTACTCCAACTCTTTTCTACTCAAGTAGATCGAGCTAATTTCTAACATGTGTTTCTCTTGCGTTCTATCTAGACGACAATTAGCTATGCGTTTCTTGTATCGTTTGCAAGTATAGTTATCATGTTTGGAATTCAATTGCATCTTATCTTATTCTTGTGGTGTATTATCCGTACTACGACCCACCCCGTCACCTAGCTAGGGTGGCACGGCTACCGAAAGCATATCACGTTACGGTGTCAAACTACTACTACTCCACGAGGCGTGGAAGCGGGGAAAGATTCTTGGAAGGGTTTAAGCAGAAGACCCAGAAAAGAAATCGCGAGAGCTGGAGCACGCCTCACGAGGCGAATCTGAAAGTCAGAAACTTGACACAAATCTCGCCATGTACAGAACACCCCAAGAAATATGTACAGGCAACGGGAAGAAATCACGAGTCACGACATACGTGAACCTTTCACACTCCCACCTTTTTCACCCATCACCAACCCCAAATCCGAGATCCCCCATCGAGACAGACATACACGCTCGCAATCGGCAGAAAAAAAAAGTCACCGTTCTGACTCCCTGCTGGCAGCTGCCGAGTGCTAGTACCACTGCCCACACGGCCGCGCCAGACGGTGGAGGGTCCCGCCGGCCACCAGGGACGTGTCAGGGAAAACTTTACATTGATCGCCCGCCAGCCCGCCCGCCCGATCGGCAGTGGTCAGTGGAGTGGAGGCGCTGCCGCTGCCGCTGCCGCTGCGTGCCGTGCGCCGCTCCATAAATCAAATCCCACTTGGCTCGTGCCGTCGTGCGGCTCCTGCCATCAAACCGCAATATACTAATCCGCCATTAATGCCCCCTTAACTCGAGCTCGAGATCGGAGGAGCCGAGGCGAGGCGGAGGAGGGGAGAGGAGCCAGCCGCGTGACCGCGTGTAGTACTACGTCGCCACGTCGTGTGGTACTCCTCCTACGGAGTACTACGTGCCGCCCCCGATTAAAGGCGCGCGCGCGCCGCTCTGGGTCTCGCTTTCCAGCACTGTCTGTCGCTGTCGCCGCGAGTCCGTCCGTCTGCGGGAGGGGCGAGGCGTGTGCCTTGCGTGCGTGCGTGCGTGCGCGCGCGCCGGAGGAGACGAGGAGGAGGAAGGGGGCGGGATGCTCGCGTGCGTCGCGTGCTCCAGGCAGCTCGGCGGCGGCGGCGGTGGCCTGCCGCCGCTGCACGAGCCGGCGGAGGAGGAGGACGCGGTCGACGGGGGCGTGGGCGGCGCGGCGACGCCCAGCACTCGGCAGGCCATCAAGGCGCTCACCGCGCAGGTGGGTTCTCGACTTCTCGGCACTCGGCACAGTGCTTCAGAAATGCCGATTTTTTTTATCTCGTCCAAAATTTGCCTGGAAGGCTACGGCTTTTGAGGCTTTGGAATCTTCGCTTCGAGGTCGTAATCATCAGATCGGGTGGGAGACTGACTGGGGGACTTGATTTTCTCGGGTTCGTTTTCAGATCAAGGACATGGCGCTGAAGGCGTCGGGCGCGTACCGGCACTGCAAGCCCTGCGCCGGCTCCTCCGCGGGGGGCTCGGGCCGGCACCACCCGTACCACCACCGCGGCGGCAGCAGCGGCTTCCGGGACTCGGAGACAGCCTCGGGCTCCGGCCGCTTCCACTACGCGTACCGACGCGCCGCGGGCGGCGGCGGCGGCGGCGGCTCCAGCGGGGACGCCACGCCGTCCGTGAGCGCGCGCACGGACTTCCTCGCCGGCGACGAGGAGGACGCGGAGGGGGAGGACGACGACGACATGTCTTCCGGCGGCGGCAAGGAGGACAACGCCAAGGAGTGGGTGGCGCAGGTGGAGCCCGGCGTACTCATCACCTTCGTCTCGCTGCCGCAAGGTGGGAACGACCTCAAACGCATCAGGTTCAGGTATGTGCTCTTCTTGCTGCATCGCGCTTGCGCTGATACAGTATCTGCATTTCTTTTGGTCTCATACTCGGTTTGTTGATTGGGAACAGATCCTAGTATTGGCTTGGTTTACATTTTGAGCAACTGTGACTGAAATTTTGGGATCCTTCTGCATATGAGTAGAACAAGTGTTTTGTTAAAGCTGGTAAAAAATAGAATTGCTTGACTTGTTCAATTAAGTTCAACTTCAAACTTACAGAAATTTTGAAAACAAAAACAAAATCTCTTCCATCGAAGGGCTGTTTTTATTTTTAGGCCATGGGTAGCAACCATCCAGACTCAAATTTATGAAGGGATGTGAGATTTTTTTTTAATAATCTTGCAGGATGACTATATGCTCCCCTTTTCTCACTTGGGTGTCATCCTGATTGGACTTGAAATTAGTGAAAAGCACTATGCCGTTGGAATAGTAACATAGAGATTCGATTTGTAAAAATGCCACTCGAAGTATGTGCTAGACTTTTCCCTCGCTCCTATGTGTTCTGTATATAGTAAACCCCTTGTTATTTTAGATTTTACATAGCACTGGATGAGCTCTAACGGGAACAATCGGGTGCATTATAAGTAGCAGTGACTTTAGAATATGACACTACTTTTGTTGTCAACTCTGTGAGAAAGACCCTCATTTAACCCCTCACGTGCTGCAGCCAGGTTGAAGTCTAGATGTGTCAGCATGCATGTTCTAGAGTCGGTAGATTTAGAATTTTAAGCTATATGTTATAGAGTTTATGAATCATGTCAGTTGCCCATGTTAGAAGTATAGGAGCTCGCTGTATCAAACTGCTATGAATTTTGAACTTCCAGTACTATGTGGGGCAAGTCCAGCTTGCACATTTGTACTTTAGGTTATCAAACTCATACATTTGCTGTGCTGGCAATGATGTTTCCACTCTAGCGAGAGTCATTTGGGGCCTTTTGCCACATTTATTTCTAGACATGGTCCTTGAGAAAACTCATTCCTAGTTATGGGCCCTTGGTAACACCATTTAGTTTGGGTGGACTGAAGTATAGGTCATGCCATCTGAGTCGGCTGTACAGGACCCTCGGAGTGCTGAAAAAATTTCTAAGTCGTTTGAGTTCTACCAAGTTAATTGGCCATAAATAGGAATAAGTTTTCTTAGGGACCATGTCTAGCATAAGTGGGCCAAAGGGTCATTTAGAACAAAAGACTCTCATCAAGAGGTAGTATTATCATGGGACAGGGACATGAGAGGCCCACATGCTACATCTTCTCATGGTAGTCAATAAAGAAGCTTAATGGAAAGAGAAGCATTGGAACAGAAAAGCTCCTCCGTCTTCTTTGGCCATTGGCTTGCCTTGTTGTCTTATTGGTATATGTAGTTGGGTCCCTCCACACCGGGTTATCAGGAGAGCCATCAAATGTGGACCTTTAGTTGAGCATTTTCGGTAATGCGTGGAGCTCTAATTCCAACATCGATACTACTTTAATCAGATCTTACAAACCACTTTTGCAAACTTAGTCTGGATACTATAAATTTAAAATGGATATATGAAAATATTCCCATTGTAAATTTGTAGTGTTCAGATTAAGTTTATAATAGTCGTTTTTAAGATTTGTTTGTAAGCATAGTAACATTATTAAAACAAGATTCTTGTGACAGTCCGTCATGGCCAGCTATGTTGATTGGGCCCCACTAGCATTATTAGGTATAGAATAAAATACTATTTTATGGGTACAATACTAGCTGGACCTTAAGCTGTGTGCAGGTGTTGTTTTGTTTAGTTCATTGGTTGTGGATCTAAGCAACTAGGGACAATTTACAATTTGGTAGCTTGTGGAGTAACATTGGTTTGACTGCCAACGTTGTCACGGGATGCACTAGTGTCATTCCATGGGGCGTGTGGATCAGTTGATTAATGTGCTTTCGATCTACCAAGTTATGGCATAATTACGTGTGCTGAGCAGCAGTTTTGGATTTCTTTTGCCACTGTGTGCTGAATGGGGCATGTGCTACACAGTAAATTGATAGCTGTAGGCCATCTCAACTGCACCATCTCTCTCTCTCTCTCTCTCTCTCTCTGGTCCCTTCAGCAATCAGCATGATATACAATGATATATCATAGGAATGGAGTAGCATCCAGCTATTGCTATACAGGCTGTTTCTAATCTTATACTTCCTCCGAAATAAATGACTCGGATTTCTCTATATTTGTATATATCTGCATACTACAACGTGCCTAGATACATGCGAATCTTGACAAAATGAAGTCATTTATTTCCGGATGGAGGGAGTATTAAAGCTTTCAGCTAAATAGGGATTTCCTTTGTAGATGGTGTGCCATATTTTGGGTGTGTATTTAGATCTACCGTCTGCTCTTTATTTACATTGCCAGGTGAAGTTCGTTGTCTGTTCACTGTATTACCTGAACCTCAGTTTTCAACCTGTTGATATGTGTATGGAACTCTGCAAATCGCGATGCAAGTGGAACTAAAAATAGCTATATGCTACTACCAGGCATCCTGCATCCATAACCACTGTCTTAAAATCACATGCATATGTCATGAGTTATGAAACATAAAGAAAAATATGCACAGGAATCGCATAAGTTTGGGCTTATAAGTTTGGCCTAGCTAGTTTTGTTTTAGCTTTCTCGACGTGTAAGCTGTTTCTTCCGTTGTACTCTTGCACATCTGTAACTGAAACCTTATTCTTTCTCTTCTATGCTGAATGAAAGCAGCAAGTCTGCCTTTGGTCAAAACTTCCCTAGTCTGATCTGGGGAATTATAGAGTAATGAAGCAAACTCTTTTCTCCGAGCCATGTAGGACTGCAAGCAAACACTCCACTGTGTAGTATCAACCATGTAGATATTTGCTGCCATGATCGATATCTCTTAGATGCCTATGTGCCGACCTAATTCTGATGCAACCCTCCACAGCTTAGTGTTTCAGTGATCATGTAGATCACTTAGTTATACAGGTATAGCTTGTGCGGATTATCAATTCACTACTCGTTCTATGATAGTGTACATGAAAGACATTCTGGTTCTTCTTTACCCGCAATTTGGTAATGTAGTGCTTTGCACAAGATACCACCTAAACATATACAAATTATTAAACAAGGAAATATGAGAAAAAGGAAATATATGTCTGCATATGAATATGCCTGCTTGCTTACCTTCTCTTGTGATAATTTTGCATGTATCGTGATGTGACATTTTTTTTGCATGGAATGATGTACGACAGCCGTGAGATGTTCAACAAATGGCAAGCGCAAAGGTGGTGGGCTGAAAATTATGACAAAGTTATGGAACTTTACAACGTCCAGAGGTTTAACCATCAAAGTGTCCCTCTTCCCACTGCTCCAAAGTCTGAAGATGAGGTGAGATGTGCTCGATTTATCACTAGCTGTTTCAGTCACTACAGGACTCTGTCTTTTATGCAACCCTTTACATTGTTCCATGGCTTTTTGCTTCGTACAGAGCTCCAAGGAGGACAGCCCAGTAACACCACCACTGGACAAGGAGCGATTGCCTCGTTCTTTACAACAGAGACCAACCTCGGGTGGCGGAGCGATGGGTTACTCTTCATCCGACTCTCTTGACCACCACTGTAACGGCCTCCACCATCACCATGGACACCAATGCTATGATTCAGTTGGGCTGACCTCAACACCGAAGCTGTCAAGTATAAGCGGAGCAAAGACAGAGACCTCGTCGATGGACGCATCGATGCGGACGAGCTCGTCTCCAGAGGAGGTCGACAGATCCGGCGAGCTCTCGGTGTCCATCAGCAACGCAAGCGACCAAGAGAGAGAGTGGGTAGAGGAAGACCAGCCCGGTGTATATATTACCATCCGGGCCTTGCCTGGCGGCATCAGAGAGCTACGTCGTGTTCGATTCAGGTGTGTCTTCCCTCCTCGCCTTGTTAGTTTTCTTTGCGATTGAGATTATCCTAGAACCTTACTGTGGAAGGTCATAAGGCCCTAAAATTGCAAGATAGAAAGATAGCAACTCCTGGGCTATGATATACAAGGATAGAAATTCATGGAAGTCAGAAAAAATTCAATCCTGATAATACAAGTTGGGTGAAATGATTCGAGTGGCGTGTGTTGGATCCCGCATCAATCATTTCCCCCTGTTCTAACTATCTGGGGTGGCATGATCATGGTGAGAGTAACTTATCCGATGAACTCTTTGTTGTGCTTGCAGCCGAGAGAAGTTCAGCGAGATGCACGCGAGGCTATGGTGGGAGGAGAACCGAGCGAGGATACACGAACAGTACCTCTGAGACAGGAGAAGAGCGCATGAAAACAGAGCAGAGAACTCGGTCGTTGACGTGAGCTAGCTGGGCGATCCATAATTTCCGGTTGGAGCTAACACTACTCCCTCTAGGCCTCTCTTGCACGTGAGGTTTAAGGAGGCATCGTTTCTACCATACTGATCTGGCTAGGTTCTGGTTATGTGGCCGCCCACATGCTTTCCTTTGCTGTTTTTGGCTCTAGATTGGGCAGGAAGTTTGTGTTGAGTAGCTAAAAGAGGGGTGTGTATCGTGTAGTCCAGAAACACCGTCTGTCCTGATTCCTGAAACTGTAGCTTTGCCAAAACCAGTTACCCGCCTGGAATGCTGATCTTTTTTGTGGATTCTCGACGGGATCTGAAGAACTCATGAAAACCAGCATTTTCAAGCAGTCCGGAATCGTCCGTGTTTCGAATTTTGTCCATTCTACAACCCCAAACGGTTGCTACAACACCATCCCTCTCTTGTTGCAGTCAGCTCACCTGACCAGTGGGGGATAAGTTGAGTTGCAGATAAGTGCGGGCCAAATTCCCCGCGGCTACTCCTCGGATTGCACGTTGATAGGAAGGAAGGGCCACCGATAAGAACTCCAGGTCCAGTTTCTGGTCTGGCTGTGGTAGAGACAGGCTGATTCTTATTCGTGTGACCTTTAGGTGAGTTTATACTATGTTTGGATAATCATCCTCCTACGCGTCTGATTCAGAACTAGGCTTTGTGGACGCAGAAGTCCTGCCTAACTCTAACGAGCTTTCGCCATCAGAGATTGGCCAGTCAGATGCACAATACTACCATAATTACAAGCACAATCGCGTTACCTTCTCGTCAACTTGGATAAAAATACTTATTCTAAAGAAACTCACTGAAGCAACCATCTTTTGTTGACGTGGTATGTATGTCTATCCAAGACACTCAGGAGTGACTGTCTAGGGTGGTAGAGCATTGGGTCAGGAGGCATGTCACTTTAGGTAGTCAGGAAAGAAAGATAAAAGTAGTGTCTTACTCTTCCATGGCATAATTACTCTAAACCCTCAAAGTCACTTTAAGTAGTTTTCATTTTGGCAATGACCACATATTTGAAACTTTGCGGATAAGAGATTTTCTAGGTAAGGATAGATCTTGATTCAGGGTTAGTACAGTACGATAAAGAGGCGGCTACAGGAGTTTCAGTAGCTAGCTAGTAGTGCTTGGTTAGTAGTAATCATACTTGGAATATACTGGTTGCATCTTGCAACTCTAGTGATTAGACAGAACAGAAGTTTATCTAATACATACTTTCTCCGCTCCATAATGTAATCCTTTCTAGCTGTTAAAAAAGGCTTATATTTTGGACTGCGGTAGTTCAAACAAGGTTTACATTTTGGAACAGAGGTAGTATTTGTTAATACAAGCTCGCTGTTACAGAAGGAAACATATAGTTAACCGTTGCTAGGTATATAAATTTGTTTTAATCAAATTTAACAATCATCCAGTAGTACCAGACTACCAGTAATCCAACTCCGTTTTGTTTTCTCTCAGTGAGCTCAGACTGTGGGTAATAGGATGAAATATAATTAACAATGATATTCGCACTCGAGCAAACCAAGAACAAGAGGTATCTAAAAAAGTACTAAAAGACAATGTGCATAACACTAAAAAAGGAAGACAATGTGCATAACACTAACAAAGGAATAGAGCAATGGGAAGAAAGCAACCTAAATTTAGCCGTTCCAGTGGATAATGATAGCATAAACAATGAATAAACACACGTCTAGCCGTCATAAACAAGAGAGGTGAAGCATTATCAAATATCAACATGAGAGATTTACAAGTGATTTGCAACCAATGTAGTGCAGGTGGTTGGAACATCACCAACATCTAGTAGTAGTACTTGTTTATTCCAATAGAAGAGTCTCACAGGCCACCCATTTTCCCAATGACAAGGCATAGAAGTTTTCAAGGGAAAAAACTGACAAAAAAGGTAAACAGATGTTCCATTTTTCCAGGAACGTACTACTTATATCAGGTTACAGCAGCAGTACCTGTCACTCGTGACCATTCGTGGAGTGGAAGCTGGAGCAAGTTGGAAGGGCATCACATCAGTGTAAGCTACAGTGCACTCCAGGCTCTCTGTCACTTGACGCTTTCAGGTACCTGATGTGTCATGCAATTCATGATCTGGACCAGAAATCAGGACAGGAATGGCAGGAAACCTTCTTGGGCATGCTGGAGTGGAATGGAGTGCTGATCTGATTACCATGTCTGGTTTGAAGCAGTCGAGTAAATGGCAGAATGCATTGCAGATCTGGAGGAGTAGTTTGTGAGTAGTGCATATATAACCACACCTATGGCATTAGACATCTTCAGTACCATTCAAGAACAGAGTAATATCTAGTACTCAAATCAATCCCGCCAAAGGAAATAATCAATTAACTCCACTAAACATCCTTTAGAGACTTGCTAATGCTATGTTATAATTTTAAGATGGAACATGACAGAAAATCATTGTTAGTGACTATTCCAAATCATCTGATCAGTATTTCCAAATCACCTGGGTTGATGCAGTCTAGAGTGAATTACTTCTGAAGGCTCACAATATAAGATATTTGAGGAGGCAGTGGCAGAGTACCAGAAATAAAGTGGATTGCGTTGATTGATAAGCTGTGGTTACAAACGAAGACACTATCTACAACAAACACTTGATCACCATTCTCTTTTCTACACCTGAAAGATCAGATAAGCTGTGGAAAGGAACGAAACAAACCAAGCAAAAACAAAAAACACCTAATTTGCATTATCTATACTATACTTGCCATCAGAAACGCCCACTCTCCTGCCCCTTCTTGGCCGAGAGGCGCTTGAGGAACTCGTAGGTGGTGATCATGGTGGTGGCAGACAGGGACATGGACGCCCACCTGGGGCCGAGCCCCCTGTAACACGCGCCCCACCCGCCTTCCTTGATCAGCCTCCGCACCGTCCGCCCGATGGTGATTGGCTCGCCGTGGCCGTCCATGACCTGCATCCTGGTCTTGATGGTGTCCAGCGGCATGGTCACGAGCGCCGAAGCGCCGCCGGCCATCGCGGCACTCGCTCCCTGCACCACCATCAGAGTCTTGCAACTCGGCTGGAACAAGGTGTCTCCATCGCCGTCGTCGATCTCTTGCACGCCCACGCCGTACTGGCACAGGTAGCAGCCGATCCCGCTCCAGATTGTCTTCTGCGACAGTGAGTAAGTCGCCCACCACACGGCATTGGAGGGGGCGTATGTTAGGATGGACATGCCGAAGCCGCGGTACAGGCCGCGGAGGCCGTCGGAGGCAACGATCTTGCGGAAGGCGTCGAGGCCGCCGTGGTAGCGGGAGGCCGGGCACGGGTTGCCCTGCACCATGAGGCGCTGGCTGATGACGTCGACGGGGGTCCAGACGACCTGCGCGGCGACGGCGGCGGTGAGTCCGGCCGCGGCGCTCGCGACCGCAGACGCTGCGGGCTCCGGCGCGCCGAGGCTGAGCATGGCCGGGCCGACGGCGGCGCGCGTGGCCTCGAGCGCGCCCATGTAGAGCGCGCGCGCGGGGACGGTTCCGGCGAGTGAGGTGGCGAAGCCACGGTAGAAGGCTAGAGGGCCCTCCCGACGCAGGATGGTGGTGGCCGCGGCGGCAGCGGAGGGCGGGAGCCCTGCTCCCGGTCTCGCTCCCGCCGCGGCGTGCGCCGGGGGCGGCTCCGGCGCAACCTGCAGGCGCGTCTTGAGGACTACAGCAGGGTAGAGCGCGAGGGAGACGGCGGAGAAGAGCCCCGCGCCGAGGACGAAGAAGCGCGACTTGTCGAGGCGGTCCCAGTCGATGTCCGCCGGGAGCTGCAGCTCCTGGCCCTGCTCCGCCGCCGCGTCCGGCGGCGGCGGAGACGCCTGCTGGCGATCTATGGCCTCTCCTCCATTCCGGCTCGCCGGAGACGGCGGGAGGCCAACTCTCGGGGATGCTTTACCTGCGCGCGTATCGCACGGCAACCGAGGCTATGGCCACCGGAGGAATCCGAATTTCCTCGCGCAAACGACGGCGGCGGCTAGGGTTTTGGATGTGCCTGGGGGAGGGGGGGGGGGAGGGAGGAAGCGGGAGCAGAGCAGGCGGTGGGAAGAAAGGTGCGAAGTGTGTGGAACGGCGTCGTACGTGGCGCGCTCGGATTAATGGCCGGCCTGGACTACCGATTTTCTGAACTCAGACAGAAGAGACTGCTGCTGCGGTTCGTGCTCGCTCGGACGCGAGCGTGACGGCTGGGGCTGATGCTGGATGCGGCGCGTGGCACCCAGCGGCGGGTTGGATAATCCTGCCCAAAGGGATGCGGTGCCCAAAAAAGTCAAGGCACTATACTCGGATTAATGGCCGGCCTCGAGTACTTTTTTTCTATAGGATTATGAAAACACCTCAATAAAAACGAATATCACAATGAAATCCTTGAGACACTCTTCGTCTTCAACCTCTAGACCACGCCGATGACGCACCGGCTCCTTCTTGAGTCGGCTCGACGTTGTTGGTTGCGGACGGGAAGTCCCCGACCACATATGTCCCGAACACAGAAGAGGAAGGAATAACCACCTAGGAAGCTATTTGACAATCTGAAGATCCCGACAGTCAGAAGAAGTCCTCGAGGATCATACCACTCCCACAAGCTTCTCGACGTCATCGTCGAGGGGCTGAAGCAAGGAAGATTTTATTGGAGAAGGCGCCGCCACCACCACCTGAATGCCACCCCACCAAACCTTGAACCTAAAAATAGAAAAACGAAGCCCTCCCACCGACGAGGACCGATATCCACCCCGCCTCCATGGACCGAAGGCCACAGAAGCGACGCAAATCGGCTGCGGCATCAATGGAAGGCAGGGAAACCCTAATCGCCTCTGCAGGCTCTCTCAAGGCGAAGGGGTACGAGCACGTCTGATACCAAGGAACTACACTTCGGAACGGAGATAATCCAACTTAAAATAAAATGGAAAAAGAAACAAACGGAACGAAGATAATCCATCTTAAAATAAAATGGAAAAAGAAACAAATGTAATCTCTTTAAATAAGTGTGTTTCTTTTGAAAAATGTAAGAAAGATAACGCGATTTCTCAAGGCGTCAAAATGATAGGAGGCACCTACACAACTTTTTTCTAAACAAGGGTCGCTGCGAAGTAAGATGAAGCCGTTCTTTAGGGGTCTGATTTCAAATTAGTTTTTAAGAGAGATCAGATGTGTGCTAAGTTTGTCAAAAGGGTCAGAATTTGTAAAAAAAAAACTCCAAAATGGTTCCATGATTCGTATCCAAATGCAGGATATTTTAAGAAATTTGGCATGCCATAAATTAAGAAATTTGGTATATGATGAACACACAATTATAACCTTCTAGGCTCACCTCATAGCTACAATTGATTCTTGGAGTTGCAGTTGTAAAGCTTCGGTGCAAACAAACACACCACAATCTCAGTGGTAACTGTTGTGCTAACTTAAGGTAATTCTTCAAAAAAATGGACAGAATAAACATTTTTGAGCTTTTATTAGGTTTTTGCGCGATGGATGTCTTCTTCATTTGTTCCACGTTTTTAATTTCTATTTGTTTCATAATATTTTATTATTTTTCAAATGTTTATTCCTTGCAACATTAATTGTATCGGGGTGTAACTGTGTGCCTCATTATCACATTTTCGGGTTTGTATATCTCACGTATTTGATATCATTATGATATAAGCTTGCTTAGTGCATGCTTTTTCTTTATTAATTTGCTCTTCATCCTCCACCTCTCTACGAATCGTCAGTTCACTTTTCAATCGCTCAACATTCTCGTCACAGACTTGAGATTATAGCAAGAGAGGTCCTACATTCTTTTCCTACATATGGTATGATCTCCACACCAACATAACTATGTTCATCTTCAGGGTGTCTAATGGCTTTAGATATGGCTATGGTTTGGCTTCCTCTATCACAACACAAATGCAAAGGACGAATATGCATTCTTTGATTCCCAGTTGGTATAGATCTGACTCCTTACTTTAGTCATCCTTCTACTTTGGCACTAGATCATGACAATGATAATGGTGTGCAGCTATGTAGAGGGAGTTGATAGATGCCATATCTGAGAAGATCTATCATTTTTAATTGCATTTTTTGTATATTGGTTGATTGTTTTGTTGATTGCTTAAGGGCTTGAGTAGTTTAGTTCGAGGTACACACACATAATTTTCTTTTCTTTTTATGTTGTTGCTTCTTTGTGTCATTGATGTTTTTCTTGTCCTCTCCTACGTTGGTGCGATACTATACTACCAACACCATACTCCGCTTATTTTTACATTTTTATTTATCATCCACCTCTCTATATAAACCTCCACAAATTCTCCTCACCTTTTAGTCTCTCACCATCATGTTTGCTAATAGGAGAGGATGGAGGCTCCAGAGTCCTTTGCTACATATGTTATAGTCTCCACATAACTATAAATATATTCCTAGCCAGAGGGGTGTTAATTGACGTCTAAGGGCTTCATATATGGCTATGGTTGGGGTTCCTCTATTGCGGTGTGGAAAGCAAATGACATGTAACATCCCAGGATTAATACCTAGAAATAAAGAGGACACAGGGTTGTGTATTGCAGAGGGATCGAGATCTCTCTTGTTCTGATGGAAACACCAGGACAGGTGCGATGGATTTCGACATGACCTCTATTGTACTTATGTGTTTGAGGGGAAAGAAATCCAAATTTGAATATTCAAAACATATATTTAAATTGCAAAAAAATAAAGTTATAATTAGAAATAGTGTTACAATTATACTCACATCCTTGAGAGATTATTTATGATTGGGATATAATTAAATCACAAGTATTATAATAAAGAAAGGAAAGGAATTAGTCTATAATATAATAGGGATACATAATCATAATTACAATTGAGTAAATGGAACCAATTCAATAAAATGAAATTGTTATAATAATAATCTTTATATATACATATAGTATTGTTGTTCTTTTACAAAAGAAGACAGAAAGTGTATTAAAGGAAACAAATAAATAAATAAGGAATTACATGAATGGAATAACTAAAAGAATTCTTTATTACAAGAAGATATATATATATATTACATTGTTTGCAAATGAATTATAAAAGAAAATAAAACAAGTAAACTTTATTGAAAGTAATACAATGATACAATGTCTTTAAATTATTTAAACAGAAAATAAATTGCAATAATATGAAAAATAAAAACCTAAACTAAATCTAGTATCTTCTTTCTTCTTCGTTTTATTTCCTGCATCAGGGTTGGTGACATCAGGGTTCCAGCCAAGCTGCCGTCCCGCTGGTGTCAGGTGTAAGGTCGCCGAAAAGGAGAAGCAGGAGGAGAGTCTCGACCTGGTGGCGTGTGTTGGTGGCGGCAAGGACCCGGGGATGCCAGATCGCCCCGTCCTCAGCGCCGGTGACCGAGTTGAATTACAGGCTAGGGTTATCCATGGCGGCGTGATTGGGGGTTGTGAGGGTGGACGTCGGTAGAATATAAGCAGAGGAGCTGGTGGCGGAGCCCATCCAGCGAGCAGCGGCGGCAGCGGCCGACGGCGCCGGAGTAGCAGATCGCGGCCGGGGCACCATGGGCGAGTGTACACAGAAGGGGAACGGAGCAGAGAGATGTGAGCGTGAGAGAAGAGGACGAGAGGAGTTGGGTCGGGGTCGGGTTGACCCAAGCCAATTGGGCTTGGTCAGCTAGATTGATCTATGGGTTGGGCTAACTCCTGGGTCCGGCCCAGTTAAAAATAAAAATATATATAGAATTTAACATAAAAAATAGAATAAATAAATGACTATATTACCCCTAAACTTATTTCATCTCTAGAAAAATATAGAAAAATCTTAAAAATACATATGATATATAAAAATCATCACAAAAATAATACCCACCTAAGAAATATATAATATTATTTATTCAAGTTAAATAAAATGCAAATAAATATGAACATCACTAAAGACTAAGTGAAATTTCATAAAATAAGGAAAAATCATAAAAATAAATAAAAATCATTTTCGTGTATAAAAATAAATATACTATTTTATAAAAATACTAGCCTAATTTTTTATAAATAAAATATGAAGTAAATATTCAAATACATTTAATCCTTTATGGAATTTATATAAATAGAAAAATAAAACTTAAAAATAAATAAAAATAATTTTTAAGATCTTGAATAAATATATTATACTAGAAAAATATTAAAAATATTATTAGAAAGGTTTTCAAGATTTTAAAGTAATAAAGCCTGATCTATTACCCATTTTGTAAATATTTCAAAAACATTTTAATAACCTAAGATAAATAAAGTCCTTTACTTATCTTACTAAAATGAAATAACCACTTTATTAATTCTTAAGATTATTTCTTAAGTAAAAAATAATCACATTTAATTATAAAACACTAAATCCTTTAGAGTTTAATTACTAAGTCTAAATCCATAATCATACTAAAACTTAAATATAACTATTATCCTCTAAATATTTTATTTTAATCTTTAATTCAAATTAAACTCCTTTTAAATAAATATTATATATAACTCATGTATAACATGGTGAATAATCTTCATCTCTTAGCCACTCTTAAAATGAATCTAAACTCTAATAAATTTATAAGATCATCTAATTATGCTCCCATTAATAAGCTACATGTTATTAAATTCATCGTTTACTTAAATTAAAAGGGATCATCCTTAATCATATTTGTCAAAACCCTAAAACTAAATGGTATTCTAAAACTCACTATATCTTAAAAATTCACTTCTATTTTTATAATTAACTTTGGTCTAAACAATCATAGACATATCACTTTAAGTTTATTTACCATTTTAACGTTAACTTTAGTCTCAAGGCTTATAAACATCCTGTCTAATAAACTACTTATGCTTTTATAGTTAACTTTGAATTATTTCAACTAAGACATAAAGCATCTCAAGTTCAGACTATTCAAGCAAGCATAAACAACATCAATCACATTCTATCAATCATATTCTAAAAGCTATCGAGGTTGTTTAAACCTTAGGAAGGAAATCTTTTCTTCAAATGTTATTTTTTTTACCACTTTAAATAACCATCTTATAATAAGTTCTTCAACTCTTAACAACTCAATCACAAGGACTTTTATCCTAGTCACCACATGACAATCAACCATAATCACATCATTTCATACTTTACTTACATATTTTGGATTGTTAACACTTAGATTCCTTATAAAGATCATTACTTATAAAGTTAAATTTGAAGATAAACCAACTCTTAAAAGAATCACTTGAATTCACTTCACTCAAAGTATTGGGGATTCAATTTGGGAGTTTTACAAAAATGCGTAGCATTACTTATGCATAACTGCATATTGCTTCTTTAAACATTAGTCCTTACCGGACCAATGATGCAGATTTCAGATATTGGATCTTATGTCGTCTCGAAGACCGTGAGTGCATAATCTTGCAATCACAAAAGGCAAGTTCACACTTGCTCATGTCCTTTGATTAGTTTCTGTAAAGTATTTTGCAAATCCAGTGTTGTCATCACCTGCATTTGAAAAAGGACAGAAAACACTATTTTCATAATAATGTGATTATAGGTTATTTACCAGGAGGTAATAACCTACTATAAGAGTTCCGGTGGTAAAGGAACATATTATCTAGGATTTAACAACCAATGTCGCCAATGATTCTTGTGTCGTATATTACGCGTTGACCATGAGATTTGGAATGGGACGAAGAAGTCAGCTGTATCTTTTCCTTCTCGCATGGAGCCGGATGTGCGGGTCATGGCTGTTATCACTCGTAGCGTGCATATTATATATGGTAATTCGTAGAGGATATGCAGCATATGGGTGGGAGCCCTCAACGTCACACGATAGTTCCGGCATCTGAACGATCTGTACTACCAATTGCCGTAATTCAATAGGTGGGCTGGCGTACACCAAGGAGACATGCGGGGTCGCGGAGAAGGCAGTGATTGGCTTGGGTCTTAGTCTGGGCCTCACACCAAGGAAGTGTGAACGGGTTCGCGGCCCGGATGTGCAACAAAGCTAAGATCTCTCATGGGTAAAGTGACGCACCTCTGCAGAGTGTAAGAACTGTAACTTGTTACTCCCTGTTCCGGGAAGTAGTTGTGAATGCGGAGGGAAAGGAACTCCATGAAAGTTCTGGTAAACCTGTGAAGGCTGACGGACATAGCTTTTTCAGAATAAAAGCAACCTTTGAAGAAATGTTTACGAAAACTTGCATGGCCTACGACCTATGGTCTATGGCTGTAGATATAGTGCATCAAACACTCCTTTTCTAGTGGACTTGCTGAGTACGCTCGTACTCAAAGTATCTCCTTAACCCTTGCTTGGTTCGAAAGCCAGCACAGACGATGACTACATCAAGCCATGTTCCAGGAATCTTCATCAAAAGCTAAAGCTCTTCAATGAAGTCACGAAAGTCAACATATACATCAACTCAAGTGAAGACGAAGTTGCTGATTAGATAAGAATAGAATCTCTAGCCATAGAACCTATTTCTATAGCGTATTGCAATAGCAACAATGCGAGACCATTAATTAAAATACTAGTCTTAATAGTATGATAGTTTTTGAGTTGTTTATTTCTGGTTCTTCTTTGTAAGAAGATTCTTTCTCTCTCTCTAACCTAGAGTGTTCTCTGGATCTTGTGTAAAGAGTTGAGTTGTAACCAATAGTCATGTCTTGGACCTGCTGTGTTTCTGTTGTACCACTCTGAGGGATGTAATACTGGTGAACGGTGTTTCATTGGTGTTATGTCAACGACTATAGTGTACTACATCATGCAGTGGTATGCTGGGTCACCGCAGTTGGTATCAGAGCATATGCTGTGACCTTAGGATTAAAACCCTTTTAGGAAGATCTGTAGGTTGGATAGTGACTATAGGAGCCATTTTATTTAAACCAAATAATCTTATGACTGGTGATGAGCATCCACTTGAGGATAAATCTTGTCACAAAATGATTAAGTCATAATTCTTAAAAGTAGTTATCCATTTTTCTCAGTAAGGTGCTATTTAGTGTCTTCCGAAGAAGATATAACCCACCAAGATACTGTAGGAAAGCCAATTGGTCACAGTAGTTTAGAATCAAGTTTAAGACATCAATTGAAGTAGTCCTAATGGTGTAGCCTAACCTTAGAATTCAAGTAACATAATGGAATCTTAGTGTTAGTTGATAACCAAAGACAACATGATGAATATCATTAGGATAAATATGGATGTAATGAGTAGTAATCATGTGGGATTCACTTGAGAATTCTACGTGATGAAGTGAAATTAGGTCAAGACTGAATGACAGTACAATAAGAAGTAAGGTCATCATGAGGTGAGTAGCTCTTAAATCATGATGTATAGGTAGGCATAACCAGATCATGGTGAGATTAGCTCCGAAACCATGATGTAAGTGTAAGTATGACAAGTACTTAGTGATTTATCTTGGAGTAGAAGTATGAAAAAATTCATGGTAGAGCTATTATAGAAGTCATGGGTGCTAAAAATTTCTAATAATCTTTGGTTTAAGTTAACAAATAGAATCTAATTAGTCATTTGGAGAGATCATGTGAGGTTAGTTGGCTAACAAAGAAAGGTTGAATATAGTTAATCATTCCAAAGGTGAGACCAAAGGTTAGTCAAAACCAAATCGAGACCACTTTGCTTAATATTATCCTGTTGCACTTGAGCAATTTGGGTAAATATTGAGATAAAGAATAGTTTGACTCTATGTGCTAAGTATCACAATGTAAACCTATATGAGGAGGTGTCATATACTACACAACTAAGCCTGAATTTTAGAGATATTATACTCAACTATTATATTTTGGGCTTAGAATATTGTGTGTTATATGTACCACATTTGGATTTATTTGTTTTTCTTGGATATTCTTGATTGACTAGATCTGTACATGAAGTTTGACTTGGTATGCAAATGCATGTTGCAACATCCAGTCACTACTTGATGTTATATACCTAGATAGAGTAAGGGAATTCGTGTAAGGGAGTGACGAATTTCAAAGACCAAAATGAAGACTTACATGAAGAATAAAGCCAAGTGTAAGGATTATCAACTCAATTTGGAGGATGGATCAAGCTTAGATCATTATTATTCAGCAACAAGAAGTGATGAACTTAAAGTTCAATCAAAATAGGTAATTTTGCTAAGAAGTCAATGGAGTAATTATGCAAGTTCATGGAAGTATCATGAATAAGTGCCAAGAAGTTTTGGAACCCAAAATGGTATTCAAGTTCTGACAATTCAGAGAGAATTCCATAAGGATGATAGAAACCATAGGGTAATACATACACCCTAGGATGGTTCACAGCTGGTAAATATCCGCAGCTGGTACTTGATCCATAATCGGTATTCTGATCCACAGTTGGTAATTGTCCGCAGCTGGTATTTGGTTAACTTAGTTAACCAAATCTTCTTAGAAGTTGCATAAAGAGCATAAAATTTGGCCTAAGATAAGTAAGACACAAAGGAGTATAAAAATTGAAAGCGACCGTCTTTCGAGACTCTTCACGAAAATTGACCTATCAAAGTGAAAATGTCCAAATAGTAAGTAAGACAAATAATGCTGAAAGATTCACTTCGGAGATCCACAAATGTGTGGATACACCGTATAATCTTTCATCAGACCCTAATTAGGCAGAGTATAAGCTGGATAGGGACCAATATTCTATTTATAAAATTAAGAAATACTATGTAGACAGTTTGAAGACTATTAGTAAACCTTAAGGGGGAGAGTAAACATTAGAAATGAAAGTAATATTATCTAACTTTATGAACAAAGGTTGGAGAAGAAAGATTATCTAAAGCCTGCTAAGGTAAAAGCTTGAAAGAGATAGAATAGATTAATTCTAACCGAACTAATTCTAGAGGAAACAACTCTCAAGTGATCTTTAAGAGTGTATAATCACATCAAATTAGACATGTATAGAGGAACAAGAAATTTCAATGGGTATATATTAAATGAGTTCAAATCCAATCTTCAAAGGGACTACCAGTATAAACCATACCATCACAAATCAAAAGTTAGTCTTTTGGCCTCCACTATTGACTAAATTAAAAACCTGTTTTAGTGAGACTTCCAAGAACTTATATAGTATAATCAGGAAGTTTGATAATCAAGTAAAGGAGTTGTATTAGGATACCTAATAAGGGTAATGAACTAAATCAGAGACCCCAATTGAAGGATCTTCTAGCAAGGACATAGACCTAAGGGAATATAGTAAGAGGAACATTAGTGCATTGTAGACAACAAGTTGGACATTGCCAAGTAGGAGGAGAATTCAAGGAAAAGGTATGGATATGGGATATTACAATTATTCCCATTTGAGATTATCATGGAATTGGGAAGTGTCGTGATCAATACAATGGAAATTCCTTATTCTCAAACGTGAGAGTATACGAACTTCGAGAACGAAGTTTATTTTAAGGGGGAGAGTCTGTAACATCCCAGGATTAGCACATAGAAATAAAGAGGACACAGGGTTGTGCATTGCATTCATGCATAAGAAAGTCCGGGGAATTTTCGCGCAAAACTAAAAGAGCTGTAGAGGGATCGAGATCTCTCTTGTTCTGATGGAAACACCAGGACAGGTGCGATGGATTTCGACATGACCTCTATTGTACCTATGTGTTTGAGGGGAAAGAAATCCAAATTTGAATATTCAAAACATATGTTTAAATTGCAAAAGAATAAAGTGATAATTAGAAATAGTGTTACAATTATACTCACATCCTTGAGAGATTATTTATGATTGGGATATAATTAAATCACAAGTATTATAATGAAGAAAAGAAAGGAATTAGTCTATAATATAATAGGGGTACATAATCATAATTACAATTGAGTAAATGGAACCAATTCAATAAAATGAAATTGTTATAATAATAATCTTTATATAAATACATATAGTATTGTTGTTCTTTTACAAAAGAAGACTAAAAGTGTATTACAGGAAACAAATAAATAAATAAGGAATTACTGAATGGAATAACTAAAAGAATTCTTTATTATAAGAAGATATATATATATATTACATTGTTTGTAAATGAATTATAAAAGAAAATAAAAAAAGTAAACTTTATTGAAAGTAATACAATAATACAATGTCTTTACATTATTTAAGCAGAAAAAATTACAATAATATGAAAAAGAAAAACCTAAACTAAATCTAGTATCTTCTTTCTTCTTTGTTTTATTTCCTGCAAAACAAAAGATCAACAAAACATGCTAGAAAGGGAGGGGTTAGTATAAAATATTGCTCTCAGATATCAACAGTGTAGTGCACTGTTTTGCCTCCTCATTGAGCTAAGTTGTTTTTAGAAGGGGCAAGTTTCACCAAATAAATAGTAACTGTTCTTATCAGATAATAGCCTCAGAGCACCATCATTGGACAAGGATTTTTTTACCAAAGTCAAATAAAAGGGCAATTGGTAACACATCAGATTTTCACTTGATCTGATCCATTGGGGGTGAGTCAAGCACCCAAGAAGCTCACACATATGCATGGTGTTGTGCAGTCAAGAACAGAGGCATCATAAGGAGTATAAAGGTAAGCACACAGCCGTAGCTGATAAGCTAGAAGCAAATCAGAGTTCTCCACAGACCACACTTAGCCAGAACTATACTAAGATCATCCCACCAAATCCACCACCTAATCAGTATCTGGTTGCTTACTTAAGCCATCCAAGAAAAGATCAGGTGAGCACAAGGAGGAGTAGATCAGGATCAATAGCAGCACAAGGAGGAGTAGATCAAGATCAGCATCATCACAAGGAGGAGTAGATCAAGATCAGTAGCATCACAAGTAGTAGTAGACCATGATTACCAATAGGCCACCAACAACAGGTACAGATCCAAAAATATAAATTAGATCATGCAACACTTATTTTTATTAGCTTGCATCATAGACACAGATTCTTTCCAAATAATTCAATCATTCATAGAAAGGATAGTTCCATCTAGTACAACCAAACATACTGTAGCAACATCAGCTACCTTTCCAAAGTAGGTTGCAACACTAAGATTCAAGCATCTTATCTACTTTTATTTGTTTTAAACAACAAATAGAAGTAGTAGTGGAGAATAATTCTCTCATCTTCCATAGAGATGTTATGCAAGATCATCATTGAGAAGTTACCAATCTATCTTAGCATCTGTTCTTAATAAAATTACACCTCAGACTAAGCATCATAGGTTAAGGACAAATCCACTTATAAACCATAAAGGCATCAAGATGAATGAAGCTATAAACTAAGCATATCAAATAATTCAGATTACGAGATAGACAACTATAACTCATATAGTTCAGCAAGTATTCCAACTAGGAAAAAAATCGAAACAAATGGTTTGAATTTTTATATGTCCTGTAATCATCCAGGAGGGATTCCCAGATCAGTTCTTAGCAAGCCAATTATGAAACATCCTAGCACTCTAAGGGTTTTTACCAACAAAAAACCAAGAGTCAATTAAGCCACCCAATGAATATTATCTACCAACCAAAGGCAGGAATCAATTCATTCCCAAGTGAACCAAGCCACCAATATTCAAGCACATATCCTGAATTAATGACCTCAAGCTCACAAGTAGAAGGTTCACAATCTCATAGCTTCACAACCCCAGAACCACTAACCTACACCAGTACCCCTGGATCACTTGCTCATCCAAATTCAAGGATTTAGGAAAGCAATAGATCATCAACAAACAATCATAGCAGCACCGCAGATCAAAACCATCATCACAAAGGCTAGTCACGATGAATCAAAGCTCACCTGGGGTGGCGAGCACCTGGAGCGGAGGGTTGTCGCAGCCAATTCCAGGGTTGCGCCATAGCACCGTTCCACCGGCATCAAGTTGGTGATGCGCGTCACCACATCACCGTCGCCACAGCGGTAACACCACCCGTACAACACCACCACACCAGGGATCATCCTCTCGAGGCAAAGAATTGGTGACATCAGGGTTGCAGCCAAGCTACCGTCCCGCTGGTGTCAGGTGTAAGGTCGCCGAAAAGGAGAAGCAGGAGGAGAGTCTCGACCTGGTGGCGTGTGTTGGTGGCGACAAGGACCCGGGTATGCCAGATCGCCCCGTCCTCAGCGCCGGTGACCGAGTTGAATCACAAGCTAGGGTTAACCATGGAGGCGCGATTGGGGGTTGTGAGGGTGGACGTTGGTAGAATATAAGCAGAGGAGCTGGTGGCGGAGCCCATCCAGCAAGCAACGGCGACAGCGGGAGTAGCAGATCGCGGCCGGGGCACCATGGGCGAGTGTACACAGAAGGGGAACAAAGCAGAGAGATGTGAGCGTGAGAGAAGAGGACGAGAGGAGTTGGGTCAGGGGCGGGTTGACCCAACCCAATTGGGCTTGGTCAGCTAGATTGATCTGTGGGCTGGGCTGACTCCTGGGTCCAGCCCAGTTAAAAAGAAAAATATATATAGAATTTAACATAAAAAATAGAATAAATAAATGACTATATTACCCCTAAACTTATTTCATCTCTAGAAAAATATAGAAAAATCTTAAAAATACATATGATATATAAAAATCATCACAAAAATAATACCCACCTAAGAAAAATGTAATATTATTTATTCAAGTTAAATAAAATGCAAATAAATATGAACATCACTAAATCCTAAGTGAAATTTCATAAAATAAGGAAAAATCTTAAAAATAAATAAAAATCATTTTTGTGTATAAAAATAAATATACTATTTTATAAAAATACTAGTCTAATTTTAATAACCTAAGATAAATAAAGTCCTTTACTTATCTTACTAAAATGAAATAACCACTTTATTAATTCTTAAGATTATTTCTTAAGTAAAAAATAATCACATTTAATTATAAAACACTAAATCCTTTAGAGTTTAATTACTAAGTCTAAATCCATAATAATACTAAAACTTAAATATAACTATTATCCTTTAAATATTTTCTTTTAATCTTTAATTCAAATTAAACTCCTTTTAAATAAATATTATATATAACTCATGTATAACATGGTGAATAATCTTCATCTCTTAGCCACTCTTAAAATGACTCTAAACTCTAATAAATTTATAAGATCATCTAATTATGCTCCCAATAATAAGCTACATGTTATTAAATTCATCGTTTACTTAAATTAAAAGGGATCATCCTTAATCATATTTGTCAAAACCCTAAAACTAAATGGTATTCTAAAACTCACTATATCTTAAAAATTCACTTCTATTTTTATAATTAACTTTGGTCTAAACAATCATAGACATCTCACTTTAAGTTTATTTACCATTTTAACGTTAACTTTAGTCTCAAGGCTTATAAACATCCTGTCTAATAAACTACTTATGCTTTTATAGTTAACTTTGAATTATTTCAACTAAGACATAAAGCATCTCAAGTTCAGACTATTCAAGCAAGCATAAACAACATCAATCACATTTTATCAATCATATTCTAAAAGCTATCGAGGTTGTTTAAACCTTAGGAAGGAAATCTTTTCTTCAAATGTTATTCGTTTTACCACTTCAAATAACCATCTTATAATAAGTTCTTCAACTCTTAACAACTCAATCACAAGGACTTTTATCCTAGTCACCACATGACAATTAACCATAATCACATCATTTCATACTTTACTTACATATTTTGGATTGTTAACACTTAGGTTCCTTATAAAGATCATTACTTATAAAGTAAAATTTGAAGATAAACCAACTCTAAAAAGAATCACTTGAATTCACTTCACTCAAATTATTGGGGATTCAATTTGGGAGTTTTACAAAAATGCGTAGCATTACTTATGCATAACTGCATATTGCTTCTTTAAACATTAGTCCTTACCGGACCAATGATGCAGATTTCAAATATTGGATCTTATGTCGTCTCGAAGACCGTGAGTGCATAATCTTGCAATCACAAAAGGCAAGTTCACACTTGCTCATGTCCTTTGATTATTTTCTGTAAAGTATTTTGCAAATCCAGTGTTGTCATCACCTGCATTTGAAAAAGGACAGAAAACACTATTTTTATAATAATGTGATTATAGGTTATTTACCAGGAGGTAATAACCTACTATAAGAGTTCCGGTGGTAAAGGAACATATTATCTAGGATTTAACAACCAATGTCGCCAGTGATTCTTGCGTCGTATATTACGCGTTGACCATGAGATTTGGAATGGGACGAAGAAGTCAGCTGTATCTTTTCCCTCTCGCATGGAGCCGGATGTGCGGGTCGTGGCTGTTATCACTCGTAGCGTGCATATTATATATGGTAATTCGTAGAGGATATGCAGCATATGGGTGGGAGCCCTCAACGTCCCACGATAGTTCCGGCATCTGAACTGTCTGTACTGCCAATTGCCGTAATTCAATAGGTGGGCTGGCGTACACCAAGGAGACATGCGGGGTCGCGGAGAAGGCATTGATTGGCTTGGGTCTTAGTCTGGGCCTCACACCAAGGAAGTGTGAACGGGTTCGCGGCCCGGATGTGCAACAAAGCTAAGATCTCTCATGGGTAAAGTGACGCACCTCTGCAGAGGTGTAAGAACTGTAACTTGTTACTTCCTGTTCCGGAAAGGAGCTGCGAACGAGGCGGAAAAGGAACTCCATGAAAGTTCTGGTAAACCCGTGAAGGCTAACAGACATAGCTTTTTCAGAATAAAATCAACCTTTGAAAAAATGTTTACGAAAACTTGCATGACCTACGACCTATGGTCTGTGGCTGTAGATATAGTACATCAAACACTCATTTTCTAGTGGAATTGCTGAGTACGCTCGTACTCAAAGTATCTTCTTAACTCTTGCTAGGTTCTAAAGCCAGCACAAACGATGACTACATCAAGCCATGTTCAAGGAATCTTCATCAAAAGCTAAAGCTCTTCAATAAAGTTAAGAAAGTCAACATATACATCAGCTCAAGTGAAGGCGAAGTTGCTGATTAGATAAGAATAGAATCTCTAGCCATAGATCCTATTTTTATAGCGTATTGCAATAGCAGCAATGCCATACCATTAATTAAAATACTAGTTTTAATAGTATGATAGTTTTTGAGTTGTTTATTTCTGATTCTTCTTTGTAAGAAGATTCTTTTTCTCTCTTTAACCTAGAGTGTTCTCTGGATCTTATGTAAAGAGTTGAATTGTAACCTATAGTCATGTCTTGGACCTGCTGTGTTTCTGCTGTAGCACTCTGAGGGATGTAATACTGGTGAACGGTGTTTCATTGGTGTTATGTCAACGACTATAGTGTACTACATCATGCTGGGTCACCGCAGACAAGTATGTATTCCTCCTCCTCTCATGGTATAGATCCAACTCCTTACTCCACTCATCCTTCTATTTTGACACTAGACACAACAACCGTAATGGAGTTCGACGATATTGAGGGTGTGGGTAAGTGTAGTATCTGAGCGGTACTATCATTATTCTAATTCCTTGTTTTTTTTCTAAACACTATTTTAGTTTCTTGTTTGTTTTGTTCCTTGTCTATTAGTGTCATTTGTAGCACATTCTATACGAGGACTTGTCGGCGGTGCATCATTTTCATGTTGGATAATTGTTTTCTTGATTTCCCACGGGATTGAGTAGATTGTTCGCGGTACACACCTGCTTTTATTTATTGCTATGTGTTGCTTTGTTGCAATAGTAAACTTTGGTGAGGACCTAGCAGTGTCGTAATCCAGATCATTTTCACCCTGTTCACAAATAGGCCCATGGTGTGTTTTTTAAGGATCAGGTGGTGGCTCGAGGAGACTTTGATCATAGTTACAACTTCCATGGGGCATATGCCCATCTCTATTCTCCACTATTGCTCGATATTTCCATAGTTTGTTTTGCACCGAAGGAGTCTTTCTAGTCCAATTAATGGTGCAAGCGCATCCATATGAATCTTGGTGACATAGGTTCGACTTAACTCCTTAGTCCTTATTATATCAAATCCGTGGATTTCAGGAAGGCTCGATGACCACGTCTCTGTACGAACTAACAACAGAGAGGAAATATGAAGGGAAGGCTCAGCGCACAAAGGGTTGGCTCGTACCTCCTTTATATAGATCAGATGGATTACAACGCACGGCACAAACCGTGTACAGGTTAGATACTAACAAATTATAGACTTATCTCTAAACTAGATGTGGACATGATACGCACACACACACATGTTCAGCTAACAGACTAACTAACTATGTCAACAGTCTCATCGACAACAAGGAGGACATGTTCCATAATGTGGCAACTCGGTCGATGGTACGTGTGGCAATGGTGACTGTTGTTTCGGGTGCACGTGTGTCCTATAAGAGCACAGAAGTAAGAAATAGATGAGCAGGCAGATACATAACCTTGGACGTACCGTTGTAATTTATTACTTTATTTTTTTGGATATTATTTATTATTTTTCCGGCGTTCAATTGCTCATATTATAACAAGGCATGCCGGGGCTATCCAGAGCTATATATGTCATGATATATGAAAACCGAAATAGAACGAGCATATGTGAAAGAGGGAAATTGATGAGCATGATAAAGAAATAAAGGAACGAATGATCATCAAGTTTTATTTTTCCCATCGATCGGTAACCATCAGGGGCAGATCTAGCTGCTAGGGGTTGAAGGGTGGCCACTTCCCACCCTGAGATTTCTTGGCAGCTCCCATCCTGGTCTAGATTTCATCTGAAAAATTTCAGCATTGGCCTTGCCCTGTCATACAAATCCTGGGTCCGCTACCGGGTAACAACGTTACGCCGCTCTGCCGTTCGGCGTTGGCTGTGTGGGCAGGAGGCCGCACCGCCATTAATTAACAGAGGAAAGAGCAGACGCATTCGTGTGGGTTCTCCCCGGCGCAGTCGCCGACGACGGCCTTGATGCCCGGGTACTTCCACATGTACTGCTCCACGCACAGCCCGCCGCAACGGTCCGGGTCGCAGATGCGGTCGTGGGGGATGTGGAGGACGACGACGTTGTCGCACGGGAAGCCATGGACGTGCTCGGACGACACGGAGGAGGAGGAGCCTTCCAGTTCCAGCGCCGCCGCCGCCGCTCCAGGATTCGTCCGGGAGACGGCGTGAGGCACTGCGATCGAACAAGCGAAACCAAGCAGGAAATTAGTTAACCAGTACTAGTACGTGCGTATTATTATGAGCGGAGAGAGACAGAGGAAGGGAGACCAACCTAGGCAGAGCGCGAGGAGAGCGCAGAGTGCAAGAGACGCCGCCGCCGATCTGGCCGCCATGCCACGTTCCGCTGCTGCTCCTGCGATCGGAATTAGCGGCTCTTCGATCTTCCGTACGTGGTACTACTATGTAAGTAGATTATACTTCTCCTATATGTGCGTATGCTTTGAGCGTGCGTCTCGATTGGTTTAAATATGAGCTGCCGATTGACGGAGGCTCGCTCGTGTGTTGATGTATATAATCATGGTAAGCTGTTAATTGCCGTATCATTTTCGTACCCAGAAAATATTTGGTAATGCTGTGTTGGTCAGAATAATATGGGATCTTTCAAGATAGCATCTGAATCTGATTACAGATCCGATCCACAAGATGATACATGTTAGATTTCCAGTTTGATACCTTGCCATTTTTATGCAAAAGCCAGACATCGTCTTGGTATTAATTTTTTTTTTGCGAAATTCCACCGATCTATTAAAAATCATCAACAGTAGTACAAAAAAATGTAAAAGTAATAAAAATTACAATTAGATCATTGGACCACCGACTACAAACACTAGCGCGAGCCGAAGGCGCGCGGCCGGCCTCGCCTCTCTATCATCGAGTCCAAGCAAAGCTTGTCATAGTAGATTTTATTATAGTAGACTGACGGGGAGTCTTGGTATTAATTGACTCGTCTGTGACATCACGGATTATTCCATAGAATCTAGGTGCTCTCCTGCTTAGTTAATTAGGAGCCACCGTTGTGCACGTGCGTTTCATGATCTAGCGTCTACTGCCGGTCACAAAGAATTGCACAGATATTTTGGAATCAATCTGGCAGATCATATCTACATGAGATTTCTAACCCTAAGACGTGTTCAATTGTTTTCTTTAACATACAGATTGATATATTCATCCCTAATAACAAAGGAAGGAGTGTTTCTTGTAGTACCTATACTTTTTTGGACGATTTTACCCTCCCACAAATATCCATAATACTTTCCATACCACAATACGGGTTCACTTTTATAAATATAAATGCTAGCAAGTCGCGAATCGAATTTTCCAAAGGAATCCGATCGAGATGAAGTTCGTGGCGACGTAGGGCTGATCGCCCGGACCGGTGACGACACACAGATAACTACGCCCAGACCGCTCCTGCCGACTCCCCCATGGTGCTCACGACACGACATGAGTATATAGTAGGCGGGCCGCAGGGGAGGGCCTTCGATTTATATCCATCCATGGCCTCCTCCCCGTATGGTGGCAGCGACGCCAACGCCGGAGAAGGCTCATCAGTCGCCCGCCTTGGCCCATGCCTCGGGGAGCCGTTCGAATTCTCCCGGCCGGCACCGACGTTGTTGCAGCAGAAACAACCGCCGACAACCGTGGGGTTCCGGTGGACGTGCAACACCTGCAGTGTCAAGCTCCGATCGAGTCGCTTCATGAGCAGCGCGAGTAGCTAGCCGAGCGCTCCCGTCTGTCTGTCTTCGTCCGTCGTCCAACACAGCTGGAAGAGTTCACGATTGAATCGTTGATGCAAGTCCGATCGGTTAAGTACGTATCCAGCCCAAGAGAAGTGTAGAACAAAGCCCAATATCAACTAAGGGAACCACTCACAAGGAGAATTATGTGACTACTATCAAGCTAGCTAATTGAAGAAGGAGAGACTTGTTGACATCGTCTTCAACTCGATTGGCCACGAAGAAGAGGAAGACGAGGTGAGGTGGGCTGGATGGACAGGTCCTGGTGCAGGTCGGTCGCGTCCTACCAGCGGTGACGGAATCGCCGCAGTACAGGTCCAGCGAGCAGTCGCGGGCCGACGAGGACGTATCCACATCAGTAAATTCAGAATCATGAATTTAGTATCTGTATTCACGTACTGCTTCGTAATGTTTTCTCACACCCCTTTTTCAGGTGCGACTACAGATTTTTATTCCTATAATTTTTGTGTGCAATCTGTTCATCAAAGAGAAGGAGGTGCTTTGGTTAACCAAGGTTCTTTTGCAGGTCAAATTCTCTCGAAGGACGAACTAAAAATATTAATGAAAAATAACCCGTAGCAACGTACGGACACTTGTGCTAGTTCATGCCTAAATACGTACGTACGTCAAACAAGAGGTCTAATTGGTAGCTTTAAGATAGTTTTTTTTTAATATTTTGATTGATGGCTCAATAAAAATGAGCACCCAAATCTTGATTAATACAAACAAATCCATCTAGAAACAAGGTTATGGTGCCATACAAAAAGTGTATGAAAAAAAATCCATCTAAGCAACAAATGTTGACCAAATTTTGAACTTTATATCAATTTGGCCAATAATACCAGGGCTCAATTATATTTACACTTGCCAAAACCAGAATTTAAGATCTTCTGTTTTAGTTTTGACAAATGTTGGACTTAGATAATAGCGCCGCATCAAAAGCAAAACAAAATCCTACCACCGCCAGTTCACAATCATATGACATCAGAAGATACAATCCATCAGAGAAGTTTTTAGGACCTAGGTACAAAGTACCAAAATGACATGAATTACAGATCACTCATCATATATTTCTTTAATCCTCTTCAACTTATCATTGTTAGCCTTGCTAGCATTGAGTTTATCAAACAACATGTACACAAGCTTCTTCTTTTCCTCCTTCATGTGCTCCTTTTCATCATCTCATTTCTTCTACCTGATCTTCATTATCTCTGCTTGAGATTTCTGCACACGCTTCATCATATCCACTTCATTTTCAACACTTCAGTCACCATCTCCTTCTCCTTCGCCACCGTTTGCTCCTCAGCTCTCAAAGTATTGTCCTTAATCCTAGACATCTTCACATTAATTAACATACTTGAGTATTTCTCATCAATCTTGTTCTTCTCATCATCTGGCTCCTTCACCAACTTTACATTCTCAATCCTTTCGCCGATTCTTGCACTATTGCTCTCAGAGTCTTCCTAATGTATTTTTGGTTGTTTCATCAGGACATTCTTATCCAACCAAGCCACAAACCCACAGTTTGTGACTTTCCGCAAATTAGAAGTTCATGCTCGTAGCATGTGGATGAGGTAGTAAATGAAAAGTCTGAAGCAAGTGTTGCTTAGACTTGCATTCTACAAAAAATAGAGGTAGAATATGCGGCCAGTGTTGGTTCCTTCGAATGCAACACGCTTGACATGCTCAACTTTATGGACATGAAACATCTTGGGACAATCCACTACTATGCCGCATAATGTGAGGTCTTTGGTGCAGTATGGAGCATAGTACATGTCCATGAGGTCCTAAAAAATAAGAAATTGTAAAGAAATCGACTTGAATCACACTATTAGGGAAAAGCCTACTCGAGCCGCACCATAAAAGTTATTCGAGGCACATATGGAATACGCCTCGAGGCCCGCACTTCTAGTATTTTTTTACCCGAGGCGCATCTGATACGCGCCTCGTATACCTAGGATATGCGAGGCGCATATTGATATGCGCCTCGCATATCCTAGGTATACGAGGCGCGTATCAGATGCGCCTCCAGTATGACTGACATATGCGCCTCTAACAGCTTTATAGATGCGCCTCTAATAGTATTTTTGAATTTTAAATTTTACAAAACCATAATACAGTTCAGAATACATAGTACATAGGTATTATATAGTTCAGAATACAGTATAAACAACAAAAAAATTCTAGAAAGTTGTAATTGGCCAAAATATAGTATAGAACCAACACGTACATACGAGAGTTCACATCAACGAGAGTCCACACATCAACCAACTAGTACACACACAACACCAAGTTCACCCTGCTTCGCTAACGTCATGTCCAGAAAACCAAGGAGCAAACAAAATAGTACACATGTTATAAACTACTATCAAGGAGCAAACAAAAATATGATCAACTGATTGCCAGAATAGAGCACAAAAGGACATCTACTGCATTGGTAGAAGTGATGCATGGGTGAAGTGAGCACAAAGTGACAACATCAGTCCAAAAGCAAGCATGGGTGAAGTGATAGATGTATGATATATGCCTAAAAATGGAATAAAACCTGCATGGCTGAAGTCATAGATACCTGATAAATTGCTCAAAAACATGCATGCGTGAACTGTGCACTGTTCTACTTGTGTGTGCATGCTCTTGTCCACATGTGCTCTTATATGCAATAAAAGCTAGCACACTCTGCATCGACATTTCATTCCCAGCTATGGATAGCAAGTTTTACTCAAGGACAAGCAATGCAGAGACGGGGGAGAGGAAGGCCGCAAGGGCGCACTTGAGAAGTTGGGTGAGGTAGCAGTGTCAGATGATCCAACAATAGCAGAGCATGCAACCATTTGTCAAGGTTTGTTCAAAATAAATGCTCCTTTGCCTAAAAAAGTTCCATCAAGGTTGCTTCCTAAGATCAAAGCAGCTAGTTCATTGTTATTAATTAAAAAAGGAATTGAGTATTGCAAAGATAGGATCAACATGCTGAAGAAAAAGAAGGTAAACTTTGGTGAAAGAAGAAATAGGTAGAAGAAGAAGGGCCGTTTGTTCTATGAATAAAATACATCTACTAGAGTTGTAGTAGTGCTTGTATGTTCTTGTAGAAGGATGCATGAACTAAATGTATGTGCTTGTAGCAGAATGATGTGTATGTATTTGTAGCAGGATGAACTATATGTATGTGCTTGTGGCAGGTGATCATTCATATATCAATCAGGTCTATTTTCTTGGTCTTTATTACCCTGTGACATTCAGTGTAATATAGTGGTGGAGGCCTTGGACGGATTCATTCATGAGCAGCTTCAGTGATATTTTTTTCCATTTTATTCTGCTCTTTCGAAAAAGTTAAGCCAAATGGCAACATGGCATTAATTGATAATGTCTACCTTCCGTGTTTACTTATTTTCTATAGAATTCTCTATATAATGTGTTCAGTAAAGAATTGAATTTTGATTCTATATAGTATTACTCGTCTGGAGCTTGTGTTTTCCTTTTGCAACATCTAACTGATGAACACATCGAAGCTTTATTATCTGATGAGATTTTTCAGCCTAAGGTTATTTGGTCCCTTGGTGATGTACATGTATAGTCCAGCTGCAACTGAATCCTATTTGGTTATGGTAATAAACTCTTACATTGTTGTTATGCATAACTATAGGCAACATGTGGAACACTTGGTTTGTCTATAGCAACTGTTAAACTCATAGCTCTAGATGGAGAGGAGAAGGGCCTCTGCTTCTTGCCAATCTCACGAATAAATAGAGTCACCCCAGCAGGGGTGGATTTAGGCCTGGTACCGTGTTGCCTGTGCTATAGCACCGGCCTATAAAATCAGCAAAGAATAAAACGTTACCCACCTAGGTGATTCCTATGATCATACCACCACTAAACACAAGCATAATCTTGTGAAAATGTAGTGTACTTTGAGCCTAATTTCATAAAAAATTCACATGCTTTAAATTAGCACCACGCTAGCTTCATTTTTGGCTCTGCCCCTGCACCCTAGGGAAGAGATCCGTGGGAATTGGAGGCCTCAACTCCCTTTCCCCATCCCACGTGAATTCCCAAGACCATCAGACAAAAAAAGATTTAATTATCTCACTGCCTCGAACTCCCATTAGGAGGGGGAAAGGGCAGAGAGGAGAGTAGGAGGGAGAGGTTCACCTCGATAGACGAGGACGGAGAGGAGGTGGTCGTGCACGAGGTCTAGGAGGCGGAGGACGCAGCTTACAGGCGGGTCCTCCATGGGTTGTCAAGGACGGGTGATGACTATAAGTGTAGGGGTTCGTAGCATGGAAAACAAAAAATTCTACCGCATGCAAACAAACAAGCCAAGATCTATCTACTAGATTGTAGCAACGAGTCGATAGAGGAACTCACCCTCGAAGATTCCAAAGCGGTTAACGAGAGAAGATTCTCGTGGGTGAAATAGTCGTACTCTTGCCGATCTCAAGATCGCGTAGACGATCCTTTCTGCGCTGCGTTCCGGCAGCGCTTCCGCAGTCGGTCACACGTTCGGTACTCGATGAAGACCTTCCTCTCCCTTGTTCCAGCAGGCAACGGAGGTTTTAGCACTCTCCTCGCGATTCCGGCAGCATGACGGCGTGGTATAGGAAGTAGAGGGGAGATCTCGCAGGGCTTCGCCTTAAGCCGGAGCGAGTATGGTGGACTATGAGAGAGGCCTTGGTGATCTAGGGTTTATAGGCACCAAGGGGGGAGCTTGTACGGTGGCTAGAGCTTGGGGAAGCCCCAAGTCAGCGACTTGGAGAAACCCTAGGGGCGGCGGCGACTTGGAGGAAGCCGGCGGCTAGGGCTAGGGTTTTGGGTGAGTTGGGTGTAGGGAAGAGGGGCAGCCCTGCCCCTCCTTATATAGGTGGGAGGGCGCCGGTTGGGAGGAGGGAGTCCTCCCCCAACTCGGCCTCCTTGTCCGGCGGGTGGAGGGAGAGGAACTCCTCCCCAAGTAGGTTTCCTACTCTCCCTCCACCAAGCAAACTTGCCGTTTGACTTTTTCAAATTGGCGTTTGACTTTCAAACTAGGAGTCGATTTCTCCCTCTATTTTGCCCAACCAAGTGACCTAGTACATGATGCAACCATTCCACATTGTCATGACACATCCATGTACCCTTCCCCCTCCGGAGTGCCGTACCTTCCAGACCCTTCTAGAACATTCCTGGTGAAAACACCGGAATCATTTCCGAACTCCGAAACAGGACTTTCCTTATATGAATCTTATCTCCGGACCATTCCGGATCTCCTCGTGATATCCCGGATCCCATCCGAGACTCCGAACAACATTCGGTCTCTTACTCATCATTCCATAACTACTCAACAACATCGAATCCTTAAGTGTGTCTCCCTATGGTTCGTGAATTATGCGGACATGACCAAGACACTTCTCCGATCAATAACCAATAGAGGAATCTGGAAATTCATATGGCTCCCACATATTTCTACGATTACTTTGCGATCGAATGAACCACTTACATACGATACCAATTTCCCTTTGTCTCACGATTGTTTACTTAACCGAGGTTTTGATCGTCGGTATCTCTGCATACCTAGTTCAACCTCGTTACCGATAAGTACTCTTTTCTCGTTCCCATGATATGTGATCCCTTGTGATCCAGTCACATGCTTGCAAGCTAATTGGATGACATTCCACCGAGAGGGCCCAGAGTATATCTATCCGTCATATGGATGGACAAATCCCACTCTTGATCCATGTGTCTCAACCCATACTTTCCGAACACTCAATGCCACCTTTATAGCCACCCAGTTACGGTGTGGTGTTTGATGTCATCAAAGCATCCTTCCGGTCATGGTGATAAGCATGATCTCATGGTCAAAGGAATTAGGTTACTATGTATGAGAAAGCTTATAGCAATTGAACTATTAAAATGACTTGATCTATATGCTACGCTTATCTATAGGAGTATGTCCATCATACCATTCTCCTAATGATATGATCTTGTTGTTAATAACATCTCAATGTTCATGATAGGGAAACCACAATCATCTATTAACCAACAAGCTAGCATTATGAAGAGGCTTTACTAGGGACTCTAATTTAGTTTACAAATCACACAAGTATTAATGTTTCGTGGTTAATACTATTATAGCATGAATGTAAACATTTATCATAAACACAAAGATATAATAATAACTACATTTATTATTGCCTCTAGGGCATATCTCCAACAGTCTCCCACTTGCACTAGAGTCAACTAATCTAGATTACATGGTAATATACCGAACACCCATGGCAGTTTGGTGTTGGTCATGTTTTGCCCTCGGGAGAGGTTTAGTCAACGGATCCGCCACATTCAGATCTGTATGTACTTTGCAAATCTTTATGTCACCATCTTGGACATGTTCTCGAATAGCATGAAAACGTAGCTTGATGTGCTTCAGCTTCTTGTGTGACCTTGGTTCTTGCGCATTGGCTATGGCGCCCATGTTATCACAGTAGATAGACATTGGGTCCAGCGCACTTGGAACCACACCGAGCTCTGTAATGAACTCCTTCATCCATATCGCTTCTTGTGAAGCCTCTGAAGCAGCTATGTATTCCGATTCAGTTGAAGATCTCGCCACAACGCTTTGCTTTGCACTCCTCCAGCTAACTGCTGCACCATTCAAAGTAAATACGTATCCAGATTGAGATTTAGAATCATCCGGATCGGTGTTCGAACTAGAATCGGTGTAACCATTAACAACGAGTTGTTCGTCACCTCCATAAGAAAGAACCATATCCTTAGTTCTTCTCAAGTACTTAAGGATGTTTTTGACCGCTGTCCAATGATCCACTCCTGGATCACTTTGATATCTGCTAGTCAAAATAACAACATATGCAATGTCGGGTCTAGTACATAGCATGGCATACATTAGAGATCCTATGGCTGAGGGATAGGGAGTCTTACTCATCCTTTCTCTATCTTCTGCCGTTGCAGGACTTTGAGTTTTACTCAAGGTCGTATTGGGAAACATGGGCAAGAACCCTTTCTTGCTATCTTCCATTCCAAACCTCTTCAGAACTTTGTCCAAATATGTACTTTGTGACAATGATATTAGGCGTCTTGATCTATCTCTATAAATATTTATTCCTAATATGTAAGTTGCTTCGCCAAGATCTTTCATTGAAAAACTATTATTCAAATATTCCTTGACACTATTAAGAAGGTCTACATCATTCCCAATCAATAATATGTCATCTACATATAGTATTAAGAATGCTACAGAGCTCCCACTCACTTTCTTGTAAATACAAGCTTCTCCATAAGTTTGTATAAAACCAAAGCTTTTGATTACCTTATCAAAACGTTGATTCCAACTTCGGGATGCTTGCTTCAATCCATATATGGACCGTTGAAGTTTGCATACCTTGTTAGCATCTTTAGGATCGACAAAACCTTTGGGTTGCATCATATACAACTCTTCATCAATGTCTCCATTGAGGAACGTTGTTTTGACATTCATCTGCCATATCTCATAATCATAATATGCAACGATTGCTAACATAATCCTCACAGACTTTAGGTTCGCTACTGGTGAGAAAGTCTCATCATAGTTAACTCCTTGAATTTGTCGAAACCCTTTTGCGACAAGTCGAGCTTTATAGACAATAACATTACCATCAGCATCTGTTTTCTTCTTGAAAATCCATTTGTTCTCGACAGCCTTCCGGCCATCCGGTAAGTCCACCAAAGTCCATACTAGGTTTTCGTACATGGATCCAATTTTGGATTTCATGGTGTCTTGCCATTTATTGGAATCTAGGCTCATCATCGCTTCCTCATATGTCGCAGGGTCATCGGTGTTGTCCACCAACATGACACTCATAACGGGATCATACCAATCAGGAGTGGTACGAGTTCTCGTTGACCTGCGAGGTTCTGTAGCAGCTTCAATCGAAGTTTCATGATCATCATCATTAGCTTCCTCTCTTATTGGTGTAGGCGCCACTGGAACTACTTCCGGTGCTGCGCTACTCGCAAGTTCGAGAGAAGGTTCGACAACCTCGTCGAGTTCTACTTTCCTTCCAGTCACTTCTTTCGAGAGAAATTCTTTCTCTAGAAAGGATCCATTCTTGGCAACGAAGATTTTACCCTCGGATCTATGATAGAAGGTATACCCAATAGTTTCCTTCGAGTATCCTATGAAGACGCATTTTTCCGCTTTGGGTTCAAGCTTGTCCGGCTGTAACTTCTTTACATAGGCTTCGCAACCCCAAACTTTAAGGAACGACAATTTAGGTTTCTTTCCAAACCATAATTCATACGGTGTCGTTTCAACGGATTTAGATGGTGCCCTATTTAAAGTGAATGCGGCTGTTTCTAATGCATAACCCCAAAACGATAGCGGTAAATCTGTAAGTGACATCATAGAACGAACCATATCTAAAAGAGTTCGATTACGACGTTCGGGCACACCATTACGTTGTGGTGTTCCCGGCGGTGTCAATTGTGAAAGTATTCCGCATTTCTTCAAATGCTCGCCAAACTCGTAACTTAGATATTCACCTCCACGATCAGATCGTAGAAATTTAATCTTCTTGTTACGTTGATTCTCTACCTCACTTTGAAATTCCTTAAACTTCTCGAAAGTTTCGGACTTATGTTTCATGAAATAGATATACCCATATCTACTCAAGTCATCCGTGAAGGTAAGAACATAACGATAACCACCGCACGATGCTACACTCATTGGGCCACACACATCGGTATGTATGAATTCCAATAAGTCCGTAGCTCGCTCCATCATCCCAGAAAATGGAGTCTTAGTCATTTTACCCATCAGACATGCTTCGCATCTTTCAAGTGATTCGAAATCAAGTGATTCAAGAAGTCCATCAGAATGGAGTTTCTTCATATGCTTCACTCCAATGTGACCAAGAGGACAGTGCCACATATAGGTCGAGTTATCGCTCAATTTCAAACGTTTAGCTTCAATGTTATTAATATGTGTATTTCCACTATCGAGATTCAATAAGAATAGACCATCTATCAAAGGTGCATGTGCATAAAACATATTACTCATATAAATCGAACAACCATTATTCTCGGACTTAAATAAGTAACCGTCTCGCAATAAACATGATCCCGATATAATGTTCATGCTCAACGCAGGCACCAAATAACAATTATTTAAGTATAAAACTAATCCTGATGGTAGATGAAGAGGTAGCGTGCCGACCGCGATCACATCAACCTTTTTTCCATTTCCAATGCACATCGTCACCTTGTTCTTCGCTAGCTTCCGTTTATTCTGCAGCACCTGTTTCAAGTTACAAATATGAGCAACCGAACCAGTATCAAATACCCAGGCACTACTACGAGTACTAGTGAGATACACATCAATAACATGTATATCGTATATACCTTTCTTCTTGATGTTGCCGTTCTTCAAATCCGCCAAGTACTTTGGGAAATTCCGCTTCTAATGACCCTCTTGCTTGCAGTAAAAGCACTCAGTATCAGGCTTAGGTCTAGCTTTGGTCTTCTTCGCCGGTGCGGCAACTTTCTTACCGCCCTTCTTGAAGTTTCCCTTTTGCTTAGACTTGCCTTTCTTGAATTTGGTGGTCTTATTGACCAACAACACTTTATGCTCTTTCTTGATCTCCACTTCTGCAGATTTCAACATGGAGAAGAGTTCTGGCAATGTCTTGTTCATGTTTTGCATTTTGTAGTTCATCACAAAGTTCTTGTAACTTGGTGGCAGTGATTGGAGGACACGGTAAATCCCCAAAGCATTAGGAATCACTATACCCAAGCTTTGGAGTTTGTTTGCGTGCCCAGACATCTTAAGCATGTGCTCACTGACGGAGCTGCCCTCTTCCATCTTGCAGTTAAAGAAATTTTCAGAAGCCTCATAACTCTCAACTGCCGCGTGAGCCTCAAAAATCATTTTGAGTTCACGGACAATATCATGTGGGTCATGGTTCTTAAACCTTTTCTGAAGCTCCGATTCCAAACCATACAAGATAGCACACTAAAATGTGGAGTGCTGATTCTTCCTAGTGAGGTAAATATTCTTTACTTCATCGGTAGCATCAGCTGCAGGAGGGTCACCCAGCGGTGCATCCAGCACATAGGTCAAATTACCAGCATTGAGGACAATCCTCAAATTGCGAAACTAATCCGCGAAGTTGCTTCCATTGTTTTTCAACTTTTCTTTCTCTAGGAACGCATTAAAATTGATGGTAGGGGCCGCCATTGATCTACAACATATTTGCAATAGTTTAGACTAAGTTTATGACAAATTGAGTTCTAATTAATAGTTAAATTAATCTAGGTGAACTCCCACTCAAAACAATATCCCTCACATTGAAATAGTTATCACACGAACCAAATCCACCACATCAAAATCGATCATCACGAGAGTTGATGTAGCTTCAATGGCGAACAATCGACATGTTCATCATGTCTACTATATGACTCATGATTTACCTTTCGGTGATCCGTGTTTCGAGACCATGTATGTACATGCTAGGCCCGTCAAGATCAAACCTTAGCTTCCGCATGAGCAAATCTGGCTTGCTCACGTTGTATACACTCACAGAATCTAACACACCTGATCATCATGTGGTGCTTCGAAACAACGAGCTTTAGCAACGGTGCTTACTAAGGATGAACACTTTAAAACTTGAAATTTATGTGCTTGAGGGATCATCTTATAATGCTATCGTCGTTAACTAAGCAATACAAGATGCATAAAGGATTAACATCACATGCAATTCATAATATGTGATATGATATGGCCTTTCTTCTTGTGCTTTCGATCTCCATCTTCAAGCACGAACATGACCTCCATCATCACCGGCATAGCGTCAAGGTCAATGGCGTCGTTTCATGGTTATCGTCCACCAGCTTCAACTATCACAACTACTTTAAATAGACACGGGGGTCTTAACAGAATTTAAAGACAACCATATGGCTCCTGCTGGTTGCCAACTTACAATAAGGAACATTGCATACATCAAATATAATCACAATCATGGCCATATCACATCACAGCACACCCCTGCAAAACAAAGTTAGACGCCTCTAATTTCTTTGCATATTTTACGTGGTTTGGGGCTTTCAATAAGTCTCGCTCTAACTTACGAACAAGAACCACAACGTTGATGCTTGAACTATCAAGTGCCCGTTGTAAATTGGATCTATACTATGATGGGAGAGATAGGCACCCGCAAAGCCACTTATGCAATACAAGTTGCATGTTGAGCGTGGAGCAAGTCTCATGAACGATGTCATGTAAGGTTATCCCGGGCCGCTTCATCCCATCATACCGCAAGATGCAAAGTACACAATAAGCAATTGATAATAAAAGCACCACCGCCCACAATGACCATTGTGTTCTACTCGTGCAACAGATCTACATATAGACATGGCTCTGATACTACTATAGGGGTTCGTAGCATGGAAAACAAAAAATTTCTACCGTATGCAAACAAACAAGCCAAGATCTATCTACTATATTGTAGCAACGAGTCGATAGAGGAACTCACCCTCGAAGATTCCAAAGCGGTTAACGAGAGCAGATTCTCGTGGGTGATGTAGTCGTACTCTTGTCGATCTCAAGATCGCGTAGACGATCCTTCCGGAGCTGCGTTCCGGCAGCGCTTCCGCAGTCGGTCACACGTTCGGTACTCTATGAAGACCTTCCTCTCCCTTGTTCCAGCAGGCAGCGGAGGTTGTAGCACTCTCCTCGCGATTCCGGCAGCACGACGGCGTGGTACCGGAAGTAGAGGGGAGATCTCGCAGGGCTTCGCCTTAAGCCGGAGCGAGTATGGTGGACTATGAGAGAGGCCTTGGTGATCTAGGGTTTAGAGGCACCAAGGGGGGAGCTTGGCCGGCGGCTAGGGCTTGGGGAAGCCCCAAGTCGGCGACTTGGAGAAACCCTAGGGGCGGCGACGACTTGGAGGAAGCTGGCGGCTAGGGCTAGGGTTTTGGGTGAGTTGGGTGTAGGGAAGAGGGGCAGCCCTGCCCCTCCTTATATAGGTGGGAGGGCACCGGTTGGGAGGAGGGAGTCCTCCCCCAACTAGGCCTCCATGGCCGGCGGGTGGAGGGAGAGGAACTCCTCCCCAAGTAGGTTTCCTACTCTCCCTCCACCAAGCAAACTTGCCGTTTGACTTTCAAACTAGGATTTGATTTATCCCTTTGTTTTGCCCAGCCAAGTGACCTAGTACATGATGCAACCATTCCACATTGTCATGACACATTCATGTACCCTTCCCCTTCGGAGTGCCGGACCTTCCGGACCCTTCTAGAACATTCCCGATGTAAACATCGGAATCATTCCCCAACTCCGAAACAGGACTTTCCTTATATGAATCTTATTCTCTGGACCATTCCGGATCTCCTCGTGATATCCCGGATCCCATCCGAGACTCTGAACAACATTCGGTCTCTTACTCATCATTCCATAACTACTCAACAACATTGAATCCTTAAGTGTGTCTCCCTACGGATCGTGAATTATGCGGACATGATCGAGACACTTATTCGATCAATAACCAATAGAGGAATCTGGAAATTCATATGGCTCCCACATATTTCTACGATTACTTTGCGATCGAATGAACCACTTACATACGAAACCAATTTCCCTTTGTCTCACGATAGTTTACTTATCCGAGGTTTTGATCATCGGTATCTCTGCATACCTAGTTCAACCTCGTTACCGATAAGTACTCTTTTCTCGTTCCCGTGATATGTGATCCCTTGTGAGCCAGTCACATGCTTGCAAGCTAATTGGATGACATTCCACCAAGAGGGCCCAGAGTATATCTATCTGTCATATGGATGGACAAATCCCACTCTTGATCCATGTGTCTCAGCCCATACTTTCCGAACACTCAATGCCACCTTTATAGCCACCCAGTTACCGTGTGGTGTTTGATGTCATCAAAGCATCCTTCCGGTGATGGTGATAAGCATGATCTCATGGTCGAAGGAATTAGGTTACTATGTATCAGAAAGCTTATAGCAATTGAACTATTAAAATGACTTGATCTTTATGCTATGCTTATCTATAGGAGTATGTCCATCATACCATTCTCCTAATGATATGATTGAAGGGAATATGCCCTGAGAGGCAATAATAAAGTGTTTATTATGTGTATTCCAAGTATATGATAGATGTTTATTTTGCATGCTATAATTGTATTAATACGGAAACGTTAATACATGTGTGTTTAATAAACAAACAGAAAGTTCCTAGTTATGCCTCTCTCATAAACTAGCTCGTTGATTAACAAGATGATCAAGGTTTCCTGATCATGGACATTGGATGTTGTTAATAACGGGATCACAACATTAGTGTAATGATGTGATGAACACTCATCCGAAGTATAGCATTACGATCAAAGTCATTGAGTTTATATTGCTATAACAACTTACGAAGTGATCCTAATCCTTAGACCATGAGATCATGTCAATCACTAACACCGGAAGAGTTTCTTGATAACATCAAACGTCACACCGTAACAGGGTGATTATAAAGATGGATTCAGAACTAATAAAGTGTTATGTTGAGGCTCATGGATCAAGAGTGGAATTTGTTCATCCCGATGACGGATAGATATACTCTGGGCCCTCTCGGTGATATCACATTGATTAGCTTGCAAGCAAGTGATTTGATCACTAGAATGTTATATCACGGGAACGAGAAAAGAGTGCATGTCGGTAACGAGATCAAACTAGGTATGGAGATACCGATGATCGAATCTCGGACATGTAATATATCGTGAAACAAAGGGATTAAGATACTAGCGTAAAAGGTTCCGACGATCACAAGAAAGTCATCGTTGAATGTGTGGGAGTCAGTATGGGTCTCCAGATCCCGCTTCTGATTATTGATCCGAGAGGGGTCTCGATCATGTCCGCATTATTCACGAACCGTAGGGTGACACACTTAAGAGACACCGACATCCAATTGGAGCAAAAGTTTCATGCCGAAAAGAAAAGGAAAGCGCAGGAATTTATTTCACTAGACACCGAAACTGTTTCGGTTGAAATTGCTGAAACTGGTTCTGCATGTGAAATGAAATACTAGCAAGGGGTTTTATGTGAATGTTTGTTAATTAAAGTAATTAACAAAATTCTGAATAAATAAATAAAAGAGTTTTATTTAAATGAGAGCTTGCATTAAATTTGGTGGAAATTTAATGCATGTGAGTGGATTTTTGAGTGGAGGCTTTTTAATGGGAGTGGAGGCTTTTCATTTTGAGTGGGAGCTCCACCCACATGAATGTGGAAGAGGTGGGGGCAGCCCCATGGCTGGGCGCCATGCCCCTTGGGTGCCCCCCCTCTCCCCTATAAAAGGCCCCCCTCTCCTCCTCTCACACTACACCTCCTCGTGAAGGATCTCTCTCCCCTCTAGAATTTATCCCCCATGGTCTCGGACTAGCGAGATACATGTTCCCGGTGGCTATTCGGCAAGAAAGAGTTGTGCTTCCGCTGCATCGCTGGAGCGAGGAGGCGGAGGTTGCTCGGTGCCTTGAACGTGTGTGCGAGCACGGATGCGCTGCTGATTTGCGGCGCTAGGACTTCCTCTCGATCTTGAGATCGGCAAGAGATCGTCTACATCAACCACGAGTTGAACTCGTTAAGCTTTGTCGGTCTTCAAGGGTATGTTCTCTACGGATATACATCCTCCCGTTGTTTGTATCTAGTAGATGGATCTTGGTATATAGTTCACATCGTAGGAAAATTTTTGTTTTCTATGCTGCGAACCCTACAGTGGTATCAGAGCCGGATCTATGCGTAGATACTTTACACGGGTAGTACACATATGAGTATGTGGGCGATGATGATCATGTTGTTGATCCTTTGTTGTAATTTTGGATATTGGTGGCATAGTGGGATGAAGCGGCCCGGACAAACTTTACATGTCCTCGCACATGAGACCTGTTCCACGCTTGACATGCAACTAGTTTGCATAAGTGGCTAGCGGGTGTCTGTCTCTCCTACTATAGTCAATATCTATTTTGAAAGCGAGTTGTCAACAATTTGATTATCCTCGTTGTGGTTCATGTTCGTAGGTAAGAACGGTTCTATCTCGAAAGCCCTAAGCCACGTAAAACTTGCAATGGATAAATTAGAGGCGTCTAGTTTAGATTGTTGCTGGGCTAGTGTTATGATATGGTAGTGTTGTAAGTAGAAGTATGAGATGATACTCTTACAACACACATAGCGTGTAAAATCCATAGACCTTGGATTTACACATATAGGTATGATAGTGATCATACCATGATGCACATGATGGAGATCATCTGTGGGAACCATATAATTTCACTAATAAACATATGATGTTTGGTTGCATCTTATATTGCTTGTTTAGCGCTTTGTTAAGCATAATAAGATGATCCCTCATTTGAATATCAAGATAAGAATGTGTTCTTCCTTTAGTATGCACCGATTATGTTTTCGTCGCTCCAAGACATCACGTGATGATCGGGTGTTCTTGGATCCACGACCATATTTCGGGTGTAAAACAGTTACACACGCAAATACTAAGGTTCTAACTTGGCGAGCCTAGCATGTACAGACATGGCCTCGGAACACAGACCGAGAGGTTAAGCATGAGTCATATAGTTGATATGATGCCCATTTGATGCTCGCCTTTGAAGCTATACCGACTCACGTGATGATCGGACTTGGTGTAGTGGATTTGGTTCACGTAATCACCAAAAGGACACGAGGGATGTCGCTTTTGAGTGGGAGTTCATTCGTAATATAGATTAGTTGAACTCGATCTATCATACACTTAGTCTAAACTTTACAAATTCTGTTGTAGATGGCACCACCTGCTTTTAATTTCAATGCGTTCATGGAGAAAGAGAAACTAGCAACGAACGGTAGCAACTTTACTGAATGGGCCATGAATTTGAGGATTCTCCTCTCTGCTGCACAAAAGCAATATGTGCTAGAAGCGCCGTTAGGCCCCCCACCTTTTGATGATGCCCCTGACGAGGAGAAGAATGTCTATCAGACTCGTCAGGAGGACCACAACTTAGTTCATTGCGGCATATTGTATGGGCTAGAGCCGGAACTTCGAAAGCGTTTCGAAAACGGCAATGCATTTGATACAATGGGTGAGTTGAAAATGATTTTCGACACACATGCTGCTGTAGAGAGCTACGATGCTTCAGAAAAGTTCTTTAGCTGCATGATGGAAGAGCACAGCTCCGTTAGTGAGCATGTACTCAAGATGTCGGGTTACGCCGATAAGCTTGTGTCCTTGGGAATATCGATTCCCATTGACTTAGGCATCCATCGTGTTCTGCAGTCTCTGCCACCTAGATATAAGAGCTTTGTGATGAACTATAATATGCAAGGAATGAAGAAGTCTCTCCCCGAGCTTCTGTCAATGCTTAAAACTGCAGAAGTGGAGATCAAAAAGGAACATCAAGTGTTGATGATCAATAGGAACACTGGTTTCAAGAAAGACAAGAAGGGAAAACGGAAGGGAAGTAAGGGCGGCAAGCCGGTTGCCGCGCCTGAAAAGAAACCCCGAGTTGGACCTAAGTCTGATTCCGAGTGCTACTATTGTAAGGGGACTGGCCATTGGAAGCGCAACTGCCCCAAGTATCTGGCAGACAAGAAGGCCGGCAAGGCAAACAAAGGTATATATGATATACATGTTATTGATGTGTACTTGACTAGTGCTCGCAGTAGCACCTGGGTATTTGATACCGGTTCAGTTGCTAATATTTGTAACTCGAATCAGGGGCTGCGGAACAAGCGACCTCTAGCAAGGGGTGAGGTCAAGATGCGTGTCGGCAATGGATCAAGTGTTGATGTGATCGCCGTCGGAACGCTGCCTCTCCACTTACCGTCGGGATTAGTTATAAACTTGAATAAATGTTATCTGGTGCCTGCACTGAGCATGAACATTGTATCTGGATCGTGTTTGATGCGAAGTGGTTATTCATTTAAATCCGAGAACAATGGTTGTTCCATTTATATGAATGAAATCTTTTATGGTCATGCACCGATGATGAATGGTTTATTTCTATTAGATCTCGATGATAATGTTACACATATTCATAATGTTGATGCTAAAAGGATTAAACTTAATGATGATATATCCGCATATATGTGGCACTGCCGTCTAGGTCATATTGGCGTTAAACGCATGAAGAAGCTCCATTCGGATGGACTTTTGGAATCACTTGATTATGAATCATTTGATACATGTGAGCCATGCCTTATGGGCAAGATGACTAGAACGCCGTTTTACGGTTCAATGGAACGGGCGACAGATTTATTGGAAATCATACATTCTGATGTATGTGGTCCAATGAGTGTGTCGGCGCGAGGTGGATATCGTTATTTTGTTACTTTCACGGATGATTTGAGTAGATACGGTTATATCTACTTGATGAAACACAAGTCTGAAACCTTTGAAAAGTTCAAGGAATTTCAGAATGAAGTGGAAAATCATCGTAATAGAAAGATCAAATTTCTACGGTCCGACCGTGGAGGTGAGTATCTAAGTTACGAGTTTAGCACTCACATGAAAGAGTGTGGAATTGTTTCACAACTCACACCTGCCGGAACACCACAGTGAACTGGTGTGTTGGAACGTCGTAATCGTACTTTATTAGATATGGTTCGATCTATGATGTCTCTGACAGACTTGCCGTTGTCATTTTGGGGTTATGCACTAGAAACTGCTGCATTCACTTTAAATCGGGCACCATCTAAATCCGTTGAAAAGACACCGTATGAATTGTGGTTTGGTAACAAACCTAAGCTGTCATTTCTTAAAGTTTGGGGATGCGATGTTTATGTGAAGAAACTTCAACCGGATAAACTCGAACCCAAAGCGGAAAAATGCGTCTTCATAGGATACCCTAAAGAAACTATTGGGTATTCCTTCTATCACAGATCCGAGGGCAAGGTTTTTGTTGCCAAGAATGGATCCTTTCTAGAGAAAGAGTTTCTCGCGAAAGGTGTGAGTAGTCGGAAGGTAGAACTCGAAGAGGTTGTGGAACCTTCTCTTCAAAGTATGGCGAGTAGCGCAGCGCCGGAAGTTGTTCCGGAGTTGGCTCCACCTGTTGAAGAGGGAACTAATGATAATGATCATGAAACTCCAAAAGAGAGTACTACCGAACCTCGCAGGTCAAACAGGACGCGTGCAGCTCCCGAGCTGTACGGAAATCCTGTCATGAATTTCATGGTTGATGAAAATGATGACCCTGTGACGTATGAAGAAGCGATGATGAGCCCAGATTCCAACAAATGGTTAGAAGCCATGAAATCCGAGATGGAATCCATGTATGAAAATCAAGTTTGGAACTTGGTGGAATTACCTCACGACCGAAAGGCCGTGGAGAACAAATGGATTTTCAAAAGGAAAACTGATGCTGATGGTAATGTGACCATCTATAAAGCTCGACTTGTCGCAAAGGGGTTTCGACAAATTCAAGGAGTTGACTACGATGAGACTTTCTCTCCCGTAGCGATGCTAAAGTCAGTTAGGATTATGTTAGCAATTGCTGCATATTTCGATTATGAAATATGGCAGATGGATGTCAAAACCGCGTTTCTCAATGGTAATATTGAAGAAGAGTTGTATATGATACAACCAAAGGGTTTTGTCGATCCTAAGGATGCTAACAAGGTGTGCAAGCTTCAGCGATCCATCTATGGATTGAAGCAAGCATCACGAAGTTGGAATCTCCGCTTTGATGAGGTGATCAAAGAGTTTGGATTTGTCCAAACTTATGGAGAAGCTTGTATTTACAAGAAAGTGAGTGGGAGCAATGTGGCATTTCTGATATTATATGTGGATGACATATTATTGATCGGAAATGATAAAGAACTTTTAAACAGTGTTAAAAGTTATCTAAACAGCAAATTTTCAATGAAGGACCTAGGTGAAGCGTCATACATATTAGGCATAAAGATCTATAGAGATAGATCTAGGCGCCTAATAGGGCTATCGCAAAGTACATACCTTGATAAGATTTTAAAGAAGTTTAAAATGGACGGAAGTAAGAAGGGGTTCTTACCTATGTTGCAAGGCAAGACATTGAGTAAGACTCAAAGTCCGGCTTCGGCGGAAGAAAAGAGAGATAATGGACAAAGTCCCCTATGCTTCAGCTATAGGCTCTATAATGTACGCCATGCTATGTACAAGACCGGATGTGGCACATGCTATTAGTTTGACTAGTAGGTACCAATCGGATCCAGGTTCGGAACACTGGATAGCGGTCAAGAATATCCTTAAGTACTTACGAAGAACTAAGGATATGTTTCTTGTATACGGAGGTGAAGAAGAGCTCGTCGCTAAGTGTTATGTCGATGCTAGCTTTGACACCGATCCGGATGACTCTAAGTCTCAATCCGGATACGTATTTCTCATGAATGGCGGAGCGGTTAGTTGGAGGAGTTCCAAACAACCTGTGGTAGCGGGATCAACAACGGAGGCCGAATATGTTGCTGCTTCAGAAGCGGCTCAGGAAGCAGTTTGGATGAAGGAGTTCATATCCAAACTAGGAGTTGTGGCAAACGCGTTGGACCCAATGGTGATCTATTGTGACAACAATGGTGCCATTGCCAATGCCAAAGAGCCAAGGTCTCACAAGCATTCCAAGCATATTAAGCGTCGGTTTCACTCCATCCGCGAGCATGTCAAGGATGGAGATATAAAGATTTGTAAAGTACATACGGATCTCAATGTAGCAGATCCGTTGACTAAAACTCTCCCTAGAGCAAAACATGATCAACACCAGAACTCAATGGGTGTTAGATTTATCACTATGTAACTAGATTATTGTCTCTAGTGCAAGTGGGAGACTGAAGGGAATATGCCCTGAGAGGCAATAATAAAGTGTTTATTATGTGTATTCCAAGTATATGATAGATGTTTATTTTGCATGCTATAATTGTATTAATACGGAAACGTTAATACATGTGTGTTTAATAAACAAACAGAAAGTTCCTAGTTATGCCTCTCTCATAAACTAGCTCGTTGATTAACAAGATGATCAAGGTTTCCTGATCATGGACATTGGATGTTGTTAATAACGGGATCACAACATTAGTGTAATGATGTGATGAACACTCATCCGAAGTATAGCATTACGATCAAAGTCATTGAGTTTATATTTCTATAACAACTTACGAAGTGATCCTAATCCTTAGACCATGAGATCATGTCAATCACTAACACCGGAAGAGTTTCTTGATAACATCAAACGTCACACCGTAACAGGGTGATTATAAAGATGGATTCAGAACTAATAAAGTGTTATGTTGAGGCTCATGGATCAAGAGTGGAATTTGTTCATCCCGATGACGGATAGATATACTCTGGGCCCTCTCGGTGATATCACATTGATTAGCTTGCAAGCAAGTGATTTGATCACTAGAATGTTATATCACGGGAACGAGAAAAGAGTGCATGTCGGTAACGAGATCAAACTAGGTATGGAGATACCGATGATCGAATCTCGGACATGTAATATATCGTGAAACAAAGGGATTAAGATACTAGCGTAAAAGGTTCCGACGATCACAAGAAAGTCATCGTTGAATGTGTGGGAGTCAGTATGGGTCTCCAGATCCCGCTTCTGATTATTGATCCGAGAGGGGTCTCGATCATGTCCGCATTATTCACGAACCGTAGGGTGACACACTTAAGAGACACCGACATCCAATTGGAGCAAAAGTTTCATGCCGAAAAGAAAAGGAAAGCGCAGGAATTTATTTCACTAGACACCGAAACTGTTTCGGTTGAAATTGCTGAAACTGGTTCTGCATGTGAAATGAAATACTAGCAAGGGGTTTTATGTGAATGTTTGTTAATTAAAGTAATTAACAAAATTCTGAATAAATAAATAAAAGAGTTTTATTTAAATGAGAGCTTGCATTAAATTTGGTGGAAATTTAATGCATGTGAGTGGATTTTTGAGTGGAGGCTTTTTAATGGGAGTGGAGGCTTTTCATTTTGAGTGGGAGCTCCACCCACATGAATGTGGAAGAGGTGGGGGCAGCCCCATGGCTGGGCGCCATGCCCCTTGGGTGCCCCCCCTCTCCCCTATAAAAGGCCCCCCTCTCCTCCTCTCACACTACACCTCCTCGTGAAGGATCTCTCTCCCCCTCTAGAATTTATCCCCCATGGTCTCGGACTAGCGAGATACATGTTCCCGGTGGCTATTCGGCAAGAAAGAGTTGTGCTTCCGCTGCATCGCTGGAGCGAGGAGGCGGAGGTTGCTCGGTGCCTCGAACGTGTGTGCGAGCACGGATGCGCTGTTGATTTGCGGCGCTAGGACTTCCTCTCGATCTTGAGATCGGTAAGAGATCGTCTACATCAACCACGAGTTGAACTCGTTAAGCTTTGTCGGTCTTCAAGGGTATGTTCTCTACGGATATACATCCGCCCGTTGTTTGTATCTAGTAGATGGATCTTGGTATATAGTTCACATCGTAGGAAAATTTTTGTTTTCTATGCTGCGAACCCTACAATGATCTTGTTGTTAATAACATCTCAATGTTCATGATAGGGAAACCACAATCATCTATTAATGAACAAGCTAGTATTATGAAGAGGCTTTACTAGGGACTCTAATTTAGTTTACAAATCACACAAGTATTAATGTTTCCTGGTTAATACTATTATAGTTGTTGGAGATATGCCCAAGAGTCAATAATAAAGTGGTTATTATCATATCTTCATACTTATGATAAATGTTTACATAGCATGCTATAAATGTATTAACCGGAAACATTAATACTTGTGTGATTTGTAAACATAAAAGAGTCCCTAGTAAAGCCTCTTGTTAAACTAGCTTGTTGGTTAATAAATGATCATGGTTTCCTGATCATGAACATAGAGATGTTATTAACAACAGGGTCATATCATTAGGAGAATGATGTGATGGACATACTCCTATAGTTAAGCATAGCATAAAGATCAAGTCATTTAATATAGTTCATTTGCTATAAGCTTTCTGATACATAGTAACCTAATTCCTTCGACCATGAGATCATGTTAATCACCATCACCGGAAGGATGCTTTGATGACATCAAACACCACACCGTAACTGGGTGGCTATAAAGGTGGCATTGAGTGTTAGCAAAGTATGGGTTGAGGCACATGGATCAAGAGTGGGATTTGTCCATCCATATGACGGATAGATATACTCTGGGCCCTCTCGGTGGAATGTCATCCAATTAGCTTGCAAGCATGTGACTGGCTCACAAGGGATCACATATCACGGGAACGAGAAAAGAGTACTTATCGGTAACGAGGTTGAACTAGGTATGCAGAGATACCGACGATCAAAACGTCGGATAAGTAAACTATCGTGAGACAAAGGGAAATTGGTATCATATGTAAGTGGTTCATTCGATCGCAAAGTAATCGTAGAAATATGTGGGATCCATATGGATTTCCAGATTCCTCTATTGGTTATTGATCGGAGAAGTGTCTCGGTCATGTCTGCATAATTCACGAACCGTAGGGAGACATACTTAAGGATTCAATGTTGTTGAGTAGTTATGGAATGATGAGTAAGAGACTGAATGTTGTTCGGAGTCTCGGATGGGATCCATGATATCACGAGGAGATCCGGAATGGTCTAGAGAATAAGATTCATATAAGGAAAGTCCCGTTTCAGAGTTGGGGAATGATTCCGGTGTTTTCACCGGGAATATTCTAGAAGGGTCCGGAAGGTCCGGCACTCCTGAGGGGAAGGGTACATGAATGTGTCATGACAATATGGAATGGTTGCATCATGTACTAGGTCACTTGGCTGGGCAAAATGAAGGAAGAAATCAAATCCTAGTAAGAAAGTCAAACGCCAATTTGAAAAAGTCAAACGGCAAGTTTGCTTGGTGGAGGGAGAGTAGGAAACCTACTTGGGGAGGAGTTCCCCTCACTCCACCCGTCGGCCAAGGAGGCCGAGTTGGGGGAGGACTCCCTCCTCCCAACCGGCCATCCTCCACCTATATAAGGAGGGGTAGGGCGACCCCTACCCCTCACACCCAAAAACCCTAGCCCTCTCCTCCAAGTCGCCGACGCCACCACCACCTTGTGCTGCCGCCGCCTAGGGAACCTCCAACTCGGCGAGTTGGGGTGATCCCCAAACCCTAGCCGCTGGCTACACTCTCCCCTTTGTGCCCTCTAAACCCTAGATCACCAAGGCCTCTCTCATACTCCACCATACTTGCTACGTCTTAAGGCGAAGCCCTGCGAGATCTCCCCTCTACTTCCGATACCATGCCATCATGCTGCCGGAATCGCGAGGAGAGTGCTACAACCTCCGCTGCCTGCTGGAACAAGGGAGAGGAAGGTCTTCATCGAGTACCTAACGTGTGACTGACTGCGGAAGGTCCGCCGGAACGCAGCGCCGGAAGGATCATCTACGCGATCTTGAGATCGGCAAGTGTACGACTACATCACCCACGAGAATCTGCTCTCGTTAACCGCTTTGGATCTTTGAGGGTTAGTATTCTATCGACTCGTTGCTACAATTTAGTAGATAGATCTTGGCTTGATCATAGATTAGATCTTGATTGTGTGTTCATGCGGTAGAATTTTTTTGTTTTCCATGCTACGAACCCCAACCGTGGTATCAGAGTCTTGTCTATATGTAGATCTGTTGCAGGAGTAGAACACAATGGTCATTGTGGGCATTGATGATTTTGTTGTCGATTGCTTCTTGTGTACTTTGCATCTTGCGGGATGGTGGGATGAAGCGAGCCGGGCTAACCCTACATGACATCGTTCATGAGACTTTCTCCACGCTTGACATGCAACTTGTATTGCATAAGTGGCTTTGCGGGTGCATGTTTCTCCCAACATAGTTAAGATTCAATTTACAATGGGTGATTGACAATACTAGTATCAATGTTGTGGTTCTTGTTCGTAAGTTAGACGACACTTATTGAAAGCCCCAAACCACGTAAAACATGCAAAGAAAATTAGAGGCGTCTAACTTTGTTTTGCAGGGGTGTGCTGTGATGTGATATGACCATGATTGTGATTATATATGATGTATGCAATGTCCCTTATTGTAAGTTGGCAACCGGCAGGAGCCATATGATTGTCTTTTAAATTCCGTTAAGACCTACATGTATATTCAAAGAAGTTGTAATAGTTGATGCTAGTGGACGACAACCATGAAGCGGCGCCATTGACCTTGACGCCACACCGGTGTCACATCCCAAGATTTTCCAAATCTTGTAATGTGAAAATAAATGAATAAAAAAAAACTTTGTTGATTTTCAGAGCCAGAAGAAACTTTTTGAATTCAATAGGAACTTCAAACCCATTTGAATTAAATAAAAACTTAAATGGATCTAAAAAGATAAACATTTTATAAAAACATTTGGAAATACTATTTTGAAAATCTTGAGTGAAAAGATTTATTTTCAAATGAAATAGAAGTTTAAAAATAAAGAATATTTTATAAAGCCAAATTAAACCTTGGCCAAACTTTGGGAAATAAAGCATTTTATTTTAAATAAAATTAGCAAAGGTTTATTTAAATAAATTAATAAGGATTTAATATCCAACCTTCTTTAAATAAAAGGTTTACCAAATTAGATTGAAACATCAAAACTTATTAAAGTATTTAAAATAAGTTTTATAAATATTTGATATTCACAAATAAAATCTACTAAGTGTTTTGGCTTTATTATAGATTCAAAATAAATATCTTAGTAAAACAAATCCTATTTTAGAATTAAAATGAAGTCTAATATATTTAATTAATAATGGACCCTAAAATAAAATGTCAATTTATTTTAAAACAAGTTTCCAAGTATTCCTTATTTCCAAATAAATCTACTGATTTTGTTTTGAAACATATTGGGTTTCAAATAAATATTTTATTAATAAAATCAAACTCTATTTGATTTAAAAACTAAGGCCTATTTTGTTTAATTATTAATGAATCATGGACCATTTTTAATTAATAAATGGAACCTAAAAAGATGTAAAATATTATTTTATTTTAGAATTTGGATTAGGTTGTTAAACAGAACTAATTCAAGATTACAAAGTTTGTTGATTATTTGAATCAATTTGAATGTGTTTTGATGTTTAAAATTCAAAACAGGAAAATGGAAATAGAAAAGGAAAAGGGTTTGGAAACAGGGAAAATATAAAGTTAGGTCGACCCAACCCATCAGCCCACTAAGGCCCAGAACCAGCCCAACTATTCTCTCCCCGAAGAAAACGGTTCACACCCACTAGCAGACCCGCGCAGAGTATGACATGTGGACCTCCCCTCGTTTCTTTTCCCACTGACAGGTAGACCCCACCGCTCCTGTTCTTCTCTCCCACCCGCGCGACCCCTTCTTCCTCCCTCGACCACCGTTACCTGCTATGATTCCGCGCGTTCAATTCGCCATAACGCCGCGCCTTTACCTTGCCTTGACCATGCGCTTTAAAGCCCCAGCGCCTCCTCCTCCATTTTCCCCAGACCACTCCCTCTCTCTGCCCCCAGGCTGGACGAATTACACCGCACACCACCCTCTGTCCGATGATGTTCCGGTGACGATTCCGGCGAAACCAGACCTCCCCTTACTTCATTAACCAAGCACACACACTCCCCATCCCCTGACGCTTCTGTCCGTGCTCTCCGTTCGACCGCGGGCACCCTAGAGAGTCGGCTAGGACAAGCTCTGACAGCGCCGCCGTCTGTCTCGTCTCCGTCAAACTTCCCGGTAAGTACTGACCGCCCTGCGCCTTCTCATTCACACAAGGAGCTTTGTCTTAGTCCCGCGCATCTAACCGTGCCATCCTTTCGCCTTGGGGTGATCCACAGTGCCATCCACGACGACCACCTGAAGCACCTGACGCCGTCCTCCACTCCGGTGAGCAATTGCAGCTGTACCAGAGCGCCCCTTACCACGACAAGCACATGTTGAGCATCCCCTCTTCATCGCGATTCTGGTGAGCACCTTTCTCCCCCTCTCCGCTTCCTGTAATCGCCGTAGCGTTGCTGCCTGGCCGTGCGCTGCCGCAAGCCACCGCCAACGCCGCCAATCCTAGGCAAGCATGCTAGCAGCCGTAGGATGTAGATCCAAGCACTGCGATTAGATCACTTACCGCGAAGAGGTACGCGTTCTGTGCCGCACGATCCAACTTAAATCCAACGCTCCGCAACACACGATCCAGACGAACCGGTACCGTCCAGTAGAATACTGCCGCGTGTCACTGATCTGTTTAAAAACTGATTTGAAAACATAATATTTTGCAAACTTCAAACCCCTGTAACTTTCAAAACACACGTCCAAAAATTACAAATTTTATGTCATTGGATTCAGGAGAACAAGACCTAGCCAACCATGGCCTTAGTCTCGAAAATAGTATCTGTTAGCTTGTTTGAATTGCAGAAACATTTGTGTACTTGTTTAGAGGAGAAAAAAATTGTTTAAAATTGATTTTAGGATTAAAACTTTTGCAAAATGGTTTATAGTGACCATACTGACCCTAGGAACCAACCCTTGGTGTTAAAAATGATTTTGGTAAAATTTAGGTTGAATTATTTAACTTAGCCATTTTCTAGCCAAATAAAATTATTGATTTTATTATGGAAATGTTTTTGCAAGGAAAACCTTGGGAAAATGTTTTGAACCAAACTTACTGACCCAAAACACCAAGCTTTGCCAAGAGCAACTCACTTGGTGAAAAACATGAAGTTTAGTTTTGATAAAAATAATTTTCACCACATAAAATGATGAATGGATTTTAAAATGGTCTTGAGATAAAACCCAATTGCAAATGACTTTGCCATTTTGGTAAATGACCAATTTGGAACCTTACAAAGTCATAAACCTAGTAGAGACCATCCTTGCAATAGAACCAACCTTTGCATACTTATGCATGACTTAGATTCCATTTGCTTTGTGAGTGTGAAATTGTTGTTTGACTTTGGTGTGGATGTTAGTTGATTTGGTGTTTGCTTGATTGACTTGTAGTGAATTTAGCAAAGTGTGAGACTAGCAAGATCAAGGAGTGAACCACCATTCCCTACCAAAAAGGCAAGTTACACTATCATACAAAAGTCCTACTATTTTCATTATACTAGTGGATTTTGTAAACATGCATGAAAATGTTTTATACTTATGCTATGCTAATCCTAATAGGATTCCCTAAACACTCTTTAGTGAAAATATTGAAGTTGTACATGCTTAGCCATGCTATGTTTTGAAAAGAGATACATGTTGAGATTTTTCAAAGGTTGAGAAAAGGACTTGTGTTTTATATAATAAAACAAGGACTCAATGAACCACCTAGGTGGTGGACACTTTATGATTTGGAGAAGGTGGCAACAAAAGGAACCATGTCCATGGCGATCACTTTGTGTTGTGCTCCAAATGAAAACCACCTAGGAATCTTAGAGATTGAACATGTTTCTCCAATCGAGGCTTTCGTGTGCAACCACATGCTATTATGGCTGTGGCTTAGTCAACTACATTAGGAAGACCTATACATTGTGTTTAGTTACCGGACATGGGGATCTGGAATGCTTCATGGGGGCTAAATACAAGCTAGCAATGATGTATGGGAGGACCTTTTGGAAAGACTTCGTCACATTCTCAGTCTGCCAGTACTCCATCTTGGTGAGCACTAATCCAGTAGGCCACTGGTGGCAACAAGATGGGAATGTGTCATGTGGGTAAAGTGTACTCCTTCTGCAGAAGTTAATAAAATCTAAGTACTTAGCCGTGTCCCCGGTTATGGACAATACTGAGCAACTAAAGTTTGAACCATGGGAGATCTCGACATTCCAATTTCTAATATAAAAACTTGATGCTCTTGGGGGTACCAAGGAATTCAAAGGGATTTTGTTAAGCTTGTTGCACTTGGGGTTACCAAGGTGCTCAAGAGCATGATGTACTTGGGGTTACCAAGGAACTCATGAGATTTCATTAAGCTTGTTGCACTTGGGGTTACCAAGTAGCTCAAGAAATTTTGACAAGGTCTTGAACACTTGAGTTTCTACCAAGGAGTTCAAGGATCTTGGAAAAAGGATTTGACAAAGGACCAAAACCATTTTGAAAAGATAGGATAAATGTTGCTTTATGCAAATAAGCCTTAAACTCTACTTAGCCAAATATGCATGTAAGGGTAGGTTCCACTCATAATATACAAAGTAGTGAAACTTGCCAATACAATTCAAATGTATTGACCCTTGTGGCTGTAACTTGTATGTTGCAGGTTTGATTGTTTTTAGTGAAGATTGTTTGATTAGGATTACAAAGTCTACAACCAACATCTGCCTGTGGCACTTTGAAGATGAAGGACCATGATTATTAATATTCCGCCGCAATGTAATGTAATAGCCAAATAAGCTATGTAAGATGTAATAAAAATTATGTTATTCCTGGTTATAAAGTTAAAGTTATGACCTTGTATCTTGATATTACATCTTAACTGTGGATGCTAGCTATTGATCCAGGGACTAGCATTGTAAAACACAGGAGGGATCTACCTTACCAGGTTGAGACCTCTACAACCGGTGATGATGGAGATCATGTTCGTGCTTGAAGATGGAGATAGGAAGCACAAGAAGAAAGGCCATATCATATCAGATATTATGAATTGCATGTGATGTTAATCCTTTTATGAATCTTGTATTGCTTAGTTCACGACGGTAGCATTATAAGATGATCCCTCAAGCACACAATTTCAAGTTTTAAAGTGTTCATCCTTAGTAAGCACCGTTGCTAAAGCTCGTTGTTTTGAAGCACCACGTGATGATTGTGTTGGAGATATGCCCTAGAGGCAATAATAAATATAGTTATTATTATATCTTTGTGTTTATGATAAATGTTTACATTCATGCTATAATAGTATTAACATGGAAACATTAATACTTGTGTGATTTGTAGACTAAAATAAGAGTCCCTAGTAAAGCCTCTATATAATAATAGCTTGTTGGTTAATAGATGATTGTGGTTTCCCTATCATGAACATTGAGATGTTATTAACAACAAGATCATATCGTTAGGAGAATGATATGGTGGACATACTCCTATAGATAAGCGTAACATAAAGATCAAGTCATTTTAATAGTTCAATTGCTATATGCTTTCTGATACATAGTAATCTAATTCCTTCGACCATGAGATCATGCATATCACCTTTACCGGATGGATGTTTTGATGACATCAAACACCACACCGTAACTGGGTGGCTATAAAGGTGGCATTGAGTGTTAGGAAAGTATTGGTTGAAACACATGGATCAAGAATGGGATTTGTCCATCCATATGACGGATAGATATACTCTGGGCCCTCTCGGTGAAATGTCATCCAATTAGCTTGCAAGCATGTGACTGGATCACAAGGGATCACATATCACGGGAACGAGAAAAGAGTACTTATCAGTAACGAGGTTGAACTAGGTATGCAGAGATACCGACGATCATAACCTCGGATAAGTAAACTATCGTGAGACAAAAGGAAATTGATATCGTATGTAAGTGGTTCATTCGATCGCAAAGTAATCGTAGAAATATGTGGGAGCCATATGAATTTCCAGATTCCTCTATTGGTTATTGTTCGGAGAAGTGTCTCGATCATGTCCGCATAATTCACGAACCGTAGGGAGACACACTTAAGGATTCGACGTTGTTTGAGTAGTTATGGAATGATGAGAAAGAGACCGAATGTTGTTCGGAGTCTCGAATGGGATTCGGGATATCACGAGGAGATCCGGAATGGTCCGGAGAATAAGATTTATATAAGGAAAGTCCCGTTTCGGAGTTGGAGAATGATTCCGGTGTTTTCATCGGGAATGTTCTAGAAGGTTCCGGAATGTCCGGCACTCCGGAGGAGAAGGGTACATGAATGTGTTATATCAAGTTGGTATGATTGCACCATGTACTAAGTGTCATCACTGAACAAAATAGAGGATTAAATCAAATCCTTGTTTGAAAAGTCAAACGCCAAGTTTGAAAGTCAAACGGCTATTTTTGGGAAGTGGAAAAGGAGGAGGAAACCGAGTTGGGGAGGAGCCCCTCCTCCCCACCGCCGACGCACCACCAAGCCGAGTAGGGGAGGGACTCCCCTCCCCTTGGCCGGCCCCCTCCACCTATAAAAGGAGGGGCATGGCTCCCCTCCTAGACATAAGATCCTCTCCTCCAAACCCTAGCCGCCGGCGTCCCCACCTCCACTGCCGCCGCCGCCTAGCTAACCCTAGCCGCCGGCTTGACCCCTCCTCGGCGTGTCTAAACCCTAGATCGTCGAGGGACTCTCTCATACTCCACCATACTCGCTCTGGCTTAAGGCGAAGCCCTGCGAGATCTCCCCTCTACTTTCGGTACCACGCCGTTGTGCTGCCAGAATCGCGAGGAGAGTGCTACAACCTCCACTGCCTGCTGGAACAAGGGAGAGGAAGGTCTTCGTCGAGTACCTAACATGTGACCGACTGCGGGAGCGCTGCCAGAACGCAGCGCCGGAAGGATCGTCTACGCGATCTAGAGATCGGGAAGAGTACGACTACATCACCCACGAGAATCTGCTCTCGTTAAACACTTTGGAATCTTCGAGGGTGAGTTATTCCATCGACTCGTTGCTACAATCTTGTAGATAGATCTTGGCTTGTTTGTTTGTATGCGATAGAAAATTGTTGTTTTCCATGCTACGAAACCCTACAGTGGTATCAGAGCCGTGTCTATATGTAGATCTGTTGCGTTGATGTTGCGATAGAACACAGTGGTCATTGTGGGCGTTGATGCTTTTATTGTCGATTGCTTCTTGTGTACTTTGCATCTTGCGGTATGTTGGGATGAAGCGGCCCGGGCTAACCTTACATGACATCGTTCATGAGACTTGCTCCACGCTTGACATGCAACTTGTATTGCATAAGTGGCTTTGCGGGTGCCTGTTTCTCCTAGCATAGTTAAGATTCAATTTACAACGGGTGATTCACAATGCTAGTATCAATGTTGTGGTTCTTGTTCGTAAGTTAGAACGACACTTATTGAAAGCCCCAAACCACGTAAAATATGCAAAGAAAGTAGAGGCGTCTAACTTTGTTTTGCAGGGGTGTGCTGTGATGTGATATGGCCATGATTGTGATTATATTTGATGTATGCAATGTTCCTTCTTGTAAGTTGGCAACCGGCAGGAGCCATATGGTTGTCTTTAATTTATGTTAAGACCCGCGTGTCTATTCAAAGTAGTTGTAATAGTTGAAGCCGGTGGACGACAACCATGGAGAAGCGTCATTGACCTTGATGCAATGCCGGTGATGATGGAGATCATGTTCGTGCTAGAAGATGGAGATCGGAAGCACAAAGAAGAAAGGCCATATCATATCACATATTATGAATTGCATGTGATGTTAATCCTTTATGCATCTTGTATTGCTTAGTAGACGACGGTAGCATTATAAGATGATCCCTCATGCACATGAATTTCAAATCATAAAAGTGTTCACCCTTCGTTAGCACCGTTGCTAAAGCTTGTTGTTTCGAAGCACCACGTGATGATCGGGTGTGTTAGATTCCGCAAGTGTATACAACGTGAGCAAGCCAGATTTGCTCATGCGGAAACTAAGGTTTGATCTTGACGAGCCTAGCATGTACAGACATGGTCTCGGAACACGGATCACCGAAAGGTAAAGCATGAATCATATAGTAGATATGATGAACATGTCGATTGTTCGCCATTGAAACTATATCAACTCTCGTGATGATCGGTGTTGATGTGGTGGATTTGGTCCGTGTGATCACTAAAACAATGTGAGGGATATTGTTTTTAGTGGGAGTTCAAGTAGATTAATTTTATTATTAATTTGAACTCAATTTGTCATAAACTTAGTCTAAACTATTGCAAATATGTTGTAGATCAATGGCAGCCCCTACCATCAATTTTAATGCGTTCCTAGAGAAAGAAAAGTTGAAAAACAATGGAAGCAACTTCGCGGATTGGTTGCGCAATTTGAGGATTGTCCTCACAGCTGGTAATTTGACCTATGTGCTGGATGCATCGCTGGGTGACCCAGCTGCAGCTGATGCTACCGATGAAGTAAAGAACGTTTACCTCACTCTGAAGACTCAGTACTCCACAGTTCAGTGTGCTATCTTGTATGGTTTAGGATCAGAGCTTCAGAAAAGGTTTGAGAATTCAGACCCATATGATATTGTCGAGGATCTCAAATTGATCTTTGAGACTCATGCGGCAATTGAAAGCTATGAGGCTTCTGAAAATTTCTTTAACTGCAAGATGGAAGAGTGCAGCTCCGTCAGTGAGCATGTGCTTAAGATGTCTGGGCACGCAAACAAACTTCAAAGCTTGGGTATAGTGATTCCTAATGCTTTGGGGATTTACCGCGTCCTCCAATCACTACCACCAAGTTACAAGAACTTTGTGATGAACTACAACATGCAAAACATGAACAAGACGTTGCCAGAACTCTTTGCCATGTTGAAATCTGCAGAAGTGGAGATAAAGAAAGAGCACCAAGTGTTGTTGGTCAATAATACCACCAAATTCAAGAAAGGCAAGTCTAAGCAGAAGGGACACTTCAAGAAGGGTGGTAAGAAAGTTACCACGCCAACGAAGAAGACCAAGGCTGGACCTAAGCCTGATACTGAGTGCTTTTACTGCAAGGGATAAGGTCACTGGAAGAGGAATTGCCCAAAGTACTTGGCGGATTTGAAGAACGACAACATCAAGAAGAAAGGTATATCTGATATACATGTTATTGATGTGTATCTCACTAGTACTCGTAGTAGTGCCTGGGTATTTGATACTGGTTCGGTTGCTCATATTTGTAACTCGAAACATGTGCTGCAGAATAAACGGAAGCTAGCGAAGAATGAGGTGACGATGCGCGTGGGAAACAGATCAAAGGTTGATGTGATCGCGGTCGGCACGCTACCCCTTCATCTACCATCGGGATTAGTTTTATACTTAAATAATTGTTATTTGGTGTCTGCGTTAAGCATGAACATTATATCGGGATCTTGTTTATTGCGAGACGGTTACTTGTTTAAGTCCGAGAATAATGGTTGTTCGATTTATATGAGTAATATGTTTTATGCACATGCACCTTTGATAGATGGTTTATTCTTATTGAATCTCGATAGTGGAAATACACATATTAATAACATTGAGGCTAAACGTTTGAAATCGAGCGATAACTCGACCTATATGTGGCACTGTCGTCTTGGTCACATTGGAGTGAAGCGTATGAAGAAACTCCATTCTGATGGACTTCTTGAATCACTTGATTTCGAATCACTTGAAAGATGCGAAGCATGTGTGATGGGTAAAATGACTAAGACTCCATTTTCTGGTATGATGGAGCGAGCTACGGAATTATTGGAAATCATACATACCGATGTGTGTGATCCAATGAGTGTAGCATCGCGCGGTGGTTATCGTTATGTTCTTACCTTCACGGATGACTTGAGTAGATATGGGTATATCTATTTCATGAAACATAAGTCCGAAACTTTCGAGAAGTTTAAGGAATTTCAAAGTGAGGTTGAGAATCAACATAACAAGAAGATTAAATTTCTACGTTCTGATCGTGGAGGTGAATATCTAAGTTACGAGTTTGGCGAGCATTTGAAGAAATGCGGAATACTTTCATAATTGACACCGCCGGGAACACCACAGCGTAATGGTGTGTCCGAATGTCGTAATCGAACTCTCTTAGATATGGTTCGTTCTATGATGTCACTTACATATTTACCGCTATCATTTTGGGGTTATGCATTAGAAACAGCCGCATTCACTTTAAATAGGGCACCATATAAATCTGTTGAAACGACACCGTATGAATTATAGTTTGGGAAGAAACATAGATTGTCGTTCCTTAAAGTTTGGGGTTGTGAAGCCTATGTAAAGAAGTTACAGCCGGACAAGCTTGAACCCAAAGCGGAAAATGCGTCTTCATAGGATACCCGAAGGAAACTATTGGGTATACCTTCTATCATAGATCCGAAGGCAAAATCTTCGTTGCCAAGAATGGATCCTTTCTAGAGAAGGAATTTCTCTCGAAAGAAGTGACTGGAAGGAAAGTAGAACTCGACGAGGTTGTCGAACCTTCTCTCGAAATTGCGGGTAGCGCAACAACGGAAGAAGTTCCTGTGGTGCCTGCGCCAGTTAGAGAGGAAGCTAATGATAATGATCATGAAACTTCGGTTGAAGTTGCCAAAGAGCCTCGCAGGTCAACGAGAACTCGTACCACTCCAGATTGGTATGATACCGTTATGAGTGTCATGTTGGTGGACAATACCGATGACCCTGAGACATATGAGGAAGCAATGATGAGCCCAGATTCCAATAAATGGCAAGAAGCCATGAAATCCGAGATTGGATCCATGTACGAAAACCAAGTATGGACTTTGGTGGACTTACCGGATGGCCGGAAGGCTGTCGAGAACAAATGGATTTTCAAGAAGAAAACATATGCTGATGGTAACGTTACTGTCTATAAAGCTCGACTTGTCGCAAAGGGGTTTCGACAAATTCAAGGAGTTGACTACGATGAGACTTTCTCACCAGTAGCGAAGCTAAAGTCTGTGAGGATTATGTTAGCAATCGCTGCATATTATGATTATGAGATATGGCAGATGGATGTCAAAACAGCATTCCTCAATGGAGACATTGATGAAGAGTTGTATATGATGCAACCCAAAGGTTTTGTCGATCCTAAAGATGCTAACAAGGTATGCAAACTTCAACGGTCCATCTATGGATTGAAGCAAGCATCCCGAAGTTGGAATCAACGTTTTGATAAGGTGATCAAAAGTTTTGGTTTTATACAAACTTATGGAGAAGCTTGTATTTACAATAAAGTGAGTGGGAGCTCTGTAGCATTCTTAATACTATATGTGGATGACATATTGTTGATTGGGAATGATGTAGACCTTCTTAATAGTGTCAAGGAATATTTGAATAATAGTTTTTCAATGAAAGATCTTGGCGAAGCAGCTTACATATTAGGCATAAAGATTTATAGAGATAGATCAAAACGCCAAATATCATTGTCACAAAGTACATATTTGGACAAAGTTCTAAAGAGGTTTGGAATGGAAGATAGCAAGAAAGGGTTCTTGCCCATGTTGCCCAATACGACCTTGAGTAAAACTCAAAGTCCGACATCGGCAGAAGATAGAGAAAGGATGAGTAAGACTCCCTATGCCTCAGCCATAGGATCTCTAATGTATGCCATGCTATGTACTAGACCCGACATTGCATATGTTGTTAGTTTAACTAGCAGATATCAAAGTGATCCAGGAGTGGATCATTGGACAGCGGTCAAAAACATCCTTAAGTACTTGAGAAGAACTAAGGATATGGTTCTTTCTTATGGAGGTGATGAACAGCTCGTTGTTAATGGTTATACCGATGCTAGTTGGAACACCGATCCGGATGATTCTAAATCACAATCTGGATACGTATTTATTTTGAATGGTGCAGCAGTAAGCTAGAGGAGTGCAAAGCAAAGCGTTGTGGCGAGATCTTCAACTGAATCGGAATACATGGCTGCTTCGGAGGCTTCACAAGAAGCGATATGGATGAAAGAGTTCATTATAGAGCTGGGTGTGGTTCCTAGTGCGCTGGACCCAATGTCTATCTACTGTGATAACATGGGTGCCATAGCCAATGCGCAAGAACCAAGGTCACACAAGAAGCTGAAGCACATCAAGCTACGTTTTCACGCTATTCGAGAACATATCCAAGATGGGGATATAAAGATTTGCAAAGTACACACAGATCTGAATGTGGCGGATCCGTTGACTAAACCTCTCCCGAGGGCAAAACATGACCAACACCAAACTGCCATGGGTGTTCGCGCGGTATATTACCATGTAATCTAAATTAGATGACTCTAGTGCAAGTGGGAGACTGTTGGAGATATGCCCTAGAGGCAATAATAAATATATTTATTATTATATCTTTGTGTTTATGATAAATGTTTACATTCATGCTATAATAGTATTAACATGGAAACATTAATACTTGTGTGATTTGTAGACTAAAATAAGAGTCGCTAGTAAAGCCTCTATATAATACTAGCTTGTTGGTTAATAGATGATTGTGGTTTCCCTATCATGAACATTGAGATGTTATTAACAACAAGATCATATCGTTAGGAGAATGATATGGTGGACATACTCCTATAGATAAGCGTAGCATAAAGATCAAGTCATTTTAATAGTTCAATTGCTATATGCTTTCTGATACATAGTAATCTAATTCCTTCGACCATGAGATCATGCATATCACCTTTACCGGATGGATGCTTTGATGACATCAAACACCACACCGTAACTGGGTGGCTATAAAGGTGGCATTGAGTGTTAGGAAAGTATTGGTTGAAACACATGGATCAAGAATGGGATTTGTCCATCCATATGACGGATAGATATACTCTGGGCCCTCTCGGTGAAATGTCATCCAATTAGCTTGCAAGCATGTGACTGGCTCACAAGGGATCACATATCACGGGAACGAGAAAAGAGTACTTATCAGTAACGAGGTTGAACTAGGTATGCAGAGATATCGACGATCATAACCTCGGATAAGTAAACTATCGTGAGACAAAAGGAAATTGATATCGTATGTAAGTGGTTCATTCGATCGCAAAGTAATCGTAGAAATATGTGGGAGCCATATGAATTTCTAGATTCCTCTATTGGTTATTGTTCGGAGAAGTGTCTCGATCATGTCCGCATAATTCACGAACCGTAGGGAGACACACTTAAGGATTCGACGTTGTTTGAGTAGTTATGGAATGATGAGAAAGAGACCGAATGTTGTTCGGAGTCTCGAATGGGATTCGAGATAACACGAGGAGATCCGGAATGGTCCGGAGAATAAGATTCATATAAGGAAAGTCCCGTTTCGGAGTTGGAGAATGATTCCGGAGTTTTCATCGAGAATGTTCTAGAAGGTTCCGGAATGTCCGACACTCCGGAGGGGAAGGGTACATGAATGTGTTATATCAAGTTGGTTTGATTGCATCATGTACTAAGTGTCATCGCTGAACAAAATAGAGGATTAAATCAAATCCTTGTTTGAAAAGTCAAACGCCAAGTTTGAAAGTCAAACGACTATTTTTGGGAAGTGGAAAAGGAGGAGGAAACCGAGTTGGGGAGGAGTCCCTCCTCCCCACCGCCGTCGCACCACCAAGCCGAGTAGGGGAGGGACTCCCCTCCCCTTGGCTGGCCCCCTCCACCTATAAAAGGAGGGGCAGGTCTCCCCTCCTAGACATAAGATCCTCTCCTCCAAACCCTAGCCGCCGGCGCCGCCACCTCGACTGCCGCCGCCCTAGGGAAAACCGCCGCCGCCGCCTAGCTAACCCTAGCCGCCGGCTTGCCCCCTCCTCGGCGTGTCTAAACCCTAGATCGTCGAGGGACTCTCTCATACTCCACCATACTCGCTCCGGCTTAAGGCAAAGCCCTGCGAGATCTCCCCTCTACTTCCGGTACCATGCCGTTGTGCTGCCGTAATCGCGAGGAGAGTGCTACAACCTCCGTTGCCTGCTGGAACAAGGGAGAGGAAGGTCTTCGTCGAGTACCGAACGTGTGACCGACTGCGGGAGCGCTGCCGGAACGCAGCGCCGGAAGGATCGTCTACGCGATCTTGAGATCGGGAAGAGTACGACTACATCACCCACGAGAATCTGCTCTCGTTAAACACTTTGGAATCTTCGAGGGTGAGTTATTCCATCGACTCGTTGCTACAATCTAGTAGATAGATCTTGGCTTGTTTGTTTGTATGCGATAGAATTTTTTTGTTTTCCATGCTATGAAACCCTACAGATCGGCTGTGTTAGATTCTGCGAGTGTATACAACGTGAGCAAGTCAGATTTTCTCATGCGGAAGATAAGGTTTGATCTTGACGAGCCTAGCATGTACAGACATGGTCTCAGAACACGGATCACCGAAAGGTAAAGCATGAGTCATATAGTAGATATGATGAACATGTTGATTGTTCGCCATTGAAGCTATATCAACTCTCGTGGTGATCGGTTTTGGTGTGGTGGATTTGGTTCGTGTGATCACTAAAACAATGTGAGGGATATTGTTTTGAGTGGGAGTTCAACGATAATATGATTAAAAGTTGAACACTATTTATCATAAATTAAATCAAAGTGAATTTGCATAATTGTTGTAGTCATTGGCATCCGTTTACCACCTTGCGCTTAGTTATAATTGAGATGATAGAACTATAGAATTCTGGTTAGTTACTTTACGAACTGGTATCGTATTGTTTTGAAGTGTTAATCTAAAGTTTAAAAGTCCTATTGCAAACTTTTAGTAAGTTCCGGTTACTCCATGAAGTTTAATAATTGGTATTAAATCAAGAGTGACAATTCCAAGTGTTAGTGTATGAGTATCATGTTTGTCTCCATGATTCTTAATATTCAAAGGATTGTCTTAATATCAAGGTTATCTAGGATCTGAAAGAGTTGTTTCAGAAACCATGATGTGTGGAAGATATTGTGATACCTAAAATGAAGTTTTGGTTGCAACATGATAGAGTATAATATGGCAAAAGTCATGTTTTCATATTTGATGAGAATTTGCAAAAGGTTGGAGACACTAGTTGTCCTAATCCTCCAAAAGGTTTTGGAGAGCAACATTATACTCGCGATTCATCGTTATAAGCTAAAAGTAGTTTGATCATGGATAATTCCATGATAAAGGTGAATATTTGATGTAGGTAAAATGTTTACTACACCAAGAGATTACTAAAGAAAGGAATTTGAAAGAACACCAAACATTTGATGATGGTGCAAGTCCAAAGACATTGGTATTTTACTATACATGCTTTGGACTATGTGTCATGTATATGGCTCCACTATTGATGTTGATAGATTCTTTCAAACAGAAAAAGGAAATACTGAAAGAGAATCTCATAAATATATGGCAGAAACGAAAAGACTAGAATTGTTCAGCTTAAGTATATAGATGATATACATGTTATGGCTATATTCTTTGCTTATTAAACAATGTGGTTCTTAAGTATTTGGTACTGAATTTTTTGGTGTGAATCGTCATACGAAACAACACAATTCATGAACTACAATGGCCTAAGTAACTAGCAAAAGAATATGTGATGATGTTCATCGAGAACAAATAAAGGGTTATTGTGCTGCTTGTTAAACATCAAAGATTGCCTTCAAGATTTGTTTTATCAGGTATTATGAGAACAAAAGGGTTATTCAAATAATTTCCGTAATCCATAAAAGATAGATGATTCACAAAACTCGTTGGAGAAATCACATCCATAAAACTAGTGCTAAAAATGTCGAGAGACAAATTGATTGAAAGATCACTGAGGAAGTGACATCGCCGTTTAAATTATATTGGAAAGAAAACAGGAAGAAACTCCATGTGGATGGAATTTTGGAGTCTTTTTGATTTTTGATCAAATGACGCTTGTGAAACTTTCCTAGAGATAATTAAAACTTTGTTCATAGGCCAAAAGGGAACGAATGACTAGCTTATTGGAACTTGTACATATTATTGTATGAAGTCCATTATGTGTAGTCAAGAGAGATGGATTTCAACTTCATATGCTTTCTCCGAAAATTTGAGTGAATATATGAATATTTACTTAATAAGGATGAAGTATGAAACATTTGAAAAGTTCAAAGATTTTCAAGATGAAGTGCAAAATCATTGTAACAAGAATATAAATAGTTTATGATAAGATCATAAAGGAAGATATTTGAGTTACAAGTTTAGCATAATACCTAAGATTTAAGAAATCGTTCTGTGGATTTGCATTTCCCGAAACACCATAAGAGTATTGTCACATCCCAAGATTTTCCAAATCTTGTAATGTGAAAAATAAATAAATAAATAAAACTTTGTTGATTTTCAGGGTGAGAGGAAACTTTTGATTCCAATTGGGGACCTTCAAACCTATTTTGATATTTTGGATCTTTTAATAAAAAGATTTGATTTTCAAATGAAAAGGTAGAAATTTAAAAAAGGATTATTTTATAAGCCAAATTAAAATTTGTCCAAGCCTTTGAAATAAAATATTTCTATTTGATAAAAATAGAAAAGGTTTATTTAAAATAAATTAATAAGGATTTATTATCCAAGTTTATTAAAAATAAAGGTTTTACTATTTTAATTAAACATCAAAACTTATTTATTTTAAACAAGTTTTCCAAGTATCCTTTATTTTCAAATAAAACCTACTGATTTGGTTTTGATAATATTTAGGTTTCAAAATGGAGTTTTGAATAAATCAAAATCTATTTGATTTAATAACAAAGGTCTATTTATTTAATTATTAATGGTCCCTAAAATAAAAATATTATTTTGGTCTTTGGACTTTGGTTTATGTTGTTAAACAGAACCAAAACCCAATACAAGTGTGGTGAATGTTTGAATTGATTTGATTGCTTGATTGGTTGTTTGAATTTCAAAACAGAAAATAGAATTAGAAAAAGAAAAAGCTTTCAGGAAAAAAAATAGAAATGGACACAGCCCAGCCGGCCAGCCCAATAGGCCCAACCAGCCCAGCTTTTCTCCCTCCCGAAGAAAACGTTTCGCACCCAGTTTTTAACCCGCAGAGTGACTGACGAGTGGACCCTCTTCCCTAACTCTCTCACTCACTGACGCCAGGACCCCACCTCTCCTGTTCATCGTCTTCGAGCCCGCGCCGATTACTCCCTGCCGTTGCAGCCATTACTCCGGCGATCAATACACGTTGATTCCGCGACCGTTACTCGCCGTGACTGCGCCCTATTAACCGCCCTGGCCTCCTCTCCATTTCCCCTCACGCGCCTCCCTCTCTCTGCCCCAGGTCGTCGTAATTTCGAGCCGCACACTCACTGCTCCGACGATCTCCCTCCTCGATTCCGGCCGAACCTCGCCGCCCCTTACCTTCCTAAGCACACCGTCGTGATTCCCACTCCCAGGCGCACCTGTCTGTGCCCTCCGTTCAACCGCGGGCGCCCCAGAGCGTCGACTTCGACAACTTCTGAGCGTCGCCGCGTCTGCTTCCTACTCCGGTGAACTCCACAGGTAAACTCTGTTCGCCCCAGCACTCCTCGATGATACTCCCACACTCGCCACACTCTCCTGCATCTGACCATGCTCTTGTCTTGCCTTAGGGCGATCTGTAGCGTCGACCCCGACCACGAACAGAACCATCTGACGCCGACGACGACTCCGACAAACGATTACTCTCGCTCCAGTGCGCCCCTCGCCAGACCAACACCACCACGAGCTTCACCATGACCTCCTGAACCCGGTGAGCACCTCCCCTTCCCTCCTTGCTTCCTAGAACCGCCGCTAGCCCACCGTCTGAGCGTGCGCCGCCGTCTGCCGCCGCCAGCGCCGCCACTAGATGGCAAGCGTGCTGCGCGCCGTTGGATCTTAATAGTACGCACGCGATAGAATCTTAGCCGAAGGGGTATCGATATATCTGTGTCGTGCGTTGTTAGTTTAATCCTACGGCCAGCATCACTCGATCCACCCGAACCGGTACCGACGAATAGGAAAACGCCGCGTGTCACTAGTTCTGTTTAAAACAAAGTTTGAATCTGATTTAGATGCAAATTTGAAACCCTTATAACTTTTGATCCACACGTCCAAAATTTACAAACTTTATATCAATGGAATCAGTGGAACAAGCCCTAGCCAACCATTCAATTTGTTTAGTAAAAAGTTTTTGTTAGATTGTTTGTTTTTGCAGAAACATTTGTATGCTTATTAGGTTGGAAAAAATATTTCGAAATGATTTTGAAGTTGAAATCTTTGCAAATTAGTTTGTTGTGAACCTACTGATCTTAGGAACCAACTTGTGGATTTAAAAATTTATTTGGTGAAGATTAGGATGGATTAGTTGAATTAGCCCATTTCTAGCCAAATAAAAATATGGATTTTGTTATGAAAATGATTTTGGAGGAAAAACTTAGGAAAATTGTTTTAAATCAAACCTACTGACCCTAAACACCAAGTTTTGGGAATTAACAACCTATTTGGTGAATAACATAAAGTTGTTGCTTTGCTAAAAACCATTTTTCACCACATGAAATAATGTTTGGTTTTAAAAATGATCTTTAGATAAAATCCTTTTGCAAATGGTTTTGCCACTTTGGAAAATGACCACTTTGAGCCTTACAATGTTTAGAGCCTAGTAGAAACCACCTTTGCAAATAAAACTATCTTTTGCATGCTTGCATGCATGACTTAGTTCCTATGATTTTATGTGTGATGTTTTGCTTGATTAGTTATTGGTTGGAATGCTAGTTGATATTGTGTTTGCTTGATTGATTGTAGTGAAGTTAGAAAAGTGTGAGACTAGCAAGATCAAGAAGTGAACCAACATTCCCTACCAAAAAGGCAAGTGACACTATCATCTAAAGTCCTACTATTTTCATTATATACTTAGTGGATTTTGAAACATGCATGAAAAGAATTTCTATACTTATGCTATGCTAAATCCTAATAGGATACCCTATATATTCCTTAGTGAAAACAATGTAGTTGTAAAATGCTTAGCCATGTAGCATATTTTGAGAAGAGATACATGTTGAGATTTTATGAAGTTGAGAAAAGACTTGTGATTTTATATAATAAAACAAGGACTCAATGAACCACCTGGGTGGACAAGGTTACCCAAGTTTTGGACAAGGTGGCAACAAAAGGAACCATGTCTATGGCAATCTCTTTGTGTTGAGCACCAAAAGAAAACCACCCAGGGACTTAGAGATTGAACATGTTTCTCCAATTGTGGATTTCGTGTACAGCCACATGCTACATATGGCTCTGGCTTAGTCAACTACATTGGGAAGACCCATGCATTGTCTTCATGTACTGAAAATGAGGGAACTCGAAACCCTACATGGGTGCCTGAAGACAAGCTAGCAATGGTGTATGGGAGGACCCTCTGGAAAGACTTCGTCACATTCTCAATCTGCCAGTACTCCATCTTGGTGAGTACTAATCCAGCGGCCACTGGTGGCAACAAGATGAGAGTGTGTCATGTGGGTAAAGTGTACAACTTCTGCAGAAGATAATAAAATCTAAGTACTTAGCCGAGTCCCCGGTTATGGACAATACTGAGCAACTAAAGCTTGAAGCTATGGGAAATCTCGACATTCCAATTTCTAAAAGAAAAACTTTAAAGTGATAACAAAAGACTTGCAACACTTGGGGGTACCAAGGGGCTCAAGATATTTGGATAAAAACTTGATGCACTTGGGGATTTACCAAGGGGCTCAAGAGGTTTTGATGAAAACTTGAAGCACTTGGGGTTACCAAGGAGCTCAAGAGATTTTAACAAAGACACTTGGTGGATTCCAAGGAGTTCAGAAAGATTTGACAAAAGATCAAAACCATTTTTAAAAGATAGGATAAATTATTGCTTTCTGCAAATGAGCCTTAAACCCTACTTAGCCATTTATGCATGTATTGATAGGATCCACTTATATTCTACATAGTAGTGAAACTTGCCAATACAATTCAAATGTATTGACCCTTGTGGCTGTAACTTGTAATGTTGCAGGTTTGATTGATTTTAGTGAAGATTGATTGATTAGGATTACAAAGTCTACAACCAACATGTTTGCCTGTGGCATTTTGAATATGAAGGACCCCATGCCTATAGATATTCTGCTGCAATGTAATGTAATAGCCAAATGAGCTATGTAATATGTAATAAAATTATGTTATCCCTGGTTATAAAGTTATATTATGACCTTTGTTTCTTGATATTACATCTTAACTGTGGATGCTAGCTATTGATCCAGGGACTAGCATTGCAATCACAGGGATCTCTACCTTATTAAAGGTTGGGATAATACTAGGTGTAGTTCACAGCGGGATAGTACTATGAAGATATATTGTATGACAATATTATCAACATGTTTTAACCCCAAGGAACTAAAGGTCTCACCAAAGGACCAAATTTGTACAAAGCCATCTCATTAGAGAATGAGTGATGCGTAGAGACGCAAAGACATGCAATTACACACGGACCTGAAAGTGTCAGATCCGGAGATCAGTTGACCACTAGCAATCGTGTACATACGACACCAGAAAGCCATAGGTGTTGAATACACAAAGGTTTAAAACTAGATTATTGACTCTAGTGCAAGTGGGAGACTGTTGGAGATATGCCCAAGAGGCAATAATAAAGTGGTTATTATCATATCTTCATACTTATGATAAATGTTTACATACCATGCTATAATTGTATTAACCGGAAACATTAATACTTGTGTGATTTGTAAACATAAAAGAGTCCCTAGTAAAGCCTCTTGTTAAACTAGCTTGTTGGTTAATAAATGATCATGGTTTCCTGATCATGAACATAGAGATGTTATTAACAACAGGGTCATATCATTAGGAGAATGATGTGATGGACATACTCCTATAGTTAAGCATAACATAAAGATCAAGTCATTTAATATAGTTCATTTGCTATAAGCTTTCTGATACATAGTAACCTAATTCCTTCGACCATGAGATCATGTTAATCACCATCACCGGAAGGATGCTTTGATGACATCAAACACCACACCGTAACTGGGTGGCTATAAAGGTGGCATTGAGTGTTTGGAAAGTATGGGTTGAGGCACATGGATCAAGAGTGGGATTTGTCCATCCATATGACAGATAGATATACTCTGGGCCCTCTCGGTGGAATGTCATCCAATTAGCTTGCAAGCATGTGACTGGCTCACAAGGGATCACATATCACGGGAACGAGAAAAGAGTACTTATCGATAATGAGGTTGAACTAGGTATGCAGAGATACCGACGATCAAAACCTCGGATAAGTAAACTATTGTGAGACAAAGGGAAATTGGTATCGTATGTAAGTGGTTCATTCGATCGCAAAGTAATCGTAGAAATATGTGGGAGCCATATGAATTTCTAGATTCCTCTATTGGTTATTGTTCGGAGAAGTGTCTCGATCATGTCCGCATAATTCACGAACCGTAGGGAGACACACTTAAGGATTCGACGTTGTTTGAGTAGTTATGGAATGATGAGTAAGAGACCGAATGTTGTTCGGAGTCTCGGATGGGATCCGGGATATCACGAGGAGATCCGGAATGGTCCGGAGAATAAGATTCATATAAGGAAAGTCATGTTTCGGAGTTGGGGAATGATTCCGGTGTTTTCATCGGGAATATTCTAAAAGGGTCCGGAAGGTCCGGCACTCCGGAGGGGAAGGGTACATGAATGTGCCATGACAATATGGAATGGTTGAATCATGTACTAGGTCACTTGGCTGGGCAAAATAAAGGAAGAAATAAAATCCTAGTTTGAAAGTCAAACGCCAATTTGAAAAAGTCAAACGACAAGTTTGATTGGTGGAGAGAGAGTAGGAAACCTACTTGGGGAGGAGTTCCCCTCCCTCCACCCGCTGGCCAAGGAGGCCGAGTTGGGGGAGGACTCCCTCCTCCCAACCGACCACCCTCCACCTATATAAGGAGGGGTAGGGCGCCCCTACCCCTCACACCCAAAAACCCTAGCCCTCTCCTCCAAGTCGCCGGCGCCACCACCACCTTGTGCTGCCGCCGCCTAGGGCACCTCCAACTCGGCGAGTTGGGGTGATCCCCAAACCCTAGCCGCCGGATACAATCTCCCCTTGGTGCCCTCTAAACCCTAGATCACCAAGGCCTCTCTCATACTCCACCATACTCGCTCTGGCTTAAGGCGAAGCCCTGCGATATCTCCCCTCTACTTCCGGTACCACGCTGTCGTGCTACTGGAATCGCGAGGAGAGTGCTACAACCTCCGCTGCCTGCTGGAACAAGGGAGAGGAAGGTCTTCATTGAGTACCGAACGTGTGACCGACTGCGGAAGCGCTGCCAGAACGCAGCGCCAGAAGAATCGTCTACGCGATCTTGAGATCAGCAAGTGTACAACTACATCACCCACGAGAATCTGCTCTCGTTAACCGCTTTGGATCTTCGAGGGTTAGTATTCTATCGACTCGTTGCTATAATCTAGTAGATAGATCTTGGCTTGATCATAGATTAGATCTTGATTGTGTGTTCATGCGGTAGAATTTTTTTGTATTCCATGATACGAACCCCAACAATAGCATGAATGTAAACATTTATCATAAACACAAAGATATAATAATAACTACATTTATTATTGCCTCTAGGGCATATCTCCAACAATAAGTGCACAGATCAATTATAGCTAGTTTTGAAGTAAAGATATCGAACCCACAGAGAGCTATTGGTAAAGGTCTTAATGCCCCTCGTCACTATCTACCAAAGGATACTTGTAAGTTGCCTTTGATCTTAAGTAAAGAGTGTTTGAAAGGTTTTTGGTTGTATGCATAAAAGTAATTAAAACGATTAAAGAAAACAAGTAACAAGATTGTGTGAAAGCGTGGTTGAACTCAATAGGGCAAAAATGTTTTCGAGGATGTAGGATACACCTCTAGCATGGAATTGTCATTATTAATAATTTAAGATAATATACTTCTTATGTCATGAGATGTGTGGAGAGAGCTCCATAATAAGGTGTTCACTACAAGGCTCATAGGAGGAAACTTTGATGAGCCAAGAGTAAGGTCACCTCTACCTCTAAATAATCACTGCAATGTCTGAGAGCAGTCACCCATACAAACCACTGCAATTAAGGGTTTCCCCATGGATATCGTAATTATCTTAGTGAGTCCCACTTTATTCCTCCTTTGGCCGTGTAGGTCACGAGCCGGCGCCAATCTGTCATGGGGCCATTCCGGGTACGATCCAAAAAGCACATCCAAAGGATTTATCCCTCCCTTTATTCCCGAGGGAATGGTATGTGGTCGACTACACATACCATCTGAAGAGAGATATCAAACACAAATCATAAATCTATCATAGATCAACAAGTCATATGGACACACGAATAGATCATCTTTATTGCAAATTCATAATAGTGTTAGGGTTTCTCCATCTCCCCAAGAACAAAAGAACTACTCACATATGAAAGCAATCAACAACATCATCATAATCAAATAGATGGATAAAAGTACTGAAATAAATCTAGTGCAAACCACAATTGAATCTGGAATTACAACAAGATCTATAGATGAGAGATGGGGGTAATGGTGGTGATGTAGATGCAGCGGTTGATGATGAAGGGGATGATGTGTTGTCCTCCAATGATCTATGAATCAGCAGGGATTTTACCCTAGCCAAGTTCCTCCTTTAGATCCCTTTCATATGTGGTTTTTCGTGGTTTCTGGTGGCTGTGAATGTCGGATATCCCTTTCGTCTTTGCCAGGAGAAAGTATTTGACGAGGCGAATCTGGTGACACATGGTATGGGCTGACGGTACCGGTCATTATCGACACTGATTGCTTCCCTCGGTTGGCATTTTCCCTAGGAGCGAAGGCAAATCCATAAAATGACTTTTATCAATTAAAAATATCATATTATAGCATAATATGATAGCTCTAATTGATATGTTCATATAAGATTTAATGATTCAGGATCCTACTGAAATAAAGACAAAAAGGTGTGTGCAGACGCAGTGAAATACAAAGGTCCCTACTTTATTTATGCAAAATAAAAGGTAAATATACTTCAATTTTGGACTCATCAACGGGCGGCACCTCCTCCTCCTCCACGGGGGCTCCTCCTTCACGGACGGCGACAAGCAGCACTACAAGACGGCGACGAGCGGAGGCTCGTGAGATTTAGGAGCGAGGAGAGAGGGAAGGGGAAAGGAGGACGGGAAGGGGGAGCAGCGCTCACTCCGACGGTTCTCTCACGACGGCATGCATCGGCTTCGAGCAGGAGTGCGTGTCCCACTAGTCGAAGCCCTACGCAGTACTCGCCCGTCGTGTGTGTCGATCAGGTCGAGTGAGTATCCCTAGCCTAGCTTATGCGAGGCGTATTTCGACTGGATGTGCCTCGTATAGTCGAGGCCCCTAGTCAAATAATATACAGAGGCTATGTTTATCACAAAATGATTTCTAGCCTAGTGGCTAGACACCCACTCCCTTGGTCACACCCATGTTCGAATCCTGGTGGCAATATTCTTTTGAAAACTTTTTTCAAAGGCCATTATTAATATAAAAACATTGTCCACCCTTGGGCCCACCTCAGTTACTCAAGGCGCATCTAGCAGTGATGCGCCTCCAATATCCAAAAATACAAAGACGCACATGACAAGGTGCGCCTCCAGTATTGGGGCACGTACCACCACCGGGCTCACCAACCTTAGTCGAGGCGCATCAGGTACATATGCGCCTCGAGTAAGGGAAGGCAGCCAGATCTGTCCCGTACATGAAATATAGGAGACGTACCCTTCACAGATGCACCTCCACTATTCAAATATACAAGACGCATCCTTAAGCCATGCGCCTTGTATATTTAGTGGGGACGCATATGGTTAGGATGTGCCTCCTATAATCCTATCTCCTATAGGGTTTTCCCTAGTGGTGTCAAGGCCAAATCAGAAAGTCTGAAATAGGAAGCAAACATTAAACCTCCAAAGGAATGGGGGGATTTGAACACCCATATAAACGGCAGTCTCGAGCTCTTGATGTCTTTCCATCTCGGCATGGCGGATTTGGCGGCCGCACGGTAATCTCGAGGAAGAGGACGTACTAGTCCTCATGGGGACGCCGCCTACGATAACTGGATATAAGGTCACTGGCTGCAACGGAGCGACCGAGGAAGAGAGCTCGATGGGGGGGGAGGGGAATGGTGGTTTTAGTTTTGGCGGTGACGGTGAGGGTTTCGATAGGAGGTGACCGAATATCTCTTGCCCCCTTTTTTGCTGTAGTGGAAAAGCTCCCGCCATCGTCATGGTTGGACGCGCTCGCGCGAGGAGAGCCGCTTTTTGCTTCAGGTGAGCACACGACAAGGGTGGCTCCCTGGGAACGCCCAATTCAAGTGTTTTAGTTGGGCTGGCTGCTTTAAAGTTCGCGCCGACGCAACCCAATCTTGCATGCGGAAATCTAAACGTGCTGACTTCGTCGCTAACGAGACTGCCCGACCTTAAACATGCCCTAAAATCTTCCTCAACAACAAAATAGTACCGAGCCGTATGTGTGTGACTGACCACCACATCGGTTCTCCCGTGCCACTGCTAGGCCGGGGCAACGTGAGGTCTCCACAACACTGCATGCCTTTTTCCCTGTACTTGCTAGTTCTGAGTCGCATGAGAACTTCTTATGTCTCACTCACCTCTTTTGCTATTGAATTTATCTCGCGATTCAGTTGCAATTAAGTTGTAACTAAAATTTTAATGTTGCAACTGATAATTAGTACAAATTGTGTAAGTTGCAACTAGGTTGCAACTAAAAATTAACCCAAATAGTAAGATGATGTCAGCGACCTAGACATAAGAAGTTCTTAGATAGTCGCTTCTTTTTTTTTGCAAAATTTTACCAATCTATTAATAATTATCAACAAAGTATAAAGAGTCATAAAAGTTACGAATAGATCATTGGACCATCCGACGACTTTTTTAAATAATATATTTTTTTAATCTTTTTTAAATATACTGTATGTTTTTTAAAATTTATAAATCTAGCGTTTTGTCGGCCTAGGCCAAGCCGAATGTCCACAGTCAGTCTAGAGCAAACCGATTAGGGAAGTACTACGCGTCCCCCGGGGGATAAAAATTTCTGATCCCCCGGGTCCTCTTGCTGACGCGTGTCCACCTAAATTCCCTTTTTGCTACACTTAGACCAACATTTGCTACATACGCCCCGCTTTTGCTACACTGTAGCAGAAAACGGTTTGACCCAGAAATAGAAAAACAGATTGGACCTCGTCGGAGAGTTCGCCGGAGACCTCGCCGGAGACCATGTAGCAATTTTTTTTAACTAATGTAGCAAAATCGACTTCGCCGGAGAATTGCCGGAGACCTCGCCGGATACCTCGTAGCAAGAAGTTTGTGCTATTGTAGCAAAATCATAAAACATATGTAGCAATATAATTATGTTAATGTAGCAAAAGTCGACTTCGCCGGAGCAAAAACTTGTAAGAAAAAAATTCAATGTAGCAGCGCCGCTCGCCGCAGGTAGCAACACCAGAACCCGTATGTAGCAGGACCGGTCGCCATGTGTAGCAGAGCCTCTCGCCGAAGGTAGCACCACCGCTCACCGCAGGGTAGCAACGACTGTCGCCATATGTAGCAACACCAGAAGTTGTATGTAGCATATTTGGTCATGGTGTGTAGCATCGCCGCGGGGATAGCTCATTTGGTCACGGCGGGGCTAGCCATGGCGGAGCAGCGTGGGCGCAAAATAGGACGCTGTCTCCAGTGACGACGACGGACGGCCACTGGTGTGGGATGCGGAGGCGGAGCAGCGGGCGACGGCCATGGGGAGAGAGAGCCATCGTGTTACAGCAGCGACCACATACCCCGCGGGGGCGAGCTTTCCATGGAGGCACGACATGATAGAGACGCATCAGCGGAGCTCCCTAGGACGACGACCATGGCGGGTGGCCTCCATCTCCATGGAGCCGCTGGGGGATGTGGCGGCGAGAGCTAAGGCGCTGCAGCGACAGGGGGGTCGTGGCGGTGTGCGGCGCTGGCTGCAGCGGCTGGAGGACGTGGCGGCGCGCGGCTCGACAGCGTGACCTGCAAGCGCGCGGACGGCGTGGAAGCAGCGGCAGGCGCGCGCGACAGCAACAGCAATGGATATGACGGGATGTGCAGCGAACACGAAGTGATTTGGTTGTTTGATGGGACCCAGTGCGGAGGGCGGAAAACGAGCGACCCGGGGGATCGAACGCAGCGATCCCCCGGGGGAATCCTATCGTTTTCTAACCGATTAGGCGTTCGGCCAGGATCCACCATCCAGTCGGCTAGTCCTAGACCGAATGGTCCTTTCGATCAGGCTCAGACCGACTGGGTCAGCCTAAAGCCGATTAGACCACTCGGTCAAGACCAAACCGACTGTCTACATACTACTACGTTCATGCGTGTGAATTGGGAAGCTGATGATCAGTGTGCTGCTCGATCTACTTTACCGCGTGTATTCAAAGCAAATTCATGCATGGCCTGATGGTGCGTACGCCGCGCCAGCGCCAGTTGGCTTTCTGCTGACCGAAACGGCATTTGGCTCGGGTTAGGCCGATTGGGGCTGTTACGCGGACCTGCAATCGGTTAGCTGCTGGCCGAGTCAGGCTCAATTGGCTTGGTCCATGCCGATTAGTCTAGTCGGATTGACCTAAGTTGACAAAACGCTAGCTTTGTAAATTCTAAAAAACATATAATAGATCTGATTATTTTTTTAAAAATGTATTATATAAAAAATATTCGCGGCCATCTTACCACCTGACTCCAACTGGAGTACTCCGTAGAGTGTAGGCCGTATACATTGTGTGCCGTTTGAACATAGATTCATATTCATTATATACACTGCACTCAACATCACCAAAACTTACCTTCGGAGTAAGGTTTTCTTTCGCCGAACTTGATCATATGCTGGCAGCTGGCTACTCAGTACTCACACCAACTCATGTGCCTTCTTCTTCCATCAGTATATTAGCTAGCTACACAAAAAAAAAAGGCACGTCCAAGCAGATCGATCCATGGATATTTCATACGTAGATAAGTAATCCAGGGTGTATCCTTAAAAAAAACTGTACAACGCGTCTGCACTCTGCAGGATCGTAGCAGGTGTAAGCTGACTGGCTGTATGCTACAATTTGATACATTTAAACTACACTTCGATCTCCAATGGCGCGAAGCCATGCACGTCCCCGCCTATGTCATGCGGCATCCCGCACTTTTGCGCCTCCAGTTGGTCCTCTTCCTCCTCGTCGCCGGCTTTCGGGACGAGCCGCGCGTACGCCTGTTCGGCAGGGTATCTGCTGCACACGTACAGGTAGACCGCGAGGACGAGCACGGTCATGAAGGACAGGTACCACCCGAACTGCAGGTTGACGAGCGCCCTGGCGCGGTGGAGGCTGGCCTTGTCGTGGCAGCGCACCGTGTCGCGGCCGTCCTCCCGCACCAGCGAGCATCCCTTGGGCACCATGCTCGGCACCCACACCATGGCGCCGATCACCGCCAGCCACACCCCGTGGAACATCACGCACGCCGACCGGGCCAGGCTCACCGCGAAGCTCCGCGGGAAGCCGATACCTAGGAGCGCCGTGCCGAGGCACGCCGCCACGACCACCTGCAGGATCCAGTGGAACTGGCCCTCCACGCCCGCGTGCGTCGTGGAGTGGAAGTGGAACACCACCAGCTCCTGCGCGAACACCACGGACACCAGGAGGAGGCACAGCGCGCGGCGGCCCGGGGAGCGGGCTCGGTCCAGGTGGACGGCGGCGCCCGCGTAGACGATCAGCGCGAGGCAGATGACAGCGTGCTCGTGGTTGTGGAGCCGGTCCGACGGAATGGAGCCGTCGGCGTCGAACGGCAGGAACGTCGAGTGGTCCACGAACATCTCCATCACCAACTCCACGGCGCTGCCGGCCATGACGAGGGCGGGCTCCAGGTACCGGGCGCGCCGCACGGGGAACCAGACCGGCGCCACGTACGAGTCCGGGCGCAGCGAGAAGAGCCTAACGTGGTTGAACAGGTGCCACAGGCCCACGGCGAAGAAGCCGGCGCCGGGCAGGATGTGGCCGATGCTGCTGCGCGGCGTGCCGACCATCGCCGGGGCTGCTCGAGGATCGACCCGACTACTGTTCCTCCCCTTGGGCCGCTACACTGGTTATTTTATACTAAAAAGGGAGCTCGCCTTGAGTAAGCGATAAATCCGCCAAGATGTTGCTTGTAAGTCAGCACAAGTGTTTTCGGTGTGTCCTCGACTCTGGTCGTTGTAGCAAGCAACTCGGCTGTTTTTTCAAACTAATAATCAAGCACGTGTACATGCACGTTTCATCTAATAGGAAATGGAAAATTAGATAAGTTATACTCCCTCCGTCTCAAAATCAAAATAGATGTCTCAGATTTATCAAAATCTAAATGAATCTAGACACTGTTAGTATATAGATTTTACAATTTTTGATAAACTTTCGACATCTATTTCGAAACTAAGGGAGTACATGAAAAACATGTACCTAGTTAATGTAGGATTTGATATTTGTTTTAGTAAAGTAATCCTCACAGACATGTCACAATAACTAAAGGCTTCTTAGAACGTACATCATACAAGCTTCTTAGAACCATGATAGCTTGTAAATACAAAAAAAATTACTTAGCGTGTGGTACACGTGATATAAGATATCTCAAACCAGTAAAGCACTACTTTTTATATTAAAAAAAATCAGGAATCAATTCACTATTCAAGAGAGGATAAGCTGATGAGTTTGTATCACTATTTAGTCATATGTTATACACCAAAAAGATAGCATTTCCCTGTCAAACCAAGTAAGAAATGAAGTTTATCGGACTACACCTCGCCGCCGTCGTCCTTGGTGTTTGGTTGTAGATGTCGCACCCTCGATCTAGCGTCGCCGCCACATTGGGTTTGTTTGGGATGGGAAGAAGAAAGTTGTACCCGATCCTGTGACGCCAGGTTCGTTTTGGTTCATGAGTAAAAAAACTACATAACCGGTAGGTTTTCTCTAGGAATAGGAATAGAAACGGAGCGATCAAACGTACGTATAAGGAACACCGGACGAAGGGAGAGACGCGGCGGACAAAAAACTGCTACGACGAAAACCACCTCTAGACAAATTATACAGTAGATAGAAGAAAAGAGATAGAGATAGAGATCTTACCAACCAAGTTCGTCATGAAGACCAAACTTGGGCTCGCAACGCTGACGGGCGCGCTTGCAAAAAAAAAAAAAAAACTGACGGGCGCGGCGATACGGCACGGGCCTAGCCTGAGACGGAATATAAGCACCCACCCCCACCCTCTCTAATCTCTATCCGTATTAACCCTAGCTGGTTCTTGTGAAAAAAAAGGAGCAATGTCCCGTGGCGGCGACGGCGACGGCCAAAACCAGGGAGAAGAAGCGGCAAGCAAAATCTCGTCCGTGATGCAGCCTTTACCAAGGCCGATCTTCTATAGCCGGAGGAGACGTTCCTCGCACCACTCCGACTCGCAGCGCCAAGAAGAGATGCTTGGAGCGGTGGGATCAGAAGAGGAGTCAGAAGAGGAGGAGGAAGAGGAGGAGGAGGAGGAGGAGGAGGAGGAAGAGGAAGAAGATGAAGAGAAGGATGACGAAGGGGACTCCATGGAGAGTGAGGAGAAGGATTTCGCTCAACACCGTAAATACTGGGAAAACAGATTTGGCAAGGGATATTTCGAAGTTTTGAGTGAGTATGCGTATCTGATTTTCGCATTTTTTCTTCTTCTAAATTTTCTTGTTACTACACGACTGTCTGCAGCAATCTTCCGTTAGGCCTTGTTACCGCACTAGTGGAACCAATCCAGCGATCCACCCAATCCCCTAGTGGAACTAGCTAATCCCTTCTCAGCTCAATACCCTCACCTGATGTTGTTTGTATGGGTATTAGGAAGCTTGGGTGGATTCCTGAGAAAGTCTGATTCAGTAATTTGAAACAACATTAAAACGTATCAAAGAACAGTTGGCAAACAGACAAATCTGCTCAGGCTTGCCGGATCAATGCTTAGCTAGAATTGCACCAGAAGCAGCAGCTTATTTTAACTTCATCCACATCATGCCATGGACACGCCAACAAATGCTCCGGAGGTAGATAGTGGAAGAAATCAAACTTGGTAGTTCCAGCAAATTCAAAGAATTAAGTCATGTTCAGTTTATTACTAATAGTTCAAAAAAGAATTAGTACTCAAATAATAACACAGATTGAAGATTTTTTACCCTCGGGTAGAGGCTTTGGTAAAATCAACATGATGATATATGCTGGTCAATTGAATAATATGAACAGTAGGGGTAGCTCCTGCTGTATTTTATTGCCAAGATGGGTGCACAAAACAAAGAGCTGAACTAACAAGTGCTTTCCATACAACTGTCAGAGAGAAAACATGAAAGAACTAAAGCAGGTCACAGGCTTTGACCAGTGTTCAGCAGTAAATTCATGTTATTTCTTTTAAAGCTGAAATTAGCAGATAAGAATGATATCAATATATAATGAACTAAGTATATATTGCTAAGGCAACAGCGAACAGTCAACTAATTTTGAAATGACAAGATTAAGTCTGATTTTCATAGATATAATTTCATATAGCCCACAAAACAATCAGTAAGATGAAAATTGGGTACAATGTGTGGATGAGCCCACTGTAACAGTGTTACAGGCAGTTTGTAACCAAATTAATTATGTTTTGTAACAGAACAATTGAGTAAATTCCACGCTCTCTTTAGTTGGTCCATTCCTATTAGAGTATTTTTCATACACACTTTACTAATTGGGTGTTACATGGGTGCAGCGACATTCAGTCCAATGCTCTTTACACACTACACACCGGGTTTTGTCCCGTTAGGGGCTGTTCGTGCCAGAAGTCTACAGATCTATTCCATCAAAATTTCTAAAATAAAACACCTGAAGTGGCCACTGGATGTGTATGGTGTGGTTGCGGCGCGGGACTATGTGGATAACAAACGCAACGTTCTGTTCTATCGTACAAGCCGTTGGTGCCAAACCCTCACTAAAAATGTACGTATGGTATTCATTGTCTTTGTTTTACTGATTTTAATGCCTGCTTGTTGATTAGTTCAGGATTAATGATGATGTTTGCAGAATCCTTATTTGCACTTGACTGGCCCTTGTCGTGCAATTATGTCTGAGGAACCTGTCCAAATAGAAATCCAACTGAAAGTGAAGGGACAGCCTGATAGTAAAGGGACGGCATTGATCAGTCAAGTTTTCCGATATAAGAATCATGGCAATGTTGAGCGTTTTTATTTCTACCTCTCCAACCACTTGTGCAAGATGGAGTTATGCTTGGAACAACTCGAACGGTCATGCCAGGCCACTGTGGTTGGTGTTCGTGCTATTGAAGGGTCGCCTTTTAAGTATGGCGGACAAGTTGTTTGTTGTACATTACCTTGGGAGGATCCTGTTAGGAAAGTTGTGCTGTTTGATTCGAAGCAAGGAAGAAGGCGAATGGCTTCTGAGGGAAGAATGAGTATGGAGTCAGATGGTTACCTCGATCTGTCAAGGTGTGTTGTTTCTGTACAAGGAATGCTCAAAGTTTTCATTCATACCTATTCACGGTCTGGTGCTATCCTTTCAAGTGGTCGCGTGGTCTTCAAAGCCAAAGAATGCCAAATAAGCAAGGCTACATGTGTCCTTCACAGCAGCAAGCCCTCTAATGGGAAGGACTCTAAAGTAAAGATTACTGTTGCTTGGTCCCGCTTGGTTACAACCAAATCCTCTATTGAGCTTATAAGTGCTTAGGTAATGTTTAGTGGAGGTCGAGCTTGAGATTGCTATGAACGTTTGGCAGGCATCTTGAGATCGAGTATAACTCTTTAAGTGTTACTCCCTCCGTTTCAAATTAACTCGAGCAACTTTTTCTAGGTATTTTAGTACTATGTAGATACATATGTTTGGAAACAAGTGTTGCAGATTTGTCTAGATACATGTGTATCTAGACCGTTTTAGTGTGTAGAACATGCATATCTAGATAAATATGCGACACTTATTTCTAAATGTAAGTAGTATGTATCTAGACAAATGTGCGTTAGTTAGTTTGGAACGGAGGGAGTATATTTGTTATGTGAACCACTATTATGTATAAATAATCAGACCAAACGTTCTATTGTGTATCGGTTCGAGGCTATGCTCATTTGCTGCTTTGATTGACTCCTGACTGTTGAATTTTTTTTTGTTCTAAAATGACCGCTTTCTCTGTTACAACACTTTGTTATAGAAAAATCTGTGTCATAGAAATATTAGCTTGACGGTTAAAAGAAATAGCTGTACAGTTTGGTGTTTTTTTCCTTTCTTTGTAGTTTGCTCTTTCTTTTTACTTCTACTTTCTTTGTTTTTTTTCGCTTGAGGTGGCTCTGAACTTCGCGCCATCCCGGTGCTCTCCATCCAATACAAATGACGCACATTTAGATGTGTATCTGAGACAAAAAAAAGGAAAGAAGCTAACAATTACAAGTCCGTAGTTGTGAATAAATTTGAAACTGAACTTGCTGCAGAGATTGATATACCCTGCAGTACCCTCTCTGCATCCATAGGTTAGCAAATATAAGCCCCAAAGCTGTGGGAGAACCTATGGCAATCTTGTGTTACCCATAACATTATATGTACTAATACATAGCTCTGCATGAATAAATTTACACAATATTTGTCTGCACTTATTTAAAGAAGTGGGGACATCATTTGCTACCAAAAAAGCCTGAAATCATGGAACCAACATACACACCCTTCTGTTGTATCATTCTTGACCACGGTTATAATTTGAAGGTAGTTGTCTTTGTATCGACTTTGCCATCTTATCCAGGCCCCTTACCTAGCCAATAATTAGAAAATTTAATCTATATCATGTAATCCATACAAGTTTGATTACTATTTACCTTACTCCAGAACTGTTTTAAAAGTGTAAATCTGATTCTGTTGTCAATTCTCTCTCCCACTATATGGCTGGTAAGGACGGAAATGGGTAACCTTTAGTACAAAAAAATGAACTAGATTTTCACAAATCATCACTTCCTGAGAAAACTAGTTCATTTGTTTGAGCTAGAGTAAAATAGAGGGTACCCTAAAGGTTACAAACTTCCATCTCCAATGGTTGGTCTATTAAATCTACATACCTGATTTCTTTTTGGTTACTTCGAACCTTTGTGACTTTTTCATCTTATTAGATAAATGGTGGTTGTTTAATTCCTAATGCTTGATGGTGTCACACATAATTTAATAAGAGGCTTCTGATATTTTCTTAACAAGTAGAAGGCACTTTGCTTGAATTTGTCTTGGGGACATTTTGATTCGCAGGATTTGTTTTCCTCGATTCCTGATGGAATTCATCTTTTTATTCTAAAATACTTGTGAATCAAAAGGTTCTTTAGTGTGCTTAAGTAATAACTATGATCTTAGGGAGAATGGACCATATATGTGACAGTTTCCTAGATTCATGTGCGTCTGTGCAGCGAGACTTAAATGTCCGCGAGAAAATATTGAGTTTGAATGACACGTCGCAAGTGGTTTTGGAGGTCCATCTGGGAGATATCCCCAGTATCACACCGCATACCAAGAACTCAGGGTACCTTCCGCATATGTCCCTTTATTATTATTTATCTTGTGCAATCTTTGAATTAGTTTTCTACTTAACTGCTTTTTCCCTGTCAACTTCAGTCTTCTCCATTTCATATTCTTATTATAAACTTATATCTTTTTTGTTTCTGCAGGCAGCTGGTGTCGATTTTCCACCTCGAGAGGAGAATACAGTTCCACTGTTTACACCTCCTCAAACTCAACCACTGAGGCAGCCACATGTATATCCTCCAGGTCAAAGTTATGAAGATGTAGCTATACAAGCTTCCCTCATCAAACCGGTCTCCTTCCTACATGCATTGCTTTCAGGTTATGGAAAAATGGGGTGCTCCAAATAAAGATTGACTGGCATGCAGAAGATGTGTGTCAAGTGTGTAACTCGCTAATGAACAATCTTTGGTTAGGCCGTTGATTTTCCTATGAGCGAGCTTCGAGGCAGGCACCAAAATGAGGTAGTTTTGTGTATGGCATAATCTTTAGGATACCTCTCGTTTGCCTTTTATTCTTGGTCTGCTCTGGTTGTTTTAATTGGCTCGTGTTGATTGATGCAAATTATTCTGGTTTGTTGTACCCAGGTACCTGTGAGAGGCTGAGAGCTACACAGGTAGAATTCATGCTGGTTTGTTTAGCTGTGGTATGTATGGCAGCTGAAGCTAGCAGCCTGACAATTAGCCTCAGACAAGGTAATTTACTTTTCCCCATTTACATATCATGGATATATGTGATGTACCTCTCCCGATTTGTTTTACATATAATGGATCTATGTGATGGTTGCAATCCATTACTGAAGTTAGTTGTTGTTGTGTTCTCCCTGATTATGTTAATAAGGCAGTATCTGTTATGGTGTTGATATTTGTTGCTTGCCATTTCCTTTAGTTTTGGTTTCCTCTGCATAAAAAGGTTAAAACTGTAAACTGAAGTGATTTCATGATTCAAATATTTTATATTTAGTAGGGTATTTTGGATAGTATAGTTGTGCACAGGTGAAAGTTTGGGACCAATTATGTTGTAACAGGATGTTACATAGTTACCACTGATGTTCAGTTCATGTACATTGCTATATCCTTTTCAAGAATTTAATTAAGAAACTACTTTTTGTTCCAGCTGGTTTATATATTGCCCTAAGTCATCGATGCGCCTATCATACAGCGTTTTCTGAGTTCCATTGCGGTTTCCGGGATCCATTGCTTCAACGCAGGGTGTCTATTTATTTTTCAAAGTCGGTGGTGCAAATGAATACTGTTGTACAGTTCCATCTCCAAGGTGGTTCAGCACACCTTGGATGGATCATCTTACTGTCTCAGTCCCTGATCTCTGTGATGAATAACTGATATCGCTGCTGCCTCAGGTTCGCACTTGTCTAGACGGTAAGATTTCAGTCTACACCATATCAAAGATTTCGGGGCAACACCATATCCATGGAGGCCTATATTGCATCCAATCTATACTTGTCCATGTGGGTAGCTGCTACTAAATTACAGTATAGATCGTGTGTGGTGTTTACATGACTATGGTCTTTGGTTGCCACTTCCTGAACTTTGGGCCTTTGTGAAGTCCTAATTTAAGATTCTATAGAATTTTGTTGAAGTGTTTGTGGTCTGATGAAGAAATTATAGATGTGGTCAGTAATCTGAATGAATAAATGATGGATAATCATCCGACAAGCCACTACAGGACACTGGCAATACGCCGAGGGCCGACAGCCGTCGGCACAGCCCGAAAATGCCGTCGGCACAGGCTGTGCTGACGGTATTCGTCGGCGTATCCCCCTCGGCGTATGTGCTGGTCGGCACAGTGAAACGGCCGTCGGCACAGTGAAACGGCCGTCGGCACAGCCTCTCCCCCTCGGCGCAGCATCTCCCAGCGGGTCCCGCGGGTCAGCAACGTCCGTCCGCGCTAACGGCCGTGTCAGACAGCTACGCCGATGGCCGGGCCGTCGGCACAGGCCCAGCCCGTGAACCACCACAGCACAGGCCGGGCCGTCGCTCAATTACTGCTATTTTATTTGCGTTAATGATATATAATCTTTATGTGTGATAGTTTTACAGGTACAGGAAAATATAGCTGCTACCTATGATTAGCCTGGTGGGGATCATGTATTGCCCAATGAATGTCTGATGGCACCATGAAGGATCTGCGGGCAGCTCAGGCGTGGAGCAGCAACCCGAGGAGATTTGGTTTGAATTTTGGGGAAAGGGAGTGCTATGCACTGTGCAGTTTGCGGTTGAAAGCCGGTCAGGCAAGAACAATAATTTTTTTCACAGCCCATGTCTACCTCCGTAGTTTTTTTGCTTTTAGTCATTTTTACGTTTCAGAATGAAGCTTGATTTACATTGGAAGGCTTCATATGATCTTTGGACCGATTTAAGCCCAGTTCTTTTGGAGGCTTCTCCCAGAAGCTTTCCTACCCCCAGCTTTCTGGAAAAGCCGGTTCAAAAAAATTGCGAGGCTTCCAAATTTGTTTAGCCTTAACTATTTTAGAAGCCTCGCAAGGTTTTTAGACCGGTTTCCCCAGAAAGCTGGGGGGAAGGACGGCTCCTCGGAGAAGCCTCCAAAAGAACTGGCCTTACTTTGTTTCGATGTAGTAAGAATTCGGTTACCACCATGCAGATGCACACTGGCTTGCATCTCTTACATACAGATTTTATGTTCCTTTGCGACCAGGTGCAGAAAGTAGCCTTTTTGTGTGCCATGCATGATGACTGAATAATGATTTTCTATTGTTTACCGAAACTTCCATTATGTATATAGTTTTTATTGTCAAAAGGTATCTTTTTTAGAGAAAATTCATTTTATTGAACAGGTAAAAGTTTTTTTACATCCTCCAAGGAGGCAAACAACAGTGAAAACACTAAAGGAAAATTGGCTATTTACCCAAAAGTTCATTGGACTTGGATGATCTACCCAAAGTTAATGGTCCATTGTTAAAATACCCAGTAGGTACTTGAAAGTAATAAGGAGTTATAGCAAGACTCTAATTAGAGCTGGTCATATATGTCTCGAGGGATCAGTTTCATCGATTAGATTAGATCGCAAACCAAACCCTCGCCCACATACGCTCTTCATCAGCCACCTCCGTGTGATTCCTTCACTCGCATGTTGGCCTGTACAATTGCCCTCGATTAGTACTGATTCCTTCACTCGCATGTTGGCCTGTACTTACAATTGAGTCCACCCTCGATTAGTACTGATATGCTCGTTATGTAATTCTAGCACGAACTGAGTCTTATGCTAGAATAGACGGTCTTTATTTTCTGTCCATTACCATTTTATAGGTCCTATTTGGGGATTGCAGAACACGTGAAAACTGCAAGAGTAGTTATTTGGATGGAAATATACGGATTGTCTCAATCCTAAGCAAAATGAGTGAAGATAGCTCCAGCCTGAGGTAGTCGTAGTTTCAGCCTGATTCTAGTTGGCTGGTCTGAGCATATTTTCTGAAAGTAGTAATCTACCTATATTTCTGAATGGCAGTGATGGTCTTGCTAGTAGTACTAATTTGCTAGTAGTTCCTGGATACGCCCTGTGGATGCCGGACGCCGCAAAAAACGGCGTGTGCCAGCTCTATCGGCGAGACAGTCACATTCCCACCCACTCCACTCGCCCAGACTGCCGCGAAGAGCTCTGTCGCCATGACTTCGCCGGCAGAGCTCCCCCGCGCCGAGACATGCCCACGCCTCTAGCTACGCTCGCCGTCGTTGTCGCCTAGCTCCACGCCTTTTCCGCCGCCGCTTTCGCCGACCTATCCTCGCCGTAGATGTGCTTCGGCTCCGTGCGCCCACCACCACGCCCGCTAGGTGTTCGACATTTGGCCGGATTCGGCCATGGACTCCGACGGCGACGAGGTATTGTCCACTGACGAGGGCGAGATACTCGCCATGGATTCCGACGACGAGGAGTTGCTCACTGTACTCCTGGAGGAGGAGAGCGCCGAGGTCGCCGAAAGTGAAGAGCACTTGCAGATTCTCGCATCGCACGTCCAGCTGTACATGCAGATGGCGAAGCCTAAGTGCGATGGTTCGGCGCCGTGGTAGCATGAAGTGCAAGGCGAGACAGAGGATAGAGGGCTATTGCATGTTGTACGCCGACTACTTTGCCGACCAGCCACTCCATGGAGAGGACGTGTTTCGCCGCCGTTTCAGGATGAGCCGGAAGCTCTTCCTCAAGATCGTGCATGCCATCCGGGAGTTCGACCCATATTTCCTTTGCAAGAAGGACTGCACCGGCTTGGTTGGGTTTTCGTCGCTTCAGAAGTGCACCGTGGCGATGAGGTTGCTTGCATATGGAGCGCCGGCTGATGTTGCCGATGACTATCTCCGCATCGCCGAGTCCACCGCCCTTGATTGCTTGTACAGGTTCTGCAGGGCAGTGATTGCAGTGTTCGGGGAACAGTACTTGAGATCACCCACTGTTAAAGACACTGCTCGGATCCTCGCAGTCAATGAAAGTAGAGGATTTTCTGGTATGCTTGAAAGCATAGATTGCATGCATTGAGAGTGGAAGAACTGTTCATTTGAATGGCAAGGAATGTACAAAGGCCACAAAGGAGGATGCACTGTGATACTTGAGGCAGTTGCTACACATGAACTTTGGATCTGGCACTCCTTTGGCATGGCAGGATCGAACAACGACATCAACGTCCTCAACTCCTCAACTGTCTTTTCCAAGCTTGTTGATAGTCATGCTCCCCCTGTGAAATTTGAGATCAACGGACATCACTACAACAAGGGATACTATCTATCAGATGACAACTATCCAAGATGGCCAACATTTGTGAAGACTATCTCAGGCTCAATGCTTCCCAAGCATTACACTTTGCCAAGAAACAGGAAGCTTGCAAGAAGGACGTGGAGCGCGCATTTGGTGTGCTCCGGCAGAGGTTTGCAGCTGTTCGGTTCCCTACTATGACCTGGTCGAAAGATCAGATGTGGAAAGTGTTGAACTGTTGTGTGACCTTGCACAACATGATCATCGAGGATGAGAAGAAGGATCCAATGAGTTTGCTTGAGGAGGACGAGCCATACCATCTACAGGGTCCTCTTGCCGAGCCTGATCATCAGGTGCCTCCAACATGGGCTGCATTCATCGCAATACGTCAGGAGATCCGAGATCCGCCGATGCATCAACAGCTACAGGATGATCTTGTCGAGCACCTATGGATACGCAGGGGCCACACGACGTAGATGTTGAGCATGAACTGGCCAAACTTGGCCGAAATATGTTGTAATTTTATTGTAGACCGAACTATGTTTACATTACGCCGAACTCTGTTTAAAATTTCGCCGAACTTTGGTCTTAGAGTGTTCTGTATAACGAACTACGCCGAAATTTGGACGGACTTTAGCCAAATTTGAGCCAAATTCTAGCGGAAACGGGCTATCCGGGAACTCAGTCTGGGTACTCGAGTGAGAAGCTGGGCGTACCCAGGCCAAAAATTTGCGCCGTCCGGCCAAAGTTTGGTTCGAATTTCGGTCTGAATTCGACCAAGGAGTGGAGATGCTCTGACTAGATCGCGAACCACCTGTCGCGGAAGTTGGACTGGTAGGAGACCATGACGATGAGCAGCAGGAGCAGGAGGCCGACGCCCCACGGCGAGCCCCCGGCGCGGTGGATGGAGTCCCTCTCTGGCATGGACATGGACATCAGCTGGTCGACGCGCCGCCCATGCCCTTGGCCGTGCCCGCCGTCGCCATTATTATCGGCGCCCGAGAGCAGGCGCACGGCGAGCAGCAGCGCGAGCGGGGACACCATGAGCAGGAGGCGGCCCTGGTCGGCGAAGGTCTCCGCCACCGACTCGTAGCTCATGTACCAGGAGAAGCCGAGGAAGACGGAGAGCACCAGCAGGAAGAAGCAGAGGTGCAGCGGCAGCTCCGGCGCCTGCAGGTGCTGCCCCGACGCCGACGTCGCGGACGAGCCGCCGTTGCCGTACGAGTTCCCCATGTCGATCAGTCGCCTCGGCTACTAGTCTACTTGTGTTTCTTGATCGATACAGCTCGGGTGATGATCTGCAGGTGGTTTCTGAGGTTTGGAGAGGAGCAAAACAAATGTTTGGGATCTGAAGGTAGTACTAGTCGCAGTGGTGAGCTAGAGACTGGATCGATCCGGCTTATTTATAGATGAAGCGGAGAGGACACGTGGCGGGCGTCTGGGCCAACCAGAGCAGCCGCCCCAGCACGGAGCACGTTCGTCTCGGCATGTCGGCACCGCACATGGGGCCGGCTCCGCGAGGGGAGGAGGAAGAAAGCACGATCGACCCGAAGGAACGCTTTGCTTAGCCCGAATCCCGGCGCGTCGCGGCTAAGTAAAGCGCGCCCGCCCAGCAGAGGGGCCACCGGTCAGTGAGAGCAGGGAAGGCGTGCGTTGTGCGCTGGCCGGTCCGTCCACTGGATCCGATCATCATCTGATACTAGCATTTTTATCTGGGCCGATGTTCCCTTGAGCTCGAGCAAGATCTGCACTGCCTGCGCCGTTCGAGGTTAAGTAAACCCGCTGCTAAGTGGAGACGACACGGCAGGCGTGTCCTGTAGTGTAGCTTATCACTGGCCAGGGCAAAAGATTACAAGATCTAGGACAGCCGCAGCACGTACGGATGCGTGGACACCGACCAGGACCGGTGCTCTCTACACTACATTGGTCTCTGGGCGTGATCACGTGCGGCATCTCAACTCGTCTCATCTCTCGTCCCCCTGCGCTTCTCATTGTTCGGGTCTGATCTGACCAGATCGAGATCCAGTTGCGCTGTCCTGCTCCTTTCAAGGCAAAATTAAAAAAAAAGCAACGGGAGAGTGAGCAGAGCAGTTTTCTGGAAACTGAAGGCAAAAGCCCAGCCATGCAGGCATAGGCTAATGGACCATATATAGATGGGCCAAGTCTCACTGATCCACGGCTAGTTCGTGAAGCATGTATGTGTAGGTAAGGAACAGCCAGCACGTGATTTCGATACTTTGGCCCAAATAACTCATGGGCTGGTCGAGTATCTTAACCCGATTTTAAAAAACCTCTATTTTTTTTTCATTTGAGAACCCCCTAAGTCTAAGAGCTTGTTGTTGTATACGTAGGCACAAACCAGCACACTACAGCCCATGTTTACACAAAAAGCACACTACTCCCTACTCACACAGCCACGTAGACATGGTAACACAAGTTTCAGTCACAAACCATCGAGATGGACTTCGATAAACTCATCAGTAGAGCCTCATCTTGCTAGGTTCGTTGCCCATTACCGAAAAGATAATCAGACTTGATGAGAAACAACATGCCAAACCAAAGATTACATTGCAGAGGGAGGCCCCCTAATAATATAACAAGTCTATTACCCTAACATGATATCAGAGCTGTAAGGTAGCTCCTCTCCTCGCAGCCGCAGCCGCCGTCCGTCCCGGCTTCCTGCCGACGCGCCCGGCCGCCGCCGCTGCCTCTACCTCGCCTCCTGCGAGCTTGCCCCGTCCTCCCCGGTCGTTGTCGCCCGTCCGATCTGCCCCGGCCGCCGCCTGACCGCCTTGCCCGCCCGTCGGCCTGTCGCCGGCCGCCGTCTCCCGCCCGCCGCCGCCTCCTAGCCATCGCCCCGGCCGCCGCCGCCTCCTGGCCGCCGCCCGGCCTGTCGACCCAGTCCGCCGCGGCTGTTGCTGCGTGTTGCGGATCTGATCAGATCAGATCAGATCTGATTTTCGTCAAAAAAAAGCAAAAAAAAAAATGTTTTCCTCGTCGGGCTATCTTGCAATTCCTAGCTGCCCGGTGATTTTTGATGGCGTCAATTATCCTTATTTCACTGCCTTTATGCGCGTCCACATGCGCGGTCTTCGTCTTTGGGGTGTGCTTTCTGGCGAGGTCTCCTGTCCGCCGCGCCCCGCTGCTCCTACGTCGCCTATTGCCCTTGCCCCCGATGCTCCTCAGGATCTGACTGACTACACCCAGTGGATAGATGAGGATGCTCGTGCTGCTGTTGTTCTCACTTCCAGTGTTCTGCCTCCGTATGCTGCTGAGTTCATGGGTCTTCCCACTACTGCTGCTCAGTGGGCTTTTCTTCGTCAGCGCTATCAGCCGTCTGGGGATGCTCTTTACCTGTCTATGGTTCGTCAGGAGCATGCTCTTCAGCAGGGTGACTCTACTGTTGATGAGTTCTATACTCAGAGTGCTGCTATTTGGCGTCAGCTTGATTCTCTTCGTACAGCTGTGTGTGCCACCTGTCCCTGCTGTCTGACTGTGCGCTCGGATCTGGAGTTTCAGCGCGTTTTTGAGTTCTTGTCGCGGCTCCGTAAGGAGTTTGAGCCGCGCCGTGCCCAGCTGCTTGCCCGTGGTCGTGTTCCGCTCTCTGAGGTACTGTCTGAGCTTCGTGCTGAAGAGACTCGTCTTCGTGGTGCTGGTCTTCTTGAGGTTCCCTCCGTACTTGCTGCTCATGGTCCTCATGTGTCGTCGGCTTCGTTGTGGTCTCCAGTACCGCCGATACTCTCTACTCCTCCGGTCCAGGGCCAGAGTCAGCCTCAGCAGCCTCGTGGTATGACAGCACCTCCTCGTCCTCCCTGTGCCTATTGTGGCAAGCCTGGCCACGATGTATCTAGCTGCTGGAGGAGGGATCCTAACTTACGTCAGCAGTATCATGCTCGTAGGCAGGCTGGTTCTTCAGGATCTTCTGCTGTTGCACTGTCTGATCAGGACATTCTTCGTGGTCTACTCGCTGCTACAGGCTCTTGCTCGTCGGGTACTGCTGGTTTTGTGCCTATCTCTTCTGGCACCGTGCGACCACCACCTTCTACACAGTCAGGTACGTCATCCCCGTGGTATCTAGATTCTGGAGCTTCTTTTCATATGACTTCTGCGTCCTCTATTATTTCTGCTCTTCGCTCTCTTATTTCTCCTGTCCGTGTTATCATGGCTGATGGTAGGCACCCTTTCTACTTCATCTTTCTCTGTTCCTGACGTTTCTCATGTTTCTAGTCTTAAGATAAACCTTTTCTCTGCTAGTCAGCTTACTGATTCTGGTTGTCGTGTCATTCTTGACGCTGATTCTTGTGTGGTTCAGGACCGTCGTACCCAGGCCCTGGTTGGAGCTGGTCCTCGCTGCCTTGAGTCTTCGGGGCTATGGGAGTTAGACTGGCTTCGCGTTCCATCCACTGACACTTCATCTACTAGTTCTTCTGCGGTTGTTGCTTATGTCACTGGCTCTTTTCAGCAGTGGCATCATCGGCTGGGTCACCTTTGTGGCTCCCGTTTATCGTCCTTAGTTCGTCGTGGTCTTCTGGGGTCTGTCTCAGGAGATGTGTTTTTACATTCGTGTCAGGGTTGTAGGTTAGGCAAACAGATTCAGCTTCCCTATCCTACTAGTGTGTTTGTATCTCAGCGACCTTTTGATTTAGTTCATTCAGATGTTTGGGGTCCGGCTCCCTTTGCTTCCAAAGGGGGCCATCGATACTCTATTTTATTCATTGATGATTTTTCACGGTACACCTGGTTGTTTTTATGCGCTCTCGCAGTGAGGTGCTTTCTATTTATCAGCGTTTTGCGGTCATGGTTCGTACTCAGTATTCCACGCCTATTCGTGTGTTTCGTGCTGATTCCGCAGGAGAGTATATCTCCCAGCACCTGCGTGGTGTCCTTGCTGAGCAGGGCACCCTCGCTCAGTTCTCATGTCCCGGCGCCCATGCTCAAAATGGTGTCGCCGAGCGTAAGCATCGTCATATTCTTGAAACTACCCGTCCTATGATGATTGCTTCCTCTCTTCCGCCGCATTTCTGGGCTGAGGCTGTCGCTACGTCGACTTAACTCATTAACATTCAGCCTTCTGCTGTCCTTCAAGATGGTATTTCTCTCGAGCGTCTCTCTGGTAGCTCTCCAGACTATTCGACTCTTCGTTTATTTGGTTGCGTTTGCTATGTCCTTCTACCTCCTCGCGAACGCACCAAACTGACCGCTCAGTCTGTTGAGTGTGTTTTTCTCGGATACAGTGATGACCATAAGGGCTATCGCTGTTGGGACCCCGTTGGTCGTCGGATGCGCATCTCTCGTGATGTCACGTTTGATGAGATGCGTCCCTTCTATCGTCGCCCCACCTCTGGTACTTACCCGGTGGATGATATCTCTTTTCTTATTTTTCCTGATGCACCTCCTGCTGTCCCTTCTTCTCCACCTCTTACTTCTGATGCGCCTCCTTCGATTTCGGCGCCATCCTCTCCTCCGTCTAGTTCCCCTAGTTCTCCTCGTTCTCCCCTAGTTTATTCTCCACCTCGTTCTCCGGCTTCGAACCCTTCCTCTGTTGTTCCTTCTTCCTCTTCTTCTGATGAGTCGTCCTCCGCCGATGAGCTTCCCTCTTCATAGCCTGTTCGTCAGCGTCGTGCTCCAGACCGTTACTCTCCTAGTCAGTATGGTCTCTCTGTCGTCTCCGAGCCAACTTCTTATCGGGATGCCGGGCGTCATCCTGAATGGCAACTTGCCATGGCTGAGGAGATCGCTGCGCTTGAGCGCACTAGCACCTGGGATCTTGTTTCTCTCTCTCCTGGTGTTCGTCCTATCACGTGTAAGTGGGTCTATAAAATTAAGACCCGCTCTGATGGATCTCTTGAGCGCTATAAAGCGCGTCTTGTGGCTCGTGGCTTTTAGCAGGAGCACGGTCGTGACTATGATGAGACTTTTGCCCCTGTGGCTCATATGACCACTGTGCGAACTCTTCTTGATGTTGCTTCTGTTCGACGCTGGCCTGTGTCCCAGCTTGATGTTCAAAATTCTTTTCTTAATGGCGAGTTGAGTGAGGAGGTTTACATGCAGCCTCCTCCTGGGTATTCTGTTCCCGATGGGATGGTTTGTCGTCTTCGACGTTTCCTTTATGGCCTGAAACAGGCCCCTCGTGCCTGGTTTGAGCGTTTTGCCTCTGTGGTGACTGCTGCTGTTTTTTCTTCTAGTTTTCATGATCCAGCGCTATTTGTTCACACTTCTCCTCGTGGACGCACTCTTCTTATCTATGTTGATGATATGATCATTACTGGTGATGATCCTGAGTATATTGCCTTTGTCAAGGCTCGTCTTCGTGATCAGTTTCTTATGACTGATCTTGGTCGTCTTCGCTATTTTCTTGGGATTGAGGTCTCCTCCACTTCTGATGGGTTTTCTATCTCTCAGGAAAAGTATATTCAGGATCTTCTTGCTCGTGCTGCTCTTGGGGATGAGCGCACTGTTGAGACTCCTATGGAGCTTAATGTTAAGCTTCGTCCTACTGATGGTGATCCTCTTCCTGATCCCACGCGTTATCGCCATCTTGTTGGGAGTCTTGTTTATCTTGCTGTCACTCGTCCTGATATCTCTTATCCTGTTCATATTCTGAGTCAGTTTGTCTCAGCTCCTACCACCGTTCACTACAGTCATCTCCTCCGTGTCCTTCGTTATCTTCGTGGCATGATCACTCGTCGCCTTTTCTTTCCTAGTTTCAGCTCTCTCCAGCTCCAGTGCTACTCGGATGCTACGTGGGCGAGTGATCCTACGGATCGTCGTTCACTTTCTGCTTACTGTGTTTTTTTGGTGGTTCGCTTGTTGCTTGGAAGATGAAGAAACAGGTAGCAGTTTCCCGTTCGAGTGTTGAGGCTGAGCTGCAGGCTATGGCTTTGTTGATTGCTGAGGTGACCTGGTTATAGTGGTTGCTTGCAGATTTTGGGGTATCTGTTATGACACCCACTCCACTTTTGTCTGACAGTACATGTGCTATCAGTATTGCACGTGATCCGATCAAGCATGAGCTGACCAAGCATATTGGTGTTGATGCTTTTTATACACGTGCTCAGGTGCAGGATCAGGTTGTTGCGCTTCATTATGTGCCTTCAGATTTGCAGTTAACGGATTTCTTTACAAAGGCATAAACTCGAGCGCAGCATGACTTCTTACTCTCCAAACTCAGTGTTGTGGATCCATCATGAGTTTGAGGGGGGATGTTAGAGTATATATTTGTATATTATAGTTTCCCCGTGTGTTAGGGGGTTTCCTGTATATTTGCGCCTGTACATGTACTATATATTGTGGCCTTTGGCCCCCTGGTAATACAATAAGAAAATAACCATTATAGCCGTATGAAAAAGGTATATAAGAGTCCACTAAATAAAGTTTTGGAATAATAATCATTGTCATGTTTGAATGGCAAGGCTTATGTTTGGAGTCTTTTTTGCTACGATTTTTTCAAGGTTGGTTGTGATTGGTGAACTAAATTTACTTTTTAAAATGGACATGGAAATGGGGTGGTAAAAGAACTTAGTACTCCCTCCGTTCAGAAATAAGTGATTCGGTTTTTTCTATACACTAGTGGAAACGAGGGCTTTTGTTGATCCCGAAAATGGGCTTTAACACCGGTTCTTCTACGAACCGGTGTTAAAGGGGGGGGGGGCGTACCAGCGTGGCCTCTGCGGCATTAAAGGAGCCCCCCCTTTAACACCGGTTTGTGCCACTAACCGGTGTTAAAGGTCCCTGCACCAGTGGCCCGCGCACCCCCCCCCCCTTTAACACCGGTTCGTGGCACGAACCGGTGTTAAAGGGGTGGGGGCTATATAAGACACCACCCCAGCCCACACACACCCCACTCTTCCATTCTTTCACATTTTGGAGCCTAGCAAGAGGGTGTGAAGAGTGCTAGTTTGTGTTTTTTTCATATGCACTAGAGGTGTTCGGTGAAATGCCCGAGAGCTCAAAATAAGCTTTCTTGTTGCTCTTTCCGTCTCGGTCGAGGTCGGCAACTATAGTTTCATGTGTCATTGATGTACTATATATATAAATGGTCATCTCCCTATTATTTTTTGATATATACTACATATTAATGCAGATGAATCGGCAATGGATGTACGGTGACCGCCGCACTTCCGAGTACATTACGGGCCTCCAAAATTTCATCGTTGTGGCTAATGCAAACCGTGGTCACAATGGTTTTATGTGTTGTCCGTGTGTTCACTGTCAGAACAAGAAAGACTACTCAAATACCAGAACCATTCACGCCCACCTGCTTCGATCTGGTTTCATGCCCAGCTATAATTGTTGGACCAAGCACGGAGAAAAAGGGGTTGTGATGGAAGACAACGAAGAAGAAGAGGATGATGAAAACTATCATAATATGTATCCTGAATATGATGATAATGCAACGGAGGTAGATAATGAAGATCAAGAGGGAGCAGATGGGCCCGCTGATGACGATCTTGGTCGGGCCATTACTGATGCAAAGGAAGAATGTGAAACTGAAAAGGAGAAGGAGAAGCTGGAGCAGATGTTAAAGGATCACAAAACATTGTTGTATCCAACTTGCGAAGATGGCCACAAAAAGCTAGGTGCCACACTGGATTTGCTGCAATGGAAGGCAGAGAATGGTGTGTCTGACAGCGCATTTTCAAAGTTGTTGGTAAAAATGAAGAATCTTCTTCCAAGAAATAATGAGTTGCCTGACAGTACATACCAAGCAAAGAAGGTTGTCTGCCCTCTAGGATTAGACGTGCAGAAGATACATGCCTGCATTAATGACTGCATCCTCTACCGCGGTGAGAAGTACGAGAATTTGGATGCATGCCCGGTATGCACTGCACTGCGGTATAAGATCAGACGAGACGATCCTGGCGATGTTGAGGGCGAGGCCCCTAGGAAGAAGGTTCCCGCCAAGGTTATGTGGTATGCTCCTATAATACCACGGTTAAAACGTCTCTTCAGAAATAAAGAGCATGCCAAGTTGTTGCGATGGCACATGGAAGACCGTAAGAAAGACGCGATGTTGAGACACCCCGCTGATGGGTCACAGTGGAGAAAAGTCGAGCGAGAGTACCCGGACTTTGCACGTGACGCAAGGAACTTAAGGTTTGGTCTAAGTACAGACGGCATGAATCCTTTTGGTGAGCAGAGCTGCAGTCACAGCACCTGGCCTGTGACCCTATGTATCTATAACCTTCCTCCTTGGTTGTGTATGAAGAGGAAGTTCATTATGATGCCAGTGCTCATCCTAGGCCCGAGGCAACCCGGCAACGACATTGATGTGTACCTAAGGCCATTAGTTGAAGAACTTTTACAGCTGTGGGCCAAACCAGGTGTACGTATGTGGGATGAGCACAAAGGGGAGCCATTTGACCTACGAGCATTGCTTTTCGTAACCATCAATGATTGGCCTGCTCTTAGTAACATTTCAGGGCAGACAAACAAGGGATACAATGCATGCACACACTGTTTAGATGATACTGAAAGTGTATATTTGGATAAATGTAAGAAGGTTGTGTACCTAGGGTATCGCCGATTTCTTCCGAACCTGCATCCAGTAAGAAAGAAAGGCAAGCATTTCAAACGTCTGGCAGAACCCCGGAGGAAGCCTGTCCTCCGTACCGGTGAGGAGGTATTTGGTATGGTCAAGGACCTAGAAGTAATCTTTGGAAAAGGTCCTGGCAGTCTATCTGTTCCGAATGACGATGCCGGACACGCGCCCATGTGGAAGAAGCAATCTATATTTTGGGACCTACCCTATTGGAAAGTCTTAGAGGTCCGCTCTTCAATCGACGTGATGCACGTGACGAAGAATGTTTGCGTGAACCTGCTAGGCTTTCTAGGAGTGTATGGGAAGACAAAAGATACACCGGAAGCACGACAGGACCAGCAACGTCTGAAGGCCCCTGAAGAGCCTATGCATCCTGAGAACGAGAAGGGTAAACGATGCCACTTAACTCCTGCCAGCTACGCTCTTACCAAAGCAGAGAAGGAAATCTTTTTGAATGTCTGAGCAGTATCAAGGTCCCGTCTGGCTTCTCGTCGAATATAAAGGGAATAATAAATATGGCAGAGAAAAAATTCCAAAACCTGAAGTCTCATGACTGCCACGTGATTATGACACAATTGTTTCCGATTGCATTGAGGGGGCTTCTACCTGAAAATGTTCGAGTACCCATTGTGAAGCTATGTGCATTCCTCAATGCAATATCTCAGAAGGTAATCGATCCAGAAAGCCTACCAGGGTTACAAACAGATGTGGCCCAATGTCTTGTCAGCTTTGAGTTGGTGTTCCCACCATCCTTCTTCAATATTATGACGCATCTCCTGGTTCACCTAGTAGAAGAGATTGCCATTCTCGGTCCTGTATTTCTACACAATATGTTCCCCTTTGAGAGGTACATGGGAGTCTTAAAGAAATATGTTCATAACCGTGCTAGGCCAGAAGGAAGCATCTCCAAGGGCTATGTAACAGAGGAGGTCATTGAGTTCTGTGTTGATTTTATTCCTGACCTTAAGGCGATTGGTGTTCCAGAATCACGACATGAGGGGATACTGCGTGGAAAAGGCACCCTAGGATGTAAAGCAATGATATGTAGGGACGGGCATTCTCTCAATCAAGCACACTACACGGTTTTACAAAGATCTATCTTGGTTGCCCCGTATATCAATGAACACAAGAATTTAATACGCCTCAAACACCCGGGGCAGTCTGATGAATGGATTATAAGTGAACACATGGCGAGTTTTGGCGGCTGGCTGCAAAGACTTCTCACGAATAACACCACTGTTGGGGATCAGCTGTACTTGTTGGCCAGGACACCGTCTTCGACTGTATGTACTTTCCAAGGGTACGAGATAAATGGGAATACATTTTACACGATAGGCCAAGATAAAAAGAGCACCAACCAAAACAGTAGTGTCCGCTTCGATGCAGCAGAAGACAATGGGCAAAAGACCACGTATTATGGGTTCATAGAGGAGATATGGGAACTTGACTATGGACCTAATTTTAAGGTCCCCTTGTATGCAAATGGGTCAAGCTAACAGGAGGAGGGGTTGAGGTAGACAAGAAGTACGGAATGACAACGGTGGATCTCAACAATCTTATGAAGAACTTAGACGAACCATTCGTCCTAGCCAATGATGTGGCTCAGGTTTTCTATGTGAAGGACATGTCCTCCAGACCAAAAAAAAGAAAAAAATATGCAAACGAATACATCATATGATGAGCCAAAGCATCACATAGTTCTTTCAGGGAAAAGAAACATCGTGGGAATCGAGGACAAGACCAACATGTCAGAAGATTATAATAAGTTTGATGAAATTCCGCCCTTCACAGTGAAAACTGACCCAAGCATTCCGTTAAGTAAAGAAGATGCTCCATGGTTACGACTGAAGCGATCATAAGGAAGGGCATATGCCAAGAAGTTCATGCTCATATTATGTAACTCTAGTTCATGTTTTTAATATTAATACATGTCTTGAGTGTTAGTCATGTTTTGTGGATGGACCGGGACTATGAGAAGAAGTTGTCCCGATTCGTACTTACCATTAAGATCTGATCTCCAAACGCGCGCGGTCACATATTAGGGAGTGCCTCTATGACCAGTTTCTTGGAGATGCCGGAGGACTAGGCTCCGTCGGCATCTCCCTGAAACTGGCCGTAGTGGTGTCCCTGCTCTCGAAAACCATCTTGCAGCTTTGTAACTTGTCTAACTAGATCAATGCACCAGGGAGCTAACTAATTTCACATATTAGGGAGTGCCTCTATGACCAGTTTCTCGGAGATGCCGGAGGACTGGGCTCCGTCGGCATCTCCCTGAAACTGGCCGTAGTGGTGTCCCTGCCTCAAACTGGCTGGAGGACTGGACTCACAAGGATGCCTATTTATAGTACAAGCAGCTCGACATAGTGTTGACACTTACAAAATAATGTCGACACTCACCCCTATTATTAGTCCCGGTTGGTGTCTCCAACCGGGACTAAAGGTTCATCTTTAGTCCCGGTTGGTGACACCATCCGGGACAAGGTACACGCCGCACGACATAATGTCGACATGCACTCACCTCTATTATTAGTGCTGACTCGTGTTTTGTCCCGGTTGGTGTCTCCAACCGGGACTAAAGGTTCATCCCGCCATTTTTCTTCCCGCCATTTTTCTTCCCGCCAGTTCTTCCCGCCATTTTTCTTCCCGCCATTTTTCTTCCCGCCAGTTCTTCCCGCCATTTTTCTTCCCGCCAGTTCTTCCCTCCAGTTCTTCCCGCTAGTTCACTATATATATGTAGGGGGTTGGCCTCCATTGTCATTGCACATCTCTAGACTCATATTTGCAACCTCATCACTCTTTCCCATGGCTTCCACCGTAGCACTAACCCCCAGGAGGCGGAGGCGCTTTGCGCCTCGAACTACCCCTGCCCGCCGGGCTACTGTGTCCCCGTCGGCTGGATGCTGAGCGTCGGAGGCGTGCCGGTTCCTCCTGTCCCTGTAGGTGTGGCGCGCCGGATGGCCATCACGAACCACTACTACTTCGAGCTCACGCCGGAGCAGCGGAGGAATCCCAGATGGCATCCCGACTATTTCCCTACTTGGGAAGCCTTCTTCGTGGATCGGCATGAGAGGGCGCTCGCCAGGCACGAGGAGGACGGCCCACCTCCTCCTAACTTCAACGAGGCCGGCCGTCGGCTATGGTGGCGCGGTCGGACTCTCCAGAGCGTCATGGCCTATGACACTGCCGCCGACTCTAACCCCCGTCTGCGCTACCCTCAAGTCCAGCCCACGCGCTACCCTCAAGTCCAGCCCACGCGTACTCTCCAGAGGTTCAATTACGGCGACCCCGACGACGACAGCGATGACGGCGGCGGCGAGTACGACGACTACAGTGGCGAGTATTACAGGTGTAGGCAGGAGCATGACTGAATCACTCCAACATTCCGAAACAAGTTCGGCCGATTGTTACTTAATCTGGCCATGTATCTTAATTTTCAGTTCTTTTATGTATCTTAATTTTCAGTTCCAGTTCGACCGATTGTTACTTAATCTGTTATGGCTTTCGGGTCAAATGACCAATGTTATGGCTAGAATCAAGGCATAGTTTGCAAGAGGAGTTTTCCTTTTTATCGCACCAAAAAGGCATTTTCCATTTTCCGAGCATAAAAAACGGACGGTTTTGTGAAGCAACCACCAAATGGCTAATTCAAAAAACCACCAACACATTGATCAAAAAACAATGCAAGTTGAGAGAGGCTTGGTGAGATTCAAGTGTATACAAAAGATGCGACATTTAAATATCCAATCAATTCAAAAATGTTAATACAAAAGATGCGACATTAAAATATGATTTGATCTAATAAAAATCATTTACATGAATGGATAGATATTATTTTTCTGAAAATTATGATATATTATTCATATTTTTCTGAGTTGAAATGAAAAAGATATGAATTTTCTAAACTCATATCATATTTTTTGAATTAAAAAAGCCCCTTTAATGCATGAAATAAGTGTTTTAATTATTTTAAAAAAAATCATGTAAAGTAAATATAAAATGATTTACATGAATGGATAGATATTATTTTTCTGAAAATTATGATATATTATTCATATTTTTATGAGTTGAAATGAAAAAGATATGAATTTTCTAAATTCATATCATATTTTTTGAATTAAAAAAGCCCCTTTAATGCATGAAATAAATGCCCCCCCCTTTAACACCAGTTCGTGGCAGGAACCGGTGTTAAAGGGGGGGGCATTTATTTCGTTTCCCGCGCGCACCCACCCCCCCTTTAACACCGGTTCCTGCCACGAACCGGTGTTAAGGGGGGGGGGTAATAAATGCGCGCGGGAAACGCCCCCCCTTTAACACCGGTTCCAGCCACGAACCGGTGTTAAAGGGGGGGGGTAATAAATGCGCGTGGGAAACCCCCCCTTTAACACCGGTTCCAGCCACGAACCGGTGTTAAAGGGGGGTGTATTTATTTAACCTTCCCCTTCCTTTCTTCCCCCCACTGAGCCAGATCGAACACAGAGAAGCGCCGCCCCCGACCCGCCGTCTCGCCGCCGTCCGCCGTCTTGCCGCCCCCGACCCGCCGCCTCGCCGCCGCCGCTTCGGAGCTCGAGGTCCGCCGCCCCCGACCCTCTCTTCCCCGTATCCTTCCCCTCCCTCTATGTCTCCACACGACCGCGGCCCAAGCAGAGCCGGCGTCTCCTCGCCGTCGCCCCTGGAGCCGGCTGAGGCACGGGGACGGCGGCGACCTCCATGGTGGGATGCTCGGCCGCGGCCGCAGGCTGGCGCACGGTGGTGGCGACCCGCTGCTGGGACGCGGCAGCAGGCTGAGGCACGGGACGGCGGCGACCTCCATGGTGGGCTGCTCAGCAGGCTGAGGCACGGGGAACGGTTGTTCTCGGCCAGGTCCTTGGCGAGGCCGAGGAGGGATGCCAGGCGAGTGTCGGCGCCCGGGGCGCGCGCGCACGAGTTGGTGCTGAGGACGAGGTGGGTGATGTCGGTGGCTAGACGGCCCCACCTGGCTATGGCCTTGGCGGCGGCTGCCGCGGCGAGCTCCTGCTGAGGAGAAGAGCGGGGGCGGCCTGCTGAGGAGAAGAGCGGTGGCAGCCATGGCGGGGTGGCTGAAGGTGGAGGAAGAGGTGGGAGTGGATGGGCTGTGTGGAGGTGGGGTCCCTCCCGTCATGTGCGTGCCACGCCAGCACTGACAACGGGCCCCACCTGCCAGAAATGCTGTTAGATGACTAAACACGGCCAGTTAGAGCTTTCTGTCTTGTATGCTCGACTTGTAACTCTACAAAGATCTCCGACATGTGTACTTCCACTTGGTGCCGGGAACTGTCCAAGATTCTCAAGATACTCGCAATCGGTGTCCTGACCATCTAGCTCTCTTCCCCGTGCAGGAGCGTCTCGCCGCCGCCGCTTCGGAGCTCGTAGGCCACGCCTCAACGCCGACGTCGCCCGCCGCCCGACGAGCCCGCCGCTAGCACCGCCGCCCGACGAGACCGCCGCATCCGTCCGACGAGCACCGCCGCCCGACGAGACCAACGTCACCCCACCGGTGAGCGCCACGTGTCTGCCACGTGTGTGATTGCTGACTCATCCTGATTAAAACTTGTTTGCTCGATAAATTGTACTACATGCATAGATTAAAACTTGTATACAAATTGGACCTCTGACTCATTTGTGTATTTATTTGTGTATTTTGGTATGAATAATATGTATATTTGTGTATGAATCCAAGTCCACTTGAATGTTTACACTCTTACTCTAGATAATATTATTGTTTTAGAAACTATGGATCCACTTAGTAGAAACCTTGAAGAAGAAATAATGGAGAACATTATTGATGAGGACACCTCACAATATCTGAACTTGGAGGGACATGACGACGACAGCTCAAGTACTAGTCATGGAGAAGATGAAGACTCCGGTGAACGCAATTTAATGGTTACAAAGTCCGGCGAGGTATATGCATTGATTAAGCCTCAGCTGACTTCCACCAACAATCTTCTTCTACATGTATTAATTAACGCTTCTTTCTTCTTTTAGCCCTCTGGATCGACCAGCCAGCAACTATCTTCTTCTACGAAAAAGAGCAAGCGAGGCGCGAGCCAGCGGTTGAAAGATCGTGCAAAGTTCACGATCGAAGCAGTCCGTGTTGATGGCAGGCCGATGGAGCCCAAGAAGGCCGCAGACAAATTTATACGTCAGGCTGGTGTTCTTGTTAGGGACCAAATCCCAATCATAATTGAAAATTGGAATAAGCCAAAGAAGGGCGACGGTACCTTTGTCGATGACAGATCCAAAGAAACGCTTTGGAATTCGTTGTTGGTAAATTTCACCCTTCCGCCAGAGGAGGATGAAAACAACCCGGTTATAAAGAAAAAGGTCAAAGAGTGGACTCTAAAGAAGATGGCTGAGGCTTTCCGCAACTGGAAGACAAAATTGAACAAATTTGTCAAAGCTGGCGAGACTCCAAATTTCGAAGACGCATATTATGCGAAGATAAGACCTCACTGGCCCGAATTTGAGACATATAAAAAAAGTGCTATAGCTAAAAAGAGGTCAGAAACCAATACGCTTAATGCCCTGAAGAAGGAATATCACCAGAGGACGGGGTCAGGTGGCTACATATCTCAGAGGCCTAAGTGGGAGGAAGCTGAGAGGGCCCTGCGCGAGAGAGGGATCACACCCCAGATAGATGGGTGGGACCTACGTGCAAAGACTTGGTTCTACGGAATCGGGGCAAGGTTGGACCCAGAAACAGGATTGTGTATCTTCCCAACCATCCTTGCCAAACCCGTCACTGAACTCATCACGGCATACGAGGAAACATCCGCCAGGATCTTCCATCCCGACAGAGAGAATGACCAGCTCACACGCGCCATCGGTAAAAAAGAACACCCTGGACATGCACGAGGCACAGGGGGTATGACGTGGAAGGATGGGTTTGCCGACTGGAGCGAACACGCTGAGCTGCATGTGAGATTAATGGGCTTATCCATTAAGGTGGCTGTCGGCTATGCCTTACCTCCTGTAGCTGGTGGAACTTACCACTGCCGACCGATTCCAGATGGCTATGCTATTGTCGGGGTGGATGAGGTTGTGAAGGAATATGAGGAAGCACAGCTTGACCATGCTACAGGTGAAGGGGAAACTCAACTCAAATTTGCAGTGAAAACAACCATTCTTTGGAAGAAGGAACACATTGTGCTTTCAAATTGGAGGTCACTGGCACCCCCGCCGTCTCCGCAGCGTCAGCAGTCTGAGCCGCTTCAGCCATCTCCTGCGCGGCAGCCATCTCCGGCCCGTCAGCCATCTCCTGCGCGGCAGCCATCTCCGGCCCGTCAGCCATCTCCGGTGCTTCAGCCATCTCCTCAGCGTAAGCGGAAGAGCACTGCCACGAGGAGCATCAGTAGCACTGCCACAAAGAAATCCGCAGGAAACCGTACGCCAAAGAGTTCAAAAAACTACGTCCCGCAGCCTTCCGCCAAGCCATTGCCGGTTTTACCGTGGAATCGCAGCGACGAGGAGACCAATAGGATCTCGGGAGAACAGGTCAAGAAATTCTTTGCACCTAGACGGGCCGAGCCAAAGGAGAAAATAGATCCGGCGGTGGTGGAGAAGTTTTACAAAAATCTTTTGAAACCTGAAACCCCACTTGTGCCGGACTACGAGCGCCAGATTTTGAAGGCGGATGCAAGGCGCCGTAGGGAGACTGAAAGTAGCAGTCGTGAGGCACCCCAGAAAACAGTTCCCATGCTCGGAGAGCAGGAAAACCAATCATGCGCCCCGCTCCAAATGTTTGACAAACGGGACGCTCCTCCCGTAGATGATTACGAGGCAGAGCTACAAAGAAAGGCCAATGAGATGGGGATGACTTACATTGCATACTTGAACGTCATGGGAGACAACTTGCCCAAATGCGATGTCAACCCCATACAGCCATGGAAGTATGGGAAGAATCTAGTCAAGAAAGAGGAGCTCAAGAATCTACCAACAAAGATGCGAAAATTGCACAAGTGGTACCTTGATTTCTGCAAGACGAGAAAAGAAGAATGGATCACGGCGCATATAAGAGATCAAATTTTCTTGTGCGGAGACGACGCGATCGACTTCAACATTCAAGACTTGCATTTTCTATTCAATCAGAAGGAACTCGACAAATCTGCCATCAGCCTTTATTGTGTGTAAGTACTATTTCTGTAATTTTTATCTCAACTCATTCACTTCATTAATTGCATGTATATATATATGCTCACCATATATGTATATACTATTATGCAGGAAAAAGGTTATGGAATGCATGAAAGGAGGCCCTTTTGACATTGGGTTCGTTGACCCAAATAGAGTTCATGAAGTGGTAAGAGACAAACCCGGGCAAACAGAAGATTACTTGCTAAAGTCTTTACTGAGACAACAAACCAAAAGGGAAATACTATTGCCTTACAACTTCTCGTGAGTACTGTTACCCTCTCTCTTGTACACATTCTGTTTCGGCTTACTCGATGTTAAGTGTAACTGATGATGAGTTATGCGTGCGTAGGTTCCACTTTATTCTGCTAGTCATTCAACCCGACTCAGGAAAAGTCCTTGTCATGGACTCGTTACGAAAAGAAAAAGAGCTATGGGCAGACTTTAGAGAGATGCTCCAGAGGTAATTTCAATCATATTATCGCACTAGATCGGCAACTTTCGTGACAATAAGTAATTAATTACTCCTTTATCCATTTTCTTTGTCGGACAGGGTTTGGAAAATGTTCACGGGCAGGGCCGTGGGTGAATGGTCAGAAGAACTAAAATTTGTAGACCAAAATGTAAGTAATACTAGCTAGCTTCCAATTCCATTATATCATGCTTTATTGATTATTATTTTGATTGAACTCTCTATTCTCGTAAAGTGCGCGCATCAAGGACGTGGCAATAACTTATGTGGGTACTATGTTTGCGAATTCATTCGCAACACGATATGTGCGACAGACCAAGCCGCACTAGAACAACTTAGAGTAAGTAAACAAAGTCCACAACATTATTTTATTACCATCAATTGTGTTGAGTTTTATTCTTATATATATATTGACGGCCCATTCTTCATATATATTCAGATCGAACGGATGCGGGACCAACTCCTACCATTTGAACGCATACGAGCCATTCAAGAGGAATTGGCGGAGTTCATACTTGATGAGGTCGTCACGCCTGGCGGAGAACTCTATAGATATCCACCAAAATGAACGATGACGATGTATGTGCCGATGGCGATGTATGTGCCGATGACGATGTTTGTGTATAATAATAGTTGCTTAATTATTCATGTGCTCGTATGTACCGATGACGATTTATAAGTATACCGCTCCCGATCGATTTCCCCTCGCTCCCCCCCCTCCCGCAGAAATACGCCCAGAACGGGGCAGAGGCAGAAGTCTGCCGCGGCAGAGATTTAGGCCGTTTTCCTGCCGCGGCAGGAAAACGGCCTAAATCTCTGCCGCGGCAGAAGAACCTTTAACACCGGTTCCAGATACGAACCGGTGTTAAAGGGGGGGGGGGGGGCTGAGGCCTGCGGCAGCCCCACGTGCGCCACCCTTTAACACCGGTTCGTATAGGAACCGGTGTTAAAGGGGCCCCCCCTCTAACACCGAACCCTCAACAGCGGTTGGGGAACCGCTGTTAGAGGGCCCTCCCAACCGGAGTTAAAGGGGGGCTCTGCACTAGTGATATTTAAATATGTCTATAAACTAAAATATGTCTAGATAGATACGAATTTAGATAAATTCAAGTCACTTATTTCTTGACATAGGGAGTATCATGTTTGAAAAGCTTCAATTAAGCACTTGGTTTTTTTGGTGCCGTGCATGTTTCATGTTCTCCATGGTCTATTGTCCATTTGCGTTTAACTTGTACTCCCTCTGTTTTAAAATATAAGATGTTTTCGCTTTGAAGCAAATGTACCTAGACTACTTTTAGTATATAGGTTCACTTAGGTTTAAAATGAATCTACACACTAAAAAGAGTCTAGACAAATTTTTTTCGCAAATCTAAAACATCTTATATTTTGAAACGGAGGAAGTATCACCTAAACTAGCCGGTCTGAATATGTTATGTAAGTTGTCTCATGGGCTTGATGCTAGCGTAAGAGCTCAAAGCTTGCCGAGGAGATGGCCTTTCTTGTCACTACTATGGCAAATATGCATAGGCATCAACAAGGTAACACAGAATTTTCTGACATTTTAAAATTATTTTTTTGTACTTCCTCCTTCCTAAAATAGTTGTCAAAAAATTGGATCTATCTAAACGCTAAAAAGTTTTTTTATATATAATTTGTTTATCTGCCCCGTGAGCTAAGACATCGTACGATCATACTATATTCTCAACCAGACCCATGTGCGTTGGGAGAAAATGACTCGGAACCAGCACGAAAGACTATCAAAATTTTAACGTGCCATACTCATTGCTAAAATCCTAGATCCACCACTGTGCATATGTTATGCTTCATGAAATATAGTTTGTACAATGGTGGTCAGATCGGTCGGGGGTAAAAGTCACATTTATGTTGTACGAAAATTTACCTTCCCAAAGTCTTTGTCTTGCACATTGATAATCTAAGACGGATCTGCAAACTTCATGAAGCTGATGACCTCGGCCATGTCTCTAGGTAGATCGTCTCTGTAAAAAGGGAGTAATTTGGAACCACGTACAGCTAGCAGATGATTTGATATATAGTGACTACACATTTAGTTACTTGTTGCCAATTACCATCAGTTTTTTGGACAGATTGGCAGCAGTTTTTTTACAGTGTAGCCATCAAGTTTATTCATGATGCATGCATGCACACTCCTATAATGCAAAAAACAACACATGGACGCAGGCGGCAGGCCAGCTTCGTTCGTCTTTCACACTTCACTTCCCCGCCAAAAAAAAAACACACCTCTTTACTACCCAACGTGCTCTAGACTTTCCAGCCCAATTTAACGTCCAAATTAAAGGCCCATGTAGCATCGGGGTGAGGTTTTCTTTCTTGCTGGTCTCATTTTCTGCACTAGAAAAACAAGCGACCGGTAATAAACAAAAATAGAATTGGAGATGGGAGGTATCGACCCCCCTTCCTCTAACAAGCGTAAATTAGTGCTCTACCATTTGAGCTACATCCCCATTTACAAGCACTTAATTAATTTAAGCAATTAGTATATAATTAAACGCGATCAAGAATGAACCAAACACTAAATTACACCTTATTTCCAGCATTTACTTTTTTTTGAAAGCATTATATATTAAGTCAGCGGGCCGCCTCATTAAAAACCTCCCAGTCCACTTAGATACCCTGATGAGGAAAAGAGCATGTCTGAAACTTGCTACTTTAGGATCAGTATATGGTTACGTCATTTGTGAGAAGCCCACGAATAAAACCTGGCGAATCCTCCAACCAAGTGGTATGGGGTCTCTCCGCCTTACAACCAAGCGTATGAGCTATTCTATTACTATTCCTATCACAATGAGCGAAAGGAACCTAGACGAAGCCTTTGGCAAAAAAAGTGCACTCCTCATAGATTGCCGCCGTAGCCCCAAGAGAATTTCCTCCATCAAGCATTGTTGAAATCGCATCCATGCAGTCACTGTTAACAGTAATCTTCGTACATACAACCTGCCTAGCCAGAAGAAGACCGTCATGAAGGGCCCGGCCTCAGCACTCGCCGCGTCAGAGACTGATGGAATACCACAATTGCTACCGGTGACAAAACTACCATGATCATCACGAATAACAGCGCATGTGGCACCTTTAAAAGATTCAGCAATGAAGGATGCATCCACGTTTAATTTATAGTAACCTTCCTTTGGTTTAATTTGTAGTAACCTTCCTTGGGTTTAATCTGTAGTAACCTTCTTATGAGCTCTATAGTAGTTTGTAGTGATTGCCTAGATTGCAAGAGCGGCCTTCACCGTGAGGAGACTGGTTCATGATGGACAATCTGTCTAGCCACCAAATATACCAACATGCAGTGATTACAAGCTCCTTCAAACCCACTAGGAAATGTAGAGGGGGGGAGGGACGGGGACGATCAGGGAGCATCAGAATGGCCTCCGAAACCCCCGACCCCAGTCTACCAATTATGCTCATTTTATTGATAAGATCAGACAAACCCAAATGCTTTCAAATTTCTGGAACACGAGGACACTGAAAGAAAGCATAGATTGTGTCTTAACAGTAGATATCACACACCGGGCATGTACTGCTAGTAACAATGTGCCTACTTAATGTTGTAGTCATCATGGTCATGGACTCACGGTGGGAAACATTAACTTGTCCTTTTGACATCCCTTATGTTTTCTTTGCATGTTTAATAATTTCTTAATGAAGCATATATCTTGCTTGTATTCTTCTTACACAGCTATCGGTGTTGATTACAAGACATGATTAGCATTTTAATGAAGCATATCTCTTGCTTGTATTCGTCTTAGACTAGTCACAATGGGGAGTATCATATACATGATACTACTATATGATACCATTTTCACAATGTATAGTATCATGTAGTAGTATCATAGTCTTAGTGTATTTATTGTTTTTTAGAATCTCAATGTAAAATTGTGTACAAGATTTATTTGAGATATTTTTTTACCGTATGATACTAATACAACCTCTTTTATCATTAATTGCAGTGACGCATAAGCATTTTGCATGCATGTAGTGTATGATACTACCTATGATACCTCACTGGGGCTAGTCTTACACAGCTATTGGTGTTGATTACAAGACATGATTAGCAATGCTACAAAGAGTATTCCTGAAAATAAAACATAACAAATAGACCATAGAGTAAGGATTATCAGATACCATTTAATGAATTATTATGTCATTAATTTTGCGGTAAATGTCTCATGTGAGGTTGAATTCATATACTCGCTCGATCCATAATAAGTGTCGGATGGAGTACTTATGTTTCATAGTTTGTACCGATTAAGTGTGGGCATCTATAATACACTCGGTGTCTACTATACTCGGTGAACGAAAAATTGTCCAACACATGGACAAAGGGTCCGTTTGTCTAATTGCTATGTGACTTTAGTCAATTGAACCATTATCGTAAAAAAAAACTAGAATGACATATCTGCACGACGATAAAGGTAATATTTCAGCTCGGAGCAACCCGTTCGGTGCAAACAGAACTGGAACATAATACACCAGCTCAGCCGCGCACCATTCTGAAACACAACTTAGTTGCACAAACGAGGAGTACCCATATCTGTTCTGAAGCAGAGTTACTACATAGAATTCTATGTAGCAGAACATTCCAACAGTTTGATACTCACACACGGTACCATCATACATGTTACCAAAAAAGCACTAGGATCCGTCGAAGCTTTGAAAGCACCATCGTACTTCATGGGGATCATGGTTCCCAACTAGATACTTGCTAACCGCACAATAAGTAGTGTTACATCCAGTCGTCCATCCCACATTCAATGAGTTCATCCCTGGCGAGCTCCCTCATAAACTTCTGGCCACGTAGATCTGGTAGAAATATCAGGAAATGGATGACTAGATTAGGACCACGCACGAAAGAACAACCTCAAGTTAAACAGAATACACTTCTCATTTAACAGAATAGTGACATATATCAAGCAGATCATACACCAACTAAACATATTTAGATTTTCAGGAAGAAACATCTAAACCAGCAAACAAACAATATGAAATACCGACTAAACAGATTATATGCCGATTAAAAAATATGCATCTTAGAGCATGTATAATGGGAGGTGCTTAGAGGGGTGCTTACAAAAATAAACCAACCATTTTGCTAAGCATTGGTGCTTATTTCTATAGAAGAGGTGCTTAGTTAGGCATCTAGCTAGTATAAATAAGCACCGGTGCTAAAAGAAAAACCGGTTTATTTTTCTAAGCACCCTCCTAAGCACCTTGCATTATACATGCTCTTATGTCTCAGTAAAATGCATTTGATCATATAAACCAGTGACGAAATCCTGATTCTGCAAGTAAATACGAAATAGTATGCGAAGAGAAGGTATGACTCACGTGCATTCCCACTCCGACGGACATAAATCTTCTCAAGGGGTACACCATTTGCCATGAACATATGTGCCAACGTATGGACTCTAGCATCGTCCTTTGAGCATTTGATCTTCACCATTCCAAGGTCTTTGCAAGTAAACGATCTTCCCATCGGTTTGATACCTGTTTCCAATGCCTTCCTGGTGTTGAAGTTCTTTTGCACGGAACAAAACTGCTATTAAGCATACGCTTTACGCTAACAAACTAAAAACTTTGAAATGAAATCAAGAATCAAGTAGCATATAACAAATATGTAATTACACATACTATTTTAAGTTGGAGAAAAAGCCTCTCTATATTAGGAGAATGCTGCAGCAAGAAAATTAGTGCATCAAAATCAGCAGCCATACACCATTCACCCAGGGACAGGGTCTTCAGGTTGCTAAAAGTTGGGCAGCTCATCAATTCCCTACTCAGAACCACCTTCATATACAGATAAAAGAGCATTCAGCAAATAACAGCAAAAACTAGAATGAACATAGTGTAGAGTATACAAACTACATACTAGCGATTTATTAAGTACAAATGATAAAACAAACATGCCGCCTTAAAGAAGCAAAGGGAAAACAACATATAGATGATGTACTGCTAGAGGATTAACACCTATTGCTACAATATGAATCATTATTCTATCTAGTAATGATGAAGGAACTCTGCCCTTAAACAATCTCATAAAACTCAACCAACCAGGCACTAGCACCCAGCAGCATTGATCATGAAAAATAACTGGACACGGTCACTGCTTGGAGAAGACTAAATTCAACCGTAGTGGGCAGGTTGGCGTTGTCAGTCCTCTAGCAACTGAGCGACACTCGGTTTCCTTAGACACTCTTATTAAGGACTGAATATATTTAACCAGTTGGAAAGATACACTACTGCAACAAAGAGAAAAGCGACACTCGGTTTCCTTAGACACTCTTATTAAGGACTGAATATATTTAACCAGTTGGAAAGATACACTACTCACTACTGCAACAAAGAGAAAAGCGACACACAATCCTCTGAGAAAATAAATGGTGAATATGCTCACCCCTTCTTATCTAATTGATTCACCTACTACACTTCATGATTAAACAAACTAGTACAGCTTTATTTATTTGGGGAGTGCCTAGATCTCAGGCGCCTGAGAATTAGTTATGTCTAAGTCGCTGATGTCATCCTAATATTTGTGCTAATTCTCAGTTGCAACCTAGTTGCAACTCCTAAGATTTGTACTAGTTCTCAGTTACAACCTAGTTGCAACTCATTAAATTCTCAGTTACACCCGAGTTGCAACTCATGTATAGCACGAATCACGAGGTAAATCAAACGGTGAAAGAGGAGACTGAGAAATAACTATTTCTCAGGCGCCTGAGAAATAGCAAAACCGATTTATTTGAACTATGTAGCCAGGTGCTGACACTAAAGGGCAAAAGGTCAGAAATGTGCTCGTTCAACACATGTGTTCTGTTGGGGAACACACCATTTCATTGGAGAACATCCAAAAAAATGTCCTGTAATAATTATACACTTGTAAAATGAGAGAGGGATAGAGAGATCAGCAAACGAGGGTGATAGCTATACCTCTCCAGCATCAGTTAACAACTCCAAACGTGTAGCACTTGAAAGGCTTTCAAGAATATGATGGCCACCTAGAATCTTACTATGATTGCCGAGACTGTTTTCACCATAGTTACCACCTTTACTTGGGTTCTGGCCATCACCTTTGTAGCCATACTTTGCATCATTTGCAATCTCAATGTATTCATAGGTATTGTCATCGCTGTCGATATCACTGCCATAATGATAATTATCCTTGTAACGATCATGCCCATATCTTCCTCCGGGGAAACCATGTCCATATCCAAACTTGCCAAAGTCATCCTCATCACACATGTATCCAAAATCATCATCACTCAAGGAAGATCCATCATGAATCTTATAGTTACCACTTCTATCATTATCATTGTTATCGTCGCCATCGTCATCAGTAGTTTCATCACAATCATCCTTATCGCTGATGTGTTCAAAATCATCACCCAAGTAAGAGTCATCAAGTACGATAGTGCCTGTGACCAGTGACCCGAAGTTGGTGAATGAAGGAACTCGGACGTAAGGTGTGACGAGGCGCAGGATTGCGAGGTTCGGAGCAACAACGGAGAAGGCGCAATTGATCTTGCATTTGAGCATGATTAGAGTCTTCAAAGAGGCAGACACTATCTCAGGGCCGGTGATCAGGCAGTCCTTCAGATCCAGTTGTTCCAAGGACGTGCAACTAGAAGAGAGCTGCTGGAGGTTACTAGAGTCGAGCCAGGCATACGACAACTTCAAGATCTTGAGGTGGCGAGAGACGAAGTGCACGCCGTCCAACGATGCGGCCTCCCTACGATGCCCAGCAAGATGAATGACCCGTGCTCTGCGGTTGATAGCGATCCTGATCCAGATGCTGGCATCGTCCTCATCGAAACACGCGTCCTCATCGCTCGACCGCAAGCGCAGCGTGTCCACGGGCATCAACACGTCGCGGAGGAGGAAGAGACGGTGGACGAAGTCGCGGAACTCCTCGGGCGGTTCGCTGTCGCGGCTGAGGTAGCGCACGCGGAGGTCGACGCAGGGCGCGGACGCCCAGAGGTCACGCCACCGCCGCGCGAGCACGCAGGTGCGCACCACCTCCCACGCCTTCAGGGACGACATGATGTGGTGCAGGAGCGCGTCCGGGAGGGCGCTGAGGCGATCGACCGCGACGGCGCCTCGTCCCCCGGATCCAGGCTTCTCGTCAGCGTGGCGGCGCGGCCCATAGCGCTGGACGGCTCCCCGACGCATTCCGTCGAGCAGATAGCCTGCATACAGGTTACGGGACACCGGGAGTAAAGATTATGCAGGAAAATTAATGGAGGGGGCTGGAGAGGGAGAGGGACTCAGAGTCGAAGGAAAATCCACGGAGGAACTTACGGAGTGATTCGTGGAAATGCTGGGGAGTTCTTGCCGCTCCAGAAATCCGAAATTTTGGGGATGGAGGCGACCCCTTGATTCTCGCCTTCTAGGCAACGGTAGTGGGGCGGCTCCGCGGCTGCCGCTTAAGCCGAAATGAGTTCGAATGGGCCAATTTTAGCAACCGACGGCCCAAATGTTCTTTTGCCAGTGTAGTGTGCTAGACGCGAAAAAGGTCTTCTTTCTTTTTCGAAATGGACGCGAAAAGTTCTTCTGATACACGAGTCCAATGATCTTCCATATCTAGTGGCTCGTCTATACCAACGTCCAAACCAATTTAGACGACCATGGAGCGAAAAATCTTTCCCAGCGGCTCGTCTATGTGGATGTCTAAATTTAGACGTTCTTCCCATCCTACTACGCAACGTCTATATTTGGACGACGGTGCGACGACGTCCAAAGGCGAACCGCTAGCCCGCGAGCTCTCTCCCGCGCCTATCCAGAGTAGTTGGAGCGCAGGCGCCACTCGAGCGAGGTGGGCGTCGCTCGACTCGCCGGCTTTAGGTATGATTTCCCCTACAAATTTGGTGAGAGAGAGAGAGATTGATCGAGGGAGAAGGGGTCCTCGACATGGAGGTGGGCGTGGCTTGCTCGTGGCGGCGTCCGGCCTGCCGGCGGACGGGGAGGAGAAGGGGAATGGATTTGGCTCGGGCCGGCGGCGGAGCTCCCGAGCTTGGGTCGCCGCTGGGAAAGGGGAGAAAGGGTGTCGGCCGGTGGGGGACAGAGGGGCAGCGGCCGGCTGCTGATTAGATCGAAGGGAGTAGGGGATGGAGCAGGGCGGCTGATGGGGGATAGAAGGGGCGGCGGCCGGTGGCTGATTAGATCGAAGGGAGTAGGGAGCAGGGCGGCCGGATGGAGAGAACGCTCTCGTGGGTGAGCTCGCGTCGAGAAGACTGCTCGTGTGGAGAAGTGTTGCCTGTACTGAATGCAGAAACTGATGAGACTTAACCAAGGACCGATGTACACAATTATTGTTTATACTGAATGTTGCTTCAGTTTAGACACAGATCCATTTGAAGTTGTTGTTTATACTGAATGTTGCTCTTGTGGAGAAGTGTTGTTTATACCAAAGATGTAATGAATGTTGCTGCTGCTGCATTGTCAAAGTTTATACCGATTTTTGCACGGCTGAAATGGTAGTTGAACTGGCAGTTAAAAAATAATATTAAACTATAGCTGAGAGAATATAGACCTCGTGCTTATAGACGATCCGCTGGAAAACTAAGAACGTCTAAAAAAAATCTTTTTAGACGACCGTCTATATGAACATATAGACGACCATATTTAGACCCTCCACTAGAGATGCTCTTACAGGCTTAAGGCGTCCTCGTTTTGCATGTTTTTTCTTTGACCAAGAATCACTTTAAATACGTAAAAAAAATTGGTAAAAAATTAGTATCACCGGAAAATATTTTTCAATATGAATCCAACGGTACTAATTATGTACAATATAATCAAGATTTTGTTACTCAATTCTTTTGGTCAAACTTTGCGTTAGAAAGCGTGTGCGCCTTAAGCCCTGAAACAGATGTAGTATTAAATAAAATTCAAAAATCATACTTTTCAAGTTCTATAAAATAAAAATTCTATATTTTTCCATTGATATATTTTACTGATATGCAAAATTGCAATGAGAAATTCTTTTTTATTATGGGCTACATAAATATAATAAAATTATATTTTTTAAAGATTTTCAAATATAGTACTCAGGTCTAGAATTTTTCTTTTTTCTAAGCTTAAAGTACAAATTACTTTCAATTACAGTTTACACATTTGTGGTTTACATCACTAACTACATCTAGTTTTGTCTCCAGAATATTCTAAGTCTGGTCATAGTGGAGATAACTTAGGGTAATAACATGCATATGTTACTAGTCTAAGTTACTATCTTCATAGTAAAAAAAAAATTATGTGTGATAACATACAATATAAAATTAATTAGATTGTAGACACACTTTGCTTTGGTATATGCGATGTTACAGTAACATATCTAGTAGTGACTCAATCTATCTATCTCTTTGTTAAATCATTATCATATAAGCAAATATTGCTGACTTGGACTCTTAGTTACTAGTAAAGTTACCCCACTATGACCAGCCTACAAATCATAAATATAATTTTTATTTTTTAATAAAGAACAGGGGAAAATCCTAGCCTAGAAAAAAATCCCTAGAAAAAAAGTGTTTCCCTCACCTCTTTCGTCCTCCATTTTCTGGCTCATGAGATGAGCAGGGAGGTCGCCGTCACAAGCCGATTAAGGATGGCATCCTTGTTGTTTGAGACGATTCATTTCACGCTAAACTTTTGTCTCAAGATCAATTTTATCATTTTTCTCTATCCCATATCTACTATCGACGAGACATCTGTCGAGGAATGATCTCCACGATGAGGACGGACAATAGACGATTGAGCTTATGTGTGTTGTAAAAAATGGATGGCAACTGGAGGAATCGAATACATATGGGCGAGGATTGGTGTGGCGGTCACATGTACATGTCTCAACTATGAACTGCAGCAATTGTCGAACAAATTCAAAGTTCTCCCTATGGATGTATGAGAAGGGCACCTTCTACTTTGACACTACCCCCTAGCTAAACATCGTGGGTCGATGATAAATGCATATTTGAAACATTTTTACTTATTGTTTTTGCACTTGTAGCATTGTTATGCTTGTTTTGGCACGATTCTAAAATTCTAAGTCATGGTGAACATATCAATAAAAAGTTAAAAACTACCATATTATGTGTTAATATGATATTTTGACGTGATAAAATTTATCTAGATGTTTTTTCACGCAACCAGACAAAAGGAGGACGCGAGGAGGGACTCTAGAAGCCATAACGACCGTGGGTATCCATTGACAGTCATGGATTCAACAACCTTTCACATAATTCTATAGGGATCTATGAGATCTAGAATAGAATTCTGTTTACTCGCTTTAAATTGAGTATCGTTTCTCTCCTTTTCCATGGGGCGGAGCCAACCCATGACCATAGACAGATCCAAACAGATTATACTAGGTAAAGAATCATATTTCCTTTATTTTCTTCTTGCGATTTTTTTGAGAAGGGGAATAGCCCGAGTGGCCCTGGGCCTGGCTCCGCCTTGCACGTAACTGGAGCACGTGGGTAGGGTGGTGTCTGTGTTCCATGGGTTGTGGAATATGTTTAAAATTAGATTTCATTTTATAGTCAAAGACAAGCCTTTTGAAGTTTGATCAAATATTTAGAGAAAATAGGGACATCTATAATGTAAACTGTCAACACCCGGATTTTTAATCCCAGATGCCTGTTATGTCATACATCGCAATCCTAGGATTATCATTTTTACGAGACATAACATAATGGTACAATAGTTTATCATCCATTATAAACCATAATAAAGGTCTTACAAATAAAGGATCTCATGATCCAGTCTTAATACAATCAACGCAGCGGAATAATATAATAACGGTAGCATGGGCGAAGCTCCATCTGTAGGGTCACAGGCAATGCTGACGATGGGAGATGATCTTAGTTGTCGTAGACTTCCTGTTGTCCATCATCCTGGTAGTCCTCCTCATAGTCTGGCCACGGGAATAGCCAGGGACAAAGCCATGAGTACTCTTTAAGTACTCATAAACTATCACTAACAAGTAAAGTGGTTCAAGTAGGAATACTAAGCTCTAGGTTGTTTTGCAAAAAAATCCAGGTTTATCTCTACCCGAGTTCAGAAGTACAAAAACTAGTTTAATGTTTTATAACACCTAAGCGGAAACTTAAATTTCTTGTTCACAACCCTGTTGTGGTCAAGTCAAAGTCGTGATTCATTTCACAAGTCATTTTAAAAACATTTGACGACGGAACAGTATGGCCACTCCAACTGTCCATAACCCCCGACGCGGCTATTCGAATAGTTTGACACTCTGCAGAGGTGGTACACTTTCACCACAACATTCATACATTCGTCAGGAACAATCCTGATTCACCATACTCAGTATGCGGATAATCAATCCTAAACTTTCAATTACACACCCTAGTATAGACACCTCCCCTATGAGTTTGGCCTCCCAACCATGACCATCTGTCATCTTGGGAACTACACAGGTGGACAATTATCACGAGGTAGCCTCAGCTCAAACCTCGGCCGCAAGGGAACCCATACTAAGATATATAAACTTTCAGTCAAGCCCTACCCAAATTCGGGTATTGTGGTTGTACGCTAAAATTGGAATGGTGTCGCATCCGAACACAACCATCAATTTTATAAAGGGCTAAGGCTCATGCCTCAACATTTTCATCATCAAATCATCTGGTGTTCATAACACATGTCCAAACATTTCAGTAGAATGACTCATCATTCTAAGGTTTTCATAATCATTTTCACCAAATATTTCCATCTAAAGTGATCAAGTTTTATGCTTAGCACTAGCCACTACAGTTGGGGGTAATCACTAATGAGGGGTGCTAATCAAGTGTGACTTATCTAAGTCTAATCTCATGCCTCAGGATGACATCTAATTCTATCTAACTTAGGCCAAGTTTTATGCTCTTTATGCTATCTCTAAAATCTTTCCAAAATTCACAAGTCACTAAGTAAGGGTAAACAAAGATTTTGATAAAGAAATAAAAAAATACAACTTGCAAGTAAAACTGGAATTTGGTATGGTAAAGTGGTATAACCAAATATGCCTAAGGCATTCAATAGGTTAAGTGGTATTGTGGGGCTTTCAAGTATTTGCTTGCATGGTTTAGCTTAGCTTGCCTTGAGTAGTGCAATGATTGAAGTTCTCATCTGCTTCCTCTTCATAGTAGTCTCCTTCCTCTTCGTATCCTTGGTCGGTACTAGCGTCTATAAATAAATACGAGGTACACAATCACCAAACAATACTTAACTACTTCTATGTGGCACACAAGGGTTTACACTAGATGATCTAGCATCATCACAATCATCACATGGATTGAAGACTTATCATTATTTATTTTATTTTAGAAAAGTAATTTCTACTTATTGAAAACTACTTAAGATTTAATATTCTCCAATTAAAACATGGGATCATATTGACACATGTCATCACCACATATTCTAATACTTGGAAATGTGATTTAAAGTGGTTTCACAATTTAATAATGTTTAACCTTATTATTTTAATTAATTAAAGTGGCTAGAAATGCCTATGGGGCATTCTTTTATTATTTGTCCATTATTACTGCAAGTAAACCTAGATATTTTTATATATTCAGAAAGATCTTGTCAAATGTGATTTTTGAGAGTTGGAATCAACTCAAAAGCATTTATGGTTGATTTTTGAAAAATGTTTGAATGCAGAAAAGTCTCTGCCTTGTTATTTCTACCATAGGTGATCTATAATTTCAAATGTGTTGAATCCAATGGCCTTGGATTAATAATTTCCATATCTTTCTAACAAAATTGGTTTCATACAATTTGGTTCAGTAAAACTCTCTGAATTTATCTTTGAATCAACAAACAGAACTAGGTTTAAAACTAAAATGAAAAATCTAAATTTAAACTAACTGGGTCGTGGGGGAGCTAAATTGGGTCGGCCCACTTCGCACAGCGCGCACGGGCTGGTTTAAGTGGTGTCTCTACACGTCAGCGAGACAGGGGGTGGCGAAGGGGTATGGGCTGATTACGACCGTAGGATTAGATGCAATATCAACGCCTCACGGCCATCGTCCTCATCTGAACAGGACACGACGGGGACGAACCCTAGCACGACCAGTGAGGGTCTGGGGAGGCTCACCGGGGCTTAGGCGAGGGTCGGCGACGGGGGCAAATGAGGTTGTCGACGACGGCGGTTCTCCTGGTACTGGCGGTGTCTCCTGGGGTGGCCGCAATCGACGACGCACTTCTCCTCCAACAACGGCGGTCTCCGATGAAATTCCGGCGGCCTGGTGCTCGCCTTGCTCCGGGGAATAAGTGGGGTGGTTCTGAGAGAGAGGGGAGTGAGATGGTGTGGAGAAATGGTGAGGGGGAGGCCTCCTTTTATAGGAGAGCGAGAGAGGCCGAGCGGCATGAGCAGAACTCGTCGGGGTCGGTGTTACAGCGAGCTACTAGCATGGCGCGGGGGCTAGGACGGTGCGCAGTCTCCTGGCGATGCTCAATGACTTGATGGCGCGGCAAGGGGCGATGTGGTTTGGTCGGGAATGTGCGGTGCTCTGCGGTACCGACGGCGAACTTCACGCCGTGCGGTGGCTATGGGGCACGATCGAGGAAATGAGCATGTCTGGTGGTCTCCTGGGACGGTGGTGATCATGTAGACGGGCGGCGAGAGCTAGGCGCAGTGTGTGCGAGTGTGTCGGGCGCGACGCTCTAGCGTGCTCTCGGCATGGCAGGGACGAACTGGGCGCGGCGCGTTCTCTGTCGTCCACGACTTGGCGGTGCTCGAGGGATGGACAGGGGGTGGCGGTGGACGGTGGCCTGCCTCCTGGACATGGTGGATAGGTGCGGCGAATGCTCCTGCTAGATTGCCATGGTCGGCTGGCAAGGGGTGGCTCGGGCATGCACGGCATGGTGCAATGGGTAGGGTTCTAGCTGGTTTAATGCAATGGTTGTTACTGGGGAGACAAGGATGATCAAAGGGAGACAAAGGTTTGAGTGATCACTGCTCAAAACAGTGAAGTTTGGCCAAGTTTGATTTGTGCCTCCAGGTGTTTGATAAAATGGTCGCAAGAGATTTATATTTGAATTTTTGGATGAATTTTGGTGGGTGCATTGGTTACACACTGGGTAGTATCTGGTTGTTTGGATTTGTCAAGGTGAACTGGTTTGGTTGGGTTTTGAGAAATGGTGATCTTACCATATGAACTAGATTCAATTTTGAATTGTCCTTGGCATAGATTTGCAAAATGTTTCTGTGGGTTTGCAAGGTGGGCTTGGGTTCATTTTTACTTGGTCTAGCAAGGGATGAAAAGAAGTGGATTTGTTTTTGTTAGAAATCTTGGACTAGAAACACTCAAAGTGGTCTAGTGAACAAGTTTGGCAAAAATGACCATTTGCTTATATGGTTTGTTTTTGAATTTCTCTTCATTTAGTTCTACTTGGAAATGATTTAGATGATGTTGTTTTCATCTTTAAACCAATCCTTGTCATTCATAACAATCAAACAAGTCGTTGCAAACATTCATGCATTCATATTGATTTTAATTCACAAAAGTTTTTGTTAGCCCTAAACTTGGGTGATTAGAACTTGACAACCTTGATTATATTTTGGATGTTACATAAACTCTACAATATTAGAATTGTCATAAACTATATTTTCACAATATATGCATTTAATATCATGAAATTAGATAATTTTTCTATGTTTTTGGTCAAAGTTGACAAAATTTGACCCTTATAATTCCTAGAACGCGAACTATTAAAAAACAGAGGGAGTATTGAATCGATGCTACTCCACCTTAGACCGTTACAACATTCCATCTTATGTTTAGACACTTTCGCTTGTATTGTGTACATGTGTGATTGGTTGTGCGCATCTATCCTACTTCTAGGGCAATAGTATGCGGTGGAACTCTTTGTCATCTTGGCCCATAGTTGCCCGTGCAAGCCATATTTTCTTTCCTCTATTTTTCATTTTTATTTCGAGTTTCCAAAATTATGAAACAATTTATGTATGTAAGTCACGCTATAATGTGCCATGTAAGAACTTATAAGAATATATAATCTAATGTGAACCGTGCAAAAAAGACAAATTTACATCATGTGCTTGCTATTTAACGCCATCACTATTCGTTTGAATCTTTTTTTTTGTCTAGGTCATACTCCGTAAGTGGTCATATTTCTGAATGAATTTCTGAACGTGAACATGATATAGTACTAAGTAGCATGAATTACTTCACATTTTTTAAGATGGGGAAATAAAAAATTGAGAGAGAATATATGTTGCACGGGAAACTAGTTGCAGAAAATCCACTTTCTAGGTGAAACTCTTTTTCTGTGAGTATCAACTTAATGTGAAGATGAGATTAATGGAAGCTTTTATTTTGGAAAAAGTATTTAGAAAACTACATCAAAATTTTAAAAAAGCTTTTAAATAGCTATAGAAATAATGTATCACACGTTTTATACTATTATGGGGTATTATTTATTTTTTTGCGGGTATATGGGGTATTATTTTCCATTAGCAAGGACATGATTTAAACATATTTAATTCAAAATTATATGGCCGGATAGTAAAATGTGTTGACATAACATAGATTATATAATATGAGGAGAAAAAGAGGCCAGGATTGGAGACTCTGAAGAAAATCAAGAACGGCTATTGGGTTTCTGCTGGATATCAATTACCCTATTCTGCGTGTTGAGAAATGCTATCAGGGAGCACATTTGGGGATCATGGATTACCTGAAGATCCTCTAAGAGGCTCCAATGAATCGGGTTGCTGGTAGATGCATGGTCTATTTCCACGTAAGAATCATTCAAGCAGTTGCTGAAGTAAGTTCGTTAGCCTTGCTTCTTTGGGCAAAACCTCGGAGTAAATGTTGTCAGCAACCGCTGCTGCAGTGCTGCAGGTAGCAGCTGCTGCTACTACAAAAGGCCAGTGATAAGGATAACTGCCAGCTAAAGTAGCAAAAACTGAGTAGCATTTCGAGGATGGAGACATGTCCAGAAAGATAAAAAAGAAAACTTTTGGTTTGAATGGACAGACATACAGAACAGAAAATCAGTGCTAGGACAGACAGACAGATGCATCAGTCCATACCAGTCAATATTATTATGACATTAGAAGAAGATTATGGATGGATGGCTGGGCAATATACTTAAAGAAGATGAAAATGACATCACTCATTTTTTCCCCCTTCATCTTCATGCCTGTTGCCCAAAGATTGTTCCATTTATTAATTTCCCCTTTCTTTTTTTTCTTACAAAGCAATCTAAAGCGATGCGAGAAGACGAATGATGAGTACTTGCTGCTGCTGCTGCTGCACGACGAGAAAACACTGCAAAAATGGGCACCCAAGAAAAAAGAATCTCTCCCCACCGATAATGGAGCTAAACAAACTCACGAACTAGAGAAAAAGAATTAACCTTGGATCTTAATCTCTGCTGCATGAACCCGCTAATTAATTAACCGTAGTACGTACCACCCCGTAGTTGTTGTTCGAGAGATTGAATTACAAGGTGAGATCCAGGCTCACGTTTGCTCTGTTGTCGGCGGCGGCGGCGTCTCCCCCGTGGCGTACTGCTTCGTGCTGCGAAGACGACGACGCGGATGACGCCGATGACGCCGAGCCGGCTTGTCCTCTTCTTTCCCACGCCACCGCCATCTCGTCACGTCGGGCGAGAGTCAAGGGCGTCGGCCGTTCTTGCCGCGGCACTGGCGCCGTCACGCTGACGCCCGGGACCCGCCAGAGCGCGGCCGCTGGCACCGGGCTGCCGTTGATCGGCTGGGACATGGAGCCGGGGCCGCTGCCGTAGTACCTGGGCACCGCGCCTGGCGCGGCGAGCGAGACGTGGTGGCTGGACCAGGAGGGGTAGTGGGGCGGCGGCTCGTAGCTGGCCATGTGCGCGGGCGCGGCGAGGAAGCGGTGGTGGTGGTGGCCGTAGCCGCTGCCGAAGGCCGGGTAGGCGTGGGCGGGGTAGTGGCCCTGCATGGCCATGGCGCTCTGGAACTGCGCGCGCTTCGCGTGCTGCCGCTCCCTCTTGTGCGCGTTCTGGTGGCCCCCCAGCGCCTGCGACGTCGGGAAGTTCCGGCAGCAGTAGTGGCACTCGAACTTGCGGCTACTCCCGCCGCCGCTTGCACCGGCCGACGCAGCAGCAGCCGCCGTCTGGCCGGGATCAGCGGTGCTGACGGCGACGGCGGCATCGCCGTTGGTGACGGGGGACGCCGCGCCGTCGGGCGGGAAGTCGAAGCCGAAGAGACGGATGGACGACGTGGGGCTCGACCCGCCCGCCTCTGATGCTGCCGGCGGCGGCTTGGGCCGCACGAACGGGAGCTGCGAGAAGGAGTGGATGTCCGGGGCGCCATTCGCCGTCTCGCCGGGAAGGCTGTTGGTCGCGTCTTGGTCGCTCATACCCGTCGAAGAGTGCGAGCTAGACACGCCCCTGGCTAGGGTAAGCAAGCAGTGGAGCTCTAGGCGTGTCGTGTGCTAGGGGAGCGGACGCTAGGTAGCTGGAGCTACAGGGGATTCTTCTCTTGGTCTTCCTATACTGTTGCGCGATGGTAATATGTTGGGATGGAGCTAGACATCGAGCGAGCTAGCAAGCTAGCTAGCTGCGTTGATGTATGGGCCAGCTTGTAGTAGGGGTTAACTTCGTGAGGGGTGGAACGGGACCAGCACGGACGGTAGGGTTGACAACGAAACTGTTGGTTGATATATGTGTTATATATGTGCATCTTATGTATTATGGATATTTCCATGCTATTTTTGAATAAATATTTGTTGTCGTTTTCGGGGCTGATAAGACTTGTATCCATAGTTTTAAAAACCAGGCCGGTCGGTGAACCGGTGAGGCGACTGGTTCACTGGTTTGCTGGTCGAACCACCAGTTTATTCGGTTCGATGGCGACAAAAACCCATTCTTTTTCATCAAAATTTAAGCAACTTTTGGAACAAAATGACCATAAAAGGTACTCACTCAGACCCATATTAATTGATTTAGATTCATTTAGAATGTATCTAGTCAAGTTTTATCTAGACAAATTTGAATCAACTATGTTCGAGGGAGTATATATAATGTATATTTCAATATCTAATCACAAAAACATGGCATGTCCAAGTGGTATTGGGCTTTATGTGTTGCTATTTATGCCTAGCATAAGGTTCACGAGTTCGATTTCTCTAGTAAACATCTTTTTTTTTCCGATTTTTACTGTTTGGACCGGTGTCTCTTAAAAAACTGGTGACTCCATTGGTTTAGGTTTTTTCTGGTTAAACCACCGAATCGGTCCGGTTTTTAAAACTATGCTTGTATATGTATTCCTATGCTGCATAATACGAATGAGCTGAATATGACACATACCGATCGAGGGAAACTAGAATCAACTGCATTATGTTGCCATGAAAAGAGAAGGGACGAAATTGCATAAAAACAATTTAAAGCAAAAAAAATCATCCAAATTTAAGTTTTAAATAGTTTTGGTTTTGCCACATGATGTGGAAAACCAGACTTCTGTTTTATTGTCAACATTACCACAAGTTATACACCCCCTTACATAAAAGGTATAATTTAAACATCAATGCTGCATGAGGTTGACCGAGTTTATAATATATTGCAACCTTACACTTGAAAGGAGTGAGACCTAACCTTAGCTACTATAATTGGCAAGAATACATACCTTAATTAGGCATATGCCTAAGAAGTATTTGTTATTTTAGATGATTATAGTAAATTTGGCGTCTCCATGTCTTCCACGTCATTAGAACCCAATAATAAAATGCAAATTAGACTTTTTTTTTTGAAAATACGAAACAAATTAAAATATTTATTAAACTAATTAAGAAATTTTAAAAGCCTATTTGTGTTCTATATTATTAGAAATTTCGATATACCTTCACCTCGGACTGTCCTCTATATTTCAAATTTAAATGTTGGAATTTTAGATAATTTTGTATGCATAATTTATCTAACAAGGGGAATAAAAAATCATAAAACCACTATTTGAGGAATTTTCTATTTATGCTCAACACTGCCACTAGTATTTTATGAAAAAAATGTGTTTTAACTCTCGAGTGTTAATATTGGACCTGTATTATATTTCAACATTGAATGTTAGAACTATGCAAATCCAGTTTCGACTATTAATTTGACTAGACCAATCAATTTCTAAGCAATTTTGGACATTTTTAAATCGTATTATACAACATGACACCTACATGTGTCCTACATCACTCAACATCCATGCAACTCTAAAGATTCAAACCTATTAAGATATGCAAAAGTAAAATATATGTAACCTTCTTCATCATATTGAAACCATGAATAACGGGTTTTATTAAGTAAGAAAAATGCAATAGATATTTTGTTCTTCAGAAGATATTGTAAAAAGCACACCCTCCCATAGTTCAACCCCATTTTTTCTCCAGTTTTCACAACTAAAAATGCAAGATTTACAAACAATTATTTTATATCTAAAATTGATTTTCTAATGGGATAGAAATATGTAAAAACTATTTTCTCATCCAAATCTAGAATTTTTAAGGTTTCCCACATGTTGGAGATTTTCACTTTCATGTCATTGCATAAATAGCCTCTTACGGATAGTGTGTTCTTATGTGTCAACTATTGCCCGAATGAATTTATATGTTATGTAGTCTAGACTACAAAAGTAAACACAAAAAACCTCAACTATTTATACTAGGTAGCTAATTCCCTAAAACCATTGTTAAGTACGTTTGGCAATTTTAGGCAGGTTGTAGAACACATATCCCTACATTAGTGGCATACCATTTAGAACCTATAGTGCTAAAAGGATATTGATTTTGTGGAAGTGTACCAAAATCTGCAACAAAGTAAAAAAATATGAAAAAGTTCCATCATATTAAAACTTAAAAATATTTTCAAGAAATTTTGAATAAAAAATCTATCGAATTTTGATACTTATGAATGAAAAGTATACTCCTCTATGCCTTAATTTTATTGCACTTCTAGGTTTTGAAAGTTCAACATTTAAAAAATAAAATTACGGCTAAGTTCATTTCTTTTCAAGATCTCATATTATTTTAGAAACTTTGTTTATGATCTTTTGGTACGATGTAGTAGCCATGTAGGTACATGACATTTAAAATTGCTTTAATGTGTCTCATGGATTATTCCACAAGGCTATGAGAGGGGAGGATTATATTTTGTCAGTTTTTGTGTTTAGAGTATACATATTGTGCAATCAAGCAATAGTTTAGGGGAGAAAATGTGTATACTTTTCAGTGAAGAAACATGGGAGACACAATGTCCATCATCCTTAGAAAAAATATTAGAATTCCTCTACTAGGGAAAGTGTAGAGAATTGTATCTCCAATACACGATATATATACCATTGATATTTTTGTGTACATATATATTCGCTTTCTTGCCTTATTTCTCAGTATCATACCATATCATGCATTCGTAAAACGCATCTTGGTGGCATTTGAATTATCAGAATTTTTATTTAGCTACTTGATCGAAAACCCCTCGCTAGGATGGGAACCAGATATAATTGTCCCTAAAATTTGAAATGTTGATTTAAATTCATACATACTATACAAATATAACCAATTCACATCCTAAATAGATCCATCTAATTAAAATGAAAAATAGGTAAAAGTACAATGAATGATTCTAATGTATAATCTCACTTTAGGATGGTATGTGAACCATTTAAAGAATATATAAAATGAAATAAGATGGATTGTGTAAGCACGTGCATTCTAGCACCCGAAATAGGTATGAAGTACATCTATTATATACTCATTGAAGATAAGTGAGGAGATAAATAGTAAAGCTAGAAATTCTGCAAAAGAACAAAACAAGCATTGTCGATTGCTGGACTATCTCTTTATTAGTAGATCACAATTGTTGGATCTACATAGAGCGCTCCCCTTAATCTTTAATACTCTATTTAAACAAATCACATCCTTAGATCTCCATAACTATACCTATATAGATCATATCTGGCGGACATTGTAAATATATAGCATGATAAATGACAACTGATAGATCATCATAGTTGCATTTTGACAAATCTCATTTAAGGAAATGTAAGTTTACATGTTAATTATTAGTTGGACTATATGTCTTTAAAATGTTAGTCCATACTACAAACATTAATGATATAATGCAATGAATAAATAGATGATTAGGCACTTATGGTAAAATCCTAATTAAGTAATATTCATAATGTAGTAAATTATCTGGGAAGGAGGGCACCAACATGAGCATCGACTGGATTAGTACGTATAGAAGGTTGATTTCTAGAACAGGAAGCTAGAGAGCATGTTGGTCCTTAATTTGTTCAAATACTCGTTTTCTTCATAAAATATGGATCCATGTGCATATACAAGAAAGAATGTCAATGCAATCCTCAAAAAAATGGCAAAATGAAAACGACGGGTAGACCAAATTGCTTTGCATAGCCGTGCCGCGGAAACAAAAAAAAGGTTTATAGCTACGGACCTAACAACACACATGATTGTAGAAAGAAGTTATTGAGAAAAACATTATAATTAGATTTTCCATACAAAAAACTTTCATGATTACTTTATTATTATTTCACAACATACAAATATACGTCCTCCTTGCAATAATAGAATGCATATAAGTTGTGTTTGGCATACTAAAGATAATGCTCTCTTATGTACAATGGCCACGGTGCTAGTTATACCAAGTTAATGTAGACCCCTTTTCTTCTTTAAGATCTATTAACTTCTTCCCATTCTCGAATTATATCAGTAGGATTGTTCGTTTTGGATCATATATAAAGAAAACTACAACTCGACCAGTGTGTAATTGTTGTGTTATGGCCGACTCCACTCCACACTAGGCTTCCATTGAAAGCTGACATAGATTGTGCTTTGTGCATGTGCTTAGGGTTAGGATGCACATTATGCATGATGATAGTAACGATTCTTGGTAGGCGTAGTTATCACGCGCGTGCAAGGAACTGCTGCATACAGTGGGGGCGATCCGTAATCGCATGCATGTAGCTACCCCGACGACCGACAACCAACAGTACTAAATAGCGTCCGTATATAGGTGCCTAATAGCGGCTGCAGGACGCAGACGCTGCACCGATACGAAGCGTATCCGCCATAAATAGTCGATCGATCGGAACAGTGAACCGCCGAACTGTTACTACAGAGCGAACTGTGTGTAGTACTAACATCAAACTCACGGGAAAAGCTTAGCTAAGTGGACCAACGTGTGAGCTGAAAAGAGTAGTCAAACGGAGGCAATTGGAACGAAAATAACCCATAAAAATAATAAATTTACGAAATGAACTCTGGTCAAAAGAAATTTACTCCACTAATATTTTTTGCAACACCGTAGACGATGGCGCCGCACTCTGAAGAGCAGCGCCATGAGGCGTGGCGCCGCGCACCTGCCAGCGTGGCTCGCTTGTGGCCTCGTGGGCCTCGGTCCCGCCAGTGCGGCGTCATGCGGTAGTGCGGCGCCATCGCACGTGGCGCCGCACATTAGGTCTTGTACCAGCGCGGCGCCAGCCCTCCCCGACCCAGCCTCATTCTTTCTCCCAGCCCCAGCACAGAGAAGGAAGCATGGCGGCGGCGACGACGCTCTCCACCTAATACACCTCACGATTTGGCCAGATTTAGGTGTTGGATGTCGTGGTATTGCCGACGAGTACGCCATGGAGGGGTCTTCACAGTGCGTGTTTAGAGACGTGGGATAAGGCGGACGGTTGACGGGTACGAGGTAACACAGCTTACCCAGGTTTAGATCCCAGGACGTTGGCGGAATCCTACTCCTGCTATAAATCACTATAAGGGCAATACTCCGAGTTATAGAGATAGGTTCGCTGTGCGATGTTGTCTGAAGTTGTAAGTTATCGTGCCCTAAAGGCTCCCATAGGCCCGACTTATATAGTCGCCAGGTCTAAGGGTTACAGAGAAAATTCCTAGCCGGACAGGTTACAGAGTCCTACACCGTCTATTACTAGTCTTGTGTATCTTCCTCTCCAAGGCTCCGGGTACGCTGGTGACTCCACCATAGCCTTCATTTATCCGACATGGGCCTCCCTTCTGGATCCATCTAACTGGGCCGCCCAGCAGGCCATAGGCCATGCTACCAAATATGGGTCACCCGGGTTATCCGGATAAGTGACATGCTATGAGGATACCCATATAGCATATCCCCAACATTGGAGTCCAAGAATCGTGCTCCCAATCCCCTCCCCCAGGTATTCTCTCTAATCCTCTCAATTCCATCCACAAATTTCTCCCTTTTTGTCCCTTATTTGCAATTTTTGGTCAAACCCTAGATTGTATGGTGAAACCCTAAATTGTATGAATCATTGCCATGTTTACTTGATCTTTAGGTTTAGGAATGCTTGTAAGATGGATAGTGAAACCCTAGTTATTATGGGATAGTGAAACCCTAGGTTTTATGTGAGAAATTGTATGGTTACATCTAGATGCTAAAACTATAGGTAGAGAAATTGTATGGTTACACCTAGTTATTATGGGATAGTGAAACCCTAGGTTCTATTGCCAATATATATAACCAACTCTAGATGCTAGAACTATAGGTAGAGTAGGATGAAATATTTGTTCATGTTAGAATTATAGGTAGAGTAGGATAGAACTAGATGCTAGATGCTAGAACTATATGTGGCAACTATAGTTGGAATAAGATGGACATTTTGTAATTGTTCTTATTCTCTCTATTGTTTTGAATATGTACGATGTCTCTAAACCCCCTTCTAAACAATGCTCACTATGATGTTCAACACTATACAAGATGTCGGAAAAGAGACAGGTACTAAAAACTTCCATGCAAGTCGAACAAGATGCCATGTTTGTTTAGATGGAAATCTAACATTTTCCATTGTATGTTTGCAGGAGCTTCATCCCCTTCGACTTAGGTACCACGAGGTCTCTTCCGGCAAGATGCATTATGATGAGCGGTACACTCCTTACATCCAGTAGCTAGGACTCCTCCCCTTTATCAACATGGTCACTCGGTCCACACCGGCCTTCAACCCTGCTGCGATCACCGCGCTTGTGGACCGGCGGAGGCCAGAGATTCACACCTTTCACCTTAGGACCGGTGAGACTACGGTCACTTTACATGACATGAGCATGATACTGGCACTCCCAATCGAGGGAAACCCTATGTGCATACGCTCGGATTCAGACGGGTGGCGTGAGCAGATGGTCGACCTTATAGGGAAGGATCCACCCGAGGCTATAAACTCGAAGGGGGAAAGACCGAGGGTCGCTGCCGGGGCTACTTTTAGTTGGAACATTCAGAATTTCAAGATTTGCCCCGAGGATGCCGATGAGGACACGATCAAGACATACACTCGTGTGTATGTTTGGTACATCATCACGAGGACTCTGTTTCCTGACAGCAGTGGGGATCGTGCTCAGTGGCATTGGCTCAAGTTGCTCCTTACTTTTGACTCTACCCTCAGTTGGGGTTCTGCGGCGTTGGCCTGGTTGTACCATCAGGTAATCAGATCTTTACAAATATTGTTGTATATTTCTGCATTACCTCAAAAACTTTGTTCTTACCAAATGGTTGTTCACTTCATCTACAGCTGGATGATGCTTGTCTTAGGAGCACCACTGATTCAGGGATTGGTGGTTGTTTGCTCCTTCTTTCGGTGTGGAGCTGGGAAACGCTTCCCCATTGGACGACCAAAATTGTTGACATCCAATCCTTATATTGATAACGGCAACGATGACCTTCTCCCCACGTGGGCTTACAAGTCGGATGTGGTCTCCGAACCACCAACGGACCAAGTGGAGACGTACAAGAGATACATCAACGAGTTTGACACGATCACCATGGATCAGTTAATTTCCTTGGGTATGGTCAATTATATGTCTTGAACTTGTAATCTTTGAACTTGACATGAGTGTGGTATGTTTTAGGTGATGTGGGAGCCATACGGTCGAGGGGACCGCTTTGGTGTTCTGGAGGACTATCGCCTTAACCCTATTTGCTTCAGAGAATCTCATATGTGGCTAATGCGTTGCCCCATGGTGTGCATGTGGGTTGTTGAGTATCACCAGCCACAACGTGTCATGAACCAGTTTGGGTTATTTCAGATTGTCCCGCCTGATTGGAAGGACACGGACTTAGGGCTCCATAGGTAAGCTATTAACCGCCTTACCATGTGATGTACTTATCATTCGCCAAATAACACTCTAGGACTTGTTGTGTGCAGCTTGGACAGGAAGAAGCAGAGGAAGGAGAAGGATTGGCCCAAGCTTCATAGGAAGCACCTTGAGAAATTCAGGAGGTGTGTGATCGAGGCTAAGAAAGCAAAAGGAACACAGGATAGGCCCTTCAGTCAGGATGCTTTCAACAACTACATCACATGGTTCATTGACAACGTGCGGGTGGAGATATACCCACGGGCATTTCGAGATTCGATCTTGGAGGAGCCATTGGTGTTCGATGAGCTTTCAACCGAACAATACAACATCATGGTCAGAGAAGGGCGACAAGCCGAGTTTGCTCCCTTAGTCAACTTTGTGGTAAAGTGTGTCGAATTTTTTTTCCGTCTTGACGCTTCTCACACCTTGCATGGATAACTTACTAGTTTCTTGTCTATGACAACGCGTGGAGGTAAGAAAGTCCGCCGATGCATGCGAGGACGCTTTGGACACATACCCTAGCGGAGAGAAGGGAGAGGGTCTGTTTCGTGAGTTCGTTAAGAAGCAGGGCCAACGGTTAAGGCAGTTGTCCAACTTGCTAGGTTGTGGTGACCCCGAGGTGGCAACACCGTCCGCGTCACGGTCCAACATGCCCCAAGGTGACAATTCTGGCGATCATCACTCCACATCCGAGGACAAGTCTAACACACCCAAGGTAGTACAACCATTGCATCCCCCACCCTCCCTTGCATTTCTCCTGAATTTGTCCTTACCAATCTTCTTTTGTTGACAACCCCAAGACGAGGAAAGCGTCTCCGACGAGATGACATTGGGCAACTACACTCGCTACAAGGTCCACGAGCGGTCCGACTACGTGCTCAATCCAAGGCAACCCAAGAAGCCTTACACACCCAACCCTTCCACGACCAAGACAAAGAAGTCCAAGAATCCATACCGTTTAGAGGTGGAGGATGAAGAGGAACCGAGGAGGAGGAAGATGCCCGCGAGAAGGGGCCGAGGAGCGAAGACCACCCGTGGGAAGTAGATTAGATGTTTCACTTGGTACTTTGGTGTCGAACCATGTCGTGAACTTTGGTCGAACTTTGGTGTTGTTTGAACTTGGTACTTTGGTGTTGTTTGAACCATGTGGTTTCGTGAATTTGGTACTTGTAATGGTGATGTAGTGAATTTGTCTAAGCATGTTGTGATGTTGTCGTTTGAACCATGTGGTGATGTAGTTGTCGAACCATGTAGTTGTCGTTCCCTCAAACAAACAAACAGATGTAGTTGTCGTGCCCTCAAACAAACAAACAAACAAACAAACAAACAAACAGACAAAGAAAATAAGAAAGTAAAGCCAGGAAAGTGTGGAGCCACAGGGCCTAGCGCCGCACATGAGCTCTCTGCTAGGAAAAGAGGCCCAGGAAAGGGCGGAGTCAATGTGCGAAGCCACAAGGAAAGGCGCCGCACTATGCAACGCATGGTCGTGCGGCGCCATGGAGCCTGGCATCGCACATGGGCTCCAAAATAGACAGAACCTTCTGTCTATTTTGGAGCCCATATGCGGAGCCATGATGTGTGGCGCCACATGGTGCGGCGCCACCAAGCCGTATGTTGCATAGTGCGGCGCCATGCAGCCTGGCACTACACATGGGCTCCAAAATAGACGGAAGGTTCTCTCTATTTTGGATCCCATGTACGGCGCCACGCTTCTTGGCGCCGCACTGTGCAACGTACAGCTTGGTGGCGCCACACTGTGAGGCGCCATGCAGCATGGCGCTGCACATGGTCTCCAAAATAGACAGAATGCGGCGCCACGCTTCTTGGCGCCGCACTATGCAACGTACAACTTGGTGGTGCCGCACTGTGAGGCTCCACGTAGCATGGCGCCGCACCTGCGTGGCGCCGCACTGTGCAATGCATGTTATGGTGGCGCTGCACCGTGCAACGCCACCAGGCCTGGCGCCGCACATGGGCTCCAGAGTCGATAGAACCCTCTATATGTGTTGGAGCCCATGTGCGGCGCCAGACACCAAGGCGCCGCACTGTCAAGATGCTGCTAAAGACAGCTGTATGGGGTAGTTTTGAGGGCAAATCATCACACATACAAAATCTTTCGGGGGGTGGGGGAAATGTTTCTTGACCAAATCTTGACACATACAAGTCTTGAGAAAATCTTGACACATACAAGTCTTGAGAAAATCTTGACACATACAAAATAACACAAAGTTCATGCCATGTTTTGAACGGAAGCACCTAATACATGGGACATGTTTTGCCCTTAAGGGGCTTAAATACTCAAAGTCTAAGCACAAGGCCCCTCCATGACTCCCGGTTACACACTCAAAGTCTAGAATAGAGGCCATTTGCCCTTCTTCTTCTTCTCTTCCTCTTCCTCCATGGAACGCCACGCCGTTCGGTGCAGCCTTTCCCTCTCTGCATCATGAGCCTCCTTAGCGAGGCGCTTCTCTTCCTCCTCTTTCTTGCGGAGCTCGCCATCACGTTGCTTGCGCTTCTTCGCCATCTCCTCGTCACGGAGCCCTTCGTAGTAGCGCCTTCTTTTTATGGCAAGATCGATCTCTTGGATAGTCTTGTTGGATTGAGGTTGCTCAAGATCTATCCAAATCTAGTACTTGCATACCGGAGAGGGAGACTATAAGAAAATAGTACATGTTAGAGGCTATGATATAGAATAGTTGGGACACATGAAGAACTAAAAAGCTTTGTGCATACCGGTGGAGTGCCGTATGGGTTACGTCTACGCTCGGGAGATAGATTGTAGTTGGCACACATGGAGAACTTCTTCCCCCAACTATCGAAACAGTAGTCTTGGGACCGCTTAACAATCCAATCGGTTCCACACCAACAAATAGGAACCTCCTTCCCATGGGCCTCAGAAGTACGAAATGCCTGCTGTGGCCTTTCCTCTTGGTCGGCGCAAGGTGGTCTAGCATTGTCCCTCCTCTTCTCCTCTTCCTCTTCCTTATCCTTTTGCCTCTTCCTCTCTTCTTCTTCCTTCCCCTTTTCCTCTTCCTCTCTTCCTCTTCCTTTTTCTTCTTCATCTCTTCCTCTTCTTCCTTCTTTTTCGCCAAGTCTCGAGCAAGTTGAACTACCTCTTCGAATGCCTTCCTCTTCTTCTCTTCCTCAGCTTCCTTCCTCTTCCTCTCTTCCTCAGCTTCCTTCCTCTTCCTCTCTTCATCGGCTTCCTTCCTCTTCTCCACCACCTCCATAGCATCCGCCCAGACCTTCGAGTAGCTCACACCTTTCCCATCATTGCCCTTGTTGGGTTGAGTCGCCATACCTATTATAAGAATAAAAGGTATAAGTTAGTAAAGGATGCATGAATGTGAACAATAGTGCATTGAACCCAATAAGCATGAATGATAGTAAAATATGCATAAATGTGAACATACCTACGAGCATACGGATTTGGTCCTGCTAAGTAACCTATCATACTAGCGGGATTAAAACCACCACACCCTATTCCTCTTCTTAGCCCAAGTTGTCGACCTCTTTGTTGTCTAGGAGCTTGTTGTCTAAGAAAATTGTGGCTTGGAGCTTGTTGGTTAGTCCTTGGTTGGCTACCACTTGGTTGGCTTGGAGCTTGTTGGCTAGTCCCTGGTTGGCTTGGAGCTTGTTGGCTAGTCCTTGGTTGGCTACCATTTGGTTGGTTTGGAGCTTGTTGGCTAGTCCTTGGTTGGCTACTACTTGGTTGGCTTGGAGCTTGTTGGCTAGTCCTTGGTTGGCTACCACTCGGTTGGCTACTACTTCCTTGATTTCCTTTTGCTCTTTTCCTTTGAGAACACTTTCTTGCATTGTGCCCTTCACCATTGCACATTCCACACCGGGCTCTCTCACAAGGTTCTTGGAATTGGTCGTTGCCCGTTTCCCGACCACCACCACGTCCCCATCCGTCCATGTCGGTCCTAAAGCGCTTTGTCTTGCGTCTTCCACGTCCAACAACCTTCCATTTCGGATTGGGACATAGTTGAATTCCATGGTACTCCGGCCATTGTGATTGGTCCAAGTATGGATGAAATCTAGGGGCCCATGTCTTCTTAGTAGTCTCAATAGAGAACTCAGTCTCTCTCACTGTGAGCAGATTATTGTAATCCAAATGTCGTCTGCGAGACGCCACGAGCAAGTGAGCACGCAAGGTGAAGCAATGATGGCCTTCCGCATGTGCACTCACAGGTCTTGAGCGAGACCTTGAAATCTCGGCCTCCGTGTTGGACACCATCAGCCGTTGTACCTCTGGGCTCCGTAACTTGGTAAATTAGCTCGTCATTGTCATATTCCGTGACAACTTGGGAATCCGCTTTACTTGACTGAAATTGCATCCAATCGTCAACCTTAGGTGGGTACTTGTATTTGTAGTTGTTCTTGTTGTCCCCCGCAATATGATGGTCCGTTTCATGTGAGTATTTCAGAAAATAATCATTCATCATGTCGAATGTATATCGGACTATTGCCGTGACGGGCAATGCATGGACACCTTTGAGCAACTTGTTAAATGCCTTTGCCATGTTGCTTGTCATTTGGCCGTACCTCCGGCCACCTTCATCAAAAGCTCGTGCCCACTTTCCCATATGTTCAATGTTCCTATTGAGAAACTCGCGACCACCCGCATTGAGTTCTTTGTTGACTAGCAATTTCTTGTACAAGTTAGAGAAACTACGTTTTGTAAAAGCGAGGCAACAATATTGTAGATCATCGGACAAATCCTTGCTCTTGCATGCCCTATAGAAGTTTGCACAAAAGTGTCTCATACACCAACGATTGTGCAATGGAGTATGGCCGGGAATATCAATCATCACCGCATTGAGAACTCCTTGATGACGGTCAGAGATGACACATATTTCCCTTTGAGGGGTTAATATCTTGGTTCTCAAAAGATATAAGAACCACTCCTAATTATCATTGCTTTCCTCCGCCAACAAAGCAAACGCCAAAGGAATCAACCGGTTGTTGGCATCATTGGTATTGCAATTAAGATAGTGCCTTTGAATTGTCCGGTCATAAAGGTGCCATCAACGGAGATGACCAGCCTACAATGTTCAAAATCCCGGACACATTGCTCGAAACCCCAAAATGCACGGACAAAAACTCACATGGTTCTTTCGTTTACAATCCTTGTCTTGTTCCCATAGGGTTCAACCACATGAACCATGCCCGGGTTAGCATTTTCCATTGCTCCCAACAACCTTGGTATTCGGTTATAAGATTCCTCCCAATCACCGTACAACATATTGAATGCGGCTTGCTTAGCCTTCCATGCCTTCCTGTACTTCACCTCGTAGTGAAAGAGGGCTTTCACAAGCTCCATGACCATCTTGATGCTCATTATTGGAAATGACGCGATGTCATTGGAAATCCTATAAGAGAGGAACTCAGAGGTGAGTTGACGGTGCTCGTGCTTTGTATCCTTGCCATCCACCACCGGGCCTTGGCACATATGAGTTGATACACAACTAGATATGTGCCAATCGGGACCTCCCTTGAATGGTATTGCACGCACAATCCAAGGACATCCTTCCTCCTCACACTTCACCGTGTAACGCTTCTTGATGTCCGAGTGCACGACCGTATAAGGACGATGATGCTTCACCGAGAAGTCCTTTATCCATTGCTTAAATTCCAACAAGGTCTTGAACCTTGATCCTTTGCAAAAGCCACTATTCACTTCATTGCCATCCCGGTAAGAACTTGTCCTTGGTCCAAGCACTATGCCCTTGCCACCATCAACCGTGGCTTCATTCGCGAGACCAAGATCACGAAACAAAGGAACCCGATGATCCCGTCCCAATACGGTATCGTGGATTTCGGCCTCTCTAGCCATGAACCCCTCCTCGTCAACTTGTTCTTCAGGACCATCATCATCCGAGTCCGATGCATAGACTCGAGAATATGGGAGGTCACGGTCCATGTCATCTTGCGTGATATATTTGTCCAAATCTCCAACATTGTTGTCATGGAGTTCAACATCATCATTGTCATCTTCATCTTCACCCCCACAATCATCATTGTGCTCTTCCAACACTTTGTCTTGGTGTCTTGAAATCGGGATCAATGTTTGGGTCAAGGGAGGTTCACGGCTTAGCTCTTGGTCTACGGGTGGAGGACTCATAGTACGCAACGGGGATGCCATACGATTCAAGTCCAAATACAATGAACTACCAACTTTCTTGGTGGCAAATAGCTCAAGAGCCTTGTCTAGTGATTCGGCCACCACCTCCTTGTATGCAAGCCAACGGGCCTCGGAGAAGATACGCATGGTCTTCCAACGGACATGCATTCCCAATCCAACATTATGTCTTCCCTCCAACTCAACATCATTTGGGTCCATCCATTTCAATTCAATCCTCAATTGCTCCAAGACCTCGGCATAGGTTGGAGTACGCTCAAACACCAAATTGAGCTCGTCCGGGTCCGGTTCTATGTTACCTCTCAAAAAAGCATCCTTGTCTACATGGTGAACATGAACAATTCTTGCCATGCGTAAGATAATCACAACAACAATACCATGGTCAACATACTCAATAGATACCAATGTTAACATTAACACAATACCCAACCCCTATGCCAATGCAACAACATTCTACCATGCATCTTACAAAACAACCTAGGGTTTGCAAGATATAGACCAAAACACGAAATTAATGGGTGAAATCAAAGAAGAAGCGGAAGAATACCTCAAGGCACTTGGGGTGATCGAAATCCACGGAGAGAGGCTGCCGATTTGGGAACTAGGAGGGAGGAGGTGGAGGGGGTAGAAGAGCCACCGCCGTTGCAGCTTCCTGTGGGTGAGAAAGAATGAGGCTGGGTCGGGGAGGGCTGGTGCCGCGCTGGTACAAGACCTAATGTGCGGCGAACGCCCGCTGGCGCTGCACTACATAGTGCGGCGCCACACCGCATGGCGCCGCACTGACGGTACCGAGGCCCACGAGGCCACGGGCGATCCACGCTGGCAGGTGCGCGGCGCCACGCCTCATGGCGCTGCTCTTCAGAGTACGGCGCCATCGTCTATGGCGTTGCAAAAAGGGTCAGTGGAGTAATTTTTTTGGCCAGAGTTCATTTCGTGAATTTGTTATTTTTATGGGTTATTTTCGTCCAAATTGCCTCAAATGGACGATCCTGGCCTTGTGTTAAAAGTTCAGCATAAGATGAACCTATTTCGGATTTTTAGTCAAATATAGCCTTTTTGCTACCGCCACACGGTACCGACGTGGTCGCTGGAGGTACCATCCTGGTCCACAGTCACGGCTATCGTGTTTGGCTTCGCTAACGTGGATTCTTACCGCCAGTGACCCTAGAGGTACCGTGTGTACTCTACCGCCAAGACCTCCCTCTGGAGGTACGATGTGTAATGGAACCTCATGTTCTTCTCAAAATAGCCCCAAAGGGTTATATAGCCACGGGGCCCCGCGTGCAGTCCATCCACGCTTGCCCCATGACCCCATTCTTTCTCCTCTCGACCTAAGCCGCCACCTCTCTAACATCCACTCAAATTCCTCTAGATCGGGAGGATTTTTTCTTGAAATCAGCCCCCTATTTGCATCCTTTGATGTAATCTCTCTCTAGTTCTCATGATTTAGTTGGTTCAAATTTGTTTTTTTATGGCATCGCTCACTTTCGCCGAACCCTAGATTTGTAAATTTCTCCCAAATCCATTCTTCAAACTGGTGCATTGTGGGCTATATGATGTTCATGATGTGTGGTAAGCACGTGGGTTTAGGCACTTACATGTGATTTTACCTAGACATTTAGGGTTCGGTGTAGGGTTTGTGGTAGTGGTTAGAGCACATTTCATGTCATTGTCTTTTCTAGGTAGCCATATAATACTTCATGTTTGTTGTCAGTTATTTATATATGGAAAGACACGTGAAATATCCACTATGTAGACAAGGAAGGATTTTTAAGTAACAATGTCGAGTATATATGTTGACAACAAGGAGGAAGCAGTGATGGTCTTTGTCACTAGTTCCGACCTATGTTGAGGTTGTGGCAAGAGGAAGAGATGATAAGAAATAGATGGATCCAAAGGAGAAAGATGAACTAGATGGAAGGTATGATGTTGGGTCGTGGCATAAAACTCTAATGAAGAAAATACGTATGGAGTGCGAGTTGGATTGGGGGCATACAAGATTTTCGTGATCTCATTCTCATTTTGGATAAAAACACGAAACATGTTTATTTTGTGCTAAAGTTTCGTAACAAGGTTAGAATCGTCTGTTTGGACCGAAAAGAGTCGGGGAAAAAATCATTATAAGTGAGGGTGCTTAGCATTATACTCACATAATAAGTCCTCATAACTAAGCCGAGGTTTTTAGGCGGCGTATACGAAACCTCGGCGGAACAATTTAAGCGGCATAAACGCGCAGGCAGCCAGGATGGGGGAGGGACAAGTCGCTGCCTCCGGCGCAGCCCCTAAAAGTGGTATGGTTCGCACGATGGGGCATGCAGCTGAAATGCAGGTTCTGCGTCCGATGCGTGAGAGGCTCCATCCCAACGTACGAGCCCTCGCTCGGCCCCGGCCGGGCATCGGATGCCGACGCGCTGCCCCGTCCAAAAGTGGGTGCTCGGGCGCGTCGCTGTCCGGGAGGGCCGACCCCTGGATCCCCTCGCCATCGCCGAGGATGCGCCCGATCCAGCTCGAGGCCGACTCCACGGCCGCTGGCGAGTGCGTGGTAACTGTCGAAACCCAGGCATGCAACTCCAGCCAGGTAGCAGGAGCCGATGCTGCCGCCGACGTGGCCGTGCGCTGGCCTCTCCGTCCTGCCGCCGCTGCCGGGTCCTCGCGGTCTGTACTGCACGTCCCTTTCCCGGCGAGATCGATAGCTTGGGTGCTGACGGGGCACGAGCGCGCGGGGCGACAGTGGTAAGCCGGTGGATGCCATCTACCAGCTGCTGTGGACAAGGACGTGCGCGCGTAGGTCCGAATATAACGCCGCTGTCTGTCTCTCTGGGCGAAGCGGCTTGCTGGCTACAGTAGCTAGTAGTACATCGTCAGGGCAAGGTAGTGGTCGATCAGAACTGTCAAATTGGATGCGCGATCCACGAAAAGTAGCTGGTTGTAGGTTAACCTGCCGCTAGCGATGCTACACGTTTCTTCACACGCGCTCGTGAAATTAAGTGCGACCTTTGGCTGCTTATTGGGGATTTTAGGACAGCTCTAACCCAAGTACAAAAGTTAGAGCAGCAAAAATGGCTCTCTAAAAGTTAGAGGTGTAAAAAATACCCCTCTAACGGAAAATGGTTCCTAGCCGATCTCCGAAAGCTTAGAGGAGTAAAACCTAAATCGCATCAAAATTCACTCAAATCTAACGGAATTTTGGATGGTTCGAACCAAATTTTAAACATACTACTTCGTTTCACTAAATTTGTACACATACAACCAAAAGTCGGTCAAATTTTGCTAAACTCGCCTGAATTTCACCTAAACCGACCTAATCCTCCTCCCAGTCGTAGGATCGGAGTACTAGGAGTCACTGTCGAGGTCGACGACCGCCGGTGTCATCGATGGTCCCGCCCCATCGCCTACGTCCTCCTCCTTAACCCTCGCCGGCACCGGCGTTGCCAACAGCCCCGCATCATCGGCGACCTCCTTTTTCATCCTCGTCGCGCCGCCTTCCTCTTCGCCTCGGAAAATACCTCGAGCCGGCACCGCTCCTCCTCGACGAGCTCCGCGTTGGTGTTGACAAGCCTCTCTACAATCATTGTGTCGCGACTCTCTGCCTCGAGGCGCTCACGGGCCTCCCGGTCCTCCTGCCGCTCGCGGTCGAAGACAAAACGAAGGTCGGTCGACTCTAGCTCCGGCACCGGTCCTCTCGCCTCGAGCGGAAAGTTGAGCCCGCTGTAGTCCGAGCCGTGGAGTTCGACGTTCTTCATGTTGTACGCCATCGCCACTGCTTCGCCAACTGGAAGCTCCCGATCCACACCTTTCGACGAGTGTTCCGGCCGGTGATTTCGGTCACCCATGAGCCCCATGACCTCTGTCATACGCTGTGGAAGACCGGCGTCGGCGGCACCGGCAGGTCAAGGAGGCCACAGGAGCGGCGGGGTTGCCGTCGGCGCTTGGGTGGCTCCAATCATGGAGGGGAACGACGTAGAAGAAGCGACAGAGGGCTGCAGCAGGGGGCTGTGATGGTGGCGACCGCTAGGAATGGTGGGCTGAGACGGCCGACGAGAAGATCCGGCCATCGCGGGGCTATGGTGGTGGTGGCTAGGGTGGCGGCAGGGGATGTCGGTGGTCGTTGGAAGTGGAGGAGAGGCCAAGGATAGGGGTAATGTAAACTTGGAAAGGAGAGGGAATCTTGTACTCCTCCACCGCTCGGAGGAGTAAAAATAGGAGTCGAGGAGGCCGACTCCTAAAATTAATTGTTCTCTAAGAGCATCTCCACTCGTAACCCATATATGGTCTCCGGCAGCAATTTTTTTACCCATGAGAGGCGTTTACTCTTTTGTGAATTTGGGGGAGTGTTCCCAACCACGTTCCCAATAGAACATCTACCATCTATTTATAAATATTCACACATAGATAAGACAAAGGGCGATTAAGATAATCCTAGTCGACTATGCCACTTCCACTACCGTTATCGCCGTCTTTGTCATCGACGTTGTCCGCCGCGTCGACGTCCTCCTCGTCCATGTTGGAATCGAGGTCGACAATCCCAGAAGCCTCCGTCCTCCTCATAAATTCTTCACGGCGCGCCGCATTGATAACGGTGTAGATCGTATGCTCGGGCACTGCCCAGAATTGTTATCTCCCTTAGGGGTTGCGCAGATCCGGGTGGAGCTTCCGCTGGTGAGCTCGGCACAACACAAGCTCCGCCTACCGCTCCTTCTTGAAATGCTTCGGCCAGTACGCGCTCGTGGGCGAGTACCGTGCCATTTCCCTCTTCCGCTCAGGCAGCTCACGATGGCGTTCTTTGATCTACATCGCCAATTCGATGCCATGCAAGAACGAGGCACACCGGCGTAGCTGAGCTCGAAGCCGACCGATAGTGTCGCGCGCTTCCGTGCGAGGATGCCGTAGTGGGTGAACATAACGACTTCGTAGAAATTAAGATTGTGCCTCTACATGGCAACGGGAGGAGGAGGGAGGGAGGGAGGGGCGCCTAGATATAGTGGGAAAAGGGCGGGAAGCGGCGCAAAAGGCGGTAACAAAAGGGCTATGTGGACGAGGCGGCTTTCTCCCACTGCCAGGGCCTAGCTCGCGACGTTTCCAGCTCCATCCGACGTTCCCGCTAGCCTCCTATTGGGTTCGTCTAGGACGCCAAATAACAAAATGGATCGGGCAGCTGCCAAAAAAGAATTGAGAGACAAGCTAGCCGTAATTTTGAGCGCCGGCACTCCCGGTAGCACTTTAACGGGGCCCAAGCGAAGATGTTCTAATCCAAAACGAGTTCGGTTAAGTACCTGTTATAGGAGTAAAAGAGAATATTTTACTCCTCTAACCTGTCTTTTACATCGGTTAGGGATGCCCTTAGCTACTTCTCCCAGAGAACCACCTAAAAACACACGTACGGGGCTTCTGATTTTGGCAGCCTTGGGTTAACGGCATCTGGATCTGCTGTTCCCCGGTCGAACCCATCAATAACCCAACCACGCGTGTACGTCAAGGACAGACAGTCCCATGCATGTTTTTTTCACTGCATGCGCCAATTTAATTCATTCCATCGACAGCACGCAGTGGCGCGCCAGATCCCGATGGCTGCATCCACCAGATTCAGGTGTGCCATCTATGATGATCTGCTCATGATCTATGTCCACGCAAATTTGGGGCGTAGGTACACTCACTCGACCATTGGCAGAGATCCGATCAGCAAACGTACGTACGTACGTACACGGGCAGTATAAATCCGGTAGGTGGAGTAGGTCTCCAGGGTTCACAAGAGCGTTGCTGCCGCCATAACTACTGAGCTGCTTCCCGGTTCTAGATCGACCACGGATATGGTCCTGCATGCATGCGGCCGTGGCGGGCTCAAGACTTGAAGTGGCACCAAAAGGTACTTGGACGAGGGTGTTCTACTAGAATTGGCATCAATGATCGCAGCCTCCGATCGATGTGAGTTGTTTGGATCGCACAACAAATTTTCACTTCTAATTGCATATATTTGTCGCTCCATGATAATTTGAGATAGACTTAATTTTCGACGGCAACTGGACCGGCTTAGTTTGAGCATCTGTTTCACTCTGAACCAGATGCAACGTTTGGTCCCCCTCCTGTGTCTGGTCGATCGGGCCGGCATATGCATGTTAGGCAACACGATGATGACTAGGATGCCACATCACATGACACGGTCTAAAAAAAATCTGATATAGAGATGCATATCCGTCACCGTTAGGTTACGTAGCATTTAGGCCCAGTTTTTTGTGGCTTCTCCGAGAAGCTGTCCTATCCCCAGCTTTCTGTGGAAGCCGGTTTCAAAATTTTGTGAGGCTTTTAAATTAGTTTAGCTTTAACCATTTTTGAAGTCTCGTAATAGTTTTGAACCGGCTTTCCTAAAAAGCTGGGGGTACGGCATCTTCTCAGAGAAGTCGACAAAAGAACTAGGTCTTACCCTCTTTACTTCAAAAAAAATAAACTAACTTATCCAAAATGATATACATAAGTGAAAAAGTTACTAGTTTATTTTGTTGAACTAAATAGGGCAGAGGGTACCCTTTACCCACTTGTTCACCCACTTGCATCTCTAATCCGATCAATGTGGATTCTAATCCCGGGGCGACTAAGCAAGTGATCTAGGGTTCTACCCTAGCTTCCTCCACCGTCTGCCTATCTCCACCGACTTCAGTCAGGGACCGATGGTCCCCACCTACTATGTTTGGTGTCAAAAGATTCTGATTGATTCAAGGATTTAATGGGATGACTTAAGCTCTGCGATGCTAGTCCTTATGGGCACGCGAAGACTTCCTAATTATCATCAACAAAGTCTGTCGGCTCTAGTAGGGGAGCAACAACAGGTCAGCGTACTATGGCGATGCTAGTGGTCATTAGGTTGTCGAAACACCTTGGTCAATTTTTATGTTTAGGGCATTTTCTACTTCTATGTGAACTTTTATAACTGATTCACATCTTTCTGGCAGAAAAGAAGGTCATGACACGGTCTAAGAGCCAGTGAGGACGGAAAGTAGGGGCTATAACAAAGAAGAAGTTTAGTGTCTAAACTTCAGGGTGAAAACCCAAGGTCTGGTCTTAATTGGTTGTGTCTAGCAATAGCCTTGTTAAATGCATTGTTTTGAGAGCATGGATTTAGGTTCAAACCCTATGATCTATGTCGGGCAACGACGAAACTTGTGCATTGTTTTCTTCTTGGATGCGTCACTTTTGTCTGGTGGTGTTTGGTCTGTGTTTTATAATATATAAATCACTGTAGTAGGATTTTTTTTGTAATTCTTCTTTAGTTTTTTGGCTATGTGCATCCGTATTGTTATTATGACACCGTATTGTTGCAGAGGCTAGGTGTAATTGGTATCTTCGCGATATTAATATATTCCCTTTATCAGAAAAAAAACATATGTGCAAAACATATGTGCTTGACATGAAGGGTCAACTATTCGATCTAGACAGGAACCAATTGTTAACTCTTGGTGAAATTGAAGTTCAATGCTTAAATTACATTAACATGTCCTAAATATATAAAAAATATGGTTTAACTTTATTCCGCTTCATCTAAAAACTTTATTTAGCTTCGGAGGTTCAAGGTAGAATTTTCTCTTGGTCTTAATTCCGGTACCACTAGATCTTTTTCTCATCTGTTATGCTTTTAAGAAATCGCACCACTTGAAAGAACATGTTGACATGGTTATACCCTACGGGTACGTGACTTTAGCATACCTAGTCCAGCCTAAGAAAGGCCCACAGCAGATATACACTGGCCCATAAAGATTTTCGGGTGGCCAAGGCCTATGACGCCTTCGGATCCTTGGAGAACAAGACTAGCGGAGATAGGAAATTCAAAGGGGTAAAACCCTAGAACTTGTAACCGACTAGGACTATGCCTGGGACCTGCCTAAGTCTATATAAAGGCCAGGAGGGCACGTCCTAGATCTCTCGACTCATACTCTCGCACACGCATCCACGCCAGATCGAATCTGCGCACCCTGTAACTTTCGGTTCCGCCGTAATCAAGAGCAGACAAGCAGGAGTAGGGTTTTCCCTCCGGGGGCCTGAACCTGGGTAAATCTCGTGTCCCCAGGTTGCTTGTCTGTTAACCGTGCCACGATCTCCAGCATCCCCATATTTTCCAAAACCCAAGTCCATAACAATGGGCATTGACGAGATTAAACCTCGTTAATTGGCGCCGTCTGTGGGAATTGGGGCTGCTGATTGTGCGGTCGTGACGGTTCCGACCCGATCGATCTACAAATCCGCGGCGACGGAGAATCACCTCCTCTTTGGCGCCTTCGACTTCACCGCCCACTCGCCGGCCACCATGAAGGATTTCGAGCCCGTAGGCGACGGACTCGAGATTTTGTTCGGGAGTTTCTGCTTCCAGATGGGACAAACTGGCACCCTCCGCCTCCCTGAGCGGGTGCCCGTGCCGTCAATCAGGCCCGCCTCATGGGCTCCACACCCTGTGCTACGCACGTCACCATCAACAGATGAGTTTTACGACAGCAGCAGCTGTAACTCCGATCTATGTGATCCACCTTCGGATGAAGGGACCTACGGTTCCGGATCCGAAAGCTGCGGCAGCAGCCGACCTGTCTGCAAGCGCTATCTATGCGCCGCAGTCATCCAAACCGACGAGGAAACACCTAACCCGCCACCCAACCGAAACGGCGAAAACGGCGAGAACAGAAGAAGCCAGTCCCCCCACCCAACAGGGAAAACAACGGCCACGTCATCCAACTTAGCAAAGAAGGATGGGTCCAGGCGCGCCGTGCAGTCGCAGGCGACATCGTCTTACCTGCAGACGCCTCACAGGACCTACTGATGGCATACCACTACCTCCTCATCGAGGAACACAAGAAACAAGTCAAGATGCAGGAGACGCTAGACAAGCGCAAGCAAGCAGCCTCCGAGTCCAGCGCGCAACGAGCTGCGCTCTCCGCCATCGCACCCGGCTCTAGCACAAACGGAAACCAGGGAAACAAGCACCGCTCACAGGTGGAAAACATGGATCCCAAGGAGAGGCGCGACGTGACCCGAACTCTCCACACATCGTTCATGGATATGGATGCCGACGGCAACATCATCCCGAAGACGCCACAACCTGCGATCATGGCAGCCACTGCGTATCTCGCGGCTCACCCACCACCAGAGGGGGACCCGAAAAGGGCCATGCATAGATCCGCACTCACCGGGCTAGGACTAATCGGAGCTGCGCTCCATGAAGACGCTCCTGCGGAGCCGAAGAAGAAAGCTCCGGCCAGGCGCGACCGGAGCCCCACACCCTCATCCGAAGAGGAAGAGGAGCACGATCTTCCTCGAAGGAAGAAGAGTTCACACCTCCACAAACACGACTACGACGCCAGAGACAAGCTTACACAACGCAAGATCGACAAAGCACGCGCCAAACGCGCATGCTCGTCTGAATCTGAGATGGATGAAGACGAAAGAGAACTCTGCGGGGCCCGATGCTTCAGCAGATCTGTTCGGCGAACACAGATGCCACGCAACTTCAAGCTTCCTTCGGATACTCCGAAGTTCAACGGCACGCAAGATCCAAAATCCTGGCTCAGTGACCATCTGTCATCCGTCAAGCTTCACGGAGGCAACAAAGAAACCGCCATGCAATGCCTTCAGCTGCAGCTGACAGGCGCGGCGCGAGTCTGGCTCAGCAGCCTATCATCAGGATCCATCCGAAGCTGGGAGGAGCTTGCTTACAGCTTCATCCGAAATTTCAAAGGCACCAGCAAGAGGCCCGCATCAATCGAAGAATTGCGAGCCTACACTCAGAGAACGGGTGAATCTATTCGCTCGTACATACTACGCTGGTCTACAACCAAGAACTCCGCAGCACACATCTCCGAAGAGAGGGCCATCGACGCCTTCAGGGACGACGTCAAGCGCCAAGACTTCAAGGAGGAACTTGGGCGTGTAAAGCCCAAGACACTCGACCACCTCATGCAAATCGCCAACAGTTGGGCAGACGGCGAAGATTGCATCCAACGACCGCAATCAGATGAAGAGGACGACTACGGCCGAAGACGTGAACACCGCAGCAAGAGGAGATCGCGCGTCTACGAGGACCGCGACGGACCCGACATGGTCGCAGCCGGCTACGCCGACCGCCGTAACGACAACAGCCGCAACAACGGAGGATACCGCGGCGGAAACTTCCGCGATAACGGACGACCAATGCAGTCGTGGCAACGCCGCGACCGCGACAATGGACCCTCAGCATTCGACAAACTTTAGGGTCCATGCACCATCCACATGCTCAAGGACTGCCGCGAGTTCCAGAAACTCAGCGAAGGCATGGTGCAGATGAGGCAACAAGCTCCAATTCCTGCGTTCGGAAACGCACCTGCGCCAGGTGAAATAGCACACGGAGCTCCTCCACCGCCGCCTATTGGAGGCCCAAATCAACCAGTCGCACCAGCGCAAAACAATGCCGGGGTCCCATACCCCCCACCAAAGGGAGCACTAAATATGATCCAGAAGGGACGCCCCACAAACAGGGTGCAGAAGAAAATCACCCGACAAATCAACTTGGCCGTGGCAACTCCGCCTGCAATCCCTGAGTACCTCAGCGGATCGGAGTCTTGCATCACATTCACTCGCGCGGATCACCCTTGCCAGATCCCTCGCCCAGGTCATGCTGCCCTGGTGCTGGAGGCGCAGATCGGAGGCTTCGAGATGAGTCGCGTCTTGATGGACGACGGCAGCGGCATCAACCTAATGTTCGCAAGCACTCTAGCGGCTATGCGGATCCCGCAATGCAGCCTGGAACAATCAGACACAACGTTCCACGACATTGTCCCAGGGAAGGGCATATTCCCCTGGGCAAAATAGGGCTCGACGTCATCTTCGGGAAGCCGGACAACTTTCGGCAGGAGCGCCTAGAATTCGAAGTGGTGGACTGGCCGTCGCAATACCACGCCATCCTGGGGCGCATAGCATTCGCAAGATTCCTGGCCGTTCCACACTACGCATACCTACTACTCAAGATGCCAGGACCAAGGGGCGTCATCACAGTCCACGGGAGCTTCACCCGATCAGACCAATGCGACAGGGATTTCAACAAAATCTCCCAGTCTTTCGGCATGCAAGACGAGCTTGTAAGGCTCCGCGAGGTGACGGACAATGGGCTACCCCCAGTCACAAGGCAGAACACACCTGACATGTCCTTCGACTCCACCATCAACACCAAGAAAGTGCAGGTCCATCCGACGGATGCCTCCAAGACGACCCTCATCGCCAATGACCTCAGCACCGCATAGGAAGGCGCGCTCGTCGAATTCCTCCGTGAGCGCTGGGAAATCTTCGCCTGGTGTCCTGCGGACATGCCAGGAGTTCCCAGGGAATTCGCCGAGCACGCACTCAATGTCTTTCCAGACACCAAGCCGGTCAAGCAGTCCATCCGAAGATTGTCGGAGCCACGAGCCGAAGCTATCGGCAAGGAAATCAATAGACTGCTCGCTGCAGACTTCATCAGGGAAATCAAAGAAAGTGAGTGGCTTGCGAACACGGTGATGGTCCCGAAGAAGGACACGGACATCCTGCGGATGTGTGTGGACTTCACGTCACTAAATAAGAATTGCCCAAAGGACCACTTTCCTCTTCCACGGATCGACCAGATAATCGATTCGACTGCAGGTTGCGAGAAACTCTCCTTCCTCGACGCCTACTCAGGCTATAACGGCGTTTATCACACCGTTCGGAGTATTCTGTTACAACACAATGCCCTTCGGGCTAAAGAACGCGGGTGCCACGTACCAGCGATGCATGCAGGCCTGCCTCAAGGACCAGATTGGTTGCAACGTCCAAGTTTATGTTGACGACATTGTAATAAAAACCAGGGAGGCAAGGACACTTATCGACGATCTCCGCGAGACGTTCGACAACCTTGATCACTACAGGATCAAGCTCAACCCAGAAAACGAGGGATTGAGGCGAATCCGAAGAAAATCAGAGCCATCATGACAATGGAGAAGCCGAAAAACTTCAAGGGCGTCCAGCAGCTCGCAGGACGAGTAGCGGCACTAAGCAGGTCCATCAGCCGTACGGGCGAGAAGGCCCTACCATTCTACCAGCTGCTGCGTAAAGCAGACAAGTTCGAGTGGACACCAGAAGCCAACAACGCATTCGAAAGCCTCAAGCGGCTCCTCTCCACCTCGCCCGTTTTGGTCACGCCAAAGGAGCGCGAACCCCTGCTGTTGTACATAGCAGCCACACACCAGGTGGTCAGCACCATACTCGTGGTCGAACGACCCGAAGAAGGCAAGACCCATGGGGTCCAGCGCCCAATTTACTACCTCAGCAAGGTACTGACACCAACAAAGCAGAGGTACCCTCACTACCAGAAGCTAGCTTACGGCGTGTTCATGACGGCTCGACGGTTGAGCCATTACTTCCAGGAGCACCAAGTGATGGTCGTCAACGAGGCACCCCTAAACAGCATCCTGAATAATCCAGAGGCAACAGGACGGGTTGCCCTGTGGGGCATCGAACTATCACCCTTGGACATCGTCTACGAGAAGCGACACACAATCAAATCTCAAGTCCTCCCGGACTTCCTGGTACATTGGATGGAGTTGCAGCTGCCAGATACCCCAGACATGTCGCAGTCTTGGACAATGCATTTCGACGGCTCGAAGCGCGAAGCCGGAGCAGGGGCAGGGGTCATACTAACCTGCCCGCAAGGTGACAAGATGAAGTGCGTTCTTCGGATGAAATTCAGAGCCTCCAACAACGAAGCCGAATACGAAGCCCTCATCCATGGCATGAGGATGGCAAAAATATGCGGCGCAACGCGCCTGGTCATCTACAATGACTCCAACCTCGTGGTCCAGCAAACGATGAATGAGTGTGACGCACACGCCGAAAACATGATCGCGTACCGTGCGCTCTACAACGCACTCGAAGGAGAATTCGATGGCTGCGAACTTCGGCACGTTGGAAGAGAGAGCAACGAGGAAGCCGATAGACTCGCTAACATCGGCTCCACTTGCGCAAAGGTGCCACCAGGTGTGTTCCTCGAACAAATCTGCGTGCCATCCATCAAGCGGAAATTCCCCAAAGGAACACCCGAAGAAGCAGAACACTCGGGGGCTACGCTACCGGAAGGACAAGAAGGACCCGAGAAACTGGACACAGAGGTCGCTATGGTCAGCCTGATGCAGGTCATGGCAGTCGAAGAAACCTGGACACACCCATACCTTCAGTTCCTGATAAACGGAGAATTACCCGACAGCCCGACAGATGCCCGGCGCATATCTCGCCGGTCAAAAGCCTTCACCATCATCAACGGCGAACTGTACAAACGCAGCATCACGGGTGTACTACAACGGTGCGTCACCATCAACGACGGCAAAGCCATACTCCAAGACATTCACGAGGGCATCTGCGGCCACCACGCAGGCAGCCGCTCCCTTGTCGCCAAAGCTCTGCGAGCAGGATTCTACTGGCCAATGGCCATGAGCGACGCGAAGGACATCGTCTGAAGATGCAACGGGTGCCAACGGTTCGCCGACAAACCGCACGCACCTGGGTCCGAACTTAGACCCATACCCATAGCTTGGCCTTTTGCTCAATGGGGCCTCGACATGATCGGCAAACTGCCAAAATCCTCGAAAGGGGGACACGTCTTCCTCCTGATCGCAGTCGACAAATTCACCAAGTGGATAGAGGCCATGCCAGTCACCAACCAGAAGGGCAAAACGCCGTCAAATTCTTTGAATCCATTGTCTACAGGTTCGGCATACCGCACATCATCATCACCGACAACGGATCAAACTTCATTTCCGAAGAATTCCAGGACTTCTGCGAAGGCCTCGGGATCAACATCACATATGCCTCAGTGGCACACCCGCAAACAAACGGGCAAGTCGAAAAGGACAACGGCCTCATCGGCGCTGGCATCAAGAAGCGCCTCATGAGCTCACTGGAGCTAAAAGCTAGAAACTGGACGAAAGAGCTACCGTCCGTCCTATGGAGCTTACGGACTACGCCAAATAGCTCCACCGGCTACACACCGTTCTTCATGGTGCACGGAGCTGAGGCCGTGCTACCAGCCGAAGTGCGCCACCAGGCTCCACGAGTCGTCGCCTACAGCGAAGCCGAATCTACGGCTGCACTCGAAGACGCCGTCTACACACTCGACGAAGCGCGGGATATAGCAGCAGCTCGATCAGCGGTGTACCAGCAGAGTCTCCGCAACTATCACAGCCGCCGGCTGCGCCCAAGGTCCTTCGTCGAAGGAGACCTCGTCTTACGACTCAAGCAAAAGCGACCGAACAAATTCGAGTCACCATGGGAAGGACCCTACGTCATCACCGAAGTCATCCCAGGTGGCGCCTATCGCCTCAAACACGTGGAGTCTGGAGTCGCATACTCCAAGCCATGGAACATATCGCACCTGCGACGATTCTACCGTAGCAACCTACCCCCTTTTTTACTTTCAATAAGGCTTTCAGCCAAGGCTACTCAGCCGAACCATGTACCTCCTCCATTACGATATAAGTAAAGCTAAGTGTCTCGCCCCAAACTTCGGTTGACTCTTTTTCTGCAACTTTACTACATGCTACAAACGCACTCGGGGGCTCCCCCACCTCACGATTTCATCGACTGAGGACCAAACGTGTACACCTGAGTAGCTGACCACGTCAGGCAAACGAAAAGGACACGTACTCAATCAGAGCACTGCGTGCTCACAAACAAGAAAACCTTTACAACAAAGGGCACAAACACGCCCAGTCGAAATATACAAATTTTACATCTATCTGTTCATTTTCAGGTCCTACCTATTCTGAAGAATAACCTGAGCACGCTGCTCAAACAAATCTACAATCTGTTCGGCATACTGCCTTACAGCCGCGTAATGCGGACGCATGTTCCACTCACCACCATCCGGTCGAAGAGGCGGCCCAGCTGCCACAGCAGCCAAATCTATGTCAGGACGGTGCACCCTCACAAGAGACAAAGCAGCCTTGACTCATGCGACGAGCTGCTGCCGCACCAGCTCCTTGACATTGCTGGCACTCCGAAATTTCGACAGAAGACCAGCAAGGGTCGTCGGCACGGCATCTAAAGGAAACATGACGTGCAGCACCGAGGAAAGTGATGTCTGCACCTGGCGGAGCACCCCCGAAACTTGATAGACACGATCCTGCACCGTCGCCAGAACCACGGCGCGATCGCGATCCATCCAGAAGAATCCGCCGGCCTCCATGTCCTGCTGAGTCAAGCAATTGACCCGAACAGCGACACGCTCTTTTTCTTCCCTCGGAGCAAGATTCGCACCTGCGACAATCGCACAAGACAATAATAAGGCCAGTAGGCTCTCCCGAAGAACTAAAGCTACAACCCGAAACAAGGATCAACTTACATTGCAGCTGCTCGGATAGACGACCGAGCTCCGCCATCAGGTACTCCTCTCTGGCTGCACCATGATCCGCCTTGGACTTCCAAACGTCGGCGCGGCCACGCAACCCGAGCAATTCCCTCTCCAAACTGCGCACGCGATCTCGAAGGAAAGCGAGCTGCGAGGAATCATCCAACGATGGTCGCACGGGCTTTGCGGATGAAGTGTCAGCCGGGTCAGCACCCGAAGGAACCTATAGCAGCAGAAAAAAGAAGGCACACAGACATTCAACCAAGGATTGAGCACAACTCGGAGGAATTCATTAAATATATAAGGCCACTATGTGGCACAAGGATGGTACTACAAAAGATATTTACAACAAAAGTAGACTACACACTACCCTACGTCTACTATGCCTAAGGTGCAGGACACTGAGTCGCCTCGGAGCCAGACTGCCTAGCTTTGGCCTCGCCCTGCTGCCGCAGTGCGTACTCAGATAGCAAGTCAATGATCTTGGGCCCATATCGTCTGCAGCGAGCGGAGTAGGCAGCGAAGGCTACCTCGGATCCATCCGCAGTCGTCGGCATCCGAGAGGTGATCTGGGGCAAGTCCAGCTCCGCTCCAGCCGCCAAGGCCATCGCCAGCCCGACGGACGCGCCGATGCCCTTCTGCTTGCGTTTGTATGCCGCAGGCGCTTCGGCTGACAGAGCCTCTGCCAGGGCATCCACATCTTCAAGGGCTGCGCCCTTCGGGAAGAGCTCCTGGTAGAAGCGACCAAGGACCTCTTTCGCCTTGGCAAGGGAGTTGACGACGGTGCCGCAGCGGTCTTCGACCGCCATAGTGGCATCATCTAGAGCACTGCCGTGCTCCAGAGCACCGCGGTCGAACTCGATGCCTGCGGCATCTGAGACAAAAATGAAGAAAAGCATGAAGCAAGGCAGCATCGAAGAAGACTCGTAGAAACAGAACCAAGTGAAAAAATTAGCACTCACCCGAAATAGCCTTGGCAGCAGCCATGAGCTTCGACGCCACCCCTCTTTCACGAGCAGCCGCAATGGTGGCCAGCTGCTCCTCATGATCTGCGGCCTCCTGCTGCAGACGCTCCTTCGCTTCGGCTGCCTTCGTCAGCTCTAGCTCAAGGCGCTCTTTCGCGCCGACGGCGGCTTCGGCTTTCTGCTCCGATTGGCCAAGGCTCTTTTTAAGAGCGTCAACCTCACGGAGAGAGTCGTTATGCTCCTCTGCATTTAAGACAAGCAAGTGTCAAAGAACAGGACCGGATAAACAAGAGAGGTATTAATAGGCAGACAGATACCTTGAAGCTGCCGAAGTTTCGCCTCCAGCGCCAGGCGCTCCCCCACCAGCCGCTTGGCCTCCTGTACAAAAGGCTGCAGAAAAGAGAAACAGCAGTAAGAAAAGGACTTGAGGGCTACGCCCAACACAAAGGAGCAAAAAAAGCATCAGCACACGAAGACACTCGGGGGCAATTGACGAGGTTTAATCTCGTCAATGCCCATTTTTATGGACTTGGGTTTTGGAGAAGATGGGGATGCTGGAGATCGTGGCACGGTTAATAGACAAGCAACCAGGGGACACGAGATTTACCCAGGTTCAGGCCCCCGGAGGGAAAACCCTACTCCTGCTTGTCTGCTCTTGATTACGGCGGAACCAAAAGTTTCAGGGTGCGCAGATTTGATCTGGCGTGGATGCGTGTGCGAGAGTATGAGTCCAGAGATCTAGGACGTGCCCTCCTGGCCTTTATATAGACTTAGGCAGGTCCCGGGCATAGTCCTAGTCGGTTACAAGTTCTAGGGTTATACCCCTTTGAATTTCCTATCTCCGCTAGTCTTGTTCTCCAAGGATCCGAAGGCGTCATGGGCCTTGGCCACCCGAAAATCTTTATGGGCCAGTGTATATCTGCGGTGGGCCTTCCTTGGGCTGGACTAGGTACGCTAAAGTCACGTACCCGTAGGGTATAACCATGTCAGTAGCCCCCGAGTGATCAGTCGAATCGTAGATTCGGCTGAGGACTCTTCCATCTTTCGGGTGTAGCTATATATTAATAGTATATGTGTGCAGGGATTGTTGATGCGTGTGCCTGACTCACCCGACGGATCAGGGTCAGTTAACTGTCTTAGGACGAAACGACACGATCTTCTTCAAGTTCGGGTCCCTCAACCCGGACCTGGAACATATGCTGGCGTAATTCGACTCAGGCCGCGGAGGACTTACAGGAGTGGAATTCCAGTGATTTTAATTGGTGTACCCAGCGCGTCCGTCGGGATTTTTCATCATACCTGCTGGTACGGATTCGTACTGGCAGAGCGCAGTCAGGTGCGTTGCCAGGCCATCAGATGATATCTATAGGTCTTATCTTTGCGTCGCAGACGCAGCATCCAAACATTTATCACCACGGAGGTGTTTCGGGTGGCTTAGGAGATTGTTGCTCACTCAGCCGTTTTGTTGGGGCAAAGTTGCCAAAAAAAATTTGCATGCTCATCCGGAGGATCCAGTCGAAGATTTCATAGGGTGCGCGACCAGCGCTCCCTATGGGAGTAGCCCCCAAGTGTCTGTTCGAGTCGTAGACTCGAACGGAGACTTTACTTCAAGCATTGTTTCTGTCGTTAAGTCCGCAGGACTCGAAAATTTTCGTATGCTTAAATCCATCCTCCCTATGGGAGTAGCCCCCGAGTCCGTAGTGGAGTCGTAGACTCAACGTAGGACTCAGAGAAGTAATTTGTCCTCATTTTTCTCTCGGGTGCGCGGCCAGCGCTCCTGATAGGAGTAGCCCCCGAGTATTTAGTCGAATCGAAGATTCGAGTGAGTACTCTTTAGCCGTGGAGCCGAAGTGGTGCTAGTATAGCTTTTGATGACGTCAGTGCTTACGATTGATGACCTCAAGCGTCTGCTACGCCAGAGATGACTTGACTGGACGAACATGGGTCCCACTTGCTGACTTTGAATTGACCGGTCACGCGGGGCATGGAGATAATTACGGTGTCTCCTCGATTTCCGCGCGTAGTGGACGGCGTGGTAATGACGGTTCGTTGTGGTGTTGACACGTGTACGGCCAGATCTACCGTTGGCGTTAGGTCTTCTCGATGGACGGCCAGCGTGCGTCGTCTTCGCTGTTATAATCCTTGGTGAAATCGTGGTTTGTTTTTCGCCGCACCAGTTCATCTGTTCACTGCCTCCTTGTTCTTGATCGATTCTTGCTGCACGCTGAGCTTTCCTTCCACATTTCCTTCGTTCTTTCTACGTTGGCATCGCCACCACCGCCGTAGAACCATGGGGAAAACAAAGAAATCCTCATCTGCGGTTGGGACCAGCGCCGCCGCAGGCAAGAAGGGTACCGCCGCTGCACGCGTCACCGATGGTGGCTGGTGGCGATCAGAGACGCGGGAGAGCGATCTCCGCAAACTGCGCAAGCGGGGCTTGATCCCGCAAGATACGACGGCCGTCAAACTCCCCGGCAATGAGGTAATCCCCCGTCCCCCATCTGGGTACCGGGTTATGTTTCTCGCCTTCGTCTTGCGTGGGTTTTCGTATCCAGTCCATGACTTCCTTCGTGGACTGCTCTTCTTCTATGGGGTTCAGTTGCATCATCTGTCTCCCAATTCTCTTCTCCACATTGCTTGTTTTATCACTTTTTGCGAGTGTTGGCTTGGCATTGAGCCGCACTTTGGCCTCTTCCGGAAACTCTATTCCATGAAGAGGCAATCTGGTTCGGATGGTGTGTATCCCATTGGGGGTTTCATCATCTCCCTTAGTCCCAATCTGCAATGCTTTTCCTTTTCCATGTCCGAATCTGTCCAGTACTGGCGTGAAGGGAATATGCCCTGAGAGGCAATAATAAAGTGTTTATTATGTGTATTACAAGTATATGATAGATGTTTATTTTGCATGCTATAATTGTATTAATACGGAAACGTTAATACATGTGTGTTTAATAAACAAACAGAAAGTTCCTAGTTATGCCTCTCTCATAAACTAGCTCGTTGATTAACAAGATGATCAAGGTTTTCTGATCATGGACATTAGATGTTGTTAATAACGGGATCACAACATTAGTGTAATGGTGTGATGAACATTCATCCGAAGTATAGCATTACAATCAAAGTCATTGAGTTTATATTGGTATAACAACTTACGAAGTGATCCTAATCCTTAGATCATGAGATCATGTCAATCACTAACACCGGAAGAGTTTCTTGATAACATCAAACGTCACACCGTAACAGGGTGATTATAAAGATGGATTCAGAACTAATAAAGTGTTATGTTGAGGCTCATGGATCGAGAGTGGAATTTGTTCATCCCGATGACGGATAGATATACTCTGGGCCCTCTCGGTGATATCACATTGATTAGCTTGCAAGCAAGTGATTTGATCACTAGAATGTTATATCACAGGAACGAGAAAAGAGTGCATGTCGGTAACGAGATCAAACTAGGTATGGAGATACCGATGATCGAATCTCGGACATGTAATATATCGTGAAACAAAGGGATTAAGATACTAGCGTAAAAGGTTCCGACGATCACAAGAAAGTCATCGTTGAATGTGTGGGAGTCAGTATGGGTCTCCAGATCCCGCTTCTGATTATTGATCCGAGAGGGGTCTCGATCATGTCCGCATTATTAACGAACCGTAGGGTGACACACTTAAGAGACACCGACATCCAATTGGAGCAAATGTTTCATGCCGAAAGAATGAACAAGCGCAGGAATTTATTTCACTAGATACCGAAACAGGTTTTCGGGTGAAATTGCATAAAGTGGTTATGCATGTGAAATAGAATTCTAGCAAGGGGTTATTTGTGAATGTGTGTCATTAAAGTAATTGACAAAATTCTGAATAAAATAAACGTGTTTTATTTAATGAGAGTTTGCATTAAATTTGGTGGAAATTTAATGGGAATTTGAGTGGACTTTTGAGTGGAGGGATTTTAAAGGGCATTTTGTGAGTGGAGTGTCCACCCACATGAATGAAGGAGGGGAGGGGGCAGCCCCCATGGCCGGCGGCCACCCCCTTGGGTGCCCCCCTCCTCCTATAAAAGGAGCCCCCCTCCTCACTTGTCTCTCACACCTCCTCGTGAAGGATCTCTCTCCCCCTCTAGAATTTATCCCCCATGGTCTCGGACTAGCGAGATACATGTTCCCGGTGGCTATTCGGCAAGAAAGAGTTGTGCTTACGCTGCATCGCTGGAGTGAGGAGGCGGAGGTTGCTCGGTGCCTCGAACGTGTGTGCGAGCACGGATGCGCTGCTGATTTGCGGCGCTAGGACTTCCTCTCGATCTTGAGATCGGCAAGAGATCGTCTACATCAACCACGAGTTGAACTCGTTAAGCTTTGTCGTTCTTCAAGGGTATGTTCTCTACGGATATACATCCTCCCGTTGTTTGTATCTAGTATATAGATCTTGGTATATAGTTCACATCGTAGGAAATTTTTTGTTTTCTATGCTGCGAACCCTACAGTGGTATCAGAGCCGGATCTATGCGTAGATACTTTACACGGGTAGTACACATATGAGTATGTGGGCGATGATGATTATGTTGTTGCTCCTTTGTTGTAATTTTGGATATTGGTGGCATAGTGGGATGAAGCGGCCCGGACAAACTTTACATGTCCTCGCACATGAGACCTGTTCCACGCTTGACATGCAACTAGTTTGCATAAGTGGCTAGCGGGTGTCTGTCTCTCCTACTATAGTCAATATCTATTTTGCAAGCGAGTTGTCAACAATTTGATTATCCTTGTTGTGGTTCATGTTCGTAGGTAAGAACGGTTCTATCTCGAAAGCTCTAAGCCACGTAAAACTTGCAATGGATAAATTAGAGGCTTCTAGTTTAGATTGTTGCTGGGCTAGTGTTATGATATGGTAGTGTTGTAAGTAGAAGTATGAGATGATACTCTTACAACACACATAGCGTGTAAAATCCATAGACCTTGGATTTACACATATAGGTATGATAGTGAGCATACCACAATGCACATGATAGAGATCATCTGCGGGAACCATATAATTTCACTAATAAACATATGTTTGATAGCATCTTATATTGCTTGTTTAGCGCTTTGTTAGCATAATAAGATGATCCCTCATTTAAATATCAAGATAAGAATGTGTTCTTCCTTTAGTATGCACCGATTATGTTTTCGTCGCTCCAAGACATCACGTGATGATCGGGTGTTCTTGGATCCACGACCATATTTCGGGTGTAAAACAGTTACACACGCGAATACTAAGGTTCTAACTTGGCGAGCCTAGCATGTACAGACATGGCCTCGGAACACGGACCGAAAGGTTAAGCATGAGTCATATAGTTGATATGATGCCCATTTGATGCTCGCCTTTGAAGCTATACCGACTCACGTGATGATCGGACTTGGTGTAGTGGATTTGGTTCATGTAATCACCAAAAAGGCACGAGGGATGTCGTTTTTGAGTGGGAGTTCATTCGATTAGTTGAACTCAATCTATCATACACTTAGTCTAAACTTTACAAATTCTGTTGTAGATGGCACCACCTGCTTTTAATTTCAATGTGTTCATGGAGAAAGAGAAACTAGCAACAAACGGTAGCAACTTTACCGAATGGGCCATGAATTTGAGGATTCTCCTCTCTGCTGCACAAAAGCAATATGTGCTAGAAGCGCCATTAGGCCCCCCACCTTTAGATGATGCCCCTGACGAGGAGAAGAATGTCTATCAGACTCGTCAGGAGGACCACAACTTAGTTCATTGCGACATATTGTATGGGCTAGAGCCGGAACTTCGAAAGCGTTTCGAAAACGGCAATGCATTTGATACAATGGGTGAGTTGAAAATGATTTTCGACACACATGTTGCTGTAGAGAGCTACAACGCTTCAGAAAAGTTCTTTAGCTGCATGATGGAAGAGTACAGCTCCGTTAGTGAGCATGTACTCAAGATGTCGGGTTACGCCGATAAGCTTGTGTCATTGGGAATATCGATTCCCATTGACTTAGGCATCCATCGTGTTCTGCAGTCTCTGCCACCTAGCTATAAGAGCTTCGTGATGAACTATAATATGCAAGGCATGAAGAAGTCTCTCCCCGAGCTTCTGTCAATGCTTAAAACTGTAGAAGTGGAGATCAAAAAGGAACATCAAGTGTTGATGATCAATAGGAACACTGGTTTCAAGAAAGACAAGAAGGGAAAACGGAAGGGAAGTAAGGGCGGCAAGCCTGTTGCCGCGCCTGAAAAGAAACCCCGAGTTGGACCTAAGTCTGATTCCGAGTGCTACTATTGTAAGGGGACTGGCCACTGGAAGCGCAACTGCCCCAAGTATCTGGCAGACAAGAAGGCCGGCAAGGCAAACAAAGGTATATATGATATACATGTTATTGATGTGTACTTGACTAGTGCTCGCAGTAGCACCTGGGTATTTGATACCGGTTCAGTTGCTAATATTTGTAACTTGAATCAGGGGTTGCGGAACAAGCGACCGCTAGCAAGGGGTGAGGTCAAGATGCGTGTCGGCAATGGATCAAGCGTTGATGTGATCGTCGTCGGAACGCTGCCTCTCCACTTACCATCGGGATTAGTTATAAACTTGAATAAATGTTATCTGGTGCCTGCACTGAGCATGAACATTGTATCTGGATCGTGTTTGATGCGAAGTGGTTATTCATTTAAATCCGAGAACAATGGTTGTTCCATTTATATGAATGAAATCTTTTATGGTCATGCATCGATGATGAACGGTTTATTTCTATTAGATCTCGATGATAATGTTACACATATTCATAATGTTGATGCTAAAAGGATTAAACTTAATGATGATATATCTGCATATATGTGGCACTGCCGTCTACGTCATATTGGCGTTAAACGCATGAAGAAGCTCCATTCGGATGGACTTTTGGAATCACTTGATTATGAATCATTTGATACATGTGAGCCATGCCTTATGGGCAAGATGACTAGAACGCTGTTTTCCGGTTCAATGGAACGGGCGACAGATTTATTGGAAATCATACATTCTGATGTATGTGGTCCAATGAGTGTGTCGGCGCGAGGTGGATATCGTTATTTTGTTACTTTCACGGATGATTTGAGTAGATACGGTTATATCTACTTGATGAAACACAAGTCTGAAACCTTTGAAAAGTTCAAGGAATTTCAGAATGAAGTGGAAAATCATCGTAATAGAAAGATCAAATTTCTACGGTCCGACCGTGGAGGTGAGTATCTAAGTTACGAGTTTAGCACTCACATGAAAGAGTGTGGAATTTTTTCACAACTCACACCTGCCGGAACACCACAGCGAAATGGTGTGTCGGAACGTCGTAATCGTACTTTATTAGATTTGGTTCGATCTATGATGTCTCTGACGGACTTGCCATTGTCATTTTGGGGTTATGCACTAGAAACTGCTACATTCACTTTAAATCGGGCACCATCTAAATCCGTTGAAAAGACACCGTATGAATTGTGGTTTGGAAACAAACCTAAGCTGTCATTTCTTAAAGTTTGGGGATGCGATGTTTATGTGAAGAAACTTCAACCGGATAAACTCGAACCCAAAGCGGAAAAATGCGTCTTCATAGGATACCCTAAAGAAACTATTGGGTATTCCTTCTATCACAGATCCGAGGGCAAGGTTTTTGTTGCCAAGAATGGATCCTTTCTAGAGAAAGAGTTTCTCACGAAAGGTGTGAGTAGTCGGAAGGTAGAACTCGAAGAGGTTGTGGAACCTTCTCTTCAAAGTATGGCGAGTAGCGCAGCGCCGGAAGTTGTTCCGGAGTTGGCTCCACCTGTTGAAGAGGGAACTAATGATAATAATCATGAAACTCCGAAAGAGAGTACTACCGAACCTCGCAGGTCAAACAGGACGCGTGCAGCTCCCGAGCTGTACGCAAATCCTGTCATGAATTTCATGGTTGATGAAAATGATGACCCTGCGACGTATGAAGAAGCGATGATGAGCCCGGATTCCAACAAATGGTTAGAAGCCATGAAATCCGAGATGGAATCCATGTATGAAAATCAAGTTTGGAACTTGGTGGAAATACCTCACGACCGAAAGGCCGTGGAGGACAAATGGATTTTCAAAAGGAAAACTGATGCTGATGGTAATGTGACCGTCTATAAAGCTCGACTTTTCGCAAAGCGGTTTCGACAAATTCAAGGAGTTGACTACGATGAGACTTTCTCTCCTGTAGCGATGCTAAAGTCAGTTAGGATTATGTTAGCAATTGCTGCATATTTCGATTATGAGATATGGCAGATGGATGTCAAAACCGCGTTTCTCAATGGTAATATTGAAGAAGAGTTGTATATGATACAACCAAAGGGTTTTGTCGATCCTAAGGATGCTAACAAGGTGTGCAAGCTTCAGCGATCCATCTATGGATTGAAGCAAGCATCACGAAGTTGGAATCTCCGCTTTGATGAGGTGATCAAAGAGTTTGGATTTGTCCAAACTTATGGAGAAGCTTGTATTTACAAGAAAGTGAGTGGGAGCAATGTGGCATTTCTGATATTATATGTGGATGACATATTATTGATCGGAAATGATATAGATCTTTTAAACAGTGTTAAAAGTTATCTAAACAGCAAATTTTCAATGAAGGACCTAGGTGAAGCGTCATACATATTAGGCATAAAGATCTATAGAGATAGATCTAGGCGCCTAATAGGGCTATCGCAAAGTACATACCTTGATAAGATTTTGAAGAAGTTTAAAATGGACGGAAGTAAGAAGGGGTTCTTACCTATGTTGCAAGGCAAGACATTGAGTAAGACTCAAAGTCCGGCTTCGGCGGAAGAAAGAGAGATAATGGACAAAGTCCCTTATGCTTCAGCCATAGGCTCTATAATGTACGCCATGCTATGTACAAGACCGGATGTGGCACATGCTATTAGTTTGACTAGTAGGTACCAATCGGATCCAGGTTCGGAACACTGGATAGCGGTCAAGAATATCCTTAAGTACTTACGAAGAACTAATGATATGTTTCTTGTATACGGAGGTGAAGAAGAGCTCGTCGCTAAGTGTTATGTCGACGCTAGCTTTGACACCGATCCGAATGACTCTAAGTCTCAATCCGGATACGTATTTCTCATGAATGGCGGAGCGGTTAGTTGGAGGAGCTCCAAACAACCTGTGGTGGCGGGATCAACAACGGAGGCCGAATATGTTGCTGCTTCAGAAGCGGCTCAGGAAGCAGTTTGGATGAAGGAGTTCATATCCGAACTAGGAGTGGTGGCAAACGCTTTGGACCCAATGGTGATCTATTGTGACAACAATGGTGCCATTGCCAATGCGAAAGAGCCAAGGTCTCACAAGCATTCCAAGCATATTAAGCGCCGGTTTCACTCCATCCGCGAGCATGTCAAGGATGGAGATATAAAGATTTGTAAAGTACATACGGATCTCAATGTAGCAGATCCGTTGACTAAAACTCTCCCTAGAGCAAAACATGATCAACACCAGAACTCAATGGGTGTTAGATTTATCACTATGTAACTAGATTATTGTCTCTAGTGCAAGTGGGAGACTGAAGGGAATATGCCCTGAGAGGCAATAATAAAGTGTTTATTATGTGTATTCCAAGTATATGATAGATGTTTATTTTGCATGCTATAATTGTATTAATACGGAAACGTTAATACATGTGTGTTTAATAAACAAACAGAAAGTTCCTAGTTATGCCTCTCTCATAAACTAGCTCGTTGATTAACAAGATGATCAAGGTTTCCTGATCATGGACATTGGATGTTGTTAATAACGGGATCACAACATTACTGTAATGGTGTGATGAACATTCATCCGAAGTATAGCATTACAATCAAAGTCATTGAGTTTATATTGCTATAACAACTTACGAAGTGATCCTAATCCTTAGATCATGAGATCATGTCAATCACTAACACCGGAAGATTTTCTTGATAACATCAAACGTCACACCGTAACAGGGTGATTATAAAGATGGATTCAGAACTAATAAAGTGTTATGTTGAGGCTCATGGATAGAGAGTGGAATTTGTTCATCCCGATGACGGATAGATATACTCTGGGCCCTCTCGGTGATATCACATTGATTAGCTTGCAAGCAAGTGATTTGATCACTAGAATGTTATATCACAGGAACGAGAAAAGAGTGCATGTCGGTAACGAGATCAAACTAGGTATGGAGATACCGATGATCGAATCTCGGACATGTAATATATCGTGAAACAAAGGGATTAAGATACTAGCGTAAAAGGTTCCGACGATCACAAGAAAGTCATCGTTGAATGTGTGGGAGTCAGTATGGGTCTCCAGATCCCGCTTCTGATTATTGATCCGAGAGGGGTCTCGATCATGTCCGCATTATTCACGAACCGTAGGGTGACACACTTAAGAGACACCGACATCCAATTGGAGCAAATGTTTCATGCCGAAAGAATGAACAAGCGCAGGAATTTATTTCACTAGATACCGAAACAGGTTTTCGGGTGAAATTGCATAAAGTGGTTATGCATGTGAAATAGAATTCTAGCAAGGGGTTATTTGTGAATGTTTGTCATTAAAGTAATTGACAAAATTCTGAATAAAATAAAAGAGTTTTATTTAATGAGAGTTTGCATTAAATTTGGTGGAAATTTAATGGGAATTTGAGTGGACTTTTGAGTGGAGGGATTTTAAAGGGCATTTTGTGAGTGGAGTGTCCACCCACATGAATGAAGGAGGGGAGGGGGCAGCCCCCATGGCCGGCGGACACCCCCTTGGGTGCCCCCCTCCTCCTATAAAAGGAGCCCCCCTCCTCACTTGTCTCTCACACCTCCTCGTGAAGGATCTCTCTCCCCCTCTAGAATTTATCCCCCATGGTCTTGGACTAGCGAGATACATGTTCCCGGTGGCTATTCGGCAAGAAAGAGTTGTGCTTCCGCTGCATCGCTGGAGCGAGGAGGCGGAGCTTGCTCGGTGCCTCGAACGTGTGTGCGAGCACGGATGCGCTGCTGATTTGCGGCGCTAGGACTTCCTCTGGATCTTGAGATCGGCAAGAGATCGTCTACATCAACCACGAGTTGAACTCGTTAAGCTTTGTCGGTCTTCAAGGGTATGTTCTCTACGGATATACATCCTCCCGTTGTTTGTATCTAGTAGATAGATCTTGGTATATAGTTCACATCGTAGGAATTTTTTTGTTTTCTATGCTGCGAACCCTACATGGCGGAGGCAGTGGTTTTATATCCGTGACTCCGTAATGTCCGGGCAAGATTTTGGTCTTGTTCCCTTTGACCCCTCCCAAATGATTGAGAAGAAAAGGTCTTGGAAAAACCAAATCTTAGACGGTGAGGTGGCGGAGATAGAGGCCCTGTACCGTCGGGTGGAGGATCTCCAACTGATTCCTGAGAAAGAGGTGAACGGTGTGGACATCATTCGAACGTTTCTTGAGCGTCGGGTGCAGCCTCTCCAAGCGAGGGCGCACCCGATGTTTCTTTATTCTGGGTACCGTGATCCGACGAGGGTTTCGAGTGAGAAAATCTCCGAGGTGGAACTTGACAAGGCTCTTCGCGCACTATTGAAGTTCAAGGCCGACGAAAAAATCCCGGGGAAGTCGCTGACTCCTCCCTTTTCTTCGGCGCTGGTCGTACCGAAGGTGTAGATTTGCGCACGTAGTGCTCTCCCTTTGTTTTTGTCGGCTGTGTATTTGTTTCCTTTGTTTGCTAACAAAGTTCCTTCTCATCTTGCAGAGCTTCAAAGTGCCGGGCATGGTACCACCGTTGCCCGAAAGGTATCTGAATGCCCCGGATAATGAAGTGGTGGATTCCGTGTCCGAGCTACCGTCAGCGCGATCTCCAGCGGAGGATGCCGACGAGTCGAGTGAGGACCATTCGCGCAAGCGATCACGGAGCTCCAGCGAGTCTTCGGATGCCTCGACTCCTCTGACTCCCAGAAATCCTCTGGGACTTGAGCGTCATGATGATGTTCATGGGGGTTCTTCCTCTCCTCTTCCTGCCATTCCTGTGCGGGCTGTCGCGCCGCACCCGCCAACAAAGCGGAAGAAGGAAGAAAAGAAGTAGGAGAAGAAGGAAGAGAAGAAAGAGGAGAAGAGGGCCCGAAGGGCTTCTCCTATCTTCGACCTGAGCGCATTGGGCTCGTAAGTTTTCTTGTTGTACCGTTGTCCTTTGTTCCCTCGTGATTTTTGCACCTGTGTTGATTGGTTCGTATGCAGGCAATCCTCCCACGACTCTAGTGATGGTGCGCGGGAGATGATGGGGGAGTCGAACATTGCGTCGCCTCCTCCTCAGACGGTGGCGACTTCGGGTGGCGCCGCTCCAGATCCTCCTGTGCGGGAGGCGCTGGTGGTTGCGCCTCAGAATTTCATAGGCGGGGCTTCGGGGTCGCCGTCGGAACATGTAAGTTTTCTTCATGTCATGGGGGAAGCCCCCGAGTGTCTTCGTGTGCTGATGCTGTTTTTGCTCCTTTGTGTTGGGCATAGCCCTCAAGTCCTTTTCTTACTGCTGTTTCTCTTTTCTGCAGCCTTTTGTACAGGAGGCCAAGCGGCTGGTGGGGGAGCGCCTGGCGCTGGAGGCGAAACTTCGGCAGCTTCAAGGTATCTGTCTGCCTATTAATACCTCTCTTGTTTATTCGGTCCTGTTCTTTGACACTTGCTTGTCTTAAATGCAGAGGAGCATAACGACTCTCTCCGTGAGGTTGACGCTCTTAAAAAGAGCCTTGGCCAATCGGAGCAGAAAGCCGAAGCCGCCGTCGGCGCGAAAGAGCGCCTTGAGCTAGAGCTGACGAAGGCAGCCGAAGCGAAGGAGCGTCTGCAGCAGGAGGCCGCATATCGTGAGGAGCAGCTGGCCACCATTGCGGCTGCTCGTGAAAGAGGGGTGGCGTCGAAGCTCATGGCTGCTGCCAAGGCTATTTCGGGTGAGTGCTAATTTTTTCACTTGGTTCTGTTTCTACGAGTCTTCTTGGATGCTGCCTTGCTTCATGCTTTTCTTCATTTTTGTCTCAGATGCCGCAGGCATCGAGTTCGACCGCGGTGCTCTGGAGCACGGTAGTGCTCTAGATGATGCCACTGTGGCGGTCGAAGACCGCTGCGGCACCGTCGTCAACTCCCTTGCCAAGGCGAAAGAGGTCCTTGGTCGCTTCTACCAGGAGCTCTTCCCGAAGGGCGCAGCCCTTGAAGATGTGGATGCCCTGGCAGAGGCTCTGTCAGCCGAAGCGCCTGCGGCATACAAACGCAAGCAGAAGGGCATCGGCGCGTCCGTCGGGCTGGCGATGGCCTTGGCGGCTGGAGCGGAGCTGGACTTGCCGCAGATCACCTCTCGGATGTCGACGACTGCGGATGGATCCGAGGTAGCCTTCGCTGCCTACTCCGCTCACTGCAGACGATATGGGCCCAAGCTCATTGACTTGTTGTCTGAGTACGCACTGCGACAGCAGGGCGAGGCCAAAGCTAGGCAGTCTGGCTCCAAGGCGACTCAGTGTCCTGCACCTTAGGCATAGTAGACGTAGGGTAGTGTGTAGTCTACTTTTGTTGTAAATATCTTTTGTATTACCGTCCTTGTGCCACGTAGTGGCCTTATATATTTAATGAATTCCTCCGAGTTGTGCTCAATCCTTGGCTGAATGTCTGTGTGCCTTCTTTTTTCTGCTGCTATAGGTTCCTTCGGGTGTTGACCCGGCTGACACTTCATCCGCAAAGCCCGTGCGACCATCGTTGGATGATTCCTCGCAGCTCGCTTTCCTTCGAGATCGCGTGCGCAGTTTGGAGAGGGAATTGCTCGGGTTGCGTGGCCGCGCCGACGTTTGGAAGTCCAAGGCGGATCGTGGTGCAGCCAGAGAGGAGTACCTGATGGCGGAGCTCGGTCGGCTATCCGAGCAGCTGCAATGTAAGTTGATCCTTGTTTCGGGTTGTAGCTTTAGTTCTTCGGGTGAGCCTACTGGACTTATTCTTGTCTTGTGCGATTGTCGCAGGTGTGAATCTTGCTCCGTGGGAAGAAAAAGAGCGTGTCGCTATTCGGGTCAATTGCTTGACTCAGCAGGACATGGAGGCCGGCGGCTTCTTCTGGATGGATCGCGATCGCGCCGTGGTTCTGGCGACGGTGCAGGATCGTGTCTATCAAGTTTCGCGGGTGCTCCGCCAGGTGCAGAAATCACTTTCCTCGGTGCTGCACGTCATGTTTACTTTAGATGCCGTGCCGACGACCCTAGCTGGTCTTCTGTCAAAATTTCGGAGTGCCAGTAATGTCAAGGAGCTGGTGCGGCAGCAGCTCATCGCAGGAGTCAAGGCTGCTTTGTCTCTTGTGAGGGTGCACCGTCCTGACGTAGATTTGGCTGCTGTGGCAGCTGGGCCGCCTCTTCGACCGGATGGTGGTGAGTGGAACATGCGTCCGCATTACGCGACTGTAAGGCAGTATGCCGAACAGATTGTAGATTTGTTTGAGCAGCGTGCTCAGGTTATTCTTCAGAATAGGTAGGACCTGAAAATGAACAGATAGATGTAAAATTTGTATATTTCGCCTGGGCGTGTTTGTGCCCTTTGTTGTAAAGGTTTTCTTGTTTGTGAGCATGCTGTGCTCTAATTGAGTACGTGTCCTTTTCGTTTGCCTGACGTGGTCAGCTACTCAGGTGTACACGTTTGGTCCTTAGTCGATGAAATCGTGAAGTGGGGGGAGCCCCCGAGTGCGTTTGTAGCATGTAGTAAAGTTGCAGAAAAAGAGTCAACCGAAGTTTGGGGCGAGACACTTAGCTTTACTTATATCGTAATGGAGGAGGTACATGGTTCGGCTGAGTAGCCTTGTTGAAAGTAAAAAAGGGGGGTAGGTTGCTACGGGTAGAATCGTCGCAGGTGCGATATGTTCCATGGGTTGGAGTATGCGACTCCAGACTCCACGTGTTTGAGGCGATAGGCGCCACCTGGGATGACTTCGGTGATGACGTAGGGTCCTTCCCATGGTGACTCGAATTTGTTCGGTCGCTTTTGCTTGAGTCGTAAGACGAGGTCTCCTTCGACGAAGGACCTTGGGCGCAGCTGGCGGCTGTGATAGTTGCGGAGACTCTGCTGGTACACCGCTGATCGAGCTACTGCTATATCCCGCGCTTCGTCGAGTGTGTCGACGGCGTCTTCGAGTGCAGCCGTAGATTCGGCTTCGCTGTAGGCGATGACTCGTGGAGCCTGGTGGCGCACTTCGGCTGGTAGCACGGCCTCAGCTCCGTGCACCATGAAGAACGGTGTGTAGCCGGTGGAGCTGTTTGGCGTAGTCCGTAAGCTCCACAGGACGGACGGTAGCTCTTTCGTCCAGTTTCCAGCTTTTAGCTCCAGTGAGCTCATGAGGCGCTTCTTGATGCCGGTGCCGATGAGGCCGTTGCCCTTTTCCACTTGCCCGTTTGTTTGCGGGTGTGCCACTGAGGCATATGTGATGTTGATCCCGAGGCCTTCGCAGAAGTCCTGGAATTCTTCGGAAATGAAGTTTGATCCTTTGTCGGTGATGATGCTGTGCGGTACGCCGAACCTGTAGATAATGGATTCGAAGAATTTGACGGCGGTTTTGCCCTTCTGGTTGGTGACTGGCATGGCCTCTATCCACTTGGTGAATTTGTCGACTGCGACCAGGAGGAAGACGTGTCCCTCTTTCGAGGATTTTGGCAGTTTGTCGATCATGTCGAGGCCCCATTGAGCAAAAGGCCAAGCTATGGGTATGGGTCTAAGTTCGGACCCAGGTGCGTGCGGTTTGTCGGCGAACCGTTGGCACCCGTAGCATCTTCGGATGATGTCCTTCACGTCGCTCATGGTCGTTGGCCAGTAGAATCCTGCTCGCAGAGCTTTGGCGACAAGGGAGCGGCTGCCTGCGTGGTGGCCGCAGATGCCCTCGTGAATGTCTTGGAGTATGGATTTGCCGTCGTTGATGGTGACGCACCGTTGTAGTACACCCGTGATGCTGCGTTTGTACAGTTCGCCGTTGATGATGGTGAAGGCTTTTGACCGGCGAGATATGCGCCGGGCATCTGTCGGGCTGTCGGGCAATTCTCCGTTTATCAGGAACTGAAGGTATGGGCGTGTCCAGGTTTCTTCGACTGCCATGACCTGCATCAGGCTGACCATAGCGACCTCTGTGTCCAGTTTCTCGGGTCCTTCTTGTCCTTCCGGTAGCGTAGCCCCCGAGTGTTCTGCTTCTTCGGGTGATCCTTTGGGGAATTTCCGCTTGATGGATGGCACGCAGATTTGTTCGAGGAACACACCTGGTGGCACCTTTGCGCAAGTGGAGACGATGTTAGCGAGTCTATCGGCTTCCTCGTTGCTCTCTCTTCCAACGTGCCGAAGTTCGCAGCCATCGAATTCTCATTCGAGTGTGTTGTAGAGCGCGCGGTACGCGATCATGTTTTCGGCGTGTGTGTCACACTCATTCATCGTTTGCTGGACCACGAGGTTGGAGTCACCGTAGATGACCAGGCGCATTGCGCCGCATATTTTTGCCATCCTCATGCCATGGATGAGGGCTTCGTATTCGGCTTCGTTGTTGGAGGCTCTGAATTTCATCCGAAGAACGTACTTCATCTTGTCACCTTGCGGGGAGGTCAGTATGACCCCTGCCCCTGCTCCGGCTTCGCGCTTCGAGCCGTCGAAATGCATTGTCCAAGACTACGACATGTCTGGGGTATCTAGCAGCTGCAACTCCATCCAATGTACCAGGAAGTCTGGGAGGACTTGAGATTTGATTGCGTGTCGCTTCTCGTAGACGATGTCCAAGGGTGATAGTTCGATGCCCCACAGGGCAACCCGTCATGTTGCCTCTGGATTATTCAGGATGCTGTTCAGGGGTGCCTCGTTGACGACCATCACTTGGTGCTCCTGAAACTAATGGCTCAACCGTCGAGCCGTCATGAACACGCCGTAGGCTAGCTTCTGGTAGTGAGGGTACCTCTACTTTGTTGGTGTCAGTACCTCGCTGAGGTAGTAAATTGGGCGCTGGACCCATGGGTCTTGCCTTCTTCGGGTCGTTCGACCACGAGTACGGTGCTGACCACCTGGTATGCAGCTGCTATGTACAACAGCAGGGGTTCGCGCTCCTTTGGCGTGACCAAAACGGGCGAGGTGGAGAGGAGCCGCTTGAGGCTTTCGAATGCGTCGTTGGCTTCTGGTGTCCACTCGAACTTGTCTGCTTTACGCAGCAGCTGGTAGAATGGTAGGGCCTTCTCGCCCATATGGCTGATGAACCTGCTTAGTGCCGCTACTCGTCCTGCGAGCTGCTTGACGCCCTTGAGGTTTTTTGGCTTCTCCATTGTCATGATGGCTCTGATTTTCTTCGGGTTCGCCTCAACCCCTCGTTGGGAGATGAAGTACCCGAGCAGCTGACCCGAGGGGACGCCGAAGGCGCACTTTTCTGGGTTGAGCTTGATCCTGTAGCGATCAAGGTTGTCGAACGTTTCGCGGAGATCGTCGATAAGTGTCCTTGCCTCCCTGGTTTTTATTACTATGTCGTCAACATAAACTTGGACGTTGCAACCAATATGGTTCCGTAGGCAGGCCTGCATGCATCGCTGGTACGTAGCACCCGCGTTCTTTAGCCCGAAGGGCATTGTGTTGTAACAGAATACTCCGAACGGTGTGATAAACGCCGTTTTCTCCTGATCTTCGACCTTGAGCCGAATCTGGTTATAGCCTGAGTAGGCGTTGAGGAAGGAGAGTTTCTCGCAACCTGCAGTCGAATCGATTATCTGGTCGATCCGTGGAAGAGGGAAGTGGTCCTTTGGGCAATGCTTATTTAGTGACGTGAAGTCCACACACATCCGCAGGATGTCCGTGTCCTTCTTCGGGACCATCACCGTGTTCGCAAGCCACTCGCTTTCTTTGATTTCCCTGATGAAGTCTGCAGCGAGCAGTCTATTGATTTCCTTGCCGATAGCTTCGGCTCGTGGCTCCGACAATCTTCGGATGGACTGCTTGACCGGGTGTCTGGAAAGACATCGAGTGCGTGCTCGGCGAATTCCCTGGGAACTCCTGGCATGTCCGCAGGACACCACGCGAAGATTTCCCAGCGCTCATGGAGGAATTCGACGAGCGCACCTTCCTATGCGGTGCTGAGGTCATTGGCGATGAGGGCCGTCTTAGAGGCATCCGTCGGATGGACCTGCACTTTCTTGGTGTTGATGGTGGAGTCGAAGGACATGTCAGGTGCGTTCTGCCTTGTGACTGGGGGTAGCCCATTGTCCGTCACCTCGCGGAGCCTTACACGCTCGTCTTGCATGCCGAAAGACTGGGAGATTTTGTTGAAATCCCTGTCGCATTGGTCCGATCGGGTGAAGCTCCCGTGGACTGTGATGACGCCCCTTGGTCCTGGCATCTTGAGTAGTAGGTATGCGTAGTGTGGGACGGCCAGGAATCTTGCGAATGCTACGCGCCCCAGGATGGCGTGGTATTGCGACGACCAGTCCACCACTTCGAATTCTAGGCGCTCCGGCCGAAAGTTGTCCGGCTTCCCGAAGATGACGTCGAGCCCTATTTTGCCCAGGGGGAATATGCCCTTCCCTGGGACAATGCCGTGGAACGTTGTGTCTGATTGTTCCAGGCTGCATTGCGGGATCCGCATAGCCGCTAGAGTGCTTGCGAACATTAGGTTGATGCCGCTGCCGCCGTCCATGAAGACGCGACTCATCTCGAAGCCTCCGATCTGCGCCTCCAGCACCAGGGCAGCATGACCTGGGCGAGGGATCTGGCAAGGGTGATCCGCGCGAGTGAATGTGATGCAGGACTCCGATCCGCTGAGGTACTCAGGGATTGCAGGCGGAGTTGCCACGGCCAAGTTGATTTGTCGGGTGATTTTCTTCTGCACCCTGTTTGTGGGGCGTCCCTTCTGGATCATATTTAGTGCTCCCTTTGGTGGGGGGTATGGGACCCCGGCATTGTTTTGCACTGGTGCGACTGGTTGATTTGGGCCTCTAATAGGCGGCGGTGGAGGAGCTCCGTGTGCTATTTCACCTGGCGCAGGTGCGTTTTCGAACGCAGGAATTGGAGCTTGTTGCCTCATCTGCACCATGCCTTCGCTGAGTTTCTGGAACTCGCGACAGTCCTTGAGCATGTGGCTGGCTTTCTTTTTGCCATCCTGTTTGTCGATGTAGAAGTGGATGGTGCATGGACCCGAAAGTTTTTCGAATGCTGAGGGTCCGTTGTCGCGGTCGCGGCGTTGCCACGACTGCGTTGGTCGTCCGTTGTCGCGGAAGTTTCCGCCGCGGTATCCTCCGCTGTTGCGGCTGTTGTCGTTACGGCGGTCGGCGTAGCCGGCTGCGACCATGTCGGGTCCGTCGCGGTCCTCGTAGACGCGCGATCTCCTCTTGCTGCGGCGTTCACATCTTCGGCCGTAGTCGTCCTCTTCATCTGATTGCGGTCGTTGGATGCAATCTTCGCCGTCTGCCCAACTGTTGGCGATTTCCATGAGGAGGTCGAGTGTCTTGGGCTTTACACGCCCAAGTTCCTCCTTGAAGTCTTGGCGCTTGACGCCGTCCCTGAAGGCGTCGATGGCCCTCTCTTCGGAGATGTGTGCTGCAGAGTTCTTGGTTGTAGACCAGCGTAGTATGTACGAGCGAATAGATACACCCGTTCTCTGAGTGCAGGCTCGCAATTCTTCGATTGATGTGGGCCTCTTGCTAGTGCCTTTGAAATTTCGGATGAAGCTGTAAGCAAGCTCCTCCCAGCTTCGGATGGATCCTGATGATAGGCTGCTGAGCCAGACTCGCGCCGCGCCTATCAGCTGCAGCTGAAGGCATTGCATGGCGGTTTCTTTGTTGCCTCCGTGAAGCTTGACGGATGACAGATGGTCACTAAGCCAGGATTTTGGATCTTGCATGCCGTTGAACTTCGGAGTATCCGAAGGAAGCTTGAAGTTGCGTGGCATCTATGTTCGCCGAACAGATCTGCTGAAGCATCGGGCCCCGCAGAGTTCTCCTTCGTCTTCATCCATAGATTCAGACGAGCATGCGCGTTTGGCGCGTGCTTTATCGATCTTGCGTTGTGTAAGCTTGTCTCTGGCGTCGTAGTCGTGTTTGTGGCTGTGTGAACTCTTCTTCCTTCGAGGAAGATCGTGCTCCTCTTCCTCTTTGGATGAGGGTGTGGGGCTCCGGTCGCGCCTGGCCGGAGCTTTCTTCGGCTCCGCAGGAGCGTCTTCGTGGAGCGCAGCTCCGATTAGTCCTAGCCCGGTGAGTGCGGACCTATGCATGGCCCTTTTTGGGTCCCCCTCTGGTGGTGGGTGAGCCGCGAGATACGCAGTGGATGCCATGATCGCAGGTTGTGGCGTCTTCGGGATGATGTTGCCGTCGGCATCCATATCCATGAACGATGTGTGGAGAGTTCAGGTCACGTCGCGCCGCTCCTTGGGATCCATGTTTTCCACCCGTGAGCGGTGCTTGTTTCCCTGGTTCCCGTTTGTGCTAGAGCCGGGTGCGATGGCGGAGAGCGCAGCTCGTTGCGCGCTGGACTCGGAGGCTGCTTGCTTGCGCTTGTCTAGCGTCTCCTGCATCTTGACTTGTTTCTTGTGTTCCTCGATGAGGAGGTAGTGGTATGCCATCAGTAGGTCGCGTGAGGCGTCTGCAGGTAAGAAGATGTCGCCTGCGACTGCACGGCGCGCCTGGACCCATCCTTCTTTGCTAAGTTGGATGACGTGGCCGTTGTTTTCCCTGTTGGGTGGGGGGACTGGCTTCTTCTGTTCTCGCCGTCTTCGCCGTTTCGGTTGGGTGGCAGGTTAGGTGTTACCTCGTCGGTTTGGATGACTGCGGCGCATAGATAGCGCTTGCAGATTGGTCGGCTGCTGCCACAGCTTCCGGATCCGGAACCGTAGGTCCCTTCATCCGAAGGTGGATCACATAGATCGGAGTTACAGCTGCTGCTGTCGTAAAACTCATCTGTTGATGGTGACGTGCGTAGCACAGGGTGTGGAGCCCACGAGGCGGGCCTGATTGACGGCACGGGCACCCGCTCAGGGAGGCGGAGGGTGCCAGTTTGTCCCATCTGGAAGCAGAAACTCCCGAACAAAATCTCGATTCCGTCGCCTACGGGCTCGAAATCCTTCATGGTGGCCGGCGAGTGGGCGGTGAAGTCGAAGGCGCCAAAGAGGAGGTGATTCTCCATCGCCGCGGATTTGTAGATCGATCGGGTCGGAACCGTCACGACCGCACAATCAGCAGCCCCAATTCCCACAGATGGCGCCAATTGACGAGGTTTAATCTCGTCCATGCCCATTGTTATGGACTTGGGTTTTGGAGAAGATGGGGATGCTGGAGATCGTGGCACGGTTAACAGACAAGCAACCAGGGGACACGAGATTTACCCAGGTTCAGGCCCCCGGAGGGAAAACCCTACTCCTGCTTGTCTGCTCTTGATTACGGCGGAACCGAAAGTTACAGGGTGCGCAGATTCGATCTGGCGTGGATGCGTGTGCGAGAGTATGAGTCGAGAGATCTAGGATGTGCCCTCCTGGCCTTTATATAGACTTAGGCAGGTCCCGGGCATAGTCCTAGTCGGTTACAAGTTCTAGGGTTTTACCCCTTTGAATTTCCTATCTCCGCTAGTCTTGTTCTCCAAGGATCCGAAGGCGTCATGGGCCTTGGCCACCCGAAAATCTTTATGGGCCAGTGTATATCTGCTGTGGGCCTTCCTTGGGCTGGACTAGGTATGCTAAAGTCACGTACCCGTAGGGTATAACCATGTCAGTAGCCCCCGAGTGATCAGTCAAATCGTAGATTCGGCTGAGGACTCTTCCATCTTTCGGGTGCAGCTATATAATAATAGTATATGTGTGCAGGGATTGTTGATGTGTGTGCCTGACTCACCCGACGGATCAGGGTCAGTTAACTGTCTTAGGACGAAACGACACGATTTTCTTCAGGTTCGGGTCCCTCAACCCGGACCTGGAACATATGCTGGCGTAATTCGACTCAGGCCACGGAGGACTTACAGGAGTGGAATTCCAGTAATTTTAATTGGTGTACCCAGCGCGTCCGTCGGGATTTTTCATCGTACCTGCTGGTACGGATTCGTACTGGCAGAGCGCAGTCAGCTGCGTTGCCAGGCCATCAGATGATATATGTAGGTCTTATCTTTGCGTCGCAGACGCAGCATCCGAACATTTATCACCACGGAGGCATCCGAAGACTCGCTGGAGCTCCGTGATCGCTTGCGCGAATGGTCCTCACTCGACTCGTCGGCATCCTCCGCTGGAGATCGCGCTGACGGTAGCTCGGACACAGAATCCACCACTTCATTATCCGGGGCATTCGGATACCTTTCGGGCAATGGTGGTACCATGCCCGGCACTTTGAAGCTCTGCAAGATGAGAAGGAACTTTGTTAGCAAACAAAGGAAACAAATACACAGCCGACAAAAACAAAGGGGGAGCACTACGTGCGCAAATCTACACCTTCGGTACGACCAACGCCGAAGAAAAGGGAGGAGTCAGCGACTTCCCCGGGATTTTTTCGTCAGCCTTGAACTTCAACAGTGTGCGAAGAGCCTTGTCAAGTTCCACCTCGGAGATTTTCTCACTCGAAACCCTCATCGGATCACGGCGCCCAGAATAAAGAAACATCGGGTGCTCCCTCGCTTGGAGAGGCTGCACCCGACGCTCAAGAAACGTTCGAATGATGTCCACACCGTTCACCTCTTTCTCAGGAATCAGTTGGAGATCCTCCACCCGACGGTACAGGGCCTCTATCTCCGCCACCTCACCGTCTAAGATTTGGTTTTTCCAAGACCTTTTCTTCTCAATCATTTGGGAGAGGTCAAAGGGAACAAGACCAAAATCTTGCCCGGGCATTACGGAGTCATGGATATAAAACCACCGCCTCCGCCAGTACTGGACAGATTCGGACATGGAAAAGGAAAAGAATTGCAGATTGGGACTAAGGGAGATGATGAAACCCCCAATGGGATACACACCATCCGAACCAGATTGCCTCTTCACGGAATAGAGTTTCCGGAAGAGGCCAAAGTGCGGCTCAATGCCAAGCCAGCACTCGCAAAAAGTGATAAGACAAGCAATGTGGAGAAGAGAATTGGGAGACAGATGATGCAACTGAACCCCATAGAAGAAGAGCAGTCCACGAAGGAAGTCATGGACTGGATACGAAAACCCACGCAAGACGAAGGCGAGAAACATAACCCGGTACCCAGATGGGGGACGGGGGATTACCTCATTGCCGGGGAGTTTGACGGCCGTCGTATCTTGCGGGATCAGGCCCCACTCGCGCAGTTTGCGGAGATCGCTCTCCCGCGTCTCTGATCGCCGCCAGCCACCATCGGTGATGCGAGCAGCGGCGGTACCCTTCTTGCCTCCGACGGCGCTGGTCCCAACCGCAGATGAGGATTTCTTTGTTTTCCCCATGGTGCTACGGCGGTGGTGGCGATGCCAACGCAGAAAGAACGAAGGAAATGTGGAAGGAAAGCTCAGCGTGCAGCAAGAATCGCTCAAGAACAAGGAGGCAGTGAACAGATGAACTGGTGCGGTGAAAAACAAACCACGATTTCACCAAGGATTATAATAGCAAAGACGACGCACGCTGGCCGTCCATCGAGAAGACCTAACGCCAACGGTAGATCTGGCCGTACACGTGTCAACACCACAACAAACCGTCGTTACCACGCCGTCCACTACACGCGGAAATCGAGGAGACGCCATAATTATCTCCACGCCCCGCGTGACCGGTCAATTCAAAGTCAGCAAGTGGGACCATGTTCGTCTAGTCAAGTCATCTCTAGCGTAGCAGACGCTTGAGGTCATCAATCGTAAGCACTGACGTCATCAAAAGCTATACTAGCACCACTTCGGCTCCACAGCTAAGAGTACTCACTCGAATCTTCGATTCGACTAAATACTCGGGGGCTACTCCTATCAGGAGCGCTGGCCACGCACCCGATAGACAAATGAGGACAAATTACTTCTCTGAGTCCTACGTCGAGTCTACGACTCCACTACGGACTCGGGGGCTACTCCCATAGGGAGGATGGATTTAAGCATCCGAAAATTTTCGAGTCCTGCGGACTTAACGATAGAAACAATGCTTGAACTAAAGTCTCCGTTCGAGTCTACGACTCAAACAGACACTTGGGGGCTACTCCCATAGGGAGCGCTGGTCGCGCACCCTATGAAATCTTCGACTGGATCCTCCGGATGAGCATGCAATTTTTTTTGGCAACTTTGCCCCAACAAAACGGCTGAGTGAGCAAAAATCTCCTAAGCCACCCGAAACACCTCCGTGGTGATAAATGTTCGGATGATGCGTCTGCGACGCAAAGATAAGACCTACAGATATCATCTGATGGCCTGGCAACGCACCTGACTACTCTCTGCCAGTACGAATCCGTACCATCAGGTACGATGAAAATCCCGACGGGCGCGCTGGGTACACCAATTAAAATCACTGGAATTCCACTCCTGTAAGTCCTCCGCGGCCTGAGTCGAATTACGCCAGCATATGTTCCAGGTCCGGGTTGAGGGACCCGAACCTGAAGAAGATCGTGTCGTTTCGTCCTAAGACAGTTAACTGACCCTGATCCGTCGGGTGAGTCAGGCACACGCATCAACAATCCCTGCACACATATACTATTAATATATAGCTGCACCCGAAAGATGGAAGAGTCCTCAGCCGAATCTACGATTCGACTGATCACTCGGGGGCTACTGACATGGTTATACCCTCAGGGTACGTGACTTTAGCATACCTTGTCCAGCCCAAGGAAGGCCCACAGCAGATATACACTGGCCCATAAAGATTTTCGGGTGGCCAAGGCCCATGACGCCTTCGGATCCTTGGAGAACAAGACTAGCGGAGATAGGAAATTCAAAGGGGTAAAACCCTAGAACTTGTTACCGACTAGGACTATGCCCGGGACCTGCCTAAGTCTATATAAAGGCCAGGAGGACACGTCCTAGATCTCTCGACTCATACTCTCGCACACGCATCCACGCCAGATCGAATCTGCGCACCCTGTAACTTTCGGTTCCGCCGTAATCAAGAGCAGACAAGCAGGAGTAGGATTTTCCCTCCGGGGGCCTGAACCTCAGTAAATCTCGTGTCCCCTGGTTGCTTGGCTGTTAACCGTGCCACGATCTCCAACATCCCCATCTTCTCCCAAACCCAAGTCCATAACAATGGGCATTGACGAGATTAAACCTCGTCACATGTTGGGCCCCCATGTGTGGTTTTGGTAATTAATGACAATCTTTATGGACTAATGTGTGTATTAAGTTATACTTGTAGGATTTGTCCATTGGCATCGCTCGGAGCATGTGTTGGCTTCAAGGTCGATGAAATGTAAAGAAGATATGTTGGGCAAGCTCAATATGCAAGGTCGATGATGAGGAATTAAGAAAGGCGTTCCATCTTGAGAAGGGCAAGACGGTCTACATCGAGCTCAAGTGGAATGCTCAAGGCAAAGGTATAATCTTGATAGGTTTTTCCCTTTTGCCGGTCTCTTATTGTGTGTAGGAGACCGGGTTTAGGATAGATAACCGTACTATCAAGAGGGGCTCTCGTATGAGTAATTCGGTCACATCGTTCGGAGAGAGCTCAAACCTTTGCATACTTGCATCATCGTATTTGGTTGTTATTTGGTCTTATCCATGTGAGGATATAGAGCTTGTGGTAATCTCCATAACAAACTCTTGTTCATCAAAATCGGATCTCCCATATATATCTTATTGCGATTTTGATTTATGCGGCTTTTAGGTTTCTCACCAAGTGAGAAGCCCTTGTTGTCCTCTATCCAACGCAATTGGAATCGGGTCAATCGGAGCTACCGTTTAAAAGTTATGACCGTTTGAATATTTGCCGTTTTAAATGAAAAAGAAAAAGAAAAACTGGGCCGAGCGTACTACCGTAGCCCAGTACCGCTCGGGCCTGGCGCGCGCAGCCCATTTTCTGTCTGGCTCGGTACGCGCAACGGATATACCGGTCTGGCCCGGTAGTACCGCCCGGGTGGGCCGGTACTACCGTTCGGCCCAGACTTTTTCTAAATGCATCTCGCCCAAATCGGCATGCCCACTTGCGTGTGCCTGCTGCTGGCGCTGCTCGCGATGTGCGCGTGCCACAGCGCCGCCACTCCCGCGCGGGCCCGCGCTGTCCTGCGCCGCCGCTCGCCTCACGCTCGCTCTGCCTACCCGCCTCGCTCCTGTTGGAGATATGCCCAAGAGGCAATAATAAAGTGGTTATTATCATATCTTCATACTTATGATAAATGTTTACATACCATGCTATAATTGTATTAACAGGAAACATTAATACTTGTGTGATTTGTAAACATAAAAGAGTCCCTAGTAAAGCCTCTTGTTAAACTAGCTTGTTGGTTAATATATGATCATGGTTTCCTGATCATGAACATAGAAATGTTATTAACAACAGGGTCATATCATTAGGAGAATGATGTGATGGACATACTCCTATAGTTAAGCGTAGCATAAAGATCAAGTCATTTAATATAGTTCATTTTCTATAAGCTTTCTGATACATAGTAACCTAATTCCTTCGACCATGAGATCATGCTTATCACCATCACCGTAAGGATGCTTTGATGACATCAAACACCACACCGTAACTGGGTGGCTATATAAAGGTGGCATTAAGTGTTCGGAAAGTATGGGTTGAAACACATGGATTAAGAGTGGGATTTGTCCATCCATATGACAGATAGATATACTCTGGGCCCTCTCGGTGGAATGTCATCCAATTAGCTTGCAAGCATGTGACTGGCTCACAAGGGATCACATATCACGGGAACGAGAAAAGAGTACTTATCAGTAACAAGGTTGAACTAGGTATGCAGAGATACCGACGATCAAAACCTCAGATAAGTAAACTATCGTGAGACAAAGGGAAATTGGTATCGTATGTAAATGGTTCATTCGATCGCAAAGTAATCGTAGAAATATGTGGGAGCCATATGAATTTCCAGATTCCTCTATTGGTTATTGATCGGAGAAGTGTCTCGGTCATGTCCGCATAATTCACGAACCGTAGGGAGACACACTTAAGGATTCGATGTTGTTTAGTAGTTATGGAATGATGAGTAAAGAGACCGAATGTTGTTCGAAGTCTCGGATGGGATCCGGGATATCATGAGGAGATCCGGAATGGTCCGGAGAATAAGATTCATATAAGGAAAGTCATGTTTCGGAGTTGGAGAATGGTTCCGGTGTTTTCATCGGGAATGTTCTAGAAGGGTCTGGAAGGTCCGGCACTCCGGAGGGGAAGGGTACATGAATGTGTCATAACAAGTTGGAATGGTTGCATCATGTACTAGGTTTCATAGCTGAGCAAAATAAAGGGATAAATCAAATCCTAGTTTGAAAAGTCAAACGCCAATTTGAAAAGTCAAACGGCAAGTTTGCTTGGTGGAGGGAGAGTAGGAAACCTACTTGGGGATGAGTTCCTCTCCCTCCACCCGCCGGCCTTGGAGGCCGAGTTGGGGGAGGACTCTCCTCCCCTGGCCGGCGCCCTCCCACCTATAAAAGGAGGGGCAGGGCTGCCCTCTAGACACACCTCTCTCCACCCAAAAACCCTAGCTCTAGGCGCCACCACCCCTCCAAGTGTTGCCGCCACCTAGGGATCCTCTAGACGCTTAATTAGGGTTTATCCAAGCCCTAGCCGCCTGAAAGAACATTTCTTAATCCCTAGTGTTTTGAGTGTTAGATAACAATACCAAGGATCTTTTAATGTGTGTTGAAGTGTTGCAGCTCTGAACTCTGCCTTTGGGGGCGGATAATCCGGCCCCACCAGGGGCGGATAATCCGCCCCTCCCTCTGCCCAAGCAAGCGCAAGCCCCAGAAGGGGGGGCGGAATATTGGCCGGACTTTCCGGCCTGGCCGGATAATCCGCCCCTCAGGGGGGCGGATAATCCGCCCCTCCTGCTCATCGCCAAGGCGCAAGCCCCAGAGAGGGGGCGGAGTTTCGGCCGGACTTTCCGGCCTCGCCGGATAATCCGCCCCTCAGGGGGGCCGGATTATCCGCCCCCCAAGATTTTCTCCAAGCTTCACCAAGGCGCAAGCCCCAGAGAGGGGGCGGAGTTTCCCCCGGAGAATCCGCCCTTGGGGCGGAATTTTCCCAGGGGGCGGATAATCCGCCCCAAGTGGGGGGCGGATATTCCGCCCCCAAAGTTGGGCAACGGCCAGATCTGGGGAGGGGGTATTTAAGCCAGCCACCCCCCTCCTGCCAGAACTCTGGATTCAACTCGAAAAAGAACAGATCAGATCTCAAAACTTCATACAAGAGTGCTCCACCAAGATCCACCTAAAGGCCCCATCCCTTTGGGAATCGAAGGAGGAGAACTCGATCTTCATCATCAGCAATCAAGCGCTTCATCTCCTCTCCATTCATTTGGAGAACCTCTGATCTAGTATTTCTTGCAAAGATCTAGATCCTTGTTTTCGTTTATATTGATAAACCTTGTTTTTGTGACAGCTTGTTGTCATCCCGGGAGCCCCCAATTCGGTTGTGGGTGTGTGCCCCGATAGTATTGTAAAAGGCACCGGTTCCCGCCTCGAAGGGATCCAATAGTGGAGAAGGTGGATCAGGCCTCTCGTGGCGAGATCCATCGGAGAATAGGGTGAGGCCTATTGTGGCGTGGTGGTCTTAGAACCGCCCACCCCTCCAACGCAGATGTACTTCCCTTAACAAGGAAGGAACTGCGGTAAAACAAATCCCTGTGTCTCCGCGTGCTCCACTACGGTTTCCTCGCTCCTCCTTTACGTGCTTAGTAGTTAGGGTTTCATATAGGGAAATTCTCGTAGTTGCATATCTAGAGAATTTACTTTGTGTAAAGCCTAAAATTGGAAAAAGTATTAAAAATTGGTTAGCACCTATTCACCCCCCCCCCCTCCTCTAGGTGCCCATACGATCCATTTCAATTGGTATCAGAGCCTCGGCTCTTATTTCGGGCTTAACCGCCTAAGAGAAATATGGGTTCCAAGGGAGATGGGAGTGATGCTCCGGAGGTAGTCACCATGAACGATCTCAAGACGTTGGAAACAACCTTGGTGAGCTCAATGGAGGCTAAGATGGAGGAGATGCGTCAATTGATAATGCGTCTCTCCACATCCGCAGCATCACCTCCATCTAACTCTGAGGATACCACTCCGCAATCCAAGGAAACGGGTAAAACTGTTTCCAAAGATAACGAAGTGGTAGGTGATGATACTAGTAAGAGCTCCTCCTCGAAAAAGGATAGCGGTAAGGATGGATACAATGAGGTTTCTCATGTGTATTCCCCTGATCCGCCTATTCCTCACCCACACATACATAATAGGGGTGATCCACCCAAATTATCAGCTTCTACTTTCTCTCAATGGCAATTTTTGATGAAATCTCATGTGTGCAGTTCCTCCATAGAGTTGTGGAAGATCATCGAAAATGGTCTTCACGTTGGAAATCCTAACAATCTCACAAGGAGAGAAGTGGTCGATAGCCAACTCAATGCTACAACTCTACACATGATACAGCTTGGTGTGGGTGATAAAGACATGCCACACATTCAGCATCTTAGCACAGCTAAAGAAGCTTGGGATGCCCTTACCGAGCTCTTCATCGGAAATGAAAGTATGAGAAGGAATAGATATGATGCCTTGAGCAATGAAGCTGAAGGATTTTATATGCTGGATGGAGAAGACCACGAGGACATGTATAGGAGGCTCAAGGCAATAGCTACTACCTTCAGAAACCACGGCGCAGCTCATGTTGATGATGCTTGGATCAAGCGCAAGTATGTCAGTGCTCTTATGCCATTTGAGCCCACAGATTTGAAAAGTCTCCAAGGTAGGCACAATTATCACCTCATGTCATCCAATGAGGTAATGCAAGAAATGGCCGCATTCAAAGTGGCTGCCAAGAATGCCGAAGATGCTCGTGCTCGAGCTATGGGGATGCAAAAGGGGGTCAACATGGTTTTGAAGACTAGTGTGATTGATCATGATGAATATGCAGTAGAAGGCCTGGACTGTCCCGAAGATATAAAAAAGGATCCACGGACAATACTTGGCTCTTTATGCAAGAAACTTTTGGAAAGATCCAGCCAAGGCTAAAGCTGAACTAGATCGCAAAAGTGGAGCCTATGGAAGAAAAGAAAATGGTCCCAAGCTGAGAACATGCTTTAATTGTGGTGACCGGTTGCACTTCGTAGCTGAGTGTCCATATCAAAGTAGAGAGGATAATGGAGGAAGACTCATTTTCAAAGACAAATCAAAAGCTCCACGTAAGAAACAGTTTGTAAAGAAAAATGCTCCTTTCAAGAAGCAACCAAAGATTGTTCTAGTAGCTCAAGAAGAATATTCATCGGGGAGTGAAGATGAGGACGAGGACGATAGCTCTCAAGAGGTGGCTGCTATAGCCACCACCACATCTACATCAACATCACTCTTCGACTCTCCAAACGAAAACATCATCAACAAGAATCCTACTTGTCTCATGGCAAGAAGCTCCGAGGTAACTTCCTCTAACTCTTCCTTTCCCAAGGCTATGATAGACATGGATGATCCTGCTAGTATTAAGGTTAAAGAAGAGATTATTGCCTTGGATTATTTCTATACTAACTTGCAAGGTGAGCACAAAGTTTGTTTTGAGGCTCTTATGGATCAGTTGGCCCAAAACGAAGCACTCCTCGAAGAAAAGGGCAGAATTGAAAGGGAGGATGCAATGGAAATTGCATCCCTAAAAAATGCTCTTGAAGAAGAAGAAGAAGCTCGCGTCTCTCTTCAAGAGAGGCTTGAGTCTATGGAAGAGTCACATGAAGAGATTGTGACTAAACTAGTTAAGGAACGTGATAATGCGGTCACCAAGGCAAAGAAGTTAAAGAAGGAAAGGATTGACTTTGGGGTTGCTCATGATAGACTCTCCGAGGAATTGGAGAAACTTGACAATGCTCACAAGGTGTTGAAAAACGAGTTCTCTATCCTCAATGAGTCACATGATCAGCTTCAAAGTCGATTGGCCGAATATGATACTTCTAGCTCGTCCAACTCAACATATAGTAACAATAAAAATGCTAATGTGGAAAAAGGAGTGATCAAGGACATCACTACAAAGGAAAAAGGTGTGCTTGATGAAGTTCTTGACAAGCAAAGGTCAAATCATGGTAAAGAGGGACTTGGGTATGTCACCAAGTCCAAGAAGAAGAACAAGACCAAGAATGTGCAATTAAAGACAAGCACTGCTGAGAAGGTTGTCATAAAAGACAAGACTAATAATATTGGTTTTGCAGGGTGTCACAATCCTAATTATGAACTCTTTTGTGATGATTATGGCGATGTTTATGCTTATTATGTTGGTCCTTTTGATGAATATATTGCTTGGTCTATTTGGGTCCCAAAGACCCTTGTTACTAACATGAAAGGACCCATTGAAAAATGGGTACCTAAAACCAAGAAGTAATTTTCTTGCAGGGCTATGCTTCCGGTGGGTCGAAATGGGTGCTGGATAGTGGCTGCACTAGTCATATGACCGGAAGCAAGGAGATCATCACGGAGATGCGTCCAAATCTTGATAATATCATAGTCTCCTATGGTGATAAGTCTAAATCTCAGGTATTGGGTCTTGGCAAGGTTGTGGTTGCCCACGATATCTCTCTCGTGGATGTCATGCTTGTTGAGACCCTTGGCTACAATCTTCTTTCTGTTCGTGCCCTTGGCAAGATGGGTTTTGCTGTTTTTATCGATGATGATTTGGTGGTACTCTTATGGAGCAAGTCTCTAAAGGTCGCTTTCGTTGGATACGTCGAAAATGACCTGTATGTGGTGGACTTCTCGAGGAAAACCACTTCGGGTCCGATGTGTCTATTCGGAAAGGCCGATGTGGGCTGGCTATGGCATCGCCGTTTAGCCCATGTCAACATGAGAACTTTGCAAAGTCTCCAAAAGGGTGGCCACATTCTTGGACTAAAAGACAATGTCTCCTTTGCCAAAGACCGTGTCTGCAGGGCCTGTGTTGAAGGAAAAATGCATGATTCTCCCCACAAGAGGAAGACTATTGTGTCATCGAAGAGGATCTTGGAATTACTCCATGTGGATTTATTTGGACCGCCTTCTCATGCAAGTCTTGGTGGGAAGAAATATTGCTTGGTCATCGTCGATGATTACTCAAGATATACATGGGTATATTTCTTCAAGCTGAAAAGTGAGACTCAACAAACTGTCATCGACTTTGCCAATGAAGTTCAACGTCAACACAATGTTCCCATCTTGGCAATTAGAAGTGACAATGGCACAAAATTCAAGAACTACACTTTAAACGAGTTTCTTAGCGAAGAGGGGATTAGACACCAATATTCCGCTGCGTACACCCCTCAACAAAATGGTGTATCCGAGAGGAAGAATCGGACTTTGATGGATATGGCAAGATCAATGCTAGCTGAATTTAAGTCTCCTTATAATTTTTGGGCTGAAGCCATATCAACCGCTTGTCACTCATCAAACCGGCTTTACCTTCGGAAGATCTTGGACAAGACCCCATATGAAATACTTACCGGCAACAAACCCAACATCTCATACTTCAGGGTATTCGGGTGTAAGTGTTTCTTTCTTATTAAAGGTGTCCGTTTGTCAAAATTTGAATCCAAGGCTTTAGAAGGCATTTTTGTTGGTTACGGTGCCGAATCCCACACTTATAGAGTCTACAACAAGCTCACTGGGATTGTTGTAGAATCTTGTAGTGTGGAGTTCGATGAAAATAACGGCTCCTTTGTAGGGCAAGTTGATGTTTGTGATGCAGATGTTGAAATACCCCAAGATGCCATAAGAAGGATGGGCGTGGGATTTTTCCGCCCCATTGAGGAACCCCTTGTGGCGGATCGGGAAGGACAATGCTCCACTCAAGTGGAGCCCTCATCTTCACAAGATCAACAAGCTCCTACTGTTGGAGAAAACTCTGCACCAACACCGCAACCTGCTGAAGATCATCAGTCTCCTGGACAAGATGGTAGTCCCAGGCCGGATTATCCGCCCCCTCCAAGGGGCGGACAATCCGCCCCTGGCACTCCAACTTGTACCAGGGGATCCGAAGGAGAAATCAACACCTCTGAAGCTCCCAGGCCGGATTCTCCGGCCCCCAGGGGCGGATTATCCGGCCATGGCTCTCCAACTCCAGTCAGGCTTTCTCAGGAAGATGGTTCTGGTACTTCACCTCCCAGGCCGGATAGTCCGGCCCCTCCAAGGGGCGGATTATCCGGGCCTGAAGAAAATGCTCAGCAACAATCTTCTGGCAGTACTGGTGACCAAGATCAAGGGCACTGCAGTAATCAAGACAAGGATACAACAATTGAATCCACTCCTTCAAGAAATAATAAGGATATTGAGGCTCGTCGCAAGGCTCGTGCGGATCGCAACCTTGAACTAAGAGGTCACACTCTTGACAAGGTAGTTGGTGATCTACGACGAAGGGTATCCACTCGAAGAGAGCTTGCTAGCTTCTGTGATCATCAAGCTCACATTTCCATGGTTGAACCAAAGAAGGTTTTCGATGCTCTTGAAGACCCCGATTGGGTTGTTGCAATGCATGAAGAATTAAACAACTTCGAACGCAACAAAGTTTGGAAGCTCGTAGAAAAGCCAAAGGATTGCCGCAATGTTATCGGCACCAAGTGGATCTTCAAGAACAAACAGGATGAAAATGGCATTGTTGTGAGGAATAAAGCACGACTCGTGGCTCAAGGATTCTCTCAAGTAGAAGGAATTGATTTTGGCGAGACCTACGCTCCTGTAGCTCGCCTTGAGTCTATCCGTATCCTTCTTGCATATGCAGCCCATCATAATTTTAAGTTACAACAAATGGATGTTAAGAGCGCTTTCCTTAATGGTCCTCTACATGAGTTAGTATACGTCAAGCAGCCCCCGGGGTTTGAGGACCCCAAATTTCCGAACCATGTTTATAAACTCGATAAGGCGCTCTATGGCCTTAAACAAGCCCCACGTGCGTGGTATGAGCACCTTAAAGAGCTTTTGCTAGACCGTGGATTCGAAGTTGGGCAAATCGATCCCACTCTTTTTACTAAGAAGGTCAATGGGGAGCTTTTTGTATGCCAACTTTATGTAGATGACATTATTTTTGGCTCTACTAACCAAGCTTTTAACGATGAATTTTCAAAGCTTATGACTGACAGGTTTGAGATGTCCATGATGGGTGAGCTACGGTTTTTTCTTGGATTAGAAATAAAACAACTTAGAGAGGGAACCTTTATTAATCAAGCTAAGTACATCCAAGACATGCTCAAAAGGTTCAAGATGACGGATCTCAATGGCGTTGCTACCCCAATGCAAACAAAGTGTCATCTTGAGCTCAATCCCAAGGGTAAAGATGTGGATCAAAAGGTATACCGATCCATGATCGGCTCTCTTCTTTACCTCTACGCATCTAGGCCCGATATCGTGTTAAGTGTAGGAGTGTGTGCAAGGTACCAAGCCGCTCCTAAAGAAAGCCACTTAGTGGCGGTCAAGCGAATCTTCCGATATTTGGTTCATTCCCCAAATTTTGGGTTATGGTATCCCAAGGGTTAAAATTTCTCTCTGTGTGGTTACACCGACTCAGATTGGGCTGGTGACAAAGATGATAGGAAATCAACCCCTGGTGCATGCCAATTCTTGGGCAGGTGTGTGTTGGTCATCAAAGAAACAGAATTGTATTTCACTCTCAACCGCCGAAGCTGAATATGTTGCTGCTGCAAGTGCTTGTACTCAATTGTTATGGATGAGGCAAACTTTAAAGGAATATGGTGTCAATTGTGACAAAGTGCCTCTTTTATGCGACAATGAAAGTGCTATAAAAATTGCTTACAATCCTGTGCAGCATACAAGAACCAAACATATAGAGATTCGCAACCACTTTATTCGGGATCATGTTGCTCGTGGAGATATTGCTCTGTCCTTTGTGAGCACGAAGAACCAACTTGCTGATATTTTCACGAAGCCCCTCGATGAAGCAAGATTTTGTTATTTGCGAAATGAGCTAAATATCATAGATTCAAGGAGCTTGGCTTGACTATTCTTGCACACTCACTTGCTCTTATTCATGTATTTGGTTTAGATGCGGGCATAGACATAGGGGGAGTGTGGTCCTAATTGATTGGGCCAACCCTCCCCCCATAATGCCGAAAGCAAGTAAAATCATTTCCCTTAATATCATTTTGTGATATGTGGGTCATCGGTGAGCATTGGTTTTGAACTCAAGATACATCTTCGCGGTGTCATGCCATGCGCTCCAACATGGTGGCTTCAGCCACCGCCCTCTTCCTCAAGAAGAGTTGGCTTTTCATGGGTCTCGTTGGATTTTCTTGCATACCTTTTGTTCTTATGGAAAACACACTCAAATTTGGCCTTTGATTGATTTGATTCTTGCAAATTTGGGGGTGAATTCTGGGTGTCCGGGGGCGTTAGCATCGCTCTTCTTCCTTTTTGGCGTTTCGATGCCAAAGGGGGAGAAGTAGTTCTAGTAGGTCACGTGGATTTGCAAGGGTCGGGCACAAGCTCTTCGGTTTTAGTCGTTTTTATTTGCTTGCTTGTGCCTTTTCTAGCGTGAACTTGTTTGCTATTTGTGTTGCTATTTGTGGTTGATTGTGTAAGACTATGTCGTACTCCACAGTTTGGTACTATGTTTGGTATTCATGGATTTCTGGATTTATCTATCATGGACCCCATTGAAGTCTGGAATTATGGAGCTTATTTGATGACATTTGGATTCAGGGGTTCATCTATGTATGCCGTGGCTATAGATTCCGGTGGTATGACTTCTCTCTCCAAACCTTAAAAGTAGTGTTCTACCTAGTGTGCGTATTTGTATTCAAATGCAAATCTTAAATATGCACACATCTAGGGGGAGCGTCTTTCATTATCTAAGGTGGCACTTGCCGGTTTCACTGCAAATCTTAGTATTGTCATCTAACTCCAAAAAGGGGGAGATTGAAAGAACATTTCTTAATCCCTAGTGTTTTGAGTGTTAGATAACAATACCAAGGATCTTTTAATGTGTGTTGAAGTGTTGCAGCTCTGAACTCTGCCTTTGGGGCGGATAATCCGGCCCCACCAGGGGCGGATAATCCGCCCCTCCCTCTGCCCAAGCAAGCGCAAGCCCCAGAAGGGGGGGCGGAATATTGGCCGGACTTTCCGGCCTGGCCGGATAATCCGCCCCTCAGGGGGGCGGATAATCCGCCCCTCCTGCTCATCGCCAAGGCGCAAGCCCCAGAGAGGGGGCGGAGTTTCGGCCGGACTTTCCGGCCTCGCCGGATAATCCGCCCCTCAGGGGGGCCGGATTATCCGCCCCCCAAGATTTTCTCCAAGCTTCACCAAGGCGCAAGCCCCAGAGAGGGGGCGGAGTTTCCCCCGGAGAATCCGCCCTTGGGGCAGAATTTTCCCAGGGGGCGGATAATCCGCCCCAAGTGGGGGGCGGATATTCCGCCCCCAAAGTTGGGCAACGGCCAGATCTGGGGAGGGGGTATTTAAGCCAGCCACCCCCCTCCTGCCAGAACTCTGGATTCAACTCGAAAAAGAACAGATCAGATCTCAAAACTTCATACAAGAGTGCTCCACCAAGATCCACCCAAAGGCCCCATCCCTTTGGGAATCGAAGGAGGAGAACTCGATCTTCATCATCAGCAATCAAGCGCTTCATCTCCTCTCCATTCATTTGGAGAACCTCTGATCTAGTATTTCTTGCAAAGATCTAGATCCTTATTTTCGTTTATATTGATAAACCTTGTTTTTGTGACAGCTTGTTGTCATCCCGGGAGCCCCCAATTCGGTTGTGGGTGTGTGCCCCGATAGTATTGTAAAAGGCACCGGTTCCCGCCTCGAAGGGATCCAATAGTGGAGAAGGTGGATCAGGCCTCTCGTAGTTGCATATCTAGAGAATTTACTTTGTGTAAAGCCTAAAATTGGAAAAAGTATTAAAAATTGGTTAGCACCTATTCACCCCCCCCCCCTCTAGGTGCCCATACGATCCATTTCACCGCCGGCCACACCAAGCCCTTTGGTGCTTCTAATCCGTAGATCCCCAAGGCCCTCTCTTACTCCACCATACTCGCTCCGGCTTAAGGCGAAGCCCTGCGAGATCTCCCCTCTACTTCTGGTACCACGCCGTCGTGCTTCCGGAATCGCGAGGAGAGTGCTACAACCTCCGATGCCTGCTGGAACAAGGGAAAGGAAGGTCTTCATCGAGTACCGAACGTGTGACCGAATGCGGGAGCGCTGCCGAAACGCAGCGCCGAAAGGATCGTCTACGCGATCTTGAGATCGGAAGTGTACGACTACATCACCCACGAGAATCTGCTCTCGTTAACCGCTTTGGATCTTCGAGGGTTAGTATTCTATCGACTCGTTGCTACAATCTAGTAGATAGATCTTGGCTTGATCATAGATTAGATCTTGATTGTGTGTTCATGCGGTAGAATTTTTTTGTTTTCCATGCTACGAACCCCTACAGCTCCCACGCCACTGGCCGCTGGGCCCGCCCGCTGCGTTTCCGCGCGCCCGCTCCCGCCTGTCCCGCGTGCGTTGACCGCCTGGGGGCTCGCCCGCGCGCGCGCCCTGCCGCTCGCTGCGCTGCTGGCTCTGCTGCTGCACGCCTGCCGCTCGCGGGCCCCGCTCTGCTGCTGCGCAGGCCCGCTGCGCTGCCTGCTGCTGGCTGGCCCGCGCGGGCCCCGCTGCTACCGCGTGTGCTGTCTGCTGCTTCCTGCGCGCACGCTTGACCCCACCCGCATGCGCGCACTCGCTGCTCTGCTGCGCTGCTTCGCTTTTTTCTGGAGCGTTGCGGTACTACCGGTTAAATCCGGTAGTACCGGAATGGTCCGAAAAATCACCCCAACGGCCAGATTTTGCCTGTGTCTTTAAATAGCTTCACCCCTTTGTCTTTTTGGGTTACTTCTTCCTCCTCCTTTGTCCAAGCTTTGCCCCCATTTTGTTTACTCCTTGAGCTTGATTTCTACTCACCCCTCCATTGATTCTTGCATATATTTGAGGGGTAGTTGGAGGAGATCTAGATCTACATTTTGACCAAACCAAAACATCTCTTTGTGAGTGTATCTTTGGGGATCTAGATTTTGGGGGATTTTGTGTCTCTCTTTGATTCCTCCTTTCTTGTTCCCCCAATAGCTTTAGTAGCTTTGTTGGAACTTGAGAGTGAGGGATTTGAGCATCTTTGTGGTGTTCTTGCCATTTGCATTTGGTGCATCGGTTTGAGTTCTCCTCGGAGGATTTGGTTTGAGTTGCTCATTGGAGCTTGTCCTTCTTGGGTTCTTGGAACCCTAGACGGTTTGTGGCCTTGGTGGCATTGTGGCCTTTTGTGGCGTTTGTTGGGAGCCTCCAATTAAGTTGTGGAGTTGTGCCCCAACCTTGTGAGAGGTTCCGGTTGCCACCGACAAGTGCACCGATAGTGGAAGCGTGGATCGATCCCATTGGGGTGAGATTCACCGGAGAATAAGGGAGGCCTTTTGTGGCGTTGGTGGTTTGATACCACCCCCTCTCCAAACGAGACGTACTCCATGTTGGGAGGAACTCGGTAAAATATCGGTGTCCCCGCGTCCTCGGTTATCTCTATACCCGAGCTCCTGACTTATGCACTTTACATTGTGATAGCCTTTGTGCTTGAAGTACTATATATCTTGCTATCACTTTGTTGCTCGTATTGCTTAGCATAAGTAGTTGGTGCACATAGGTAAACCTTAGTTGTTTCTAGGTTGTGCTTTACAAAGTAAACACTAGTTTTATTCCGCCTTTGTTGAGCCACTCTAAGAAAAGTTTTAATCGCCTATTCACCCCCCTCTAGGCGACATCCGTATCCTTTGACCACTCCGTAGTGACTCATTTTCCCACATACCACTCAAAACTTCTGGTTTCCAAATATGCCTCAAACTTCTAAAACGAGAAAAGAGTAACCAATGCATTTACTTGATCGTATATATGCGACCATTGAAAAAAATGTTTTTTCATTAGCCACATATTTTGTTAAAATGGCTAAAACAATTTTGGCAAAATTTTGAAACTCTAAAGTTAAAGTAAATAAAGAATAGGGTAAGTCATATATGATATCCTTACTATTATGTCCAAGTTTGAGCAAACCTGGACTGTTAAGAGATAGTCAGTTATCAAGTTTTCTTAATCAAATTTTGGACAATATAAGGCTATCGAGAAAATCTAAAAATATTTAAGTAAATCATAAATGTTGTCTTTAATATTATATTAAAACTTATTTAATTCTTAGCCACACATTTAAGAGAAATGCAATTTTTAGATCTTCTATTCAAACCTTCGACAACATTTGAAACTTATAGTAAACAATGTAATAATTACAGTAAATCACAACTACATGTTACTATTTGGGCTAAATATGTGTAGATGTTTAGGACAAAATGAAGTTGTCAGTTGATCTAATGGTGGAATTTTTGAAAATTTGCATAGGAAAATTAGAACCACTATAGGAAATAATAAATAGTGTCCATAATATTTTGGTCAAATTTACGGAAAGAATATAGTGAACCATAAATAGTTTACTTATTATTCTTAAAATTTGAGCAAATTTTGTGTACTGGTTTCAATTTTTTAAAATATGTTTTTTATGGAACCTTGGCTTAAATTCAAAACTTCTAAATAATTTTAAAATTAGGGTAAATAATATAATATAATTTTACTATTATTTTCAACGTTTAGCATATTATGTGCAGTAGTTGAAGAGAAATGAATCTATCACGTTCTTATAAATTTTATCATAAATTTGAAACTTACAAGAAAACGGATAATAACAGGGCTACTCAGAGAGCGTACGAGACAGAGAGGACCAAGTGGCTCGATTTTGGGGAGAGATTCTTTTATTCTTATTTTCTAACCTAACTACTACCAAAATATCGAGTTGTCAACCGTGATGAAAACCTGACAAGGTTTTGTCTCTTCTACAGAGTCAACTAGGGGCAACTAACGAAATTTTATATTATTGCATGGTACAAATTGTTAGTGTCATATTTGTTCCTTGGAAATTTTGCATGGAATTTGGGTACTAGCAAACTCTCGGTTTGAGTAACAATTGTATATGCACTTTGATTTAATTTTCGAGAATAGCGGTAGGCACTTTTAACTCTTTTATAGTAAAATAAATGCACGACTATGATTACTTGAACCTAGATGGTTAGGTTGCATATTTACGACAATTAGTCCCCTGGGTGCCTTTTAAACTTTGCCACTGCGTTGGTAACATCAGGAAGTGGGCACGCATATCAGTTTTCAGTTGTCAGGACCATATAGAAGGAAATATTGTTTCAAAGTGGAAGAATTTGGATTCTTCATTTATTTTTATCAATTAATGTGGCATACTCCCTCCGTCCCAAAATATAAGACATCTAAGGACTGATCAAAATTAAAATCTTACTAACTTTGATCAAATATTTAGGAAAAAATATGTACATCTTCATTATGAAAGAGACACATTAAAAAAATACACTTTATGATAAATCTACTGATATTCATTTGGTATTGTAAATATTTATATTTTTGTGTATAATCTTGGTCAAATTTAAAAAACATTGACTTTTGACTAAACCTTAGTCGCCTTATTATTTTGGGACGAAGGAGTATAAGATATAAATTTTGTTTGTGAAGATACGGTCTCATTTTTGTTCATGACGAATATCTTCCTCGTAAAGTTTTTTTGTTTCCAGGAGATGATAATTAGAAGAAAAATGAGCCGAGTCTCGGATAGAAGAAAAATCAGGTGCACCTTCCTCTTTGAAAGAGGTGTATTACTTTTTTTTGGTGAAAAGAAAGTGGTGTATAATTGGAGAAAATTATTATGGGGCGAGTCACAATATACTCCCTCTGTTTCAAATTAGTCCGCACACACGCTTATTTAGGTAGACTAGTACTCTCTTATTTTTCATCCAAAAATTTCTTTAATTTTTGAAATACTTAGTACACATTACATACTATCTATTTCAAAAATTCCAGGATTTTTTTGAATGAAAAATAAGGGAGTACTAGTCCACCTAGATAAGGGTCAGAGGGAGTATGTCACATAGAAGTATGAGTTTAAACTGGTCAGCATCTGGATAGGAATATATAAGTAAGCATTTGTGGGAGGGGATCAACATTTTGTGCTGCCAAGAAAGTCCATCGAGGGAGTAAACAATTAGAGAAAAATAGGCCGAGTGACAATATATCTCACATGAGAGTTTGAGTTTCAAGTAGTCAGCATCACATGCAGAAAGAAATCAACATCCGACGAATGAAGAATAAAACATTTGCGGGAGACACATTTGTGTTGCCAAGAAAGTCCATCGAGGGGAGTAGACAGCAACTGGTCATGCGCATCGATTGCCAAAAGTTTGAAGCGCTAGCTGATCAGAGGTCCCCGCCCGGCCGCGTGGACATGGATATGGACGCGCACAACTGTGGGATCCTATCGTTTACCTGCAGACGGAGATGGGTAGTACGTACTACGCGAGGCGACCTGCCGCGGGCACGCCACCATATACGTACCTAGCTCGGGCCATTTGTAGCAACCGAGAGAGAGGAGAGGAGCAGAGACAGCAGACGTTGATCGGGCCGATCCAGCGAACCACACCCTGCCGCTGCCGCTGCCTGCCTTTAAAGCGATGGCTGCCCGGCACCTGTCCACGAACGACCTAGCTAGCTCGGTGAGCCTCCGCGGCAGGCACGGGCAGGGGAAAGCGACCGCCGGCCTTGCTTTGCTTCCCCGGCGCGCATCACGGCACGAACTACTCCCGTCCATGAGCGCAGACGTCCTACTACAGGCGGTCCCGGCCGGCCAGATGGAGGGAGAAAAGTCCATGAGGATTGAGGAGTCGGAGGAAGTTCCCTTTCGCCGCCTGCGTCGTGTTCCCAAACACGCACTGACAGCGGTACGACCGCTGCTCCCCTCTCCTTTCCGGATCAGCTCTAGCTCCCTCCCCGCCCTTTGTGTAGTCTGCATGCATGCCACTGTGCATGATGAGCCGAGCTCGAACCGGAAAGCAGAGCCAGTGGCAGCATGCAATGGGGTGGAGAAAACGATGAGCGGTCCAAGTACTACGTCGCACGTACTGTACCTGCGCCGTGGCGTTCGGCTTTACCGAAGTGGCAAAAACTGGTGCGTGCCTGCATGCATGTGCCTGCTACAGAGGCCCTACGTTCATGTGCCCGCATGCCCTAGGGTTTCACTCTGCAGCGGTTTGCATGCATGGAGTGGCAGCTAGGTTTGCTAGCTAGGGGTGTCCGTGGCTGTCCCTCAACGGCTGTCGCTCACCATTCGTCGCTCGTATCGTATTGGTGTGGCTGCTAGCTACGTACGTACCCCAAAGAACACATGCTGTGTGCCTCCCTTCTGCCAGGTCTCTCTCTCCGATGGTTAACCGCACCGTTCAATTGATCCAATGCTGGAGTGTGCGTATGACTGACCAGATTGAGAAAATTAAAAGATGGCTCGATGGGCGATGGGTGCAGCAGGTCGATCGACGTAGACGCATGCATCAAGTCGACGTAGCAAGCGAGCTACTACTTGTGGTTTGTACATGCGCGTTTGCCATCTTCTCATGTCACGGCGTCGACGGCGACGGGTCGAACTGGTGTGTTGCACGATCCGTCGGATCGGTTGGCCACTGACCAATGCGCGGCGGGAGCGGACGTCGCCGTCGGCCACACTCGTGGTCGCGGCAGGTCCGGCTGCCCGGGACGTGAGGTGCAGCTGGCCGGATCCGTACGCGCGCGAGCGTGAGGCACATCGTCGCGCGGGGCGCTGCTGGTACGTACTGGTGGCGCCGTGGTGCGGCTGTGACTCCCTGGGGGGGTCTGTGACGGCGATTGGCCAGCGGTGGGCGCTGGAATTAAGATGTGTGGCGTGCGAAGCCGACAAGTAGTTCGCGCGAGACGCACTCTGGTTTGGTTTTTTAATTCCTTCTCCAGTTCTGGTGGAGTAGCCGCCTGTGTGTGGCTGACCTTGGTTTGTGTTGATTGATGCGAAAGCGAGACGAGCTGATTAACCTGGTCGATCGATCGATGGATGCATGGGGCCTTGTCAAGTTAGCTATCTAGGGCCGTAGTACATATTGTCGTACATAATCTTTTCAGGCGACTTGGTTCTCTCTCCATTTGTACTAGTACGCATGCAGGAGTACTATATATATATGTGCGCCACACCTTTTATCCTGTACTAGAAACAATAATCATGTATCTGATGGCCTTCGATTTCTACATGTTCATTTCACTACAGGACCGGGAAGCTACGCTGACGGCCGGCCGCTACGCCGACGGCCAAACGTCGGGGTCGTCGGCGTAGCCATCGTTCAGGCCAGCCCCGCCAAGCAGCCGTCGGCGTAAAATTGCCCTCGGCATATTCTATGCTACGCCGACGGCTGCCCTCGGCGTAGCATACGCCGACGGCTGCCCTCGGCGTAGCTATTTTTTATTTTATCTCATTAAACTTTGAAAAATCATAACTAAATCATTCTAATTCGGAAAAATACAAATAATATATCAAAATTTGCAGAAAAATAAGACCTATCTATCTACACTTAAATATTACACATTTATAAATAAAAATTAAGTAAAATATAAAACAGTATATATAGTTTAAAACGGGCATAAAAAATTCAAAAACGATCGAAACAATGCGAAACCTTCGCGTGGTGTCATATTATGTGACATATTTATAAGGAAAAATAGCAAACTTGATATATTGATTATGTCTCAAAAAACCCTTCACAAAATGACCTATCTCATTCGAGGTTTCTTGGCTTTCGGGTCAAATGACCAATGTTATGGCTAGAACCAAGGCATAGTTTGTGATAATGTGCCCATATTGTGCATACACATGCATCATGGGATGGCGAACAATGTTGCAGGAGGAAGTTTTCCTTTTCGTCGCACCAAAAAGCCATTTCTCATTTTCCGAGCATAAAAAACGGACGGTTTTGTGAAGCAACCACCAAATGGCTAATTCAAAATACTACCACCATATTTTACAAAAATACTATACCACCTTATATGGACAATGTCCCAACAGGGGGATCCGAAACCTTTCCGTCCACCATTGGTGAAAAAGACAAATTTCTGCCGAATCGGTAGGAAGTGGGTCATATATGAACTACAGGTACATGATCCGATGCTCATGTTTTTTTACAAAAATCATTTTTAGGTTCACAATATGTTATTTTATCAAAGATCTAATGAAAGTTTAGCGAGGCTCGGCCCCGAGCTAAGAATCTTTATGTCCGCCGTTCGACAAAGTTTAACGATAGTTTAAAACGGGCATAAAAAATTGAAAAATGATCGAAACAATGCGAAACCTTCGCGTGGTGTCATATTATGTGGAATATTTGTAAGGAAAAATAGCAAACTTGATATATTGATTATGTCTCAAAAAACCCTTCACAAAATGACCTATCTCATTCGAGGTTTCTTGGCTTTCGGGTCAAATGACCAATGTTATGGCTAGAATCAAGGCATAGTTTGTGATAATGTGCCCATATTGTGCATACACATGCATCATGGGATGGCGAACAATGTTGCAGGAGGAAGTTTTCCTTTTCGTCGCACCAAAAGCCATTTCCCATTTTTCGAGCATAAAAAACGGACGGTTTTGTGAAGCAACCATCAAATGGCTAATTCAAAATACTACCACCAAATTTTACAAAAATACTATACCACCTTATATGGACAATGTCCCAACAGGGGGATCGGAAACCTTTCCGTCCACCTTTGGTGAAAAAGACAAATTCCTGCCGAATCGGTAGGAAGTGGGTCAGATATGAACTACAGGTACATGATCTGATGCTCATGTTTTTTTACAAAATTCATTTTTAGGTTCACAATATGTTATTTTATCAAAGATCTAATGAAAGTTTAGCGAGGCTCGGCCCCGAGCTAAGAATCTTTATGTCCGCCGTTCGACAAAGTTTAACGATAGTTTAAAACAGGCATAAAAAATTGAAAAATGATCGAAACAATGCGAAACCTTCGCGTGGTGTCATATTATGTGAAATATTTGTAAGAAAAAATAGCAAACTTGATATATTGATTATGTCTCAAAAAACCCTTCACAAAATGACCTATCTCATTCGAGGTTTCTTGGCTTTCGGGTCAAATGACCAATGTTATGGCTAGAATCAAGGCATAGTTTGTGATAATGTGTCCATATTGTGCATACACATGCATCATGGGATGGCGAACAATGTTGCAGGAGGAAGTTTTCCTTTTCGTCGCACCAAAAAGCCATTTCCCATTTTCCGAGCATAAAAAACGGACGTTTTTGTGAAGCAACCACCAAATGGCTAATTCAAAATACTACCAACACATTTTACAAAAATACTATACCACCTTATATGGACAATGTCCCAACAGGGGGATCCGAAACCTTTCCGTCCACCTTTGGTGAAAAAGACAAATTCCTGCCGAATCGGGAGGAAGTGGGTCAGATATGAACTACAGGTACATGATCCGATGCTCATGTTTTTTTACAAAAATCATTTTTAGGTTCACAATATGCTATTTTATCAAAGATCCAATGCAAGTTTTCCTTTTCATCGCACCAAAAAGGCATTTTTCATTATCCGAGCGCAAAAAGGGAATTTTCTAAAGCAACCACCAAATAGCTAATTCAAAAACGGAGGGTTTGTGATTAGTTGATATGGATATCATATTTGGATTCCTCTCATTTTTCTGATCAATTTAAACATATTATTTGTTGAATTTCGATTTACAGATTTAAAGATATTAATTATTCTATATTAAATAGAAAAATACAAAAAAAATAAAATTATTATATTTTTATTTGAATTCAATAATATTTTTACTTATTCATTAATATTTACTTAAATAATTGTTTGTAATTTCAAAAAATACAAACATGTGACATGATGATATAAGAGTTAATAGGATTGATATCATAGTATTGACACCAATGTATGAATTACTTGCGGAAACGGATTCTGAAGGAACGAGGATGTTAAGCGTGCTGAAGCTGGAGTAGTATTAGGATGGGTGACCTGCTGGGAAGTTTGACTAAGACTGAAATTTAATTAAATAGTAACTATAATTAGTGTTAAAAATGTTCAAAGTAGGAGATTAACAAGTGAAACAATTCAAAGAATAAAAAAATTGAGAAAAAAAAATAAAAAAATATTATTTTCCAAAAAAAAATCAAAAAAATAATATTTTTGCAACCAGTCGACAGACTATGCCGACGGCCGCTACGCCGACGGCAAAGCCCTCGGCGTAGCATACGCCGACGGCATTTTGATACGCCGACGGCTTGAGTGTGCTCCGCCGAGGGAGATCTTTGCCGAGGAGGCTACGCCGAGGGCAGCCCTCGGCGTACCATACGCCGAGGGCATTTTGGCCTACGCCGACGGCCTTTTGCCCTCGGCGTAGCGTGCGTGTCCCGTAGTGTTTGGTCATCAAATTTGAGCTACACTCATCAGTGAAAACCAACAGCTGCAGTACCCGAGCATCATCAATACTCCTAGCTTTTGAAAATAAAATTCGTAAAACATATTTCTGGGACTCCTAAAATTCTGAAAGAAAAATATGCTCATATATATAAACATTACGAGGGTACGGTAACAATTTTGGAGAGAAATACGTTGTATTTTGAGCTGCACAAAAAAAAATACAAATTTCTGACAAAAATCAGAGCTTTATTCCTATATATATAGCCACAAATTATTCTGAAAGAAAAATATGCTCATACATATAAACATTCCGAGGGCGCACGACAACAATTTTGGAGAAAAATACGTAGTATTTTGAGCTGCACAAAAAAAATACAAATTTCTAACAAAAATCAGAGTTTTTATTCCTATATATAGCCACAAATTAGTTTTTTTCCATGTAGCTCAAAATACAATGTAATTCCCACCGAAACTCACACGAATATTCATGGCATGTGTACACATTCACGGTATTAAATTTGTGATTTTTGAAATTCGAAAGTACACTTCTCAAAAAATTCAATTACCTGGAGCACCGATGATGATGGCGCTGCAAATCCGTGTTCCTAGACTCGACATTAATTTGAGAATCATTTCAAACTATACTACTGTATGTAGCTTCCGCCATATGCTTTGTGGTATGCCAAATTTACCAGCGATCCATGTAGTGAAGTCCTCCGTCGTCTTTAACTGTTTACTACTAATTGATAAAAATATTACTAAAATTTATTGTTGGGGGATTAGCGAATCCAAACGTGATCTAAAACTAAGCAGCAGAATAAGCTGGAAACTTTAGCACCGCTCATGTACTAAATACACGGATCGTTGCTCAACCACAATCAAAGCCACCTAAATCTTCTTCCACTATTATCAAATGGGATAAACCTTGTTATTCTCTAAAAAGCACTAGATGATGCCATACATTAAGACACAAACAAATCTTGGATGCCATCACAATATTTGAGCACAAGAGTTATGGATTAGAACAATTTCATGAAAGATAGTGAAACCACAGCTTAAAGGAGACAAGGTAGTAGATCTGCGTCTTCACAACTTTGTGGGCAGAGCCTGGTTTTTGATTTAGCTTGTTTTCTTCAACTTCTTCATTTTCCCTCCTCTCTTGGTTTTCTTCTTCAATAGAGGCTAACCTGGATTTTCATCACTCCACCTTGTGGTGGCTAGATGAGAGGCTTATCCTCTCTCAGCCGTCATGTACAATGTCTAAATGACCATTGGTCATAACCCTAAAGGTTGATGGGCTCTTGCACTGGTTTAGGCCGTCTGAAAGACTTCATAAGGTCATCTCCTCACAAGCCACATGCGGAGGATATCCAACATTCTCCCCCATCTGACTCATGTGGGGGGAACCGCCATGTCGCTGCCTTGCAACATACAAGAAACTTCTCACTTGGCAATATCTTGGTCATCATATTCGATCTATTCTTGTTGTTATGGATCTTCTCAAGTTTTATCAACTTGAAACTCACAACATCTCGAATCCAATGTTACCTCATATCAATGTGCTTGGTTCGAGAGTGGAAACTTAGATTCTTGGCAAGATGGATAACACTCCACCTGTCGCAAAGCAGATTGCAATTCTCTTGCTTTATGCCCAAATCTTGCAAGAAGTTATTCATCTACAACACTTCCTTTCAAGCCTCAAGCGGTGCTTTGTACTCATCATCTGTGGTTGATAGTGAAATGCATTTCTGTAACCTTGATTGTCACGACACTGCTCCCCCTTCCCCCATGCATTTGTTTCCTGGATATATATAGTGTAATCACAATAATCAAACAAGAGATTTAGATACATGTAATAAATTCAATGTATGATCACAATTGGTTGTGTACTGATGACCCACAAGTATAGGGGGTGTATCGTAGTACTTTCGATAAATAGGAGTGTCGATCCCAACGAGGAGGAGAAGGTGTTTACTAGTGGTATGGAGCAGGAAATCTCTGTAAATACTTAGCAAACGGATTTTTAGGGGTTTTCTGAATAATCAAGGAAACAAAGTGCAAGTAATAAAGACAACGAACAAACGCAACAAATGGCCCAATCCTTTCTTAGCAAAGGACAAGCCGGTGAAAATACTTATAAGGACCAAACGTTCTCGAGGACACATGTGAATTCTGTCAAGTGCTTTCGCTTCAAATAGCTGAGTACCCTTCTTTGGTGTTGTAAGTGTTGTGTGGGTGAACCTGTGCTAATGTACCGACCTTACTTGGACTAATACATACTTGTGATAAAAAAACCTGTAAGCATCCGCAACTACGGGAAAGCAATTAAGATATAAACCTAACCACATCCTTAAACTCTGAGATTCTACACTCCCTTATGCAATGGTGTCCTAACGGGGGTTCAGGTTTCTGTCACTTCAGCAACCCCACAATTAGTAGCCAAATACATGATGCTTTCCCCTAGACCCATAAATGGTGAAGTATCATGTAGTCGACGTTCACATGACACAACTAGAAGAATAGCACCACAACTTATATACTAAACCATTGAATAATAACTCAACACAAATCCACTACTAACAACATGACTTCTCCCATGTCCTCAAGAACTAAACAAACTACTCACAAGACATCATATCGATCAAGATCAAAGATGATATGGTGATGGATAACAATCTGAACATAAACAATAATCCAATGGTTCCACTCATAAGCATCAAATACAATAGTAATCAACACCGGGAAAGTTTCCCCTAAGAACTATGCAAGTATTCAACATAATTGTTACAGCGGGATGGAGTGGTGATGGTGGTGCTGGTGGAGATGATGGTGTGGATGATGATGATCCCGATGAAGTCTAGCTTGGTGACGGTGTTGATGGCGACGATCTCCCCTCTCCGGGAAGGAATTTCCCCAACAGAAATCTATCTGCCGGAGAGCTCTTTCTCTTTCGGTGTTTTCTGCCCCACAGAGGCGGAGGAATCTTTCTGTGGTCGCTCCCTGTGTTTTACGGTTTCGAGGAGAAGATATAGGCGAGAGGGCGGAGCTAGAGGTGGGCTAGGTGGACCACACCCCTGTAGGCGCCTGGTAGGGGTGCCCCGTGCCTGGGAGGTGTGGGCCCCCTGTGGCCCATCTCCGCCTCCCCTTCTGGCTTCCTTCGTCTTGTGAGAAAATATGATTTTCCGTAATTTTTCTGATCTTCGCGATATTGCATCTAAACACCTCTTTTTCCATCAGAATCCTGACTCTGGCAGTTCATTCTCCAAGAATCATCCAACATGCAAAAACAGATGAAAATACATAAGTAACACCTCTTAATATGAAATATATCAATGAATAGAGGCAAATTATGATATAGAATGGTGATGCAAATTGGACGTATCAACTCCCCCAAGCTTAGACCTTCGCTTGTCCCCAAGCGAAAACTGAGCTCAGTAAACATGCACACAGGTTTATGGAGTGAAGTGTTGATAAAAGAATACGGACAAGAAGCATCACACTTACCATTACATAACTCATTGAAGAAAGCAACTCACCATTATATAACTTAGCTTGCAACAAGTACATGAGTCACAATAGAGATGCATAAAGATAAATCATAATTGGAATTAGAAAACTTTTGTTCTTGGTCAGAGAACAGCTGGCAAACAGTTTCACAAAAAACTTTTGTAGAAGTTTTCACAATAAGAGTGCTCTTTGCTCAAACATAAAAGATTTTTCACAATGAAGGCTTTCAAAGTAATACTCAATAGATAAGAGTCTTGTGCAAACAAGAAAGATAAATAACATGATTGAATAAATCATCATATGAATGCTTGAAACACAACAACTCAAATTATTGCTGGAGATAGAGAAGAAGTAGGTTTACTAACTCAACTTAGAAAATAGGAGAAATGCCCTTCATAGAGGGAAGCAGGGATTTCAAGTTCATAAAGAGCTTCCAAAATATTATGGTACTTACTAGCTTTGATCTCTCATTGCCCCTATCATAAGCATCTTGAAATAATTAAGGTTAAAGTGAACAAAGATGGAGTATATGCTTGACAAAATATAAGTTGGCAATCTCATGTCCCTTGAGTACGAGGGCCTCTCCTCATGCTACTCAACTTTAGTTACCGGTAAGTTCTTGTCATTGTAAGTACATGTGTATCTTAAATAACCGCCAACGGGGTACCCCTTGCACATGATACAGGAGCTATCGCATAATCAAAATGACAAGGGAAGCAGACAGTGAGCATCTCAGTGATCTTTTTATTTGCTATTTGCATAGGTTTTTATTGAGGATGCTTCACAGATTGCTCACTATGGATATGCTGCAAGTTTCTGATACGTCCAAAACGTATCTACTTTCTCGAACACTTTTGCTATTGTTTCTCCTCTAAACTTGTGTGATTTGGATACAACTAACACGGACTAACGCTGTTTTCAGCAGAATTACCTTGGTGTCTTGTTTTTGTGCATAAAATCAACTCTCAGGAAAAATCCCGGAAAATATGCCAAAAATTATATTTCACCAGAAGACCCACGGAGCCAGAAGACGAGACGGAGAAGGGGCCTGGGGGTCCCAAACCCCTGCCAGGTGCGAGTCCACCTCTGGCCGCGCCTAGGGGGGCGCAGCCACCCCAGGCACCCCCTCGGCCTCCCTCTGCGCCTATAAGTTGCCTTTCAACCTAAAAACCGAGGGGGTTCGATAGTTTTCCAGAAAGAGTTCCGCTCCGCCGTCGCCACCAGAAACCAAGATTCGGATCTAGAAACTCCGTTCTGGCACCCTACCGGGACGGGGAATTTGGAGAGGATCATCGCCATTGTCATAACCAACGCATCTCCATCAACCACCGATGTTTCCCTCATCCATGAGTGAGTAATCCCCCGCTGTAGGCTTGGGGATGGTAGGGATTGGATGAGTCTATCATGTAATCGATAAGATATGTTAGGGCATAGTGCCTAGTATCTCTATTAGGGCTATTTGACTTTGTTGTAACTTGTTGTGCTTAATTCTTGTCACTAGGGCCCGAGTGCCATGATCTCAGATATGAACTTATTATTGAATCATTATGATAGTATTGTTTGTGGTCTTATCTGCAAGTTGTGTACACGTATCATTTTCTGGATCCAAAGGCCCCAAAGTGAAAATAATTGGGACAACCGGAGGGGATGGATGTGGTGTGAGGATCACATGTGTTCATGGAGTGTTAATACTTTGCTTCGGTGCTCTATTAAAAGGAGCACCTTAATTGCCAGTAGTTCCCTAGAGGCCCTGCTGCCACGGGCTGGCTGGACAGAAGATGTTGTGCAAGTTCTCATTGCGAGCACATATGACTATATTTGGAGCACATGTCTAGGATTGTTTAGTACTTGGATGCTTGTTATTATTTATCTACAATGCCCTAGATCTTGAATTTACATGTTTATACTCGTCCATGCAACGCCCGTCCATCCATCCCTATGCCTACCGCACTCGAATCCCACTGTTTACTGTTACTGTTACTATTGCTCCTGTTTCACTGTTCCTGTTGCTTTGTTGTTGCTATTATCAAACTGTTGCTACTGATAAACTTCTGTGAGCAAGAACTATTTTCAGGTGCAGCTGAACTGACAACTCAGTTGTTAAGGCTTGCAAGTATTCTTTGGCTCCCCTTGTGTCGAATCAATAAATTGGGTAATACTACCCGCGAAGACTGTTGCGATCCCCTACACTTGTGAGTCATCAAGACTATTTTTAGGCGCCGTTGCCGGGGAGCATAGCTTTATTTGTAAGTTCACTTGGATCTATTATTGTTCACTGTTATTCCTTTCATCATAGGGAAGCCTTGTGATGGAAAGTTCCCTATTTTACCATCCACTTCAAGAAGAGGTACAGTCCTAAACACCTCTGTTGCTCTTGATTCACCGTCTGCTATAAGTAAGCTTGTCACACCACCACCACGTACTCATCCTACACACACTGCTACTACTGCTGAATCTGAAACTGCTTTTAATGCTCATGATTTTACTTCAAGAAGAGGTCATTTTCTAGATGCTACTATGGCTAGTCTAGGAAATACTAAAACTCCTAGTGAAGACACTGTTACACCTGTTAGCTCACCTGAGTATAGTGAGAGTTATGATATTAATGATGGTTACATTGAGTTCACTGATGAATTTTTTGAAGAGTGTCGAAACACACATGGTACTAGTGCTATTAAGAGTCTCCTTGCTAGACGCACCATTATGCCTAAACTGTCCTCTGATCCTAAGTTTGCCACCTCTCCCATAGATATGAAAGATAAATATTATGATTTCTCTCTTGATTTATCCTATTTAGATATTGTTGAGAAAGAACCTTTTTGTGGGACTGAAATGAGAGTGTTTTGGCTCATATGAATGAGCTTTCTACTATGAGTGCTTTATTCTCTGATGATTTTAAGATGCGTAAGTACTTTGTTACTAAGATCTTCCCTTTTTCACTAAAAGGAGAAGCTAGGGCTTGGTTTAATAGATTACCACCTGGTTCCATTGATAGCCCTGATTGCTTGCTTGCTTCTTTCTTCCATAAATATTTTCCTCCCAGTGCTAGACATGCTGATTTGCAGATACTTTTTGATTTTAAACAGGGAGAAGAAGAGAAATTGCCCGAGTCATGGACAAGGTTCTGTGCCTTGATTCATGCACATCCTGGATGTCCATTGCCTAAGAATGAGCTTCTTGATATTTATTATAATGGACTAACTGATGATTCTAGGATATACCTAGATAGCTTTGCTGAGTGTGTCTTCAGGAAAAGAACTCCTAAAGATGCTGAAGAATTAATGGCTAAGATAAGCAAGAATTGTGATGATTGGACTTCAACTGAGCTAAATACAACTGAGCCTATTACTCCTGAACCAATTGTGCCTAAACCAGTTCCAACACCAACACCAAAGAAGAGGGGAGTTATTGCATTAAATGATGAAGTGATGAAGGAAGCTAAGAAATGTCTAAAGGAGAAAGGTATTAGAGCTAAAGATGTGAAGAATCTACCTCCTATAGAAGAATTATGTGAGCAATTCCCCACTCATCTACTATTGAGGTACACTCTCTCCACTTTAATGAAGGTGATATTCCCTATGGTAAGCCTCATGATCAATGCTTAGAGGAACTTGATACATTTATTGTTAAACAAGGTAATTTTAATAAACAAGTTCAGAATCATTTATTGGAAAACTCTAGAGATATCCATGAGTTGAAATATATTGTGGAAAGAACTTTTAATGATATTAAAATGCTTTGTAAACACTTTCAAATGGTTCAAACCCAACTTGATCAACTTGCTAAGGTACAAAAGGATATGTGATGTCTACGCACTTCTATTCTTGTAAACAGTTGTTGGGCCTCCAAGTGCAGAGGTTTGTAGAACAGCAGCAAGTTTCCCTTAAGTGGATTACCCAAGGTTTATCGAACTCAGGGAGGAAGTGGTCAAAGGAATTCCCTCTCAAGCAATCTTGCAATCAAGATACAAGAAGTCCCTTGTGTCCCCAACACACCCAATACACTTTTCAGGTGTATAGGTGCACTAGTTCGGCGAAGAGATAGTGAAATAAGAGCGGTAATGGTGCCAGAAAATAGCTTTGATGGAGCTTGACGGTGAGGTAAAGACTGGAAGCAAGCAAACATGCAACAGATCTAGATGCAAACGGTGTTTCAATGTTTAGAAACAAGGCCTAGGGATCATACTTTCACTAGTGAACACTCTCTCATATAAATATCCTCTCTTCATGATACTACTCTTAACTACTCTCCGGTTGGACACTCTAATCCACGGTAGGGCCTTCCCCAATCTAGATAACCCCACACTGTCACCTTGAGCGCTAGATGGTTCCAACAAACACCACAATTTCATAGAGACATCCAACTCCAAATATAACTCATAACAAATATTCAATATAGACAAAATGCCACACACGATATGCACGCTGTCACTTTCACACACGTGGGAAAAAGCATAGATCTATTAAAGCACAAAGATTATTTATGTAGACTCAAACCTAAGTGCCACCATGGCGTGCACGCTGTCACTTTCACACACATGGGGAGAGCAGAGATCTATCGAAGCACTTGAGTAGCAAGGTAGATCTACTTGATTACAAAGCTCATGACCACAACAAGATCATGCATAGAGAGAGAGATGGACACATAGCTACCGGTAGAGCCCTTAGCCTCGAGGAAGAACTACTCCCTCCTCATCATGGGAATCAGCAACGATGATGAAGATGGCGATGGAGATCGATGGATATGGCTCCGGGGGCACTTCCCCATCCTGGCAGGGTGTCGGAACAGAGACTTTCTGTTCCCCGAATCTCCCTTTCGGTGGCGGTGGCGATGCTATGGAGGTTTTCTTGGATTTCCTCTCGATGCCCTAGGGTTTTTGGGTCAGAGGCTTCTTATAGGCGCAGGAATCAAGGTCGGTGGGGGTCTAGGGGGCACACACCCCCTGTGGGCGCCTCTAGGGCTTGCCCACGCCTAGGGGGGTGCAACCACCCTATGGCCCCCCTCTGACTCTGCTTCGTGGTTCCGTGTTGCGCCGGAAAAAATAATAACTTTGGCCTTTGTCCCGTCCAATTCCGAGAATATTGATTTTCTGCCTTTCTGGAACCAAAAACAGAAGAAAACAGGCAACTCGCACTATGGCACCTTGTTAATAGGTTAGTTCCAGAAAAGATATTAAAACACCTCAAAGTGTAGACAAAGCAAAGCAAAGTAGATACAAAACAATCATGGAGCATCAAAAACTATAGATACGTTTCCGACGTATCAAGCATCCCCAAGCTTAACTCCTGCTCGTCCTCGAGTAGGTAAGTGATAAAAAATAATAATTTTTGAGGTGACATGCACCATCAAAATAAAGATCAAACCATTTGCAAGCATTGAAAGCTGTGATCAAAGAACTATAAACATGTGCATGAAAGATGGAGTTCTAACAATAGGACATAGTAACTATGCAAGCAACATGTCAAGCTACAAACAAATATAATGAATAATATGCATTGAAAATCGTTTGTTTGTTTCACATACAAAAACATGGCATAGTGGCAATCAGCTTGTCCCTCATAGAGTAGCAAATATATGCATAGGACACCTTCAAAGTTCACAAGGGACACACCTCATGCTACTCAACTTTAGTCACCTGTAAGTTCTTATTATTGTAAGTATTTGCATATCATAGAGAACCGCCAACGAGGTACCCCTTGCACATGGTACAGGAGCTATCCCATAACCAAAATGACAAGGCAAGCAGACAATGAGCATCTCAGCATTCTTCTTATTTACCATGGGAATATGGTGCCTTTTTAAGTCTTTTCTCTTTTCTCATATGTCTCTTTTTCTTAATCTCTTTTTTTATAAGAAGAATGCTTCATAGATGTCACTATGGTGATGCTGCAAGTTTCCACCATGATTAGGCATGGCTTAGGCTAGCGGCCTAGGCGTTTATCTAACACAGAATACAAACTCCATGGACTTATAAGTTCCCTCTTTATTTCACACCCGTGACATCCATAGACAAAAGAGCATGATATCAACTGAGTACACGTGCAATGTTGAAAACGTTCCCTGATGGCCCACAAGTATAGGGGGTGTATCGTAGTACTTTCGATAAATAAGAGTGTCGATCCCAACGAGGAGCAGAAGGTGCTGAACATTGGTATGGAGCAGGAAATCCCTGTGAATACTTAGCAAACTGATTTTTAGTGGTTTTCTGATAAGGCAACAAAACAAAGAGCAAGTAACAGAAGTAACGAACAAATGGAGCAAGTGACCCAATCCTTTCTTAGCAAAGGACAAGCCGGTGGAAATACTTATAAGGACCAAACGTTCTCGAGTACACATGGGAATTATGTCAAGTGCTTTCTCTTCAAATAGCTGAGTACTCTTCTTTGGTGTTTGTAAGTGTTATGTGGGTGAACCTGTGCTAACATACCACCCTCCCTAGAGCTAATACATAGTTGTGATTAACCCCCCTGCAAACATCTGTAACTACAGGAAAGTAATTAAGATATAAATCTAACTACAGCCTTAAACTCTGAGATCCTACACTCCCTTGTGCAAAGGTGTCCTAACGGGGGTTCAGTTTTCTGTCACTCCGGTAACCCCACGATTAGTAGCCAAATACACAATGCATTCCCCTAGGCCCATAAATGGTGAAGTGTCATGTAGTCGCGTTCACATGACACCACTAGAAGAATAGCACCACAACTTAAATACTAAACCATTAAATAATAACTCATCACAGATTCACTACTAACAACATGACTTCTCCCATGTCCTCAAGAACTATAAGAACTACTCACAAGACATCATATGGATCAAGATCAAATATGATATGATAATGGATAAAAATCTGAACATAAACAATAATCCAATGGTTCCACTCACAAGCATCAACTACAATAGTAATCAACACCGGGAAAGTTTCCCCTAAGAACTAAAGCAATATCCAACACAATTGTTACAGCGGGATGGAGTGGTGATGATGGTGCTGGTGGAGATGATGGTGTGGATGATGATGATGATACCGATGAAGCCTAGCTTGATGACAGTGTTGATGGCGACCGTCTCCCCTCTCCGGGAAGGAATTGCCCCAGCAGAAATCTGTCTGCCGAGAGATCTTTCTCTCTCTCGGTGTTTTTCGCCCCCCAGAGGCGGCGGGAATCTATCTGTGGTCGCTCTCCTAGTATTAGGGTTCCGTAGGGAAGATATAGGCGAAAGGGCGGAGTCGGAGTCCGGGCAGGTGGGCCACACCTGCCCTAGGCGCGGGGTCAGGTGGGCCCGTGCCTAGGGGGGTGTGGGCCCCCTGAGGCCCATCTACGTCCCTCCTTCTGGCTTCCTTCGTCTTCTCGTAAATAATATGTTTCCATATTTTTCTGGTATTTTTATGATCTTCGCGAAATTGCACCGAATCGCCTTCTTTTCCATCAGAATCCAGACTCCGGCAGTCCATCCTCCAAGAATCATCCAACATGCATAAACAGATGAAAAAGCCATAAGTAATACCTCATAATAAGACAAACATCAAGGAATAGAGGTAAATTATGATATAGAAAGGTGATGAAAATTGGGCGTATCAACTCCCCCAAGCTTAGACTTCGCTTGTCCCCAAGAGAACACTGAGCTCGGTAAACATGTCCACATGTTTATGGAGTGAAGTGTCGATAAAAGAATACGAACAAGAAGCATCACACTTACCGTTGCACAACTCATAGAAGAAAGCAACTCACCATTATATAACTTAGCTTGCAACCAAGTACAACAGTCACAATAGAGATGCATAAATGTAAATCATAATTGGACTTGGCAAACTCCTTCTTGGTCAGAGAACACCTGGCAAACAGTTTCATAGAAGCTTTTTATAGAAGTTTCAAAACAGGAGCACTCTTTTCTCAAAAAGGTTTTTTTCACAAGTGAAGGCTTTCAAAGTAATACTCAATAGATAAGAGTTTTGTGCACACAAGGAAGATAAAGAACATGATTGAATAAATCACCATATGAATGCTTGAAACACAACAACTCAAATGCTTGCTAGAGATAGAGAGGAAGTAGGTTTATTGACTCAACTGGTAACTAGGAGAAAGGTCCCTTTATAGAGGGTAGCAGGGATTACAAGTCATAAAGAGCTTCCAAAAGATTATGGTACTTACTAGCTTTGAGCCCTCATTGCCCCTATCATAAGCATCTTCAGATGATTAAGGTTAAAGTGAACAAATATGGAGTATATGCTTGACGAAATATAAGTTGGCAATCTCATGTCCCTTGAATATGAGGGCCACTCCTCATGCATACTCAACTTTGGGTCCTGGTAAGTTCTTGTCATTGTAAGTATTTGCATATCATTGAGAACCGCCAACGAGGTACCCCTTGCACATGGTACATGAGCTTTCCCATAACCAAAATGACAAGGCGAGCAGACAATGAGCATCTCAGCAATCTTTTTATTTACCATATGCATAGCTTTTTATTGAGGATGCTTAATAGATAGCTCACTATGGTGATGCTGCAAGTTTCCACCATGATTAAGCATGGCTTAGGCTAGCGGCCCAGACGTTTCTCTAACACAGAATACAAACTCCATGGACTTACAAGTTCCCTCTTTATTTCACACCGTTGACATCCATAGACAAAAGAGCATGATATTAACTGTGTATAGAGTACAAGTGAAATGTTGAAAGTGTTCCCCGTGACAACACGATTCTGATAATTCCAACATATAGATGCAAGCATATACAACTTCCATGTTCACAATGGTTCAAGTTTATTAGAGGCAAAGAAATAATGTGTGCCATCAAGTTTGTGAGAGCTTTACCAACTAGTTTTCACATAACAAAATACTTTTTAGTTCGAAAGGTAGATGAATCTTGAGAATTTGCTAGGAATAGCAAAAGCTACTAGGTATATATGGTGGACACAAGTGGCAAAGGTTTTTGGTTCAAATGGTTTTGGAAACTTGAGAAGTATGCCTTCTCAAAACAGGTTTTTGGCTAGCAAGGCTGGGTAGCAAGCAAGAGAGTTGAAAGAAACAAGCAAACATACAAGTAATAAAGCCAAACATGCAATCTTCCTTGAAGACACAAAAGGATCTTAAATAAAGAATACTAAGCTTATGAGCCATCAAGAAAGAAAACAAATGATACCAAATACCTGTAAGCTTTTTTTTCTTTCTTTTTCTTTTTCTTTCAAACTAAAGCCACTGACCAGAACTCGGTTTGCGAAAACCAATTTAGATCCACTTGATGATCCCGGAGTGGTGCCAATATTGATCAACAAGATCCATCATATAATAGAGATTGCAAACTAAAAATAAGAAGTGCAAAAAGTAAAAGATGAGACTTCTCATTAATATTCAATAAAGGCACTCACACCAAGGGATACATAGATAATCAACTAAAAGAGAGATACTTCCACATGCAAACCAAACTATAAGATATCTCTCTACCAAAGATATGAATCCACTAAAAAGGTAAAAGGTAAAAGATAATGGTGGTGATACCGCGGCACTCCCCCAAGCTTGGAACAAGCCAAGGGGATGCCAAACCTGATGACGAATTACTCCTTTGGTGGTGGTGGTGTTCTCTTGTCATCATCAAACTTCCAAGGCAATGGTTCCCCATCCAAAAAGGATGTCCTTGTCTCCACAATCCTGAAACTAGCAGCAGAGCTTATGCGATCAAATCTAGCCTCATACTCACAATTTTGGTTCTGTATGTCATAGAACTGTGCTTGAAATTGGTTGGTGGTCTGACAAAGCGAAAAGATCTCTTCTCGGAGCTCAGCTACTTCCCCCTCGTGCTTGGTGATGAGTTCTGAACTTATCTTATGAATAATATCCACCTCGCGTTCTGCCATCTTCTTGTACCTGAAAACGTACTGTTCTAATGCTTCCATCCTGTCTTCTAGACTTCCTTTTCCTTTAGGTCCTTGAACTTATTTCATCTGTACCTTACCCTCCTTGAGGATCAACTCTTTGGGATGAATCCTCAACTCATGAATGTACGGGTTGAGGGCGTCCGTAGAGGAACCCTCCGTGGGTGATCCAGAGGAAGACATTGAGGCTCCAAATCTGAGAGTTTTCTTGACAGAAATAGATCAAAACAAAAACACGACGAGAACACGATGCAAGAACCTCGGGGAACCCGGGGGGGTTATATATTACGAAGTTTCAATGCATAAGGAAGGTTTTGATATGGAAACAAAGCGGAAACGGAGTTCGAGGGTGTCAAACCCCATCCAGGCGCGGCCAGGCTGGGCCTGCGCCTGGGGTGGGTTTGTCCACCCCGAACTCCGGTTCCTCTTTAGTTTTGTCTCGTAACTTCCATTATGTATTGAAAACATCAAAAATATAAAAAGATTGGAGTTTCACGAACCTTCTGTTTTCACCACTTTTACCTATTCAAAGACGGACTCTGCAGATTCCTTTTCTCTTTCTCCTGAAAATTTCCTTCTTACAAAACCCTTGCACAAACTCAATGACAACATTAGTGTAATCAAAAACAATAACCCTTTGGTAAACACTTAAACTGAAAACCCACCAAAAAAAAAGCTTCTGTAAGAGGCAAATGCAAATAATGGAAGAAATCTGTCAAAATAGACCAGAAGGTAAAGATTGATTTTTTCGAAGCCCTTCTGTTGCTCAAATCAAAAAGTGCAGAACTAATGAAAGTTGGGTAACAACTTGGAGAACCAGCTCAGAAAAATGCATATCCATCTGACGTACTGAGCTTCCTCACAAATTTTTACAATACAGCGCAAAAAAAATTGTCCCAGGATAGCCACTTTTCAGAACTGCTCTACTTCACAAAAGTAGTTGAACTTGACACAAAAACCAAAACAAAAAGGATAAGGAGAGGTTATTACAGAGGTAATAACTTAGAAGACTTGACAAAACTCTTGGGTTATCTCCCAACATGTACTTTTCTTTAATGCCTTTAAGCTAGGCTTGAAACTTCCAAAGATGCTCACAGAGGAGATATGAATCTGAAATGAAAGAGAGCATCAAGAATCAAATAACCAACACACTTGAGTCTAACCCACTTCCTATGCATGGAGGTATCATGAGAAAACGAATTGTTGAAGCAAAAAGCCACTAGCATAGGAAGACAAAACAGATGGAACTTCAAAGCTTTCAACATAAAACGGGGAAACTTAACATCATTGAGATGCATAAAACCATGTTTCCCTCTCTCAAAATAACTTTTAGTAGCACTTGGAATAAAGTTGACAATATAACTATCACTGGTAACAACTTTATCATCCGAGTAAGCATACTTAATGTCATTAAAAAGAGGTCCAAGGTCATAAACTGGACCGATAGAAGCAAGTTGTTCCATCCTAAAATCATTATTAGGCAAGCTATTTTCACAAGGACCTTTAGCAAATTTGGAAAAGTTAAACTCATAAGAATCTCCATCAAACTTAGTTAAATTTTTTCCTTCTTACAATCAATAATAGCTCCACAAGTGTTTAAGAAAGGTCTACCAAAAATGATAGGACAAGTTTTGCTATCTGCTGAATTGAGCACTAGAAAATCAGCAGGATACTTAATCTTACCACAAAGAACCTCCACATCTCTTACAATTCCAATGGGGCAAATGGTCTCCTTATTAGCAAGGTGGATAACCACGTCAATGTTCTCAAGCTCACAAGGACCAATCTCATGCATAATTTCCCTGTAAAGCTCATAAGTAATAGCACTAGAACTAGCACCAATATCACATAAACCATAATAGCAATGATCACCAATTTTAACAGAAAGCACATGAACACTAGCTTTTCTAGTTTTCCTAGGATGAGAAACAATATTAGTAGCGTCTTCACAGAAGAAAATGTGCTCATTCTCTATATTTCTAGTGTCAGTATCTTTCACTATAGCTACCACAGGTTCAACATTCAATTGCTTACCAGAATCCACAGTTTTCATTATACCTTTGTTATTTGCACTAATAATCATAGAATACTCCTTTACCTTAGCTGGGAAAGGAATTTTTGTTGGAGATATGCCCAAGAGGCAATAATAAAGTGGTTATTATCATATCTTCACACTTATGATAAATGTTTACATACCATGCTATAATTGTATTAACAGGAAACATTAATACTTGTGTGATTTGTAAACATAAAAGAGTCCCTAGTAAAGCCTCTTGTTAAACTAGCTTGTTGGTTAATATATGATCATGGTTTCCTGATCATGAACATAGAGATGTTATTAACAACAGGGTCATATCATTAGGAGAATGATGTGATGGACATACTCCTATAGATAAGCGTAGCATAAAGATCAAGTCATTTTAAATAGTTCAATTGCTATATGCTTTCTGATACATAGTAACCTAATTCCTTCGACCATGAGATCATGCATATCACCTTTGCCGGATGGATGCTTTGATGACATCAAACACCACACCGTAACTGGGTGGCTATAAAGGTGGCATTGAGTGTTCGGAAAGTATTGGTTGAAACACATGGATCAAGAGTGGGATTTGTCCATCCATATGACGGATAGATATACTCTGGGCCCTCTCGGTGTAATGTCATCCAATTAGCTTGCAAGCATGTGACTGGCTCACAAGGGATCACATATCACGGGAACGAGAAAAGAGTACTTATTGGTAACGAGGTTGAACTAGGTATGCAGAGATACCGACGATCATAACCTCGGATAAGTAAACTATCGTGAGACAAAAGGAAATTGGTATCATATGTAAGTGGTTCATTCGATCGCAAAGTAATCGTAGAAATATGTGGGATCCATATGAATTTCCAGATTCCTCTATTGGTTATTGTTCGGAGAAGTGTCTCGATCATGTCCGCATAATTCACGAACCGTAGGGAGACACACTTAAGGATTCGACGTTGTTTGAGTAGTTATGGTATTATGAGAAAGAGACCGAATGTTGTTCGGAGTCTCGGATGGGATCCGGGATATCACGAGGTGATCCGGAATGGTCCGGAGAATAAGATTCATATAAGGAAAGTCCCGTTTCGGAGTTGCGGAATGATTCCGGTGTTTTCATCGGGAATGTTCTAGAAGGTTCCGGATTGTCCGGCACTCCGGGGGGGGGGGGAGGGGTACATGAATGTGTCATTACATATTGGAATGATTGCATCATGTACTAAGTGTTCTTGTTGTCCCAAATAAAGGATTAAATTGAATCCTAAAACAGAAAAGTCAAATGTCCAGTTTGAAAGTCAAACGGCTAAAACAAGAAATGTGGGAAACAAGCAAGAGGAGTTGGAAACCAACTTGGAGGAGGAGTTCCTCTCCTCCAAGCCGGCGGCCAGCCCTAGGACGAGTTGGGGAGGGACTCCCTCCCTCCCCTGGCGCGCCAAGCCCCTCCACCCATAAAAGGAGGGGCAGGCCTCCTCCTCTAGACAGACAAGTTCCTATCTTCTACCTCCGGTTTAGAGCCGTTTCGGTTTAGAGCTTCTAATTGCTTTAGCCTTCGGTTTAGAGCCTTCTAATTGGTTTAGAGCCTTCTAATTGGTGTGTCTAATTACTAGACCACTAATAGCCTCTCTCATACTCCACCATACTCGCACCGGCTTAAGGCGAAGCCCTGCGGGATCTCCCCTCTACTTCCAGTACCACGCCGTTGTGCTGCCGGAATCGCGAGGAGAGTGCTACAACCTCCGCTGCCTGCTGGAACAAGGGAGAGGAAGGTCTTCGTCGAGTACCGAACGTGTGACCGACTGCGGGAGCGCTGCCGGAACGCAGCACCGGAAGGATCGTCTACGCGATCCTGAGATCGGAAAGAGTACGACTACATCACCCACGAGAATCTGCTCTCGTTAACCGCTTTGGAATCTTCGAGGGTAAGTTATTCCATCGACTCGTTGCTACAATCTAGTAGATAGATCTTGGCTTGTTTGGTTGTATGCGATAGAAAATTTTTGTTTTCCATGCTACGAACCCCTACAGTGGTATCAGAGCCGTGTCTATATGTAGATCTGTTGCACGAGTAGAACACAATGGTCATTGTGGGCGTTGATGCTTTTATTGTCGATTGCTTCTTGTGTACTTTGCATCTTGCGGTATGTTGGGATGAAGCGGCCCGGGCTAACCTTACATGACATCGTTCATGAGACTTGCTCCACGCTTGACATGCAACTTGTATTGCATAAGTGGCTTTGCGGGTGCCTGTTTCTCCTAGCATAGTTAAGATCCAATTTACAACGGGTGATTAACAATACTAGTATCAATGTTGTGGTTCTTGTTCGTAAGTTAGAACGACACTTATTGAAAGCCCCAAACCACGTAAAATATGCAAAGAAAGTAGAGGCGTCTAACTTTGTTTTGCAGGGGTGTGCAGTGATGTGATATGGCCATGATTGTGATTATATATGATGTATGCAATGTTCCTTATTGTAAGTCGGCAACCGGCAGGAGCCATATGGTTGTCTTTAATTTCTGTTAAGACCCGCATGTCTATTCAAAGTAGTTGTAATAGTTGAAGCCGGTGGACGACAACCATGGAGCAGCGTCATTGACCTTGATGCAATGCCGGTGATGATGGAGATCATGTTCGTGCTTGAAGATGGAGATCGAAAGCACAAGAAGAAAGGCCATATCATATCACATATTATGAATTGCATGTGATGTTAATCCTTTATGCATCTTGTATTGCTTAGTAGACGACGGTAGCATTATAAGATGATCCCTCATGCACATGAATTTCAAGTCATAAAGTGTTCACCCTTAGTTGGCACCGTTGCTAAAGCTTGTTGTTTCGAAGCACCACGTGATGATCAGGTGTGTTAGATTCCGCAAGTGTATACAACGTGGGCAAGCCAGATTTGCTCATGCGGAAGCTAAGGTTTGATATTGACGAGCCTAGCATGTACAGACATGGTCTCGGAACACGGATCACCGAAAGGTAAAGCATGAGTCATATAGTAGATATGATGAACATGTTGATTGTTCGCCATTGAAGCTACATCAACTCTCGTGATGATCGGTTTTGATGTGGTGGATTTGGTTCGTGTGATCACTAAAACAATGTGAGGGATGTTGTTTTGAGTGGGAGTTCACCTAGATTAATTTAATTATTAATTAGAACTCAATTTATCATAAATTAAATCAAAGTGAATTTGCATAGTTGTTGTAGTCATTGGCATCCGTTTACCACCTTACGCTTAGTTATAATTGAGATGATAGAACTATAGAATTCTGGTTAGTTACTTTACGAACTGGTATCGTATTGTTTTGAAGTGTTAATATAAAGTTTAAAAGTCCTATTGCAAACTTTTAGTAAGTTCCGGTTACTCCATGAAGTTTAATAATTGGTATTAAAACAAGAGTGACAATTCCAAGTGTTAGTGTATAAGTATCATGTTTGTCTCCATGATTCTTGATATTTAAAGGATTGTCTTAATATCAAGGTTATCTAGGATCTGAAAGAGTTGTTTCAGAAACCATGATGTGTGGAAGATATTGTGATATCTGAAACGAAGTTTTGGTTACAACATGATAGAGTATAATATGGCAAAAGTCATGTTCTCATATTTGATGAGAATTTGCAAAAGGTTGGAGACACTAGTTGTCCTAATCCTACAAAAGGGTTTTGGAGAGCAACATTATACTCGCGATTCACCATTACAAGCTAAAAGTAGCTTGATCTTGGATAATTCCATGATAAAGGTGAATATTATGATGTAGGTAAAATGTTTACTACACCAAGAGATTACTAAAGAAAGGAATTTGAAAGAACACCAAACATTTGATGATGGTGATCTACTTCAAAGTGCAAGTCCAAAGACATTTGTATTTAACTATACACGCTTTGGACTATGTGTCATATGTATGACTCCACTATTGATATTGATAGATTCTTTCAAAACAGAAAAGGAAATACTGAAAGAGAATCTCATAAATATATGGCAGAAAAGAAAAGACTAGAATTGTTCAGTTTAAGTATATAGATGATATACATGTTATGGCTATATTCTTTGCTTATTAAACAATGTGGTTCTTAAGTATTTGATACTGAATTTGTTGGTGTGAATCGTCATACGAAACAACACAATTCATGAACTACAATGGCCTAAGTAATTAGCAAAAGAATATGTGATGATGTTCATCGAGAACAAATAAAGGGTTATTGTGTTGCTCGTTAAACATCAAAGCTTGCCTTCAAAATTTGTTTTATCAGGTATTATGAGAACAAAAGGGTTGTTCAAATAATTGCCGTAATCCATAAAAGATGGATGATTCACAAATCTTGTTGGAAAAATCACATCCATAAAACTAATGCTAAAGATGTCGAAAGACGAATTGATTGAAAGATCACTTAGGAAGTGACATCGCCGTTTAAATTATATTGGAAAGAAAACATGAAGAAACTCCATGTGGATGGAATTTTGGAGTCTTTTGATTTTGATCAAATGACACTTGTGAAACTTTCCTAGAGATAATTAAAACTTCGTTCATAGGCCAAAAGGGAACGAATGACTAGCTTATTTGAACTTGTACATATTGTTGTACGAAGTCCATTATGTGTAGTCAAGAGCGATGGATTTCAACTTCATATGCTTTCTCCGAAAATTTGAGTGAATATATGAATATTTACTTAATAAGGATGAAGTATGAAACATTTGAAAAGTTCAAAGACTTTCAAGATGAAGTGCAAAATCAATGTAACAAGAATATAAATAGTTTATGATAAGATCATAAAGGAAGATATTTGAGTTACAAGTTTAGCATAATACCTAAGATTTAAGGAATCATTCCGTGGATTTGCATTTCCCGAAACACCATAAGAGTATGGAGCGTTCGAGATATGTAATTAAACCTTGTTTTACATGGTAAGATCGAAGGTGTAATTCATAAAACTGCCATTGTATTTTAAAGATTAAAAGCTTTAGAGATTACCGTTTTTCCACTGAAAAGAGCTTCATCATAATCCGTTGAAATGACACCATATAAGGTTATGGTTTGGGATAAAACCCAAGTAGTCCTTTCTTAAACATTGGTATGCTATACATAAGAAAGATGTTTGCAACCAAAGTCGGATGAACCTGTCTTTGTATGTTATTTCGAATAATTGTTAAGTATTCCTCCATAACACCAGAGATAAAAGTGTTTGTCACTTAGAACATCAAGTTTCTTTGGGAAGGAATTTTTCGTGAAAAGTTAAGTGGGAGGACAATAGAACTTTGATAAGGTTAAAGGAACCTTAGCTATATGATCAAAGTTGCGCAGCGCCGAAAAGTGTTCCGGAGGCAGCAACAATGCTCATGGCTTACGTGCCTCAAAGGTTGTGGTTACAATAGTCAAAGTGTCTATTAAAACAAGTAGGTCGAGTAAACAATCAAATACCAAGATTTGAGGGTTGAATCATTATTTGAGAATAATGAACCGACTACATGCAAAGAAGCGATGATGGGCCCTGACTCCGTCTAATGGCTTGAAGCCATAAAATCCGTGATAGTTCCATACACGAAAAATCAAGTTTTGAACTTGAAGGACCCTCGAGAAAGGTGTAAGACCTTACAGTTGTGTTTGGATCTATAAAGAAATAGACATGGATGTTTCACATCTATTAAATAGTCGACATGTTGGGAAAGAGTTCACAACAATGTTCAAAGGTTGACTATGATAAGATTTGATCTTTCATAGTGATATTTAGTCTAGACGGATTAGTGTAGCAACCACTACATATAATTTTGTTATATGGTAGTTGAATAAACAAAACAAGTTCTTCTAATAGAATTGTTACCTAGGACATGTGAATAACATGGTCCATAGAGGTTTTTGTTAATTCAAAGGGTGCTAAAAGCATATGCAAACTTCAATGGTTGAAATAAGCATAGCGGAGTTGGAATCTTCACTATGATGAAACTGTTAAAAGAGTTTAATTTCATCAGAGACAATGAAGATGCTTGCGTTTGCAAGAAATTAAGTAGGAGCGCTAAGACATGTTTCTAATACGTTATGTGGAAGACATATTGTTGATTGGAAATGATGTATCTTTTATTAACAAATATTAAGAATTTCATCTCGATGAAAGACTTAGGCAAAACCCAAATATTAGGCATGAATAGACGCTAATATGGTTGTGCCAGAAGTACATAGACGAGATATTGAATGAGTTCAATATAGAAACTACAAGAAAGTTTCTTGTCGCACAGAAAGGATTGAATGAGTTCAATGTTGATGATATATTCAACTGTATTGACATTTGGTAAAGTGAAACAAATAATCAAGTATAGATTGATACTTGATGTATGAAATCACAAAGAGTATTTATATCAATCATACTGTGATATGTACAAATCCAGATATGTCCTCTGCTCTAAATATTATGAGCATATACCAGAATGATTCATAAGATGATCATTGGACAATAGTAAGGATATTCTTATGATCTTTCGGAAGAACTAAGAATATATTGTTTGTAGAAGTGACAAATAGATGGTTAGTTCATTGTAAAAGTACTACATTGATACTAGTTTTGTCACAAAGTGCAAATTAAGTTTATCTCAATCTAAACTAAGGGTGGCACAATATAATGGAAAGTAAGTTCCATAATGGATTTGGATGAGTTCCAAAGTCAAGACATTGTGACAGATACTACAACAAAAGGCTAAGTATATGACTGCTATTATAGCAGCTAAAGAGGGCATTTGGGTCAAGTAGTTTGTTATCAAACTAGGTGTATTTCATAGCGGGATAATACTATGAAGATATATTGTACGACAATATTATCAACATGTTTTAACCCTAAAGAACTAAAGGTCTCACCAAAGGACCAAATTTATACAAAGCCATCTCATTAGAGAATGAGTGATGCGTAGAGACGCAAAGACATGCAATTACACACGGACCTGGAAGTGTCAGATCCGGAGATCAGTTGACCACTAGCAAACGTGTACTTACAACACCGGAAAGCCATAGGTGTTGAATACACAAAGGTTTGAAACTAGATTATTGACTCTAGTGCAAGTGGGAGACTGTTGGAGATATGCCCAAGAGGCAATAATAAAGTGGTTATTATCATATCTTCACACTTATGATAAATGTTTACATACCATGCTATAATTGTATTAACAGGAAACATTAATACTTGTGTGATTTGTAAACATAAAAGAGTCCCTAGTAAAGCCTCTTGTTAAACTAGCTTGTTGGTTAATATATGATCATGGTTTCCTGATCATGAACATAGAGATGTTATTAACAACAGGGTCATATCATTAGGAGAATGATGTGATGGACATACTCCTATAGATAAGCGTAGCATAAAGATCAAGTCATTTTAAATAGTTCAATTGCTATATGCTTTCTGATACATAGTAACCTAATTCCTTCGACCATGAGATCATGCATATCACCTTTGCCGGATGGATGCTTTGATGACATCAAACACCACACCGTAACTGGGTGGCTATAAAGTTGGCATTGAGTGTTCGGAAAGTATTGGTTGAAACACATGGATCAAGAGTGGGATTTGTCCATCCATATGACGGATAGATATACTCTGGGCCCTCTCGGTGTAATGTCATCCAATTAGCTTGCAAGCATGTGACTGGCTCACAAGGGATCACATATCAAGGGAACGAGAAAAGAGTACTTATCAGTAACGAGGTTGAACTAGGTATGCAGAGATACCGACGATCATAACCTCGGATAAGTAAACTATCGTGAGACAAAAGGAAATTGGTATCGTATGTAAGTGGTTCATTCGATCGCAAAGTAATCGTAGAAATATGTGGGAGCCATATGAATTTCCAGATTCCTCTATTGGTTATTGTTCGGAGAAGTGTCTCGATCATGTCCGCATAATTCACGAACCGTAGGGAGACACACTTAAGGATTCGACGTTGTTTGAGTAGTTATGGTATTATGAGAAAGAGACCGAATGTTGTTCGGAGTCTCGGATGGGATCCGGGATATCACGAGGTGATCCGGAATGGTCCGGAGAATAAGATTCATATAAGGAAAGTCCCGTTTCGGAGTTGCGGAATGATTCCGGTGTTTTCATCGGGAATGTTCTAGAAGGTTCCAGATTGTCCGGCACTTCGGGGGGGAGGGGTACATGAATGTGTCATTACATATTGGAATGATTGCATCATGTACTAAGTGTTCTTGCTGTCCCAAATAAAGGATTAAATTGAATCCTAAAACAGAAAAGTCAAATGTCCAGTTTGAAAGTCAAACGGCTAAAACAAGAAACTGTGGGAAACAAGCAAGAGGAGTTGGAAACCAACTTGGAGGAGGAGTTCCTCTCCTCCAAGCCGGCGGCCAGCCCTAGGCCGAGTTGGGGAGGGACTCCCTCCCTCCCCTGGCGCGCCAAGCCCCTCCACCCATAAAAGGAGGGGCAGGCCTCCTCCTCTAGACACACAAGTTCCTATCTTCTACCTCCGGTTTAGAGCCGTTTCGGTTTAGAGCTTCTAATTGCTTTAGCCTTCGGTTTAGAGCCTTCTAATTGGTTTAGAGCCTTCTAATTGGTGTGTCTAATTACTAGACCACTAATAGCCTCTCTCATACCCCACCATACTCGCACCGGCTTAAGGCGAAGCCCTGCGGGATCTCCCCTCTACTTCCGGTACCACGCCGTTGTGCTGCCGGAATCGCGAGGAGAGTGCTACAACCTCCGCTGCCTGCTGGAACAAGGGAGAGGAAGGTCTTCGTCGAGTACCGAACGTGTGACCGACTGCGGGAGCGCTGCCGGAACGCAGCGCCGGAAGGATAGTCTACGCGATCCTGAGATCGGAAAGAGTACGACTACATCACCCACGAGAATCTGCTCTCGTTAACCGCTTTGGAATCTTCGAGGGTAAGTTATTCCATCGACTCGTTGCTACAATCTAGTAGATAGATCTTGGCTTGTTTGGTTGTATGCGATAGAAAATTTTTGTTTTCCATGCTACGAACCCCTACAATTTTCTCAACATGAGGTTCAGGCACACTGTGATTAGTAGTACAAACTTGAGTACTTCTAACTAGAACATGACTAACAACATCTTTATACGGAGCATGGTACTTATTCCACTTCTTCTTGGGGATTTCTATGTAAGAGGCAAAGGCCTTAAAACATTTGGCAATGATGTCTACGCACTTCTATTCTTGTAGATAGTTGTTGGGCCTCCAAGTGTAGAGGTTTGTAGAACAACGACAAGTTTCCCTTAAGTGGATCACCCAAGGTTTATCGAACTCAGGGAGGAAGTGGTCAAAGGTATCCCCTCTCAAGCAACCCTGCAATCAAGATACAAGAAGTCTCTTGTGTCCCCAACACACCCAATACACTTGTCAGGTGTATAGGTGCACTAGTTCGGTGAAGAGATAGTGAAATATAAGTGGTAACGGTGCCAGAAAATAGCTTCCGACTTGTTCTTGACGTGGGGTAACGGTGCCAGAAAAGATCTGATGGCGTGGAGGAAAGGTAAAAGCCCAAAACCTCCCCGGCAAACGGAACAAAGATGGAAGCAAGCAAACATGCAACAGATCTAGTAGCAAACGGTGTTTCAATGATTAGAAACAAGGCCTAGGGATCATAATTTCACTAGTGAACACTCTCTCATATAAATATCCTCTCTTCATGATACTACTCTTAACTACTCTCTGGTTGGACATTCTAATCCATGGTAGGGCTATAACAGCACACCTCAAAGTCTGTCTTCCCCAATCTAGATAACCCCACACTGTCACCTTGGGCGCTAGATGGTTCCAACAAACACCACAATTTCATAGAGACATCCAACTCCAAATATAACTCATAACAAATATTCATTCTGGCCAAAGTGCCACACATGGTATGCACGCTGTCACTTTCACACACGTGGGGAAAAGCATAGATCTATTAAAGCACAAAGAGTATTTATGTAGACTCAAACCTAAGTGCCACCATGGCGTGCACGCTGTCACTTTCACACACATGGGGAGAGCAGAGATCTAATGAAGCACTTGAGTAGCAAGGTAGATCTACTTGATTACAAAGCTCATGACCACAAGATCATGCATAGAGAGAGATGAACACATAGCTACCGGTAGAGCCCTTAGACCTGAGGAAGAACTACTCCCTCCTCATCATGGGAATTAGCAATGGTGATGAATATGGCGATGGAGATCGATGGAGATGGCTCCAGGGGCACTTCCCTGTCCCGGCAGGGTGCCGGAACAGAGACTTTCTATCCCCCAAATCTCCCCTTCGGTGGCGGCGGCGCTATAGAGGTTTTCGTGGATTTCTTCTGGATTCTTTAGGGTTTTTGGGTCGGAGGCTTCTTATAGGCGAAGGGGGAGGCCGAGGAGGCGGCCAGAGGGACCACACCCTCCCAGGCGCGGGCCAGGCTTGGCCGCGCCCAAGGGGGTCTGGCTACCCTCTGGTGCCTCTCCGTCCCTCCTTCTGGATTCGTGTCCCTCACGTAAAGTTATTGACTTTGGCTTTTGTCCCGTCAATTCCGAGAATATTGATTTTCTGCCTTTCTGGAACCAAAAACAGAAGAAAATAGGCAACTGGCACTGTGGCAAGGTTAGTTCCAGAAAATATATGAAAACACCTCAAAGTATAGACAAAGCAAAGCAAAGTAGATCAAAACAAGCATGGAGCATCAAAAATTATAGATACGTTTCCGAAGTATCAGGCAATACTTTGGGAATCAAGACCAAACTCATTGCGAATATCACGGAAGTTATCGGTACCCATAAAATATTTAACGCATTCATAATCATAGTTTATACCTGACTTTATTCCTTTGTCATTCTCCCAAGCCTTAGTGTTATCTTGAATACGGTCTAAGAGATCCCATTTAGCTTCTTCCTTCATACGTGTGAATGATCCAGCACAAGAAGCATCTAGTAAATCTTTATCATGAAGAGAAAGCCTAGCATAAAAGTTATTGAGAATAATATTGTTAGGGAGTTCATGAATATGACATTTAAGAATGAGTAACTTCAATCTCCCCCAAGCTTGAGTTGTACTCTCTCCATCAAGAGGCCAAAAGTTATATATAAGATTTCTATCCTTATGGACTTCACTGGGAGGATAAAATTTAGAATAAAAGAGAGATGCCATCTCCTCCCATTCCATGGATTGTCCATTCTTCAGCAGCTTATACCATGCTTCAGCACTCCCTTTCAAGGATATGGAGAGTAACTTCTTCTTCACATGTTCAGTTGTGATACCTGCACACTTAAATAACCCGCATAATTCATGGATAATAAGCAAGTTATCACCATGATGGACAGTTCCATCCCCAAAAAAATAATTATCCATGACACGATTAACAATACTTGTAGGTATCTTAAAAGGATCTATCTCAACAGGAGGTGGTTCATCTACTACCCTAGCAGCGTAGTAGTTTTCCCAAACAGAAAACCAAGTGGGTTATCCATATTGGAAACAAAGTAAGAAGCAGTAACAAAATCAATACTCACAGTAAATTTTCCCTTACCAGTTCCACTCTTCAATAGCGCTTCCCTCCCCGGCAACGGCGCCAGAAAATAGTATTGATGACCCACAAGTATAGGGGATGTATAGTAGTACTTTCGATAAATAGGAGTGTCGATCCCAACGAGGAGCAGAAGGTGCTGAACAGTGGTATGGAGCAGGAAATCCCTGTGAATAATTAGCAAACGGATTTTTAGTTGTTTTCTGATAAGGCAACAAAAAAAAGATCAAGTAACAGAAGTAACTAACAAATGGAGCAAGTGGCCCAATCCTTTCTTAGCAAAGGACAAGCCGGTGGAAATACTTATAAGGACCAAACGTTCTCGAGGACACATGGGAATTCTGTCAAGTGCTTTCACTTCAAATAGCTGAGTACTCTTCTTTGATGTTTGTAAGTGTTGTGTGGGTGAACCTGTGCTAACATACCACCCTTCCTAGGACTAATACATACTTGTGATTAAACCCCCTGCAAACATCCGTAACTGTAGGAAAGTAATTAAGATATAAATCTAACCACAACCTTAAACTCTGAGATCCTACACTCCCTTGTGCAATGGTGTCCTAACGGTGGTTCAGGTTTCTGTCACTCCGGCAACCCCACGATTAGTAGCCAAATACACAATGCATTCCCCTAGGCCCATAAATGGTGAAGTGTCATGTAGTCGACGTTCACATGACACCACTAGAAGAATAGCACCACAACTTAAATACTAAACCATTGAATAATAACTCATCACAGATTCAATACTAACAACATGAATTCTCCCATGTCCTCAAGAACTAGATGAACTACTCACAAGACATCATATGGATCAAGATCAAAGATGATATGATAATGGATAACAATCTTAACATAAACAATAATCCAATGGTTCCACTCACAAGCATCAACTACAATAGTAATCAACACATGGAAAGTTTCCCCTAAGAACTAAAGAAGTATCCAACACAATTGTTACAGCAGGACGGAGTGGTGATGATGGTGCTGGCGGAGATGATGGTGTGGATGATGATGATGATCCCGATGAAGCCTAGCTTGATGAAGGTGTTGATGGCGACGGTCTCCCCTCTCCGGGAAGGAATTCCCCTGATAGAAATCTTTCTGGCGGAGAGATCTTTCTCTCTCGGTGTTTTCCGCCCCCAGAGGCGGCGCAAATTTATCTGTGGTCGCTCTCCTGGTATTAGGGTTTCGTAGGGAATATATAGGCGAAGGGGCGGAGTCGGAGGCCGGGCAGGTGGGCCACAACTGCCCTAGGCGCGTGGTTAGGTGGGCCACAACTTCCCTAGGCCCATCTCCGTGAAGGGAATATGCCCGGAGAGGCAATAATAAAATGTTTATTATGTGTATTCCAAGTATATGATAGATGTTTATTTTGCATGCTATAATTGTATTAATACGGAAACTTTAATACATGTGTGTTTAATAAACAAACAGAAAGTTCCTAGTTATGCCTCTCTCATAAACTAGTTTGTTGATTAACAAGATGATCACGGTTTCCTGATCATAGACATTGGATGTTGTTAATAACGAGATCACAACATTAGTGTAATGGTGTGATGAACATTCATCCGAAGTATAGCATTACGATCAAAGTCATTGAGTTTATATTGCTATAAACAAACTACGAAGTAGTCCTAATCCTTAGACCATGAGATCATGCCAATCACTAACACCGGAAGAGTTTCTTGTTGACATCAAACGTCACTCCGTAACTAGGTGATTATAAAGATGGCTTCAAAGCTACTAAAGTGTTATGTTGAGAATCATGGATCAAGAGTGTAATTTGTTCATCCCGATGACGGATAGATATGCTCTGGGCCCTCTCAGTGATATCACATTGGTTAGCTTGCAAGCAAGTGATTTGATCACTAGAATGTTATATCACGGGAACGAGAAAAGAGTGCATGTCAGTAACGAGATCAAACTAGGTATGGAGATACCGATGATCGAATCTCGGACATGTAATATATCGTGAAACAAAGGGATTAAGATACAAGCGTAAAAGGTTCCGACGATCACAGGAAAAGTCATCGTTGAATGTGTGGGAGTCAGTATGGATATCCAGGTCCCGCTACTGATTATTGATCGGAGAAGGGTCTCGATCATGTCTGCATTATTCGCGAACCGTAGGGTGACGCACTTAAGGGACACTGGCATCCAGTTGGAGCAAATGTTTCATGCCGAAAGAATAAACAAGCACAGGAATTTATTTCACTACATACCGAAACAGGTTTTCGGGTGAAATTGCATAAAGTAGTTATGCATGTGAAATGGAATTATAGCAAGGGGTTATTTGTGAATGTTTGTCATTAAATTAATTGACAAAATTCTGAATAAAATAAAATAGTTTTATTTAATGAGAGTTTGCATTAAATTTGGTCGAAATTTAATGGGAATTTGAGTGGACTTTTGAGTGGAGGGAATTTAAAGGAATTTTATGAGTGGAGTGTCCACCCACATGAAGAGGGGAGGTCAATGGGGCAGCCCGCATGCGCCGGACACCCCCTTGGAGTTCCCCCTCCTCCTATAAAAGGAACCCCCCTCCTCACTTGTCTCTTACACCTCCTCGTGAAGGATATCTCTTCCCCTCTAGAATTTATTCCCCATGGTCTCGGACTAGCGAGATACATGTTCCCGGTGGCTATTCGGCAAGAAAGGGTTGTTCTTCCGCTGCATCGCTAGAGCGAGGAGGCGGAGGTTGCCCGGTGTCTTGTACATGTGTGCGAGCACGGATGCGCTGCTGCTTTGCGGCGCTAGGACTTCCTCTCGATCTTGAGATCGGCAAGAGATCGTCTACATCAACCACAAGTTGAACTCGTTAAGCTTTGTCGGTCTTCAAGGGTATGTTCTCTACGGATATACATCCGCCCGTTGTTTGTATCTAGTAGATAGATCTTGGTACATAGTTCCCATCGTAGGAAATTTTTTGTTTTCTATGCTACGAACCCTACAGTGGTATCAGAGCCGGATCTATGCGTAGATACTTTACACGGGTAGTACACATATGAGTATGTGGGCGATGATGATCATGTTGTTGCTCCTTTGTTGTGATTTTGGATATTGGTGGCATAGTGGGATGAAGCGGCCCGGACAAACTTTACATGTCCTCGCACATGAGACCTGTTCCACGCTTGACATGCAACTAGTTTGCATAAGTGGCTAGCGGGTGTCTATCTCTCCTACTATAGTCAATATCTATTTTGAAACGAATTGTCAACAGTTTGGTTATCCTTGTTGTGGTTCATGTTCGTAGGTAAGAACGGTTCTATCTCGAAAGCCCTAAGCCACGTAAAACTTGCAATGGATAAATTAGAGGCGTCTAGTTTAGATTGTTGCTGGGCTAGTGTTATGATATGGTGATGTTGTAAGTAGAAGTATGAGATGATACTCTTACAACACACATAGCGTGTAATCTCCATAGACCTTGGACTTACACATATAGGTATGATAGTAATCATACCACGGTGCACATGATAGAGATCATATGCGGGAACCATATCATTTCACTAATAAACATGTGATGTTTGATAGCATCTTATATTACTTGTTTAGCGCTTTGTTAGCATAATAAGATGATCCCTCTTTTAAATATCAAGATAAGAATGTGTTCTTCCTTTAGTATGCACCGATTATGTTTTTCGTCGCTCCAATACATCACGTGATGATCGGGTGTTCTTGGATCCACGACCATATTTCGGGTGTAAAACAGTTACACACGCGAATACTAAGGTTCTAACTTGGAGAGCCTAGCATGTACATACATGGCCTCGGAACACGGACCAAAAGGTTAAGCATGAGTCATATAGTTGATATGATGCCCATTTGATGCTCGCCTTTGAAGCTACACCGACTCACGTGATGATCGGACTTGGTGTAGTGGATTTGGTTCATGTAATAAACAACAAGGCACGAGGGATGTCGTTTTTGAGTGGGAGTTCATTCGTAATATGGATTAGTTGAACTCAATCTATCATACACTTAGTCTAAACTTTACAAATTCTGTTGTAGATGGCACCACCTGCTTTTAATTTCAATGTGTTCATGGAGAAAGAGAAACTTGCAACGAACGGTAGCAACTTTACCGAATGGGCCATGAATTTGAGGATTCTCCTCTCTGCTGCACAAAAGCAATATGTGCTAGAAGCGCCGTTAGGCCCCCCACCTTTTGATGATGCCCCTGACGAGGAGAAGAATGTCTATCAGACTCGTCAGGAGGACCACAACTTAGTTCATTGCGGCATATTGTATGGGCTTGAGCCGGAACTTCGAAAGCGTTTCGAAAATGGCAATGCTTTTGATACAATGGGTGAGTTGAAAATGATTTTCGACACACATGCTGCTGTAGAGAGCTACAATGCTTCAGAAAAGTTCTTTAGCTGCATGATGGAAGAGCACAACTCCGTTAGTGAGCATGTACTCAAGATGTCGGGTTACGCCGATAAGCTTGTGTCCCTGGGAATATCGATTCCCATTGACTTAGGCATCCATCGTGTTCTGCAGTCTCTGCCACCTAGCTATAAGAGCTTCGTGATGAACTATAATATGCAAGGCATGAAGAAGTCTCTCCCCGAGCTTCTGTCAATGCTTAAAACTGAAGAAGTGGAGATCAAAAAGGAACATCAAGTGTTGATGATCAATAGGAACACTGGTTTCAAGAAAGACAAGAAGGGAAAACGGAAGGGAAGTAAGGGCGGCAAGCCTGTTGCCGTGCCTGAAAAGAAACCCCGAGTTGGACCTAAGTCTGATACCGAGTGCCACTATTGTAAGGGGACTGGCCACTGGAAGCGCAACTGCCCCAAGTATTTGGCAGACAAGAAAGCCGGCAAGGCAAACAAAGGTATATATGATATACATGTTATTGATGTGTACTTGACTAGTGCTCGCAGTAGCACCTAGGTATTTGATACCGGTTCAGTTGCTAATATTTGTAACTCGAATCAGGGGCTGCGGAACAAGCGACCGCTAGCAAGGGGTGAGGTCAAGATGTGTGTCGGCAATGGATCAAGCGTTGATGTGATCGCCGTCGGAACGCTGCCTCTCCACTTGCCATCGGGATTAGTTATAAACTTGAATAATTGTTATCTGGTGCCTGCACTAAGCATGAACATTGTATCTGGATCGTGTTTGATGCGAAGTGGTTATTCATTTAAATCCGAGAACAATGGTTGTTCCATTTATATGAATGAAATCTTTTATGGTCATGCACCGATGATGAATGGTTTATTTCTTTTGGATCTCGATAATAATGTTACACATATTCATAATGTTGATGCTAAAAGGATTAAACTAAATGATGATATATCCGCATATATGTGGCACTGCCGTTAAGGTCATATTGGCGTTAAACGCATGAAGAAGCTCCATTCGGATGGACTTTTGGAATCACTTGATTATGAATCATTTGATACATGTGAGCCATGTCTTATGGGCAAGATGACTAGAACGCCGTTTTTCGGTTCAATGGAACGGGCGACAGATTTATTGGAAATCATACATTCTGATGTATGCGGTCCAATGAGTGTGTCGGCGCGAGGTGGATATCGTTATTTTGTTACTTTCACGGATGATTTGAGTAGATACGGTTATATCTAATTGATGAAACACAAGTCTGAAACCTTTGAAAAGTTCAAGGAATTTCAGAATGAAGTGAAAAATCATCGTAATAGAGAGATCAAATTTCTACGGTCCGACCGTGGAGGTGAGTATCTAAGTTATGAGTTTAGCACTCACATGAAAGAGTGTGGAATTGTTTCACAACTCACACCTGCCGGAACACCACAGCGAAATGGTGTGTCGGAACGTCGTAATCGTACTTTATTAGATATGGTTCGATCTATGATGTCTCTGACGGACTTGCCGTTGTCATTTTGGGGCTATGCACTAGAAACTGTTGCATTCACTTTAAATCGGGCACCATCTAAATCCGTTGAAAAGACACCGTATGAATTGTGGTTTGGAAACAAACCTAATCTGTCATTTCTTAAAGTTTGGGATGCGATGTTTATGTGAAGAAACTTCAACCAGATAAACTCGAACCCAAAGCGGAAAAATGCGTCTTCATAGGATACCCTAAGGAAACTATTGGGTATTCCTTCTATCACAGATCCGAGGGCAAGGTTTTTGTTGCCAAGAATGGATCCTTTCTAGAGAAAGAGTTTCTCGCGAAAGGTGTGAGTAGTCGGAAGGTAGAACTCGAAGAGGTTATTGAACCTTCTCTTCAAAGTATGGCGAGTAGCGCAGCGCCGGAAGTTGTTCCGGAGTTGGCTCCACCTGTTGAAGAGGGAACTAATGATAATGATCATAAAACTCCGAAAGAGAGTACTACCAAACCTCGCAGGTCAAGCAGGACGCGTGCAGCTCCCGAGCTGTACGGAAATCCTGTCATGAATTTCATGGTTGATGAAAATGATGACCCTGCGACGTATGAAGAAGCGATGATGAGCCCGAATTCCAACAAATGGTTAGCATCCATGAAATCCGAGATGGAATCCATGTATGAAAATCAAGTTTGGAACTTGGTGGACTTACCTCACGACCGAAAGACCATGGAGAACAAATGGATTTTCAAAAGGAAAACTGATGCTGATGGTAATGTAACCGTCTATAAAGCTCGACTTGTCGCAAAGGGGTTTCGACAAATTCAAGGAGTTGACTACGATGAGACATTCTCTCCCGTAGCGATGCTAAAGTCAGTTAGGATTATGTTAGCAATTGCTGCATATTTCGATTATGAGATATGGCAGATGGATGTCAAAACCGCGTTTCTCAATGGTAATATTGAAGAAGAGTTGTATATGATACAACCAAAGGGTTTTGTCGATCCTAAGGATGCTAACAAGGTGTGCAAGCTTCAGCGATCCATCTATGGATTGAAGCAAGCATCACGAAGTTGGAATCTCCGCTTTGATGAGGTGATCAAAGAGTTTGGATTTGTCCAAACTTATGGAGAAGCTTGTATTTACAAGAAAGTGAGTGGGAGCAATGTGGCATTTCTGATATTATATGTGGATGACATATTATTGATCGGAAATGATATAGATCTTTTAAACGATGTTAAAAGTTATCTAAACAGCAAATTTTCAATGAAGGACCTAGGTGAAGCGTCATACATATTAGGCATAAAGATCTATAGAGATAGATCTAGGCGCCTAATAGGGCTATCGCAAAGTACATACCTTGATAAGATTTTAAAGAAGTTTAAAATGGAAAATAGTAAGAAGGGGTTCTTACCTATGACACAAGGCACGACATTGAGTAAGACTCAAAGTCCGGCTTCGGCGGAAGAAAGAGAGACAATGGACAAGGTCCCCTATGCTTCAGCCATAGGCTCTATAATGTACGCCATGCTATGTACAAGACCGGATGTGGCACATGCTATTAGTTTGACTAGTAGGTACCAATCGGATCCAGGTTCAGAACACTGGAAAGCGGTCAAGAATATCCTTAAGTACTTGCGAAGAACTAAGGATATGTTTCTTGTATACGGAGGTGAAGAAGAGCTCGTCGCTAAGTGTTATATCGACGCTAGCTTTGACACCGATCCGGATGACTCTAAGTCTCAATCCGGATACGTATTTCTCATGAATGGCAAAGCGGTTAGTTGGAGGAGCTCCAAACAACCTGTGGTGGCGGGATAAACAACGGAGGCCGAATATGTTGCTGCTTCAGAAGCGGCTCAGGAAGCAGTTTGGATGAAGGAGTTCATATCCGAACTAGGTGTGGTTGCAAACGCGTTGGACCCAATGGTGATCTATTGTGACAACAATGGTGCCATTGCCAATGCCAAAGAGCCAAGGTCTCACAAGCATTCCAAACATATTAAGCGCCGGTTTCACTCCATCCGCGAGCATGTCAAGGATGGAGATATAAAGATTTGTAAAGTACATACGGATCTCAATATAGCAGATTCGTTGACTAAAACTCTCCCTAGAGCAAAACATGATCTACACCAGAACTCCATGGGTGTTAGATACATCACAATGTAACTAGATTATTGTCTCTAGTGCAAGTGGGAGACTGAAGGGAATATGCCCTGAGAGGCAATAATAAAATGTTTATTATGTGTATTCCAAGTATATGATAGATGTTTATTTTGCATGCTATAATTGTATTAATACGGAAAAGTTAATACATGTGTGTTTAATAAACAAACAGAAAGTTCCTAGTTATGCCTCTCTCATAAACTAGTTCGTTTATTAACAAGATGATCACGGTTTCCTGATCATAGACATTGGATGTTGTTAATAACAAGATCACAACATTAGTGTAATGGTGTGATGAACATTCATCCGAAGTATAGCATTACGATCAAAGTCATTGAGTTTATATTGCTATAAACAAACTACGAAGTAGTCCTAATCCTTAGACCATGAGATCATGCCAATCACTAACACCGGAAGAGTTTCTTGTTGACATCAAACGTCACTCCGTAACTGGGTGATTATAAAGATGGCTTCAAAGCTACTAAAGTGTTATGTTGAGAATCATGGATCAAGAGTGGAATTTGTTCATCCCGATGATGGATAGATATGCTCCGGGCCCTCTCGGTGATATCACATTGGTTAGCTTGCAAGCAAGTGATTTGATCACTAGAATGTTATATCACGGGAACGAGAAAAGAGTGCATGTTAGTAACGAGATCAAACTAGGTATGGAGATACCGATGATCAAATCTCAGACATGTAATATATCGTGAAACAAAGGGATTAAGATATAAGCGTAAAAGGTTCCGACGATCACAGGAAAAGTCATCGTGGAATGTGTGGGAGTCAATATGGATCTCCAGGTCCCGCTACTGATTATTGATCGGAGAAGGGTCTCGATCATGTCCGCATTATTCGCGAACCGTAGGGTGACACACTTAAGGGACACTGGCATCCAGTTGGAGCAAATGTTTCATGCCGAAAGAATAAACAAGCGCGGGAATTTATTTCACTAGATACCGAAACAGGTTTTCGGGTGAAATTGCATAAAGTGGTTATGCATGTGAAATGGAATTCTAGCATGGGGTTATTTGTGAATGTTTGTCATTAAAGTAATTGACAAAATTCTGAATAAAATAAAAGAGTTTTATTTAATGAGAGTTTGCATTAAATTTGGTGGAAATTTAATGGGAATTTGAGTGGACTTTTGAGTGGAGGGAATTTAAAGGAATTTTGTGAGTGGAGTGTCCACCCACATGAAGAGGGGAGGGCAAGGGGGCAGCCCCCATGCGCCGGCCACCCCCTTGGGGTTCCCCCCTCCTCCTATAAAAGGAGCCCCCCTCCTCACTTGTCTCTTACACCTCCTCGTGAAGGATCTCTCTCCCCCTCTAGAATTTATTCCCCATGGTCTCGGACTAGCGAGATACATGTTCCCGGTGCCTATTAGGCAAGAAAGGGTTGTGCTTCCGCTGCATCGCTGGAGCGAGGAGGCGGGGGTTGCCCGGTGTCTTGTATGTGTGTGCGAGCACGGATGCGCTGCTGCTTTGCGACGCTAGGACTTCCTCTCGATCTTGAGATCGGCAAGAGATCGTCTACATCAACCACGAGTTGAACTCGTTAAGCTTTTTCGGTCTTCAAGGGTATGTTCTCTACGGATATACATCCGCCCGTTGTTTGTATCTAGTAGATAGATCTTGGTACATAGTTCCCATCGTAGGAAATTTTTTGTTTTCTATGCTGCGAACCCTACACTGCATCCCTCCTTCTGGCTTCCTTCGTCTTCTGGTAAAATAATATGTTTGCATATTTTTTTGGTATTTTTCTGATCTTCACGAAATTGCACTAAAATGCCTTCTTTTCCATCAGAATCCGGACTCCGGCAGTCCATCCTCCAAGAATCATACAACATGCATAAACAAATGAAAAAGCCATAAATAATACCTCATAATAAGACAAACATCAATGAATAGAGGTAAATTATGATATAGAAAGGTGATGCAAGTTGGACGTATCATTCCCCATGACAGCACGGTTCTGCTAATTCCAACGTATAAGTTCAAGCATGTACAACATAGAAGACACAATGGTTCAAGTTTATTAGGGGCAAAGAATATAAAGTGTGCCATCAAGTTCGTGAGGGCTTTAATCACTAAGTTTTCACATAACAAAATAGTTTTTAATTAGAAGATAGCTGAGAATAAGAATATACTTGGAATGGTGTAACACACCATGCATAGGAGTTTATAGTGGACACTTTGGAATAACTTGGTTTCTTCTAAGTTGGAAGCATGAGTAGAACTTACTCATACAAGTGGAGGCTAGCAAAAGACTGGGAGCAACCAACTAAGAGAGCAATAATAGCCATAATCATGCAGAGCGACAAAACATTACTAATCAAAGCATAGAGTGGTACTACAAGTCAAGGACTAAATGATCATAGAGGCTATGGTGACTTGTTCATAGTCATAACATGGTGTGAGCATGTGCCAAGTCAACCCAAGCAAAGCATCAAAGGAGAATACCCAAATACTATGCTTTTGCATGCTAAAACAACACATAATTTCTTCAAGGCACACTAAGCAATCCCAATTGTTAGGAACAATACATGCTACAACAATAATCACTAAGCATAAGGTCAAAACAATGCCTATCATGTCATGCTAAAGTCTAAGTCACAGTCAATGCAAGCTCCTCTTGCACTTACAAACAAGAACTTACTACTCTTTTCCAGCACCAAGCAACTTATTTGAAACAACTCACAAAGATAATAATCAATAAAGACCAGTGAGCTTGTCTCACTAATCCACAAAGAAGAACTAAAAAGTTCTAAGCTGAAAGCTCAAGAAAACTAAGGTAAACACAGTGCTAGCAAAAGAGAACACTCACAGAACAATAAGAGTGAAAACTAGAGTGTTCTAGGCAATGGAAACAGAGTGTGTCTCTCTCCAAAAGAAGTGTGTTGTGATCAACCAACTTACTTAAGCAAACGAAAACCAAAAACGAAAACTAATACGCTCCAAGAACAACACAACTATGCATGAAACAATAAAAACGAAGTGTCTAGAAAGATCTGAGGTTTTTATTGATGAAGAAGGGGATGCCTTGGGCATACCCAAGCTTTGACGCTTGTACCTCTTGGATATTTTTTGGGGATACACTGGGGTGGCATCCCCAAGCTTGAGCTTTTGTCCATTCTTCATCTCATTACATCATTCTCTCTCTACACCTGAAATTTTTCCTTCATACAAAACTTCACACAATCTTCATTAGCAACATTAGCTTATTCAAAAGATATTAGACCCCTGGCAAAGCTTTGTAACAGCAAGGATTTTCACTAAAAACACAAGCCACTATAGTAACTCCTTCAAAAAGATCAATTCACCTAAAGAGAACTCAAAAAGGAATCAATAAGAAGCAAATGCAAATAATGGCAGGAATCTGTCAAAAAAGACCATCAGGTAGAAACCGATTTTTTCGAAGATCTTATGTTGCTCAAATAAAAAAAGTGTTGAACTAATGAAAGTTAGATAACATACTGGGTGATTTATTCGTAAATTTTCACCTCAATCCGAGTTACAGAGACTCCTCACTAATTTTTATGGTGGAGGACAGAAATCTGTTTTGGGACAGCAACTCCCAAATCTTACTTCCCTCTGGTCATTCTTGGCACAAAAAGCAAGCAAAAAGGATAAGGAGAGTTCATTACAGAAGTAATAACTTCCAAGACTCAAGAAAACTCTTGGTTTATCTCCCAACAAGTACTTTTATTTAACGCCTTTAAGTTAGGCTTGATAGTTTGAGAAGATGCTCACATAAGAAATATGAATTGATTTAAAAGAGAGCATCAAGAAGCAAATTCAAAACACACTTAAGTCTAACCCACTTCCTATGAATAGGAATATTTTAAATAAACAAGTCATGAAAGCACAAAGCAACTTTCAAAGGAAAGCAAAACAAGTGCAACTTCAGAATTTTCAACATAAAGAGGGGAAACTTAATATTTTTGAGATGCATAACACCATGTTTCCCTCTCTCATAATAACTTTCAGTAGCATCATGAACAAAACTAACAATATAACTATCACATAAAACATTCTTATCATGAGCCATATGCATAAAATGATTATTACTCTCCACATAAGAATAGCCATTCTTATTAATTGTAGTGGGAGCAAATTCAACAAAATAGCTATCATTAATATTCTCATCACCATAATCATCAAATATAGGAGGGATATTGTAATCACAATTAACTTTCTTCTCAATAATAATTGGACTGAAAATATCATATTCATCATTGTAATCATCATAAATTGGAGGTTTGGTATCATCATAAGCAATAGAATAGCTATCTTCCAAAGCTGGGGGACTAAAAAGATCACTTTCATAAAAAAATAGCTTCCCCAAGCTTAGACTTTTCCATAGCATTAGCAATAATGGTGTCCAAAGAATTCATACTAATAACATTGCTATTAGCATGCAAATAAAGCTCCATAGGTTTTTTAATGTTATCTTCAAACACTTCATGTCCTAACTCAAAAATAAACACTATAAAGCTCACTAATTTTGTTGTTGTTTTCCATAAATCCTAACTAGTGAAAACAAGAAACAAAAAGACAAAATTGCAGAATCTAAAGGAAATAACTTCGAGCACTCACACCGGAGGATGTGAGTACCTTTTACCTTACCTCCCCGCAACGGCGCCAGAAAATAGCTTGATGTCTACGCACTTCTATTTTTGTAGACAGTTGTTGGGCCTCCAAGTGCAGAGGTTTGTAGAATAGCAGCAAGTTTCCCTTCAGTGGATTACCCAAGGTTTATCGAACTCAGGGAGGAAGTGGTCAAAGGTATCCCTCTCAAGCAATCCTGCAATCAAGATACAAGAAGTCCCTTGTGTCCCCAACACACCTAATACACTTGTCAGGTGTATAGGTGCACTAGTTCGGCGAAGAGATAGTGAAATACAAGCGGTAACAGTGCCAGAAAATAGCTTCGATGGATCTTGACGGTGAGGTAAAGACTGGAAGCAAGCAAACATGCAACAGATCTAGATGCAAACGGTGTTTCATTGTTTAGAAACAAGGCCTAGGGATCATACTTTCACTAGTGAACACTCTCTCATATAAATATCCTCTCTTCATGGTACTAATCTTAAATACTCTCCGATTGGACACTCTAATCCACAGCAGGGCCTTACCCAATCTAGATAACCCCACACTGTCACCTTGAGCGCTAGATGGTCCCAACAAATACCACAATTTCATAGAGACATCCAACTCCAAATATAACTCATAACAAATATTCAATCTAGCCAAAGTGCCACACACGGCATGCACGCTGTCACTTACACACGCGGGGAAAAGCATAGATCTATTAAAGCACAAAGCGTATTTATGTAGACTCAAACCTAAGTGCCACCATGGCGTGCATGTTGTCACTTTCGCACACATGGGGAGAGCAGAGATCTATTGAAGCACTTGAGTATCAAGGTAGATCTACTTGAGTACAAGGCTCATGACCACAACAAGATCATGCATAGAGAGAGATGAACACATAGCTACCGGTAGATCCCTTAGCCTCGAGGAAGAACTACTCCCTCCTCATCATGGAAAACATCAACGATGATGAAGATGTCGATGGAGATCGATGGAGATGGCTCCGGGGGCACTTCCCCGTCCCGGCAGGGTGCCGAAACAAAGACTTTCTGTCCCCCGAATCTCCCTTTCGGTGGTGGCGGCGCTACGAAGGTTTTCGTGGATTTATTTTGGATTCCCTAGGGTTTTTGGATCGGAGGCTTCTTATAGGCGTAGGAATCAAGGTCGGTGGGGGTCCAGGAGGCCCACACCCCTATGGGCGCCTCTAGGGCTTGCCCGCGCCTAGGGGTGCGACCACCCTGTGGCCCCCCTCCGGCTCTGCTTCGTGGTTCTGTGTTGCTCCGGGAAAAATAATAACTTTGGCTTTTGTCCCGTCCAGTTCCAAGAATATTGATTTTCTGTCTTTCTAGAACCAAAAACAGAAAAAAAAATAGGCAACTGGCACTATGGGATCTTGTTAATAGGTTAGTTCCAGAAAAGATATAAAAACACCTCAAAGTGTAGAAAAATCAAAGCAAAGTAGATACAAAACAATCATGGAGCATAAAAAATTATAGATACGTTTCCGACGTATCAATATGCTAGTTAATGCCTTAGGAACTAAACATGCTTATGGAATTAGAACTAGGAGTGGTATAGCTACTCAAGATCCTTTATATCCTGAAGGACACCCTAAAAGAATTGAGCAGGACTCTCAACAAGGTGAGAGTAGTGGTAGTCCTAGTAAGAGAAAGAAAAAGAAACATAAGATAGTTGAGGAATCACTTGAACCTGTTGTAGATCCTAATAGTATATCTGTCTCTGATGCTGAAACTGAGAGTGGTAATAATAATGATGCTCCTGATAAGGAGGAAGATGAGGAAGAACCTGAGAAACAAACTAAGAACACTAGGTACACTAAGAAATATTTTATTGCTAATAAACATGGTAAAGAGAGAGAACCTTGGGTGCAAAAACCTATGCCTTTTCCAGGTAAGAAACACAAGTCAAAGGAGGAAGAACATTACAACAAGTTTTGTGAGTGGATGAAACCTTTATTTTTGTAAATTCCTTTGACTGATGCAATTAAATTGCTTCCTTATTCAAAGTATATGAAGGATATTGTCTGTAATAAAAGGAAGATTCCTAATGAGGAGATTTCTACTTTGCTTGCTAATTACTCCATCAATGGTAAGGTTCCAAAGAAACTTGGTGATCCAGGTATACCAAATATTTCTTGCTCTATTAAGAACAATTATGATAGAACTGCTTTATGTGATTTGGGAGCTGGAGTTAGTGTTATGCCTTTTTCTCTCTACAAGAGACTCCAGCTAGAAAAATTGATACCAACTGATATATCTTTGCAAATGGTTGATAAGTCAACTACTATTCCTGTTGGTATATGTGAGGATGTTCCTGTTCAAGTGGCTCATAATTGCTTCGTTTTGACTGATTTTGTTGTGCTTGAAATGCCTGAAGATGATAATATGTCCATTATTCTTGGGAGACCTTTTCTTAATACTGCAGGTGCTATCATTAATTGCAATCAAGAAAAGTAACATTCAATATTGATGACAAAGAGCATACTGTTTATTTCCCCAAGAAGGTTGTTAGAAGCTATTGCCTGAATTCCATTGAAAATATTGAGAGCAACAAGGTTGGAGAAATATATTGTCCCATTCCACAAGAAAATTTTGAAACTATTATGATTGGGACCATTGCTATCAAATACGAGGTAACATAATCTCCTTGTGGATTACAAAGTTTTGTTTCATATAAGATTGTTTTGGTAACAAGACTTGATCAACCTTGTTAACAAAAGGATTTTAATGAACAAAATAATGTTTTCACTGTGGTTATACTTGCTTTATTTTACTTTTCTCCTTCCTAGTCTTTGCCTTTCTTTTGCTAGCTTTGGTTTTGCTAGCTGTTTGCTTGTTAGTTTGCCTTAGAGCTCATGTAGTTTGGATTTTGGTTTGCTTTTGCTTCTTCTGAAAAAACCGTTTCTGCGAGAAAATCAATTTTCATACCCTGAAAATTGGCCAAAAATAAAGTTTCCCGAAAAATCCCAGAAAATTCAAAATAATTTTTTCCTCGAAAAAAGGGGCAGAGGGACACCTGAAGTGACCCAGGGATCCACCCCAGGACACCACACCCATGGTAGGCGCGACCTACCTTTGGGTGGCGCCTAGGGGGGTCTGGCCCACCCGGGGCCCTTCAAGGTGCCCCCTCACAGCCATCTTCTTTATCTCTCCCTAAAAACACCGGAAAATTTGCTCAATCTCGAGTTCCTGCTGTTCTTGCTCGCGATTTTCGATCTCCTTGCTCAGCCCATCTTTGCTGTTGATTTTTGGAGGGATTGCTCCTTGGTATGTGCCTCCTCCACTTGTCCAATTAGATTTGTGATTGGTAGATTGTATCTTGAGTATTTTGATGCTATAGGTGACAGGTTGTTTGAGCTTGCATGGTTGTTCTATGCTTAGAGGTTTCATTTTGATGCATGTGTAGCCCTCTAACAAGTTCCTATAGTAGTTGCTCATCATTTATCAACTTGGAAATCACTTGGTTTGATGTTTGTCTAAAAATTTCAGAATAGAGTGGTCATGGATAACCACACATTTGGAGATATATTTGAGGGTGATGCACCTAGAAGGGCAAGGCTTCCAAGATCATCCACTAGTGTCAGGCCCTCATACAATGAGGATCTCATCACTCCGCGATTTGGTGACGAGGGAGATGAGGGGGATGCGCATCCCTCCGCCTTTCCTTCCCAAACCTTCTTGCGGGCTGCTGAGATTCTTGATGATTTTATGACCTTGGTTTGGAGGGATGTTCTAACAAGTCTTATGCAGGATGAGAGCGTGCAATATGCTACGCTCACTAAAACATTTATGGAGAGCTTATCCTTCACTAACAGCTTGTTCCATCCAGATGTTTCTTTCAAAGTTTATGGCAGGTCTTACCATATGACATTGAAGAAATTTTCTGAAGCTCTAGGACTTGGTACAGCTGGGTCAGGAAAGAAGATTCCAGCTCAACCCACTGATTTGTTGGAGCTCTATCGCGGAATAACCAACGATGATAACCGTAGAGCTCAACGGGGAAAGATAAGAAACATTCAGCTTCCAGCCATCAGGTACTTCACTTATTATCTTGCCACTAGTGTTCTTGGTAGGGAGAACACTAGTAATATTTCCAGTTATCATTTGGCTTTCTTAGCTGCTGCGCTCAATAATGAAACCAAGTATAATCTTGGTTCTCTCATTGCTCGTCGCTTAACAGCTAAGGGACCCATTTATGGGGGAGTTATTTCTATGCGTGTTGCTACTGCTTTGGACATTGTCGTTGATCCAAATGATACAGTTTTGGATCCTCAGAGGCTTGATATTGATGCCATGAAGGCGCACCACTTTGTCACTAATGGCTCTACCCTTGAGAACTTGGTCTATAAAATGTTGTTTATTGACAGGGAAGAGAGAGATCCCTCTCCCCCAAACCAATTTGTTCAGTATTTCTCAGGGACCTTTGTCACGCTCCAAGGAGGAGATGGATGAGATGTTGCGCTCTCTTGCCTTCCATGGGCACTATCACGAGGAATCGCCCTCTTACGACCCCTCGGTACACTACACAGGGGAGTCCTCGAGCTCGTACCAGGACGAGGGAGCCTCCTCGTCATACTACGGAGGTGCACCTACTTAGGCACCATGGGATTGAGCCCCACTTAGGCCAAAAGCCCAAGCTTTGGGGGAGGTATGCCGACATCACACTCATCTATATATCATGTTCAGTCGGTTCTTTGTATATCCATTATTTCACTTTCTTTTTGGTTCTTGTTGCTTCTTTCTCAAAAACACAAAAAATACCAAAAATATTTTCGTTGTTTCTCTTGGTTTGTTTCTTTGCTTTGGTTTGCTTTAAAAGAAAAATCCAAAAAGATTGTGCTTTGCTTGGTTTGTTCTTGCTTTGTTGGCTTCTTTAAAAAATCAAAAACACCAAAAATATTTGTTGTTCTTCTTTGGTTTTGTGAGTTCTTTGCAGGGTTCATCCGTTCACAGTGGATTTTGGTTTCATGTTAATTATTCAAGTCACACAAATGAAGGGCAATAATGTTGCTTTCATAAATGGTGAAGTATCATGTAGTAAAATACACAATGCATTCCCCTAGGCCCATAAATGGTGAAGTATCATGTAGTCTACGTTCACATGACACCACTAGAAGAATATCACCACAACTTAAATACTAAACCATTGAATAATAACTCAACATAAATCCACTACTAACAACATGACTTCTCCCATGTACTCAAGAACTAAACGAACTACTCACAAGACATCATATGGATCAAGATCAAAGATGATATGGTGATGGATAACAATCTGAACATAAATAATAATCCAATGGTTCCACTCACAAGCATCAACTACAATAGTAATCAACACCGGGAAAGTTTCCCCTAAGAACTATGCAAGTATTCAACACAATTGTTACAGCGGGATGGAGTGGTGATGATGGTGCTGGTGGAGATGATGGTGTGGATGATGATGATGATCCCGATGAAGTCTAGCTTGATGATGGCGTTGATGGCGATGATCTCCCCTCTCCGGGAAGGAATTTCCCCAGCAGAAATCTATCTGCCGGAGAGCTCTTTCTCTCTCGATGTTTTCCGCCCCGCAGAGGCGGCGAAATCTTTCTGTGGTCGCTCCCTGTGTTTTAGGGTTTCAAGGAGAAGATATAGACGAGAGGGCGGAGCCAGAGGTGGGCCAGGTGGGCCCCACCCCTTGTAGGCGCGGGGTAGGGGTGGCCCGCGCTTGGGGTGTGTGGGCCCCCTGTGGCCCATCTCCACCTCCCCTTCTGGCTTCCTTCGTCTTCTGGGAAAATATGATTTTTCGTAATTTTTCTGGTATTCTTTTTATCTACGCGAAATTGCATCGAAACACCTCTTTTTCCATCAGAATCCTGACTTCGGCAGTTCATCCTCCAAGAATCATCCAACATGCAAAAACAGATGAAAAGACATAAGTAACACCTCTTATTATGAAATATATCAATGAATAGAGGCAAATTATGATATAGAATGGTGATGAAAATTGGACGTATCATGTACTAGCAGAAACAATTCAAAGATAATAGTTTCATATAAATGTAGAATAAATCTGGAGCCTCATAGGTTTTTTGGAGATGGAGTTGGCGAACCAAAGTACCAAGCACAACCTATATTGTTCGTGTACATTGCCTCATGTTCACTAACCCATTCCTAAAAAAATCTAACACAATCAAATGTGTCTCCCTTACACTCTTTTCAGACAAATTTGAATCATGGGCCTTAGTAAAAAAATTAAATATAATATATACACTATGTAATACATATATGCATGGTGTGTATCGAAAACAATACTCTGGTAACAACAATTACTAAGACTCTTAAAATCAAATATGTTATAGATCAATTAAATCTATAGCACAAGAAGAACCGTATGAAAAACAATAACCAAAGGTAAAATTACTAGATGGCAGATCAATAGATCTAATCAAATCTATAAAACAATCGATCGTTCAAAACTGTATATTTTAATATGTACAGCAAGAAGGCGGCAGAGTAAAAGAAACCTTATGTATAAATAGTGAAATCTATGACCGCGAATAGAGAAGCAAAGTAGTACCTCGAATGCCTCATCGGAGACCTCCTCGAACTCATCTCTCTCCTTGACTACTTCGAGGAAGGGGTTGATGATGATGTGGGCATAGTTATCGTCTTCCGCTGGGTCAAAGAAGCCGCCTCCGCCTTCATGCCCCTCATCCAGATCTACCGCTGGCACCATGAAATTATCGTTCACCTGCTGCTCAACGATGACGGCGACTGGCTAGACAGAGTTCGAAGCATCATCGATGGTGCGACGACGAGCGGCGTGTATGACAGGAGAAGCTAGACCCGCCACATTAGCAACGAACCGAGCCATCTACTAATGTGGATGAAAATGGCTTTACCCCTGGCTTGCCTTCATTGGTACACTTTATGGCACAGTTAGGGGAGGGTGGTGCTATGGAAGGAGCTTTTGCACGCGCAAAGTTGTAGATTGGGGTTTTCTGACAGATTGGGGAAGACGCTCCTGGAAGAGACGATGAGGCTAAGAAAGTTTATATACGCGGGGACGGTTGATTTCCCTGAAGTGGACACGTGGGTGTGGACGTGTGGATGGTGGATTTGTGCATGATCTTCACTTTATAATTGTATTTTAACAACATATACATGTGCATGCTACCTCGAAAACATGTAAGAAGCCAGTTTTCAAGATAGGTGGAATAAAGGTCCGTCTTAGTAGGCCCCTGGAGGCGGTTAATATTTATAAACGATTGCGGTTCAAATTTCTAGGTAGATGGTTACTATTTACCTTTGTATCATGATTCCTTTAGACATGTTTTATTTTAAAGATCGGCTAAGGAGAAAGTAGTGCTAGATACGACATTGCTTTATAATCGTCTCAGGCTACTATTAGAAACGATCACGATATAAAGATCGCCTGAGGTTGCTGAATACAGTTGGATGTTTCTATATTAGGGGTAAACCATCTCTAACGAGTTTGTACTAGTGCGGACACCGAGCTATGACGAGGGCGCAACAAGCTATAGCAATAGCTAGAGAGAAGAGCGGAAATACCACACCGGATTTCGTAAGCCGCCGCCGCCTCTCCCCCTTCCTCTCTGCTGCCGGAGGGGCCGGTGGGCAAATCCCAGGCGCCCCAAGGAGTGTGGTGGCGGGGATCCCTCTCCCTTGGCTGGTGGTGCGGCACGGGCCATTGTCGCCGGGAGTGCGGGCTGCCGCCGGCGTGGCAGGCATAGGTGGAGGCTGGTGGTGGGCGCCATGGCAGATGGCGGCGATGGGATGACCGGTGGAGCTTTGGTGGGTGTGGTTTCCTGGTTCTTGGTCTAGATGCGCTCGCTCCGGCATCCGATTTTTGGATTTTGGAGGGACTACACGGGTCGCTTGGCGCCAGGTTGCGGTCAAGCCGGCTCGGGCTGCCTACTCCTCTACCGGCTCTGTCGATGTACTCCATAAGTGCGATCATGCCGAGAGATTGCTGGATCGGATGGAATTCAGTCGTATGCATTCATATTTTACTCTGACCATTTGGTTTCAAAGGATGTGATTCAAAGCTTTGTTGGCTGTTAAGATCATGGGGCATGTTCTCGTTCCATGGTGCTGACGAAGAATGTCATGGAGACCAAAGATCTGTGGACTCACAATAGGGGTTCGAGTCTGGATGGTGATGAGGAATTGGCTTGGTGATTCGTGACTTGGAGCAGTGGCATGCAAGTTGGGGCGGTTGTACAAAAGAGGTTCACAGTTCTATCTTTCAGGGTGAAAACCTAGGGTATGGCCTTAATTGGTTGTGCCTGGAAATGACCTTGTTAAAGGCAGACTTTCTTTAAGGTGAAAACCTAAGATCTTTGATCGGACGATGACGGTGTTTGTGCATTGTTCCCTTTTTAGAGACGTCGTTTTTTGAGAAACTAGACTTCTTGTGCTGTCTTGGTGGTGGTAGTAATGCTATTCTAATAAATGAGTTACTGTAACGAGACTATTTTTAATTATTTTTTCTTTTTAAGTTGTGTGTATCCGTATGGCCGCTAGGTATGCCTAGACATGGGCAGCCCGAAAAAATCCCGATAGGCCGGGCTTTTCAGGCCCGCGGGTCGGCCTTGGGCAGTAGATTTGAGGCTCGGGCTCGGGCCAAAGGAAATGGAAAAATAGGAAAGGGCCCGGCCTAAGGCCCGATGGCCCGACGGAATATATGTGCATGGCGGGCCAGGCTCAGGCTTAGTTTTTAGGCCCGACAGCCGGGCCGGGCCAGGCTCGGGCCTGAGATTTGCACGGGCGAGATTTGTCAGGCCCGACCGGCCCGGTAAATGGCTAGATCTACCGCTAGCGCAATGCGTTGTTGCAGAGGCTGGATATAATTGATATCTTTTAATATATGCTCCTTCAAAAAAAGGATTAATTAGATAGACGCCACTCCAATTTCCGGCTATTTGAGAAATGCCACTGCAATTTTTATCTTTAGAAAAAAGCCACTACAATTTTGTGTACAGTCGATAGATATCATTACATGCATTTAAGCCCATATACTGGCCAATATACACTCATATTTCTATCATATATACGTATATATGTTTGGGTCCACCAAAATTAGGCTTAAATAGGATAAATCATTGATAAAATTATAACCAATTATAACTGGAAAAGTAAAAACATAGCTTCTAGCTAATTTTCCAATAAATACGTACATGTGACATGCATAAAGAAACATCAAATGGCCATCACAAAATGATTTTCTAATCACACGCATATATCCATAAGTCTAATTACGAGAGGGGATGAAGAAAGGTGTTTTTTTTAATCTAGTTTGGGCTAGTACTTTGGAAGCAAGGAGGAAGAAAGGTATTTTTTTTTTTGGATTGGTTGTGTTAATCCAGTACTCACCTGATTCTCTAGGCCCTACCATCTAGACGTACGTACCAAAAAAATATTTATGTAATTGGCCAATATATGAGGTTAAATGCATGTAATGACATCTATCATATATACACAAAATTGCAATGGCGTTTTTCTAAAAATGAAAGTTGCGGTGGTATTTCTTAAATAGCCTGAAATTGGAGTGGTATCTATCTAATTGTCCCTTAAAAAAAAGCAATAGCTAGACAGAAAAGTCCATGAGGCAGGAGTACTCGGAGGAACCACCGTTTCGCCGTCTGCATCGTATTCCCAAACACGCACTGACAGCGGTACGAGCGCTGCGCCTGCGCCCCCCTCCTTTCCGGATCTGCTCTAGCTCTAGCTCCCCGCCCCTCCTCGTGTAGTCTGCATGCATGCCACTGTGCGTGATGAGCCGAGCTTGAACCCGGCCGGAAAGCAGAGCCAGTGCCAATGGGATGGAGAAAACGATGAGCGGTGTCCAAGTACGCCGCACGTACTCCACTGCACTACGAGCACGCCGTGCACCTGCGCGTACCTGCGATGTTGCGTTCGGCTTTGCCGAAGTAGCAAAAGCTGGTGCGTGCATGCATGTGCCAGCTACAGAGACCTACTACGTTTTTGTGGCATGGCCAAGGCAGTGGTTATTTGCATGCATGAGGTAGGGGCGTTGCTGCTGGGTTCGTTGCTCGCTAGGGGTGTCGGTGTCGGTGGCTTTCCCTCCAGGGCTGTCGCTCACCATTCGTTGCTCGTTTTATATATTGTGGCTGCAAGCCAGAGTAAGTAGGCCAAGAACACATTGTTGGATAAATAAGAAATATTTTGATGATTGAATTTAGAATATAAAGCAATAAAGCATGACTCGGCAGCAACTACAATTAATCAACATAAACAGTAGGAGTACAAACACAATAACATCTGTAGTATTAGATCGGATCACGGTGTATGTATGGATCATTGTAGGTGAAGCGGTTGTGGTTGCAGTAGAGAGCCGATGAAAAAAGCGAAGCCTAGCCGCAACCGCCCTGGGTAGACGAGCCGTATCGAAGATCACAAGCAGTTGCGCGGAGCGCTTCCCAAAACCCTCGTGCTAGCTCTCTCACCCCGTACCCGTACATGATCGTACCGGCGTGTGGTTCTAAAAACCCGCTCTTCCGTTCGCCGAAACTGTGGATAGGATAGACTACGATGGCGGAGCCAATAATAGAGCTAGCAAAACCTCGACGTCACATTATACTAGTATAGAACAGCTCATGGAAAACCCTAACGGACCGGAAGCTTGGCTCGAGGCTGATTCCGCAAACCGCGAAGCGCGTGTGTTATGACGAGACGAGGACGAGGAGGAGGAGGAATGCACTTGTAGTACATCAATTCTGACTCACTTACCAAGTGGTGAAACACTCCACTTGATGAGATGCACTAGTAGAAAACATGCTATCCGTTCGTGCCTCCTAACAGCATTAGTCCCGGTTGGCACGCGTCCCGGTTCGAGCGGGCACGGTGGCCGAAGGCATCCGTCCCGGTTGGTAAGGGGTCATGCGTCAAACCGGGACTAAAGGTTGGGCGTCAGCCACGTGGCGCCCCAGCCCTCTGCCTCCCCTCTGTTTTTTCTTGGTGGAAGGTATGAGAGGTGTCCTAGTTTTTTTTTCTATGCATGCATTCAAGGTGTTTGATGAAATGTTTGAGTGAATGATCCCGTTCAATTTCTCATAGAACAAAAATATAGAAGGTGTCCGAGATGCACTTGAGCTTTCTCCTTTTTATTTCCCTCGATCGAGGTTAGCAATCTTATCTTTTCTCTGTCATTGATACAATGCATGTGTCGATGTGAATTGGTCATTTCACTATTTATGATGTCCTGTTTTTGATAAACTTACTTATATGATGCAGATGAACGGTCGGGAATGGATGTACGGTGACCGGCGTGTACCCGGGTACATTAAAGGCATGGATAAATTTATCGATGTGGCTACGACAAACAAAGAGAATGGTTTTATACGTTGTCTATGTGTTCAATGTCGGAACAACAAGGAGTACTCTTCCACGAAAATCATTCGCGGCCACCTGATTATGAAAGGTTTCATGCCCAACTATAATTGTTGGACCAAGCACGGGGAAAGAGGAGTTATGATGGAAGACGGTGAAGAAGAAGATGATGATAACAACTATCATCATATGTTTCCTGAATACAGTGATACTGCAATGGAAGACAATGAAGATGAAGGAGGTGAAGAACGGGCATCAGATGAGCCGGCTGATGAACTTGGTAGGGTCATTTCTGATGCAAAGCGAGACCGTGAAACAAAAAATGAGAAGTTGAAGTTAGAGGGCATGTTAGAAGATCACAAAAAATTGTTGTACCCAAATTGTAAAGATGGCAGCACAAAGCTCGGTACCACACTGGAATTGCTGCGATGGAAGGCAGAGTGTGGTCTAACTGACTCCTCATTTGAAAAGATGCTGAAAATAATGAAACCGAAGTTTCCAAAACATAACGAACTTCCCGAGAGTACCTTCGAAGCAAAGAAGACTCTCTGTCCTCTAGGATTAGATGTGCAAAATATACATGCATGCATTAATGACTGCATCCTCTACCGCGGTAAGGAGTATGAGAATTTAGATAAATGCCCGGTATGCAATGCATTGTGGTATAAGATCAGACGAGATGACCCTGGTGATGTTGACGGAGAGTCCCTCCGGAAGAGGGTTCCTGCTAAGGTTATGTGGTATGCTCCTATAATACCAAGGTTGAAACGCATGTTCAGAAACAAAAAGCATGCCAGGTTGTTGCGATGGCACAAAGAATACCGTAAGAAAGACGGGAAGTTGAGACACCCTGCTGATGGGTCACAGTGGAGAAAAATCGAGAGAGACTTCCCAGACTTTGCAGGTGATGCAAGGAATTTATGGTTTGGTCTAAGTACGGATGGCATAAATTCTTTTGGGGAGCGGAGCTGCCGTCACAGCACCTGGCCCGTGACTCTATGTATATACAACCTCCTTGGTTGTGCATGAAGCGTAAGTTCATTATGATGCCAGTGCTTATCCAAGGCCCGAAGAAACCGGGCAACGACATTGATGTGTACCTTAGGCCATTAGTTGAAGAACTCTTACAGCTATGGGGCAAACCAGGTGTACATGCATGGGATGAGAACAAACAGGAGCCATTTGATCTACGAGGGTTGCTTTTCATAACCATCAATGATTGGCCTGCTCTTAGTAACCTTTCAGGACAGACAAACAAGGAATATAAGGCATGCACGCTCTGTTTAGATAAGACTGAAGGTACATATTTTCATAAATGCAAGAAGGTTGTGTACCTGGCGAATCGACGATTTCTTCCGACCAATCATCCCGTAAGAAAGAAAGGCAAGCATTTCAAAGGTGAGGCAGATCACCAGAAGAAGCTTGAACTCCCTGCTGGTGATGATGTATTTGGTATGGTCAAGGACATAGAAGTAATCTTTGGAAAGGGTCCCGACGGTCAATCAGTTCCAAACGACGTCGCTACAGGACATGCACCCATGTGGAAGAAGAAATCTATATTTTGGGAGCTGCCATATTGGAAAGTCCTACGTGTCCGCTCTTCAATCGACGTGATGCACGTGACGAAAAATCTTTGCGTGAACCTGCTAGGATTCCTAGGCGTGTATGGGAAGACAAAAGATACACCAGAAGCACGGGAGGACCAACAAATTATGAAAGACCCAAAGAACATGCATACTGTTGGAGATATGCCCTAGAGGCAATAATAAATGTAGTTATTATTATATCTTTGTGTTTATGATAAATGTTTACATTCATGCTATAATAGTATTAACAAGGAAACATTGATACTTGTGTGATTTGTAAACTTAATTTGAAGTCCCTAGTATAGCCTCTATACTTTACTAGCTTGTTGGTTGATAGATGATTGTGGTTTCCCTATCATGAACATTGAGATGTTATCAACAACAAGATCATATCATTAGGAGAATGATATGGTGGACATACTCCTATAGATAAGCGTAGCATAAAGATCAAGTCATTTCAATAGTTCAATTGCTATATGCTTTCTGATACATAGTAACCTAATTCCTTCGACCATGAGATCATGCATATCACCTTTACCGGATGAATGCTTTGATGACATCAAACACCACACCGTAACTGGGTGGTTATAAAGGTGGCATTGAGTGTTCGGAAAGTATTGGTTGAGACACATGGATCAAGAGTGGGATTTGTCCATCCATATGACGGATAGATATACTCTGGGCCCTCTCGGTGGAATGTCGTCCAATTAGCTTGCAAGCATGTGACTGGCTCACAAGGGATCACATATCACGGGAACGAGAAAAGAGTACTTATCAGTAACGAGGTTGAACTAGGTATGCAGAGATACCGACGATCATAAACCTCGGATAAGTAACATATCGTGAGACAAAGGGAAATTGGTATCGTATGTAATTGGTTCATTCGATCGCAAAGTAATCGTAGAAATATGTGGGAGCCATATGAATTTCCAGATTCCTCTATTGGTTATTGTTCGGAGAAGTGTCTCGATCATGTCCGCATAATTCACGAACCGTAGGGAGACACACTTAAGGATTCGACGTTGTTTGAGTAGTTATGGTATTATGAGAAAGAGACCGAATGTTGTTCGGAGTCTCGGATGGGATCCGGGATATCACGAGGTGTTCCGGAATGGTCCGGAGAATAAGATTCATATAAGGAAAGTCCCGTTTCGGAGTTCGGGAATGATTCCGGTGATTTCATCGGGAATGTTCTAGAAGGTTCCGGATTGTCCGGCACTCCGGGGGGGAAGGGGTACATGAATGTGTCATTACATATTGGAATGATTGCATCATGTACTAAGTGTTCTTTCTGTCCCAAATAAAGGATTAAATTGAATCCTAAAACAGAAAAGTCAAATGTCCAGTTTGAAAGTCAAACGGCTAAAACAAGAAACTGTGGGAAACAAGCAAGAGGAGTTGGGAACCGACTTGGGGGAGGAGTCTCCTCCCCAAGCCGGCGCGCCAACCAAGGCCGACTTGGGGAGGGACTCCCCTCCCCTTGGCCGCACCCTCCACCCATAAAAGGAGGGGCAGGGCCTCCTCCTCTAGACACACAAGTTCCTATCCTCTAATCTCCGGTTTAGAGCCGTTTTGGTTTAGAGCTTCTAATTGCCCTAGCCTTCGGTTTAGAGCCTTCTAATTGGTGTGTCTAATCTCTAGACCACTAATAGTACTCTCTCATACTCCACCATACTCGCTCTGGCTTAAGGCGAAGCCCTGCGGGATCTCCCCTCTACTTCCGGTACCATGCCGTTGTGCTGCCGGAATCGCGAGGAGAGTGCTACAACCTCCGCTGCCTGCTGGAACAAGGGAGAGGAAGGTCTTCGTCGAGTACCGAACGTGTGACCGACTGCGGGAGCGCTGCCGGAACTCAGCACCGGAAGGATCGTCTACACGATCTTGAGATCGGAAAGAGTACGACTACATCACCCACGAGAATCCGCTCTCGTTAAACACTTTGGAATCTTCGAGGGTAAGTTATTCCATCGACTCGTTGCTACAATCTAGTAGATAGATCTTGGCTTGTTTGTTTGTATGCGATAGAAAATTTTTGTTTTCCATGCTACGAACCCCTACAGTGGTATCAGAGCCGTGTCTATATGTAGATCTGTTGCACGAGTAGAACACAATGGTCATTGTGGGCGTTGATGCTTTTATTGTCGATTGCTTCTTGTGTACTTTGCATCTTGCGGTATGTTGGGATGAAGCGGCCCGGGCTAACCTTACATGACATCGTTCATGAGACTTGCTCCACGCTTGACATGCAACTTGTATTGCATAAGTGGCTTTGCGGGTGCCTGTTTCTCCTAGCATAGTTATGATCCAATTTACAACGGGTGATTAACAATACTAGTATCAATGTTGTGGTTCTTGTTCGTAAGTTAGAACGACACTTATTGAAAGCCCCAAACCACGTAAAATATGCAAAGAAAGTAGAGGCGTCTAACTTTGTTTTGCAGGGGTGTGCAGTGATGTGATATGGCCATGATTGAGATTATATTTGATGTATGCAATGTTCCTTATTGTAAGTCGGCAACCGGCAGGAGCCATATGGTTGTCTTTAATTTATGTTAAGACCCGCGTGTCTATTCAAAGTAGTTGTAATAGTTGAAGCCGGTGGACGACAATCATGGAGTAGCGTCATTGACCTTGATGCAATGTCGGTGATGATGGAGATCATGTTCGTGCTTGAAGATGGAGATCGGAAGCACAAAGAAGAAAGGCCATATCATATCACATATATATATATTGAATTGCATGTGATGTTAATCCTTTATGCATCTTGTATTGCTTAGTAGACGACGGTAGCATTATAAGATGATCCCTCATGCACATGAATTTCAAGTCATAAAGTGTTCACCCTTAGTTAGCACCGTTGCTAAAGCTTGTTGTTTCGAAGCACCACGTGATGATCGGGTGTGTTAGATTCCGCAAGTGTATACAACGTGAGCAAGCCAGATTTGCTCATGCGGAAACTAAGGTTTGATCTTGACGAGCCTAGCATGTACAGACATGGTCTCGGAACACGGATCACCGAAAGGTAAAGCATGAGTCATATAGTAGATATGATGAACATGATGATTGTTCGCCATTGAAACTATATCAACTCTCGTGATGATCGGTGTTGATGTAGTGGATTTGGTTCGTGTGATCACTAATACAATGTGAGGGATATTGTTTTGAGTGGGAGTTCACCTAGATTAACTTTATTAATTAATTAGAACTCAATTTATCATAATCTTAGTCTAAACTATTGCAAATATGTTGTAGATCAATGGCAGCCCCTACCATCAATTTTAATGCGTTCCTAGAGAAAGAAAAGTTGAAAAACAATGGAAGCAACTTCGCGGATTGGTTCCGCAATTTGAGGATTGTCCTCACAGATGGTAATTTGACCTATGTGCTGGATGCACCACTGGGTGACCCACCTGCAGCTGATGCTCCCGATGAAGTAAAGAATGTTTACCTCGCTCGGAAGAATCAGTACTCCATAGTTCAGTGTGCTATCTTCTATGGTTTGGAATCGGAGCTTCAGAAAAGGTTTGAGGATTCAGACCCATATGATATTGTCGAGGATCTCAAATTGATTTTTGAGACTCATGCGGCAATTGAAAGCTATGAGGCTTCTGAAAAGTTCTTTAACTGCAAGATGGAAGAGGGCAGCTCCGTCAGTGAGCATGTGCTTAAGATGTCTGGGCACGCGAACAAACTTCAAAGCTTGGGTATAGTGGTTCCTAATGCTTTGGGGATTTATCGTGTCCTCCAATCACTACCACCAAGTTACAAGAACTTTGTGACGAACTACAACATGCAGAACATGAACAAAACGTTGCCAGAACTTTTTGCCATGTTGAAATCTGCAGAAGTGGAGATCAAGAAAGAGCACCAAGTGTTGTTGGTCAATAAGACCACCAAATTCAAGAAAGGAAAGTCTAAGCAAAAGGGACACTTCAAGAAGGGTGGTAAGAAAGTTACCACGCCGACGAAGAAGACCAAGGCTGGACCTAAGCCTGATACTGAGTGTTTTTACTGCAAGGGAGAAGGTCACTGGAAGCGGAATTGCCCAAAGTACTTGGCGGATTTGAAGAACGGCAACATCAAGAAGAAAGGTATATCTGATATACATGTTATTGATGTGTATCTCACTAGTACTCGTAGTAGTGCCTGGGTATTTGATACTGGTTCGGTTGCTCATATTTGTAACTCGAAACAGGTGCTGCAGAATAAACGGAAGCTAGCGAAGAACGAGGTGACGATGCGCGTGGGAAATGGATCAAAGGTTGATGTGATCGCGGTCGGCACGCTACCCCTTCATCTACCATCGTGATTAGTTTTATACTTAAATAATTGTTATTTGGTGCCTGCGTTGAGCATGAACATTATATCGGGATCTTGTTTATTGCGAGACGGTTACTTGTTTAAGTCCGAGAATAATGGTTGTTCGATCTATATGAGTAATATGTTTTATGCACATGCACCTTTGATAGATGGTCTATTCTTATTGAATCTCGATAGTGGAAATACACATATCAACAACATTGAGGCTAAACGTTTGAAATCAACCGATAATTCGACCTATATGTGGCACTGTCGTCTTGGTCACATTGGAGTGAAACGTATGAAGAAACTCCATTCCGATGGACTTCTTGAATCACTTGATTTTGAATCACTTGAAAGATGTGAAGCATGTCTGATGGGTAAAATGACTAAGACTCCATTTTCTGGTATGATGGAGCGAGCTACGGACTTATTGGAAATCATACATACCGATGTGTGTGGTCCAATGAGTGTAGCATCGCGCGGTGGTTATCGTTATGTTCTTACCTTCACGGATGACTTGAGTAGATATGGGTATATCTATTTCATGAAACATAAGTCCGAAACTTTCGAGAAGTTTAAGGAGTTTCAAAGTGAGGTAGAGAATCAACGTAACAAGAAGATTAAATTTCTACGTTCTGATCGTGGAGGTGAATATCTAAGTTACGAGTTTGGCGAGCATTTGAAGAAATGCGGAATACTTTCACAATTGACACCGCCGGGAACACCACAGCGTAATGGTGTGTCCGAACGTCGTAATCGAACTCTCTTAGATATGGTTCGTTCTATGATGTCACTTACAGATTTACCGCTATCATTTTGGGGTTATGCATTAGAAACAGCCGCATTCACTTTAAATAGGGCACCATCTAAATCCGTTGAAACGACACCGTATGAATTATGGTTTGGGAAGAAACCTAAATTGTCGTTCCTTAAAGTTTGGGGATGCGAAGCCTATGTAAAGAAGTTACAGCCGGACAAGCTTGAACCCAAAGCGGAAAAATGCGTCTTCATAGGATACCCGAAGGAAACTATTGGGTATACCTTCTATCATAGATCCGAAGGCAAAATCTTCGTTGCCAAGAATGGATCCTTTCTAGAGAAGGAATTTCTCTCGAAAGAAGTGACTGGAAGGAAAGTAGAACTCGACGAGGTTGTCGAACCTTCTCTCGAAATTGCGAGTAGTGCAGCACCGGAAGAAGTTCCTGTGGTGCCTGCACCAATAAGAGAGGAAGCTAGTGATGGTGATCATGAAACTTCGGTTGAAGTTGCTACAGAGCCTCGGAGGTCAACGAGAACTCGTACCACTCCAGATTGGTATGATTCCGTTATGAATGTCATGTTGGTGGACAACACCGATGACCCCGAGACATATGAGGAAGCAATGATGAGCCCAGATTCCAATAAATGGCAAGAAGCCATGAAATCCGAGATTGGATCCATGTACGAAAACCAAGTATGGACTTTGGTGGACTTACCAGATAGCCGGAAGGCTGTCGAGAACAAATGGATTTTCAAGAAGAAAACAGATGCTGATGGTAATGTTACTGTCTATAAAGCTCGACTTGTCGCAAAAGGGTTTCGACAAATTCAAGGAGTTGACTACGATGAGACTTTCTCACCAGTAGCGAAGCTAAAGTCTGTGAGGATTTTGTTAGCAATCGCTGCATATTATGATTATGAGATATGGCAGATGGATGTCAAAACAGCATTCCTCAATGGAGACATTGATGAAGAGTTGTATATGATGCAACCCAAAGGTTTTGTCGATCCTAAAGATGCTAACAAGGTATGCAAACTTCAACGGTCCATCTATGGATTGAAGCAAGCATCCCGAAGTTGGAATCAACGTTTTGATAAGGTAATCAAAAGTTTTGGTTTTATACAAACTTATGGAGAAGCTTGTATTTACAAGAAAGTGAGTGGGAGCTCTGTAGCATTCTTAATACTATATGTGGATGACATATTGTTGATTGGGAATGATGTAGACCTTCTTAATAGTGTCAAAGAATATTTGAATAATAGTTTTTCAATGAAGGATCTTGGCGAAGCAGCTTACATATTAGACATAAAGATTTATAGAGATAGATCGAAACGCCAAATATCATTGTCACAAAGTACATATTTGGACAAAGTTCTAAAGAGGTTTGGAATGGAAGAAAGCAAGAAAGGGTTCTTTCCCATGTTTCCCAATACGACCTTGAGTAAAACTCAAAGTCCGACATCGGCAGAAGATAGAGAAAGGATGAGTAAGACTCCCTATGCCTTAGCCATAGGATCTCTAATGTATGCCATGCTATGTACTAGACCCGACATTGCATATGCTGTTAGTTTAACTAGCAGATATCAAAGTGATCCAGGAGTGGATCATTGGACAGCGGTCAAAAACATCCTTAAGTACTTGAGAAGAACTAAGGATATGGTTCTTTCTTATGGAGGTGATGAACAGCTCGTTGTTAATGGTTACACCGATGCTAGTTGGAACACTGATCCAGATGATTCTAAATCACAATCCGGATACGTATTTATTTTGAATGGTGCAGCAGTTAGCTGGAGGAGTGCAAAGCAAAGCGTTGTGGCGAGATCTTCAAATGAATCGGAATACATGGCTGCTTCGGAGGCTTCACAAGAAGCGATATGGATGAAAGAGTTCATTACAGAGCTGGGTGTGGTTCCTAGTGCGCTGGACCCAATGTCTATCTACTGTGATAACATGGGCGCCATAGCCAATGCGCAAGAACCAAGGTCACACAAGAAGCTGAAGCACATCAAGCTACGTTTTCACGCTATTCGAGAACATATCCAGGATGGGGATATAAAGATTTGCAAAGTACACACAGATCTGAATGTGGCGGATCCGTTGACTAAACCTCTCCCGAGGGAAAAACATGACCAACACCAAACTGCCATGGGTGTTCGGTATATTACCATGTAATCTAGATTAGATGACTCTAGTGCAAGTGGGAGACTGTTGGAGATATGCCCTAGAGGCAATAATAAATGTAGTTATTATTATATCTTTGTGTTTATGATAAATGTTTACATTCATGCTATAATAGTATTAACAAGGAAACATTGATACTTGTGTGATTTGTAAACTTAATTTGAAGTCCCTAGTATAGCCTCTATACTTTACTAGCTTGTTGGTTGATAGATGATTGTGGTTTCCCTATCATGAACATTGAGATGTTATCAACAACAAGATCATATCATTAGGAGAATGATATGGTGGACATACTCCTATAGATAAGCGTAGCATAAAGATCAAGTCATTTCAATAGTTCAATTGCTATATGCTTTCTGATACCTAGTAACCTAATTCCTTCGACCATGAGATCATGCATATCACCTTTACCGGATGAATGCTTTGATGACATCAAACACCACACCATAACTGGGTGGTTATAAAGGTGGCATTGAGTGTTCGGAAAGTATTGGTTGAGACACATGGATCAAGAGTGGGATTTGTCCATCCATATGACAGATAGATATACTCTGGGCCCTCTCGGTGGAATGTCATCCAATTAGCTTGCAAGCATGTGACTGGCTCACAAGGGATCACATATCACGGGAACGAGAAAAGAGTACTTATCAGTAACGAGGTTGAACTAGGTATGCAGAGATACCGACGATCATAAACCTCGGATAAGTAACATATCGTGAGACAAAGGGAAATTGGTATCGTATGTAATTGGTTCATTCGATCACAAAGTAATCGTAGAAATATGTGGGAGCCATATGAATTTCCAGATTCCTCTATTGGTTATTGTTCGAAGAAGTGTCTCGATCATGTCCGCATAATTCACGAACTGTAGGGAGACACACTTAAGGATTCGACGTTGTTTGAGTAGTTATGGTATTATGAGAAAGAGACCGAATGTTGTTCGGAGTCTCGGATGGGATCCGGGATATCACGAGGTGTTCCGGAATGGTCCGGAGAATAAGATTCATATAAGGAAAGTCCCGTTTCGGAGTTCGGGAATGATTCCGGTGATTTCATCGGGAATGTTCTAGAAGGTTCCGGATTGTCCGGCACTCCGGGGGGGAAGGGGTACATGAATGTGTCATTACATATTGGAATGATTGCATCATGTACTAAGTGTTCTTGCTGTCCCAAATAAAGGATTAAATTGAATCCTAAAACAGAAAAGTCAAATGTCCAGTTTGAAAGTCAAACGGCTAAAACAAGAAACTGTGGGAAACAAGCAAGAGGAGTTGGGAACCGACTTGGGGGAGGAGTCTCCTCCCCAAGCCGGCGCGCCAACCAAGGCCGACTTGGGGAGGGACTCCCCTCCCCTTGGCCGCACCCTCCACCCATAAAAGGAGGGGCAGGGCCTCCTCCTCTAGACACACAAGTTCCTATCCTCTAATCTCCGGTTTAGAGCCGTTTTGGTTTAGAGCTTCTAATTGCCCTAGCCTTCGGTTTAGAGCCTTCTAATTGGTGTGTCTAATCTCTAGACCACTAATAGTACTCTCTCATACTCCACCATACTCGCTCCGGCTTAAGGCGAAGCCCTGCGGGATCTCCCCTCTACTTCCGGTACCACGCCGTTGTGCTGCCGGAATCGCGAGGAGAGTGCTACAACCTCCGCTGCCTGCTGGAACAAGGGAGAGGAAGGTCTTCGTCGAGTACCGAACGTGTGACCGACTGCGGGAGCGCTGCCGGAACGCAGCACCAGAAGGATCGTCTACACGATCTTGAGATCGGAAAGAGTACGACTACATCACCCACGAGAATCCGCTCTCGTTAAACACTTTTGAATCTTCGAGGGTAAGTTATTCCATCGACTCGTTGCTACAATCTAGTAGATACATCTTGGCTTGTTTGTTTGTATGCGATAGAAATTTTTTGTTTTCCATGCTACGAACCCCTACACATACACAGAACAAGACGGATAAAGGGCGTCACTTTAGTCGTGCCAGCTATGCTCTTACCAAAGCAGAGAAGGAAATCTTTTTTTAAGTCCTTTATAGTATCAAGGTGACGTCTGGCTTCTCATCTAATAAAAAGGGGATAATAAATATGGTAGAGAAAAAGTTCCAAAACCTGAAGTCTCATGACTGTCACGTGATTATGACGCAGTTGCTTCCGATTGCATTGAGGGGGCTTCTACCGGAAAATGTTCGAGTACCCATTGTGAAGCTGTGTGCATTCCTCAATGCAATATCTCAGAAGGTAATCAATCCAGATATTCTGCCAAGGTTACAGAAGGATGTGGTACAATGTCTTGATAGTTTTGAGTTGGTGTTCCCACCATCCTTATTCAATATTATGACGCATCTCCTGGTTCACATAGTGGAAGAGATTGCCATTCTCGGTCTTGTATTTCTGCACAATATGTTACCCTTTGAGAGGTTCATGGGAGTCTTAAAGGAATATGTACATAACCGTGCTAGACCAGAAGGAAGCATCTCCAAGGGATATGGAGCAGAGGAGGTCATTGAGTTTTGTGTTGACTTTATTCCTGACCTTAAGCCGATTGGTGTTTGTGACTCGCGGCATGAGGGAAGATTAAGTGGAAAAGGCACACTGGGAAAGAAAGCAATGATATGTAGGGACGGGGATTCTTTCACTAAAGCACACTACATAGTTCTACATAATTCCACCTTGGCAGCTCCGTATATCGAGGAACACAAGAATATTGTACGCTCCAAAAACCCGGGGAAGCATAAATCATGGATTACAGATGAACACATGAAGTCTTTCGGTGGTTGGATGCGGACACATCTATTGAATGACACCACTGTTGGAGATCAGCTATACTTGTTGGCCGCATCACCATCTTCTACTATAGTGAATTTTCAAGGGTACGAAATAAATGGGAATACATTCTACACGATCGCCCAAGATAAAAAGAGCACCAACCAAAATAGTGGTGTCCGCTTTGATGCAACAGACGAAAATGGACAAAAGGACACATACTATGGTTACATAGAGGAGATATGGGAATTAGACTATGGAGTCTCTTTTAAGGTCCCTTTGTTTCGCTGCAAATGGGTCAACCTGAATGGGGAAGGGGTAAAGATAGACCAGTTGTACATAATGACAACAGTGGATCTCAACAATCTTGGTTATAGAGATGAACCATTCGTCCTAGCCAATGATGTGTCTCAGGTTTTCTATGTGAAGGACATGTCCTCCGGACCAAAAAAAGAAAAATATGCAAACGATTACATCATATGATGAGCCAAAGAGTCACATAGTTCTTTCAGGGAAAAGAAACATTGTGGGAATCGAGGACAAGACAGACATGTCAGAAGATTATAGTAAGTTTGATGAAATTCCGCCCTTCACAGTGAAAACCGACCCAAGCATTCCTTTAAGTAAAGAAGATGCTCCATGGTTACGTCTGAAGCGATCATAAGGAAGGACATATGCCAAGAAGTTCATGCTCATATTGTGTAACTCTAGTTCATGTCTGGCCGAGATATCTTATGATGTTTGCAATTTTCCAAATTTAAATAAATGTATTGAGTGTTAGTCCCGGTTTGTGGCTTGACCGGGACTATATGTAGGGGGGCCTTTAGTCCCGATTTTGTAGTCTCGGTTTTTAATATTAATAAATGTCTTGAGTGTTAGTCCCGTTTTGTGGCTGGACCGGGACTAAAGGGGGCCTTTAGTCCCGATTCGTAGAACAACTTCCCCGAACTATTAAGAAGTTGTCCCAATTCATACTTACCATTAAGATCTGATCTCCAAACGCGCGTGGTGACATATTAGGGAGTGCCTCTATGACCAGTTTCTTGGAGATGCCGGAGGACTGGGATCCGACGGCATCTCCCTGAAACTAGTCGTAGTGGTGTCCCTACTCTCGCACACCATCTTGCACCTTGTAACTTCTCTAACTAGATCAATACACCTGGGAGCTAACTAATTTCACATATTAGGGAGTGCCTCTATGACCAGTTTCTTGGAGATGCCAGAGGACTGGGATCCGGCGGCATCTCCCTAAAACTGGTCGTAGTGGAATCCCTGCTCTCAAAAAAAATATTGGAGATGCCTCAATCTGGCTAGAGGACTGGACTCACAAGGATGCCTATTTATAGTACAAGCAGCTCGCCATAGTGTCGACACTTACGACATAATGTCGACACTCACCCCCTATTATTAGTGGTGACTCGTGTTTTGTCCCTGTTGGTGTCTCCAACCAGGACTAAAGGTTCATCTTTAGTCCCGGTTGGTGTCTCCAACCGGGACTAAAGGTTTATCTTTAGTCCCGGTTGGTGACACCATCCGGGACAAGGTACACGCCGCACGACATAATATCGACACACACCCCTATCATTATTGCTGCCTGACCCAGCCTGCCGAAATCCCTCCAACTGGGACTAAAGATGAACCTATCAATGTTGTTGTTCCCATATTATGCATGCATATGGACATTGGTATGGAGAACAATATTGCAGGAGGAAGTTTTCCCTTTCGTCGCACGGAAAAGCCATTTTCCATTTTCCGAGCGCAAAAAATGGTCGTTTTATGAAGTAACCACCAAAATGCTGTTTCAAAATGCTACCGTCCCATTTTTCTAAAATTCTAGACCACCTTACATGGACTATCTCCCAACCGGGACATCTCAACCCTTTTCTTCCATCCCGGGTAAAAAGGACAAATGTCTGCCGAATCGGTAGGAAGTGGGTCTGATTTGTACTACAGGTACATGATCTAACGCTCGTGATTTTTTGAAAAAATCATTTTTAGACTCGCAATATGTGGTTTATTCAGAGATCCAATTCAAGTTTTAATGATGCTTGTCCCCTATCTTCATGCACGCCGGTTCGACCATAGTTAGAAATTCAAAAAATTCAAAATGGGCATAAGAAATTCAAAAAAAATCCAAACAATGAAAATCCTTCGCGTGGTGTCATATTATGTGACATAGTTGAAAGGAAAAATACCAAACTTGGTATATTAATCATGTCTCGAAAAAACCTTCAGAAAATGACCTATCATGTTCGAGGTTTCATGGCTTTCGGTCCAAATGACCGATGTTATGTGCTGAATCACGACATAGTTTGTGATGATGTTTTCCTTTTCGTCGCACGGAAAAGCCATTTCCATTTTCCGAGCGCAAAAAACGGGTCGTTTTGTGAAGTAACCACCAAAATGCTGTTTCAGAATGCTACCGTCCTATTTTTCCAAAATACTAGACCACCTTACATGGGATATCTCCCAACCGGGACATCTCAAACCTTTTCGTCCATCCCGGATAAAAAGGACAAATGTCTGCCAAATCGGTAGGAAGTGGGTCCGGTTTGTACTATAGGTACATGATTTAACGCCCGTGATTTTTTGAAAAAAAAATCATTTTTAGACTCGCAATATGTGGTTTATTCAGAGATCCAATGCAATGCAAGTTCTAAATGAGCCATTTTTCTTCTTGCCATTTCTTCTCGCCATTTTTCTTCCCGCCATTTTTCTTCCCGCCATTTCTTCCCGCCATTTCTTCTCGCCATTTTTCTTCCCGCCATTTTTTCCCGCCAGTTCTTCCCGCCATTTTTTCCTGCCAGTTCTTCCCTCCAGTTATATTCCTGCCAGGGTTGGCCTCCATTGTCATTGCACATCTCTAGACTCATATCTGCAACCTCATCACTCTTTCCCATGGCTTCCACCGTAGCACTAACCCCCAGGGAGGCGGAGGCGCTTTGCACCTCAAACTACCCCTACCCGCCGGACTACTGTGTCCCCGTCGGCTGGATGATGAGCGCCGGAGGCGTGCCAGTTCCTCCTGTCCCTCTAGGTGTGGCGCGCCGGATGGCCATCACGAACCACTACTACTTCGAGCTCACGCCGGAGCAGCGGAGGAATCCCAGATGGCATCCCGACTATTTCCCGACTTGGGAAGCCTTCTTTTGAATTATTTTTACTATGACGATGGTGCACCGACGATGGCTCCTGTTGGCTACCTAGTGGATGATATCACACAGATGACACACTGCGAGCTACATGTCAAAGTTGTGAACATATCAATGAAGGTGGCGGTCGGCTATGCCTTACCAATTGGACCCACACCAACTTACCACTGTTGTCCGGTTCCACAGGGCTACGCTGTTGTTGGGGTGGATGAAATCATGCCCAACTTTGAAGTTTTGAAGCTTGACTACCCTGCAGGTGAAGGGGATGTGACTGAACTGAGAGAAGCAACAAACTTCACCATTGTATGGCCAAAGGAATGTATCGTGCTTCCAAATCACACACCAAGGCCATCTTCACCGCCGCCTCACCCGTCTCCAGCGAGGTCGTCGCCGCTGCGGCAGCCATCTTCGTCGCCTCACCCGGCTCCGTCGCCTCACCCGTCTTTGTCGCCTCACCAATCTCCAGCGCATCTATCGCCGCGACAGCCATCGCCGGCGCCTCAGGATAAAAAGCGTAAGCGTACCACCGCTACTCTGCGTCGTGGTAAGCGATTGCCGAAACGTAAACAAGAGACTCTTCCAAAAGTACCAAAGGTTCCTCCCAAGAGAGCTTATGACTGTACTGAAGAGGAGACTACGGCTATCATTGATGCGGAAACGACAGCGTTTTTCGCTAAGCTGAAGCGGCTGAAAGAGCCAGAGTTCTCCAGCACCAAAGAAGAAAAAGCCCGAGTGTTCAAAATGCTAAAGACTCTTCATCAACCCGAGCCAAAGTTGTCATCAGACTATGAGCGTTCTATTCTCAAGTCACATGCGACACAACAAGCCTCGAAGAGCAGTACTGATGTAAGCGAGAAATCTTTTTCCCAGCTCGGAGAACAAGCAAAACAGTCTTGCGCCCATCTCAAGGTGATTTCCCATACCAATGTGGGGTCGAGCAAATATGCGGCCGAAGAGCAGTATGATTCAGAGGTAGTTGCACAATACGGAGAAGCTGCCGCTGCTCAAGGTATGAGTATTACCCAGTACTTATCCCAGTTAGAGTATCTCCCCGTGTGTGAAGTAGCATATAAATACCAGTACATCAAACCTCTAGTCAAACCTGTATTGCAATTTGAGGCATATTTGATGTTGGGCTTTTGGCCCATAACAAATACAAATTCTAAAATTCTCTTTGGCCCATTATCATGGCAGCTCATGTGTGTGCTAGTGATGCCAAAGTTTAGTCCCACATTGCTAGTGGAAGGGGAGTTGGACCACATTATATAGTAGAGTGTTGCACCACTCACTAAGGTGTGAGAAGAAGATAAGCCCTCGCGCAATCCTCCTCCGACGCCGCCCGCCTCGCCTCGCCACGCCACGCCACGCCACGCCTCGCCACGACGCGCGCGCGCCGTGGGTTGCGGGAATCTCGTCGAGCCAAACTTTATTTTTCTCGTTAGAAAAATTAATTGTGTATTAATTATGAGTCATTAATGCGTCATTACGGACGCGTTAATTAACCGGCCGTTTCCATAGCGTGGGCTGGCACTTGGGCTGGTACTGACTCGGTCGTGGACTATTGCCCCACGTCCTACCCAGCCCGCACTATATAGCAGGCAGACGCAAACCGTAGCAGTTGTCAGCAATTAGATTGCATTTGCCTACCTGCGCATTGCCGTTCCATCTCTCCGTGCTGCCCTCTGCTGCTCCATCCCGCCAGCTGCGTGCACGGTCGTCCGGGAGAGCAGGCCTCCGGAACCCCGTCTCTCTGATCCTGCACCGGGAGAGAGGCGATAAGGTTTTTGGGGAGCGTCTAGACGCGACTGCTCAATCTCTTCCTCGACTTTATCGCCATGTTTGACGATGCTTCTGCTGGTGGTGGCTCCACTTCTGTTGCGCCGTTGGTCATACCATCGACGAACTCGTACGTGTTCTTTGTCCTCCTGCTATTTCCTATGATGATCACTAGTATTGCAGTATGCGTAGATGTGCTAGATTTTCACTTGCTTGTATGGTGCATGTCTACTATACGTATGCTAGTTAGTCTTGGAAATTGTTTTGTCATGATTTATACTTGGATTAAATTAATGCGAAAACTGCTAATTATTTCAACAATCCAAAAACCTTATTTTAGGCTGTTTTTGCGTCAAGGCTTTGCCGCTTGTCTGAAATCAAACCCGTTTACGGGTGCGCACTTTAAGAGCTGGCAAACCAAGTGTACCCTCTGGCTGATGGCTCTGGGTATCGGCTGGTAATCCTGAAAGAACGATCACTCCTGAACAGGAGAAGACGTTTAAGGAGACCACCATATTCTTTGTGGGTTGTGTCATAAGCGTCATTGGGGACAAGTTGGTGGATGCATATTTACATATGCGCAATGCCAAAGAATTGTGGGATGCACTCGAAGCAAAATTCGGTGCTACTGATGCTGGCAGTGAACTGTATGCCATGGAGCAGTTTCATGACTATAGGATGGTTGAAAACCGTTCTGTCGTTAAACAGGCTCATGAGATTCATGCATTGCAAAAGAACTTGAGCTCCTGAAGTGTGCGTTGCCCGAAAAATTTGTTGCGGGATGCATCATTGCAAAGCTTCCTCAATCCTGGAGGAGTGTTGCCACTAACCTCAAACACCAGAGGCAAGAGATGTCTGTTGAGAATCTCATTGCGTTTCTGGACCTTGAGGAAAAGGCAAAGGCAAAAGACGCACACCCAAAGGGAGCCGAGGCACCCCAGTCAAGCACCAATGTGGTGCAGAAGAACTTCCACAACAAGTTCAAGGGGAAGACCAAGGCCGTTCGTACTACCAACTTCAAAAAGAATAAGGACAAGTCACAGGATCCCTGCTTTGTGTGCGGCGAGGTTGGACATTGTTCTTTGTTTTCTTCTTATCAGATCACAAGAGATCTCTCCGTCTTGATGGGAAACGGATCGCATGCTTCTGTTCGTGGTGTTGGCACGGTGGATCTGAAGTTTACTTCGGGAAAGATCGTGCAGCTGAAGAACATGCAGCATGTGCCCTCAATAAATAAGAATCTCGTTAGTGGTTCCCTTCTTTGCAAAGAAGGTTTTAAGTTGGTATTTGAGTCCAATAAATTAGTCATCTCTAAGTATGGACAATTTATTGGTAAAGGTTATGAGTGCGGCGGTTTGTTTCGTCTTTCCCTATCAGATTTTGGTAATAAGGTTGTGAACCATATTTGTGCCCCTAGCAATGATACCGATATTTGGCATTCACGACTTTGTCACATTAATTTTGGTTGTATGACGCGGCTAGCTAAGATGAATTTAATTCCGAGTTTCACTTTAGCCAAAGGCTCTAAATGTCAAGAGTGTGTTCAAGCTAAGCAACCGCGCAAGCCTCACAAGCATGTGCAGGAAGGAAGAAACTTGGCACCACTAGAGCTTATACATTCAGATCTTTGTGAGATGAATGGTGTGTTGACCAAAGGTGGAAAGAAATACTTCATGACGTTGATTGATGATTCTACTAGATTTTGCTATGTATATCTTTTGAAAACTAAAGATGAGTCTCTACACCACTTTAAAAACTATAAGGCAGAAGTTGAAAATCAACTTGAGAGAAAGATTAAGAGAGTCCGGTCAGATCGTAGTGGAGAGTATTAGTCTAATGAGTTTGATTTATTTTATGTGGAACATGACATTATTCATGAGAGGACGCCTCCCCATTCTCCCTAATCTAACGGAGTTGCCGAAAGGAAAAATCGTACTCTAACAGACTTGGTTAACGCCATGTTAGGTACTTCGGGTTTATCCAAGGCATGGTGGGGGAGGCTATATTGGTATCATGTCATGTCCTGAATAAAAATCCCACAAAAGACAATGAAACTGCTCCCTATGAATTATGGGAGAAGAGAAAACTAGCACTCTCGTACTTACGTACTTGGGGCTGTTTAGCAAAGGTGAATTTGCCAATTCCCAAAAAGCGTAAACTTGGACCAAAGACCGTAGACTGTGTCTTTCTTGGCTATGCTCATCATAACGTTGGATACAAATTTCTAGTGGTGAAATCTGAGGTACCTGACATGAAGGTCGGTACAATTATGGAGTCTAAGGATGCTACATTCTTTGAGGATATTTTTCCGATGAAAGATATGCCTAGTACATCTAGACAGGAATCTGTTGAAACTCCTGAACCTGCTATTCCAATGGAATATTATGAACGAGCACATGATGGAATTCCTGAGGAGGTAGACAATGAAGTTCCTGTAAGGAACAAGAGATAGAGGATTGCAAAGTCCTTTGGTGATGATTTCATTGTCTATCTCGTGGATGATACTCCCACCTCTATTTTAGAGGCTTATGCATCCCCTGATGCAGACTACTGGAAAGAGGTTGTTTGTAGCGAGATGGATTCCATCATGGCAAACGAAACTTGGGAGATCACTGGTCATCCTTATGGGTGCAAACTTGTAGGATGTAAGTGGGTGTTCAAAAAGACGCTTAGGCCTGATGGTACGATTGAAAAGTTCAAGGCTCGGCTTGTTGCCAAGGGTTATACCCAAAAAGAAGGCGAAGACTTCTTTGATACTTATTCGCCTGTGGCTAGATTGACCACTATTCGAGTTCTACTCTCATTGGCTGCCTCACATGCTCTTATCGTTCATCAAATGGACGTCAAGACAGCTTTTCTTAATGGAGAGTTGGATGAGGAAATTTATATGGATCAGCCAGATGGTTTTGTAGTAGATGGTCAAGAAGACAAGGTGTGCAAGCTATTGAAGTCTTTGTATGAACTGAAACAAACACCTAACCAATGGCATGAGAAGTTTGATCAAAATTTAACATCTGCTGGGTTTTTTGTAAATGAAGCCGACAAATGTGTATACTATCGCCATGGTGGGGGCGAAGGAGTTATACTTTGTTTGTATGTTGATGACATACTGATTTTTGGGAGAAATATGATTGTCATCGAACAGGTCAAGAGTTTCTTGTCTCAAAGTTTTGAAATGAAAGACCTTGGAGAAGCTGATGTTATTCTAAACATTAAGCTGCTGAGAGATGAGAATGGCGGAATTACACTTCTGCAATCTCACTATGTGGAGAAGGTGTTGAGTCGCTTTGGCTACTCAGATTGTACTCCTTCACCGACACCATATGATCCTAGTAAGATGCTTCGAAAGAACAAAAGAACAACTAGAGATCAGCTGAGACACTCTTAGATAATTGGCTCGTTAATGTATTTAGCTAGCGCAACAAGGCCTGACATCGCGTTTGCTGTGAGCAAACTTAGCCGGTTTGTTTCCAATCCAGGAGATGATCATTGGCATGCTCTTGAGAGAGTAATGCGCTATCTAAAGAGTACATCGAGTTATGGTATTCACTATACCGGAGACCCTGCGGTACTTGAAGGGTATAGTGACTCAAATTGGATTTCTGATGCTGATGAGTTGAAAGCCACAAGTGGATATGTATTCACTCATGGTGGTGGCGCTGTTTCATGGAAGTCTTGCAAGCAGACCATCTTAACGAGGTCAACAATGGAAGCAGAACTCACAGCACTAGATACAGCTACTGTCGAAGCAGATTGGCTTCGTGAACTCTTGATTGACTTGCCGGTTGTTGATAAACCTGTGTCGGCTATTCTTATGAACTGCGACAATCAAACTGTGATCATCAAAGTGAGTAGTTCAAAGGATAATATGAAGTCATGAAGACATATAAAGAGAAGATTGGCATCTGTTAGGAAAATGAGAAACTCCGGAGTAATAGCATTGGATTATGTCCAAACAACTAAGAATCTAGCAGATCCTTTCACAAAAGGTCTATCAAGAAATATGATAGATATTGCATCAAAGGAGATGTGTTTGAGACCCACATGAGTTACCATGGTAGTAACCCAACCTATGTGATCGAAGATCCCGTGAATTAGGACATGGGGAAACAAGCCAGTGGCTAACTGGAGGAGAGTAACTTTTATTAACCCACTCCGCTGAAGATGCATTACTCTCACGATCTGTATGGCAGGTTGACTTATTCTTAATGTGTTCATAGGCTTGTATAAGCCAAGATGCTATCCTATAGAGCAGTCTTGAAAGAACGCACCTATGTGAGCCCGACTGCTGGTCACAGTCTATGAGATAGGGTAATCTCTAGGAAGCTCATGAAAAAAGCCAGGAGTGTGACTTATATGCTCCACCCGAGGGGTAGCCTTCAGTAGCCTAGTATCAGTATGACATTAGGTGAAACTCATTTACACAAAACTGACAATTCAAGGCTTAGTCCATTGACCGTTGTTGATGAGCGTAGTCTAATGCTCTAGGTGGAACTTCAACTTAACAGTCTCCACTGAAAAACGCTGGTATATCAAAACAATGATTTGGAACAGAATGGTGTGATGTGCCAATGAGACTTTGTGGGGGATTGTTGGAATTTGAGGCATATTTGATGTTGGGCTTTTGGCCCATAACAAATACAAATTCTGAAATTCTCTTTGGCCCATTATCATGGCAGCTCATGTGTGTGCTAGTGGTGCCAAAGTTTAGTCCCACATTGCTAGTGGAAGGGGAGTTGGACCATCTTATATAGTAGAGTGTTGCACCACTCACTAAAGTGTGAGAAGAAGAGAAGCCCTCGCGCACTCCTCCTCCGACGCCGCCCGCCTCGCCACGCCACGCGCGCGCGCGCGCCGCGGGTTGCGGGAATCTCGCTGAGCCGAACTTTATTTTTCTCGTTGAAAAAATTAATTGTGTATTAATTATGAGTCATTAATGCGTCATTACAAACGCGTTAATTAACCGGCCGTTTACATAGCTTGGGCTGACACTGACTCGGTCGTGGACTGTTGCTCCACGTCCTACCTGACCCGCGCATCGCCGTTCCATCTCTCTGTGCTGCCCTCTGCTACTCCATCCCGCCGGCTGCATGCACGGTCGTCCGGGAGAGCAGGCCTCCGGAACCCCGTCTCTCCGATCCTGCACCGGGAGAGAGGCGATAAGGTTTTTGGGGAGCGTCTAGACGCGACTGCTCAATCTCTTCATTGACTTCATCGCCATGTCTGACGACGCTGCTGGTGGTGGTGGCTCCACTTCTGTTGCTCCGTTGGTCATACCATCGACGGACTCGTACGTGTTCTTTGCCCTCCTGCTATTTCCTATGATGATCACTATTATTACAGTATGTGTAGATGTGCTAGATTTTCACTTGCCTGTATGGTACATGTCTACTATACGTATGCTAGTTAGTCTTGGAAATTGTTTTTCATGATTTATACTTGGATTAAATTAATGCAAAAACTGCTAATTATTTCGACAACCTGATGAGGTAAATAATCTTCCAACAAAAATGCGAATATTGCATAACTGGTACATGCATGCCACAAAGGCCGGGGCTAACTGGATAGTGCTGAGGGTTACAAAAAAACATTATGGGAAAGAAATAGATGACATGATATCCATTGAATTTGATGAACTATTTCAATTATTCAATCAAGACGCCTTGGACAAATCAATCATCAGTCCCTATTGTCTGTAAGTACTAATTCTGTAATTATTTTAGTCTCTAGCTATCTCACCTCGTTTATTGCATGTATATAATCATACTATAATATGCAGAATGAAGATTCTCGAATGCGGCAGAGGACAAATCTATGACATTGAGTTCATTGACCCATATTGGGTTCATCAAGCTAATCTCAAAACAAACCCCCAGGATACGGAGGATAGTATCGTACACGCGTTAAGGTTTCAAGAAACCAGAAAGGAAATATTATTTCCTTACAACTTCGAGTGAGTGTTATTGTCTTGTATACATTTTCTATTTCGCTTACTCGATGTTAAGTATAATAGTTATGCATGCGCATCTTCCACTATATTCTGTTAACCATTCAACTTGACAAAGGGCGTGTACTAGTCATGGACTCGAAACATAAACCCTTGAGCAATGGAAGGACATGCAGATGCTTCTTCAGCGGTAATTCTAATCATTACGACACTATATCGGCAACGTTCGTGAATTTTATGATATCAAGTAATTAATAACTTTTTTTATTAATTTTCTTCGCCGGGCAACGCTTGAAAATAGTTCACCAACAAGGCTAGGGGTGTTGGAAAGAGGAGCTTACATTTCAACCACTAGATGTAAGCACCACTAGCTATATCCGCGCATCTCTTTGATTCTAGTTTTGATACCGTTATTATCATGCTTGATTTTTTTTATTGAACTCTGTTCTCGTAAAGTGCCTGACGCAGAGACCAGGGAACAATTTATGTGGATACTATGTTTGCGAGTTCATCCGTCAGACGTGCTATGAGAAGGGCAGAAATTTAGAGCAACTCACGTACGTAAACAATTTCCATAGTTTTTAATTATCATCAAATTGTGTTTAGTTTCATTCATATAGGTTGACTCCTTTTTTAAATCAGATCGAACGTCTACGAGATGGTCTTCTGCCAAAGGATCGCGTATGAGCAATTCAGGAGAAATTGGCGGGATTCTTGGATGCAGAAGTCCTAAACCTAAAAGGAGAATACTATTGGGGTGTGTATAAATAATAGGGATTGTACAAAGAGCTTATTTTGTATGCAGTGGATGAATTTGATGCGTGTATCGAATGTAATATGTTCGACACTTGGATTTATATTGTTATGATGATCTTGTGTAATATAATGGTTCCTTCATTGATTAGTGCAAAACACTAAATAAATAATAAAACAACATAAATGAATTCTCTGCCGCGACACAAAAAGTGGCCAAAATGCTCCTGTGGCAACAAAAGTTGTCAAAATGAATCCTCTGCCGCGGCAGATAAATGTGTCAAACCTCTGCCGCGGCAGAGGGTTATTTGTCCCGGTTCGTGTTATGAACCGGGACAGTTGCTCCTCCCCCCTCGTCCTCTGCCGCGGCCACGTGTACGCCCATTTGTCCCGGTTGTTGGGGCAACCCAGACTAAAGGTTGGGGCTTTAGTCCCGATTACCCCGTCCCGGTTGGGAAACCGGAACTAAAGCCCCTTACCAACCGGGACACATGGGTCTGCTTTCACTAGTGATGTGGGACCAAACTTAGCTCTCGCTCTTTTGCCACTCATATGTGAGGTGTCACTAGCGTGAGCTGCCACACACGTATGTGGCATTTTTTGAGATTTAACGAAAATCTGAAATTTTCCCTTCTCCGATGGTTAGGCCCCAACTGCACCATTCAATTAACCCGATGATGGAGTGCGTATATATGACTGATCTCGCGCGATGATGGATGCAGGTCGATCGACGCATGCACCAAGCGCGTGCGAGTCGACGTCACAAGCGAGCTACTTGTGGTTTGTAGGCGTTCGCCATCGTATTCACTTCACAGCGTCGACGGCGACCGGTCGAACTGTTGTGTGTTGCAGGATCCGTCGGATCGGTTGGCCACTGACCAATGCGCGGCGGGGGCGCACGTCGCCGTCGGCCACGCTCGTGGTCGCGGCAGGTCCGGCTGCCCGGGACGGGAGGTGCAGCTGCCCGGATCCGTACGAGCGCGCGCGTGAGGCATCTGCCGTGGTGCGAGGGGCGGTGTCTCCTCGGCGCTCGGACGGCGACTGGCGAGCGGCGGGCGCTGGAATTGGAATCAAGATGTGTGTGGCGCGCGAAGCCGACAAGTAGTTCATGCGAGACGCGCCGGTCTGCTTTTAATTTCCTTCTCCAGTTCTGGTGGACTATGTGGTACTACTGCCCGTGTGGCTGGCCTTGGATTGTTGGTCGATGGGATTAACCAGATCGGTGGGTCGATCCATGCATGGGGCCTTGTCAAATTATGGCTGTACGTAATCTCTTCCGGGGGGCTGAGTTTTGTCAGGCGACTGTTTTTGCCTTTATTAGTATTCCTGGATTTTGTCAGGGAGTAGTACTATATATGGGTCTCACACATGTTTTATGTTGCCCAGGACACACATCTCGTTTTTGTTGTAGCAGAACGAAACCATAGAAGCGTATCTTATATATGGCCATCGATTTCTATAAATGTCCATTTGGTTATGAAATAGTACGAATTATTAGACAAGAGATAGATTTGGTAACCTTTTGAAACTACTAATACTCCGTATGCTTTGTGACATGGCAGACTTATTACCGGCGATCGATGCAGCAGTAAGTCCTCGTATGTTTGCTCACCAATCACCGCATGCATGCATGCATGCTGCTGATGCTGCCGATCTTGGTATCATATATCTTTCCTCTCCAGCGCCATTTTTTTCTCGTATGAGCACAGCACAGCTTTGCATCTCGAAAGAGGAGATCGAGGACCACACATATGCTCCATGGGTGCACGTAGCAGCACTGCATCATTAAAGATGAGCATGAATTAATGCATGCATGCAGGGATAGATCGACGGTGGTGGTTCTGATCTCGTCTCTGGGCACTGAAACTGGCCAAGACATGTAGTACATGCATGCAGGGCGATGCAGCAGGGGACTACCTACCTCATCTCTCTGGTAGCTGGAGATGCATGGCCGCCCTCGTCCAGCCTAGCTTGCTGCATGCGTCGATCCCTGCCCCATTATTATGCATGTCACTTTGCACGCAGCTGAGCGCCGCATGATGCCACCGGCGCCGCAGAGCGGAGAAGCTTAGCTTAGCTCAGAGATCAGCAGCGGCATCACACCGATCGATGGCCGGCCGGACCCCGGACTGGCGTTCCTGCCCTGCGCGCTGCCATGCATCGCTACGACTACGAGAGAGGTTCCCGGCGCGCGGTCGGGGACCATTCGAGTGCTTGTACGTACATGATCATCACGGTCGTCACGTATGAACGCGGCGAGATGCGACGCGTTGGAGCGCGTGCGTGTGCATGCGCGTGCCAGGCCAGCAGGCCGGACGACCGGCCGGGGATGGCATCGTGCGTGCGTGCGTCCGTCCGTCGATCTCTCTGACCGGACCACCACTGAATCCGACCATGCGCCGGTATGGTTACAGTGCAGCTAGCCTAGGCCTAGCGCAGGGTATAGCCAGCTAGTACGTGTAGCTGCCTGCGCTGCTTACGTACATGCGTGACACGGTACGTGCAGTGCGGCGGTGCTGCCTGGCTACGCGCCTAGGCCTCGTCAGCCTCCTGCCGTCCTGAGAGTGCCGTCCGCCACGTTTCGCCCGGCAGCGCGGACTGCCCGGCCGCGGCGCATGGCGAGGGCGGGCGCCGCGCGGGGCACGCCGCACGGCGCGGGTATACGGCCGCGAGAACTGCGGGTTTGTCTGTACGGGCCTTCGCTTGTTGCCATGGGCCTTTTATTCCTTTCTTTAAGGGGGGCTTCGCTAAACCGGGCCACACAATCAGATTGTTCCCTTTAGCCCATTTTGATTTGTTGAGACTTCACTAATATCAGAAGCAGATACACCATAGGCCCGTTTTCAGTTTTTCCAACCCCATCACCGTTTTTCTCTGGCCTGGTCCATTAACATGAACAATACATTTTCCGTTTTTTGTAGTTATTAGATTTTGTGTTGGATATGCGTGTGGTTAGGCTTATAGTTAAAAACCACTTTACAACGACATGATATATTCACCAAAGTGGTGAAAAGAGTACTTGATGTATATTGTCGGCTCGTCGGCATAGGCAGTGAGAGATCCTCCGTGATATTGGAAGGCGGACTTTGCTGGGCCATATCCCACCCTAGCTGGAATTACAACTCGTGAGCAAAACGAGTAGCTCGTGACTTGGCTCGACTCGGCTCGAACTCGTTGTCTAGTGACTCGAGCCGAGTTTTACATTTGAGCTTATTTATTCATCCAAGCTCAAGAAACTACTCCAAACTTGGTGAGTTTGGATAGGTAATTTTTATCTAAATTACTCGTTCCGATCCATATTACTTGTCATTAAAATGGATGTATCTAGACATATTTTAGTGCTAGATACATCCATTTCAATAACAAGTAATATGGATCGGAGGGAGTATTATTTTTTATCAGGTTGTCTTCAAGTTGGTGATCGGAGGATCAAACATGACGCGAGCGGGCAGGACACGCCGAACGGCGCGGGTATACGACCGCGCGCGGAAACAGCGGGTCTGCCTGTACGGGCTCTTCAGTTTTTTTTAGAACTCGTACGGGCTCGTTAGTTACCCCTGGGCCTTTTGTCCATTCTTTAGGCATTTTCATTGGTAGACGCTTCATTAGACGTTTAGATGAAAATAAAAAAATATAAGAAAACTGGATTATCACCTAAGCGTTTGGACTCCCAATGCGCGTCGCTTGGATTGAGTCGCTAGGGATAGCTAACGAGCTGGGATGGGCGGCAGAAACTTATGCATAGCGCTCGACGCCTAATAAAACGTCGACGTGAGAAATTATCCCAGAATCAGATGGAATTCAGGCCTAACTACCAGGGAATCTAGCCTAGCGTCCACTCTAAGCGTCTCCATTAAACATGTCCTTAGGAGGTCTTAGCTAACACAGGAGATCAGATAGTTTACCCCTGGCCCCATTTAGACTTCTTGAGTGAGCTCCACAGATATCGGAAACAGATACACGGTGGGCCGAGTTAAATCCATGGTTAGTCATTGAACTTGCTTAGCAAGTTCAGTACGATGACTGTACAATGACAATACGAATTTACGGTCATGGAAGTTGTGTTGGAGCATTACTCATGGTCACCGCTCGCGTCGTAGAGACGTATTTGTTGATGTGGCGAGCTAGGGTCCCACTATCGGTCTCTAACTTATTTTCTTAACAAATCAACCTGGGGGGCCCACTGTCAACCCCATCACCAGCTCTCCTCAACTGTCAACCAAAAAAGAAAATGTACGGGGGGCTTTTCTGAAAATCTGTCATCTCCTGGCTTGGTCGCTCGATACCCACACCGACCCGACGCCAACCCCGATAAAAATCCGGCGCCGCCGCCTTTGGAGCACGCCGGCGTGCTCTCCCGCCTCCCCACTGATCCATTACTCCACTGACTTGATTCTCGCATCGTATGTCCCTCCAGGACGAAGGAATTGACCGGAGAAATGCCAATTGATGTTGTGCTACGCGACTAGATTCAGAAATCCAACAGGAGGGCTCGGCGGCGGGGTCTGACGATGGGGATCCGGCGCAGGGTGACTGGAGAGGAGAACGATGGGCCCGGCAGAGCGCTCACGCGGCGGATAAAGTAAGGACATCCGGGAAAGTCATAGGCGCCGATGTCTTTGTCCGCGCCATGCACTGCCACAATCGGATTGATTCGTTCGTTCATAAAAGTGCATATGTTCTGTTAATTTCTACCTATTTACGATTCATATTGGGTTTGAATGTGGAACCAATTCTTGTGCTGTCGTAGGTTCGTGCGGGTTTCATTTCAATCAATGCTAGAGAACCAGAAAGGACTAGGTAGAACAGCAGGTCGGCTTTCGGGGGCACGCAAGTTGGCCACAACGGCCATATGCTTGCCGGAGAAGAAGATAGTCACGGCACCTGTGGACTATCGGACCGGAGGAAAACGACGACGACAATAGTACTACTCGAATTTTGAAGAGAAGGGCAGATACAAATTGAGGATGATTTCTTCGGTTACATCTATGCGTGCTCCAACAGCAGAAGGTGGCCAAGCAAGTCGTCGAGCTCGAGCGAATCACCTCCGAGAGCCACATCGAGGAGATCATGACCGGAGCTGCGCGCTGCCTAACGCTGGAGCTCTATGAGCAATTAGGGAGGACTGGGGCGTGGTGGCTCTCGCATGGCAAGGGAAGCGCGGTATTTCGCAGGTAAAGGGCGGCGAGAATCTCGCACCGGCGTGGGGAGGCGACGGAGTGCACACCGGCGTGCTCCATCGGCAGCGGCGGATTTTTTCAGCGCCATGGACATGTCTTGGAGGGGAGGGGATAGAGCAGAGACAGGAACAGGAACAGGAACAGTGTGAGGACGATGATTTTGCAAAAAGGCCCTCACATACCAGGTAATTTTCTCTACATGTTAAGTTACCTGACAGTGGGACCTTAGCTCGTCACATCAGCAAATACGTCTCTACGACGCGAGCGGTGACCGTGAGTGATGCTCCAACACAACTTCAATGACCGTAAATTCGTATTGCCGTTGTACAGTGATCGTATTGAATTTGCTAAGCAAGTTCAATGACTAACCATGCATTTAACTCCGGTGGGACTGCTTTCAGTTTCGACTTCTGGCACGGTCCATTAACATAAGATATAGCAAGTACTTCTCTTGGTTTTTATTTGTTACTTTTGGTGTTAAATATGTGTATAATTATACAAGAGTTGAGGGGGCCATCGAAATATTTTACATATTTATGGTCAAAAAGTGCTAGATATATATCTTAGCATTGTGAAATAAGATTGAATTTGTGGGCCATGGACCACCTTTACCTAAACTAAGCCCCACCATTGGAGGGGATGTGTTCGAGTCAAATATAGTAATATGGGTACAACCAGAGGATGAATCCTCCGGCTTGTCCTCAAGGACCGCGTCTCATCCTTTCTGGGTAAATGTGTAAGCAAAAAAGAAAATGCTCATTAGTTTTTTGTTTTTAGAACTCACACTGGCTCATTAGTTACCGCGGGCATTTTGTCTATACCTTAGGAAGGCTTTGCTTAGAGGGCTAGGCGAGTAGATAGTTTCCCTTTCCCCATTTTGACTTCTTGAGGGGGATCCACAAAAATCTGAAATAGATACACCATATGACCGTTTTCAGCTTCGAGTTCTGGCCTAGTCCATTATCATAAACTATAGATCTTATTATTGTTTTTTAGTTCTTAGATTATGTGTTCAATATGTGTATGATTAGGGATATAGTTAAACATCTTATTAGTGAAGGGTTAAGATAGAGAAGGAATCAAAAGATATTATACAAGAGTTTAAGGAGGCAATTTGAAATATTTTACCATCAAGGTTGAGTTTTTATAGGGAATATCAAGGTTGAGTTTGTTGGGGTGCTTCCTATGACCACGAGTAAGCAGTGCCATTAGTTTGAGTCAAATATATGTGTAATCCGAGTGAAGGTATAAACAACACACTTTCATTCTCAGATCCAAACATTACATTCGTTTGAACAACTCCGTGATGTTGATCTTATACCCGCCCGCATAGCCGAGAGACTACACAAATTTCCTTCCACCTATTCTAGAATAAAAACACGGTTATTTTCATGTAAAAATCCCCTCGTTGCTTATGCCCTCATTCTTCGCCACATTTGCTGCCGGTAGTTTTTGCTTGAGTTAAATTCATCGAACGTCATTGAACTTGCTAAGCAAAATCAGTTTGGTCATTGTACAACAGTAATACGAATTTACGGTCACTGAATACGTGACGGAGCATCACACACGATCACCACTCGCGATGTAGAGGTGTATTTCATGATGTGGCACTGAGTAAGACCCGCTGACAAGCTGGGTTGTTTTGCAAGAAGGCCCCTCAAGTAAAATATAGCAACAGCCTGGCCATCCTCGTCTTCCACGGGACACTCCCCACCTCTAGAGCTCGCCGCCGGCTACTCCCCTGCTCTGCGCCCCTCCCCAACCTCTAGAGCTCTCCGCCGGTCACCTTCCCTGCTCCACGAGCTTCTTCTCCCCACAGCCATGGCTCCTCTTCTTTATCATGCCGCAGATCAGCCCAAACGCCCGCGTCGCAAGAGAAATCGAGCAATGGGCACGTCAGGGCAGGGTCTCGTCGGCCTGGGATTCTTCGAGATATGAGTAGAGGCAGAGCAAGGGAGGCCGCTGCCTTCCGCATGCACGCTGTAGCTAACGATCGCCATGTCCTTTCCAGCTCTCCCCGCTCAGCCGTGATGCGCCCCTGATGTCGCCCCCATGGCCGCTGCCTAGCGTCGCTGCTCCAGTCCTTCCCGAGCAAGGCCAATGTACCCAAGTTGTACGCCTCGTCGCTGGGATTCTCCTTGCCGAAGGACGAATCCAAGGGAGCTCTGAAACGATCAAATCGAACTCATCTTCCTGGCAACTGACCGTCGCTCATCGTCGACTAGACATCGCCTCCGCCCAATCCAATCTCACCTACGAACTCCCATGCTCCAGGAATCCCTCCTCCGTCGTCGCCGTCATCTACCTGACGCGCCGGATACTGCTAGGGGGCGCGCAGGCCAATACCGCAAGGGGTGGGCGGAGGCGGATGTTGTATGCCCGAGGACCGCCGCCAACGCGCAAGGGGAGAAGGTGTCGTGTTCGGGGGTCGTGGGGGTGGGGAAATCGTTGGAGTGGTTGGGGACGATTCCAACGCCTACAGCAGGGCCAGGGCCGCTCTGGACTGGTGGTGCATCGTTGTACAATGCGACAGACGGTGGCCTCAGCTGCTCTAGCATGGTGGCATTGACTCTCGCATCGTCTGATGTTCCTCATGGTCCAGCGTCACCACCGGTAGAAGCAGCAACCCCTTCGTGTCCAAAAGTACTTCTGGAGGATGGGGACAGGGACGCATGTGTCCACTATGAGGATGGATGACAGCGGCGACCCACCCGATACGGTGGTCGACCTTCGCCGGATTCTTCGCCGAACGGCTCGTACCGGGATCCACGACGCCGGTGAGGCCCGGGTCTCCAACCTAATGGAGCTCCCGTCGGCGCTTGCCGCCGCTGTGCTCCGCACTTCAGGTGGAGCGCCCGTCTGTTGAGGATGTCATTATTTTTTTCTTGGTCGGGAATTAGAAGCGAGGTTCCGCGAAAGAAAAATATGATCTGAGGGCCCTTTTTGCAAAATGAAACATAATTAGAGGCTGACAGTGGGTCCCAGCTTGCCAGATCATCAAATACACCTCTACATCGCGAGCGGTGACCGCGTGTGACACTCCGGTACGTATTCAGTGACCGTAAATTCGTATTCCTATTGTACAATGACCAAACTGAGTTTGCTTAACAAGTTCAATGATGTCTGATGGATTTAACTCTTTTTGCTTTAACAATCAAGGAGATCCATGTTCTAGTTGTCTCGTGCCGCCGGCTCCTCCAGATAATCAATCATGTTGATGCGTTACATTCACCACCATCTGCGTTGTTGTAACCATTAGTGGCTGAGTGTTTGATCCACAATTTGCAGTATCTCGTATAGAACAAGACCGTACGTACCCCTTCGTCTCCAAGAAACATGAGGAGGCGATTAGGTTTCCATGCCTTCCGTCGCCGGCGATCTGCCCCGTTTCTATGGCGTTCGGGCCATGGAGGCAGGTTGGATTTTGACCTTCGTCAACGGGAGGGCTTTATTTTCCTGTTTTAGGATAAAGGTTTGGTGGGGTGGCGCTCAGGTGGTGGAGGCGGCGTCTTCTCCAATAAAGTCTTCTCAGCTTCAGTCCCATCTCGACGGCAGCCGCGAGAAGCTTGTGGGAGTGGTGTGGTCTCCAGGAAATTTTTCTGGCTGTGGGGGATTTTGGATCGTCAGGTAGCTTCATCGGCAGTTCATCCTTCTTCTTCGTCTCCGGGATGGATGTGGTCTTCTTGATTCATTCGGCGACTTCCCGTCTGCAACTAACAATGTCAGGCCAGCTCTAGGAGGAGCGGCAGAGCGACGCACCGTCGACACGGTCTGAAGGTTGAAGATGAAGGGCGTCTTATTAATTTTGATGTAATTTTCGTTTTTAGGTATTTTGTACGGTTCGCTGTTTCTTTTAATGCCAAAATCCTTATTCATGAAAATGTTTTTTTGGCAGTATCTCGTTACATTCAACAACTAGATGAAAGCGAACATGCAGGTACTAAGTTTGCGCTCATGTGGACGGCTTCATTCCGGGATGAAACCCACCTGGCCATGATTGACTAAAACATAAGAGCATCTCCACTCGTGGGGCGAACCTAAGCCGGAATCGGATCAAACTTTGGCCGGACGGCGCAAGTTTTTGGCCTGGGTATACCCAGTTTCCCACTCGCGTACTCAGACGAGTTCCCAAGTTCAGCTAAAATTTATTAAAGATTGACGAATTTCATTAAGTTGGGCAAATATAGGCAGATTACATCAAATTTAAACTAAACTACTACATAATAAACTTAAAAAAAGTCCTGCCGTGGCCTCCACCGGTGCCTTCGCCGTTCTACAGGCCGAAGTTTCTGTAGAACGTCGTGTAGCCGGAGTCGGCGCGGCCGTCATCCTCGTCGCCGCCGTCGTCGTCGTTGCTCGGCGGCTGGTTCTGGCGGGAGCTCCCCTGGCCTGGGTCACCGGACCTCCACGCCTGGTAGGACGGGCCTTCGTCCTCGTCGTCGTCGAGGACGAACAACGGGGCGCCCTGGTAGGCGATCTGGCGCGCGGACAACGCCCTTCGCCTAGTCGTCCATGGCGTCGATGTACTCCTGGATGTCGTACGACAGCTCCTCTAGCGTCGGCGCCGGAGGGATGGGGATGCTGCCGATGCTTAGCTTCCACCCCGGAGGCATCCGCGTGTCTGGTGGCGCCATATAGCCGGCATCGTGTAGCAGGCGCGTCTCCCAAGCTTGGAGGGTGCGCCGGCCGAAGCCGTTCGCCGACGCGCCGACGCGCCGTCGCCGGGTACCGCTCGGCCATGGCTTTGTGAGAGAGGGTTCGCCGGAGTTCGGGCTTTGTGGCTGGGGGGCTGTGAGAGAGTGTGAAGATCTCCAGCGAGGGGTACGACTTATAAAGGCCGAGGTGGGCGGTGAGGGCGGGAGGGGTGTAGCGGCGAGGACGAGAAAAGGGGAAACAGAGGGAAGTTAGTGACCGCCGGTCCGTCGCGGGAGCCGAGGCGACGGCGGTGGCGCCGTAATTCGGCGACGCGTGGCCGACGCGACGGGCAGTTAATGTCTGGCGGTCGCCGCGTGGTTCCGAGGATGACGACGACTCGACTTCTGTCGCTGACACTGCGGGTCCATGCGCCGTTTCATTTTTTTTCCGTCAAGTTCGCTGCATCCATCGTTCCCAGGACGTACCCGGAAACCTGGGTGCCTGGGTATTCCGGACCAAAATTGGCCCAAATCCAGCCGAAAACAGGTTCCTGGATACGCGACTGGACCAATTTTCGACGCCTGGACCGAATTTCAGCGTCCAAATCGGCATCCTGGATAGACGAGTGAAGATGCTCTAATCTTCAAGGATATGAGAAGCGACAGGTGTGAATAACATAAGAAATTTGCCCACATCTAGCGTGGCTTCGTCCATATCATCAACAAGTCACTTCGTCTTTTTTTTTGCATCATAAATACTGTCGGTGGGCTACAAATATACACTAAGGCCCTGCAACGAAAGAAATTACAGAAAAGCCCCAACAAATAACACAGAGGACCCTGGGAAAAAAGTGAAAAAAGCAACCAGGTTCCTTATCCTCTTCTCCACCGCCGCTTGCAGGGCGCCACCGCCGGCCACCCTTCCTCTCACCGTGGACGCAACCACTTGGGAGAGAGAGGGCGTTGAGCGCCATCGTAGCACCCGAGAAAGGCCTCCATCTTGGAGGTTGAAGAGATGCCCTCGTTGGCATCATCCATGGCTGCCATCTCAGCCAGAGAACGCATCGGCACACCTCGGCCTTCGCGTGATGAAGATCGTCGGGATGCAGCAAAAATCCCAAGATCCTCCAGCCGCTGCAGAACAAGACCCTTCCACTCCTCCTCCCCTCGCCTCCACGGCCGTCCAGAGGGAGTAGAAGATCGAAGATCTGTAGAGCACTGAAGAAGCCAACAAGCCACTCTCTGCTAGGTACCAGGGAAGGCATTCCGCCACGCATCTCCACCTCGCCTCCACGGCCGGCCAGGAGAAGCGGAAACACAGAGCACCTCAGGAAGCAGCTCCCCTCCCCCCCCCCCCCCCCCCCCCCCCCCCCCCGCCACCGCGGCCGGCCAGGAAAGGCGCTGCTCCGCAGCACCACATCACCAACAGAGAGACCACGACCCCTACCTTATTTGCGGAGACAGTGACCACACCCTCGCCGTCGCCCTCCAACCGATGAAGCAGCAACAGCAAGAGGATGCATCCTACACCCGAGATTTGGCCGCGTAGATCCTAGGACCAGCTCCAAACCTCCCATAAGGGGAAAAAACAAAACCTAAAAAACCTACCACTACTGCCGGTGCCTTGCCTCAGCCATCCCTCGACGGCAGCGCTGCCGCGAGAGGCCTCGGTTTGGCCCGGAGAAGGCGACGAAGCTCTCAGAACAGTGTAGCGAAGAGAGAGAAGAGGAAGAGGAAAAAGTGCGTAACAAGTCACTTCGTCAATGAGTAATTTACATGCCATCTTTGCAAAGACCCTTCCCGGCCATAGGGAGACATGCATTTTGCGCCCCGCACCTGTTCTAGCCAACCAACAACGAATTAGAAAGACTACAAACTCATAGCTGGTGTATTAAAAAATAAACTCCCTCTTTCTCAAAATAGATGTCGCAATTTTTTTATAAATTTAGATGTATCTAATACTCTCTCCGTTACAAAAAAATTGACTTGATTTTGCCTAAATTTACATAAATTTCAACTCACTTATTTGCGATGGAGGTAGTATTAAATAGTCTCTAGATACATTCAAATTTAAATCATTTTTCACATCTATTTTGAGATAAAGAGAACAATATATTTGTATTCAAAGAGTCGACGGAACCTTCTGAAACTCGTCACCGGCCATATCAGAGAACCAGCATCAAACAGAACATGTCCTGGCACGAGAAGAACCCAAGGATCATCTCTTTATTGGGCAGATCGGCAAGCCTCACGCCGTGGCCCGTCAGGCGACCCCCTCTGGAGGAAGAGGGAGAAAGCCTGCACATAAACCACGCTCACCCGCCAGCCCACTGGTATTCGGCCCGAGCAAGATGCCTAGCACGTCCCACGCTATAAATAAATAAAAAGTTCATCATATATGGCAAAATCGCACGAGATAGCTTGGCTGAGAATTAGGCTAATTCTTAATTGACTGATAGTCATTCACACCCTATAAATAAAGGCGCCTTTGACTGTGAGTTTAGGGGATTCTACAAGATGCTACTTATTCTCTAGTCTCCGGTTTCAGTTCCGCTTCCCCGGGCCCAGCCTCGAGTGTTTCTTCCACGTGAAAGCTGTGGCAGATGAAGCGTGAGATGGTCATGGTGCCTAGCCGCCGGGATGCTAACCTTAGCGCTTAGGTGGACTCTACGTCAGCCTCTAATTCCAACTTCCGCGGTGTCCCGTATGATCTTGGCTGGGTGACTAGCAACTACTAGTAGTACGGAGTAATTAGTATCCCCGTGGCATTCGTCATGCGTTGATTTTGGGCTTGGTTTATTAGTGTTCTGCTCTTGCAAGTTAACGATTCTTGCGAGGCAAGGGATCAGGAACCATCCAGGCGAACAGAAAAACATGGAAGACACCAATTACTCTCTTCATTCTAGAAAGTATGTTGTAAATTTGTCTAAGTTTAAATAAATTTACATATTTTAGTGTGCATATATATATATATATATATATATATATATATATATATATATATATAAGTTTTAACAAATCTAAGACATCTTTTTAGAACAGATCGGAGGCACGGGATTATCTTTTCATCGCATCCTGTTCAACTCAAGATGGTATTCAATATCTCCAAATTTTAGGACCCCTCGTACTCGCAGACACCTTTTCTACTTTCTGGAAAAGAAAAGCGCCAATTTAGTATATTAACTTGTTTGAAACGAGAGCATTGGTCATGGAATTGTAAAACATGAACAACGGGTCAGAAAGTTGCCTCACGCGAGCGTTTTGGTCACTCCGTGATAGTGGATATTAGTTTGCTGACGTGACGAATTGCTTTTTTACAAATTACTCCTTGAAAATTTATTTCTTCTTATGATTTCTTCTAATGGTATAAGAATTTTATCAAACAGGTTGTCTTCATGTATCCGTGAGCACTGGACCATCAGGCGTCTTCCCCATTGCCACTCCTACCCTTGCCGACCACCCACATCTCTCACCCCTAAAGATTGCCGTAGTGCCAAACTTCCGAAAGTATATCAAGTGGGGATACACATGTACACGCCTAGGCGCACCACAGCTACGATGGAGGAAGGGATGCCATAGGGGCGTACCTAGGTTCAACCAACAGGTGTCCTAGGACACCGGGTCCAAACCCATTTTCTTTGATTATTACATGTATTTAGAGTGAGTGACACCCTCATTTTGAATGAGAAATTATGTATGACATAGTGGAGGACACCGGGTCATTTTCACTCTAGGTCCGCCCCTGGGCGCGAGGTGACGCGAATCCTAAGCATGGCGTCGTCCCGCATCGACTGGCGACAGAACGAAGCCAGATTGTCACCGGAATCAGCGTCGGTGACCACCCGAGGTTGCGGATATGGGGTGCACGGAGGCTCCAGGACACAACGCAAATGGAGGAACGGTGACCCTTGGACCCGTACTTCAACATTCAGCAAGGAGAAGCATGTCGACGAGGTAGAGCTCCTGGGCATTTTGGCCTCGCTCAGGGAGACCTCAAACAGCGGTGCGATGCAACGGTGCAGCGGCGGCATGATTTCATTCTAGCCGTGCTCCGCATGGTTTTCCACCCACGCTGCATGGCTCACCGTTACGGAGTGACCAAAACACCCGCGTGGGTCAAGTTAGCAATTTACAAGTTCATGACAATGCTCTTAATCGTGGCAAGTTCATACACCAAACGGGCGTTTTTCTCTCTCCAGAACCGTGTCGCATATTCGTTCCATCGTTTTGCCGGCGCACGAAACCGACGGCCCGACCAAATTAAAAGCATAGCCTTGTATAGGGCACGTGCCAGCGCAAGGCAGTTCCGTCGCCCATGGGCAGGTCGGAAACTGACACCAGAGTCGCGTCTCGGCCGGCGGCGGGGAAGAACGACCTGGACCTTGACCTCGATCGAGGGCTTCAACGGCGACGGCCGCGCTTCATTTCAAGCAGAACCCTGGTCACTGGACAGATACGTCGTACCGTACGTTCGTGCATGTTTTGAGCGATGAATGTGGTTCCTAGCTTGCTGGGCCTATATACAGTGACATACGCCCTTACAACACTGGTATCGGCTGTTTTAACTTACTTGGATTATCAAATACAGTAAAAATAATTAGAGCTCGATCGGGACATATGAACACGAGTTAATCTTCTTCAAATAATAGAAAATCTTGTTCAAAACAAGAATAGTGAAATTAAACAGAGTGCAACGACCCGGAAATCACACCATATAATCCATCTTTTGGTATGCGCATGCGTCCTGCAGAGAATATTTATACGATTTTGTTGATATGATTCGCAGTTGACCGAAACTCATGATAATCCCAGTATTCAAATCTTACTGTGTTTACAAATAAGATCACGCCTACGACTAATTAAATCAGCCAGGTAAGCAAAACAAAATGAAACAACTGTCCCAGACCTTTCAACACGTCACTGCTGAAGTGCTAATCGCAACAACCTCGTCGTCCAAATCCAATTTTAAGTATAAACAAGGAAACTTTTCAAACATTCCAAACCACTGGAACTCTCCGGAGAGCCGATCGATGACCATCCAATCTTCTTAAACCCCTTTGATCACCATCAACCCTTCATCAAACTTCAAAGCCCTGATCGTCCCCACCTTAATTTCCCCCGCACGACTCCATCACCATTTCCCTCCTCCACGCGGCCACTGTAGTAGCGCCAGCCATGGGCACGCTCGTCGGCCACGTCGCGCCAGGCGCCGGCTTCCTGCTTATCGGGCTATGGCAGCTGTTCAACCACACCCGGCTGTTCGCGCTGCGGCCCGGCTCCTACGCGGCGCCCGTCTGGTTCCCCGTGCGGGGCGTCCGCCACCTCGAGCTCATCCTCGTCATCGCCGGCTCGGCGGCGTCCATCCTGATGGAGCTCGTCGTCGGTCCCGCGAGGCACCAGCCGTTCGACGACGACGGCACCATCCCCTCCGACCACCTCCACAACTTCGAGCACGCGTCCATCTCGCTCGCGCTGCTCGCCTTCGCCGCGGTCGCCATCCACCTAGACAGGGTCCGGGCGCCCATGCGGGACGCCTTGTCGCAGCTGGCCGCCGCGGCCGCGTTCGCGCAGCAGCTGCTCGTCTTCCACCTCCACTCCGCGGACCACATGGGCGTGGAGGGGCAGTTCCACCGGCTGCTGCAGGCCGTCATCGCCGTCACGCTGGCCACCACGCTGCTGGGGATCCCGTGCCCACGGAGCTTCGCCGTGAGCCTGGTCAGGTCGGCCAGCCTCGTGTTCCAGGGCCTCTGGTTCGTCGTCATGGGCGTCATGCTCTGGACGCCGGGGCTGGTCCCCAAAGGATGCTTCATTAACTTCGAGGAAGGACACGAGGTGGTCCGGTGCCGCACCGACGAGGCGCTCCACCGCGCCAAGTCGCTGGTCAACCTGCAGTTCAGCTGGTACCTGACCGCCACCGTGGTGTTCGTCGTCGTGTTCTACCTCCAGGTCAGCAGGATGTACCCCGAGGAGCCGCAGTACTTGCCGCTGGTTAAGGGGAGACGCGCGGACGGCGACATGGATGGTCGGTTCAGCATCGGGGACGATCACGAGGACGATGACGACGAGGATGACCTGGAGGCCGCGAAGCGTAGTTACGGGCACGTGGTCAGCGGCACAAAGCCAATGGAGGTAGAAAGGTAATTGGAGCCGTAATGCCGTATAGGAAAGGAGGAAATGGTTAAGATGCATCGTCGTATATTCCAATGGTTTGTAAAGTGCAAATGGTACAGTTCTTTTACTTTTAGGGATTGGTTTTCATTACTGGACATCGAGAGTTGGCATACAAATTCAGTTTCAAATTATTTGACATGCAAATTAAATACCAGCACACACAAAATTTGGACATCGCGGTATAGCTGACGTTTTGATCGTAGAACAGCATGTTGATGCAACATCACTTCTTGTTGGCTCTTTCCTTTAAATGGTTGATAGATGCCATGTGACTTATGATGTAATCTTTTGTAATTATACAACAGATTGACCGCACTTATCATTTTGTGATTTGCCCACCACATCTCTAGCAGATTCCGCATATTGGCTGGGCAGAAAAATTATCTTTCTAGATATACCATAAAGAGGGCCAAATCGTAAAGAATTTCGCGGTTTCTCGCAACGGCCCGTCCGTCCCGCATATATTCGGGACGGGAGGGCTTGGATGCAGTAAACCGCATCCTCTTCCTCATTGCCCACACGCAGAAGCCCGCCCGACCTCGCGCTGCCGCCGCCAACCAATGCCACATCAGGCCACCCCGCACCCATGTCCGGCCAATTTGGCCGACCGTGGCGGCGTCTCTCCGTGCCACGGCGGGAGCTCGAGGCCGCTCGCCAGCGCTCTGAGGCCGCTCGTGCGCGCGGATATGTCTCCCGCACCCGCGCCACCTCGCCGGCTTGGGACGGCTTCGCGTGGTCCGACCCAGGCCGCAACGACGCGGAGGCGGGCAGCTCTCGCGTGGCCACACCCGCCGTGCTCCGCCTCTAGCTCCAGCGCCCGCCGTCCGAGCTCCGCCTATCATGCCCGCGCGCACGCCCTCTCCGTCGCATGTGGCGCATGTCATCGTCGACTTTGACGACAACGACGACGCGGTCACGGAGGCCGACGACGTCCGCGAGGCGAAATTTAATTCGTTCGGGACGGTTGTCGTTGTCTCTGATGTGTGGGACCGCGCCAAGCGCCACCGCGTAGAGTGGGCGACCGAGCAGCGGCAGATCCGACGTGTGATGCGCCGCTCCCAGCGCGAGCACCAAGCGCGCCTCGACTTCTTCGCCATGAACTACCCCGACGACTCCTCCCCCTACGACGATGACTTCAGCGAGTAGGTGCGGCGCCGCGGGAGCGAGCTCCGGTGAGTAGGTTCGTCGGTAGGGTAAGAACGCGCTAGTGTTTGCGTCGATGCCCAGTGGCATCGATTTGTTGTGTAATTTGTTGATCTATAAAAGATCAAACTATCCGCTATGTATAAACTTGAGATCGATCTAGCGCCAAGCTTTATTTTTGAACGTGAAGTTTTTGATACAGTACCTGTTCTGCACCGATGATTTTCGTACGAGCGTTAGGATATCAGCTAGAGATGCTGAACACTTTGCTCAATTAATGGATAAGTGAATTTTGATGTATAAACTTTTGGTGCGATGAAACCCGGCCTATTTCTTCCGTCAATGTTATGGAATTAAAATTTGAGGCGGGAGCTCCCCGTTTTGAAAAGAAAATTAATCAATGGATAGGCTCATAAGCACGAAAGTTGCTTTTCCTCCACGCCTTGTCCGAAGATTCCCGTCGATTGACCAGCAAACCACCGGTGCCACTCTGCCCCCATTTCCCGTAAAGGATAAACCCTCGTCGATAGCGAGCACGGGAAAACAAAATTTATAAATACGCAGTCAAGTAGTAATCGTTAAGCAATGATCATGTGCACGAAGATCAATCCGGCGGGAGTTGGTAATGGTCGAATCTAATCGAATCGAATTATCACTTAAGCGAGGAGCACGAGGACGATAAACATTTTGGTTTTTCCCACAGGTTAGATATTGCCGACAAATATTTGGTTGTTTTGCTTGTCTGCGCCAACAACCGTTCCACTCGTTGGCCGAACTCAGGCCGAAATCTGGATCTTTTTCCGGCCGGACGGTGCAAGTTTTTGGTCTGGATACGTCCAGTTTCCCACTCGGCTATCCAGGCCGAGTACCTAGACGGACACAAAACGGCTATATATTTGAATCTGCATAGTTTTTGCCGGCGAGTGCTCGGCCATAAGATATTTGACAGATGCGCCTACAAGTTCGGCGACATATTTTTATTACATAACAGGGGAAACAAAGCTCAGTCGTCGATGGGGATGGGCTCCTGTGGCGTGGCCGACGCGGCGTTGTCGTCCATCTCGCCGGTGAAGGCCCCCGGGTTGGAGGAAGTTGAAGCAGAGCTCGGCGTGAGAGCGTTCGGCGCAGAGGAAGGGGCAGGGGAAGCCGTGGTCATGCCCTCCAGGATGGCCTGACGTTGCGCCATGTACCAGGCCTTGACCGACGAGCTCATTTTCGACGTGTCCTCACCAACTTATCTATGTTTTGCATGCAACTTAAATCTACGTAAAACGAACTTAATGAAAATGTCGTCCGCAAGGAATAACACAAAACACTCGACACCCATCCAACCCAACTAAAGTATAGAACAATAGGTAACCTAATTAAAAATGGCTCATCCACTTAATCTTATGATTTTAGTATGCATACACTTTCACAAACAACTACAATACCTCATCGAATCAGTAACTTAACAGTAACCAGTGTGCAACTTAACAACATCCTATATGCAACTTGACATTGAAGAAGAAGGCAAAATTACAAGCTCATGTTTCACTACAATTATTTTCACGCGACAAAACACTGATATCTCACCAGATCAGCAACATAACACTAGTAGGGAAGTCAATTACAACTGGCAGAGAATTTAAGTATAAAGTTCCAATGTATCCGTTTTCACACAAATAACCAATGTAAAATATCACGCCAGACCAACAACTTAGCAGTAACTAGCGTGCAACTTAACAGCAACCTATATGCAACTTTAAGCAATCTCTAAAATTTCTTTTGGTATTAATCACAGTAGGTTTAAGCTTCAAGGAATCACCACACCCAATAAAACCCCATTGCAATGGACAAGGGCACAAATGCCACCATTATCATGGCACACATGCTAGTATTTTGTTAAGGGTTAAAGTGTGGTACCAAATCAAAAAGTTGATATGTGTAGAGGAGAAGATGCAGGAGACCAAGCTGAAGTCCATGAGGGTATCCTGATCCTGACCTCCACTGCTTCTAGTGGCCATGAAGAACCACCCGTCGCTTCCTTTCGTGACAAGAAGTCACAGCAGAGAACATGCACACACGTTATCTTCAACTTTTATGCACACAAAGCAATCTCCGTAATCTTTGCTAGCTCGTTGTATCCTGATTTGCCTGGAAAGGCCAGGAAACAAGAGCACACTTAGTGGGTAGGAATCAGCAACTTGTATGGTACGAACAACAAGAGCACATACAACATACAACTAGTTTTCTATCCACTGGTTAGTTAGATGGTAGAACCAGCTTAAAAAATTCGATAAAATCAACTTAATTAAATCACCATGCAAACTCAAGACATTGATCCGAAAACAAGTTGATTAGGTTATAAAAACAACTTAGCTAGATGGTGAAATCAACTTAAGCATTTTTATAGAAGCAACTTAATTAAATCATTGTGCAAGCTTAAGACATTGATTTGAAAACAAGTTGCTTAGGTTATAAAACTAACTTAGCTATATGGTGGAACCAACTTAAGCATTGTGATAAAAGCAACTTAATTAAAGGGGAAGAAATAAATTCGCTAGAAAGTGATCTACAATGTAGTCTTTATCCCAGCATAACCTTCAGAGAAGTATGAAAGTAAAACATAGAAGTGTAGGAAATGGAAATGCACACAAAATCTGTATTATGAAGTGGGCAGCTTGGTGGGAAATTCTTAAAGGTCGACGCTTATGAAGTGGGGGATCGACAGGGATTCAGGAAGCTCGATGCTTGACACAAATGGGCAGTAATCAACTTACCTATGTGTATGAGCAACTTAATTACCAGGATACCAACTTAACTGAAGTGACTAACACTCTACTAACATGAAACATGACATGAATATTGTAGCAAAACAAAACTTCATAAAACGAGCAGTAAACAACTTACTTAAGGGTATGAGTAACTTAATTACCGGGGATAATCAACTTAATTGAAGTGACTAGCAACCCTACTAAAGAGAGATGAAGTGATTTAAAAGAAGATAAGGCGGCGAGATGCACCTAGCAGTCGGCCATAGCCATTCTTGTCCTTGACGCCGTCTGATCGCCAGTCCTGAACGACTGAACCCGCCCTGGGTCCTTGCTACCACCCTTCTGCAGTCACTAGAAGTTCTTTGCATGTTACGTCGAAATACCAAATGGTTCATGATATGTAACCAAATGAACACTAATGAATTGACATTATGTGTAAGTCACCACCCCGTGTCGAGAACCTAACTACTCTTTCCAGATCCTAGCTGCACACAACAAGCACATAATAATGGTCTTAATGGGGCTCAAAATCAACATGAACTTACGCCATCCCTGCAACTACTCTTTTGCGGACAGCTACTCCTTTGCAACTAGAAATGAGAACTATAGCACGGCCTTAGTAGTTAAAGCAACAATATATCAAAAATTTCCTTGCAGCAATGGTCATATTGAATGGCTTTTTTAATAAAAAAACATAGAGGATGCAACCTAGGAGTTACAGTAATTCAAGCGTATACCCGGTGAAAAATGGACACAATTTGTCTCGGAATTATTACACAAAATGGTACTTCCTCCGACCCATATTAGTTGACTCAACTTTGTCTAGATACGGATGCATCTAGACTAGATACTTAACTAGATTCATATGAATCTAGAAAAAGTTGAATCAACTTGGGTCGGAGGGAGTATAATTTCAGGACTGCTTTTTCAACATTTCAACCAGTACTTGAAAATGTTCTGCTATCTACACTTGATATTTTCCATTCTCAGGGAAAACAAGTCTGTAGTGCAACCACTATATCGCTGCCAAAACAAAACCAAAATCACAAATCTAACCACTATATCGCTGACAAAAACAAAAGCCGTATGTTGATTACAATTCACAATCCAAAATATGCCTCTAGAAGAAACAGCGGCGGAGGAAACGTACTAAAGTGGTGCAGTCCTTGACGAGCTCTGGCACCAACAGAGGTAACTGACCTCTCCGTCGACGGGGAAGCGGGACAAGCCGCGCTCTCCCACCCCGGTGGCCGCCTCGAGGGGGTCGGGGAAGGAGATGAAGGAGGAAGAGGGATCCGGCCGCAGTTGGAGAGGAGGTGGAGTGGAGGCGCTGGTTGGGGTCGCTCCAGCGCAGGACCATGTAGAGCATCACGACCGGCTCCACCCCGCCGATGCCGGGCGCTATGGACGCCGCCGCTGCTGCAGCCACCGCCCCGGGGGGAGGCGGATGCGGAGGCGGCCGCTGGCGAGCGATGCTTCATGGGAGATGGACAACGCCGGATCCGAGCCGCCGTTGAGGATGCGGAGACGGGAGGGGACGACAACCGCTTGGTTTAGGCCTCCACTGTCGCTTCTATGCGAGCGCTTTGCTTTCAGGTGCAAACCTGTCGGAACGGATGCCGTGTCTGATCCACTCGATCCGACGGTTAGAAAAACGGAGGCTCGTTTCAGCAAACCAGCCCCCGAGCACTTTCTTTTTAGTAATTAGTAACTTTTTATGTCGCTAACTAGGATGTACTTTGCGTTTGCAAAGACGTGTATAAGTATCTTAGCCAAAAAAAAATATGTAGAGGCTTTTAGGGGTGGGCCTTACAGATTACATTTCGAAACACGTTTTCCTCTCCATGGGCCTTCCTCTAACCGAATGGGTTGTCTAGGCCCGCTACCGTTTTTCTCAGCGAAACCCATTAGCTGATGTAACTTTGAGATAGTGAAAGCAGAGTAGTCGGTGCTTGTTGGTGCAAAAAAATTAATACTTTGAACCCATCGTGGTAAAACATATTCGGCTAAAGTAGCCATAATAATTCGCCTCAAATAAAGGAAAGGAAAAGCTTCCACGAAAGAGACGACGCAATTCAAAAGCTCCCTAGCAGCTGGGTTAAAGAAGAAAGTTTGCACTCTGCACGCTCAGAAAAGTAAGGTTTTTTGGGGGTACTCAAAACCGGATCCTCGGCCATGCCCATGCATGTGTGTAGAGAATACTAGAGACGCACGTACATGCCGAACCGGATGCACGCAGGAAAATTCCTTTGAAGTAAAAAGTAGCGTGTGTGTGTGTGTTTCCCAAAGAAAGATGGCACAAAAGGCAGAGAGACAAAACAAAGGTGTCGTCCTATACGTCTTGTATTCTAGCTACAAGGCTGGAACCTATCGCTATTAAAGAAAGCATCCAAGATTTATCTGAGATTCATGAACTATAGATTCTAAATTATATTACTTGACAGTTCAAATTCAACTACTAAAAAAACTTACATTTTGAAACGGAGGGAGTGGTTAACAAGATTGATGCATTTCAGATTATCTCGCACACCTAGGTACTCCCTCACTCCGCGTATAATGTGTACTTCTATCTTTTATTCTAAGTTATCTTTTAAAAATAACCCACTTTATAGATATAAATAGCAAAAAAATATGGCATTAAATTAGTATTATCGTATCTGTTTTGAAATTTAGTTTCATAATATCCAAATTTGATGTCATATATATGTTGATATATATTTTTATAAATTTTATCAATTTTTTGAAATTTTGACTTACGACCAAAGCTAGAAGTGCGCTTGTTTATGGACATGAGGAGTATACCTTGACTTCTTTCCTAATATATAGGATATGTGGATCTCGTGATAAACATCGCGTCAAAAAAATTGAAAAAAAATGATTATGAGGTTACAATAGTTTTTTGTTTTAAGGGATGCATCGCACAGATTTTATTTTTTTACTTTTTTATTTTCAGAGAGAGAGAGAGAGAGAGAGAGTGGTGTTATCCTGGGTAAAAGTTGTGTTCATTGAGATGGCATAAATTGCAAGGGTCGATTTCCGGCCCATGTTGCGAAAGAGAGAAAGGTAGGCCGCACGCAGTTCCATGCGCGGGAAAGGCCCGTCCCGCAATGATGGGTTTTCGTTTTGGCATCTATTCCCATATTATTCCCTCCCAGACAAAAGGCGCCGGGCCCCGAACACTGCCCCCGTCAGCTCACCTCAGCAGCTGCAGCTCAGCTACAAAAAGACAGTTAGGGCCTTTAATCCCCAGCCTTTGGTGAAAACCTAAACTAATCTGCCATGGCTGCTTTGAGCTCCTAATAACAAAGCTGAGCTTTTGTCTTTTGTTTTGTTTGGGCGGGAGAATCCTATGATGCTTCGTGTAAGCGTTTTTTTCTCTCTCAGAACGGATGATGCTTCGTGTGAGATTGATTCCCATGCATGTGACATCCACACGTAGAAAGTGATTGCAGTTGCAGGCCATCTCCAGTTCTCCACAGTTTTACTACTCAAGTGTACGTAGCCTAGTGGAACTCTGAACTCTGGGCATGCATGGTAACAATGTGTGCATACTGGACTGCATTCACTCGTTCAGTGCAGATAAATTTGGCAGAAATCGTGCGTGAATTACAGTAGCAAGTACTCCTACTTAACTTTTTTTGCCTCGCCATGTTCAGCCAGACACACCAGAGTCTAGCCAGTACCAGACTGACTATCAGTGACACTGGATCACTGACCAGGAACAACTAGTCGTGTGGTGTCAGCGACGCAGGAGAACGTTCTATGCGGACGGCAGCTCGTCCCGGCCGGCCGGCCGGCCTCCTCCGTGCGCCCCTACAGCGCCCTTTTTCTGAGCAGCACGGCTGGCTGCTAGTCCGGTTCCCGAGACACCCACCACCACCACCCTTCTCTCTAAAGATGACAAAGGAACAAAAGAACGTGTAGAAAAGAGGAGCTGCGCCTTACCCGGCTCTCCCTCTGATGCTCTCACCCTTTCTAAAGCTCTTTTGCCTGGTCCTTTCTCACGAGCCACGGCCCAAATATATCCTTCCATTCTTTGGTATTCTTGTTGATAAAAGCACTATGTTTTCCACTAGGCTGGAGACCACTGAACTGCGTATTGTTTGCCTAAGGCTAGGATAAGATACATGCATGGGAGTAAGTAGTCATGTAAATTCTTTTGAAAATTAAGTAATGCCCGTATTCATCTAATCAACTCTACAACTAAATCGAGTTATTCGAATGACATCAATGTGTCTGTGTTGCTCCTATGGACAGCTTGCGCAAACCCTACCGCTGCCTCCCCCTTCCCCCAAACTACTCCTTTGTCCCCCTTGTCGTTGTTAGGCTACCGTAGCATCCCGGCTAAAACCACTACCAAAAAATTGTTTGTTGTTTTTTATTTTGTGTATCATTATGATAGCTTGTCATCATTGTTAAATAGGTTTAGTTGTATTATTCTGTCATGTATTTGTACACACGTGTACGTATATATACCTGTGCTGATCATTATATATATTGACCCCGTGGTGAGGAAATTGCCCCACGGAAAACCCTAAACCTTTTAACTTGGTATCAGAGCCGCCGCGCGAGCCACCCCCTCCCCACCGCGCCGCCACCGCAAAACCCTAGCTAGGGCCATCCGCCGCCGCCGCCGCAATGGCTGAGGCAGCGCTCACGCTGGCCACCGTGGGCTCCTCGTCCACGACCCTCGTCCGTCCTATCATCGACCCGCCGTCTTCCACGGCCCATGTTCCCATCGTCACACCGATCACGGTCCGCCTGGACCGCACCAACTACATACTGTGGAGGGCGCTGAGCCTCCCCAACTTCTTCGGCGCCCGTCTCCATGGTTTCCTCGATGGCACGGCCACCGCACCCCCTCCGACCGTGACCACTGGCGCTGGCGATGTCGCTCGTATCGTCAGCAACCCTAACTATGAGCAATGGTGGACCCTGGATCAGAAGGTCCTCGGTCTTCTTCTCGGGTCCATGACCGAGGATATCGCAGCCCAACTCATTGGTTGCAAGACGGCCGCGTCGGCTTGGGTAGCCGTCGCTGCCATGTTCGGCTCAGAAAATCGCGCCAACGTCCGTCACCTCCGGCGCGAGATTCAAGCACTGCGCAAAGGGGACAAGTCCGCCAGCGAGTACATGAACCAGGTGAAGGCTATGGCCGACGCCATGGCCGCTGCCGGATACTTTCCTAGTGATGACGAGATCATCGACTATATGCTGACCGGGTTAGGTACTGCTTTCAACCCCATCGCCGCCTCGCTGAATTTTGCAGCGGTTCCGATCACCCTCGGCACGTTCTACGCCAACGTGCTCAGCTATGAGGCTCTCCAGAAGCAGCAACAGACGGAGGTCAACGACTGGTCCTCGTCGGCCAACGTCGTGTCGCGCCTGGTCTACCACACCAATCCCGGGCGCCAAGGCGGAGGAGGAGGAGGACGTCCTGCGGGCGGTGCCCCGCAGGACCAAGGCGGCCAAGTCCAACATGGCCACGGCCAGGGCGGTGGTGGTGACCACCGCAAAAACACGGGAAATAGCGGTGGCGGTAGCGACCGCAACGGAAGAGGCGGCAATGGCCGCAACCGGCGTTGGCGCCCCCAGTGCCAGATTTGCAAATACTGGGGGCATGAGGCGGACAACTACAGGAAGCGCTACGACTATGACAACCATGCGGGTAACTCCGCCTCCACTTCGTCCACCACCAAGCCACCACAGTGGATCATGGACTCTGGTGCTTCCTACCACTTCACCAGCGACCTAGATCGCCTCCACATGCATGAGCGCGACAGAGGCAAGGATCAAGTGCAAGTTGCCAACGGGGCAGGTTTGTATATTTCGCATATTGGTCACTCGAATTTATCCGGTTCATCCCTCCGTTTGAGAAATATTCTTCATGTTCCTCATATCAACAAACATCTCCTCTCCGTGTTTCGTCTTTGCTTTGACAATGACGTCTTTATTGAGTTTCATCGTTTATTTTTTCTTGTCAAGGACAAAACCATGAGGAAATCTCTACTTCACGGTAGGAGTCGCAACGGGCTGTACCCCATCCCGTTTAGGAGAGCTTCCACCGCTCAACGTCAGGCATCCTCTAGCGTCAAGACCACCGCGTCTCGACGGCATCATCGTCTTGGGCACCCTAATAATAATTTCATTCAATCCATTGTTAGGAATAATGATTTAGAGTGTTCTTCCAATACTCAGACCTCTATGTGTGATGCTTGTCAGTGTGCTAAAAGTCGACAATTGTCTTATAATAATTTCAGTCGTGTTTCTACTATGCCTCTTGAGTTAATCCATTCCGATGTTTGGGGTCCTGCTATTGCATCCTCAGGAGGGTATAAGTATTATGTTAGTTTTGTTGATGATTACTCTCGTTTTAGCTGGATTTATCTTCTTAAGCATAAGTCTGATGTTGAGCAAGTTTTCTACAACTTTCAAGCTCATGTTGAGCGTCTCTTAGACTCTAAAATCAAAGTTGTCCAGTCAGATTGGGTGGTGGGTATCACCGTTTACACCAATATTTTCAGCGCACCGACATATCTCATCGCGTCTCGTGCCCTCATACCTCGCAGCAAATCGGGTTGGCCGAGCGCAAGCACCGTCATTTGGTAGAAACTGGCTTGCTTTACTTGCTCATTCATCTCTCCCATTGCGTTTTTGGGATGAAGCCTTCCTCACCGCATGCTATCTTATTAATCGCATGCCTACTCCGATGTTGCAAAACGACACGCCTGTACATCGTCTTCTAAAAGTTCCACCCACATACTCCTCACTTCGCGTTTTTGACTGTGCGTGTTGGCCGAGTTTGCGCAAGTATAACACCCATAAGTTGTCTTTCCGCTCGACTATGTGTGTGTTCTTAGGGTATAGTCCGATGCATAAGGGGTATAAGTGCTTGGATCGCTCCACGGGACGTATCTATATTTCTCGTGATGTCGTTTTTGATGAGACGGTGTTTCCCTATACTACTCCTGGTGTAACTATTGATGTGTACACTCTAAAAAAAGCCATCACTTTTCCTTCCGATGAACCGGTGACGAGTGATTGTATGAGTAAATATGACTTATCTTACTTGGACACTAATGCACCTGTACCAGGTGGTGCTGATCCTGTGCAGGTACCCGTCTCGCCGCAGTCATCTGCTGCGATCGATGTGCATGGCGCACCCGTGATCGACGTGCATGGCGGAATGCATCACGAGGCTGATCTGACTCCAGGGAGCCAGGATCCTTCCCCGGCCCGTCCCTCTTTGCCGCCCAGCACGGCAGATAACGACGGGCCCTTGGCCTCGTCGCCCCTGGCTGGGTCGTCTCAATCGGCGTCCCCCTCGTTGTCTCCCGCTCAGCCCGCGTCTCCTCCTGTCGCAAGTCCCTTGCCGACCGCGACGCCCCCGACTGAGCCTTTCCATTACCATGGTTACTCGCGCACGTGATCATGCACGTCGTGAAAAGAAGTTCACCGACGGCACGGTGTGCTATAACCCACAACATCGCGCTTTCTTCGCCACGCCCTCGACTCATCGCGATGCTCTCCGGGATACTGCATGGCGTTCAGCCATGACTGATGAGTTCGACGTGCTCCAGCACACCAAGACGTGGGTCCTTGTTCCTCGTCCGCGTGGTGTGAATGTGGTTGGCTGCAAGTGGATCTTTATGACCAAGCAGCGTCCCGATGGCTCGGTTGATAAATGCAAGGCGCTTCTTGTTGCTCGTGGGTTTACTCAGCTGCATGGTATTGATTATGGAGACACGTTCAGTCCGGTTGTGAAGCCTGCCACAGTTCTTCTGGTTCTCTCTCTCGCCGTGTCCAAGGGATGGAGTCTTCGCCAGGTTGATGTGAGTAATGTTTTCCTTCATGGTTTTCTGTCGGAAGATGTGTACATGCAGCAGCCCCCAGGTTTTGAGGATGCTTGTTACCCCTCCCATGTATGCAAGTTGCAACGGGCGTTGTATGGTCTTAAGCAGTCTCCTCGTGCCTGGTATGCTCGGCTGAGTGCTCTCCTCTATCAGCTTGGGTTTGTCTCCTCCAAGGCGGATACCTCCCTCTTCATTTACTCCCAGAAAGGTATACAGATATATATGCTGGTCTATGTTGATGACATTGTGATTGCTGGCTCTACTCCAGATGTCGTTGATGTCTTGGTTCGCTCTCTTTCTGCTACTTTTCCTATCAAGGATCTTGGACCACTGGAGTATTTTTTGGGATTGGAAGCGTCATTCAATTCAGGGGGGATGATGGTTACTTAATGGAAGTATGCATTACATATTTTGCATTGTGTGAGTATGGAGAATTGCAAGTCCACTTCCACGCCTTTGGCCACAGGAGATCGTCTGTCTTGTTAGACTGGCTCTCCACTTGGCACTGATGATGCGTTCTGGTACCGTAGCATTGTTGGAGGCTTACAGTATCTCACTCTTACTCGCCCAGACATCTCGTTTGCGGTGAATAATGTTTGCCAGTTTCTCTCACAGCCCACGGATGTTCATTGGGAGGCCGTGAAGCGCATTTTGCGATATGTGAAGGGAACACTGAGTACAGGGCTGAGTTTTTGCAAGTCTACCTTTACTAGCATCAGTATCTTCACTGATGCGGATTGGGCAGGATGTGTTGACGATCGCTGATCCATTGGAGGCTTCGCAGTATTTATTAGACCGAACCTCATTTCATGGAGTTCGAAGAAATAGCCTACAGTTTCGAGGTCAAGTACTGAGGCTGAGTATAAAGCTTTGGCAAATGGAGAAGCTGAAGATATGTGGGTAGAGTATCTACTCAAGGAGGTGGGTGTTTCTCAGCAGCGCACCCCTGTGTTGTGGTGTGATAATTTAGGGGCAACATATTTGACCGCCAATCCAGTTTTCCATGCTCGTACCAAGCATATTGAGATCGATTTTCATTTTGTGAGCGTGTCGCTGCTGGAGCTTTGCAGGTCAGGTTCATTTCTTCCGATGATCAGCTGGCTGATGTGTTTACTAAACCGGCCACTCGACAGATGCTAGACCGATTCAAGACCAATTTGAATCTTGTTCGCAGCAGAAGTTCAGATTGAGGGGGAGTGTTAAATAGGTCTAGTTGTATTATTCTATCATGTATTTGTACACATGTGTACGTATGTAACATGTGCTGATCATTATATATATTGACCCCGTGGTGAGGCAATTGCCCCACGGAAAACCCTAAACCTTTTAACTATCATGCCACATTACATTTGAGTATTATCATGACTGCATGCATATATTTGTCAAACTATTTTCTAAACGGAAAATGATTTAGCTACTCGCGGGATCAAACGGAATGATCCCCCGGGTCTCTCTCTCTCTCTCTCTCTCTCTCTCTCTCTCTCTCTCTCTCTCTCTCTCTCTCTCTTTTCGCGTCACAACATGCATTCCCACCTCATTCCCACTATTCTTATCCTCATCGTTTTATGCACACACACGCATGTGTCACCGCATGCGCTCCACCACCGTGTCGTCTGCTGTTGCCGCCTCTGTCGCCAGGCCCTCCTGCCGGATCGCCCACTGTTGCCGCAAGCCTCTGCCTCCGTGCACCCCACCACCTCGACGTCTGCAGCCATGCAACCGTGTCACGCATGCTCCCCCACCGCGTCGATGCACTCCTCTCACCGGAGATGGCGGCCACCCGCCATGGCCACCACCTAGGGTGTCCCACTGCTTCGTATCCACCACGCACCAGCCCTGCCATGGCTGGCGCCCAAGGAAGCACCGCTTCTCCCCCTCTATCACGCCATGCCTCCCTAGGATGCTCGACCCCTCTGTGCTACAATATGAGAGCTCTGGTCGGGCGTGCAGCCACTGCTGTCGACAATGACGGCCATCTCCCCACAGGTTTGCTACATGCGGTTGCCGACATTACTACTAGAGGCCACCGACGTTGCTGCGTACAATGTCAGGTTTTGCTACATACGGTTGACGACGGTGCTACCTACGACCGACGGCGGTGCTACAAGCAGCGTCAGGTTTTGCTACATGTGGTAATCGGTGATGCTACAAGGGTGCCTTGGGTTTTCTGGCGAGATCTCCGGCGAAGTCGGGTGTTCTACTGTATAAGTTTTTTTTGCTATAATTGTTTTGTGGTTTTGCTACAGTAGTATAAAGTTTTTGCTACACGGTATTCGGCGAGGTCTGCCGGCGAAAGTCTCCGGTGAGATCGGATTTGCTACAATAGGATTGTTTTTGCTACATACATTTTATGGTTTTGCTACACTAGCGTAAAGTTTTTGCTGCACGGTCTCCGGCGAGGTCTACCAGCGAAAGTGTCCCGCTTTTGCTACACTAGCGCAACGTTTTTCTACAAGGTCACTGGCGAGGTCTCCGGCAAGGTCTGTCTGTCTATTCTTTTTCTCGACGAAACCGTTTTCTGCTACATGTAGAAAAAGCGGGACAAAATGTAGCAAAGAGGGACCCCGAGTACTTGATGCATGTTCCTTGACTGTCGCACTATCCGCATGTGGGACCATGAATCTCCTTAGCCAGAGCTTGATTCACATCTTATTTCTTGGGCCACAAACTAGTCTGGAGCTTTATTATTATCATGTACTTATGCTATGTTTTACTGCTTTATTTACTACTATTACTTATCCCATGCTTTACTGCTTTATTTACTACTGTTGCTCGAGGAGCGTTTACTACTGTACTATTTAGGAACCATGTGATATGTTTCTGTTGTATCGACAAGCCTAGTCACACTTTTGGGTTCCCAGTCGTTTACAGCCGTCGCCACACACCCTGGGTCCGTCATGGAGCCAGCCAAATACGTAGTAGGTAGCTTAGCGGGGTGGCCCCTGAAATCATTTTTGAATCTTGTAAATTCTTTGTCGTGATGCCTCACTGCTTTTTATTTGGTTCTTCACAGGGTTGATCATGCGTGTGTTGCTATTTGTGCACCCCTGCAGGGTGATTTTTTTCGAAAAGCCATCTTCACGGTTATGGACTACTTGGAGCACAGTGTCTTGACCATAGACAACTATAACTAAAGTAGTGTTATAAATTTGACATTTACATGACTAGTAAGTATTGCAACTACAACAGAATGGATAACTAAAAGTGCCAACAACTAATGGAATTGGGGTGTCTCATGCTATCTATATCTTCCTAGTAAGTATGGCAACTACAAAGGATTGGTTAATTAAAAGTGCCAACAACTTGTGATATTGGAATGCCTTATATTACCTATCTCTGACTAGTAACTACAGCAATTTTAATGGAACGATTAATAAAACTACCAACTGCGTGAGTTCCTCGGAATGGCTTCCTTGTTTGGTGTGGTGACCCAGCATACCACTACATGATGTAGTACACTATAGTTGTTGACATAACACCAATGAAACACCATTCACTAGTATTACATCCCTTAGAGTGGTACAACAGAAACACAGCAGGTCCACGACATGACTATAGGTTACAACTCGACTCTTTACACAAGATCCAGAGAACACTCTAGGTTTAAGAGAGAGAAAAAAACTTCTTACAAAGAAGATCAGAAATAATCAACTCATAAATATCATGCTAATAAGATTAACATCTAACTATTAGGCTTGCATTGATGCTATTGCAATTCTCTATAGAAATAGGTTCTATGGTTAGAGATTATATTCCTATCTAATCATCAACCTCGTCTTCACTTTAATTGATGTATATGTTGACTTTCTTGACTTCATTGGAGAGCTAGAGTTGTTGATGAATATTCCCTTGAGCATAAGTTGATGTAGACGTCGTCTTAATGGCTTTAGAATCTAGCAAGGGTTAAGAAGATACGTTGAGTACGAGCGTACTCAGCAAGTTCACTAGAAAGGAGTGTTTGATGCACTATATCTACAGTCATAGACCATAGGTCATAGGCAATGCAAGTTTTCATAAAAAATCTTCAAAGGTTGATTTTATTCTGAAAAGCTATGTCCGTCAGCCTTCACAGGTTTAACGGAACTTTTATGGAATTCCTTTCATGCAGCATTCGTAGCTCCTTCTCGAAACGGGGAGTAACAAGTTACAGTTCTTACACTCTGCAAAGGTACGTCACTTTACCCATGAGAGACCTTAGGCTTTGTTGCACAGCCGGGAGTATGTTCCCATTCAAACTTCCTTGGTTTGAGGCCCAACCTAAGATCCAAGCCAATCACTGCCTTCTCCGCGACCCCGCATGTCTCCTTGGTGTACGCCGACCCACATATTGAATTACGGCAATTGGCAGTACATACCGTTCAGATGTCGGAACTATCATGGGACGTTGAGGGTTCCCACCCATATGCTGCATATCTCCTACGAATTACCAATTAATGCATGCTACGGATATAACAGCCATGAACCGCACATCCGGCTCCATGCGAGAGGGAAAAGATACAGCTGACTTCTCCGTCCCATTCCAAATATCATGTTTAACGCGTAGTATACGGCGCAAGAATCATTGGCGACATTGGTTGTTAAGTCCTAGATGATATAGTCCTATGTAGTGGTATTCCAACTATCGGGCTTAATAGATTAGCTGATCACCCTGGATCAGTAACCAATAATTCACATTATTATCAAAAATAGTGTTTTCTGACCTTTTTGAAATGCAGGTGATGTCAACACTGGATTTGCAAAATACTTTACAGAAATAACCAACGGACATGAGCAAGTGTGAACTTGCCTTTTGTGATTGCAAGATTATGCACTCACGGTCTTCGAGATAATAAAAGATCCAATATCTAAAAAACAGCATCATTGGTGTGATAAGGACTAATGTTTAAAGAGGCAGGATTCTATTATGCATAAGTAATGCAATTTGGTAAGCTCGGATCTCTGGAATAAGCGTTGATCTAGGACTTGGATGTTATAAATGGTTCCTTTAGAATGTGTTGTACTTTTAGATAAGCTTCACACTTGTGATTCTTATTAAGGCTTGTGAGTGTGTGTGAAACAACATGTGAGTATAATAAATAGTATACATCAATAAGATACACAATTGTGGAATGCTACTGAAAGACTGTTTATATAAGAATTGTCTTATCTTCAAATTTTACTTTACAAGTAATGGCATTTATAAGGAACTTAAGTGTTACCAATCCAAAGTATACAAGTTAAGTATAAAGTAATGTGATTATTATTAATTGTCATTTATGGTTTGAGGTAGCAAAAAGGATCTTCTTCGAAGAAAAGGTTTCTTTTCTAAGGTTTAAATAATATTTATGGTTGATAGAATGTGATTGATGTTGTTTGCGCTTGCTTGAATAGTTTGTACTTGAGATGCTTTAGGTCTTAATTAAAATAGACCAAATTTAACTAGAAAACACATAATAAAGTCTTTATCATATTATTTGAAGTCTTGTAGACTAAAGTTAACTTTAAGACCATAGATGGACTTATGGTGTATTGCTTATGATATTTGTACCTTGTTTGTTTTATAATGTTTCCTTAAAGTTACTTAGGAATGGTTATTTTTTATTTGCGTAATGGTTTCTTAATATTATAATGGAATAGAAACAGTTATATCCTTATAAAAATGTGGTTATGATTTGTAATCAAGGAAATAATATTACTTTACTACTTCTGAATTCACTATAGTGTTTTGGTATGTTGATAAACTTGTGGTTTAAGTAAAGGAATAGGTTTTATTTCACTACAAATTATTCTTGAAGATTTTATATTCGATAAGGATTCTTTTTAGAAAATATTCTACACTTATGGTGGAATGATAATTCAATAAGATTATATTTAAAATGTGTTGAACCATTTTGACTTCATATTATTAACATTTAAGAGTAATATTATTTTTATACCTTAAAGGAATAATTTTAGAAATATTAGCAATTTTTACTTATCCTTTTATGAATTATTAATTAAGGAAATTATATTTAAATTCAAGTTATTAGGGTATTAAGTTTTTATTTACTTCAAAAGTGGGATGTTATATTTTTAACATGTATATATCATTTTTGTGATCATTTTGGTATATTATATGTATTTTATGAATTTTAAATAATAAAATAATATTTTTATAAGATTTATTACTTTATAAATACTTAATAAATAATAGATATTTAATTAAGTAAAATTATAATACATGATTATAGTATTAAATTATAGTTTTTATTTTTTTAAGAATTTTGGTATATTATTTATATTTTAGCATTTGCCAATATTTAATTATGATTTATTAAAGTTTTATTACTTATAAATCTTTTATTAAATAATATTTATTTAAATAATTAACATAATAATATATGATAATAAACTTAAATTGTAGAGTTTATTTTTCGAAACATTTCATATATTAAACATATTTTTCTGAATTATAAAATAAAAGTTATTGAATTTATAAGATTTAATCATTTTCTGAAAATTTTAATTAAACAACTAAATGTGTTTATGAGGTAATGCTGATGTCAGCTTGAGGTGAGGGTTTTTCTCACCGGGGTTGGTTCAAGCCCCAGTCATAGACTGGTGGGTCACATGCCACATGGGCATGCACCGGTCAACAGACGCAGGCATGACGTCATCATGACGCCAGCCTGGTCTCCACCACCAGAACAAGGTCGTCGACGGTGAACTACTGTGCCCTAGCGAGCAAAGTCGGTGCTGTCAGACAGAGGGGACCAAGACGAGTCTATTGGTGGTAATGTCGCCTTTAATTGGTCACTGGAAGTGCACCGGCGACGAGCTTTTGCGGCGTCCAACGGCGGCGCTCTATGAAACTAGGTCTACAGCGAGAGCTAGCAAGTGGAGATAGGGTCTGGAGATGCGTGAGATCACCAGGAAGCTGAAGAGGGTGATGGCGAGGCTTTTGGTGGCCTGTAACGAAGCTCTATATAATATCCTCATAAAGATAACTCTCATCTCTAGAGTTCTTCTTTTGAATCTAATTCCACTTGAATGATTACCTTCTTACTTCTCAGATTACTTTGTAATCTCACTTATAAATCTCAGAAGCTTGTCACTGAAGCCTTTCATAATCTTCTCATATCTATACTTGGTTATATCCACTACTCCACTAATGATAACCTATAATCCATTAAATATTTACTTTTAACTCCATTCTTGCACATCCTTCATTATCCATCACTAATATTACTCCAATAGACTTATATATCCAATTCTACTTTCCTCAAAAGCTTACTATCCTTTAAGAGGTATATTACTACTTCAATAACTCATTGATTCTCTAGCATCATTTTATTCATAATATATTTTCCTTTACATGGCGCAGTAACTCATACTCCAACTTCACATTATATTGATATGACTTGTCATGACTAACCTAGGATCACATATCTATACTAGGGTTTAATCATGTTCTATCCACCAATGTCACTTATACATGATATAATCATTCACTCTTAGTGACTTAAGAATGATATTATAATCCTTTGATCATTTATGGCTTAGGTTTCCAATTGTCTAATCAAGGCTTCATCAATACAACATTATAGTTGTATTATAATTATCTTCTCAGTATCTCTTACTGACTAGAAGATATTATTCATTGACTATACATACTTGATCCAATAGGATTACTCCTGGTAACTATCTTCAGAATTCATCATTATAATCCTCTTTGTTACCATATAAATATATATTCTAGATAACTCTTCTTTCCATTCAGGAGTGAGTTAACTCCACCAATTATCATATTGATTTGGTTCTCTTCAAACACTCCCATCATATAAATGATATCTAAAACTAAAGATATGAGATAAGGACTTACCTCTTCTTACTTCTTTATCTAAAGGACTTTAAGTGATTGGATTCTTGTTACTTGAGTTATATTCATAGCTTGGTATTCATGGTTTTTGGGATGAATACTATGAGATGATCAATTAAAGATATGATATTAATCATTAAACAATGTATTGTGGTTTAATTTATTAAATTTTATATACCCGTAGATCAAATCATGTTTACCCCAAATAAGGTTTTAACAAAGGTCATATTGAAACTTATCGCAGTCAACTTGATGATCTAATTCAATTCCATCAAGTTAAGAGAAGCTTCAATCACTTTGACAAGTTTTGTTCAAAAGCGCGAAAATTATTCAGATTTTCTATGCATCAATGCAATGCACATATCTGCGTTCAGCTAATTTCTAAGCTCTACTGCTGGGATGTTACAGAGTCTCCCCTTAAAATAAACTTCGTCCTCGAAGTTCGTACACTCTTGCATTTCGGAACGAGGAATTGTCTTCTATTGGTTACGACCTTTCTCAACTTCATGTTAACCTCAAATGGGAATAATTGTAATATCCCATATGCAGATGTTTTTCTTGAATTCTCATCCTACTTGGCAATCTCCAACTTGTTGTCTTCAATATCCAAAGTTTCATTTACTATCATCCGTTAGGGATATGTCCTTATTATAAAATCCTTGAATTGAGGTTTCTTCTTTAATTGATTTCCCTGATTAGGTATCCTAATCCAATTCTTTTACTTAATCATCGAGCTTCCTTACTATATTATGTAAGGTCTAGGTAGTCTCACTAAAACAGGGTTTTAAATTTTATTCGACAATAGTTGTGGCCAAAAGACTATATTTGGTTTTGTCATAGTATGGTTCATACTGGTAGTCCTTCCAAAGATTGGTGTTGGACACATTTAGTCCGTACCCATCGGAATTTCTTGTTTCTCTATACATGTCAAATTGGATGTGTTTTATTCCTTCTCAAGGATCATTTAAGAGTTGTTTCCTCTAGAATTAGTCTATTAAGATTAATCTATTTTATCACCTATAAGTTTTTATCTAGTAAGTCTTAGATAATATTGTGTTATCATCTTAAGTACTTATTAAACTTCTTTAAGTAATTACCTTAAGGTTTGAATCCTACTATCTTGAAATTAACTTCTATCTTTCATCCAGACATACTTCTAAGAGTACTTTTATAATGATGACTTCTTTTGACCTTATGAAAATAAGGCTTCCTACTCAACACGTGATAAGGAATTGGTGGTTAAGAACTACCATGATGCTCATGGTAGGAAATGGATAAGAATAAAATAGATCAAGATTTGGTTATTGGATTCTTGTTACTTGAGTTATATTCATAGCTTGGTATTCATGGTTGTTGGGATGAATATTATGAGATGGTCAATAAATATCTAATTAATCATTAAACAATGTATTGTGGTTTAATTTTATTACATTTGATCTACCCATATATAAAATCATGTTTACCCAAAATAAGGTTTTAACAAAGGTCATATTTAAACTTATCGCAGTCAACTTGATGATCTACTTCAATTCCATCAAGTTGAGAGAAGCTTCAATCACTTTGACAAGTTTTGTTCAAAAGCGCGAAAAATTATTCGGATTTTCTATGCATGAATGCAATATGCACATATCTGCGTTCAGCTAATTTCTAAGCTCTACTGCAGGGATGTTACATTTGGTCTCGGGGAGGAAACTCCAGGATGGGTTATGTTTGGTGTTAGTACCAGGTTGGTTTGGAATAGGTCTTTCTTATCCCTGTCTGGTAACCGCTGGTTGTATCGAGTCTCTATAGGTTGTATAGCACATGCTTCGCTGCCGCTTCAGTCCACCAAACCTATGTAGGCGACATCCGCCGAATTTTAAGACTCGTCGTGTACTATCCATAGTACTGACCGCTCTACCTTTTCTGTTTCCCTTTGTTGGCACCCCTTTTTTTTAGCAGATTTAAGATCGAAGTCATTAGCAGGGTTACCCTTTCGGCTTGGCCTAGGAAGGGTTATGGACACCATTGGTTATTATTCAGGACTCTTAGCCTAATTTGCATCTTATCCATACTCCGATGTTATATCGTTTTCAAAGTGATTTGGATCTTTGTATTGTATATTTGTATTCTTGACTCTTTGAGTCGTTGTTGTATATATATATGTTTATGTGGGTCCATCGTAAACTATGGTGTAATGGTATTATTTTGTTTCCCACTCGCACACAAGTGCCTGATGGGCATCTTTGAATCGTTTCTATGCGGGTTTGGCGGGAATCGCTAAAACTTGCATATGGCCGATTTGAGGGTGTTACAAAGTGGTATCATAGCTCAGCAGTTGCGAACCCCACTGGTCCAACCTATAGGATAACCTAGCTAACGAACGATGTAGTGTATCAAAACAATTTTGCAAATCGGTTAGATAGATCTGATTAGGTCTGCTTTTATTCCTTACCTCTATGCTCTTCTCCTCTTACCTTGCGTGTTTTGAATCTGCTCTCTTATATTTTCTTCGAGTCCAGGATTTCACGTGATTGGGTTTCCACCATACCTTCATGGTTTCGCTTCCTTATTCTTGTAACGGTGCTTCAACATCCGGTCTTCATGCTCACTGAGGAATGTTCCTCTGTGTATCTTTCAGTGGACCAAAAATTCATTAAAAAAATTATTTGTATATTCTCGTGTTTCCGACGCGACATCATCATCTATGTCACACCCGATGAAGATCCTGCATCACTCCTTTGTTTCCGAACATCGCTCGTGAATATCTTCAGTCTTAGTTTCGAGAATGGGATGCACGATTTCTACTGCATGTGTGGAGTAATAGTTTGGGTGCATGATGGATTGGCCCCCATGCCTAATACTCATTCTATTCGCACTTGTACAATGAAGTGGATTAGGGTGTACCTTTTTCTCTCCTTCTATATAATTAGAGGTGGCTGATACATCCAAAACGTATCTACTTTATCGAACACTTTTGCTATTATTTCTCCTCTAATTTGTGTGATTTGGATATAACTTACACGGACTGGCGCTGTTTTCAGCAGAATTGCTTTGGTGTCTCGTTTTTGTGCAATAAATCAACTTTCAGGAAAAATCTTAGAAAATATGCCGAAAATCCTATTTTTCCAGAAGACTCACGGAGCCAGAAGACGGAGGGGAGGAGAGGCCTGAGGGGGCCACACCACCCGCTGGCACGGGCCAGGCCTGGGCCAGTGCATGGTGTGACCGCTTAAGTCTCCGCCTCGACCCCTCCTTTCGCCTACATATACCCTCTAACCTAAAAACAAAGGGGGGTTCGACGTTTTTCTAGAAAGAGTTCCACTGCGCCACCACCACCAGAAACCGTGATTCGGAACCAGAAACTCCGTTCTGACACCCAGCCGGGACGGGTAATTGGAGAAGATCATCGCCACCATCATCACCGACACCTCTCCATTAACCATCCATGATTCCCCCATCCATGAGTGAGTAATCCCCGCTATAGGCAATGGGGATGGTAGGGATTGGATGAGATCTATCATGTAATTGCATAAGATTGTTAGGGCATGGTGCCTAATATCTATTGTTAGTGCTTTTGACATTGTTGCAACTTGTTATGCTTAATGCTTGACACTAGGGCCCGAGTTCCATGATCTCAGATCTGATCATGTTATTGATTCATGATGATAGTATTATTTGTGATCTTACATGCAAGTTGTTCACACATATCATTGTCCGGAACCCGAGGGAAAACCCTACTCCTGCTTGTCTGCTCTTTGATTACGGCTGAACCGGTGATTACAGGGGTGCGCAGATGCGATCTGGCATGAAGGTGCGTATGCGGAAGTATGAGAGAGAGATCTAGGTCGTGCCCTCCTGGCCTTTATATAGACTTAGACAGGTCCTAGGCACAGATCTAGTCGGTTACAGGTTCTAGGGTTTACCCCTTTGAATTTCCTACCTACTCTAGTCTTGTTCTCCAAGGATCCGAAGGCCTCATGGGCCTTGGCCACCCGAAAATCTTCATGGGCCGACGCATATTTGTCGTGGGCCTTCCTTGGGCTGGACCAGGTATGCTGAGATTGTGTACCCGCGGGGTATAACCATGTCAACGTGTGTTCATGGAGTGTTAATGCTTTTCTCCGGTACTCTATTAAAAGGGGCACCTTAATTGCCAGTAGATTCCCTTGAGGCCCCGCTGCAACGGGCTAACATGACAAAAGTTGTTGTGCAAGTTCTCATTGCGAGCACGTATGACTATATATGGAATACATGCCTATGGTTACTTAGTACTTGGATGCTTTGTATTCTTTATCTACAAATTCCCTTGGTCTTAATTATAAATGAATTGTCTTGTCCATGCAACGCCCGTCCATCCATCCCTATGCCTACTGCACTTTAATCCTGCTGTTTACTGCAATTGTTACTACTGTCCTTATTTTACTGCTGCTGTTACTTTGCTATTGCTACTACAAAACTGTTGCTACTGATAAACTATTGCGAGCAAGACTGTTTCCAGGTGCAGTTGAATTCACAACTGAGTTGTTAAGGATTATAAATATTATTTGGCTACCCTTGTGTCGAATCAGTAAATTGGGTTTTACTACCCTCGAAGACTGTTCCGATCCCCTATACTTGTGGGTCATCAAGACTATTTTATGGCACTCTTGTCGGGGAGCATAGCTCTATTTATAAAGTTCACTTGGCATTATTACTGTTCGCTGCTATCCATTCATCATGGGTAAAACTCGTGATGGATAAGTTCCTATATTACCATCCACAAGAAGAGGTACTGTTCTGAACACCTCTGTTGCTCTTGATTCACCATCTGTGATGAGTAAGCTCCTTACACCACCACCACATACACATACTACTACTTGTGTTGAATCTGAAATTGCTTCTGATACTCATGATGCTACTTCTACTATGCTTGATGAGAGTGGTTCATTAGGTCCTTTCCTAAATGCTACAATTGCTAGAACTATAATAAGAAACACTGAAACTCCTAATGAAGATATTGCTACACCTGTTAGTTCACCTGAGTCTAGAGAGAGTTATGATATTGAAGACGGTTATATTGAAATGACTGATGAATTTATTGAAGAATGTCGAAACACTCATGGTGCAAGTGCTATTAAGAGTCTTCTTGAGAGACGCGCTAGTAGACCTAAATTGTCTCCTGATGCTAAGTTTGCCACATCTCCCATAAATATTAAGGATAAGGATTATGATTTCTCTCTTGATTTATCTTATATAACCATTGTTGAAAAATAACCTTTTTGTGGGACTGAAAATGAAAGTGTTGTGGCACATATGTAAGAGCTCTCTACTATGAGTGGCTTATTTTCTAATGATATTAAGAAACACACCTACTTTATTGCTAATTTTTTCTCTTTTTCATTAAAAGGTGAGGCTAAAGCTTGGTTTAATAATTTATCTCCTGGATCTATTGATAGCCATGATTGCTTGATTAATACTTTCTTTCAGAAATACTTCCCTCCTAGTGCTCAACATTCCATTCTGCAGGAACTTTTTGATTTTAAACAGAGAGAAAAAGAGAAATTGCCTAAATCTTGGGCAAGGTTTTGTGCTTTAATTCAAGCACAGTTAGGATGTTCAATACCTAAAAATGAGCTTCTTGATATATACTATAATGGACTAACCAATGAATCTAGGACATACCTCAATAGTTGTGCTAGTTGTGTTTTCAGGAAAAGGACTCCCGATGAAGCTGAGGAATTAATGGCTAAAATAAGCAAGAATTATGATGATTGGACTACACCTGAGCCAATTACACCTAACCCAACTATGCCTGAGCTAACCCCAACACCAACACCAAAGAAGAGGGGAGTGATTGAATTAAATGACGAAGTGATGAAGGAAGCTAAGAAATGTCTTAAGGAGAAGGGTATTAAATCTAAAGATGTAAGGAATTTACCTCCTATAGAAGAATTATGTAAGCCAACTTTTCACTCATCCACTATTGAGATAAACTCTCTCCAACATTTTGATGAAGGTGATATTCCTTACTCTAAACCTCTTGATCAATGCTTAGAAGAATTTGATAGTTATATTGTTAAGAAAGATAATTTTAATAAGAGAGTGCAGAATCATTTAATGGAAAACTCTAGAGCTATTAATGAGTTGCATGATATAGTGGAAATAACCTCCAATGATGTTAAAATGCTTGTTAAACACTTCCAATTGGTTCAAACTCAAATTGATCAGCTTACTAAAGTACAAAAATATTTGCTAGTTAATGCTTCTAGAGAAAAACATGCTTATGAAATTAGAACTAGAAGTGATGTTTCCACCCAGGACCCCTTATATTCGGAGGGACATCCTAAAATAATTGAGCAAGATTCTCAACAAGCTAAAAATAGTGGTACTACTTCTAAAAGAAAGAAAAGTAAACATAAAACAGTTGTGGAATCTTTTGAACCTGCTATAGATCCTAATAGTATATTTGTCTCTGATGCTGAAACTGAAAGTGGTAATGATAATAATGATGCTCCTGATAAAGAAGAAATTAAAGAAGAACCTAAAAGTCACACTAAGAATACCAAGTACACTAAGGAATATTTTGTTGCTGATAAACATGGTAGTGAAAGAGAGCCTTGGGTGCAAAAACCAATGCATTTCCCTGATAAGAAACACAAGTCAAAGGAGGAAGAACACTATAACAAGTTTTGTGAGTTGATGAAACCTTTGTTTTTGCAAATTCCTTTGACTGATGCTATTAAATTGCCTCCTTATTCAAAGTATATGAAGGATATTGTCTCTAATAAAAGGAAGATTCCTAATGAGGAAATTTCTACAATGCTTGCTAATTATTCCTTCAATGGTAAGGTTCTAAAGAAACTTGGAGATCTAGGTATCCCAACTATTCCTTGCTCTATCAAGAATAATTATGTTATAACTGCTTTGTGTGATTTGGGAGCAGGAGTTAGTGTTATGCCTTTTTCTCTCTACAAGAGACTTCAACTGGAAAAATTGATACCAACTGATATATCTTTGCAAATGGCTGATAAGTCTACCACTATTCTTGTTGGTATATGTGAGGATGTTCCTATTCAAGTGGCTCATAATTGTTTGATATTAACTGACTTTGTTGTGCTTGAAATGCCTGAATATGATAATATGTCTATTATTCTTGGGAGACCTTTTCTTAATACTGCAGGTGCTGTCATTAATTGTAATCAAGGAAAAGTAACTTTTAATGTTAATTATAAGGAGCATACTGTGTATTTCCCAAAGAAGATTGATAAGAATTATGGCCTAAATTCAATTGAAAATATTGAAGGCATCAAAGTTGGAGAAATATATTCTCCCATACCTCAAGAAGATTTTGAAACTATTATGATTGGGACTATTGCTATCAAGGTTAAGGTAACATAATCATATAGTGAAATGCAAAGTTTTGCTTCATATAAAATTGTTTTGGTAATAAAACTTGATCAACCTTGTTAACAAAGGGATTTTTAATGAACAAAACATTTTTTTCACTATGATTATCTTTGCTCTCCTTTATGTTGCTAGTTCTTTGCATGTTAGAATGTGTTAGAACTTCTGTAGTTCTAGCTTAGATATGTTTTTGCATCATTCCAAAATCATCTTTCTGTAAGAAAATCATTTATCAATTCCTGAAAATTGCTCAAAAATAAAGTTTCTCGAAAAATTCCAGAAAAATCCTATTAAATTTTTACATAAAAAAAGGGGCAGAGAGGCACCTGGGGTGACCCAGGGGGCCCACCAGGCAGGCACACCACCTGGTGTCGCAGCCACACCAGGGGCGCGCCTGACCATGGTGTGGGCCACCCCTGGCCCTTCACTTACTCTCCCTCCTGCCACTTCTTTATCTCTCCCGAGAAAACACCAGTTCATTGCTCAAACTCGCGTTCCTGCCATTCTTGCTCGCGATTTTTGATCTCCTTGCTCAGCCCACCTTTGCTGCTAAAATTTGGAGCAGTTGTTCTCCGGTATGTGACTCCTCCGCTTGTCCAAGTAGATTTGTGATTAGTGGATTATATCTTGAGTATTTTGCTACTATAGGTGAATGGTTTTGTGAGCTTGCATGCTTGTTATTTGCTTAGAGAATTTTTTTTGATGCATGTTTAGCCCTCTTGCAAGTCCCTATAGTAGTTCCTTTCATTGTGTAATCACTTTACAATTACTTTTTGTGATGCTTGTTTAAATTTTTTAGAAATGGACAACCACACTTTTGGAGAAGTGTTTGAGAGAGACAAACCCAAGAGGGAAAGGCCCTCAATATCAGCCTCCCAATTTGGGCCATCATATAATGAAGATCTTATTGCGCCGCGCTTCGGCAATGAGGGGGATGATGGATATGCGCACCCATCTACCTTCCCTTGTTTTGCCTTCTTGCAAGCTGCAGGGATCCTCGATGATTTCTTACTTCTTGTTCAGAGGGTTGGTCTAACCACTTATATGCTGGATGAGAGTGAGCAATATGCTTTTCTCACCAAAACTTTTGTTGCAAGCTTCACCTTCACCAACACCCCTTATATGTCAACTTTTTCATTCAATTTTTTGATATGCCTATTACCATGCCATTGGAAATATTTTGCAGCATTATAGGTATTGGTATGACTGGGACAAAAAAGAAGATCCAAGGACAACCCGCTGATTTTCTGGAGCTCTACCGGGGTATAACAAATGATGACGACCGCACAGCCCAGCGCGGGAAGATAAGAAACATTCAACTCCCAACTCTCAGATATTTTGCTTACTATCTTGCCACTAGCATTCTTCGTAGGGAGAACACTAGAAATATTTCCAACTATCATTTAGATTTTCTTGCTGCTACACTCAATAATGAAAGCAAGTATAACCTTGGTTATCTCATTGCTCGCCGCCTAGCTGCTATAGGACCCATTTATGGGGGCATTATTGCTGCACGCATGGTTGTTGCCTTGGACCTTTCTGTTGATCCTAAAGATACAATGCTGGCCCCACAGAGACTTTATGTAGCTGCTATGAAATCACATCACTTTGTTACTGCTAACTCTAGTGCAGAGAGTGTAGTTTACATCATGATGTTTACTGACGGGGATGAGAGGGAAATTCCCTTGCCACAGTCTACTTTGTTCAGTATTTGCAGGATACCATGGTCGCACTCCAAGGATGAGATGGACGATCATCTTCGCTTGCTTGGTCTCCACGGGCAGCACCAGGGGGATGTGCCCTCTTATGACTACTCCGCGCACTACGTCGGGGCATCCTCGAGCTCGTATCAGGACGAAGGCACCTCTTCGTCATATTATGGAGGATCCCCTTCTTGGCCAGCTTGGGGTTGACCACCACTTAGGCCAAGAGCCTAAGCTTAGGGGGAGGTATATCGACATCACACTCATCTACATATCATGTTCCGTCGGTACTTTGCATATCCATGTTTCGCCTTCTTTTTAGTTTTTGCTCTTGTTTTGTTTCTGCTTTCCAAAACACAAAAAGACCAAAAATATTTTAGTTGTTTCTCTTTGTTTATTTCTTTAGCTTTTAGCTTTAGTTTGTTTGCCCTTTTAGCTTTGGTTTGTTATTCGAAAAACCCAAAAAGATTTTGCTTTGTTTGATTTTGCCTTTAGTTCTTGCTTTGAAAACCGAAAACCCAAAAATATTTTTTGTTCTTCTCTGGTTTTTTAAAGTTCGTTGCAGGGTCCAGCAGTCCTTAGTGACTCCTTTGGAGTTTGGTTTTATCTTATTATTCAAGCCACACAAGTGAAAGGCAATAATGACGATTGGCAATTCGAGGTGTGGTAATAGGCTAGTATGAACTCTATTTGTTTTCATTTTTGTACATATACTCATCATTGTGAGCATGCTTAATATGTTCATGTAAGGTGTATGTTATTTAATGGATGCTTAATAGTTCTTGCTCTCTTATGATTAGTTCCAACTTGCTAATAGTTTGTAGCATGCCATATAAATGTTTCTTTGCATTGTTCTATTCATAACTTGGTATGATATTGCGGTATCCTCCTCTGAATGTTTTATTTGAATCTACTTGGCACATGCTCACGCATGCATATGACTAAACAAAAAGTCAGGTAAGCCTTGATGATTTATTTTGCCTCAGATTTCTTGTATCACTTTTATGCCACTATTAATTTTATTTTGTCGCAAGCATGATTATGACAGTTACTGCTCTCTCGATTGTCCCTCCATTTCTGTTTGCTAGCCTTCACTTGTACTGAGTATGAGCTCTACTCGTGCATCCAACTCCCCAAAACCAAAGTCGTTAATAAGAGTCCACCATACATACCTATTAGCATTACTGCTATTCCTTGCATACTTAATATGCTTTGTTTTCTTCCGGATAAAACTGTTTGCTTGTTATGTGAAACTTAGTTAGTAATGCTCTCACGAACTTGATGGCACATTTTATTTCTTGCACTTAATAAACCTGAACCATTGTGACTGTCTATGTAAGTTATATTCTTGCAAATTATAAGTTGAGAGTTAGCAGAACCATGTTTTCATGGGGAACGTTTTCAACATTGCACTTATTCTATTCAGTTGATATCATGTTCTTTTGTTTATGAATCCCAGTAGTGTGAAATAAAAGGGGAGCTTGTAAGTTCAGGGAGTTTGTATATGTGTTAGAGAAACGCCTGGGCAGCTAGCCTAAGCCATGCCTAATCATGGTGGAAACTTACAACATAACCATAATGAGCATTCTATGAAGCATCCTCAATAAAAACCTATGCAAATAGCAAATAAAAAGATCGCTGAGATGCTCATTGTCTGTTGCCTTGTCATTTTGATATGGGATAGCTCATGTGTCATAGGGAAAGGGGTACCCCGTTGGCGGTTCTCTATGATACACATACACTTACAATGACAAGAACTTGATTGTGACCAAAGTTGAGTAGCATGAGGTTCGGTACTCGTACACAAGGGCCTGAGATTTTCAACTTATGATCTGTCAAGCATATAACTCATATTTGACCTCACTTTAACCTTAAAAATTTAAAGATGCTTATGATAGGGGCAATGAGAGCTCAAAGCTAATGAGTACCATACTTTCAACATTTGGAAGCCTTTCAAAATTTTCAAATTTTCTCTTTCACTTTTATATCGAGTCACCATTTGTTCTATGATGACCTTCCCGAGAGCATAGTTGTCATTCTTAGTGTAATGTGCTTATCCCAGAACATGGTTAATTCTGACATAACTTTGATGCTTGTATCTTTGATATTTTTATTTCTAGTCTTCACTTGAACTTCAGAGGTGCTTTGGAATTTATGTTTTGCTCCACAATCAAAGGCAAGCGAGATACCACTTTATCATACCTTCTTATGAGCATTACAATGTTGCTTATGCTTATGTTTCATGTTGCTTATTATTACTGTGTTGGAATCTCTTCATAGCTTGCATAACTATTGAGTAGACTTACTTGCATACTCCTTATTATGAATTGCCTAAGTATTTGATCATATGATGAGAATATATACATCTTATGAAGCAAATGTGTTCGTGAAAGTTTCTTTTATCGCACTCTGTTTTCAACTGAATTGCTTGAGGACAAGCAATAAGCTAAGCTTGGAGGAGTTGATACGTCCAAAACGTATCTACTTTCTCAAACACTTTTGCTATTGTTTCTCCTCTAATTTGTGTGATTTGGATATAACTAACACAGACTGGCGCTGTTTTTAGCAGAATTGCTTTGGTGTCTCGTTTTTGTGCAATAAATCAACTTTCAGGGAAAATCCTAGAAAATATTGCCGAAAATCCTATTTTTCCAGAAGACTCACGGAGCCAGAAGACGGAGGGGAGGAGAGGACTGAGGGGCCCACACCACCCCCTGGCGCAGGCCAGGCCTGGCCATGCCAGGGCATGGTGTGACCGCTTCGGTCTCCACCTCGACCCCTCCTTTCGCCTACATATACCCTCTGACCTAAAAACAAAAGGGGGTTCGATGTTTTTCTAGAAAGAGTTCCGCTGCGCCACCACCACCACCAAAAACCACGATTCGGAACCCGAAACTCTGTTCTGGCACCCTTCCGGGACGAGGAATTGGAGAAGATCGTCGCCACCATCATCACCGACGCCTCTCCATCAACCATCTATGATTCCCCCATCCATGAGTGAGTAATCCCCCACTGTAGGCAATGGGGATTGTAGGGATTGGATGAGATATATCATGTAATTGCATAAGATTGTTAGGACATGGTGCCTAGTATATATTTTTAGTGCATTTTGACATTGTTGCAACTTGTTATGCTTAATGCTTGACACTAGCTCCCGAGTGCCATGATCTCAGATCTGAACATGTTATTGATTCATGATGATAGTATTGTTTGTGATCTTACCTACAAGTTGTTTACACATATCATTGTCCGAAACCCGAGGCCCCGAAGTGATAGAAATCGGGATAACCGAAGGGGATGGTTGTGATGTGAGGACCATGTGTGTTCATGTAGTGTTAATGCTTTGCTCCGGTGCTCTATTAAAAGGAGCACCTTAATTGCCAGTAGATTCCCTTGAGGCCCCGCTGCAACGGGATGACAGGACAAAAGATGTTGTGCAAGTTCTCATTGTGAGCATGTATGACTATATATGGAACACATGCCTATGGTTACTTAGTACTTGGATGCTTTGTATTTTTTATATGCAAATACCCTTGGTATTAATTATAAATGAATTGTCTTGTCCATGCAACGCCCGTCCATCCATCCATACCTATGCCTACCACACTTTAATCATGATGTTTACTGCAATTGTTACTACTATCCTTATTTTACTGCTACTGTTACTCTACTCTTGCTACTACAAAACTGTTGCTACTGATAAACTATTGCGAGCAAGACTGTTTCCAGGTGCAACTGAATTGACAACTCAGTTGTTAAGGCTTATAAATATTCTTTGGTTCCCCTTGTGTCGAATCAATAAATTGGGTTTTACTACCCTCGAAGACTATTGCGATCCCCTATACTTGTGGGTCATCAGTGGCCTTATCTTTTGAGACCTTTAACTTCATACTTTGTTTCTTCGGAGTGTTCCCTCAACGAACGTGAGCAATGAACTCTTGTTGGTGGTGTCATTGATTTCAAGATGAAGACAGAATCCTTGTTAGTGGTGTCGCGAGGATCTACACGAAGCGAGAAGATTTAGATCGGCAGCCTTTTCCCCCGTACCATAAGGCGGATCTCGGGGACGCGATCCCTTGTTAGTGGTGTCGAATTGTAGCACCCCGGGTAAAACCACTACCATAAAATCGCTTGTTGTTTTTATTTTGTGCATCATAATGATAACTTTCTCATGTCATCATGCCACATTGCATTTGAGCATCATCATGATTCCATGCATATATTTGTCTAAAACTATTTTCTAAACGCTTATCTTGGTTTTCTAAATACCCCCGTCTTCACCAACTACACAACAGGTGATCTTGGTGTTGTGAAGATGGGAAATAATGATAGAGCAAAAATCATCGAAAAGTTCAGAAACATTTCGATATTTGCAAAAATGTCGGTGAGGTCATTGGGTGGATTAAAGTACTTTGTCACACTTATTGATGACTTCTCTAGAAAGGTTTGGGTCTATGTTTTGAAGAACAAACATTAAGTACTAAGTGTATTCAAGCAATCCAAGTCTTAGTTGAGAGAGAAACTGAGATGAAGATCAAGTGCATTCGCACTGATAATGGAGGAGAGTATATTGTCCCATTTGATGGCTATTGCAAGGAGCAGGGAATTAGGCACCAATTTACTCCTCCGAAGACACCACAGCTGAATGGTCTTGCTGATAGGATGAACAAGACAATTATTGAGAGAGTTAGATGCTTGCTATCGAGTGCAAAGCTGCCTAAACATTATTGGGGTAAGGCTTTGTCGACTGCGGTTTACCTTATTAATCTCTCACCAAGTTATCCATTGCAGGGAGATGTTCCAAACAAGGTCTTTGATGACAAGTACGTCTCGTATGAGCACCTGAAGGTTTTCGGGTGCAAGGCCTTTGTTCATATCCCTCAAGATGAAAGGTCAAAGCTTGATTCAAAGACACGACACTGTATTTTTATTGGCTATGGAGGTGATCGGTTCGGCTATAAGTTGTATGATCCAATAGCAAGAAAGGTTGTGAGAATCCGTGATGTTGTGTTTGTTGAATACCAAACAACTAAGGATATTTTGAATACAAAGGTATAGGTTCCAGAGAAAGTATCGATACATGTTTCTCCTTGACATCAACAGGAAGACATATCTGATTCTGACCCAGTTCCTGCAGATTCAACTCAACAAGAAGCTGAATATGATGATGCAAAAGATGTGAAATATGATGCTCATAGTGGTTAGGTGAGGATGCTCCCCAGCAGCAAGAGTATGATGCTGAAGAAGATGATCATCATTAGCAAGCACCTGGACCAGATAGTCCACCAGCTGCTCCACTTAGACGGTCCATCAGAGGCCGTGTTCCTTCCACTAGGTACGACTAAGACGAATATGTGGTGTTATTTTATGATGTTTTAGAACCTGAGTGCTTTCAAGATGCAATGAAATATGAGACAAGGAGTGGAATAAGACTTGCAAGAAGAGATGGATTCCTTGCATAAGAATCATACTTATGAGCTGATGAAGTTTCCCAAGGGCAAGAAAGTTCTAAAGAACAAGTGGGTCTACAGAATCAAGCAAGAAAAGCACACGTCATAACCAAGGTACAAGGCCGGGCTAGTTGTAAAAGGATTCAGCCAGAGAAAAGGTATTGACTTTGATAAAATATTTACTCCGGTGGTGAAGATGACATCAATCCAAATGATCCTTGGCATGGCAGCAAATCTCAACTTAGAGGTTGAGCAAATGGATGTGCATACAACTTTCCTTCATGGAGAGTTGGAGAAAGAAATCTACATGGAGCAGCCTGAGGGGTTTCTTGTTAAAGGCAAAGCAAACTATGTGTGCAAATTGAAAAAACGTCTCTATGGCCTGAAACAAGCACCGAGACAATGGTACATGAATTTTGAATCTATCATGGGGGAGAAAGGCTACAAGAGGTGTAGCTCATACCATTGTGTGTTTATTCAGAGGTTCTTAGGTGATGATTTTATCATGCTGTTGCTCTACGTTGATGATAACTTGATTATTGACAAAAATGTCTCTAGGATTGCTAGACTAAATAAAGAGTTGAGCAAAAGTTTTTCCATGAAAGATTTGGGTCCAACAAAGTGTATTCTCGGCATGATAATTGAGAGAGACAGAAAATCCAACAAGTTGTACCTGTCTCAAGAGTATTATATTGAGAAGGTACTTTGAAAGTTAAAGATGGACAAGGCAAGGGAAGTGAGTTGTCCACTCGCAGCTCATTTCAAGTTGAGTAAAAAGAAATGTCTCTCCACTGAAGAGATGTAAGGAAATGCAAAAATTTCCTTATGCTTCAGCTGTTGGGAGTTTGATGTATGTTATGGTGTGCACACAGCCTGACATTGCTTAAGCGGTTAATATTGTGAGCAGATTTATGTCCAATCCAGGAACACTACATTGGGAAGCCGTGAAGTGGATTTTTATGTATCTTCGGGGCATCACTAATATGAATCTTTTCTTTGGTGGTAGTGAGCCCAAGATGATTGCATATTCAGATTCAGACTTGGCTGGAGATGTTGATGGAAGGAAGTCTATGTCACATTATTTGATTACCCATTCATGGGGAGTAGTGTCATGGCAAAGCATGTTAAAAAAGTGTGTGGCGCTGAACAAAATTGAGGCCGAGTTCATCGCAGTAACTGAGGCGAGCAAGGAGCTTGGTTTTGAGCAAGACAAGTATGTGATGTTTTGTGAGAACCAAAGTGGCATTCACCTGAGTAAGAATGCAAGTTTTCGTTCGAGGTCGAATTTTATTGATGTTCGCTATCATTGGATTCGAGATGTGCTGAATTCCAATAAAATGCAAATTGAGAAGGTGCACACAAATGACAATGGGGATGATATGTTGACCAAGATGGTGACAAGAGGGAAGATCGAGTATGTCGTCGGCTCACCAGTATGACTGTCGGTTGGTAGTGAGACCCTCCATGTTGTCGGGAGGGGGAGTTTGTTGGGCCATGTCCCTCCATATGGAGGTGTGTTGGCAGCCCAACATTAGCACTTGAAAGTCCAACACTTTTTAACCGTTGATTGAGGTTCGTATCCAACGACGGAGGTGCTCCTTGGGAGAGGAGTAGAAAAGAAAACCCTAGCCACCCTTGGTGGCTGTGTGAGAGTATGTGAGAGCAAGAGAGCAAGTGAGAGAAGAAAGCCAACGTGGTGCTGAAAGAGGGTGAGAGAACAAACAAGAATAGCACAACATAGTGAGAAGAGAGGAAGAAGGAGAGATGATTTCTGTCCAGATCTCTGAGATCTGACCGAATGTCTTCAAGCTGGTGTTTGTAGGCTTAAATGTGCTTGGATTGACTCCATACTTGGTGAGTTTGTTCCTTAGTTTGAGTACTTCGATCTGGTTAGCTGGTTTGAGATTTGAGTTAGTGTAGCATCAGATCTGAAAGTGATTTAGTTAGTTCGGACTGCTACAGTTTCAGCATAGAACATTTTTGATAGACGGACAGTTTGCGCTAGTTCCAAACTTGGTGAGCTTGTTCCTTGGTCTGAGTACTCCGATCTAGTTAGTTTTGGACTGCTACACTAAATTAGTATCACTATATCCGACTTGAAATGTAGTTTCATAATATAGCAATTTGATGTTATATACGTTGATACTCAACTTTTGTTCGTATTGCAAACCTAAATTAACAGGTGGTGGGAGCGGTTTAACCAATTACTAAAGGTGTACAAAATCCATAAGGCTGTTCCATAGAGATTCGTACTCAAGTCTAGTGTTTTTGATGGTCTAAACAGAGATTATCGGTGCTACCAATACTATTTCATCGGTACAACTATCCTTATTTTTTCAAAACAAAGACAAATTGTCTTATCTATTGATTAAGAAGAAAATGTCCAATTAATTAGAAAAAATCTGACAAAAATCGATACAAACACACATGGCCACCACGCCCACCGAACACTAACACAACACTCAGGGCCACGCCCAGTCGTGTCGACAACACATCGAAAGCTACAAAAGGACGCCAACCACACGAACACAGCCAACGGTAGTAACCCACTCCACCAAACTACACTTATGAGCATGGAGCGGTTGCTGTTATGTGAAAGTGATCAGATTGTGCTACTGCTACTACACAATTTCCTTACTTAGAGGTTTTGAGAGGCAAAATAGCCACGCTTTAGTGGCCATGGCCAGTCCGGCAACATCCGCCAAATATTTCATCTACTTTGATTGTCAAAAAAAAAAAAGGTTCTGTGCACATGTTTTCTGATCGAACTGGCTTGAACATTGGAGGGACAGAAAATGACGTGAATTAGCGATTTGAAAAACGAAGATAGGATTCAGAAAAGAAGCTAGTAGAAAAATATACTCCATTCGTCCCAATATAAAATAAATGAGTTAGGTTTTTCTAGATTTATATACTAATCTAGATAAATTCATGTCACTTATTTTTTGGGAGTTAAGAAGTATATATTCTCCATTGCAAACCAACTGTAGTAGTTTGACACGCATGCTCTTTATTCCTGAACAGAGAGAGAATTATATTCACACTGTTTGCCATGAAGGAAATATCAAAAAAGTATTTCAATAACCATTTAGGCTTTACACTAAAGAGGAGTGTAGTACTGTAGTTTTGACCTGAAATATTATTGTCCAAAAGAAAGAACATGGTTCTAAAGGAGGAAATGACAAAAAACCACCACATTTGGGGCGGCGTTGTCACATGACCACCAAGTGGAGGCAGAGGGACACATAACCACCACCTCAGGGGCAGGTGCTCGACAGAGAGCACTGATAGCACGATTTGCTCGGTTTAATGGGTTTTCCGACAGGTGGGGCCCACAGTCAGGTCCGACGTGGCGTTGTCCTGACGGAGGGCGTCGACGGCCGTTAGGTTTGCGCGTGTCGGGGCGGTTTCGGTCATTTCTATCTCTCCCTCTCTTCTCCACAAATGGTGACGGGAGGCGGCGGTAGTGGCGGCGGCGGCCTTGGTTCGCGGCTAGCCGTCGATGAGGAAGAAAGTGGCGGAGACGAACGTGACCACCACGCGAAGCTCTTCCCGGATGGCATATTCTCTTTGGCGACGGATCCAGAGGAGGCCAGGCCGCTGCCGGCGCCACCGGCGCCTAGAGCGCCCTGGGAGAACGTTTGGACATCTGCAGGCAGCAGCTCGAGCTTCGAACCGATGAGCCATTACGTCTCCGACAGCGGGTTTGTGTTCAAGATCCCATTTTTTACTTCTCTGTCCAATTGCAGTAGCTAATGTTCTCTGTTATCTGAATTTAGTACTGCTTATGCCCCAAATGATCTGAATCATTGCTTAAATTTCAATATTTAGGTTAGACACAGAGATGTGGGAGCTGTTTGTGCAGTTTGATGGTGTGAAGTTTGTGCAGAAATCAATGGCTAGGTCTGACATTAGATATCTCAATTTGTTGGCACTAATGGAGAAAGAGGGGTCTGGCATATGTGACTCAATGTACTATGTTAAAGAAGAAGGTGAGGGATTGAATGACCTAGATATAGTTGACAGCAATTTAAAGGTTGAAGAGATGATAAGGAAGTATGAAAATAGGAAGAAATTGGTACTTACTGTCATGAGAGATAAGAAGAGAAACCAGGCAATGGTGTTGTCACCTTTGAAGAGAAAAAATGCAGAGACTATCAGGGCCAAATCTGGACCAAGTAAAACCTGGTGATATGTGAAACAGATGCTAATTGCATGACCAAACAGATCCTAATTGTATGACCAGAAGTAATAAACAATGAGCCAACTCACAATAAACAATGATCTAGACCAAGTGATAAACACATCAGTCATAATACATAATTCACCAACTAATTATTGCACTAACAGATTCATAGTTCACCAACTACATCAGTCTACTAATTCAACTCACAAATTACTAAATAGTTCAACAATACAAGTCAAAACCAAATATTACAGTACATTCATGCACACTACTCATCACAAATTTGTTTGATCTTCCTAAGCTTTGATCTAGCCCCTTCTTTCTGCTTCATCAGTTCTGCAATGGTGTGTTCTAGATTTCTCTTCTCTTTCTTCAACATGTCCCTCTGCTTCTCTGCATTCAACCTCAAACACTTGTGCATGTTAGATGTGGAGGCATCAACTTTCATCTTTTTCTCTAGTTCTGCCCTGGCATCAATCAAAGCTTGTTCAGCTTTGGCCTTAAAAGCTAGTGTAAGCTGCTTCTCTTCCACCACTTGCTTCAGATTATCTTGTGCAATCTTCAGGGCAAGCTTAAGCTTTGCAATCTTATCCTCAGCCTCCATCCTAGTATCAAAAGCTTTCAGGGAATCATTAACCCTACCATCCTTGCAGGTAGAATACATGTCCCATAGCTTTGTCAGGCTTTTGCAAAGGGATTCAGGCCAGACATTATCCACCCAGTGGATAAAGTCACATGTTTCTCCTTCCTAAAACATAAATGACATAACAGAGAACATTTAGTAAGGACACTATCACAAAATATTGCATTTAATCTAAATTCAATAGAACAGACCTCCCCTGCACATGCCAAGAACCTCCTGCCAGTCCAGCATCCTTCGAAAGCAACATGTTTCACAGCCACACAATTACATTTGCAAAGAATATGGTTGTCTCCATCATCGGCTCTTCCATTGTAATCCGAGTCATACATGCTATTGGGACCCTAACAAGCCAAATGTACTAATTAAATAGCCTAAAATCAAGCTCAAACCCAAATTCCCAAATTTCATATGAACCCTAACCCTAGATATATGAGAATGCAGAGGGGAACACTAACCTCGGTGCCAAGGGAGCTCATATCGTCGAAAGATTCCTCGCCGTCGCCCCAGGAAACCATTTCGGTGGTGCGGTGCCTGAGCTCTGTGGCGGCGCGGCGGCGACGTGCGACAAGCAGAGAAGGAGAAGGGGCATGGGAGGGGAGGGCGACTAGGCTAGAAGACGATGCTGCCGTCCCGACAACCGCTTAATAAGTAACACACGCAAACCTAACGGCTGTCGACGCCCTCCGTCAGGACAACACCACGTCGGACCTGACTGTGGGCCCCACCTGTCGGAAAACCCATTACGAGCAAACCGTGCTATCAGTGCTCCCTGTCGAGCACCTGCCCCTGAGGTGGTGGTTATGTGTCCCTCTGCCTCCACTTGGTGGTCATGTGACAACGCCGCCCAAATGTGGTGGTTTTTTGTCATTTCCTCGTTCTAAAGAGATGGAGTCCACATTCCTCTTGGCAAAACCAAATGCACTGCTGTCAGCTGTCTACATGGTTAAGAAAAATCAAAAATGGAATTTTCTTTTGTTCAACATGTCAGAAGCTAGTTCCTCAAGGGGGAAAAACTCTTGTAAGATGATTACCGTGATAAATTGTCCATGGATTGGTACTGAAGCCCTATTTACTGTTTCGTAACTTCTGGATCCGATTGCCGTGATTAATTGTCCATAATGGGCACTGCACTTCATAAACTGACTCGGATCTCCCTGGATCCATTTTATTCTCTTCAACACGAGATCCCTTACTGACTGTTCGGATGACTGTCCACCTGATCATCCATGGTCAGGTTTATGAGCTCATTAAGCTGGGTCCCAATCTCAAAATTACCACAGTCTATCAGCTTCAGAATGATGGACCGTACTTGGTTCCAGAAGCATCGGTTCAACTGAATTCAAGCAGTGATATATAGTCCACAGTATCTGCAGTTCAACTTGATTTCTTCTCTGCAGGCTCAACATTCCTATCTTCAGAAGTTCAGAAACATCTTCTGCCACAACATTCCTATCTTCAGAAGTTCAGAAACCAAGCTACGGATTCCTAAACCAGGCTCTTTGAAATCTTTGCAATCTGTACCTTCAAAATTATACTTTGAACTTGACACACCAACAGCTTTGAGCTTTTGGTGCATGCATACGTGCTGTCATTCAGGCTTAAAAATAACAGTTTTTGTAATAGTGCACACCTTCTTTTGATCTTTTCCGCCTCCTCTCCGTGTTGAGTCAGTCTGATCCTCTCTTTATATCTGACTGACGCTCCCCTCACCTGGCTTCATACAAACTGAAGAGAAGCCAAACCCCAGGTTCCATTGCACTGTTAACCCAAAACCCAAGGCAGCAGCAAGCAGCAAAGCTGAGCTGAAAGCTCCATCTCGAGAGCAATGGAGTTCTTGTCGCAGATGTGGTCGCTCCTCGGCCTGCTCACCATCCTGCAGAACGTCCTCCCCACGCAGCTCCTCTCCCTCCTCCACTCGCTCTGGCAGTCGCTCCAGGACTCGCTTACGCCCTACTCCTACTTCGACGTCCCCGAGTTCCTCGGCTCCGCCGCCGTCGAGCCCAACGCGCTCTACCGCCACGTCCAGCTCTACCTTCACCGTTCCTTGCTGCTATCCTCCCCCTCGCCTCCCCGCCTCACGCTGTCGCTGCCGCGCTCCGTCACCGGCAGCAGCGTCGGCGCGTCTGCCGCGCCACCACCGTCCGTGTCGCTCTCCCCGAACCACTCCGTGCCCGACGCCTTCAACGGCCACCGCGCCGTGTGGACGCACCACGCCGACACGCTCCAGGACTCGCTCGAGGAGCGGCGCTCCTTCTCGCTGCGCCTCCCCAAGCGGCACGCCGCGGCGGTGCTCCCGGCGTACCTGGCGCACCTCGCGGCCGCGGCGGACAACCTGGAGCGCTCGTCGCGGGCGCGGAGGCTGCACACCAACGCCGCGTCCCCGCGCGGCTCCGCGTCCTGGTCGTCGGTGCCCTTCTGCCACCCGTCCACGTTCGACACGCTCGCGCTGGACCCGGACCTCAAGGCGCGCCTCCTCGCGGACCTCACCTCGTTCGCCGAGGGCAGGGAGTTCTACCGTCGGACCGGACGGCCGTGGAAGCGCGGGTACCTCCTCCACGGCCCGCCGGGCTCCGGCAAGTCCTCGCTCATCGCCGCCATGGCGAACCACCTCCGGTACGACGTGTTCGACCTCGAGCTCACCCGCGTGACAACAAACGCCGACCTCCGCGCGCTCCTCATCCAGACCACCAACCGCTCGCTCATCGTCATCGAGGACATCGACTGCTCGCTCCACCTCACCGGCGACCGCGGACTCTCCTCCAATAATATGAGACGGCACAACAAGAGACGCCGCGCCGCCGCCTCCGACGACTCGTCCGACTCGGACGACGACGTCATCGGCCCCGCCGAAGGTCACCGTGGAAAGGTGACGCTCTCCGGGCTGCTCAACTTCACGGACGGCCTGTGGTCGTGCTGCGGGGAGGAGCGCGTGATCGTGTTCACGACGAACCACGTGGACGGCATCGACCCGGCGCTGCTGCGGCCGGGGAGGATGGACGTGCACGTGCGCCTGGGACCCTGCGGCGCGCACGCCATGCGGGAGCTGGTGGAGCGGTACGTCGGCGCCGTCAGCGACCAGGACGAGATGATGCTGGACGCGGCGGAGGGCTGCATACGGGACGGCGCGGAGATGACGCCGGCCGAGGTGGGAGAGGTGCTGCTGAGGAACAGAGACGAGCCGGAGACGGCGGTGACGGAGCTGGCGTCGGAGCTGAAGGCGAGGGTGAACGCGGCCGACGAGCTGCAGTGGGAGGACTCGGCCGCGGAGCTGTCGGACGAGTCGCCGACGAAGAAAGGGAGGAAGGGGTTCGCCGGGTGGGAGGGCAAGGTGAGGATCTTGGGGCGGCTCCGGAGCCTCACCAAGTCCGAGTCCGGCCGGCGAGGCGTGTAGGTTGACATGAGGCGTAGTAGGACAGGTCTCTTGGTCAGATGATTATTAGTTAAAAATGGACCAAATCTTCACGAGTTTGTTGTGCGGTAGTGTTGATGTTTCCTTGTAATCCACAGCCATGAACATGATCGTTTTCGTTTTGCTGCTTAATATTCGAACCCCGCGCTCGGCGGCACGCACGTATAATGCCTTTCCGAATAAGAACCACAGCTGTATGCATGTATCCATCTATGGCCAGCAGCACCACAGCTGCTGGCGCCGGCCGGTTGCAGCCGCCGACGCATGACTCCAGCGGGGTTCGTTATTTCCGAAACTTCCGGGAATCCTATGGAATTTCGTCCAACTATCATTGGCAATACTGGTGTTCTTCAGGATGTTTCGATTGGCAGCACGACTGAGGCCGGATGCTTCCCTCTGCCGGCAGTTCGGGCACAACGACCATGGCAGCCTCACGAATTGCCGACATCATCTCCGTAACCGACGAGCACACAATCGCTGGAACAATGGACGCCGATCATGTCGCTGGCATGATCAACGCTCACTGCCACGACAGCACGGAAATACTCCGCGAGGGCATCGGCACCACCCGCAGCTACGATCGAGCTGATGCGCAGGCTCAGCAAGGAGGGCAGCTGCGGCCGCGTTCGTCAAGGCGCAGACCCGTTAGCACCGGCCAGACCGTCGCCGTCAGGACCATCCACGTGCCCCGATGTTGGAGAGCTGCTTCCTGGCGGCGTGCCGGCCGTGGGCACCCGTGCCTCGTTGGCCTCCACGGTCGTGCCAGACCACGCTTCAAGGAGTACTGCCTCTCCATGGACTACGTCAGGCCAAAGCCTGAACGACAACCTGAACCGGTGCATGGAGGCGCACTCAGGGACGGAGACAAGGGGGTACGAGCGGGGGCTACGTCCCCTATGCTTCTGATTTTCATTGAAAATTTAGCCATTGAAGCTCCTTGTTTAAGCTAATTTAGCTAGCTTAGCCCCCCTCATTGAGATTAAAGGCATTTGTTGTCCCCCTTGAGCTCAGTTTATGGCTTCGTCCCTGGGCCACTACCGGCCGGGTCATGAGGCATCTGTTAACGGGCGCCGCCACCATGCATGACCACGGCATCACTCACAGGGGCATCAAGCCTAGCTGAGTTGATAGCATAAAACTACCACTTTGTATGTCAAATTTCCCATTTCGTACCAGTCGCCCTCGCAATCGCAAAATGGTATAGCAATGTGCGCCGATCTGTCTCCGATAGCGAATTAACACCGCTTAACACCCGCGGGCCCACCTGTCAGGGCCACGTGGCCCGCGACAGACGCCGCCCCGACACGCCCGTCTAACGGCTGTTAACCGGCGCCTCTTTAGTGAGTCCCACCTCGGGGTGGACCTCAGTCTCCGTCCTCCACTCCCCACTGTCTTCTTCCCCGAGCTCGGAGCTGCGCCGCTGCCGCCGCTTGTCCGCCGCCGTCCGCCCGCGCCTCGCCACCGCCGTCGTCGCCATGCCTAGCTGGCATGATGGGTCCTCCTCCAGCGGGAGAATTTTAGAGGTAAGATTCCTCCATCTTCGATTAGGGTTTCGGTCGATTTGGGATTTCTTCGATTTCCCCAAATCCCCCTGGATTAAACTCGATTTTCTCTTCGATTAGGAGTTCACTGCGCTTGACCATGCTCCCGCTACCACTGATGACCCAACATTTTATGGAATCGCTGATGATTTCCCTGAGCTTTGTCATGGCCACAAGTTGCCACTGCGCAAATGTGTTACATTCGAAGGGATCAATGCAGGCACAAAGTTCTACCTATGTCAAATGGGACATGTAAGTTTCCTTAGCCAGAAATTTGGAATCATCATCTGCTTAGTGACCAGAAAATGCTAATATGAAATTTGTTAATATGAAATAGGGAATTTGTTGCTGCAACCATCATCTGCTAATTAAATGTAATGCTACAATCATCATCAGTTAGCATGGAATGATTGGTAAATGTGTAATGCTTAGTGTCCAGAAAATGCAAGCATCATTGTATATGTTAATATAGAATATTTAGTGGACCTGAAATATTTAGTGGACAGAACATCATCTTGTTCTTACATATTTAGTGGAATAATTGTGATGAGCCCAATATAATTGTTGTTGTTTTGTTACAACAATAAGTTCATGAAATCATAAGTGTAGACTGATCTGGGACACTGTTTTTATACTATCATAAGTGTAGACTGATCTGGAACATATAGATAATATAAGCACTCTCAAGTGTAGCCTGATCTGGGACACTGTTTTTATTATTGTACAGCAAGTCAATAATTGTGGATTTCATAGTTGAATAGATCCAGAGTGGCCTGCCACAATGAAGAATGCATTGGCTAGGCTGTGGGAAATGTACAATGAAAGTAATAGTGCAAGAATTGAAGAGAGGTATGAGTCATCCAAGATGCTGAAGGATCTTGCTGAAGAGAAGGAAAAAGCTGTCAAGAAACATGCATACCTTATTGCAGAAACTAACAAGTTTTTTAAGGAGACTGGGAAGAAGGCTATGGAAGAAAATAGGAGGAGGATTTACAGTGAGGCTGAGCAGGAAGAACAGATGGAGAAGTACATTGAAGGGTTGAAGAATGAAGTGGAGGTGTATAAGAAAGGGAATGAAGAATTCAAGAATCTGCTAAAAACCCAAGCAGCAGTTCATAAGGAGAAGCAGAAGAAGTGGGAGGATGAAAAACATGCTCTAAAAGAGGAGAAGAAAAAATTAGAGTACAATATGTTTGATCTTTTCAATGCCACTAATAGTAACAAGGAGAAGATCAAGAGGATCAAAGCAATATGTGATGAGTAGTGATGGAGTACCTAGTTTGTTGCCCATTTATGTAATGGATGTGTAAGAACACTTTTATATGTGTTGTGTAAGAAACTAGTTGTGTACCTGCTTAGTTTGTTAGGATGGATGTTGAACTTATTGTGGTAATTAGTAATGGATGTTGAACTTATTGTGGTAATTTGGGTCAATGTATGGAAATTATGACTTATTGTGCTAATACTAGTAGCTTGTGTAGTTGGGCTCTTTGTATGTCTAATGCACCTTTAAATAGAAGCAACATTGTGTTGTCGAGAACCCTCGAGGGGTCTCGACAACTTTTTAAAGTAACCTTTAATATAACATTCTAAAATACATCCATAAAACAACACTATTGCCATCCATAAAACAACACTATTGCCCACATTTCAACAACAATCACAGCTTCACCATCAATTTAAAAGATAGTCTTAACCAACAAATATCATACATAGTTTTAAACAAGCTCTTCCCAGGACATCAACACATAGTCTTACACATAATCAGTCTTACACATAGTTTTAAACAAGCTCTTCTCATGACATCAACACATAGTCTTAACCAACACATAGATTCATACACATTTCAAGCATCCTTGATAGAATCATATTTTTTCTTCTTGTAGCTTGAATGCTTCCCAGCATTAAGGTATCATGCCATCCTTGCTGTGAGTTTAGTTGGCCTTTTGCCAAGCCTTGTTGGTGTAGAACTGGAACCACCTTGAGCAGCACTCCTAGGTGCAAGGAAGGGTCTTGGGGCTGGTGTAGTTCTTTTTTTAGCAACTAGTCTTTTATATGTGTTGTGTAAGAAACTAGTCTTTTAGCAACTAGTCCTTACCTAGTTCTTTTTTAGCAACACTCCAGATTTTTTTAGCAACTAGTCTTTTATATGTGTTGTGTAAGAAACTAGTTGTGTAAGAACAATTGGAGGGGCTGATGCAGTTCTTGCTGGAGTTGTAGCAGGCTGCCTTGGAGGTGCTGTTGGAGTTCTTGCTGTTGGAGGGGCAGGTGCAGTTGGAGGGGCTGATGCAGTTCTTGCTGGAGTTGTAGCAGGATGCCTTGGAGGTCCTGTTGCTGTACTACCAGATTTAGATGCGCACTGTGACTACAAACAATAAACAAGATTAGGAATTAATTAACTTTGTGAAAGCAAACATGGTGAGGAATTAGTAAACTAGATGTAGGTGCACATTACCATGTTGATTTGTTTCCTCAATGCTAGCTGAGGTTTCAATGGGACATTGCAGCTGGTGTACCTATGGCATGTGAGATTGCAATTGCTGCAAGTTATTGTCCCCATTCTAGAAGTATCCCTAGGTGCTGGCACCTCAAATGCTCCTTTCCTCCTTACTGTTTGCTTTCTTCCAGGTTTATCTCTAAAGACTGGAGGATCAATATCTGGAGTGTTTGTCTTTGTCCAGTCATCAGGGCCAGGTATAGGGTAAATTGTGTGCTGGTAGGCAGCTAGGTAAGTTGATTTTTTGAATAAATCATTGACATAGTCCTCGGGAATTTGCTTAATTTTCATGATTGCAGCCACTGCATGATTGCAGGGAATACGTGTGACATCCTACTTCCTACATGAGCATGTTTTTGCCCTCAGGTCCACTGCTAGGATTCTAGCCCCGGATGTGACTTGCCATAAACCAACCTCACAGTTCTTAGCAATGCAATCCCTAGAAAACTTCTTGGACTCTGCCAGCAATTCAGAATAAGTAGGTGTGATTTCCCAGTAGGTTCTGTGCATATTTTCCCTGATCCCACTATACCTCACCATCAATTTCTCTCTTATCCATTCAAGCATTGTTCTAATTGGCTTGTTTCTAACATTCAAGATCATCTTATTAAAAACCTCACTGAGGTTGTTCACTACTAGGTCTGTCTTGCATGTTGTGTCAAACAAATGCCTAGCCCAAGTTTAAGGTGGGATTTGAACTAGCCAATTGTAAGCTTCTTCACAATCATATTTTAGAGCTTGTATTGCAAGGTCAAAACCTGCTCTAGTGTATGAATATGAAGCTGCAAACATGTGTTTCTTAAGTGATTCTCCTCTGAAGCCAGCTGTCTAGAAATTTGCATATATATATATGCCTAAGACAATATCTCTGTGGTGAGTTTGGGAATAATGTGAATATTGCTTTGAGCAGTCCCTACACAATTATTTGTAGCTGGTTTTAGTGCCTTCTGCCTATCACAGTTCATGGCAATGCAATACTAGAATAAGAAATGTAGTGGAAAAAATGTTTAAGGTGGGTTTAGTACCTTCTGCCTATCAGAGATGATGGTATAGGTACCAAACCTAGAAGCCTCTCCTAAGCAATACTTTAGCTGGGTTAAAAACCACATCCATCTAGCTGTGTCTTCTCTATCAACTACACCAAAGGCAATGGGAAAAATATTGTTATTCCCATCCCTTCCAGTAGCTGCAAGAATTTTTTGTCCAGTGCTGAGCTTTATGAAACATCCATCTAAACCTAGATTGCATAGCAAATAAAACATTAGCCAAAAGGAAAGTATCATAAAACATGCATGAATTCAAACAAAGAAGTAGCAGTTAGGTTACCTATAAAAGGCCTGCATCCATTTAAAAATTCCTCATTTGAAGCATTTAGGCAAATAAACAGCCCATGGAATCTAGGATTTGGGCTAGGATGCTCAACAAGCTGCTTAGTAGTCACCACACACCTGCTTCCTGGATTTGTATCAAGCACAGCCTACAGATAATCCCTAAGACATGTGTACTGCCTCTTTTGATCACCAATCACAGCCTTGAATGCTTTAGTCCTAGCCCTATAAGCTTTGCTTCTTGGAATTTGTACACCATATTTCTGCCTAGCATTGTCCATGAGAGTATCCACACATGTGTTAGGATCAACTCTCATAGCCTGCTCAGATTGTCGAGCTACCCAATTAATAGTGACCTTGGTGTTCTCTCCACTAGGTATACATGTATGCAAGGCTCTAAATTTCCTTATTGTGAAGGTATTCTCATGTGCAATCTTGGAAGCAGATAGAAAGAAAGGACAGTTCTGAGGGGGTCCTCTCTGAGTACAATCAACAATGATCCTTTCACTACTATTTCTGTGATAGTGAAAATTTCTCAGTTGTGCAATATGGTAGGTCCTAAGAGCAATTCTAAAATCATAGACAGTGTTGAAGCATAGTTTGATACAAAATTACTCAAGGGGGTTAGCTCTGTTTGGATCTGTTGGAATTATGCCCTAGAGGCAATAATAAAGATGTTATTATTATAATTCATGTTCATGATAAAGTTTATATTCCATGCTAGAATTGTATTAAGCGGAAACTTTAATACTTGTGTGGTTTGTGAACAACACCGTGTCCCTAGTACGCCTCTATGGACTGGCTCATTGATCAATGATGGTTAAGGTTTCCTAACCATAGACATGAGTTGTCAATTGATAATGAGATCATATCATTGGAGAATGATATGATGGACAGACCCAAACTAAGCAAAGCAATTAGATCGTTTCATCGTGTTCATCTTTGCGAAGATTTTCCTATGTCAAATATTGTATTCCTTAGACCATGAGATAATACAACTCCCTGGTATCGGAAGAAAGCTTTGAGGTCATCAAACGTCATCCTATGAGAGGGTGATCATAAAGGTGTCTCTCAGGTGATCGGAAAGTATCTGTTGGGTTGTATGTATCGAGATGGGATTTGTCCCTCCCAAGTCGGAGAGATATACTTCGGGCCCACTCCGTAATCGATATCAACACTGCTTGCAAGCATGTGGTTAAGGAGTTAATCACAAAGTGATATCGGATTACGGAACGAGTAAAGTACTTGCTGTGAACGAGATTGAACTAGGTATGATGGTACCGACGATCGAATCTCAGGCAAGTAAAGTATCGCGAGACGAAGGGAATATATATATGGGATTGTTTGAATCCTGACATCGTGGTTCATCTGATATGATCATCGATGAATGTGTGGGAGTCAATATGGGTGCCCAGACCCCGCTGTTGATTATTGATAGAAGATCATGTCTGCATATTCTCGAACACGCAGGGTCACACACTTAACGTATCTCGACGCTAGGATAGATTGGATAATTGGTTTATGAATTTTTGTTCGGAGTCTCGGATGGGATCCGGGATGTCACGAGAGGTTCCGGAATGGTCCGGAGAATAAGATTCATATAAGGCAATGCAATTTTTGGAGTTCGGAATTGTTCCGGGTTAATCGGTATTGCACCGGAAGCTTCTAGAACCTTCCGGAAGGGGACCAACGTGGCCCCACCTTCCGGGAGGGGGCATGGGCCTATGAGGGAGTGTCCTGGTCGCATTGGGCCAGGGGCACAAGGCCCCATAGGGCCCAGCCGATCCTATAGGGTTTAAAATCGTTTAAACTAGATATAGGGTTTCTAGAAGAGGGGAGAGTCCTTGCCCCCCCACTCCTGCCTCCCTTGGCCACCGGCCCAAGGCTTGGAGGAGGGGCAAGGGCTGGCCGCCCCCCCCTCTATAAATAGAGGGCTGGTGCGCCCCCTCCCCCCTACACCTTGCCTCCAACCCTAGTTGCCTTGCTACCTTCCTCTCTCCCTCCCGACTGTTTGTAGGCGAAGCCCTGCTGCAGAAATTCTCCACCATATACACCACGCCGTCGTGTTGTAGATCCAATCCATCTCTCCACCATACTTGCTGGTCCGAGGAAGGAGGAGACGTCGAGGTGCTGCACGTGTGCATCTCACGGAGGCACCGCCACTTGTGGTGCTAGATCGGATCGGATCGCGAGGAGGAGAAGCGAGTACGACTACATCACCCACGTTCCGACGAACGTTCCGCTGTGCGAATCTTCAAGGGTATGAAGATCTAATCCAATCTCTCTCGTTGATTGCATCTCCTAGATTAGATCTTGGCTTTCCCTCTGTTCGCATCCGTAGAAAATTTTGATTTACTATGCCGCGAAACCCTTCAGTGGTATCAGAGCTAGATCTATGCGTAGATGTGTTTCACGAGTAGAATGCAACATGGTTGTTGCGGGCGTTGATGTTTTCTGTTGCAAGCCTCTTGTTTGTGTTCTTCTTATGACGCGGGATAGTGAGATTGAAGCGGTCCAGGCCAACCTTACGCGACGTCGTTCGCGAGACCGGCTCCGCACTTGACGTGTGGCTTGTTCCACACATGCGGCTGGTGGATGTCAGTTTCTCTCACTATAGTTGTCATGGGATTAACACCAGAGTTTGGCAACCATAATATCACCGTTGTGGCTTTTCGTAGGTAAGAATCGTTCTTAGCATCTACTCCCATAAGCCACGTAAAACATGCAACAACAAAGTAGAGGCGTCTAACTTGTTTTTGCAGGGAGTGTTTTCTGTGATATGGTATGGCCCAAGATGTGATGTGTATAATGTATGCGATGATCATGTTTTGTAATGTTTCACGACTTGCATGTCGATGAGTACACAACCGGCAGGAGCCATATGGTTGTCTTTATAATTGTGTATGACCTGCGAGTCAACTTCTTATACGCCATGTAATAGCTTTACTTTATCGCTAAGTAGTTAGCAATAGTTGTAGTTGCTATTCGTGGTGGAGGCAATCATGGTGGAGTGATGGAGATCATGCCGGAACGCACAAGATGGAGATCATTGCACGAAGATTGGCTATACCATGTCACATAAAGTTATATGCATGTGATGTTTATCCTTTTATGTATCTTATTATGCTTAGATCGCGACGGTAGCATTATAAGATGATTCCTCACTTAAATATCAAGATAAAAAATGTGTTCTCCCCAAGTATGCACCGTTGCGAAAGTTCATCGTGTCCAAGCATCACGTGATGATCGGGTGCTATAGACTCTACGCTCACATACAACGGGTGCAAGCCAGTTTTGCACACGCGGAAATACTTGGGTCTAACTTGACGAGCCTAGCATGTACAGACATGGCCTCGGAACACAAGAACCGAAAGGTTAAGCATGAGTCATATGAATGATATGATCGACACTTTGTTGTCCACCATTGAAACCACATCTCTTCTCGTGATGATCGGATTAGGTGTGGTGAATTTGGATCGTGTTCACTAAACAACTTGAGGGATGTTGAATTTAGTGGGAGTTCATCTAGTAATTTGATTAAGTTGAACTATTTATCATGAACATAGTCTAAATTGTACTTGCAAATACTGTAGATCACATGGCCAAATCCAACTTCAACTTCAACGTTTTTGCTGAGAAGGAAAAGCTTAGAAAGAATGGGTCTAACTTCACCAATTGGTTCTGCAATCTAAGAATCATTCTGTCTGGCGGACAAAAGGACTATGTCCTTGGGAAAGCGTTAGGTGACCCCCCTGCTGCAACTGCGCCGGCTGATGAGAAAGCTGTCTATCAGTCGCGCAAAGATGATTATGGTGTGATTAAGAGCACCATGTTGTTTGCTATGGAACCGGAACTTCAAAATCGTTTTGAAACCTATCTCGGGCCCTTTGAGATTCTCGAGGAGCTGAAAACCATGTTTCAGACTCAAGCCCGTTCTGAGAGATATGAGATCTCTGAGAAGTTCTTTAACTGCAAGATGGAGGAAGGGAGTTCCGTTAGTGAGCACGCCATAAAGATGTCGGGCTACACTCAACGCCTTGAGCAACTGGAATGCACGATTCCAGAGGAGCTCAAGATTGACAGGGTTCTGCAATCACTCCCTCCCAGCTACAAAAGTTTTGTAGTGACTCATAATCAGATTGGCTCCACTGATACGATCACCGAGCTCTTCGCAAAGCTGAAGGCTGCGGAGGTGGACATCAAGAAGGATAATCATGTGTTGATGGTCAACAAACCCTCCTTTAAGAAAGGTAAGGGAGCAAAGAAGCCCTTCAAGAAGGGCGGCGGCAAGCGCAATGCTCCTGCTGAGAAGAAGCTCAAGTCTGGCCCTAAGCCGGGCACTAAGTGCTTCTATTGCAAGGACAAGGGTCACTGGAAGCGCAACTGTCCGAAGTACTTAGTGGACAAGAAAGCTGGCACCATCAAAGGTATATTTGATATACATGTTATTGATGTTTTCCTTACTAGCCCTCGTTGTAGTGCCTGGGTATTTGATACCGGTTCAGTTGCTAATATTTGTAACTCGAAACAGGAGCTACGGAATAGACGGAGGCTTGCGAGGGATGAGGTGACGATGCGCGTTGGCAACGGATCAAGAGTTGATGTGATGGCCGTCGGCACGCTCTCCTTAGTTTTACCTTCGGGATTAGTTTTAAACCTTAATAAGTGTTATTATGTGCCTGCGTTGAGCATGAACATTATTTCTGGATCGTGTTTATTGCAAGATGGTTATTCATTTAAATCGGAGAATAATGGTTGTTCTATTTATATGAGTAACATCTTTTATGGTCATGCACCTCTTGTGAATGGTTTATTTCTTCTAAATCTCGAAAGGGATGAAACACACATCCATAACATTGAGGCTGAGAGATGCAAAGTAGATAGTGATAACACTACTTATTTGTGGCACTGTCGTCTAGGTCATATTGGTGTAAAGCGCATGAAGAAACTCCATTCTGATTGACTTTTGGAGTCTCTTGATTTTGAATCATTTGACACATGCGAACCATGCCTCATGGGCAAGATGATCAAAACCCCGTTCTCCGGTATGATGGAGCGAGCAACGGACTTGTTGGAAATCATACATACCGATGTATGCGGACCGATGAGTGTTTCGACGCGCGGTGGATATCGCTATTTCCTCACTTTTACCGATGACTTAAGTAGATATGGGTATATCTATTTAATGAAACATAAATCTGAAACATTTGAAAAGTTCAAGGAATTTCAGAATGAAGTGGAGAACCATCGTAACAGAAAGATTAAGTTTCTACGATCCGATCGTGGAGGTGAATATTTGAGTTATGATTTTCTCACGCATCTTAAAGCAAGTGGAATCGTTTCACAACTCACGCCACCCGGAACACCACAGCGCAATGGTGTGTCTGAACGCCGGAATCGAACCCTATTAGATATGGTCTGATCAATGATGTCTCTTACTGATTTGCCGTTATCATTTTGGGGTTATGCATTAGAAACCGCTGCATTCACTTTAAATAGGGCACCATCTAAATCCGTTGAGACGACACCGTATGAACTGTGGTTTGGTGCTAAACCTAAGTTGTCGTTTCTTAAAGTTTGGGGATGCGAAGCTTACGTCAAGAAGTTGATGCCGGACAAGCTCGAACCCAAAGCGGAGAAATGCGTCTTCATAGGATACCCTAAGGATACTATTGGGTATACCTTCTATCACAGAACCAAAGGCAAAGTGTTTGTCGCAAAGAACGGTTCCTTTCTTGAGAAGGAGTTTCTCTCGAAGTGAGTGGGAGGAAAGTAGAGCTTGACGAGGTTATTGAACCTTCTCTTGAATTGGAGAGTAGTGCAGCACCTGAAATTGTTCCAGTGCCGCCTGCACCAACAATAGAGGAAGCTAATGACAAGGATCATGAAGCTTCGGACGATGCTGCTACTGAACGTCGCAGGTCGACAAGGTCGCGTGCCCCTCCTGAGTGGTACGGCAACCCTGTCTTGACTGTCTTGTTGGTAGAAGATAGTGAACCTACGAACTATGAGGAAGCGATGATGAGCCCAGACTCTGAGAAATGGCTAGAAGCCATGAAATCCGAATTGGGATCCATGAGCGAAAACCAAGTATGGACTTTGGTGGACCCTCCTAGCGACCGAAAGGCCGTTGAGTGCAAATGGATCTTCAAAAAGAAAACGGACGCGGATGGTAATGTTACCGTCTATAAAGCACGGCTTGTCGCGAAAGGTTTTCGACAAGTTCAAGGTGTTGACTACGATGAGACTTTCTCTCCCGTAGCAATGTTTAAGTCCATTCGGATTTTATTAGCAATTGCTGCGTTTCATGATTATGAAATATGGCAGATGGATGTCAAGACTGCTTTCCTCAATGGCAACATTGATGAAGAGTTGTATATGATGCAACCCGAAGGTTTTGTCGATCCTAAGGATGCTAGTAAAGTATGCAAACTTCAGCGTTCCATTTATGGACTGGAGCAAGCATCTCGGAGTTGGAACCTTCGTTTTGATCAAGTGATCAAGAGCTTTGGATTTGTTCCAAATTGCTACGAAGCTTGTATCTACAAGAAAGTGAGTGGGAGCTCGGTGACGTTTCTGGTACTATATGTGGATGACATATTGATTATCGGAAATGACATCAACATGCTTAACGATGTGAAGAGTTATTTGAACAAGTGTTTTTCAATGAAAGACCTAGGTGAAGCTGCTTATATATTGGGCATCAAAATCTATAGAGATAGACAAATACGCCTGATAGCTTTAAGCCAGAGTACATACCTAGACAAAGTTCTGAAAAGGTTCAGAATGGATAAGGCAAAGAAAGCTTCAGTGCCTATGTTGTCAGGTAAGATATTGAGCAAGGCTCAGTGTCCAGCTACGGTAAATGATAGGGAAGCTATGAGCAAAGTGCCTTATCGGCCATAGGTTCCATCATGTATGCCATGCTGTGTACTAGACCGGATGTGTCCAATGCTCTTAGTTTCACGAGCAGATATCAAAGTGATCCAGGAGTGGAACACTGGACAGCCGTGAAGAACATCCTAAAGTACCTAAATAGGACTAAAGAAATGTTCTTAGTCTATCGGGGTGATGAACAGCTTGTCGTAAAAGGTTACGTCGACGCTAGTTTTGACACCGACAAGGATGATTCCAAATCTCAGACAGGATACGTTTATATTTTGAATGGAGGAGCTGTGAGCTGGAGAAGCTGCAAGCAAAGCGTGATCGCGGGATCTACAGTGGAAGCGGAATACATGGCTGCTGCAGAAGCATCAAGTGAAGGAGTTTGGATCAGAAACTTCATCACTGAGCTTGGCGTGGTTCCAAGTGCATTGGACCCACTGGAGATATTGTGTGACAACACTGGCGCCATAGCACTCGCTAAGGAACCAAGATATCATCCAAAGACCAAGCATATCAACCGCAAGTTTCATATAATCCGAGATTATATTGCAGATGGAGATCTGAAGATTAGCAAAGTACATACAGATCTGAATGTCGCAGATCCATTGACTAAACCTCTTCCACGTGTAAAACATGATCAACACCTCAGTGCCATGGGTGTGAGATTGTTATCAGATGTAAACTAGATTATTGACTCTAGTACAAGTGGGAGACTGTTGGAATTATGCCCTAGAGGCAATAATAAAGATGTTATTATTATAATTCATGTTCATGATAAAGTTTATATTCCATGCTAGAATTGTATTAAGCGGAAACTTTAATACTTGTGTGGTTTGTGAACAACACCGTGTCCCTAGTACGCCTCTATGGACTGGCTCATTGATCAATGATGGTTAAGGTTTCCTAACCATAGACATGAGTTGTCAATTGATAATGAGATCATATCATTGGAGAATGATATGATGGACAGACCCAAACTAAGCAAAGCAATTAGATCGTTTCATCGTGTTCATCTTTGCGAAGCTTTTCCTATGTCAAATATTGTATTCCTTAGACCATGAGATAATACAACTCCCTGGTATCGTAAGAAAGCTTTGAGGTCATCAAACGTCATCCTATGAGAGGGTGATCATAAAGGTGTCTCTCAGGTGATCGGAAAGTATCTGTTGGGTTGTATGTATCGAGATGGGATTTGTCCCTCCCAAGTCGGAGAGATATACTTCGGGCCCACTCGGTAATCGATATCAACACCGCTTGCAAGCATGTGGTTAAGGAGTTAATCACAAAGTGATATCGGATTACGGAACGAGTAAAGTACTTGCTGTGAACGAGATTGAACTAGGTATGACGGTACCGACGATCGAATCTCGGGCAAGTAAAGTATCGCGAGATGAAGGGAATATATATATGGGATTGTTTGAATCCTGACATCGTGGTTCATCCGATATGATCATCGATGAATGTGTGGGAGTCAATATGGGTGCCCAGACCCCGCTGTTGATTATTGATAGAAGATCATGTCTGCATATTCTCGAACACGCAGGGTCACACACTTAACGTATCTCGACGCTAGGATAGATTGGATAATTGGTTTATGAATTTTTGTTCGGAGTCTCGGATGGGATCCGGGATGTCACGAGAGGTTCCGGAATGGTCCGGAGAATAAGATTCATATAAGGCAATGCAATTTTTGGAGTTCGGAATTGTTCCGGGTTAATCGGTATTGTACCGTAAGCTTCTAGAACCTTCCGGAAGGGGACCAACGTGGCCCCACCTTCCGGGAGGGGGCATGGGCCTATGAGGGAGTGTCCTGGTCGCATTGGGCCAGGGGCACAAGGCCCCATAGGGCCCAGCCGATCCTATAGGGTTTAAAATCGTTTAAACTAGAGATAGGGTTTTTAGAAGAGGGGAGAGTCCTTGCCCCCCACTCCTCCCTCCCTTGGCCGCCGGCCCAAGGCTTGGAGGAGGGGCAAGGGCTGGCCGCGCCCCCCTCTATAAATAGAGGGCTGGTGCGCCCCCTCCCTCCTACACCTTGCCTCCAACCCTAGTTGCCTTGCTACCTTCCTCTCTCCCTCCCAACTGTTTGTAGGCGAAGCCCTGCTGCAGAAATTCTCCACCATATACACCACGCCGTCGTGTTGTAGATCCAATCCATCTCTCCACCATACTTGCTGGTCCGAGGAAGGAGGAGACGTCGAGGTGCTGCACGTGTGCATCTCACGGAGGCACCGCCACTTGTGGTGCTAGATCGGATCGGATCACGAGGAGGAGAAGCGAGTACGACTACATCACCCACGTTCCGACGAACGTTCCGCTGTGCGAATCTTCAAGGGTATGAAGATCTAATCCAATCTCTCTCGTTGATTGCATCTCCTAGATTAGATCTTGGCTTTCCCTCTGTTCGTATCCGTAGAAAATTTTGATTTATTATGCCGCGAAACCCTTCAGGATCATACCATATCCTTTTTGCTGGTTTCTTCAATTTCCTCTTCCTTCCACAACTAGTAGCAAACTTTGCCACAAATCCATCATCGTCATCAGAGAACAACTCATCATGGCTCCATATCTCATCATCACTTGGGATAAAATAGTAAGGTTCTTCAAAACCAGCCTCATGATGAGCCCTGGTAGTAGGACCTAGCCTCTTTGCTGGCTTCTTTGCAAATATGTCTAGTTCAGATAATTCTTCAAAATCTGATTCCTTATCTCCTTCTTCATCCTGGAATAACTCCTCAACATCAGTGTCTCCTTCATAGTGAAGAAGAGGGTCTTCTCTCTGCCTCTTCTATTCATTGAGAAGCTCCAACATTTCTGCCTCCTCATTATCCTCCACTGCTCTATGTTGTTGATGCTCCTTTAATTTCCTAACAAGGTCAACCTCAGCTCCCACTGGAATATTTTGCTCAGCATCTTCCTTTTCTCTCTGTTTCCTGTCCTCCCTCAATTTTCTAATTAGGGCCAGCTCAGCTTCAATCCCTTTATTGTGCTCTTCAGGATTAAATTCACATCTGTTGTACTGGAACCAGTCCTCTTCTTCATTTTCACTTATGCATTCAACATCAACTGCCTTTCCCTTCTATAGATTGGAGCTTTGCTGTGTGCCAAAATATAAGGCTTCTGTAACATCAATAGCTACTGGGTAAAAATATTCATCATCAACAGATATTATTTCTTGTTCTTGTTCTTCTTCTTGGTCATCTCACTGATAATATGACAAATAAATCACACCTTCTTTGTCAACTGAAAACACAACATCATCATTCAAAGGCTGAGCTTCTGTGCAATCAATATTCAACTCAACAGGCCATGGGGCAGTGGAATCCAGTACAGTAATGTTGAGCAACTTGTCTTCCTCAAATTTCTTCAACATCTTGTACACCTTTCACATACTGTCAATTGTCTCCATTCCACTCTTTCCTTTACCTTTTTCTTCAACATAATACAACTTATTGTTGGTTCCATATCCATGCCCTTCTACAAGTGCTAACAAATTTAGCACTGTTATGTCTGATTGGCCCAATGTTCTCTCTAAATTGTCTAGTCCTGGGAAATGGAACCTTATCTCCCATATGTCATCATCTAAACTGCATAAGTGAAATAAAGAACAACACTCCAGTCAATTACAGCAATGGCAGAACATATGAAATTTAAACAGTCCATTAAATACAATGGATACAACATTACAGTAAGCATCATCCTTTACTGCATTGGATACAACATAACCTTTACTAAATTACAACATTACACTAAGCATCATCTATAGTAAGCATCATAACCTTTAATAAATTACAACATTACAGTAACCTTTACTCCATCATCTATTCAACTCCAACATTGCAGTTTCACATCATAATTTCAATATTACAGTCATCAGGATACAACATTACAGTAAGCATCATCCTTTACTACTAAATCAGGATACAGAATCCATGATACATTACTAGATTTCACTAAACTTTACTAAATCCACGATACAACATCATCCTTTACTACTAAATCAGGATACAGAATCCATGATACAGCATCATCCTTTACTGCTAGATTTCACTAACCTCTACTAAATCCATGATGTAGTGCAAATCTGACACTATCATCTCTAAGAAAATAAGAGAAAAAAGGGATGTTGTAGGAGAGAGAGGGGATGCACTAAATCGAGTCTTCCGCCGGAGGACGTAGCCCACCGGTGGCTGCTCTTTGCCGGCGAGGCCAGCACCGCCTTGGCCAGCGCGGTAGCAGAGGCAGAGAGATGCAGCGGCGAGCCATTGGGGGAGAGAAAGTGCTCCGCACCGCCACCACGTGATCCCCCCTCAAAATCTCCTACGCCGCCGAACTCGTCATCGCCGCCGGGAGTCACCGCCACCATAGCCAGTGAGGGGGAGAGACACAGACAGGCGCTCGCGGAGTAACTAACCCTAGCCTGTCCGAAGAGGCGCCGATTAACTGCCGTTAGACGGGTGTGTCGAGGCGGCGTCTGTTGCGGGCCACGTGGCCCTGACAGGTGGCCCCGCGGGTGTTAAGCGGTGTTAATTCGCTATTAGAGGCAGATCGGCACATATTGCTACAATGAGAGTCAAATGTGGCACCATTTTACGATTGCGAGAGCGACTGGTATGAAATGAAAAAATTTGCTATTGCACAAGATCTCGTTCGCTATCTGCGTGTCAACTCGTGTTTGTTTTTTTCCTCGCTGGAGTTGAAATAGAAGAAGCGTTAGACGAGTCAATCGATTAGCCTAGCTCTCCCGCGTAGAGTAGCCTAGCTCTAGTTTCTCCTGATCACAAAGGACTACACCGAGCCAGTGAAGACACACGAAATTGATGTACTCCCTCCGTCTAGAAATAAGTGACTTGAATTTGTCTAAATTTAAATGTTTTTAGACGTATCTTAATGTATAGATACATTTGAATCTAGACAAACACAAATCAGATAATTTTGGACGAAAGGAGTACTTATCATGGCTAGCCATCCAACCGCTCCGGAGTGACGTGCATTTACAACACAATCGCTACCGGAAATCGAGATTCTGTTGCGTGTTACCACCGTTGCACCTCCACCGGGCCGCTGTCGCAGATGCACCGCACCGTCGGAGAGTCTCCGCACGCCGCGCAGTCGTTGCTTGCACCGCGCTGCTATAGCCACTCGCCGCCATGCTGCCGGGCCACCATCGCGCTACCCCCACCGGTTCCGTTGAGGCAGATGCCTCCGCCCACCACGCCGCTTGCAGCTCGTGCCGCCACGCTCATCTCACTGGCTCGTCGTGAGCCGCCCCGCCGAGGGTTCCTGCTACGATGTCTTCTTGAGGTCTCCGGCTAGAGTTGCTACAAGCCCATGAGTCATGGTCACGCTCCATCGAAGTTGGTACAAGCCCAGGAGTCGTTTGCTAAAACTGTTATGTAGTTTCGCTACAACAGTTCTGTAGTTCTGCTACAATGTTTTCGACAAGTCTCCGGTAACGTCTTTGGCAAACTCATTTTTGCTATATTAGGATAATCTTTTTGATATAATTGTTCCATGTTTTTGCTACAATAGTCTAATGTTTTTGCTATGAGGTGTTCGGCAAAGTCTCCCAACGGAAGTCTCCAGCGAGGTCTTTTTTTGCTATGTTATCACATTCTTTTTGCTACCCACCGTTCCGTGGTTTTAGTATGTAGTGTAAATTTTTTACTACAATCACTCTCTGGTTTTGCTATAAGGTCTCTGATGAGAGTCGCGGTCGCCGGCGATGTTAGTTTTGCTATATTAGAATAATTGTTTGCTATATTAGCACAATTTTTCTGCTACGGTGAATCCAGTGAGATCTACGGTGAACTCTCCAATGAAATATGTCTTTTTATTTTTGTCCCGTGAACGGACACTTATTGCTACATGTAACAAAAGCGGGGTATTTTGTAGCAAATTCGGAACGTTTTGTAGCAAAACCATATTTTGACAGAATAAGAAGAGGACACGTGGTTGGCTAGGCAGCCGGGGATGCAAATCACCGATCCCCCGGGGGGGTCGCCTAGTAGTGCCCCATCACATATACCCTATGATTGTTGGAGATTCGTGTAGAGTCCATGAAGTCAACAACCGTCATATATTTACACTTAAGCCCTCCTAAAAATTTAGAAACAACCCGAGCTCCACTGGCAGTGAAACTTGTATGTTTCTTCACTGGGTTTGCTGAAATTTATATGTATCATTAAAATTTTGTTATTTTTTTCTAATTTTCTTCTGTTAATTGGTTGTTTTTCTTGTTTACTCTACAATTGATACTGGATCGTGTATGCATCTGCAGGATTCAAAGCAGTTTTAGGTCTCTAATAAATCATGTATGAATCTAGACTAAGGTGAAAGTGTTTTTCTATAAAATAGTTTGTACGAATCTCTAACAAATTAATGGTAATAATGGTACCAAAGGATCAACCTATGTGTGGCGTTGCATTTCCGACAACAAAATCCACTTATATTCATGGCAGAACATCACACCACCACGGTCATGCATATCTTGGCAGTTATACATAATACTGTCTGTACTAATCATCTGAGCTTCAACATTGGTAATCATACAGTCATATAAAAATCCATCTCCTATTTAAATCAGACTTAATGTATTTCATTGTAAAAAATGCTCGCTCCACGGTGACAAAAGCTACCGGCAAAACCAATATTAGCTTCAATAAAAGAAACACCGGTGGGAAGGAAGTATGCTTTGTTTGAATAAGCTTCCGGCACAGATCACCAATCAATTCCCTTAAAGTCCCAAGAAACTTGAATCATCCCGGAAATTTTCAACAAAATTATCAAGTTTGTTAGCATTAATCTTGATTAGTAGTCCTAGTTCGTTTGGTGTCCAGCTTGCATGCCATATGTGTCCGGTTCGTATTGGAATTAGCAATGTAGGTTAGTACTAGTAAGTTTCAGGTTTGAGTCCTGTTTAGTTTAGAGTTTGTGTCAGAGTAGGTTTAGCACGTCTGGCTGGTTTGGTCGTGTATATATACACGAGGTGGTACGACACAAGCTCTTGGCCATCAGATTTTTCGAACGTGCTTATTTGTCTAGTTTGATATAGTCGATCTGGGGGCAATTCCAACAATTGGTATCAGAGCGAGGTCTGCCCCAGGGAGGCGATCCTACTAGCGCCTCGGTACGGGCAACTAGGTGGACGAGCGTGCTATCATCGGTGAGGTGGCGAGCAATCGTCGCTCGGAGGAGCGACAAGGAAGAAGGCGGACGAGGCGTTGTCGGCAAGGTGGTGGATGGGGATGATTGTTAATGAGTGCGGTGGTACTGAGGTGCGATCACTACTAGGAAACTAGCTATAGATAGACAGACACTCTGTGGCGCATGGTTCTGACCATGCGCCACAAAAGATTTCCAGTGGCGCATCTGGCACAATGCGCCATAGAACCTAAATCTTCTGTGGCGCATTTCAATTGGCAATGCGCCACCGAAGAAAGGTGGGACCCACACCAGGCCTTGGTCTATGAAACATCTGTGGCGCATATGGCGATATGCGCCACAAAAGTTTTCACGGCGGGGTTTGACCGTGCTCTGACCAAGCTTCTGTGGCGCACATTAACATATGCACCACAGAACAGTAATGTGGGCCCCACAGTCTGGCCACCCAAGACCAAGATTCTGTGGCGCATAAGTGGATATGCGCCACAGAATGGTGCGTGCTGCTACTCAGAATATGTGTTTCTAGTAGACAATCTGCGCAAAAGGATTGAGTCCATCGTATGTTGTAAACTTCACTATTGTGGTTGTTGTCGTCGAAATTCTATGATTGTGATCGATGTGCTATCTTTTATGTTTACTGATCTTTTGCTTTAGTTTATGTGAACATATATACATGTGAACCAATTTAATTCTTTATGTTGCATGATTTACTAATATGTCTTATCTATAGAGATGACGAAGTGGTACGTGGTGTACAAGGGTTTGGTTCCAGGAGTCTACGATGAGTGGGAGCACTGTCAGAAACAGGTGAACAAGTTTAGCGGCAACAGCTACAAAGGATACGTGACTCGAGAGGAGGCGGTAGCCAAGTGGAGGAACCACCTATGGAAGGAGAACCGGATGAAGATATTGCTAGTGCTCTTGCTCTTGCTCACCGTCATCACAACTATATTCTGTTTGATTCTAGTGTAGGCGATGACCACTTCATTTGTAATGTGATGAGATGATGAACTTTGTACCAAACACTTGTATAAATATTCGCCACCTTTGACTTGTATTGTAATGTGATGACCACTTGTCTACCTCGATCGGGATCTAAGTAGTGTGATGGCACTATATTCGTGTTTGTTTTCATATACTAAGTGAAATATATTGTTTCTACTGCTATGTGTATAATACCTGTATAATACTATATAACACTTGTACAACCACACTGATTATGGACCAGTACTGTTTTTTGTTAATACCTGATATACACACCAGTGGTGCATCTGTTTTGATGTTCAGTGGCGCATTTTTCAGAATGCGCCACCGAACACTGTCGTGTGGCGCATCTGGCAGAATGCGCCATAGAAGTATCATGACTTCTGTGACGCATTTCGAAATGCGCCACAAAAGTTTTCATCAGTGCCGACGTAACAGTGGCACATCTCATATGCGCCACAGAAGGACAAAATGGATGCGCCACTGATGAAGGTTTTCCTAGTAGTGGATGCCGGAGAATCTTGTCAAGATCGTCATCCGGGAGAGTATGAGTCAAGGAGTCAAGTGTGTGCAAGGTAGCACGTTCTGTCGGTGTTGCGTAGGTGAGTCATCGTTGTGTCGAAGTGCTTGTCTCTGTGAGGATCCGTTGCAGTTGAAACGAATGAAGGTTGAGGGACTGTTCATCATATGGACAAAGACGCAATTTGAGTGCCTTGATCAGGTCGTCTATGTTCTCGACAAGAGGGTCAATTTCAGGTGTTAAGGGGGCGGTAAACTAGTGAAGGAGATCCTCTTCAATGAGGACTTGTCTCTACATGAGGTTGGGGTGGGAGGTGTAGTCCACAAGGTAGTCGACATGTATCACGCTAGGGTGGACGACGTGTTCCACGGTTTGCTAGCGTGACTGGATAGTACGGATTATACTTGAGTTGTTCCGTAAATTCTCCAAGTTGAAATTGGGGAGAGCCAATTAGACTTGTCGTGGTGCGAGACCTAGACAAGACGCGGATCTACAATGATTCAAGATCAGAGGAGCATAGAAGACAAAGAGTCATCAATCAAGATTAGAGAGATATTGTTAGCATTGATTGGTAGTCCTAGTTTGTTTGGTGTCCGGCTTGCATGCCATATGTGTTCGGTTCGTATTGGAATTAGCAACATAGGTTAGTACTAGTTAGTTTCAGGTTTGAGTCCTATTTAGTTTAGAGTTTGTGTCGGAGTAGGTTTAGCACGTCCGGCTCGTATGGTTGTGTATATATACACGAGGTGGTGTGTCAGTTTTGTAACCCGTGGTGAGTTGAGAAGAAAATAAAGAAAAATAACGGGCACGACACGTGCCCTTTGCCATAAGATTTTTCGAGCGTGCTTATTTGTCTAGTTTGATATAGTCGATCCGTGGGCAATTCTAACAATTGGTATCAGAGCGAGGTCGAATATTTGAAGCCACGCTTGCTCCGGGGAGATAATCCTACTAGCGCCTCGGGGCGCTCAACCAGGTGGAGACGACGAGCATGTTGTCGTCAATGAGGTGGCGAGCGATCGTTGCTTGGAGGAGCGACAAGGAAGAAGAAGGCGGACGAGGCGTTGTCGGCAAGGTGGTGGATGGGTATGATCGCTGATGAGTGCGGTGGTACTGGGATGCGGTGCTGGATAATCTTGTCAAGATCGTCGTCTGAGAGAGTATGAGTCAAAGAGTCAAGTGTGTGCAAGGTAGCACGTTCGGTCGGTGTTGCGTAGGTGAGTCATCGTTGTATCCAAGTGCTTGTCTCTGTGAGGATCTGTTACGGTTGAAGCGAATGAAGGTTGAGGGATTGTTCATCGTATGGACAAAGACACAATTTGCATGCATTGATCAGGTCTTCTATGTGTCTTGACGAGAGGGTCAAGTTCAAGTTGAAGGGGGCGGTAAACCAGTCAAAGAGAGCCTCTTCAATAAGGACATGTCTCTACATGAGGCTAGAGTGGGCGGTATAGTTCACAAGGTAGTCGGCATGTATCGCGCTAGGGTAGACGACGTCTTCCACAGTTTGCTAGCGTGACTGGATAGTCTAGATTATACTTGAGTTGTTCTGTAAATTCGCCAAGTTAAAATTGGGGAGGGCCAATTAGACTTGTCATGGTGCGAGACCTAGACAAGACGCGGATCTACGAGGATTCAAGATCAGAGGAGCGCAGAAGACAAAGAGTTGTCAATCAAGATTAGAGAGAAATTGTTAACATTAATCTTGATTAGTAGTCCTAGTTCGTTTGGTGTCCGACTTGTATGCCACATGTGTCCTGTTTGTATTGGAATTATCAACCTAGTTTAGTGCTAGTTAGTTTCAGGTTTAAGTCCTATTTAGTTTAGAGTTTGTGTTAGAGTAGAGCACGTCAAGATGGTCTGGTCGTGTATATATACACGAGGTGGTACCTGAGTTTTGTAATTCATGGTGAGTTGAGCAGAAAATAAAGAAAAATAAACGGACACGACACATGCCTTTGGTCATAAGATTTTTCGAGCGTGCTTTGTCTAGTTTGATGTACGGGTTGTTTGATTTGACTTAAATCTAGCTTTTAGAGGTTGACTTATAAGTAACAAAAACATAAGCCAAAAGGAAAATCCAAAAGCACATATTTAGATGATTTTGTGGCTTATAAGCAAAAAAAAACGAAAATTCATAAATAAGCACAACCAAACAGCCCCATATCTATCTATGGGCAATTCCAACAAAGTTGGCAGCTAATTTCTTCAATCTTGCTTTCACTTTGGAAATCACCAGGCTACAAACGAGCCATGGCCGAAATTCTTTCCTTGTCAAAGTTTGAGAAACAACCAGCAGGATCCAAACACCCTATCCAAGAAGCAAGGTAGTGGCCGTCTCACTAAAGCGGCCATTAAGCTCAACTTAAAAGATAAATAACAGCATACATGATATTTTTGTAGTAATTCTCATTTGACAAGCCGTCATTTTATCAGTGCTGATGAGTGAACTTAGGTCATTAAGTCACTGAACTATTCAAGGCTATGCCAACTCTCGCCTTCATGCTGTACAGGCTGAAGTTCTACTTCTTGCCAGGTACTTGCTATAACAATGCATCCGCTATTTTCTAGCCCTAGTGGAATCATTTATCTCTAATTGTTTGATCTGATACTCTATACATTAATACTAGAGGACAAACTAATAAACAACTTGGAGAGGTATACAACCAAAAGATGACATTCATCAAAAATTGGAACAAGGTAGAAGAAGAAATGCAATGCACAACGCCATAAAATGCAAAATCTCCTAACTTGATTAGGTTTACCATCCGTACAAATCTTACAGTGTCACTAGCCCTAAATCCATAGTGTGCGGCCTAAGTGTGTGGAGCCGGTGATGGGGGCAGCGGGGATCTGGCCTCCCGGCCCCAGCGCGGCGGTAGGAAGGAGAACGCCGGCGCTGGATGGGCCTCCCTCACCATCGACGTCTATGCGGCTCCGGTCGGCGGTGGCTTCATGGGAGCTCAGATCTGGAGGCGGCGGCCTCTACCAGAGTGGGGTGGGTGGCGATCTGGTGGAGGAGGTGTCAGCGATGGGATTCCGTTGGAAGACCTAGATCGGCTCTCTATCCCTAATTGCCTGCTCGATCCGTTCTCCGAAAATCGGTCTGCGGTGTGGGGATCGATGTGTAGGGTCTAATAAAGGAGGTGGTCCTTTGGTTTCTTTCGCACAAACACGAAGATCTGCTTGATGTCTGCCCTCTTTGATCTGGTCTAGAGAGGCGGATTCTGGAAGGCTCCGCCGGCGAACTCCGATGGGCGTATCATGCCTGGAGATTGTTGGATCGAAAGATATCCGGTCGTGTGCACCTTGTTTTTCTGGCCGTTTGGTTTTAGCGGGAGCGTTGCGAAGCTCTGTTGTTTGTTCCCACCAAGTGACATTCTTAGAGCCATGGTGAAGTCAGATGCGGAGAATGTCAGGAAAGCGGAAATATGAGGGTAGCGATGGTGATTTTTGTTTTTGTGGCGACGGAGAACTGGCTGCGTGATCTGGGACTTGTTGCAGCGACTGTTGGTGCAGGAAGACAACACAGGGGGAGTTCCCAGTCTTATCTTGCAGGGTGAAAATCCAAGGTCTGTCCTTAACTGGTTATGTCTGGCAATGACCTTGTTGAAGGCGTTGTTTTGTGAGCAAGGACTTTCTCCAAGGTGAAAACCTGTGATCTTTGATCGGGCAACGACGGGGCTTGGGCACTATTTCCTTCTTGAAGGCGCTGTTATTGGAGTGGAGGACTACTGGTGTTGTTCTGATGGTGTCAATGTCGTTGCTTTGAGGATTAGTTCTCTGTAGCGGGACTTTTCCTTTTTATAATTTTTTTCTAAGTTGTGTGCATCCGTAGGGCCGCTAGGCATGCGTTGTTGCAGAGGTTGGATGTAATTGGTATCCCTGTGATATTAATATATACTCTTTTCCAAAAATAAGCCCTAAATCTATAGTATATGACAGTACCAAGCACTTCAATGACCCCTAGTATATGACTATCTAATGAACTGAAAAGTCATACAATGTTATTGCCATATGTTCTCATTAAGGCGGCAACAATATTAAAATTACAGAGCAAACATGCTTTATGATCCATTAGTTTCTGGTTTTTGCATACCTAGAATAAAGATTAAATGGGAGAGTGCTGGTCATGTTATATTGCCATTCCTCAAAAAATATACTCTAAAGATCACAAAGTTCCATTAACTCGGTGTTACCGACTACCCTTCTTGACAGATCCCCATATAAAAGGCATATGATAGTTAGAAAGTTTACTCAAATCCTAACAAATAAAAACAATCTCAAACAAACATATTTGACTATCTAAAACAAACATATTTGCTAATAGAATCCAATTCGAAAATCAGTAAAGGGAAGAGGCGCAACCCAGATCAAGAAGAGAAGGATTCGGCAAGGAAACAAAAAACACGTTGTAAGCTGATATGAAGTGGAATGTGAGTGAAAAAAAGTACCTTGGACATGCCACTCCGCGGTCGAAGGAGATTTGCATCTGGCACCACCCTATACCATAGGTGTTCGGCAGATACAATCGCAAGTCGCCCTCGCCTGGCCGCCCGGCCAGGCGAGCAGAAGAGGACCGAGCTAGGGTGTGTTAGTTTGACCTGGATCATTTCATGATCGGGGGGCCCAACCTCTTCATGGTTAGTGGACCCCTATGGCAGGGCTATATAAAGAGGGTGGGGGGCAGGGCACGCACTACAAGGTTCATCGTGCCGCCGCTCCCCCCACCGAAATCCTAGCCAATCTAGGTTAGCGCTAGTCATGGGAATCTCCGCCGCCACCACTTTTACCACACACACCTCTCGCCCTCGACCTCGCCCCCCATGGCCAACGGCTCGTCGATCTAGAAATCCATCAATGGTATCAGAGATGAGTTCTTGCATCTGTAGATTTTTTTATAGAAAGAAAACAATGATAAAGACAAGAAACCCTAGATCCCGAAAAGTACAGAGCGCCGCCCAACCGGACGTTCCGTTCATCTCTATCTCGACGCGCATCAGCAAGTCAAGGCGTCGGAAGAAGAACAAACCCCCTTGCGGGGAAAATAAAAGCCCCAAGGAAAGCCCCGGTTTCCCCCTCCCCGAATCAAAAACAGAAAAGCCACCGGACACCGTCGGCAAAGGGCGTCGCCATCTGTGACGCTTGACAGCGAGCACCCACCCTCGGGTGGATGCACGTGCCACCAAGGGGGAAGGGAGGGCCGCCACCATCCCTCCCCTCGAACTCGCTGTTGCTCGGGTTTCTGGTGAAGGGAGCAGCCAGAAAGAGGGAGATAGGAGAGAGGCTCGCGTTAGGGGAGAGAGGGAGGGGCTCGTCGCCAGCGGTCGCCGGGCGGCGCGGCCACCTTGCCTCTCTCGTGGTGAGCACCGCCAAAGTCTGAGCGAGAGAAATGCGGGGGGGAGGGGAGTGACTGAGGGCTAGGATTCTAGGATCTGGCGTCGGGGCGGTTTTGTCCCTACGATGAGCGCATGCGCCCGTCCGTTGGGCGCCACCAGATCGAACAGTTGACACTGGGCGGTACTGGGTGGTGACGGGCCGTGGTGTTGGGCCATAGGTGGCTGAGGCCGTGGGCCGCTGCGGGCTGCAAACAACGTCGAGTGCGCGATATAGTAGCATGGGTTGCACGCAGAAAAGGCCCAGTCGGGATACTAACAGTGCAGTTTCCTATTTTTTTAATTTACATAAGCTCTTATGATGGGTTTTTGAATCAGTTTTGATGTTTTTTTGCAAAGTTTTTCTATTCAAACTAATCCAATGAATAGTTTGGGTTAGAAAATAGAAAAGTAACAGTAAAGTTTCTGTAAAATATAAATTTTAATGAATTTTATTCATTTCTTCCGCTACAAATAGTTAAAAGTGCTCTTTTAAATTTAATAAAGATAAAAGTGAGTATTAAATTTTATGATAGCATGTTAAAGTTTTATTCTGGTCATGTTCATGTTATTTTTCTAACCAACATTGTAAATAACATGATCATGATTAGTTTCTTGGTTTAAAGTGGTTACTTTATGTTCTTTTGATTCTATGTTCTGCCCAACGGTGTTATAGAATTAATTGCATAAACATTTGCATGCCTTAATTTTGACCAACGTTAGATTAATACATGCAACTGTTGTCTTGTTCTCACTTATTTGTGCTTTTCAGGAGGGTACTACTTGATGAGCTGCATCAAGGATGTCTCCACCCTAAGACGTGATAACTACTCCGAGTGGAGAAAGAAAGTGGACTTAGCATTTATCTGCGCTGAGGTGGATTGGGTCCTTGAGACCAAGCCACCCACCAAGCCGACAGAGCCAATCCGAGTAGATGCAGATGATGATGCTGCATGGGAGAAAAAGAAAAGGGAATATGCTCCACTAGAGATGCCCTACACTCTAGAGAACAAAAAGTGGCAAAACGCCAATAAAAAGTGTATGAAATTTATAAAGAACACGATTGAGCAGGCCATTGTTGGATCAATCATAGAGTGTGCTTCCGCTGTGGAGTATTTAGAAAATATAAAAGCCAGTTCACTGGCTCTTCAAATACATATGCAATGCAGCTGCTGAAGCAGCTGATGACAAAAAAGTACACATGAGGTGGACATGGCATCAGGGAGCATATCCTCCGTATGAGCAACATGGCTGCCAAGTTGAAGCCCATGGATGCTGATCTGGAGCAAAAGCCTGCACTCCTTGTCCACCTGTTCATGGATTCACTGCCTCAACAGTTTGACAATTTTGTTGTCAATTACAATATGGCCCCAGAAAAGTGGGATATTGAAAAGACTATTGCCATGTGTGCGGCATTTCAAGAAAGATTGCCATGTTTGGCAAAAGGAACTAATGACCAAGAAAGGTAACAACATTGTTTCTTTTGTAAATGAATCCCTGTATACACGGTTTTCAAAATCTATTTAGTGGATTGACTCAGGTGCAACTGTTCATGTTGTAAATTCTTTACAGGGATTCCATTCGATGCGGACTACGAAAAGATGCAAAGGATGCGTTGAAGTCGCAAATGGAGTCCAAGCGGATGTTCAGGCTGTTGGCGACATCTCCTTGGAGCTTGCTGATGGATCGATGATCCTACTTACAAATGTCTTATATGTTCCTCTTTTATAAAGAAATTTAATAAGTGTATCGCGTTTGGACAAAGTACACTATGAGTTTCATTTTGTACATGGCCAGTGTGCCATTTGGTGTAATAAATATTGTGTGGGTGTTGATTTCCTTCACAATGAGATTTATCTGTTATCCACTCGTGAAAAAGTACATTATGTGTGTAATGTGAATGAGCATGTTTCCGCGTCGGATAAAGACCCAAAGAAAAGAAAGAGAACACAAGACTCATCGAAATTATGGCACTGTCGTTTAGGCCATATTTCGAGGGGGAGATAGAAAGACTAGTTAAAAACAATATTATTCCTCCATTAGAGTTCTCCGACATAGAGAAATGCATCGATTGCATTAAAGAAAAGTATGTAAAGCAAATCAAAAAGGGTACAAAACGAAGCTCCGAAACACTAGAAATTATTCACACTGACATATGTGGACCTTTTCCTGTGAAAAGTGTGGATGGTTATGACTCGTTCATAACATTCAAAGATGATTACTCTCGTTATGGTTAGATTTATCCAATTAAAGAAAGATCAGAAGCGTTGGATAAATTTAAGATATTCAAAGATGAAGTAGAGAATCAGCACAAAAAAATAAAGATAGTAAGGTCTGACCATGGATGAGAGTACTATGGTCGGCACACCCCATATGACCAAGTCCCTGGACCCTTTGCAAGGTTCTTACAGGAGACTGGCATAGTATCCCAGCATTCGATGACGGGCGAGCCTCGGCAAAATGGAGTAGCTAAAATGTGTAACCGTACCCATATGGATATGGTGCGCAGCATGATGATTTACTCCACCTTACCGTTGGCATTGTGGATGGAGGCGTTAAAAACCACCATTCATATTCGCAATAGAGTACCAAGCAAGTCAGTGCCCAAAACACCGTATGAGTTATGGACATGAAGAGTTCCCTCGCTACAACACCTAAGGGTGTGGGGGATCCCAGCTGAGGTCAAAGTATTTAATCCAAATATTGCAAAGCTTGACCCTAAAACAGTCAATTACCATTTCATTGGCTATCCTGAAAAGTCAAAAGGTTTTTGTTTCTACTATCCATACAGATACACAAAGTTTATAGAAACAAGACATGCTATCTTTTTAGAGGAAGAAATGATGAGGGGGAGCATGGTAGCTCAGAAAATTGATCTTGAGGAGAAGAGGGTGCATGCACCTAATCCGATGATTCAGGAGCCATTCTTCTCGCTACATGTTGTTCCTGCATCGACAATCCCAAAGGTTGTGGTGCAAGCACATGTTACAACTTCACCCATGAAAACAATGAGTGAGGATCCAGAACCTGTCCGTCAGGAGCCGACTGAACCCACTGTTGAGCATGAAAGGGAGCAGCAACAGCCACCTCCATAAGATACGCCACATGTTGAGACACATGATGAGCCAGTTCATGAGGGCCCTAGAAGGTCTCAAAGAGTTAAAAGATCAGCGATTCCTAAAGACTATAAAGTTTATAACACAGAAATAGTTCAAATGGAGAATGATCCCACTTCATTTGAAGAAGCCATAAGTAGACCTCACTCATCGAAGTGGCTAGAGTCCATGGAAGATGAGATGAGATTGATGAGTTCCAACGAAGTTTGGGACTTAGAGGAAATTCCCAAAGGAGCCAAAACAATAGGTTGTAAATGGGTCTACGAAACAAAGTATAACTCTAGAGGGAATGCGGAGAAATCCAAAGCACGACTTGTGACAAAAGGATTTACACAAAGAGAAGGATTAGATTACAATGAGACATTTTCTCTAGTCTCATGTAAGGATTCCTTTAGAATCATAATGGCACTAATTGCACATTTTGATTTAGATCTGCATCAAATGGATGTAAAGAGAACATTTCTAAATAGGGATTTAGAAGAAAGAGTCTACATGAAACAACCCAAGGGTTTTGTCATGGGAGGCAAGGAAAATATGGGATGCCGCCTAAGGAAATCCATTTATGGACTAAAGCAAGCATCACGACAGTGGTATCTAAAGTTTAATGAGACCATTAAGAAATTTGGATTTAAAGAGAATGTTGAGGACAACTGCGTTTATGCAAAGTTTAAAAGTGGGAGATATATTTTCCTAATTCTGTATGTGGATGATATCTTGCTTGCTAGCCTCGATGTCAGTCTAATACTAGAAACAAAGAAGTTATTGTCCTAAAACTTTGACATAAAAGATCTTGGTGAAGCATCATATGTTTTGGACATAGAAATTCACCAAGATAGAACAAATGGGGTTCTAGTACTATCGCAAAAGGCATACCTAGAGAAGATTCTAAAAAAATATAGTATGCATGTGTGCAATACCGCACCTGCTCCTATGGTCATGGGCGACAGCTTTGGGAAATTTCAATGTCCCAAGAGTCAATATGAGATCGATCAAATGAAAGCAGTACCATATGCTTCGGTTGTTGGAAGCTTACAATATGCACAAGTGTGCGCTCACCCTGACTTAGCTTTCATCACCGGGGTACTCGGTAGATATCAAGAGAATCCAGGCATAGAGTACTAGAAGATGGTAAAAAAAGCTTTGCGTTATGCGCAAGGCTCAAAATACTTCATGCTAACATATAGAAGGTCTAATTTCCTAGAGATAAGAAGGTATTTAGATGCAGATTTTGTGGGATACAGAGATGATAGAAAATCCACGACATGATATGTCTTCACTCTCGCGGGAGGGGCTATTTCGTGGAGAAGCTCCAAATAGTCAATAGTTGCATCATCCACGATGTATGCAGAATTTATAGCATGTTGTGAAGCCATGAGGCGGGCGATATGGTTAAATAAATTTATATCCGATTTGAAAGTGGTAGATTGCATTTACAAGCCAATAAAGATATACTGTGACAACGAGCCCGCGGTATTCTATGATCACAACAACAAGTCGAGTAATGTTCCCAAACTAATAGATATAAAGTATTGTGTTGTGAAAGATAAGATCCAGGATCACACTATAAGACTCGAGCATATAAGGGCAAAGGATATTCTTGCGGATCCGCTAACAAAAGTCTTACCACCCAATGTGTCCAAGGAGCACTTAGCCATCATGGGTTTAAGGAAAACCATATGATTCCTGGATCATAAGAGGCCCAAAAAGAAATGGAATTTGTTTCAAAACAAGAGGTATATTGTATTTGTCTGATTCTATCGGCAATTGAGCCATGGCTATGAAACATGCTCTATGTACCGAATTGTGATGAAATGAGTAAAGTATAAAGTAAAAAGGTAAAGTCGAGATACGGGGGAGAATATTAGTTTGACCTCTCCCGTGTTGAGCCCAACGACTCGATGCGACCCCTGGATCGCGCCCTGATCGGAGGCGCCCAACCTCTTCATGGTTGGTGGGCCCCTGTGGCAGCGCTATATAAAGAGGGTGGGGGCCCGGGGCACGCACTACAAGGTTCGTCGCACCACCGCTCCACCCACCTAGAATCCTTGTCGATCTAGGTTAGCGCTAGTCATGGGAAGCTCCGCTGCCACCACCGCTTTGCCCACACACACCTCTCATCCTCTCCCTCGCCCCCATGGACAATGGCTCGCAAGCTCGAGCCAGAATGAAGGTGTAACATCCCCAGGATTAACACCTAGAAATAGAGAGGACACAGGTTTGTGCATTGCATTCATGCATAAGAAAATCCGGGAAATGTTTGTGCAAAACTAAAAGAGTATGAAGGGATCGGGATCTCTCTTGTACTAAAGGAAACTTCGGAGCAAGTGCGATAGATTTCGACATGACCTTTGTAGAATTCTTTGTTTCGGGGAAAATTTGTTCAAACATGTATTTGAATATGAAATTCAAATGAATTTATAAAATTCACAAATAGGAATTGGAAATATTTAATAACTTGAAATAAAATGATTACAGAAATGATATGAAAAAGATTCTTTATTAATATAAATGTATATACATATAGTATTACATTGATATTTTACAATAGATAAATAAAAGTAAAGTATCAGGAAACAAATAAGTAGAAAAAATAAATACATTATTGAAATAAATAAAAGAATTCTTTATTACAACAAAATATATATGACATTGTCTTTACAAATGAATTGTAAAAGAAGAAGGAAATAAGTAAACTTTATTGAATAAAATACAACAATACAATGTTTTTACAATATTCAAACAGAAAAATAAATTACAATATTTAATACAAAGAAACTCCTAAAGCTACTGTTCTCTTATCCCTTCATCATCTGTCATTTCCTTTCTTATTTTCATTTCCTGCAAACACAACAAAAAGAAAAAGAAAACAAAACAAAAATAAAATAAAAGAATGATTAGTTGGTTAGAGTTTTGCTCTCAGATTTGACATAGAAATGCTATGTATAATTCATCATTGAGCTAATCTGTAAGGGGCGAGTTTCACCAAATTAAGAATCTATTCTTATCTAGTGAGGGCCTTAGTACAACATCACAGGCTTGGAGAGGGGCAAGTTTCACCATGGCAGTAAAAATAATAAGATAAAGATTCCACAAATATCAAGTTTTCACTTGATATTATCCACACCAGCAGGTCCCACTTGCAAGTAACTTGCACATCAACATGCAGTTATCTGCTGTCAACACAGGAGCACACCAGGGGAGGATAAGAAGGAACCAGATGTGGCAGTCACTGCTACTAACTACTCCTTCCACCCTACATCATTTCTGAGCACTAGAACTCACAAGCCCCACACATAAACAACCACATTATAGAATCAGATGTTCACTGATTTATCCAGCTTTATCAACTAGAAACCAGATCATTCCAACAAACCATCTCTAGCTCTGGTTGCTCCCTGGGGCCATCCAAGAGCTAGAATAAGGGGAAGAAAAGACCCAGGAGCACCAGCAGAAGGAAAAGCAGTAGCAGATTCAATAGATCAAGTCAGGAGCACAAGGAGGGGGCCTAGGTGCTAAGAAGAGAAGTAGCAGTAGCTACATTAGAAGAAGGGAGGAAGGCATGCCACTAAGTAACAGTGGCTGATCAAGATCAACACCATCCAGCAACTGCAACAACTCCACAAATCACAGGTTAACCACCAAAATCATGCTATAGTATCTGTTCTTATTTTCTGCAGTCAAGTAATGGAACCAAAGAAGGGATTATTGGGTTAATATTAAAATGTTTCCCTCATCAAATATGAGGCATTATCAATATTGGAACCCAACTTAGGGAAATCAAGAACTAGTCTTGATTTCCATAGTATTGGCTAGAGGATCAATTTTTAATATAAAACAACAATAGTTTATGGATCATGCTAGAATCATCTAGATCAATGGATACATCAGGGACAAGCAGGCAACAAGGCAACATTGGATGATCCATATCAGTAAAGGGACAGAGGCAGCCACCTTGATCCATTTATTCATTGGAAATAGTGCAACTAATCAATCCCTCTAACCAAGTTCAGTTCCTAAATAAAAAAGGCAACTTTTGAAATTTTGAGTATTTCTCTGTTGGTATTGATTACCAACAAGAAATTTAGAAGCCACTAGTTTTAAAATGGCACAAGTAGAAGCTTATTAAGAAAGGCTACAACATATCAGATGTGTAGCAGGCCAAGCACAGCACTAGGGTATCTATCAACCTTAGGAAATTCAAATCATCTTCCCAGATCATCTGATCTAGGAATCATATATCTAGTTATCAAGCAATTAAGTAGATAAAGAAATCTACTTTACATCTGTTGATTCATATTTATCCAAGATCATGCCTTGCATGATATAGCATCATCATTTTATTCTCTAGTTTTTACTAGACAAGCATTAACACAACTGCTAGGCTACAGGGCACATTCCCAGAGGGTAGCACCTCTGTACCTAGTAGATTTAGAATGTTTTTAGCACAAACCCAAGTCCATTATAAATAAACCACAATCTCACTTATGAATGAGTTCATATCATCTTCCTAGATTATACTAGCAATCAGCTCAGAGGTTATTCTCTATCATATTGGCAACAGATAATGTTCACAACAATTGGATTCCAATCTGGGAAGTTTTAACCCCAAAGAAATTATCTACCAGCATGTCAAATGAGCATCAAGCCTGAGCTAAGATAACTCAACAAGTTACGGGTATAGAAAGTCCTATAATCATAATAGAAACAAGTCCAGGAACATGTACATATAAGCAGTACAACTATGCACTACTCAATGGACATTGCCATAGCCAGGGTCCATACTATTCAACGGATCAAGTACAGTAATTGTTCTCACATCATAAACTTTATATTAAATTTAGGATTCAGCAAAGAACAACTCTAGCATATTCAGATAACAGCAGAAGCAACAACATGAATGCCACACCCAGATAAGTGAAGAATAAGCCAAGACAGAATACCAGTATCAGCTCTAGAGCATAGAGATGTTTTAGTATAGAAGATAAAACATGGCCAACCTCCACACCAGCAAACCATAATCTCGAGCTCACAATCAGGATATTACCATTCTCATAGTTTCACAACCAGTACAGTTCATCGACTCGATGGCCGGTCATAGGTAAAGAACTCACCGAGGGTGCCGAGCACCTGGAGCGTAGGTTTCATGAAGCCATAGAATCGCTCCTGTCCAACACCATCCATGAATCAGCGAAAGCACCTGATGTCGGGGTTGCGTTGTCCGCGCTATCCCGCGGGTTTCAGGAACAAGGGACACCGGGGTTGCGCCGACGCACCTTCCCACCGGCGTCGAGTTAAGGAAGGTGAGATCCAGGTCAATGGAGAGCATCAGGATACCATAGCCAACCATGGCCTTAGATAGTAGTAGTAGCACCACACCACCATGGGAAGGCCGAGGCCAGGTGGTTGAGCCAGGGCTCGATCAGAACACACGAGTGTCGAGGACGTGTAGAAAGAGCTCAGCAGGGATGACGAGGAGGCTCGCTCAATTAGGGGAGGCGGCCAAAACTCCGGTACAGGGTGATGCGCTCCGGCGGACCAAGACCTAGGCAGGGTTAGGGTTTTGGTCGGGCGGTGAAGCAGGGCGGGAGCATAGCGGCATAGCACAGGGAGTCAGTGGAGGCGGCGACAATAGAGCCGTATTAGCGGAAGGGCCGGTGGTGGCCGGAGGAGCAACAGAAGGCGGCGGTGGCAGCGCCTAGGAGCGCGGGAAGAGAGAACGAGAGGAGGAGAGGAGCTTCGGGGGGATGAGGCGAGCTACGGGCTGGGTCAGTTTGACCATCCAGTACCCCAGCTGGCCTAATTTAGCCCATTGTTGGGTGTTAGGCCCATCATAAAATAAAATAAAATAATTCAAGAAAAAATATAGAAAAATCTTTAAAATACTTATGATATATAAAAATACATCTAATATGTTAAAATTATCATAAAAATAAGATCTATCTAATAAAAAAATATAACTTTACTTATTTAAGTTAATAAAATGCAAATAAAGATTAAACACTATTAAATCTTAAGTGAAATTTTCATAAAATAAGAAAACCCCCAAAAAATAAATAAAAATCTTTTGTGTATAAAAATAACTCTACTATTTTATAAAAATACTAACTTATAGTTTTACAAATAAAACATAAAGCAAATATTTAAAGACACTTAATTCTTTGAAGAATTTTATAAAAATAAAGATAATACTTAAAAAATAAATAAAATTCATTTTAAGATCTTTAATAAGTATATTTTACTAGAAAAATACTATGTATATTATTCAAAAACATTTTAATAACCTTAGATAATAAAACTCATTTAGTTATTTTACTAAAATAAAATAACCACTTTGTTAACTCTTTAAATTTATTTACTAAGAAAGAAATAATCACATTACTAAGTATAAATCCATAATCATAATAAAACTTAAGAATAACTATTAACTTTTAAATACTCTTATTAAATCTTAAAACTTAAATAAAACTCTTTTTTAATATTATATATCACTCATGCATAATATGGTGAATAATCTTCATCTCTTAACCACTCTTAAAATGATTCTAAACTCTAACAAATTTATAAGATCATCTAATTATGCTTCCATTAATACGTTACATATTATTAAATTCATCTTTCACTTAAATTAAAAGGGATCATCCATAAATATTTTTGTCAAAACCCTAAAACTAGATGATGTTCTAAAACTCACTACATCTTAAGATTCACCTCTATTTTTATAGTTAACTTTGGTCACTTGTACCATAAACTAAAATATGATAACTCAACATCATTCATAACCATCTCAAACCCTAATGTAAAACCTAATAAACCTCAAGACTGATTAACCTTAACTAAACACTAGTTTCTTTAAATGTTATTCTTTTTGCCACTTCACACAAACAAGTCTATAATAGTTCCTTCAGCTCTTAACAACTCAACCCAAGGACTTCTTATCCTAGTCACCAGATAACAATTAATCATAATCACATTACTTTATCCGTAATTGTATATTTTGGATTATTAACACTTAAGTTCTTTATCAATGCCATTGCTTATGAAATAAAGTTAAAGATAAACCCAATATTAAAGAAGATACCTAAGATCAACTTATTTATAATGCTAAGGGTTTCACTTTGGGAATTATAAAAGTGCATAGCATTATATATGCATAATGGCATCTTGTTTCTTTAAACATTAGTCCTTATCGGACCAATGATGCTGATTTCAGATATTGGATCTTCTAGTATCTTGAAGACCGTGAGTGCATAATCTTGCAATCACAAAAGGCAAGTTCACACTTGCTCATGTCCTTTGATTATTTTCTGTAAAGTATTTTGAAAATCCAGTATTGTCATCACCTGCATTTCAAAAAGGGTCATAAAACACTATTTTCATAATAATATGATTATAGGTTATTTACCATGAGGTAATAACCTTCTATTAAAGTTCTGGTGGTAAAGGAACATATTATCTAGGACTTAACAACCAATATCACCAGTGATTCTTGAGCCGTATATTACGCGTTAACCGTGAGATTTGGAATGGGACGGAGAAGTCAGCTGGATCGGCTCCCTTTCGCATGCCAACGGATGATCGGGCCGTTGTTGCAACTCATCTTGTAGAGGGTTAGCAGGTTATGGGTGGGATCCCTCAACGTCCCACGACTTCTGGTATCTATGAGGGTTGTATAGGCTGATAATGGAAACAAGTTTTATCCTAGGCCTAATGTGCAATTCGTCGGGTATGCGGGTCGCGGAGAAGGACAGTGATTGGCTTGGATCTTAGTCTGGGCCTCATACCAAGGAAGTATGAACGAGCCTATAACTCGAATATGCAACAAAGCTAAGATCTCTCATGGGAAAAGTAACGCACCTCTGCAGAGTGTAAAAACTGTAACTTGTTACTCCCTGTTCCGGGAAGGAGATACGGACGCGGCAGGAAAGCAACTCCATGAAATTTCTGGTAAACCTGTGAAGGCTGACGGACATAGATCTTCAGAATAAAAGCAACCTTTGAAGAAATGTTTTCAAAAACCTGCATATCCTACGACCTATGGTCTGTGGCTATAGATAGTACATTAAACACTTATCTTTAGTGAACTTGCTAAGTACGCTCGTACTCAACCGTATCTTCCTAACCCTTGCTAGATCTCGGAGAAACCAATGGCGTTCCCATGAAATAAGTTACCTGAAGAGTTGAAGATATCTGATGGAGGTCAACAGAGTCGAAGACCTTACCAGAAGCTATGGAAGTCAAGCTGAAGCGTAGAGTATAAATAAAACTCCTAGAATCTAGAACCTACTTCTGTAGAACAATACTATAATAGTACTTTTACGCCTTATACATATACTAATAGTAGTACTTCTAAAGTAAACTCCCAATTGGATCTTTTTGGTTCTTTTTGTACATTATTCCTCACTGTTTGAGGAAGTTCCCTGGATCTTTTGTAATATGTTATATGTAATCTAAAGTGATGTCTTGGACCCGCGATGTTTCTGTTGTACCACTTTGAGGGATATAATGCGGATGGACGGTGTTCTATTGGTATTATATCAACGACTATAGTGTACTACATCATGTAGTGGTATGATGGGTCACCGCAGTTGGTATCAGAGCATATGCTTTGACCTTAGGTTGGAAACCTAGTAAATGGGTAGAACTTGTAGGTTAGAAAATGACTATAGGAAGCCATCTTATCTACACCATATTTCCTTGTACGAGTGATGGATATTCACTTGAGAATAACCTTGTCACACCTTAGTGGAATTTTCAGGCTATTTTTCTTATAGAATGGTTACTTATCTAATAATCATATTAGAAAGTACCTATCAAGTATTTCGTAAGTAGGCAATATATCTTCTACTAGACTATTTTAAACTATAACTAGGCTAGAGTAGCGTATCACCAAGTCATAGTACTTCATAAGGGAGTAATTAGTCATGGTGTTATCTTACTAAAAGAAATCATGAAATGAAGTAAAACTTTGTTATCATCTTTATACTACTGGTAAATACCAGGGGAGTACGCCCAAAACCTTAAACAACATGTTATTGTAGGGGAAGTAACTAATGTTTGGTTTAACTAAAAGCTATTATATGAAGAATAGAATCTTATCAAGAGTAATAAATAGGGTTATTCTTATCTAACCCCATGGAATATGCCAAATCCATAGTGGCATGAATAAAAAGGCAGTATTCTTGTAGTACAAGTAGACCTATATAGGTTATGAAACTAGTTAAAACTTGAGAATTATTCGTTGTTATAATAGATGTGCTTAGAGTAGTTAAGATTATAAACCAAGAGTAGAAATGTGAGGATGATGTTTAGTATAAGTCCAAGGATAATTTTGTTATAACCAGTTATAGAGTGAATTAACCAACTATCTCTAGAGTCGGGTCAAATTTTGCCAAAATTTATTCCTTTGCAAATGGGCAAATGGTGTAATCTAGGGGCAAAGAACATTATGAGCCATGCAGATAGTATATAACGGTAGAAGTCCATACACTAAGATGTATCAAAAATTGTAGTGTATAACATCAAAGCCTAAGTACAAGAGATGTTTTACTCGAAGTACTATTTCTACAGGCTTTGGATGTATGTTTGCTAGAGGTAATATTTGGATTTATTGGATTTTATTGGATTTTATTGTGTGACTAGGTCTGTGCATTAAGTTTGAAATTTATGGGCATATGCATGATGTTACATGGAGTTCTTACTTGATGTACAGGTCTATAAGGGGAAATGGGTTCGCGCGAGGGAGATGCGAATTATAACTTTAATGTTGGAAAGATGAAGGCTCATGAGATGTTGGTGATACAACAAAATTAGACTAACAAGGAAATTCTGAAGGAAGGATCAAATCAAAAGCCGTATTTAAACACCAATGAAGAGGTTCTTCAGTATATGAGGAGTATGGAAAAAAGAAGAAATGTTGGAACAGAGAGGCAGAACCAGTTTCACCATGAGATATTAAAGGTTAGGCAAGAGAAGCAATTCAAGGAATTACATCCAAGGGTTAAATTGGTGGAATTCTTAGAAACCAAACCCTGGAGTTTTTCCATGGTTGAAGAACCTATGGAGGCGGAGAATTGGTTAATGGATACATCCCGTAAGCTTAAAAGTGTGGGATGCAAGGATGAAGAAAAGGTGCGCTATGCAACTTATCTATTGACAGGAACCGCAGCCACGTGTTGGGAGAAGTCCAAGTTTGTGATCCCGGAAGGAGGTGTCAGTACCTGGGCTGAGTTCAAAAAGAAGTTTCGAGAAGAATTTGTTCATCGGAACAATGGGAAAAGGAAGGATAATGAAGCCTTAGAGAAAAAGAATCTTCCAGTCCTGAAACATGTACGAGAGTTTAACCGTTTATCCAAGTACATTAGTGAGAAAGCAAACATGGAGGCGAAACGACAAAGGAAGTTCATGAAAGGAATACAAGCAGTTATGAAGATGCAGCTCAGGATTGTGCGTGCAAAGGAGCTTCAGGAATTGGTGGATGGTGCACATATATCATAAGATGAAGAGATTGTTGCACCTAAAAGAAAAGAAAAAGAGAATTCAAAAACAGACCACAATAGGTCAGGTCCGAGGACATATGATGAAGAATTGTCTGGATCCACATAGCCTACGACCTATGGTCTGTGGCCGTAGATAGTACATCAAACAATTCTCTTTAGTGAACTTGCTGAGTACGCTCGTACTCAACTGTATCTTTCTAACTCTTGCTAGATCTCGAAGAAACCAATGGTGTTCCCATGAAATAAGTTACCTGAAGATTTGAAGATATCTAATGGAGGTCAACAGAGTAGAAGACCTTACCAGAAGCTATGGAAGTCGAGCTGAAGCGTAGAGTATAAATAAAACTCCTAGAATCTAGAACCTACTTCTGTAGAACAATACTATAATAGTACTTTCAAGCCTTATACATATACTAATAGTAGTACTTCTAAAGTAAACTCCCAAGTGGATCTTTCTGGTTCTTTCTGTATATTATTCCTCACTGTTTGAGGAAGTTCCCTGGATCTTTTGTAATATGTTATATGTAATCTAAAGTGATGTCTTGGACCCACGATGTTTCTGTTGTACCACTCTGAGGGATATAATATGGATGGAGCGGTGTTCCATTGGTGTTGTGTCAACGACTATAGTGTACTACATTATGCAGTGGTATGTTGGGTCACCGCAGAAGGTATCACTCTGATTCCTCTCTCTCTCTCTCTCTCTCTCTCTCTCTCTCTCTCTCTCTCTCTCTCTCTCTCTTTGTTACCTAGCATCTAGAAAAGGAATGAGTACTACCGGGTAAGATCTACATCCAGTCGATCTAGAAATCCATAGGGTGGACTTGGTGAGGTACTCGGGAGAAAGACTCACCATGGATCTGATGTGGATCGCCGTATGGGGTGACCGCTCTCGCCACGGGAGGCCATGGGCAGCACACATTTCCCTGGACGAAGGACTCCTGTGCGCATGGAGGCAAAAGTGGTGGGCAAGAGCTGTTATGGACAGGACGATGAGTGGAGGGTCGAAGGTGGCTGCCGCGGCCAAGGGTTTAGAGGAGTACGAGAGGGACGAAGGGTTCAGAGAATGGAGAAAGGGACAAAGAAGAAAGTGGAGCGAGTAAGCGGTGAAACTTTTAACGATATCGTGGCGATCGGATGAGACTGATGGAGGGGGCCAGGGGCATAATGGATCAAGTTAGAGCCACCGGAACAACTCTAGGCCTGAGTAATTAAGAAAACCAAGTCCAAAAATGACAGCAGGGACGGCCTCGATCGGCTCTACCCAAAGATCGCAAAGATCGGACGGACATCAACGTGCACGTAGGAGTGGCTTCACGGCTAGGTCACCTTCACGCTTATAAGCTTATAATAAAAGAAATAATTTGTTAAAAGTAATAAATTTTAACATGAGAGCCAAGCTGTCAGCTGGTATATATTGGACGGACAACAAGGACATCCAGCAGAACGTGAGGACCAAGGAGCAAGCAGATTATACTATAGTGGTAATCTGATCCATTTTACCTAGGCATCACATTGGAGCTCGTTTTCGTTCATGCGTGATTGAATTTCAAGGCTTTTTAATGGCGTGTGTCGACAGATTAGAACCATGAAAATGAGTTGATGTCCGCAAAAAAAGGATTTAATGGAAATTGGTCTTTCTGGTAGAGCTTTCACTTGGGGTAATAACCAGGTAGATTTGATCATGAGTAGAATTGATAGAATTTTTTGTTCTACTAGTTTTGATGCTCTTTTCCCCTTATCTAGTGCTAGGGCCCTGTCTATGGTTGGTAGTGATCATACCCCCATAGATTCTAGGGAGGATAAACCTTCAAAACCTACCAGATTTAGATTTGAGAAGTGGTGGCTTAGCAGACCTGACTTTAAAGAAGTAGTGGTCAAATCTTGGTCCTGTCAGATTAATAGTACTAATTTATGGATATTTGGCAAGGAAAAGTTAGAAATTTTAGGAAATTAGCTAAAGGCTGAAGCTGTAATGTGGAAGCTACAGTTAGGCAACATAAGAAGAATTTGATGGAAAATATGATATTCTTGACATCAAATTAGAGTCATGTCCTCTTTCTGAAGAGGAACATCTTAGATTAGGGGCTATTTTGAAAGACATGAATGAGTTTTGGGTTTTAGAGGAAACCAAAGCGAGGCAACAGTCTAGGGATAGGAATGTCTTAGAAGGAGACATAAACACTTCATGTTTTCATGCAGTGGCTAATCAGAGATGAAGGAAAAAACTAATTAATGTTTTGGAAGGCCTTGATGGGGCTGTCACTAACATAGATAAGATGCTCAAGGTAGCTTCAGACTATTATAGATCTCTTTTTGGTAAAGAACCGAGATCTAACATTAGACTTAGAGATGATTTTTTCTCTATTGATGATAAAGTTAGTGTCTTGGAGAATCAGATCCTAGAATCTAACTTCTCTAAGGAGTAAATAAAGACTGTTGTCTTTGGTTCCTATGCAGAAGGGGCACATGGCCCTGATGGGCTCTATTTCTTGTTCTATCAGGCTTTTTTGGATGTAATTAAGACTGGCCTTTTTAATTTTTTCAAAGCCTGGTCTGAGGATAGTTTAGATATCTTTAGATTGAATTTTGCTATGATTACCCTGATTCCTAATGAGAATGATGTTAAAACTATGAATAAGTTTAGGACTATTAGTCTTCTCAATTGCTCTTTTAATTTTTTTACTAATGTTCTTACAAAAATAGACTAGCTAAGATTATAGATAGATTGGTTTTTGACTGCCAATCAGCCTTCATTAGGGGTCGTTTTATTCTACAAAGTGTGGTCACAGCTCATGAGATCATTCATGAGGTGCATAGGAAAAAATATAAAGGGATGGTCCTCAAAATAGATTATGAGAAAGCCTATGATAGGGTAAATTTGGATTTCCTTTATGAAGTTCTAGATCTTAGAGGTTTCTATCCTACTTTTATTATATTTATTAAGCAAATCATTCCTGGTGGATCCTTTGGGGTTAGAATCAATGATTCTAACAGTGACTTTTTCCTTGTGGGAAAAGGGCTTAGACAAGGAGATCCTATTTCTCCTCTTCTTTTTAATATTATGATAGATGTCTTTGCTATAATGCTTTCTAAAGGTACTGAGCACAATATCATTAGGGGGTTCTGTCCTAATTTTCTCCGGGAGGGGGGGGGTCTGTTTGCAATATGCAGATGACACTCTTCTTTTGTTAGAAAATGATTCTAACGATGTTACGTGGGCTATGAGGGCTGTCAAAATGGGTTATAGGTGGCATGTAGGGAATGGGTGTAGTATCAAGTTTTGGGAAGATATCTGGTTTGGTAATTCTCCTTTATCTACTCAATTTTGGGAGCTTTACATAGTTTTCAACCAACAGACTGAGACAATTGCCGATCTGTGGGATGGTTCTACTCTTAGATGTGACTTTAGAAGAACTTTCACTAAATAGATGGTGCTCCAATGGCATGATCTGCAAGGGATTGCTAGGTAGTGTGGTTTTTTCTGACTCTGAAGACTAGCTAATCTGGCAACATGAGTCAAAAGGGGTATACTCTTCTAGTTCCATGTATTCTTTTATTATTTTTTGTGAGGTTAAACAGGTTTTTAGATCTGCAGTTTGGAATTTGAAAATTACACCCAGGATTTAGATTTTCTTATGGCTCCTTGCTCAGAATAAAATTCTTACGAGAGATAATATGAGGGCCAGAGGGATTCTGAAACCGCTTGAATGTTCTTTTTGCAAGGAAATAGAAACGGTAAAACACCTCTTTTTGAGTGTGATGTAGCTAGGATTCTTTGGGATGATTTGTATGAGTTTTGTGGTGTCAACATCGTTGATTTTATCTTTGTTGGTAGTAGATGGCTAGATAATAAGAAAATTCTGCAAAATAACTTTCTTACATCACTTGTTCTATGGAGCATCTGGATCATGCGGAATAGTTTAGTCTTTAACAAGAAGTCTTGGTTGTCTATTAAGCAGGTTTGGCATCTAATGTTGTTACATCTGAGGAACTGGAAGGTTTATTTTAAGCAACAGAACTGGGTGCTAATCGATCAGTTCGAGGACAGGATAATGCACAGGCTCAGGACCCCGCTGATGATCAAGGCAAGCTGAGGTGCGAGGGCTTCGAGTGGATCTCGACCTGGAAATCTTCAGCTTCGCTGAACCATGATGGCCGCGCTTCCCTGGAGTACATGAAGGAACATCCGGAGGAAGATGACTTGGTCCATGTGGTGGTCTGAAAAGTGTTGGGGTTCGTACCTAGATGATCCTTAGCTTATGTCCTATCCTTTCTAGTTCCAAAACTAGTCTTTTAGTTGTGGTCGTGTACCTTTCGTTTTTCCTTGTAAGTTTGGATCTGCTTTAGTCGTTTTAGAATTTGGATTGTGAACTTGGTGGTTTCATTTGGTTAATGGAACCGGGGAGTAAAATCCCTTTTGATCTAAAAAAGAAAGTGGAGCGAGTAAGTAGTGAAACTTTTAACAATATCGTGATGGTCGGATGATACTGATGGAGAGGGGGCAAGGGGCATCATGGATCAAGTTAGAGTCACCGTAAACAACTCTAGGCCTGAGTAAGAAAACCAAGTCCAAGAACGACAACAGGGACGGCCCTGATCGGCTCTACCCAAAGATCGCAAAGATTGGACGGACATCAACGTGCACGTAGGAGTGGCTTCATCTGGCTGGGTCACCTTCACGCTTAAGCTTATAATAAGAAAGAAATAATTTGTGAAAAGTAATAAATTTTCACGTGAGAGCCAAGTTGTCAGCTGGTATATATATATATATATATATATATATATATATATATATATGTATATATATATATATTGGACGGACGACAAGGACATCCAACAGAACTTGAGGACCAAGGAGCAAGCAGATTATACTATAGTGGTACTCTGATCCATTTTACCTAGGCATGGAATCACATTGGAGCTCGTTTTCGTTCATGCGTGATTGAAGTTCAGGGATTTTTAAAGGCGTGTCTGGACAGATTAGAACCATGAAAATGAGCTGATGTCCGCAAAAAAGGGAAAATAAACTGATCAAGTGTGACCGCGTGCATGTGTATCCCGGCCGTGCTCAACATGCCATATATATAGACACGTACACATACATGTTGTAACTTCTAGTGACAATTCTGCTGTCTAGTTAGAATGGGTTCAAATGAACAACGAGCAGCCGAGAAACACTAGCCGTAACGTAACGGCGTCACGCTGCTAGCTAGCTGGTCCAACGGGGATGGCTTCATGTCCGTACGGCATCGCCTACCGTTAAACAAGTCCAATAATTTGTTAGTATACCAGCTAGTATACTATCTAATAATCCGACTCTCTTCGTTAAAAGCTCTCACTCCCTCCCTCACTTTGCACTGCAACAGTACTGCAAGTCACACATATATACCGATCGATCAGTTGCTCGGCCGCGCTCGAGCATTCACCATGGCCTCACCAGCCGGCGGCGACGTCGTCCCGACGACCCAAGCCTGCCCTCTCCCACAGTCCAAAGCCCCTGCCGACGACCTCGAACTCCAGAGAGGCCGCAGCCGCCGTCGGTGCCGCTGCATCTGCCTCCTGGTCACCCTCGGCATGCTCCTACTCCTGGGCGTCACCCTCCTCGCCCTCTTCCTCACCGTGCTCCGCGTCCGCGACCCCAGCACGCACCTCCTCTCCAGCCGCATCGTCGGCGTCGCCCCGAGCCTCACCCAGCCCAACTTCACCTTGCTCATCACCGCGTCCGTCCACAACCCCAACCCGGCGTCCTTCTCCTTCGCGGCCGGCACTACCGGGCTCTGGTACCGCGGCACCCACGTCGGCGACGCCCAGGTTGACCCAGGAACCATCCCCAGCAAGGGGGACGCCATCCTGAACCTGGAGATGACGGTGTTCACCGCCGGCTTCACTGCGAACCTGACGCAGCTGTTCGAGGACATCGAGGCTGGGTCGCTGCCGCTGGACGCCAGCGCCAGGATCCCTGGGAGGGTGGCCGTCTTCGGCGTCTTCAAGATCAACGTCGTGGCATACTCCGACTGCCACGTCGTCGTCGGATTCCCAGACATGGCCATCCGTGGCCAGGACTGCCGTGACCACGCCAAGCTCTGAATTATTCTGATCGATCCACCGGATTATATTGGTAGCAGCTTGTTCATGTCGCGGCATGTCTAGACTCCGTTGATTGTTACTTCTTCTTGGTCTTCCTTCGATCGTGTGTACATATATATATACCGGCCACCATCTTTTTTTTTCACATGTATGTACACTGTACAGGTTACAATTTCCGTTGATCATGTGTAAATGGTTACCAATCTTCTCATTTTCGATCATAATATGCTACTATATCTCTATTTTATTTACTTATAACTTTAGAGTATAATTTTATAAGGCAACGTGGGAGACCTCCCAAGGCCTCTGCGATCTGCCCCCCTGCTTGGCGTGCCTGCTCGGTCCCCACTAAGGGGACCCCCCGGCTTGAGTCTTCCAGATGGACATCCTCCGGCCCATCCGAGCGTTTATTTGAAACGTTCGGAGGTTTGGACACGAGGGCCACCGCCGCCAGTTAAAAGAGTATATCCGCTTGGAAGCGCCGGATATTGTCAGCCTTCAGGAGACGATTCGTCAGGATTTCTCTATCACAGAGTTAGAAGGTCTGAGCCGTTGCAAATTCTCCTGGTCGTGGCTCCCGCTAATGGGCACTGGGGGGGGGGGGGGGATCCTCCTCGGGGTGAAGGACGATACCTTCGAGGTAGATGATATGGACCGCGGGGAGTTCTTTGTGAGCATAGCGCTCACCCATAGACAATCTCGATTCAAATAGGAAGTGATCATTGTTTATGGCCCCGCGGACCATAGGAGGTCCGCTGACTTTCTGCTCGAGCTCAAGTCGAAAGTGGAACGGACTGTTATCCCGGTTGTGGTGGCCGGTGATTTCAACTTGATCCTATGTTGATAACAAGAGCTCAGCGAATGTAGACCTCCCTAGGATGCGTATATTTAACGACTACATCGGCGATCTTTCTCTCCGCGAGATTGTGCGAGTGGGCGCTAGATATACTTGGACGAATAAGCAGCTCGACCCGATTCGTTGTGTCCTCGATCGTGTCTTTGTGTCCGTCGATTGGGAGGTGGCATTCCCGTTGTGTTCTCTGAGGGCGGTCACCCGGATTGGATCTGACCACGCCCCTTCTCCTCTCCTCTGGAGGGGGGCATCCACCATGACTGAATCGCTTCCATTTTGAATCCTTCTGGCTCCAGAAGCAAGGATTTGTGGAGGCAGTTCAGTCCAGGTGGTTGTCGGTGGCCGCTTCACCCCCTCGGATTTACTGCACGGTGGGTATATGGCATCACTGTGCCAAGCTAGCCCGACAGTTCATGAGGGGGTGGAGGGCTAACCAGGGGGCAGCCCTCACGAACCAGAAGGACGCCATTCTTCGGGAAATCCAGGCCTTGGACCGAGAGGATGACCAGCGTGGCCTCACAGCAGAGGCCTGGTCCCATAGGTACTCCCTTGAGACGTCCATTATGGAGATCTATAAGGGGGGAAAGGGGTTCTGGCGACAGCGTAGACGCCAGAACTGAACGGTCCAGGGGGATTCGAACACGGCCTACTTCCATGCCATTGCTAATGGGAGGAGGAGGAAGTGTTCGATACCCTGCCTCTAGAAGGGGGGACTCTGTTGGAATCCCCACGGGCTCTCTCCTCCCATATTTACTCCTTATTCAAGGACTTGTTCTCGGCGCCGCCTCCTTCGGGACTTTCGCTGGCGCCGGACTTCTAGGCCGGTGAGGCGTTGGTCTCTCCAGCGAAGAATGCGGAGCTCACCCTCCCATTTCTCTCTGATGAGGTGGCGGCGGCCCTGAAGTCCATGAAGTACGGTTCGGCTCTAGGTCCGGATGGGCTCCCTATGGTTTTCTTCCAGACTTTCTAGGCCCAGCTTCAACCGGTGATCATGCAGATGTTTCAGGAGTTCTACACGGGGACTATAGTGATGTCTTGGCTGAACTTTGGTGTGATTACCCTGATCCCCAAGGCAGTGGAGGCCACGGATATTCGCCAGTTCCGCCTGATCACGGTAATCAATGTTGTCCAGCGTCTCTTTGTCAAGGTCTATGCCCTCCATCTCGCTCCTGTCCTGGAGAGACTCACACATCCCATCAAGCTCGCTTTCCTTAAGGGACGCCCGATTCATGACGATGTCCTTGCTCTTCATGAAGTAAAGGCACGCCACCAGAAAGGGGTGTTCCTCAAACTGTACTTCCAGAAAGCCTATGACCGCTTGGACTGGGCTTTCGTGAGACTAGTTCTGGAGAGGAGGGGGTTTAAAGACCGCATGATCTGCTGGATCATGCAGTTTGTGACGAGTGGGAGGACAGCGATTGTGAGATCCTGGCGCATGGCTTAATGGGATTGATAGGAAACCCATACCAACAAGTTGCAACTTCTTTTCTAAAAGCTCATTCGAAAAAGAACTCTAAGTTTAAGCGTGCTTGGCCTAGAGCAATTCTAGGATGGGTGACCGATCGGGAAGTGGGTATCGGGTGCGCATGAGTAAGGACAAAGTGCGCAGAAAAGACTAGTGTTGGTCTGTGGGATTAGTCTAGAGATCATATTGAGCTGCCAGAAGTGACAGCCGTCGGTCCGAAGTGACCGGGGGTGTTACAAGTGGTATCAGAGCCGACCCTCGTGGTAACATGGGCGTGTGCGGGTCCATGGAGGACATGTGTAGCATGGTGTGTGTGACCCGGAGTAGACACGGCATGACAATGTGCCGGCACTGGACGCACAGACGTGTGCCAAGAGGGGACGTTCCTGGCTTATGGTTGATCGACGAGGACGTCGATCTTCTAAGGGTGGGTGTATGTGAGATCCTGGTGCATGGTTCAATAGGATTGATAGGAAACTCATACCAACAAGTTGCAAATTCTTTTCCGAAAGCTCATTCGAAAAGAACTCTAAGGTTAAGCGTGCTTGGCCTAGAGCAATTCTAGGATGGGTGACCGACCGGGAAGTGGGTATCGGGTGCGCATGAGTGAGGACAAAGTGTGCAGAAAAGACTAGTATTGGTCTGTGGGGTTAGTCTAGAGATCCTATTGAGCTGCTAGAAGTGACAGCCATCGGTCCGAATTGACCGGGGGTGTTACAGCGATCAACATCATTGGTCTGTGGGGTTAGTCTAGAGATCCTATTGAGCTGCTAGAAGTGACAGACGTCGGTCCGAATTGACCGGGGGTGTTACAGCGATCAACATCAATGGTGAGATTGTTCCTTACTTTAGTCCCTCATGTGGAGTTAGACAAGGGGATCCTATCTCCCCCCCCCCCCCCCCTCCTGTTTAATTCCGCGGTTGATGCCCTAGCAGAGATTTTGGATAAAGCCAAAATCGCTGGCGACATCTCGGGTGTGGTCGGTCATCTTATTCCGGGAGGTGGTATCTCCCATCTGCAATATGCGGATGATACCATGATCATGGTGCAGGGTTCAGAACTCGATATTATTAACCTGAAGTTCCTGCTCCTCTGCTTCAAATCCATGTCAGGGCTAAATATTAACTTCGACAAGAGCGAGGTTATGACTCTAGGGGTACTCAAAGGAGGATAGACAGCGGATTGTTGATAACCTTAACTGTTAGTTGGCGGATTTTCCCATTACGTATCTAGGGATGTCCATCCAGGAGACTAGAGTTCTGATCAGGGACCTTGCCCCTTGGTCACGAGGGTTCGCTCAAAAGCTGATCCCTGGAGGGGGCAAGGGGGCTCAATGGCCTCTGTCCCCTATGTGGGACGCCGAAGACTTGTGCTCATATTATGTTCTTCTACATGGCGGCAAAGTTCTTGTGGAGTTTTGTTCGGGAGGCGCTGGGACCTGCATGGCAGGCGCAGGAGTTTGGGAAGTTCCTGAAGACCCAGGCGAACAGGGCTGGAGGGGGACACCGCCTCTTCTGGCTCGTGTTTTTGCAGCCATCACCTGGACTTTGTGGAATGTGAGAAACAAGATGGTGATTGAGAGGATATATCCTACACGTGTGTCTGACTCGATTTTTGCTTTGCTTGCCTTCCTCCAGCAGTGGTCCCCGTTGGTGAGACAGCGTGACCGGGCGTCCCTTGACGATACTCTTCGGGCTCTGAGGATGGCGGCGCTCCCCTTCTCGGCTCCGGCGGCTTCCTGATCCTGGTGGCGGCTTTAGTGTTGTCTCCGTCCCTTCTTTTTTTTTGTTTATTTCTTGGGCTTTGTTGTGTCGTGGTTCCAGCGGATGCTCGAACCTTTTTCTTTTCGTTTTGGCTTCGGCCGGTGCGGCGTGTCAGTACTGTGTTTCTGGATATTGCTTTATCTATAAAGCGGAACGAAAGTCTGTTTCGAGGAAATAGCCATACACTACACTTGGTACACTCGCAATTCAGCGAAATGTCTCTAGCCAGTCCAGTGTTTTCATCTCATTAATATACTTTTTACACCAAGCACTGTATTTTTAGGAGGCGCAATGCTGAAAAACTCATATCGTTCTTGCACAGGAGGATGGCATCAACCTATTATCTGTCATAAAAGGTGCAAACATGTGCCGTCGTGGCAGACAACGGGACTTCGTGACTGACTACCTCCCCCCTACACTGAGTGAGTTCAAAAAAACATTTGATGAAGGCAACAAGTATGTATTTAGCTTCTGAGAGGACTTCCATATTTTACTGGGTAGAGATCTAGTAAGTGAAATACTGAACTTTTGCAGATTGTTTCACCTTGCACTGAGCCCAGTCCTGATATCTACTCTCACAAACGGCAAAATCGTACGTGGCCTCACTGGAATTCCTGACCAAGGTCCTGTCTTATTTGTGGGTTATCATGCACTGATGGGGATCGAGTTAAGTCCATTGTAGTATGAAGAATTGTTCAGGGACAAGAACACAGTTGTCCGTGGTCTTGGTCATCCGGTGTTGTTTGGAGCAAATATTGAGACCTCGCGTCAGGAGTTGTGATACAGTTTCTATGTACGGCGGATTGCCCGGCCGTCACTCCAATCAATATGTACAGGCTGTTTGAGAGGAATCAATATGTTCTCCTCTATCCAGGTGGTGTTCGGGAAGCTCATAGAAAGGTGTGCTTAACGTCACCACATCTCTACTAAGCCTTGAAAGAATCATTAGGGGCAGTTCAGAAAAATGACATTTCTCGTTAAATTTCGTGTACTCCCTCTGGTTCATATCAATGGCCTCAACTTTATCTAGATTCATATGTATCTAGTTAAGTATTTAGGCTTGATGCATCCATATCTAGACAAAGTTGAGGCCATTAATATGGATCAGAGGGAGTATTGAAGTCTTTTGACCCTAATCCAAAACTTTACCAAAGAATACTCCTCTTCCAAACAGGCTCTTAGTGTTTTACCACACAGAACAGTTTTCTTTGTTAACAACTAAATTAACACATCAGTTTTTATGAATAGGAGTGTCCCCACTGATATAAAATAGTATGATAAAGGTTAGTACCTAACTAAGTGTTCCATAACTGAAACACAAACAAAAGAATGTTATCCGAGGGTTAGCCTACTAGATCTTTTCTCCTCCTGTTAATGATAAAGCTGAATTTGGCAGGGTGAAGAATATATGTTGTTTAGGCCGGATCAGCCTGAATTTGTAAGGATGGTTCCATTTGGGTTTGTCGGAGAAGATGGTGTTTTAGAGGTAGCTTTCCCAATTCATCTTTTTGTTCTACAGGAAAAATCAACACTGTTATATCCGTATTTCATAAAATATCGTTTCAAAGGAAATTTACATTCAGATGTCATATCATTTAACATATTGACCAGTTGACCTTTTAAGCATGTTTTATTCAAGAAAAAAACATGAAAGCACGGAGCACCAAATGACTGAATATTTATGAAAATGCACAATCTCTAGCTCTCTGCAGGAAATGTAAGGTGATAACACATATTTGTGACTAAGATTATGTACTGCATTTTGGTGAAAACTAAACCAACTGTATCTGTGCATTCTTTCCGCAGTTGGTTCTGGATTACAATGATCAAAAGAATACCCCGTACCTTTGGGAGTGGATAGAGTCGATCAACAAAGACAGCCAAAGAGTGAGGTCAGATTCGAATTTCCAAACAAATACATTAGGTGTTACTCAGACTCTTCATTCGGATGTGCACATTTTCATTTCAGAGATAGTGTCAAAGGAGAGGAAGGGAATCAAGATATGTACATACCTGCTATTGTTCCCAAAGTACCTGGACAGTTCTACTACCTGTTCAGCAGACCAATCAAATTTGAAAGTGATGAATAATGTTCTGAGAGATATGAAGAGCGCAAACGAAGTGTATTTACATATCAAATCAGAAGTCGAGAATGCAATGCCATTCTTAAAAAAGAAAGAGGAAGATCCTTACAGGAGTATTTCGCAGCGTTCTGTATACCAGGCAACTTGGGGTGTTTCTGCTCAAGTCCCAACTTTTGAACCATAAAGACTAGGTGCAAATGTATTCCTGTTATAGTGTAACTGCTCATTGGCATATTAAACAGATATTACAAGTGGGGCCTAAATGTTTGACTAAACAACACCAAAACATCAAATAGTGCAAAGTTAGTAATAAACACCAGAAACTAAGGCCCCATCAACTGGTTGATACCATGTCTTGAAGATCATATAACTCAATAACAGAAGAAACACAACGCCCCAAAAACAAAAAGATTAATATTGGACATGATAGCATGTAGATTCTTCACAAACATACAAGTAGATTTGCAGTGGGATAAAATACAGCCACAGGCAGGTAGCGGAAAATAAGAGGATAATGCAGCATAAGCTCGATGTTTCGTATTTGCATTTATTCTAAGTTACTAGCTGGTGTGTCAACTAGCAAAGCTGAAACGGCCAAAAGAAAGCTCTCGCATGACACCCTTGTCCCTTTTCACAGGAATAAAACTTCACTCAACATCAAACCCCTTCTCTTGGAGTTCCTGTACAACCTCATTCCTCATTCTGAACCAAAGCTTCTGTGCTTCCTGGTCAAACTTTTTCGACTGGAGTTGCTTCTGCATGTTATCAGAGTCCATGTTTGCATCCGCAAAACCTTTGGGTCCAATCGTGGTACCTAGAGCACCTCCACTTTTTATGAACTCCTCAACTGCCTCTTCATCACCAGGGTAGGGAAACTCTCTCCGCTCATAAAGATGTGCCATTTCTTTTTCTTCCTAGAAAATATTGAAGATAGCCTTTAGAAAGATGTAAACCGAAAGGACACGAATCAGTGAAAGGATAAATAAACATTAAAAGACCGCCTGTGGCTGTTTATCAGTCTTGTGGAAGACAGAATCACCTTAAGTGATCCTTATGGATAATCATATTTCTCCAAGAGTAACTTTGATGCCATCTAGTGCATCTCATAGTTCATTTTCATTACAGTTTCATGTTCGAGTGTTGAATGTGACATATAAGGAGTCCTCATAGATTGATAATCAGTAACCAGAATATACTATTTCAGTAAAGCCTAATGAGGCACGTGCAAGATCTGAAGACCACTACCCATGCATGACCAATCCCACAAAAACTTGTCTGAAATTGCATGTGGTCGAAATGATGCATGCTTCAACTGAACTGTTGAAGATGCATGCTTCAAGAAATTGTGGATTGGACACAGTATGGAACGTGTTGACATAATTATTGGCAGCTCTCAATCGTAATCACAAAAGCTAAACATACAGCAAGATAGACTTATTATACCCGACATGAATCTTGCAGTAAAACAAAAGGCCACAGCAATTCATTTCTGCCTGAAAAAAAGGGTCCCCAGTCATACCTTGGGGCGTGGCTTGAGCGTCCACCAACCAAGCGGCGATGTCTCGTTCCAGAGCCATGCAGCGCCAAAAAGCGCGTACGTGCAGAGCATGCCCTTACCCATCTGCTTAAAGAAGTAGGCATCCCCCTTCTCGAACCCCATCCTTCTGATCCCCTCAATCAGGCAACAAGAACAGAGACGACATTATTAAGAAATCAAGCCCTATACGAGCCAAGGAATTGTGGAGAGAAAGTGGCAGCTATATGGGACGCTCGTGCTTGCTCACCTGAGGAGACGACGGGCCTGAGGGAAACTGCGCAGCATCGCGTCACCTGCAGGATAGGGACAAAGTGAACGGGGTTTTAGTGCGGCATTCCGTCGAGCAGGTGTGCCGTGTGCTCATGTCTGCTTGTGAAGCGATTTAGATAAAAACAAATTGAAAGGAATGATGTGGGAACTAGGGTGATTTTACTCAGCGACTCCGGAATGTTAGAAGAAGGAAAATGCGAGAATTAAATTTTCACCTAAGAATTGGAGAATCGCGTGCCATATTAGAGTAGCGGAAATGCGAGGGTTAAGGTAGAGTGCAAGGGGAGAGAAGCTGACTCGGCAGGGCTCCTTACCAGGATGCAGTCCGGGGAGCTGCCGAGATAATCCGCGGTGTGTAGTAGAGGGAGCGGGCGCCACTGCCAGTGCAAAAGTGTAGAGTCTCGTGAAACAAGCCAATTATATGTGTGTCAGAACCTTCTAATCTGCACATCCTCTCCACTTCTGTAATGTTCCTTGCATCCGAGCTGATTTTTTTAGGGCAGCATGGCTATAGTAAGATCCCCATATTCTTTTCTAGCCTGGTTCGCAGGTCCTCTTATGGAGAAACCAAACAAGACTCTGCAGGCAGTTCAGGTGCGGGCCACGGCCGAGCCAGGGAACTAAACAGGCCTTATAGGCTATACTGATCTCCTTCCTCAAACTTCTCCCACTCACACACCGCGGACCGCACGCAGTGACAGTGTAGACTGCTACTGCTGCCGTGTTGTCCCCGGGCGCCGTTCTCGGTGTCCGTCCGCCTCCCATACTCCTCCGCATCAGCATACCGGCTCTCCTAGCGCGGCCACTTTTAGGACATAGAAGGACGAATCCAGATTCGATTGATCAGATCCGGAGGTTTGCTCTACTTCTAACTTAATCCCGTCTTCCATGTCGAGGGTACTTGATGCATGGAAGCAAATTAGGACAGTTGCATTCTTTTATGTAATCCCGTCGAGAATTACATGATGTTTCCTTATATTATACGTGTTCTTCTCTTCTTTTATATAATCTGAACAGCTACAATAGTTGCAGCAAAAACAACGAAAACAGCAGCTCCCCTAATCATCTTTTTCTTTCCTTTTATCCATCATCTTGCTCATCTACAATACATTCATTCTATCATAAATTACTGAAATGCGCAATCTGTAATGGACAGCAGCATACCCCACATAGTAGATGCTAAAACAATTAACAAATCGTAATGGACAGTAGCATATACCACCATACACAATCATATGTTTGAGTGCAAAACGTAATCATATAAAGTATCAGTAATGGACATGTTTTTTTTTTCTGCTAACAATCGAAGTGGACAGTGCAAATATCAGCAAAACGTATCTCAAAATCGATTTGAGACCAAATTCGAGGTGGACAGGGGTCATAGGGTTGCACACCTGTTGCTGGTCGATGGAGTCGCCGCCTAACCCGCCGGCCCCGCTCCGCCTTTAGCAGCTTGCGCCTCTCTTGCCTGCAATCACCGCCGCTACTCCCGCCTGCAACCACCGCCGCCTCCGCCGCCTGCAGGAGCCGCCGTCTCGCCCGCCTGCTCCCTTCCCCCCCAACTTCGAGGCCCTCTTCCCGCAGGTGATTGGAGGCGCGGGGTGAGCGGCGGCGCAGGAGAGGGAGAGTGGTGGGAAGAAAATCGGTCGTATAGGCCAAGTCGGTGGACCACTTCCAGTGAACGACACGTGGAGAACCGGATCTCAAAGCACCCGTGACTTCCTCGCGTGCGAACATTTCTATTTCGCCATATTTATTCCTGATATAAATAATATGTCGGGAGGACTTGTCCTGTCTTCTGAAAAAACATGAAATTTGTTGGGTTGATAGAGGTATACGGGTGAGTTTTCAAGCACCTTGGATTTCACACTTGTTGTTTGCGGATGACTGCTTAGTGTTCCTCAAGGCTGATATCGGAAGTGCTAGACGCCTTGATGATGTTATATTCTGTGTCAGAACAACCAAGACAGTATCACAAATCATTTCATATCAAACACCCAGTTTGAAAAATATTATGCGTGCTCTACGGAAAAACATAGAAATTCTCACAGCTTTATGAATGAAGAATGGTTCTATGCTCCGACATAGGCATTCTGACACCTTTAGTTGGTGTAAATCCAACTTATATTAGGAAGAAACCTGATCTTTCACATGACTGTTCCATACCAACTAACTGTGGATCTCCAATTTGCTCTATGCCTCTATTAATACCAATCCTAATAAAGTTTCGTTTTGTAACAGTTGTCAGTTGTCCACTTCCATACAGAGAAATATGGGTAGATTATCATGTTGCCTTAGCTCATATATTTGCAAGCTAATAACATATAGGAATTCTTAGCTGTTACTACCAAGTGATATCCTCGATTCCCATCCACCCTCTCAATATGCGATTGAACAACTGCAGTTCCATTGCAAATTATAGGTGTGTTAGTATGAACTCGCTAGGTAAAGAAGTAGGAGTATTTGTGATACGTAAGCACAGTGATCTATATAAAGTTCTGAAGGACCAGCAAAAAGAAGTTCTGAAGAAACAAAATACAGGAATCGGATTTGTGTTGGTATCAATACAAATTAGAAATTGACAAAATATTCCCTAAACCCTTGACAGTTTTACTATGAGAATGAAAGACCATCTGGTAAAATCCAAAGCCACCTTCTATGGTTTAATCTCTCCTTTGCTTTAGCATGGGGTAGATCAACATAAGAACCCATCACTAATTTCTGAAGGGTTTCAACTTGAACCAGTTGTTAGTTTTAGATTTCACGTCTCAATATGCATTACATGCTTTACCAGTTTGAATATTTCCTTCAGTATAATATAACATTGTTAACAATTCATATCACTAGAATCAAGTACAGAGAGACATCTACAGGTCAAGACGCAGATGAACTTATAACTTCAAACAACTGAGTGTACAACAAATAAAAACTAAATATTTCTTTGACAGTGCAAACTGCAAAGGACCGATTGAGTACCGCGAGGCTGCAAAGCCATTGCTTCCACAACCAGATGCAATATTCAGATATAACAAAAAAAAAAGTTCCATCCAAGGATTTGCTTACCATTGAGGGAAGTATCCACATCATGGCATGTTTGTCTCCATCAGCTCTTATCTAGATATCTGCAGTATGAAAACACTAAGAAGTAAATCTTGAAAAAATAACACCCATAAATAGTCAAGTAAACCAATCTGGCAGCCTCATGGAATCCCCATCCTTGACCACATTTGAGCTGAAACTAACAAGCCTGTATTTAAATCTGAATGAGAACACACTACAGTAGTACAAAACAAAACATTTGTGCCTCATAATAAACTAGGAAGAAAGCTACATCCGGTTTCAGCAAAAATTACAGAACAGGATTCGGGTATGAATTCATCCAAAGGCTCCAATTATTTACCCTGTCAGGTACATTCAGGGTCGAACAAATATCGGCCTTCTAAGAACAGGGCAACAAAAGCACAATCAACGCTTTCTGTCTGCACCGGCTCCCCCCAAGTGTCAGCTCTCAGGAAATACGACCAGGCTTGGGAGGGGGCGCAGCAGAATCCACGGGTGTGGGCTTGGACTGCATGACCTTGTGCTTGTACATCCGCCACCAGTTCTCGGTCGCCTCGTCGACGGTGCGGTAGGTCCATATGTGCGGCCTGGCCTTCTCCCGCGCGACGAGGATCTCCTCCACCTCCGCCTTCCGCTTCGTCTTGAGCGAGAGGCAGTCGACGAGATCCCCCCACTTGCTGAAGCAGCTGTCGAAGTCGCCGGAGCGGTAGTAGTACTGCATCTGGTGGAACGGCGAGTAGCAGAACCACAGCGCGTCGAAGCACTTTATGCAGTCCAGACGTGGCGGAGGCGGGCCACTGCCATCACCGGCGCTGGTAGTCGTCTTGGGCTTCTCCTCGGAACCCATACCGGGCTTCTCTTCGGCCTTCATAGTTGTAATCCCGCCGCCGCCGCCGGCGGCGGCACTAGTCATCCTGGGCTTCTCCTTGGGATCCACACCTGTGAGCGCCTACCACGAACGGGATTTACATGTGAGATTTATAGTCGCTGCTTTTTTTCGATAAAGAATATATATACTCGATGCTTTTTTCCGATAAAGAATATATACTCGCTGCTAGAACCACGAGAAAGCAACAAAGGAAAATCATAAAAAATTACGTTTCTTCTAGACTCAGACCAACCGGCGGACTCACAGGAGCCCTTGATTTCGCATCCAACGGTTTCGAACAACGTTGCGCGGCCGCGCGGTTGGTTGCCCTCTATCAATGCGGCACACATGGGGCCCTTTTCCCTATTCACTTGGGCCCCCACTCGTCATCCTCTCCACCCCTCCCACTTCCCTCTCCCACTTCTCCAGACCGTTTCGGAAATCGCGGTGCCCTCTCTCCTCTTCTTCTCCTCCGGCGATTTGAAGGCGGATACTGCAGTTACAGTCGGTTGCTCGTCGATTCTGCTCGCCATTGTCGTCGCCGACGCGTCTACTCCCTCCAGGTGTGCTCGCAAGTTCTCTCCTCCTCCTCCTCTAGTTTCTCTCCTCCGCTGCTCCCACCCTTTTCCTCTGTCATTATCTATTTTCCGGCGGTTCCATTTCGTCGGGTTTGTGGTTAGGGTTGATTCCTGCAGGTCCTGCAGATTAAGGTCGTGTGTAAGTTCTATTGCGTGCGTTTTTGCCCTGTAATTTTGTCTGGGTCCTGCATGCATAGGGTTTGAAATGCTGCCTCTGATCCCCTTTTTGAATAATGTTGCCTTGTCAGATCTGTTGTGTTTTGCTGTAGTTTTGATGTTCAGATGATGTGATCATGTGTGCTGTCCCCCCATTGTCTAATGGGGATTTTGAACATTTTGGCTGATAACAACAGATCTATGCATGGGTAACAACTGTTGTATGTATGGGTAACAGTGGGATATGATCCCTTGATAACCTCAAAAATATGCATGGGTAACATTGGACAGGATCTGTTGATAACAGAAGTACTAAAGTGTAATTAGCTAAATTTTTGAATCATGTGTATTTTAAGCAAAATGCATGATAATGTTTGTGTATTGACATGGATAACTAGTGTTATGTTGGTATGATAACATCATGGTCTAATGGGGATTCTAAATATTATTGCTTGATAACAACAGATATAGCCATGGGTAACAACTGATGTATCTATGGTTAACAGTGGTATGCCTTGTTTAGCTCATTTCTTGCGTCTTTTCTTGACCAATCTATCCTTATTTCGAAACCCTTCCGCTGTGAATACGCCCTGTAGTGTTCTCTAGCTGATTCAAAACTGTCAAAGCGCATTCCATTTGATGGTGGTTGCGGTGTGGAATGTACTTCATCTCTTGCATCATTATTTTCTGCATTATTCTCCCCATCCTCATTTGAATCTGCTGTGTGTACTGTTGTTTCTTCGATTGTCCCATCCGTTGTTGTTTATTCGATTGTCCCATCTGTTGTTGTTTCTTGTGCAGCTTGTTCAACTATAGTATACATGCAGTCGTTGTCAGTATGTTCTTCAATTTGGACATCACCTATTATGCAAATAAACACAAGTTATCATTTCTATTTTTTTGCAGGAATGGGTATATATAATGAGAAGTCATGGATAACACCAGTTTTAATAGGTGGGTAACTTTTTATACTAGCAAGTATTCTATGAACATGTCATCTGTTATTTGCAATGGTCTACATTGATAAGTGTACTCATAGTTATGGATAACTTCTGCATATAGGCATGAATAACTGTAGCTTTAACTAGTGGATAACGTGTACTTATGTTGCTGGATAACTATATTTTTAGCTAGTGATAACTTCTACTCATGTTGCTGGATAACTATTCTAGTATGTAAGCATGTTTAACTGTAATATAATATAGTGGATAACTTCTTTATATAAGTATGGATAAGTTTTGTTTAAGCTAGTTGATAATTTGTGCATTTAAGCATGTATTGCTCATATGTATGTATAACTGTAAGCATGGATAACTTCTGCTAATATGCATGTATAACTGCAGTTTTAAATAGTGGATAACTTATGTTCTATATGGTGGGTAACTTATGCATCTACGCATGGATAACTTATGTTCTATCTTGTTGATAACCTGTGCATGCAAGCATGGATAACTTATGTTAAAATACTGCTGGATAAGTTGATTTAGCTAGTTGATCTGGTTCTGCATTTAGGTCAATATCCATGGTTTAGCTAGTTGATAACATATGTGTGTAAGCATGAATAACTTCTGTTCTAGCTAGTTGATAACATATGTGTGTAAGCATGGATAACTTCTGTTCTAACTAGTTGATAACATATGTGTGTAAGCATGGATAACTTATGTAAAAATACTGCTGGATTGCATATAATCATCATACTTTCATTTACAGCATGTATAACTTCTGTTTTAGCTAGTTGATCACATATGGATGTAAACATGGATAACTTCTGTTCTAGCTAGTTGATAACATATGTGTGTAAGCATGGATAACTTCTACATGCAAGCATGGATAACTTATGTTCTAGCTTGTTGATAACCTCTGCATGCAAGCATGGATAACTTATGTTCTAGCTTGTTGATAACCTCTGCATGCAAGCATGGATAACTTATGTAAAAATACTGTTGGGTTACATATAATCATCATACCTTCATTTACAACTTGCACGATAGCATTTGTGTGTGAACCATCAGCATTGTCTTCTTCTATTTCTTGATCTGGTTCTGCATTTAGGTCGATATCCATGGTTTCCGATCTGTTCAACCAAAATATTCATGATGTTATAAGATTTAGTTGTTAGGACGAAGCAATTAATAGGAAATCATGTCTATTTAGTTGTTAGTTGTCCTAAATTAGATGTTTTTAATGCAGGAATCAACATATACTGTCAATGAAGCTTAGGATGATTGGTTTCTTATAGTTTGAACAAGATTGGACATATGTCAGATGCAAAATTGAAGAGTAGTTATAGATGACCTGCTTTTCGTTTAGATCCATGTTGTGCAGTAGTATATTGCAATATTGAGAACCATATAGAGATGTTGCTACCAAAATCATGGTGAATTGTAGGTTTGATTTTGAGAAGTACCTGTTGTTTTTCCCTGTGTGTTCCTTTTTTTTGCTTTTCAGTAGCAGGCGCTGAGCATCAAGGTGTTAAGGTGGAGCTGCAATGGAGTTTTTGGCTAGAGGATGAAGGCGATATGGACAGGTGAGTAATCGGGAGAGGGGGATAGCGCTAGATCTAGGGGATTTTGTTTCTGTTCTGGTTTGGGGTTTTGCTTGGAGAGGAAGATGGTCCAGACCGCAGCCAGCTGTCCTTCCCTTTTTGGACCTGGTCATACGACCGGGGTGGGAGGGGGCGGGCGCGGGGCGACGCGGGATCGCGGTCGGAACGCCCGCCAGAAACGCGTATTCTCAGGGCGTCCGCCGGGTAGTCGCGTCCAAAAATTAACTCTTCTCACCTCCGTCGCCTGTGTTGGACTCGTTTGCCACGGCAGATTGGGGCAAGAAGAGAATGAATTACTCAGCTAGACAAGTTTTTTTTGAGGGATCGACTGGACAAATCTAATTTCAATGAGAGATCAGATCTGGGACTAGAAGATATGGATTACCAAGGCCAATGTAAGGGCCCAACTAATTACTAACTTGTTTTTTCAAAGCCCATGAGATCCTTCCGTTACCCTAAACAAACAAAATATTTGACAAAATGACACACATTCACGTTGTGTCATTGACAGGTGGCTTTAGATCACACATGCCAGTGACACGACAATGTGACATTTTGGAGGTATCATAAAGAAATCAACAACAAATATTAAACCCGATAGATTGTTTTAACAAACCTGCCAAACAAATACGAGTTCAAAGTATTTATCAAGCATCTTTGTGCAACATACCGTGTTTTTCTTTAATTTACACCAAAGCACCGAACACTTCTAAAAACATGACGTATTCTATCAAAAAATAAGATCATCATGTTAATATGCATGATTCTATATATTCTCTCCAACCCATATTAGTTGATTTAGATTTGTCTAATTTCAGATGTATTTAGTGAAGGGAATATGCCTTGAGAGGCAATAATAAAGTGTTTATTATGTGTATTCCAAGTATATGATAGATGTTTATTTTGCATGCTATAATTGTATTAATACGGAAACGTTAATACATGTGTGTTTAATAAACAAACAGAAAGTTCCTAGTTATGCCTCTATCATAAACTAGCTCGTTGATTAACAAGATGATCAAGGTTTCCTGATCATGGACATTGGATGTTGTTAATAACGGGATCACAACATTAGTGTAATGGTGTGATGAACATTCATCCTAAGTATAGCATTACGATCAAAGTCATTGAGTTTATATTGCTATAACAACTTACGAAGTGATCCTAATCCTTAGACCATGAGATCATGTCAATCACTAACACCGGAAGAGTTTTTTGATAACATCAAACGTCACACCGTAACAGGGTGATTATAAAGATGGATTCAGAACTAATAAAGTGTTATATTGAGGCTCATGGATCGAGAGTGGAATTTGTTCATCCCGATGAGGGATAGATATACTCTGGGCCCTCTCGGTGATATCACATTGATTAGCTTGCAAGCAAGTGATTTGATCACTAGAATGTTATATCACAGGAACGAGAAAAGAGTGCATGTCGGTAACGAGATCAAACTAGGTATGGAGATACCGATGATCGAATCTCGGACATGTAATATATCGTGAAACAAAGGAATTAAGATACTAGCGTAAAAGGTTCCGACGATCACAAGAAAGTCATCGTTGAATGTGTGGGAGTCAGTATGGGTCTCTAGATCCCGCTTCTGATTATTGATCCGAGAGGGGTCTCGATCATGTCCGCATTATTCACGAACCGTAGGGTGACACACTTAAGAGACACCGACATCCAATTGGAGCAAATGTTTCATGCCGAAAGAATGAACAAGCGCAGGAATTTATTTCACTAGATACTGAAACAGGTTTTCAGGTGAAATTGCATAAAGTGGTTATGCATGTGAAATAGAATTCTAGCAAGGAGTTATTTGTGAATGTTTGTCATTAAAGTAATTGACAAAATTCTGAATAAAATAAAAGAGTTTTATTTAAAGAGAGTTTGCATTAAATTTGGTGGAAATTTAATGGGAATTTGAGTGGACTTTTGAGTGGAGGGAATTTAAAGGAGATTTGTGAGTGGAGTGTCCACCCACATGAAGAGGGGAGGGAAAGGGGGCAGCCCCCATGCGCCGGCAACCCCCTTGGGGTTTCCCCCTCCTCCTATAAAAGGAGCCCCCCTCCTCACTTGTCTCTCGGTGCCTCGAACGTGTGTGCGAGCACGGATGCGCTGCTGATTTGCGGCGCTAGGACTTCCTCTCGATCTTGAGATCGGCAAGAGATCGTCTACATCAACCACGAGTTGAACTGTTAAGCTTTGTCGGTCTTCAAGGGTATGTTCTCTACGGATATACATCCGCCCGTTGTTTGTATCTAGTAGATAGATCTTGGTATATAGTTCACATCGTAGGAAAATTTTTGTTTTCTATGCTGCGAACCCTACATTTAGACATATTTTAGTGCTACATACATTAAAATCTAGACAAATTCAAGTCAAATAATATAGGTCGGAGAAAGTACTATTAAAAGCTAGTCATTTGGAACCACCAGGACAGGAAAAGGATCATAAAATAACAGTAGGGCTAGGAAGTATAAGGAGTTTACGTCCGCTTTTTTCTATAACATAAGATGTTTTAGCTTTGAAAAGATTATGTATCTAGATATCTTTTAATATATAGGTGCGTATCTTCACAAAACTAAAATATCTTATATTTTAAAACAGATGAAGTAGAAGTGAATAAAATAGGGAAAATGATCTACATCCCCGGACGACCATCGTCCGGGTCAAACACTCGTCGCTCGCTCCCTTACCCTCCCTTCCCGCACGTGTCCCTGCTCGTCGCTGCCAGGAGCAAGGCGCCCTCCCCGGCCTCCTCTCCGTCTGGCTCGCCCATGGTGCCCTTCTCCCTCGGACGCCGCCTCTCCCCCATGTTCGTGGATCTGGGCTCGTCGGCTCCGAAGCAGCAGGCTCGGCGGAGGAGAGCTGGTGGGGGACGGTGGCGGAGAAGGGGAACGACGCGGCGAGCGAGGTGGGTAGGAGGAGGAGATGCGGGGGAGTGGGGCTGCAGCGACTGGAGAGAATATGCCCTGAGAGGCAATAATAAAGTGTTTATTATGTGTATTCCAAGTATATGATAGATGTTTATTTTGCATGCTAAAATTATATTGATACATAAACATTAATATTTGTGTTTAATAAACAAACAGAAAGTTCCTAGTTATGCCTCTCTCATAAACTAGCTCGTTGATTAACAAGATGATCAAAGTTTCCTGATCATAGACATTTGATGTTGTTAATAACGAGGTCACAACATTAGTGTAATGGTGTGATGAACATTCATCCGAAGTATAGCATTGCGATCAAAGTCATTGAGTTTATATTGCTATAACAACTTACGAAGTGATCCTAATCCTTAGACCATGAGATCATGTCAATCACTAACACCGGAAGAGTTTCTTGATAACATCAAACGTCCCACCGTAACTAGGTGATTATAAAGATGGATTCAGAACTACTAAAGTGTTATGTTGAGGACCATGGATCGAGAGTGGAATTTGTTCATCCCGATGACGGATAGATATACTCTGGGCCCTCTCGGTGATATCACATTGGTTAGCTTGCAAGCAAGTGATTTGATCACTAGAATGTTATATCACGGGAACAAGAAAAGAGTGCATGTCAGTAACAAGATCAAACTAGGTATGGAGATACCAATGATCGAATCTCGGACATGTAATATATCGCGAAACAAAAGGATTAAGATACTAGCGTAAAAGGTTCCGACGATCACAAGAAAGTCATCGTTGAATGTGTGGGACTCGGTATGGGTCTCCAGATCCCTCTTCTGATTATTGATCGGAGAGGGGTCTCGATCATGTCCGCATTATTCACGAACCGTAGGGTGGCACACTTAAGAGACACCTACATCCAAATGGAGCAAAAGTTTCATACCGGAAAGAATAACAAGCGCAGGAATTTATTTCACTAGATACCAAAACAGGTGTTTGGGTGAAATTGCAGAAAGTGTTTTTGCATGTGAAATGAAATACTATCAAGGGGTTATATGTGAATGTTTGTCATTAAAGTAATTGACAAAATTCTGAATAAATAAAAGGAGTTTTATTTAATTAGAGTTTGCATTAAATTTGGTGGAAATTTAATGGGAATTTGAGTGGGATTTTGAGTGGAGGGAATTGAAAGGCATTTGAGTGAGTGGAGTGTACACCCACATGAATGTGGAAGAGGTGGGGGCAGCCCCATGGCTGGGCGCCATGCCCCTTGGGTGCCCCCCCTCTCCCGTATAAAAGTCCCCCCCCCCACCTCTCATCCTCTCAAAGCACACCTCCTCTTGAAGGATCTCTCTCCCCCTCTAGAATTTATCCCCCATGGTCTCGGACTAGTGAGATACATGTTCCCGGTGGCTATTCGACAAGAAAGGGTTGTGCTTCCGCTGCATCACTAGAGCAAGGAGGCGGAGGTTGCTCGGTGTCTTGTACGTGTGTGCAAGCACAGATGCGTTGCTGATTTGCGGCGTTAGGACTTCTCCTTGATCTTGAGATCGACAAGAGATCGTCTACACCAACCACGGGTTTAACTCGTTAAGCTTTCTCGGTCTTTAAGGGTATGTTCTCTATGGATATACATCCGCTCGTTGTTTGTATCTAGTAGATAGATCTTGGTACGTAGTTGTTTCCATCGTAGGAATTTTTTATTTTCTATGCTGCAAACCCTACAGTGGTATCAGAGCTGGATCTATGCATAGATGCTTTATACGGGTAGTACACATATGAGTATGTGGGCGATGATGATCATGTTATTGCTTCTTAGTTGTATTTTGGATATTGGTGGCATAGTGGGATGAAGCGGCCCGGACAAACTTTACATGTCCTGGCACATGAGACCTGTTCCACGCTTGACATGCAACTAGTTTTGCATAAGTGGCTAGTGGGTGTCTGTCTCTCCTACTATAGTCAATATCTAATTTGCAACAAGTTGTCAACAATTCGTTTATCCTCGTTGTGGTTCATGTTCGTAGGTATGGACGGTTCTATCTTCGAAAGCCCTAAGCCACGTAAAACTTGCAATGGATAAATTAGAGGTGTCTAGTTTAGATTGTTGTTGGGCTAGTGTTATGATATGGTGATGTTGTAAGTAGAAGTATGAGATGATACTCTTACAACACACATAACGTGTAAGTTTCATAGACTTTGGACTTACACATAGAGGTATGATAGTGATCATACCAAGGAGCATATGATGGAGATCATATGCGGGAACCATATCATTTCACTTACAAACATGTGATGTTTGATTGCATCTTATATTGCTTGTTTGACGTTTTATTAGCATAATAAGATGATCCCTCATTTAAATATCAAGATAAGAATGTGTTCTTCCTTAAGTATGCATCGATTATGTTTCGTTGCTTTAAGACATCACGTGATGATCGGGTGTTCTTGGATCCACGACCATATTACGGGTGTAAGACAGTTACACACGCGAATACTAAGGTTCTCACTTGGCGAGCCTAGCATGTACAGACATGGCCTCTGACATGGTTATACCCTACGGGTACACGACATTAGCATACCTGGTCCAGCCCAAGGAAGGCCCCCAACAATATACGCGGCCTGTGGAGATTTTTGGATGGCCCAAGCCCATGACATCTTCGGATCCTTATAGAGCAAGACTAGAATAGATAGAATATTCAAAGGGGCAAACCCTAAACTTGTAACCGACTCAATCTGTGCCCGAGACCTGTCTAACTCTATATAAAGGCTAGGAGGGCACGACGAGGAGGGTCAATCCTTTTTACACCGCATACACACCTCCACGCGAGATTGCATCTGCGCACCCCTGTAACCTTCGGTTCCGCCGTAATCAAGAGCAGACAAGCAGGAGTAGGGTTTTCCCTCCGGGGGCCTGAACCTGGGTAAATCTTGTGTCCCCTGGTTGCTTGTCTGTTAATCGTTCCGTGATCTCCAGCACCCCCATCTTCTCCAAAACCCAAGCTCATAACAATGGGCATTGACGAGTCAAAACCTCGTCAATTGGCACTTCTTCCTTCTTCCTCTTGGCCAGTGGCTGCGGATAGCCCGCACGGGCACGGCCAGGATAGGTGAGGAAGAAGCGCCGTCACCTCCGCTGTGGCGCACAAGGAAAGACGAGTCCCTCGGCGTCGGCAGAGTCGAGGCATCCGAAGATTCGCTCGAGCTCCATGCCCGCTTACGAGTCTGCCCCTCGCTCGCCTCGGGGGCTTCCTCAGTCAGCGACTGCGCTGGCAGAAGCTCGGACTCGGAGTCCACAACTTCGTTGTCCGACGCAATCGGAAACCTTTCGGGTAGTGGAGTGATACGTTGGAAACATATCTATAATTGTTGATGCTCCATGCTTGTTTAGTATCTACTTTGCTTTACTTGTCTACACTTTGAGGTGCTTTTTACATGTTTTCTAGTACTAACCTATTAACAAGTTGCAACAGTGCCAGATGCTTGTTTTCTGCTGTTTTGGGTTTCAGAAAAGTTAGTAAAGAAATATTCTCGGAATTGGACAGGACAAACGCCAAAGTCAATAACTTTCCGTGGAGAACAAGAAGTCTAGAGGAGAGCTGGAGGGGCTGGCCAGGGGGGATAGACCCACCCCAGGCGCGGGGTCAGGTGGACCCGCGCCTGGCTAGGTTTTGGCGACCCTGGTCACCTCCCAGACTCGCCCATTCGCCTATAAGAAGCCCCCGATGCAGAAACTCTCGGTACCCGATCAGAAATCCACGAAACCGTCTGTAGCCGCCGCCACCATCGTCCCTAGATCGGGGGGATCTGAAGTTCTTCCCGGCACCCTGCCGAAGGGGAGATCATCCCAGAGTCCTTCTCTCTGGTATGATTCGTGAGTAGTTACACCTTGGACTATGGGTCCATGTAGTAGCTAGATGGTTGTATCTCCTCCTTTGTGCTTTCATGTATAGATCTTGTGAGCTCCGTTCATGACCAAGATCTAATCTATTTGTAATCATGCATGTTGTGTTTGCGGTGATCCGATGGATATTAAGATTATTGTGTTGGTTTGATTAATGGTTCTATCTTTATGATTCTATCATGTCTGTGTTGTTTGTGATCTTGCATGCTCTCCGTTGCTAGTGGTTATCTTGACCAAGTAGTTGCTAGTGACTCCAAGAGGGAGTATTTATGCTCGATAGTGGGTTAATGCCTCTAGTTTCCAGGGGAAGTGACAGAAATCTCTTCGGTTGTAGATGTGTTGTTGCTACTAGGGAGAAAACAAGGGTCTCTTGTTCATGGAACATGTGGACTATTTACCTTACACACTTTTCTTAAAGCAATTGTCTATAGCTTGCAACTTAATACTGGAGGGGCTTCGGATGATAACTTGAAGGTGGACCTCTAGTCATAGATGCAGTTGGATTACGATCTATGTATATTATTGCACCTCATAGGATCTTTCTGGCTAGTAATTGCATTGTTATGCCTTGCTCAGTTCCTGTCAATTGCCCTGCTGTAATTTGTTTACCCTTCATGTCATGTTGTTTATCTAAGGAGAGCACCTCTAGTGAACTATGGACCCCGGTCCAATCTTTACCATTGATACATTTTCCATTGTTACTTGTTTACTTGCTGCAAACCATTACCTTACACACCATACGTTTAATCATTTGTTATAGCAAATCGGTGAGCTTGACAACCTCACTGATTCGTTGGGGCAAAGTCTTGAGTTTGTGTTGTGCATATCTCCGTGTTGCTTGCAACACCTGTGTGACATTTCCTTCCTCCTACTGGTTCGATAACCTCGGTCTCAACCGAGGGAAGACTTGCTGCTGTACTCTTCACATCTTGCTCTTGGGGTTCCCAACAAGACTCCACATCAAGCACCAAGTTTTCTGGTGCCATCAAGGAGTTATCAACAAGTTTTCTAGCGCCGTTGCCGGGGAGGCCAAGGACGTGTTCACTAGGGGATTCCTTCACTTCATTTCTCTTTAATTTGTTTTTAGTTTGCTTGGTTTTGTTTGCCTCTTTTCAAAAAACCCCAAAAAATTAGTCTAGTTTGGTTTGCTTGCCTTATTCAAAAACACAAAAAAAATAGTTCCTGCTTTAGCTGCTGCTGCTATTTTTGGCTTGCCCACCTTTGTCACAATGAACTCTGCCGAGAACACTAAGTTGTGTGAATTCACTAGCACCAACAACAATGATTTCCTAAGCACACCTATTGCTCCACCTGCTCCTGATGCTGACTTTTATGAAATTAAGCCTGCTTTGTTGAATATTGTGATGAGAGAGCAATTTTCTGTGCTGGTTCTGATGATCCTGCTGCCCATCTTAATAGCTTTGTTGAACTTTGTGAGATGCAAAAGTATAAGGATGTAGATGGAGATATTATTAAGCTAAGGCTTTTTCCTTTCTCCTCGAGGGGAAAAGCTAAAGAATGGTTGTTATCTTTGCCTAAAAATAGTATTGATTCTTAGACTAAGTGCAAAGATGCTTTTATTGGAAAGTACTATCCTCCTGCTAAGATTATTGCTATGAGAAGTGACATTATGAAATTTAAACAACTTGAAAGTGAACATGTTGCTCCTGCTTGGGAAAGAATGAAATCTTTGGTTAAAAATTGCCCTACTCATGGACTCACTGCTTGGATGATTATCCAAACTTTTTATGCAGGTTTGAACTCCTCCTCAAGAAACCTGCTCTGCTGGAGGTACATTTATGGGACTCACTTTGGGTGCTTCAATAAGGCTCCTTGATAATATGATGGTTAACTACTCTGAATGGCATGTTGAGAGAACTCCACATGGTAAGAAGGTAAATTCTGTTAAGGAAACTTCCTCTTTGAGTGAAAAGATTGATGTTATTATGGCTATGCTTGTTAATGGGAAAGCTCCTCTAGATCCTAATAGTGTTCCCTTGGCCTCTTTGGTTGCTCAAGAAGAGCAAGTTGATGTGAACTTGATTAGAAACAATAATTTCAACAATAATGCCTATAGGAATAATTTTGGTAGTAACAATAATTATAGGACTTATCCTCCTAATAATGGCAATTCCTATGGAAGCTCTTACAATAATGCTAGAAGTGCCCCCTCTGAACTTGAAGTAATGCTCAAGGACTTTATTAGTAAGCAAACCACTTTCAATAAGACTATAGAGGAAAAGCTTTTAACTGTTGAGAAAAATATATCCTCTTTGTCTGAAGCTCAAACTTCCTTGGTTAATAAAATGGCTGCTAATCCTGAAACTATGGAAAATACCTTTGCTACTGCTCATGCCATACAAATTACTATTGATAAAAATGTTAGGCTGCTAGGTCAGCTTCATGCTAGGTGGGAAAGGGAAGCTGAAATTTATAGAAACAATAGTGTGTGCACTATCACCACTAAACCACAAGTAGCCCCTATTCCTCCTCCTATTATGCCTAAGCCTATTGATCCTACTGCTAGTAATGCAAAGTTTGATTTTGATATTGATGATTGCAATGTTTCTGAAGTGATTATGTTCTTGCAAAAGCTTGCTAGAAGTCCTGATGCTAGTGATATGCATGTTTCCTTTACCAAACACATTACAGATGCTCTTGTTAAGATTAAAGAAGAGAAGCTAAAACACAAAGCTTCTATTCCTAGGAAAGTAGAAGATAGTTGGGAACCCATTATTAATATGCAAGTGAATGATTTTGATCTCAAGGCTTCATGTGATCCTGGTTCTAGTGTCTCTATTATGCCTAGGAAAATTTATGAAATGCTTGATTTGCCACCATTAGAAGATTGCTATTTGGATGTCCCACTCAATTATAATGCTAAGAAGAAACTCATGGAGAGTATTAATGATGTTCTCATTATTATTAACAATGCTTATGTCCCTGTTGATTTCTATGTTTTGGATGTTGAATACAATGCTTATTGTCCTATTACTTTGGCAAGACCTATTTTTAGAACAGTTGGTGCCATCATTGATATGAAAGAAGACACCATTAAATATCATTTTCCATTCAAGAAAGGTATTGAACACTTACCTATGAGGAGAGAGAAGTTGTTTTTTGCTCCTCCTTTCAAAGCAACATTTGATGTTAATGCTTCCTCATTTGAAAATACTTCATTCTTCTTGCTTCTTGTGCCTAACTTAAAGGCATTACAAAAGTACTTGTTGGGAGATAACCCAAGAGTTTCCTTGATTCTTGGAAGTTATTACTACTGTAATAACCTCTCCTTATCCTTTTTGTTTGCTTTTTGTGCTAAGAATGACCTCTAATGAGAGGGAACTAAGATTTGGGGAGTTGCTGTCCCGAAACAGATTTCTGTCCTCCACCAAAAATATTCGTGAGGAGTCTCTGTAAATCGGATTGAGCTCAAAATTTACGAATAAATCCTATATTATGTTGGCTAACTTTCATTAGTTCAATACTTTTTGATTTGAGCAACATAAGATGTTTGAAAAAATTCGTTTATACCTGTTGGTATGTTTTGACAGATTTCTGCCATTATTTGCATTTGCTTCAGGTAAATTGAGTATTTTGAAGGAGTTACTATAGTAGCTTGTGTTTTTATTAAAAAGCCTTGCTGTTCCAAAGCTTTGCCAGTGGTCTAATATCTTTTGAATAAGCTAATGTTGCTAATGAAGATTGTGTGAAGTTTTGTATGAAGGAAAAATTTCAGGTGTAGAGAGAGAATGATGCAATGAGATGAAGAATAGACAAAAGTGTTGGAATTATGCCCTAGAGTCAATAATAAAGATGTTATTATTATAATTCTTGTTCATGATAAAGTTTATATTCCATGCTAGAATTGTATTAAGCGGAAACTTTAATACTTGTGTGGTTTGTGAACAACACCGTGTCCCTAGTACGCCTCTATGGACTAGCTCATTGATCAATGATGGTTAAGGTTTCCTAACCATAGACATGAGTTGTCAATTGATAATGAGATCATATCATTGGGAGAATGATATGGTGGATAGACCCAAACAAAGCAGAGCAATTAGATCGTGTCATCGTGTTCGTCTTTGCGAAGCTTTTCCTATGTCAAATATTGTATTCCTTAGACCATGAGATAATGCAACTCCCTGATATCGGAAGAAAGCTTTGAGGTCATCAAACGTCATCCTATGAGAGGGTGATCATAAAGGTGTCTCTCAGGTGATCGGAAAGTATCTGTTGGGTTGTATGTATCGAGATGGAATTTGTCCCTCCCAAGTCGGAGAGATATACTTCGGGCCCACTCGGTAATCGATATCAACACCGCTTGCAAGCATGTGGTTAAGGAGTTAATCACAAAGTGATATCGGATTACGGAACGAGTAAAGTACTTGCTGTGAACGAGATTGAACTAGGTATGACGGTACCGACGATCGAATCTCGGGCAAGTAAAATATCGCGAGACGAAGGGAATATATATATGGGATTGATTGAATCCTGGCATCGTGGTTCATCCGATATGATCATCGATGAATGTGTGGGAGTCAATATGGGTGCCCAGACCCCGCTGTTGATTATTGATAGAAGATCATGTCTGCATATTCTCGAACCCGCAGGGTCACACACTTAACGTATCTCGACGCTAGGATAGATTGGATAATTGGTTTATGAATTTTTGTTCGGAGTCTCGGATGGGATCCGGGATATCACGAGAGGTTACGGAATGGTACGGAGAATAAGATTCATATAAGGCAGTGCAGTTTTTGGAGTTCGGAATTGTTCCGGGTTAATCGGTATTGTACCGGAAGCTTCTAGAACCTTCCGGAAGGGGACCAACGTGGCCCCACCTTCCGGGAGGGGGCATGGGCCTATGAGGGAGTGTCCTGGCCGCATTGGGCCAGGGGCACAAGGCCCCATAGGGCCCAGCCGATTCTAGAGAGATTTGACTCGTTTAAATCTCGGGATAGAATTTCTAGATAAGGGAGAGTTTAAATCGTTTAAACTAGAGATAGGATTTCTAGATAAGGGAGAGTTTAAATTGTTTAAACTAGAGATAGGCTTGGAGGAGGGGCAAGGGCTGGCCGCCCCCCCTCTATATATAGAGGGGTGGTGCGCCCCCTCCCCCCCCCCCCCACACACCTTCCTCCAAGCCCTAGCAGCCTTGATACCTTCCTCTCTCCCTCCCGACTGTTTGTAGGCGAAGCCCTGCAGCAGAAATTCTCCACCATATACACCACGCCGTCGTGCTGTAGATCCAATCTATCTCTCCACCATACTCACTGGTCCGAGGAAGGAGGAGACGTCGAGGTGCTGCACGTGTGCATCTCACGGAGGCACCGCCACTTGTGGTGCTAGATCGGATCGGATCGCGAGGAGGAGAAGCGAGTACGACTACATCACCCACGTTCCGACGAACGTTCCACTGTGCGAATCTTCAAGGGTATGAAGATCTAATCCAATCTCTCTCGTTGTTTGCATCTCCTAGATTAGATCTTGGCTTTCCCTCTGTTCGCTCCGTAGAAAATTTTGATTTACTATGTCGCGAAACCCTTCAGTGGTATCAGAGCTAGATCTATGCGTAGATGTGATTCACAAGTAGAACGCAACATGGTTGTTGCGGGCGTTGATGTTTTCTGTTGCAAGCCTCTTGTTTGTGTTCTTCTTATGACGCGGGATAGTGAGATTGAAGCGGTCCAGGCCAACCTTACGCGACATCGTTTGCGAGACCGGCTCCGCACTTGACGTGTGGCTTGTTCCACACATGCGGCTGGTGGATGTCAGTTTCTCTCACTATAGTTGTCATGGGATTAACACCGGAGTTTGGCAACCATAATATCACCGTTGTGGCTTTCCGTAGGTAAGAATCGTTCTTAGCATCTACTCCCATAAGCCACGTAAAACATGCAACAACAAAGTAGAGGCGTCTAACTTGTTTTTTGCAGGGAGTGTTTTCTGTGATATGGTATGGCCCAAGATGTGATGTGTATATTGTATGCGATGATCATGCTTTGTAATGTTTCACGACTTGCATGTCGATGAGTACACAACCGGCAGGAGCCATATGGTTGTCTTTATAATTTTGTATGACCTGCGAGTCAACTTCTTATACGCCATGTAATAGCTTCACTTTATCGCTAAGTAGTTAGCAATAGTTGTAGTTGCTATTCGTGGTGGAGGCAATCATGGTGGAGTGATGGAGATCATGCCGGAATGCACAAGATGGAGATCATTGCGCGAAGATTGGCTATACCATGTCACATAAAGTTATATGCATGTGATGTTTATCCCTTTATGTATCTTATTATGCTTAGATCGCGACGGTAGCATTATAAGATGATTCCTCACTTAAAGATCAAGATAAAAACTGTATTCTCCCCAAGTATGCACCATTGCGAAAGTTCGTCGTTTCCAAGCATCACGTGATGATCGGGTGCTATAGACTCTACGCTCACATATAACGGGCGCAAGCCAGTTTTGCACACGCGGAAATACTTGGGTCTAACTTGACGAGCCTAGCATGTACAGACATGGCCTCAGAACACAAGAACCGAAAGGTTAAGCATGAGTCATATGAATGATATGATCGACACTTCGTTGTCCACCATTGAAACCACATCTCTTCTCGTGATGATCGGATTAGGTGTGGTGAATTTGGATCGTGTTCACTAAACAACTTGAGGGATGTTGAATTTAGTGGGAGTTCATCTAGTAATTTGATTAAGTTGAACTATTTATCATGAACATAGTCTAAATTGTACTTGCAAATACTGTAGATCCAATGGCCAAGTCCAACTTCAACTTCAACGTTTTTGCTGAGAAAGAAAAGCTTAGAAACAATGGGTCTAACTTCACCAACTGGTTCCGCAATCTAAGAATCATTCTGTCTGGCGGACAAAAGGACTATGTCCTTGAGAAAGCGTTAGGTAACCCCCCTGCTGCAACTGCGCCGGCTGATGAGAAAGCTGTCTATCAGTCGCGCAAAGATGATTATGGTGTGATTAAGAGCACCATGTTGTTTGCTATGGAACCGGAGCTTCAAAATCGTTTTGAAACCTATCCCGGGCCCTTTGAGATTCTCGAGGAGCTGAAAACCATGTTTCAGACTCAAGCCCGTTCTGAGAGATATGAGATCTCTGAGAAGTTCTTTAACTGCAAGATGGAGGAAGGGAGTTCCGTTAGTGAGCACGCCATAAAGATGTCGGGCTACACTCAACGCCTTGAGCAACTGGAATGCACGATTCCAGAGGAGCTCAAGATTGACAGGGTTCTGCAATCACTCCCTCCCAGCTACAAAAGTTTTGTAGTGACTCATAATCAGATTGGTTCCACTGATACGATCACCGAGCTCTTCGCAAAGCTGAAGGCTGCGGAAGTGGACATCAAGAAGGATAATCATGTGTTGATGGTCAACAAGCCCTCCTTTAAGAAAGGTAAGGGAGCAAAGAAGCCCTTCAAGAAGGGCGGCGGCAAGCACAATGCCCCTGCTGAGAAGAAGCTCAGGTCTGGTCCTAAGCCGGACACTGAGTGCTTCTATTGCAAGGACAGGGGTCACTGGAAGCGCAACTGTCCGAAGTACTTAGCGGACAAGAAGGCTGACACCATCAAAGGTATATTTGATATACATGTTATTGATGTTTTCCTTACTAGCCCTCGTTGTAGTGCCTGGGTATTTGATACCGGTTCAGTTGCTAATATTTGTAACTCGAAACAGGAGCTACGGAATAGACGGTGGCTTGCGAGGGATGAGGTGACGATGCGCGTTGGCAACGGATCAAGAGTTGATGTGATGGCCGTCGGCACGCTCTCCTTAGTTTTACCTTCGGGATTAGTTTTAAACCTTAATAAATGTTATTATGTGCCTGCGTTGAGCATGAACATCATTTCCGGATCGTGTTTATTGCAAGACGGTTATTCATTTAACTCGGAGAATAATGGTTGTTCTATTTATATGAGTAACATCTTTTATGGTCATGCACCTCTTGTGAATGGTTTATTTCTTCTAAATCTCGAAAGGGATGAAACACACATCCATAACATTGAGGCTAAGAGATGCAAAGTAGATAGTGATAATACTACTTATTTGTGGCACTGTCGTCTAGGTCATATTGGAGTAAAGCGCATGAAGAAACTCCATTCTGATGGACTTTTGGAGTCTCTTGATTTTGAATCATTTGACACATGCGAACCATGCCTCATGGGCAAGATGATCAAAACCCCGTTCTCCGGTATGATGGAGCGAGCAACGGACTTGTTGGAAATCATACATATCGATGTATGCGGACCGATGAGTGTTTCGACGCGCGGTGGATATCGCTATTTCCTCACTTTTACCGATGACTTAAGTAGATATGGGTATATCTATTTAATGAAACATAAATCTGAAACGTTTGAAAAGTTCAAAGAATTTCAGAATGAAGTGGAGAACCATCGTAACAGAAAGATTAAGTTTCTACGATCCGATCGTGGGGGCGAATATTTGAGTTATGATTTTCTCACGCATCTTAAAGCAAGCGGAATTGTTTCGCAACTCACGCCACCCGGAACACCACAGCGCAATGGTGTGTCTGAACGCCGGAATCAAACCATATTAGATATGGTCCGATCGATGATGTCTCTTACTGATTTGCCGTTATCATTTTGGGGTTATGCATTAGAAACCGCTGCATTCACTTTAAATAGGGCTCCATCTAAATCCGTTGAGACGACACCGTATGAACTGTGGTTTGGTGCTAAACCTAAGTTGTCGTTTCTTAAAGTTTGGGGATGCGAAGCTTACGTTAAGAAGTTGATGCCGGACAAGCTCGAACCCAAAGCGGAGAAATGCGTCTTCATAGGATACCCTAAGGAAACTATTGGGTATACCTTCTATCACAGAACCGAAGGCAAAGTGTTTGTCGCAAAGAACGGTTCCTTTCTTGAGAAGGAGTTTCTCTCGAAAGAAGTGAGTGGGAGGAAAGTAGAGCTAGACGAGGTTATTGAACCTTCTCTTGAATTGGAGAGTAGCGCAGCACCTGAAATTGTTCCAGTGCCGCCTGCACCAACAATAGAGGAAGCTAATGACAAGGATCATGAAGCTTCGGACGATGCTGCTACTGAACGTCGCAGGTCGACAAGGTCGCGTGCCCCTCTTGAGTGGTACGGCAACCCTGTCTTGACTGTCTTGTTGGTAGAAGACAGTGAACCTACGAACTATGAGGAAGCGATGATGAGCCCAGACTCTGAGAAATGGCTGGAAGCCATGAAATCCGAATTGGGATCCATGAGCGAAAACCAAGTATGGACTTTGGTGGATCCTCCTAGCGACCGAAAGGCCGTTGAGTGCAAATGGATATTCAAGAAGAAACGGACGCGGATGGTAATGTTACCGTCTATAAAGCACGGCTTGTCGCAAAAGGTTTTTGACAAGTTCAAGGTGTTGACTACGATGAGACTTTCTCTCCCGTAGCGATGTTTAAGTCCATTCGGATTTTATTAGCAATTGCTGCGTTTCATGATTATGAAATATGGCAGATGGATGTCAAGACTGCTTTCCTCAATGGCAACATTGATGAAGAGTTGTATATGATGCAACCCGAAGGTTTTGTCGATCCTAAGGATGCTAGTAAAGTATGCAAACTTCAGCGTTCCATTTATGGGCTGAAGCAAGAATCTCGGAGTTGGAACCTTCGTTTTGATCAAGTGATCAAGAGCTTTGGATTTGTTCCAAATTGCTACGAAGCTTGCATCTACAAGAAAGTGAGTGGGAGCTCGGTGACGTTTCTGGTACTGTATGTGGATGACATATTGATTATCGGAAATGACATCAACATGCTTAACGATGTGAAGAGTTATTTGAACTAGTGTTTTTCAATGAAAGACCTAGGTGAAGCTGCTTATATATTGGGCATCAAGATCTATAGAGATAGACAAAGACGCCTGATAGCTTTAAGCCAGAGTACATACCTAGACAAAGTTCTGAAAAGGTTCAGAATGGATAAGGCAAAGAAAGGTTCAGTGCCTATGTTGTCAGGTAAGATATTGAGCAAGGCTCAGTGTCCAGCTACGGTAAATGATAGGGAAGCTATGAGCAAAGTGCCTTATGCCTCGGCCATAGGTTCCATCATGTATGCCATGCTGTGTACTAGACCGGATGTGTCCAATGCTCTTAGTTTGACGAGCAGATATCAAAGTGATCCAGGAGTGGAACACTGGACAGCCGTGAAGAACATCCTAAAGTACCTAAATAGAACTAAAGAAATGTTCTTAGTCTATGGGGGTGATGAACAGCTTGTCGTAAAAGGTTACGTCGATGCTAGTTTCGACACCGACAAGGATGATTCTAAATCTCAGACAGGATACGTTTATATTTTGAATGGAGGAGCTGTGAGCTGGAGAAGCTGCAAGCAAAGCGTGATCGCGGGATCTACAGTAGAAGCGGAATACATGGCTGCTGCAGAAGCGTCAAGTGAAGGAGTTTGGATCAGAAACTTCATCACTGAGCTTGGCGTGGTTCCAAGTGCATTGGACCCACTGGAGATATTGTGTGACAACACTGGCGCCATAGCACTCGCTAAGGAACCAAGATATCATCCAAAGACCAAGCATATCAACCGCAAGTTTCATATAATCTGAGATTATATAGCAGATGGAGATCTGAAGATTAGCAAAGTACATACAGATATGAATGTCGCAGATCCATTGACTAAACCTCTTCCACGTGTAAAACATGATCAACACCTCAGTGCCATGGGTGTGAGATTGTTGCCAGATGTAAACTAGATTATTGACTCTAGTGCAAGTGGGAGACTGTTGGAATTATGCCCTAGAGGCAATAATAAAGATGTTATTATTATAATTCTTGTTCATGATAAAGTTTATATTCCATGCTAGAATTGTATTAAGCGAAAACTTTAATACTTGTGTGGTTTGTGAACAACACCGTGTCCCTAGTACGCCTCTATGGACTAGCTCATTGATCAATGATGGTTAAGGTTTCCTAACCATAGACATGAGTTGTCAATTGATAATGAGATCATATCATTGGGAGAATGATATGGTGGATAGACCCAAACAAAGCAGAGCAATTAGATCGTGTCATCGTGTTCGTCTTTGCGAAGCTTTTCCTATGTCAAATATTGTATTCCTTAGACCATGAGATAATGCAACTCCCTGGTATCGGAAGAAAGCTTTGAGGTCATCAAACGTCATCCTATGAGAGGGTGATCATAAAGGTGTCTCTCAGGTGATCGGAAAGTATCTGTTGGGTTGTATGTATCGAGATGGAATTTGTCCCTCCCAAGTCGGAGAGATATACTTCGGGCCCACTCGGTAATCGATATCAACACCGCTTGCAAGCATGTGGTTAAGGAGTTAATCACAAAGTGATATCGGATTACGGAACGAGTAAAGTACTTGCTGTGAACGAGATTGAACTAGGTATGACGGTACCGACGATCGAATCTCGGGTAAGTAAAATATCGCGAGACGAAGGGAATATATATATGGGATTGATTGAATCCTGGCATCGTGGTTCATCCGATATGATCATCGATGAATGTGTGGGAGTCAATATGGGTGCCCAGACCCCGCTGTTGATTATTGATAGAAGATCATGTCTGCATATTCTCGAACCCGCAGGGTCACACACTTAACGTATCTCGACGCTAGGATAGATTGGATAATTGGTTTATGATTTTTTGTTCGGAGTCTCGGATGGGATCCGGGATATCACGAGAGGTTCCGGAATGGTACGAAGAATAAGATTCATATAAGGCAGTGCAGTTTTTGGAGTTCGGAATTGTTCCGGGTTAATCGGTATTGTACCGGAAGCTTCTAGAACCTTCTGGAAGGGGACCAACGTGGCCCCACCTTCCGGGAGGGGGCATGGGCCTATGAGGGAGTGTCCTGGCCGCATTGGGCCAGGGGCACAAGGCCCCATAGGGCCCAGCCGATTCTAGAGAGATTTGACTCGTTTAAATCTCGGGATAGAATTTCTAGATAAGGGAGAGTTTAAATCGTTTAAACTAGAGATAGGATTTCTAGATAAGGGAGAGTTTAAATTGTTTAAACTAGAGATAGGCTTGGAGGAGGGGCAAGGGTTGGCCGCCCCCCCTCTATATATAGAGGGGTGGTGCGCCCCCTCCCCCCCCCCCACACACACCTTCCTCCAAGCCCTAGCAGCCTTGCTACCTTCCTCTCTCCCTCCCGACTGTTTGTAGGCGAAGCCCTGCAGCAGAAATTCTCCACCATATACACCACGCCGTCGTGCTGTAGATCCAATCTATCTCTCCACCATACTCGCTGGTCCGAGGAAGGAGGAGACATCGAGGTGCTGCACGTGTGCATCTCACGGAGGCACCGCCACTTGTGGTGCTAGATCGGATCGGATCGCGAGGAGGAGAAGCGAGTAAGACTACATCACCCACGTTCCGACGAACGTTCCGCTGTGCGAATCTTCAAGGGTATGAACATCTAATCCAATCTCTCTCGTTGTTTGCATCTCCTAGATTAGATCTTGGTTTTCCCTCTGTTCGCTCCGTAGAAAATTTTGATTTACTATGCTACGAAACCCTTCAAAAAGATCAAGCTTGGGGATGCCACCATGGTGTCACCCCAAAAAATATCCAAGAGGTACAAGAGTCAAATCTTGGGGATGCCCAAGGTATCCCATTCTTCATCAATAAAAAGCTCAGATCTGTCTAGACACTTCACTTTTATTGTTTCATGCACAGCTGTGTTGTTTTTGGAGCGTCTTAGTTTTCATTTGCTTTGCTTAGTTTGTTATTTTTCTTTAGTAGTTTGTGTAGGGGTTCGTAGCATGGAAAACAAAATTTTTCTATCGCATACAAACAAACAAGCCAAGATCTATCTACTAGATTGTAGCAACGAGTCGATGGAATAACTTACCCTCGAAGATTCCAAAGCGGTTAACGAGAGCAGATTCTCGTGGGTGATGTAGTCATACTCTTTCCGATCTCAAGATCGCGTAGACGATCCTTCCGGCGCCACGTTCCGGCAGCGCTTCCGCAGTCGGTCACACGTTCGGTACTCGACGAAGACCTTCCTCTCCCTTGTTCCAGCAGGCAGCGGAGGTTGTAGCACTCTCCTCGCGATTCCGGCAGCACGACGGCGTGGTACCGGAAGTAGAGGGGAGATCCCGTAGGGCTTCGCCTTAAGCCGGAGCGAGTATGGTGGAGTATGAGAGAGAACTATTAGTGGTCTAGGGTTTAGACACACCAATTAGAAGGCTCTAATCCGAAGGCTAGGGCAATTAGAAGCTCTAAACCAAAACAGCTCTAAACCGGAGTCTAGGGCTAGGATTTAGATTAGAGGCTAGGAAACTTGTGTGTCCAGAGGAGGAGGCCCTGCCCCTCCTTTTATGGGTGGAAGGGGCGGCCAAGGGGAGGGGAGTCCCTCCCCAAGTCGTCCTTGGTTGGCGTGCCGGCTTGGAGGGACTCCTCCCCCAAGTCGGTTCCAACCACCTCTTGCTTGTTTCCCACAGTTTCTTGTTTTAGCCGTTTGACTTTCAAACTGGACATTTGACTTTTCTGTTTTAGGATTCAATTTAATCCTTTATTTGGAACAGCAAGAACACTTAGTACATGATGCAATCATTCAATATGCAATGACACATTCATGTACCCCTTCCCCCCGGAGTGCCGGACATTCCGGAACCTTCTAGAATATTCCCGATGAAAACACCGGAATCATTTCCGAACTCCGAAACGGGACTTTCCTTATATGAATCTTATTCTCCGGACCATTCCGGATCACCTCGTGATATCCTGGATCCCATCCAAGACTCCGAACAACATTCGGTCTCTTTCTCATAATACCATAACTACTCAAACAACGTCGAATCCTTAAGTGTGTCTCCCTACGGTTCGTGAATTATGCGGACATGATCGAGACACTTCTCCGAACAATAACCAATAGAGGAATCTGGAAATTCATATGGCTCCCACATACTTCTACGATTACTTTGCGATCGAATGAACCACTTACATACGATACCAATTTCCCTTTGTCTCACGATAGTTTACTTATCCGAGGTTTATGATCGTCGGTATCTCTGCATACCTAGTTCAACCTCGTTACCGATAAGTACTCTTTTCTCGTTCCCGTGATATGTGATCCCTTATGAGCCAGTCACATGCTTGCAAGCTAATTGGATGACATTACACCTAGAGGGACCAGAGTATATCTATCCGTCATATGGATGGACAAATCCCACTCTTGATCCATGTGTTTCAACCAATACTTTCCGAATACTCAATGCCACCTTTATAGCCACCAAATTACGGTGTGGTGTTTGATGTCATCAAAGCATCCATCCGGTAAAGGTGATATGCATGATCTCATGGTCGAAGGAATTAGGTTACTATGTATCAGAAATCATATAGCAATTGAACTATTGAAATGACTTGATCTTTATGCTACGCTTATCTATAGGAGTATGTCCATCACATCATTCTCCTAATGATATGATCCTGTTGTTAATAACATCTCTATGTTCATGATCAGGAAACCATGATCATATATTAACCAACAAGCTAGTTTAACAAGAGGCTTTACTAGGGACTCTTATTTTAGTTTACAAATCACACAAGTATTAATGTTTCCGGTTAATACAATTATAGCATGGTATGTAAACATTTATCATAAGTATGAAGATATGATAATAACCCACTTTATTATTGCCTCTTGGGCATATCTCCAACAGTCTCCCACTTGCACTAGAGTCAATAATCTAGTTTTAAACCTTTGTGTATTCAACACCTATGGCTTTCCGGTGTTGTAAGTACACGTTCGCTAGTGGTCAACTGATCTCCGGATCTGACACTTCCAGGTCCGTGTGTAATTGCATGTATTTGCGTCTCTACGCATCACTCATTCTCTAATGAGATGGCTTTGTATAAATTTGGTCCTTTGGTGAGACCTTTAGTTCTTTGGGGTTAAAACATGTTGATTATATTGTCGTACAATATATCTTCATAGTATTATCCCGCTATGAACTACACCTAGTTTGATAACAAACTACTTGACCCAAATGCCCTCTTTAGCTGCTATAATAGCAGTCATATACTTAGCTTTTTTGTTGTAGTATCTGTCACAATGTCTTAACTTTGGAACTCATCCAAATCCATTATGGAACTCACTTTCCATTATATTGTGCCACCCTTAGTTTAGATTGAGATAAACTTAATTTGTACTCCCACTTAATTTCTTGCAAATGCAAGCATCTTCATTGTCTCTGATGAAATTAAACTCTTTTAACAGTTTCATCATAGTGAAGATTCCAACTCTGCTATGCTTACTTCAACCATTGAAGTTTGCATATGCTTTTAGCATCCTTTGAATTAACAAAACCCTATGGACCGTGTTATGCACATGTCCTAGGTAACAATTCTATTAGAAGAACTTGTTTTGTTTATTCAACTACCACATAACAAATTTATATGTAGTGGTTGCTACATTAATCCGTCTAGACTATATATCGCTATGAAAGATCAAATCTTGTCATATACAACCTTTGAACATTGTTGTGAACTCTTTCCCAACATGTCGACTATATTCACGTCTATTTCTTTATAGATCCAAACATAACTGTAAGGTCTTACACCTTTCTCGAGGGTCCTTCAAGTTCAAAACTTGATTTCTCATGTATGGAACTATCACGGATTTTATGGCTTCAAGCCATTTGACGGAGTCAGGGCCCATCATTGCTTCTTTGCATGTAGTCGGATCATTATTTTCAAATAATGATTTAACTCTCAAATCTTCGTATTTGATTGTTTACCCGACCTACTTGTTTCAATAGAAACTTTGACTATTGTAACCACAACCTTTGAGGCACGTGAGCCATGAGCATTGTTGCTGCCTCCGGAACACTTTTCGGCGCTGCGCAACTTTGCACATATAGCTAAGGTTCCTTTAACCTTATCAAAGTTCTATTGTCCTCCCACTTAACTTTTCACGAAAAATTCCTTCTCAAAGAAACTTGACGTTCTAAGCGACAAACACTTTTTGTCTCCGGTATTATGGAGGAATACTTAACAAAGACAGGTTCATCCGACTTTGGTTGCAAACATCTTTCTTATGTATAGCATACCAATGTTTAAGAAAGGACTACTTGGGTTTTATCCCAAACCATAACTTTATATGGTGTCATTTCAACGGATTATGATGAAGCTCTTTTTAGTGGAAAAAAGGTAATCTCTAAAGCTTTTAATCTTTAAAATACAATGGCAGTTTTTATGAATTACACCTTCGATCTTACCATATTAAACATGGTTTAATTACATATCTCGAACGCTCCATACTCTTATGGTGTTTCGGGAAAATGCAAATCCACGGAACGATTCCTTAAATCTTAGGTATTATGCTAAACTTGTAACTCAAATATCTTCCTTTATGATCTTATCATAAACTATTTATATTCTTGTTACAATGATTTTTCACTTCATGTTGAAAGTCTTTGAACTTTTTCAAATATTTCACACTTCATCTGTATTAAGTAAATATTCATATATTCACTCAAATTTTCGGAGAAAGCATATGAAGTTGAAATCCATCGCTTTTGACTACACATAATGGACTTCGTACAACAATATGTACAAGTTACAATAGGCTAGTCGTTCGTTCCCTTTTGGCCTATGAACGAAGTTTTAATTATGTCTAGGAAAGTTTCACAAGCGTCATTTGATCAAAATCAAAAGACTCCAAAATTCCATACACATGGAGTTTCTTCATGTTTTCTTTCCAATACAATTTAAACGGCGATGTCACTTCCTAAGTGATCTTTCAATCAATTTGTCTTTCGACATTTTTAGCACTAGTTTTATGGATGTGATTTCTCCAACGAGATTTGTGAATCATCCATCTTTTATGGATTACGGCAATTATTTGAACAACCCTTTTGTTCTCATAATACCTGATAAAACAAATCTTGAAGGCAAGCTTTGATGTTTAACGAGCAACACAATAATCCTTTATTTGTTCTCGATGAACATCATCACATATTCTTTTGCTAGTTACTTAGGCCATTGTAGTTCATGAATTGTGTTGTTTCGTATGACGATTCACACCAACAAATTCAGTATCAAATACTTAATAACCACATTGTTTAATAAGCAAAGAATATAGCCATAACATGTATATCATCTATATACTTAAACTGAACAATTCTAGTCTTTTCTTTTCTGCCATATATTTATGAGATTCTCTTTCAGTATTTCCTTTTCTGTTTGAAAGAATCTATCAATATCAATAGTGGAGTCATACATATGACACATAATCCAAAGCGTGTATAATTAAATACCAATGTCTTTGGATTTGCACTTTGAAGTAGATCACCATCATCAAATGTTTGGTGTTCTTCCAAATTCCTTTCTTTAGTAATCTCTTGGTGTAGTAAATATTTTACCTACATCAAATATTCACCCTTATCATGGAATTATCCATGATCAAGCTACTTTTAGCTTATAAAGATGAATCGTGAGTATAATGTTGCTATCCAAAACCTTTTGGTGGATTAGGACAACTAGTGTCTCCAACCTTTTGCAAATTCTCATCAAATATGAGAACATGACTTTTGCCATATTATACTCTATCATGTTGTAACCAAAACTTCGTTTCAGATATCACAATATCTTCCACACATCATGGTTTCTGAAACAACTCTTTCAGATCCTAGATAACTTTGATATTAAGACAATCCTTTGAATATCAAGAATCATGGAGACAAACATGATACCTATACACTAACACTTGGAATTGTCACTCTTGTTTTAATACCAATTATTAAACTTCATGGAGTAACCGGAACTTACTGAAAGTTTGCAATAGGACTTTTAAACTTTAGATTAACACTTCAAAACAATACGATACCAGTTCGTAAAGTAACTAACCAGAATTCTATAGTTCTATCATCTCAATTATAACTAAGCGTAAGGTGGTAAACGGATGCCAATGACTACAACAACTATGCAAATTCACTTTGATTTAATTTATGATAAAATGAGTTCTAATTAATAATTAAATTAATCTAGGTGAACTCCCACTCAAAACAATATCCCTCACATTGTTTTAGTGATCACACGAACCAAATCCACCACATCAAAACCGATCATCACGAGAGTTGACATAGCTTCAATGGTGAACAATCAACATGTTCATCATATCTCCTATATGACTCATGCTTTACCTTTCGGTGATCCGTGTTCCTGAGACCATGTCTGTACATGCTAGGCTCGTCAAGATCAAACCTTAGCTTCCGCATGAGCAAATCTGGCTTGCCCACGTTGTATACACTTGCGGAATCTAACACACCCGATCATCACGTGGTGCTTCGAAACAACAAGCTTTAGCAACGGTGCTAACTAAGGGTGAACACTTTATGACTTGAAATTCATGTGCATGAGGGATCATCTTATAATGCTACCGTCGTCTACTAAGCAATACAAGATGCATAAAGGATTAACATCACATGCAATTCATAATATGTGATATGATATGGCCTTTCTTCTTTGTGCTTCCGATCTCCATCTTCTAGCACGAACATGATCTCCATCATCACCGACATTGCATCAAGGTCAATGACGCTGCTCCATGGTTGTCGTCCACCGGCTTCAACTATTACAACTACTTTGAATAGACACGCGGGTCTTAACAGAAATTAAAGACAACCATATGGCTCCTGCCGGTTGCCGACTTACAATAAGGAACATTGCATACATCATATATAATCACAATCATGGCCATATCACATCACTGCACACCCCCTGCAAAACAAAGTTAGACGCCTCTACTTTCTTTGCATATTTTACGTGGTTTGGGGATTTCAATAAGTGTCGTTCTAACTTACGAACAAGAACCACAACATTGATACTAGTATTGTTAATCACCCGTTGTAAATTGGATCTTAACTATGCTAGGAGAAACAGGCACCCGCAAAGCCACTTATGCAATACAAGTTGCATGTCAAGCGTGGAGCAAGTCTCATGAACTATGTCATGTAAGGTTAGCCCGGGCCGCTTCATCCCAACATACCACAAGATGCAAAGTACACAAGAAGCAATCGACAATAAAAGCATCAACGCCCACAATGACCATTGTGTTCTACTCGTGCAACAGATCTACATATAGACACGGCTCTGATACCACTGTAGGGGTTCGTAGCATGGAAAACAAAAAATTTCTATCGCATACAAACAAACAAGCCAAGATCTATCTACTAGATTGTAGCAACGAGTCGATGGAATAACTTACCCTCGAAGATTCCAAAGCGGTTAACGAGAGCAGATTCTCGTGGGTGAAGTAGTCGTACTCTTTCCGATCTCAAGATCGCGTAGACGATCCTTCCGGCGCCACGTTCCGGCAGCGCTTCCGCAGTCAGTCACACGTTCGGTACTCGACGAAGACCTTCCTCTCCCTTGTTCCAGCAGGCAGCGGAGGTTGTAGCACTCTCCTCGCGATTCCGGCAGCACGACGGCGTGGTACCGGAAGTAGAGGGGAGATCCCGCAGGGCTTCGCCTTAAGCCGGAGCGAGTATGGTGGAGTATGAGAGAGAACTATTAGTGGTCTAGGGTTTAGACACACCAATTAGAAGGCTCTAATCCGTAGGCTAGGGCAATTAGAAGCTCTAAACCAAAACAGCTCTAAACCGGAGTCTAGGGCTAGGATTTAGATTAGAGGCTAGGAAACTTGTGTGTCCAGAGGAGGAGGCCCTGCCCCTCCTTTTATGGGTGGAAGGGGCGGCCAAGGGGAGGGGAGTCCCTCCCTAAGTCGGCCTTGGTTGGCGCGCCGGCTTGGAGGGACTCCTCCCCCAAGTCGGTTCCAACCACCTCTTGCTTGTTTCCCACAGTTTCTTGTTTTAGCCGTTTGACTTTCAAACTGGACATTTGACTTTTCTGTTTTAGGATTCAATTTAATCCTTTATTTGGAACAGCAAGAACACTTAGTACATGATGCAATCATTCAATATGCAATGACACATTCATGTACCCCTTCCCCCCCGGAGTGCCGGACATTCCGGAACCTTCTAGAATATTCCCGATGAAAACACCGGAATCATTTCCGAACTCCGAAACGGGACTTTCCTTATATGAATCTTATTCTCCGGACCATTCCGGATCACCTCGTGATATCCCGGATCCCATACGAGACTCCGAACAACATTCGGTCTCTTTCTCATAATACCATAACTACTCAAACAACGTCGAATCCTTAAGTGTGTCTCCCTACGGTTCGTGAATTATGCGGACATGATCGAGACACTTCTCCGAACAATAACCAATAGAGGAATCTGGAAATTCATATGGCTCCCACATACTTCTATGATTACTTTGCGATCGAATGAACCACTTACATACGATACCAATTTCCCTTTGTCTCACGATAGTTTACTTATCCGAGGTTTATGATCGTCAGTATCTCTGCATACCTAGTTCAACCTCGTTACCGATAAGTACTCTTTTCTCGTTCCCGTGATATGTGATCCCTTGTGAGCCAGTCACATGCTTGCAAGCTAATTGGATGACATTACACCGAGAGGGCCCAGAGTATATCTATCCGTCATATGGATGGACAAATCCCACTCTTGATCCATGTGTTTCAACCAATACTTTCCGAATACTCAATGCCACCTTTATAGCCACCCAGTTACGGTGTGGTGTTTGATGTCATCAAAGCATCCATCCGGTAAAGGTGATATGCATGATCTCATGGTCGAAGGAATTAGGTTACTATGTATCAGAAAGCATATAGCAATTGAACTATTGAAATGACTTGATCTTTATGCTACGCTTATCTATAGGAGTATGTCCATCACATCATTCTCCTAATGATATGATCCTGTTGTTAATAACATCTCTATGTTCATGATCAGGAAACCATGATCATATATTAACCAACAAGCTAGTTTAACAAGAGGCTTTACTAGGGACTCTTATTTTAGTTTACAAATCACACAAGTATTAATGTTTCCGGTTAATACAATTATAGCATGGTATGTAAACATTTATCATAAGTATGAAGATATGATAATAACCCACTTTATTATTGCCTCTTGGGCATATCTCCAACAGTTTGGACCCCCGCTCTCGCTGTGTTGTTTTACAAATAAGATTGCTTAGTGTGTCTTGGAGAAATTATGCGTTCTTTTAGCATGCAAAAGCATAGTATTATGGTATTCTCCTTTGATGTTTGCCTTTGGTTGACTTGGAACATGCTTACACCATGTTATGACTATGAAAATTCACCATTAGCCTCTATGATCGTTTAGTCCTTGACTTGTAGTACCACTCTTTGCTTTGATTAGTTTGCTTTGTTGCATTGCATAATTATGGCCGTTACTGCTCTCTTAGTTGGTTGCTCCTAGTCTTTTGCTAGCCTCCACTTGTATGAGCAAGTTCTACTCATGCTTCCAACTCCCAAGAAACCAAGTTATTCCAAAGTGTGCACTATAAACTCCTATGCATGGTGAGTTACACCATTCCAAAGTATATTCTTGTTTTCATCTATCTTCCAATTAAAAACTATTTTGTTATGTGAAAACTTAGTGATTAAAGCCCTCACGAACTTGATGGCACATTTTATTCTTTGCCCCTAATAAACTTGAACCATTGAGGCAACTTTGTTGTATATGCTTGCACTTATAAGTTGGGATTAGCAAAACCGTGCTGTCACGAGGAACATTTTCAACATTGCACTTGTACCTTGTTGTACTCAGTTGATATCATGTTCTTTTGTCTATGGATGTCACCAGTGTGAAATAAAGAGGGGACCTGTAAGTCCATGGGGTTTGTATTCTGTGTTAGAGAAACTCCTGGGCCACTAGCCTAAGCCATGCCTAATCATGGTGGAAACTTGCAGCATCACCATAGTGAGCTATCTATGAAGCATCCTCAATAAAAAGCTATGCATATGGTAAATAAAAAGATTGCTGAGATGCTCATTGTCTGCTTACCTTGTCATTTTGGTTATGGGAAAGCTCCTGTACCATGTGCAAGGGGTACCCCGTTGGCGGTTCTCAATGATATGCAAATACTTATAGTGACAAGAACTTACCTGGACCCAAAGTTGAGTATGCATGAGGTGTGGCCCTCGTATTCAAGGGGCATGAGATTGCCAACTTATACTTCGTCAAGCATATACTCCAACTTTGCCACTTTAACCTTAACCACTTCAAGATGCTTATGATAGGGGCAATGAGGGCTGAAAGCTAACTAGTACCATATTTTTGGAAGCTCTTTTTAAAACTTGTAATCCCTGCTTCCTTTACAAAAAAGACTTTCTTCTACCATTATTTGAGTCTCCACCTTCTACCTTTAGGCACCATTAAGAGAGCATAGTTATCATTCTGTGTGCAATGTTCCAAAGCTTATTAATTGATGCATATTGTGTTATTACTTGTTCTTGTGCTATTTGTTTCTAGTCGCCCTTGTGAACTTTGCAGGTGTCCTATGCATTATATTGCTACTCTATGAGGGACAAGCTGATTGCCACTATGCTATGTTTTCTGCATGTGAAACAAACAAACGTTTTTCAATACATATTATTCATGATCTTTGTTTGTAGCTTGCCATGTTGCATGCATAGTTACTATGTACTATTGTTAGAACTCTATCTTTTATGCACATGTTTAGAGTTCTTTGATCCCAACTTTCAATGTTTGCAAATGGTTGGATCTTTATTGTGAGGGTGCATGTCACCTCAAAAAATATTCTTTTATCACTTAGCTACTCGAGGACGAGCAGGAGTTAATCTTGGGGATGCTGATACGTTAGAAACATATCTCTAATTTTTTATGCTCCATGCTTGTTTAGTATCTACTTTTCTTTACTTGTCTACACTTTGAGGTGATTTTTACATGTTTTCTGGTACTAAACTATTAACAAGTTGCAACAGTGTCAGATGCCTGTTTACTGTTGTTTTTGGTTTCAGAAAAGTTAGTAAAGAAATATTCTCGGAATTGGACGGGACAAACGCCAAAATCAATAACTTTTCGTGGGGAACAAGAAGTCTAGAGGAGAGCCGGAGGGGCTGGCCAGGGGGGCCAGACCCACCCCAGGCGCGGGGTTAGGTGGACCCGCGCCTGGCTAGGGTTTGGCGACCCTGGTCGCCTCCCGGACTCGCCCCTTCGCCTATAAGAAGCCACCGATGCAGAAACTCTCGGTACCCGATCAGAAATCCACGAAACTGTCTGTAGCTGCTGCCACCATCGTCCCTAGATCGGGGGGGTCTGAAGTTCTTCCAGCACCCTGCCGGAGGGGAGATCATCCCGGAGGCCTTCTCTCTGGTATGATTCGTGACTAGTTCTACCTTGGACTATGGGTCCATGTAGTAGCTAGATGGCTGTATCTCCTCCTTTGTGCTTTCATGTATAGATCTTGTGAGCTCCGTTCATGATCAAGATCTAATCTATTTGTAATCATGCATGTTGTGTTTTCGGGGATCCGATGGATATTGAGATTATTATGTGGGTTTGATTAATGGTTCTATCTTTATGATTCTATCATGTTTGTGTTGTTTGTGATCTTGCATGCTCTCTATTGCTAGTGGTTATGTTGGTAAAGTAGTTGCTAGTGACTCCAAGACAGAGTATTTATGCTTGATAGTGGGTTCATGCCTCTAGTTTCCAAGGGAAGTGACAGAAATCTCTTCGGTTGTAGATGTGATGTTGCTACTAGGGAGAAAACAACGGTCTCTTGTTCATGGAACATGTGGACTGTTTACCTTACTCACTTTTCTTAAAACAGTTGTTTGTTGCTTGCAACTTAATACTGGAGGGGGTTCAAATGATAACCTGAAGGTGGACTTCTAGTCATAGATGCAGTTGGATTTCGGTCTATGTATATTGTTGTATTGCCCAATCAACCTCATAGGATCTTTCTGGCTAGTAACTGCATTGTTATGCTTTGCTCAGTTCCTGTCAATTGCCCCGCTGTAATTTGTTTAGCCTTCATAACATATTTATCTAAGGAGAGCACCTCTAGTGAACTATGGACCCCGGTCCAATCTTTACCATTGATACATTTTCCACTGTTACTTGTTTACTTGCTGCAAACCATTACCTTCCACACCATACGTTTAATCCTTTGTTACAGCAAACCGGTGAGCTTGACAACCTCACTGATTCGTTGGGGCAAAGTCTTGAGTTTGTGTTGTGAAGATCTCCACGTTGCTTGCAACACCCGTGTGACATTTTCTTCCTCCTACTGGTTTGATAACCTCGGTCTCAACTGAGGGAATACTTGTTGTTGTACTCTTCACACCTTGCTCTTGGGGTTCCCAACAAGACTCCACATCAAGCACCAAGTTTTCTGGCGCCATCAAGGAGTCATCATGGAGATACCATGCCAGCCACCTTGAGCTCCTGCACAATGCAGACATAAACGTTCTGTACAAGCAATCATAAGGAAAAGCACTCGAAAAAGGCGCTACGCGCACATCGTAAATCTACACATGCGGAACTGGTCTTGCGACACCGAAAGGGGGCGTCCGCGACTTCCCCGGAAGGTCCTCATCGGACTTGTACTTCAGTAGTGGCCGAAGAACTCTGTCGAGGTCCCCCATGGAGAGCTCCTCAGCCGAAACTCTCGTCGGGTCGTGGCGGCCAGAGTAAAGGAACATCAGATGCACTCTAGCCCAGAGTGGCTGCACCCGACATGTGAGGAAGGTGCGGATGATGTCCACACTGTTAACCTGCTTCTCCACAACCACCTAGAGGGCCTCCACCCGAGGGTAGAGCTCCTCTACCTCCTCCACCTCGCCCTCCAAGACATGGTTCTTCCAGGACCTCTTCTTCAAGATCTTCTGGGTGGAGTCGAAAGGGCAAGGCCGAAGTATTGCCCGTCAACTATGGAGTCGCGGATATAAAACCACTTCCTCCGCCAGTATTGGATGGACTCAGACATAGAGAAAGAGAAGAAAAGAATGGTAGATCAAAGAGAAATGATACAGCCACCGATCGGATAAACTCCGTCGGAGCCGGACTGCCTCTTCACGGAATAGAGCTTCCGAAAGAGAACAAAGTGCGGCTCGATACCGAGCCAGCACTCGCAAAAAGCAATGAAGCAGGCGATGTGGAGAAGAGAGTGTTGGAGATATGCCCAAGAGGCAATAATAAAGTGGTTATTATCATATCTCCATACTTATGATAAATGTTTACATACCATGCTATAATTGTATTAACCGGAAACATTAATACTTGTGTGATTTGTAAACATAAAAGAGTCCCTAGTAAAGCCTCTTGTTAAACTAGATTGTTGGTTAATATATGATCATGGTTTCCTGATCATGAACATAGAGATGTTATTAACAACAGGGTCATATCATTAGGAGAATGATGTGATGGACATACTCCTATAGTTAAGCGTAGCATAAAGATCAAGTCATTTAATATAGTTCATTTGCTATAAGCTTTCTGATACATAGTAACCTAATTCCTTCGACCATGAGATCATGTTAATCACCATCACCGGAAGGATGCTTTAATGATATCAAACACCACACCATAACTGGGTGGATATAAAGGTGGCATTGAGTGTTCGGAAAGTATGGGTTGAGGCACATGGATCAAGAGTGGGATTTGTCCATCCATATGACGGATAGATATACTCTGGGCCCTCTCGGTGGAATGTCATCCAATTATCTTGCAAGCATGTGACTGGCTCACAAGGGATCACATATCACGGGAACGAGAAAATAGTACTTATCGGTAACGAGATTGAACTAGGTATGTAGATATACCGACGATCAAAACCTCGGATAAGTAAACTATCGTGAGACAAAGGGAAATTGGTATCGTATGTAAGTGGTTCATTTGATCGCAAAGTAATCGTAGAAATATGTGGGAGCCATATGAATTTCCAGATTCCTCTATTGGTTATTGATCGGAGAAGTGTCTCGGTCATGTCCGCATAATTCACGAACCGTAGGGAGACACACTTAAGGATTCGATGTTGTTGAGTAGTTATGGAATGATTAGTAACAGACTGAATGTTGTTCGGAGTCTCGGATGGGATCCGGGATATCACGAGGAGATTCGAAATGGTCCGGAGAATAAGATTCATATAAGGAAAGTCCTATTTCGGAGTTCAGGAAAGTTTCCGATGATTTCATCAGAGAGGTTCTAGAAGGGTCTAGAAGGTTCACCGGTCCGAAAGGAGAATGGTCCATGAATGTGTCATGGGTAAGTGGAATGATTGGATCATGTCCAAGGTCACTTGGTGTTGGCATATGCAAGAGAGAAATAAAACTCTAAATTGAAAGTCAAAACGGGAAGTTTGAAAAGTCAAACTGGAACAATGGTTTCCTAGTGGGAGAAGAAACAAGTCCTTCTCTCAATCCAACTGGATTCAAACCCACCCCTCCCAAGGCTGCCCCTCCCTCTCATAAATAGAAGGGGAGGGCTGCCCCAAACAACACAAGTTCCAAGCCCTCTCCACGAGCCGCCGCCGCCGCTCGTCGTCGCCGCTCGCCGCCGCCTTAGCCGCCGCCGACACTTCCTCCTCCTCCCGGATCTCTAAACCCTAGTTTTCCGGGAAACCCTAATCCAACATACTCGCTTCGGCTTAAGGCGAAGCCCTGCGAGATCTCCCCTCTACTTCCGGTACCACGCCGTCGTGCTGCCGGAATCGCGAGGAGAGTGCTACAACCTCCGCTGCCTGCTGGAACAAGGGATAGGAAGGTCTTCATCGAGTACCGAACGTGTGACCGACCGCGGGAGCGCCGCCGGAACGCAGCGCCGGAAGGATCGTCTACGCGATCTTGAGATCGGCAAGTGTACGACTACATCACCCACGAAAATCTGCTCTCGTTAACCGCTTTGGAATCTTCGAGGGTGAGTTCCTCTATCGACTCGTTGCTACAATCTAGTAGATAGATCTTGACTTGTTTGTGTGCATGCGGTAGAATTTTTTTGTTTTCCATGCTACGAACCCCTACAGAGAGTTGGGCGAAAGATGATGGGGTTGGATGCCATAGAAGAACAACAGCCCACGAATAAAAACGTGGACTGGGAGCGAGAGGTCGCGAAGAACAAAAGTGACAAACATCACCCCGAACCCTGCTTGTGGACGGGGAGTTACCTCATCGCCGGGGATCTTGACGGCCTCCTTATCCTGCGGGATTAAACCCGCATCACGAAGCTTGCGCAGGTCACCCTCGCGCGTCTCCGATCGCCGCCATCCACCATCGGTGATACGAGCGGCGGTGGTGCCCTTCTTGCCGCCGGCAGCAGCACTGGTGCCCGCTCCGGTGGAGGCCTTCTTCGATTTCCCCATCATGACGTGTCGACGGCGACAATGGGCGCGCAAGAATGAGGAAGGGAAAGATCAGAGAACGTCCAGCGCGCAAAGGGAAAAGCTCAAGAAATGGAGGTAGTGAAATGCAAATGGCTAAGGGTGAACAAAAACTACAGTTTTCCCCATAGTTATAAGGACGAAGACGATGACCATGGACCGTTCATCTGGAAGCCCTAACACTAGGATCAGATCCAACCATCCACGTGTCAACACAGCAACGAACCATCGCTCGCATGTCGTTCACTATGGATGGAAACCAAGGAGAAGCCGTAATTCTCGCCACGTCGCGCATGACCAGTCAACTCCAAGCCAGAAAGTGGGACCCACGTTCGTCCGGTCACGTCACCTCTGGTGCCACAGACGGTTGAGGTCACCAATCGTCAGCACTGACGTCATCAAAACCACACTAGCAACAGTCACAAAACTGCGGGTGACAGCCAATAGTACTCACTCGAATCTACGGTTCGAGCAACTACTCGGGGGCTACTCCTATCAGGAACGCTGGACGCGCACCCGAGGCATGATTAAGGTAGCACACCAATGTTGATTCTACGAGTCCTATGTCAAGTCTACGACTCCACTACGGACTCGGGGGCTACTCCCATAGGGAAGATTGATTCAAGCATCCAAAAAAATTGTGTCCTACGTACCTGAAGCCAATAACGGCTGAATTAAAGTCTCTGCTCGAGTCTACGACTCGAACAGACACTCGGGGGCTACTCCCATAGGGAGCGCTAGTCGCGCATCCTATGAATTCTTTGACTGCGATCCTTCGGATCAAAATGCATTTTTTGGCAACTTTGCCCCAACCAACGCTAAGTGAGTAACATCCTCCTTGGCCACCCGAAACACCTCCGCGGTGATAAAATTTCGGATGTTGTGTCTACGACGCAAAGATAAGACCTACATATACCATCTGATGGCCTGGTAACGCACCTGACTGCACTCTACTAGTAAAAATCCGTGCCAACAGGCACGATGAAAACCCCGACGGACGCGTTGGGTATATCATTCGAAAACTATTAGGATTTGACTCCTATAAGACCTCAACGACCCGAGTCGAATTACGCCAGCATCTGTTCCAGGTTCGAGTCTAGGGACTCGAGTCTGAATAAGATCATGTTGTTTTGTCCTAAGACGGTTAACTGACCCTGATCCGCCAGGAGAGTCAGGCACACGCATCAACAATCCCTACACACTAAAATCATTCTTTTCTCTGATGAACAGAAATAGCTGCACCCGAAAGATTGAAGAGTCCTATGCCGAATCTGCGATTCGACTGAACACTCGGGGGCTACTAACATGGTTATACCCTACGGGTACACGACATTAGCATACCTGGTCCAGCCCAAGGAAGGCCCCCAAGAATATACGTGGCCGGTGGAGATTTTCGGGTGGCCCAAGCCCATGACATCTTCGAATCCTTGGAGGCCAAGACTAGAACAGATAGAATATTCGAAGGGGCAAACCCTAAACTTGTAACTGACTTGATCTGTGCCTGAGACCTGCCTAACTCTATATAAAGGCTAGGAGGGCACGGCGAGGAGGGCCAATCCTTTTTACACCGCATACACACCTCCACGCCAGATTGCATCTGTGCACCCCTGTAACCTTCGGTTCCGTCATAATCAAGAGCAGACAAGCAGGAGTAGGGTTTTCCCTCCAGGGGCATGAACCTGGGTAAATCTCGTGTCCCCTGGTTGCTTGTCTGTTAATCGTTCCGTGATCTCCAGCACCCCCATCTTCTCCAAAACCCAAGCTCATAGCAATGAGCATTAACGAGTCGAAACCTCGTCAGCCTCGGAACACGGACCGAAAGGTTAAGCATGAGTCATATGGTAGATATGATGCCCATTTGATGCTCGCCTTTGAAGCTGCACCGACTCACGTGATGATCGGACTTGTTGTAGTGGATTTGGTTCATGTAATCACCAAAAAGGCACGAGGTATGTCATTTTGAGTGGGAGTTCATTCGTAATGTGGATTAGTTGAACTCAATCTATCATAAACTCAGTCTAAACTTTACAAATTCTGTTGTAGATGGCACCACCTGCTTTTAATTTCAATGTGTTCATGGAGAAAGAGAAACTTGCAACGAGCGGTAGCAACTTTACCGAATGGGTCATGAATTTTAGGATTCTTCTCTCTGCTGCACAAAAGCAATATGTGCTAGAAGCACCGCTAGGCTCCCCACCTTTTGATAATGCCCCTGACAAGGAGAAGAATGTCTATCAGACTCGTCAGGAGGTCCACAACTTAGTTCATTGCAGCATATTGTATGGGCTAGAGACAGAACTTCGAAAGCGTTTCGAAAACGACAATGCATTTGATACAATGGGTGAGTTGAAAATGATTTTCGACACACATGCTGATGTAGAGAGCTAAAATGCTCCAGAAAAGTTCTTTAGCTGCATGATGAAAGAGCACAACTCCGTAAGTGAGCATGTATTCAAGATGTCGCGTTACGCCGATAAGCTTGTGTCCTTGGGAATATCGATTCCCATTGACTTAGGCATCCATCGTGTTCTGCAGTCTCTGCCACCTAGCTATAAGAGCTTCATGATGAGCTATAATATGCAAGGCATGAAGAAGTCTCTCCCCGAGCTTCTATCAATGCTTAAAACTGCAGAAGTAGAGATCAAGAAGGAACATCAAGTGTTGATGATTAATAAGAAAACTGGTTTCAAGAAAGACAAGAAGGGAAAACAAAAGGGAAGTAAGGGCGACAAGTCGGTTGCCGTGCCTAAAAAGAAACCCCGAGTTGGACCTAAGTCTGATACCGAGTGCTATTGTTGTAAGGGGACTGGCCACTGGAAGCGCAACTGCCCCAAGTATTTTGCAGACAAGAAGGCCGGCAAGGCAAACAAAGGTATATATGATATACATGTTATTGATGTGTACTTGACTAGTACTCGTAGTAGCACCTAGGTATTTGATACCGGTTCATTTGCTATTTGTAACTCGAATCAGAGGTTAAGGAACAAGCGACGACTAGCAAGGGGTGAGGTCAAGATGCGTGTCAGCAATGGATCAAGTGTTGATGTGATCGCCGTCGGAATGCTACCTCTCCACTTACCGTCGGGATTAGTAATAAACTTGAATAATTGTTATCTGGTGCCTGCACTGAGCATGAACATTGTATCTGGATCGTGTTTGATGCGAAGTGGTTATTCATTTAAATCTGAGAACAATGGTTGTTCTATTTATATGAATGAAATCTTTTAGGGTCATGCACCGATGATGAATGGTTTATTTCTGTTGGATCTCGATAATAGTGATACACATATTCATAATGTTGATGCTAAAAGAATTAAACTTAATGATGATATATCCGCATATATGTGCCACTGCCGTCTAGGTCATATTGACGTTAAACGCATGAAGAAGCTCCATTCAGATGGACTTTTGGAATCACTTGATTTTGAATCATTTGATACATGTGAGCCATGCCTTATGGGCAAGATGACTAGAATGCCGTTTTCCAGTTCAATGGAACGGACGACAGATTTATTGGAGATCATACATTCTGATGTATGTGGTCCAATGAGTGTGTCGGCGCGAGGTGGAAATCGTTATTTTGTTACTTTCACGGATGATTTGAGTAGATACGGTTATATCTACTTGACGAGACACAAGTCTGAAACCTTTGAAAAGTTCAAGGAATTTCAGAGTGAAGGGGAAAATCATCGTAATAGAAAGATCAAATTTCTACGGTCCGACCGTGGAGGTGAGTATCTAAGTTACGAGTTTAGCACTCACATGAAAGAGTGTGGAATTGTTTCACAGCTCACACCCGCCGGAACACCACAGCGAAATGGTGTGTCGGAACGTCGTAATCGTACTTTATTGGATATGGTTCGATCTATGATGTTTCTTACTGACTTGCCATTGTCATTTTGGGGTTATGCACTAGAAACTACTGCATTCACTTTAAATCGGGCACCATCTAAATCCGTTGAAAAGACACCGTATAAATTGTGGTTCGGAAACAAACCTAAGCTGTCATTTCTTAAAGTTTGGGGATGCGATGTTTATTTGAAGAAACTTCAACCGGATAAACTCGAACCCAAAGCAGAAAAATGCGTCTTCATAGGATACCCTAAGGAAACAATTGGATATTCCTTCTATCACAGATCCGAGGGCAAGGTTTTTGTTGCCAAGAATGGATCCTTTCTAGAGAAAGAGTTTATCGTGAAAGGCGTGAGTAGTCGGAAGGTAGAACTCGAAGAGGTTATTGAACCTTCTCTTCAATGTATGGCGAGTAGCGCAACGCCGGAAGTTGTTCCGGAGTTGGCTTCACCAGTTGAAGAAGGAACTAATGATAATGATCATGAAACTTCGAAAGAGAGTACTACCGAACCTCGCAGGTCTAGCAGGACGCGTGCAGCTCCCGAGCTGTACGGAAACCCTGTCATGAATTTCATGGTTGATGAAAATGATGACCCTGTGACGTATGAAGAAGCGATGATGAGCCCGGATTCCGACAAATGGTTAGAAGCCATGAAATCCGAGATGGAATCCATGTATGAAAATCAAGTTTGGAACTTGGTGGACTTACCTCACGACCGAAAGGCCGTGGAGAATAAATGAATTTTCAAAAGAAAAACTAATGCCGATGGTAATTTGACCGTCTATAAAGCTCGACTTGTCGCAAAGGGGTTTCGACAAATTCAAGGAGTTGACTACGATGAGACATTCTCTCCCGTAGCGATGCTAAAATCGGTTAGGATTATGTTAACAATTGTTGCATATTTCGATTATGAGATATGGCAGATGGATGTCAAAACTGTGTTCCTCAATGGCAATATTGAAGAAGAATTGTATATGATACAAATGAAGGGTTTTGTCGATCCTAAGGATGCTAACAAGGTGTGCAAGCTTCAGCGATCCATTTATGGACTGAAGCAAGCATCACGAAGTTGGAATCTCTGCTTTGATGAGGTGATCAAGGAGTTTGGATTTGTACAAACTTATGGAGAAGCTTGTATTTACAAGAAAGTGAGTGGGAGCAATGTGAAATTTCTGATATTATATGTGGATGACATATTATTGATCGGAATGATATAGATCTTTTCAACAATGTTAAAAGTTATCTAAACAACAAATTTTCAATGAAGGACCTAGGTGAAGCGCCATACATATTAGGCATAAAGATCTATAGAGATAGATCTAGGCACCTAATAGGGTTATCACAAAGTACATACCTTGATAAGATTTTAAAGAAGTCCGGCTACAATGGAAGAAAGAGAGATAATGGACAAAGTCCCCTATGCTTTAGCCATAGGATCTATAATATACGCCATGCTATGTACAAGACCGGATGTGGCACATGCTATTAGTTTGACTGGTAGGTACCAATCGGATCCAGGTTCGGAACACTGGATAGCGGTCAAGAATATCCTTAAGTACTTGCGAAGAACTAAGGATATGTTTCTTATATACGGAGGTGAAGAAGAGCTTGTCGCTAAGTGTTATGTTGACGCTAGCTTTGACACCGTTCCGGATGACTCCAAGTCTCAATCCGGATACATATTTCTCATGAATGGTGGAGCGGTTAGTTGGAGGAGTTCCAAACAATCCGTGGTGGCAGGATCAACAACGGAGGCCGAATATGTTGCTGCTTCGAAAGCGGCTCAGGAAGCAGTTTGGATGAAGGAGTTCATACCCGAACTAGGTGTGGTTGCAAGTGCGTTGGACCCAATGGTGATCTATTGTGACAACAATGGTGCCATTGCTAATGCCAAAGAACCAAGGTCTCACAAGTATTCCAAGCATATTAAGCGCCGGTTTCACTCCATCCGTGAACATGTCAAGGATGGAGATATAAAGATTTGTAAAGTACATATGGATCTCAATGTAGCAGGTCCGTTGGCTAAAACTCTCCCTAGAGCAAAACATGATCAACACCAGAACTCCATGGGTGTTAGATTCATCACTATGTAACTAGATTATTGTCTCTAGTGCAAGTGGGAGACTGAAGGGAACATGTCCTGAGAGGCAATAATAAAGTGTTTATTATGTGTATTCCAAGTATATGATAGATGTTTATTTTGCATGCTATAATTGTATTGATACGGAAACATTAATACACATGTGTGTAATAAACAAACAGAAAGTTCCTAGTTATGCCTCTCTCATAAACTAGCTCGTTGATTACCAAGATGATCAAAGTTTCCTGATCATAGACATTGGATGTTGTTAATAACGAGGTCACACCATTAGTGTAATGGTGTGATGAACATTCATCCGAAGTATAGCATTACGATCAAATTCATTGAGTTTATATTGCTATAACAACTTACGAAGTGATCCTAATCCTTAGACCATGAGATCATGTCAATCACTAACACCGGAAGAGTTTCTTGATAACATCAAACGTCACACCGTAACTGGGTGATTATAAAGATGGATTCAGAACTACTAAAGTTTTATGTTGAGGACCATGGATTGAGAGTGGAATTTGTTCATCCCGATGATGGATAGATATACTCTGGGCCCTCTAGATGATATCACATTGGTTAGCTTGCAAGCAAGTGATTTGATCACTAGAATATTATATCACGGGAACGATAAAAGAGTGCATGTCAGTAACAAGATCAAACTAGGTATGGAGATACCGATGATCGAATCTCGGACATGTAATATATCGCGAAACAAAAGGATTAAGATACTAGCGTAAAAGGTTCCCACGATCACAAGAAAGTCATCGTTGAATGTGTGGGAGTCATATGAGTCTCCAGATCTCGCTTCTGATTATTGATCGGAGAGGGGTCTCGATCATGTCCGCATTATTCACGAACCGTAGGGTGGCACACTTAAGAGACACCGACATCCAAATGGAGCAAAGGTTTCATGCCGGAAAGAATAACAAGCGCATGAATTTATTTCACTAGATACCAAAACAGGTTTTCGGGTGAAATTGCAGAAAGTGTTTTTGCATGTGAAATGAAATACTAGCAATGGGTTATATGTGAATATTTGTCATTAAAGTAATTGACAAAATTCTGAATAAATAAAAGGAGTTTTATTTAATGAGAGTTTGCATTAAATTTATTGGAAATTTATTGGGAATTTGAGTGGGATTTTGAGTGGAGGGAATTGAAAGGCATTTGAGTGAGTGGAGTGTCCACCCACATGAATGTGGAAGAGGTGGGGGAAGCCCCATGGCTGGGCGCCATGCCCCTTGGGTGCCCCCCTCTCCCCTATAAAAAGGCTCCCCTCTCATCCTCTCAAAGCACACCTCCTTGTGAAGGATCTCTCTCCCCCTCTAGAATTTATCCCCCATGGTCTCGGACTAGTGAGATACATGTTCCTGGTGGTTATTCGGCAAGAAAGGGTTGTGCTTCCGTTGTATCGCTGGAGCGAGGAGGCAGAGGTTGCTCGGTGTCTTGTACGTGTGTGCGAGCACAGATGCGCTGCTGATTTGTGGCGCTAGGACTTCCCCTCGATCTTGAGATCAGCAAAAGATCATCTACATCAACCACGAGTTTAACTCGTTAAGCTTTGTCGGTCTTCAAGGGTATGTTCTCTACGGATATACATCCGCCCGTTGTTTGTATCTAGTAGATAGATCTTGGTACATAGTTGTTTCCATCATAGGAAATTTTTTGTTTTCTATGCTGCGAACCCTACAATGACCTGGAGGGGAGAGGCCGAGGAGGTTGAGCAGGACCTTGCGATGCTCCTCGACGGAGGTGGGCTCGAAGATCTAGATGTCGTAGGCGACATCGGCCAGGAGCGAAGCGTCGTAGGTGTCGTAGACGGGTCACGACGTTGTAGGCGGTGTAGCAGTAGGCAGAAACCTTCCATCTGCTCCCTCTCTCACACCTCCGGCGAGGACCAGCGTTTTCAAGGTGGCAGCTCCTACTGCGATGGACTTTGCTACCGATGACGGATGGATTTGGTACCGAAGGCTTGGGTTGTTGCTATCGAAGGCCCCCGGATTTGCTACTCTAGATTTTGCATTTTAGAGAATTTTTGCTAGGATGGGAATTTGCTACATACCCAAATGGTTTTTGCTACAATAGTTTTGAGGTTTTGCTATAACTGTACAAAGTTTTTGCTACAAGGTGTTCGGTGATGTTTGCGGGCGAGAGTCTTCGGCGATGTCTTCGGCGAAGTTAGTTTTTTGCTACATTAGAAGAACTTTTTTGCTACAACCGTCTTGTGATTTTGCTACAACAGTATCTACTTTTTGCTATAAGATCTCGGCGAGAGTCACCAACGAGTTTTTTCCGACGATGTCTCCGGCGAAGTCTGTTTTGCTACATTAGCACTTTTTTGCTGCATGGTCTCCGGCGAGACATTCTATTTTCTGGAACGAATCATTTTTTGATTCGAAAGCAAAAGCGGGAACATTTACAGTAAAAAAAATTGTTTTGCATCAAAAGCCAGATTTGAGTCATTTTTTGGGACACGTGTCCGGGAGACGCTAGCAGTTGCCATAAAATAGGAAGTATAATACATCCGCTTTTTTTTTAGAAGTGAATAAAATAGGAATGATCATACCAGCAGTAGGGGAAAAATGATACTGGTAACAGTAGGGCCCGTCGGATCGCGATCGCGCGGCCAGAAACGTGACCTCGCTGTAACGCAGCACCGAGGTCAGGGTAGAATTGGATTTCATTCACGCCGCAAAATTCCCAAACCCCCTTCCCAACTCAGCCGCTCTCCATTTCAAAAATAAACAAACTCAGCCGCCCTCGGCTCGAACTCGAACCCTAGCACCACCCACTTCCCCCACCACCAATGGACGACCACCAGACCCAGGATCTCGTCAGGGAGCTCGTCCTCCGCCTCACCTCCGCCGAATCCGGCGGCGGCGGGGGACGCGACGCGGGCGGCGCGCTGCGGTTCGCGCACCGGCTGCTCTCCAGCCGCCTCGCCCCGGCCGTCCTCCCCGACGAGCACGCGCTCGCCGAGTCCATCAAGCGCCGCCTCGCCGCCTCCGGCCGCCCCGACGACGCCCTCGCCTTCGCCGACCTCCACTCCAAGCTCTCCGTCCGCTCCCGCCCCGCCTCCCTCTGGCCGCTCCTCTACCTGCTCGACTCGCTCTCCTCCCACCGCCGCGGGGCCGCCGCCTCCTCCTGCCTCCCCAACCTCCCCACGGCCGCGCCGCCGCGTGGCCCCCCGACCCCAGGAGGGAAGCCAGCTTCGAGGGTGCCTGGTACGCCGGCCGGCGGCGTGGTGCTGGTCTCCAAAGATCCGGATAACATCCGCGAGATCGCGCTGCGGGAGTACACCGAACTGGTGCTCGACGAGACGGAGGTGTCAGAGGCTGCGCTGGTTCGTGACGTGCTCTACGCCTGCCAGGGCATCGACGGCCGGTATGTTCGGTATGACAAGGGCAGCGACACCTACGACCTGCCTGACGCCGTCCGCGTGCCGCGCTCCACTCGCACCCTGGTGCGCAAGCTGTGCGAGGTCGGGTGGCTGTTCCGCAAGGTGCGAGGCTTCATTTCCGACAATGTAAGCCGGTTGCCCTCTGATGCTGCCACCGAGGTTGGCACCGTTGCTCAGGCCTTCTGCTCAGCTCTACAGGAAGAACTATCTGATTACTATAAGCTGCTTGCTGTTCTAGAGTCATATTCGTTAAACCCGATTCCAACACCTGGATCTGATTCTGGCGTCTCAGGCAACTATCTCTCGCTGCGGCGTCTTGTTGTGTGGCTTGCTGAGCCTGCAGTCAGGATGCGCTTAATGGCTGTCTTGGTGGATGGATGCCGTGGTCTGAGAGGCGGTCGAATGGCTGGTGCGATCCATGGGCACGCACAGCATGGGGATCCCATGGTTCAAGATTTCATGGGCCGCTTGCTGCGGCGGGTGTGCTCACCACTATTTGAAATGGTCCGGAGCTGGGTGCTTGAAGGAGAATTGGAGGATGTGTTCGGCGAGTTCTTCATCGTTGGGCAGCCAGTCAAGGCTGAATCTTTGTGGCGGGAAGGATACCTTATTCAGTCTGATATGCTACCAACTTTCATTTCTCCGGTGCTTGCACAGAGGATTCTGAGAACAGGGAAGTCAATCAACTTCCTTAGAGTTTGCTGTGATGATAATGGTTGGGCTGAGGCTGCCACTGAGGCTGCAGCCTATGTTGGCACCACGACTAGCCGAGGGGGGCTTGGTTATGGGCAGATTGATGCTTTGGAGGCATTGGTGGTAGAAGCAGCTAAAAGGATTGATCAGCGTCTGATGGATGTGATCCATAAGCGATATCGATTTAAAGACCATTGTCTTGCTATCAAGAGATATTTGCTTCTTGGGCAGGGTGATTTTGTTCAGTACCTGATGGATGTTGTTGGTCCTGAGTTGTCAGAACCAGCCAATAGAATTAGCTCCTTCCACCTTGCTGGCTTGCTGGAGACTGCGATACGTGCATCTGACGCACAATATGATGACCGTGACATCTTGGACCGGATAAAAGTAAAGATGATGGATCATGGAGATGGTGATCGTGGCTGGGATGTCTTCTCCTTGGAGTATGATGCCAGGGTCCCTCTGGATACGGTCTTCACAGCTTCAGTGATGAAGATGTACCTCAAGATATTCAACTTCCTATGGAAGCTGAAACGCGTTGATCATTCCTTGACTGGAGTTTGGAAGACCATGAAGCCTAATTGCATAGTTTCTTCTCCATTTTACAAGGAAGGAACAAGCATCAGGGCTCAGTTTGTTTCAGTTCTTCGGAAATGCCAAGTTCTCTTTAATGAAATGAACCATTTTGTGACCAACTTCCAGTACTACATTATGTTTGAGGTCCTGGAGATTTCGTGGGCTCGTTTCTCGGAAGAAATGGATGCAGCAAAAGATTTAGACGATCTTCTCATGGGACATGATAAGTACCTCACCTCAATTGTGGAGAAGTCTCTCCTTGGTGAGCGATCCCTGGGAATTCTGAGGAATCTTTTTGCACTGTTTGATATCATATTACAGTTCCGCAGCCATGCTGATAGGTGGTTTGAGAGGATATATGAGTTGCAACTAAGGTTAGATTATTGCATAAATAGCTAATGCCATATTTCCCTATAAAATCTTGTCACATCTACTGTTCAATTTACTGAATTTTTCTTCTTACTGCAGGGGAAAGGGTAAATCAAAAACAAAATCCAAGGAAACAGGTTCATGGTTGGATGGGGGCAGAAAAGCCATGATTCAACTTGCCGGGGAACTTTTTAGGAAAATGGGTGAAGATTTGGATAGCATCGCAAAAGATTATACAGCATCTCTCGATTCATTTATCTCTCAGTTGCCCCTCCAGCAGCATGTTGATTTAAAGTTCCTACTCTTCCGTTTAGACTTCACCGAGTACTACAGCCGTGTTTCCTCCAGCAAATGAGTTTGTGTTCCTAATGTGGAAAATATAGGAGTTAGATTTACAATTTGGTTGGAATTTGTGAGGCATTCTTTGTACACCTTAGCCCCGTTGGTTGATATTTTGTCTGAAAGGCATGGGCTCTGTCCTGGGCCTCCTGTTGAAGGTAATTTCTGACTGGAACTAACATGAATATTCTCAAGTTATGCATGATTGCCAGTATTAGAAATTTTATTTATGATCTTGTTGCTATTCTACTGCAGATGCTTATCCACCCATGACCTGAAGTTGGAACCTGCATTACAAACAACATTAGTGTACAGATTTGGTGTAAGTTTACTTTGATTTGACATTCCTTTTGGGTGTATTAGTGCACATTTCATGCATCTGCTTTCTTTTTTTTCTTTTTTGGGTTAGGTTGTACGGACGTTTATCCTTACCAGCCTGTATGCTGTAGTTTTAGAGAAAAGGAATCTAGTTTCACTTGTTGTTTTTGCTGGTTATCAAAATTGTTAACATGTTAACAATCATAGAATTCCATTGCCACTTATAAGAGAGTAACTTTTGGTTACCATAATGCTTTATGTCAAGACATTCTGATTTTTTCAGAGGCAGAAGTCTTGAGCAATGTCTGGCCCTTGGTTGTCAATTTATCATAGTAGTGATTTTTTGAGTGATATATCTGCAAGATCATATTTGTTATTGACTAATTTATGATAACTTGAAGAGTTGTTTTCATGATAAGAAATAACTGAAAAAGTTTTGTACGTGATGCAGAAGTTTAGTCTGTTATGTAGTGCTGGGATTGCACGTACAGCAGAAATGCAGTGTTCCTGTAACATGTAGTGCTGGGATTGCACCTGAACTAGTTGGTTTGCTTTTTATTTGTATATGTAGAGTTCGGTTACACAAGTCAAGAACATAACATGTTCAGCAGAAATGCAGCATTCCTGTAATAGCTAGTTAACTACAATCTGCTAATGTTGGGTGCTACAAAATATGGACACAGTTCGTGTAACTTGTTACTGAAATTGGCACGCCATTTGGAACCATACCCATCTTTCAAAAGGCAGGCTACTTGGGTTTCTACTGCAACTGCGTATCCGTTTGATTTTTTGTGCATGTAGCACCATCTACAAATTCCTGTACTATTTCCCTCAGCTCTTTGTACCTGGTAATGCAGAACAGTGATATCTTTTTCTGATGTTCTGCATTGGCTTTTACATCAAATTTACACGTACCCCAGTTCTCTCGCCCAGTAAACAGATCTGTAGCCATGTTTCTCTTTCATCAGATCCATTGTTGGACTGCTTCCCTGGAACAACAGGATTAATATGTCATTTGAATAAGTGTAACAACCCAGATTCTGAGACCTAGTTGAGAGAATGTGGTATAGATGTAGTTTCATGTGTGGGTGCGTCCATCTCATACAGGTTGCATACTCATACATCTGCATATGAATCTAAAACAAAGGAACTAGACTGCATCAACCATTGGACAATAATTGAACATAAATGCAAAAGAAAAGAAAGAAAATTATTGAGTCAGAATTGTTTGTTACACGACTGTTAAAATAATAGAGATACCCCCTCTGTTCTGAAATATTCTACATTCTAAAGCCAAAATTTGTTCTGAAATAATCTACATTCTAGTTTTTAGTCAACATGAACACAGAAAACGAAGTGATTCTACTCTCTCTATTGGATGTCATCATTCTCAATGTAGCTTGGATTGGTTGTTCGCATATCTAAGTACTAGTACTACTAAATGCAGTACTAGTTTGTCTGTTTTTTTCTAAGATGTAGATTAAAATGGAATGGAGGGAGTATGTGAGTAGCAGACTTGAAGTTAATCTTAGCAGACCTTGAGTGTCAACAGTTCGAGAGCATGAACACGTTATTTCTTTGCAAAGCAGCATTTTCAAAACAATAGTAATTCCGCGGACACATGTTTGCCTAACTCGCAAAGTTAATCGTGAGGGCAAAGGATCACCAACTAGTGGAACTCATATACTTTTATTTTGAAAAATGATTTTCTAGTAAAACATTTTTTGTTTTCTAAAATATACAAAGGGCTACATGGATAAGACCCTTAATGGGACAATGTAAAATAGAAGTGTTATATTGTAGACAAGAGGTAAATGGTAAAATATTACTATTTCTGACCTGTACTATTTATTTACTTTCCTCTATTCGTCAAAATTGTAATTGCAAAGGGGTTAAATAGCAAAATGTTTTGGATAGGCAACCTGCAGCAATAGCTAGTTCCAGTTCACACTACAAGAGCCGTAGCTAGAGCTAAATACCCAGCAGCCTTTGGGTGGATATTGGATAGTTATCAGCTACATTGCCCAACCATGTGAAATATTAGGGATAGGAAGAACCGACTAGAGTCTAGAGCCAGGGGCCATACAGTAGTGTCAGCCGAGAAACAGCACCAGTAATTGCAGGAGTTGGGGGGGAGGAAGAAGAACCAGGAAGAAGAAGCCCGGCAAAGGAGAAGACAGACCAGCCAGAGCAGAAGAACAAGGGATCACTAGGAGCCCAAGTGAAGCAGAGGAAGCAATCAAAAGCATCCCAAAAAACAGTGAGGCACCTTCAGGAATCAAGGTATAACCTTGTACTTGAGGGAACCAATGATTTATTCACAAATTGAAGTCTGAATTCTAGCCTGTTTATGTGTGGAGTTGATGCTTTGGTTCAGAGAAATAGGGCTTGATTGGGGAAATAGGGGAGCTTTTGTTAAGTTAACTTTAGTTTTATCGATCTTTTGTATCTATGACATGCATGCTTAGAAAAAAAATCTGAATTTTGTAGTAACCTGCTATCTTGGATAACCTATATCAGGGTGGCATCTGGTATGCAACAGTACATAAGATGAATGGGTACCATGGTTCGGGTTAATTAAAGTAGTGCAAGAATGTGTGCTGATCATGTAGGTTTTCATCAGCACATGGTAATATATCATGGTGACATAGTAACTAGAAGTCGTTCTTTTTGTCATGCTAAAACAGTACTAGTAATTACACAATTTTTAAGTGCAGTCTTATAAATCTCAGCGAGAAAAATACAGTTGAGAGTTTCAGGTTTTAACCGCACATTAAATGAGTTTTTGCTGCAGTTTGTAAACCTGACAAGGGTGGATGTTCTTGTAATTTTCTACAACTAACCATTAGCAGAATGATGCTATAGTTTCTGGTTACACATGCACACAAGTTTACTTTAATCAGTTTCTTAAAGTTCGTATGAGTAACTGAACAACTGCATACTTATTTTCTGAAGTGAGGATACAATTAAGTTCTTATTCCTAATAGCCTAGAACAGATCTGATTGCTTTGTGTATAATCGCCTTGCTTATATTCTGTCTGAATAAAGTATAGAGATAGTAATAAAACTGAAACACAACTACTTTGAGATCAGTGAGCATGCAACTGTTGGTTCAACTTTCACTTAGCAGCAGCGGTACTGTACCAACATAGGTTTAGTTTCAGAAAGAAGATTTGAATCCCAGGAACACCATCGTCAGGCCTTACTTCAGGTCCTGTTGAGTGGACAGAGCAATAGAACCATGCTGAACCATATACTGCCTTGAGAGATGGTAGCATGAAATGGCTTTGCTTTAATGAGAGAAAATAGCTAGCTGTTTTATACTGGCTGCTGTTCCAGTTCAGAGAGGGGAACTAGAAACCAAGACCTTTAGAATTAAACAAGCTTGCTGGAGAGTTGTTATCTGCACCATAACTGCAACTTTTTAGATTGGAGCCTGACTGTAGCTTACCTTTAGGTGAGAAATGAACTAGAAGTGGGATTTAGGCGGGATCCCACCTGACACCCTAGGTGAGAAATAGAAACACTTGTAACCATAGGAAGCTAGGAGGTTTGTGAAACTAAAGAACTAGGTCTACTTCTCTTTTCAAATTGCAATTAGCATACAGGGAACCAAAGTAACCTTGTGAGCACTACTATTGGTTTCAGCACAGCACAGGAAGCTTAGTTGTTTGTTTAGCTGTGCCAATAGGAAAACCTTGCTGTTTCTTTTATTATTCATTCATTTTCAGAGAAAGACATCAATCAAGTAAAGCAAAACTGAACTCAGCTTCGTACCACAACTCTGTTTAACCATACTATACATGGTCTGGGACAAACTTAAATACAAAAAAAAATGTAAGCAAAAAAATTGGAAATCATCATCATGTGAATGCTTAAGCTCCAGAAATATTTCAAAATTAATTGCTCGAGTTTTTGGATTTTTTTAGTCAAAGTTAACTGAAAATTGAGAATAACGCAAATGTTTTTGTCATAAGCATTTCATCAGCAAAAAAGAAATAACTGATGATCAGATTCCATCAGGAGGTCGAAAGTTCGAATACCATCAGGAGGACATCTATGACTAGATATTACTAGTGTTAAAGTGAGTTGAGAGTATAGACTTTGCTATACCACACAAAAATGGTTTAAAATTCCCCGCTCTTTGGGCATTTGGTTTGTAAGATATTATGTTGGCACTTGAGTTTTCTGAGTTTGTAATCTAATGTTGTGGTGGTACTCTTATCCCCCTAAGTTGTTGATGAGAAGGTAATTTATCTTCAATATGTCGACCAACTAATTCTCGAAAGGGTATAATGTGGGTTGCTGCAATAAGCTGTTGTTTAGGCTGAGCTTTGAATCATCAAGACATGTTATAGTAGATCAATTGCACATTGAGTCTGTTGTCCATTTCTTTATATAGTTGGATAGGACACCAGCTCTGTTGGCCATTTCTCTATCATCCGTGTGACAGAGTTACAAAAACCATAATTCTGTTGTAGCCCACTGAACCTGTAGTTACATCTCGAGGTTGATTATGAGGTTCGCAACCCACTGAATCTGTATTGGATTAGTTCTCCAGCATTTTTGACTGGGAAGTGCATGGTGACATCTTCGCATCACTTCTTCTAACAGAGGGCGTGCACCGATTGCAGCTATCCGTCGTTGGTGAGTCGGTCAAACTTTTGAAAGCACCAAGCAAAGTACCAGCTCCATAGCGCGCTGTCACCTTTCCTAGGGCGTTGATAAAAAGAGCTGAAGCTTAAAAGGCAACAGGCGTTACTGGACTTATCGCCGTTCACATCGGCCCGGAGTCTATTTTGTTTCCTCCCAAACAATGAATATCCCGTGGATCAAAATGGCCATTCATTTCCAGCTACAGATATAGCCTAGTAGAAGCGTTTGGTTTGTGGCACATTCAAGGATGAGCCGATGAACTTATTACAGCATTATTAGCTCTAGCCGTCGTGGCCTTGGACAGTTTGGAAAGTTGGGAAACGATCTGCGGTTTTGTAAAGTTACTTGGTTTGGCTTGCAGTGCAGGACCTTTGGGGCCGACCGGCGATCGTGGAGGATTGTAAAGCAGCGTCATCTCCTGTATGGTTGCGTATGAAGGGATGTGGAAACCAAATCAGGCTCTAGGCCCCCATGTGATGTGACGGAGCGCTGATCTGCTCTCGGAGTTTTCGGTGGTCATCATGGACCTGCGCGTCAGCAGCCATAGTATAACCAGCAAAGTGATAACGAAGCGGATGTTAATCAAACAAATTAGCCTTTGATGTCAAGTTCTTATTAGTCTACATGTCACCAAAGCGTGGAGAGGCATCCAAAGTAGCACGTCAGGACAAAAAAGAGCAAGAAGACAGCGCTCGAGGCAGCACACCAATGAGTCACCAATTGATATTAAGAGTAGGGCTCCAAAGTTTGTATCTTGCTGTTTTACTCATGTTAATCGTTCTTGTAATGTGGCAGCTCATGTCCTAGCAAAGTCTACAGAACATGATGCAGGGTCCTGTTGGCTTAATGAAACACCTAATGCAATCAGGGCCATTGTATGTACTGAACAATCTCGTATGAATGAATGAAGCTGCCCATTATCTAAAAAAAAAAGAGTCACCAACTGACCGAGCGAACCCCTCCTCTGATACACTAGGGGTGGAGCATCGGGAGCCCACGCCATGTCCACCTTCGCCGTGGCCTCGACCCAGACCGTGAGCTTCTACCGCCACACCTGCAGAGCGAGGTTCTCTCTCCCCGCCCCCTCCTTCCCCCGTTCCACTTCATCCTTCTACCCCCGCTGCCGCCGGGACTACCTCGACGACACTTATTTAGGATCTTAGGGAGTAGTAGCATATATAGTATGAAGCTTCCTACCATTCCGAAAATGAAAATAAAGCACAGGAAAACACTGCCACATAATAATAATAAGAATAAAGCCAAGAAAAACATTCCCACATGCCACAGAGTATATCAGTAGGACAGTGGGAATACCTGGTACCTGGTGGGAAATGAAATATGTTTTGCATAGTTTAGCTCATCAGCTCTCAGCTCCCAGTGGTCATCATCTGGAGAGAGTGGGCAGGCAATAATATAATCAGCAAAGTGACAACAAATGGATGCTAATTAAAACCATTTAAACCTTTCGTGTCAAGATCTTAGACTCCTGTGTCACCAAGGCGTGGAAAGCCATCCAAAAGGAGGGAGAAGGAGTCAGGAACTCAGAAAGGAAACGCGCTCGACCCAGCACAACCACCACTAACTGACAGAGGTCGCAGAGTAAACCCTCCTCTCTGATAGTATAGGGGACAGGGGAGGGCGCGAGCGGCCCGCCGGATCACCGGAAGCCGGCAAGCCGCCACCATGTCCGCCTCTGCCGTGGCCTCGGCCCGGACCGTGAGCTTCTACTGCCACACCTGCAGCGCGCGGTTCTCGCTACCCGCCCAGTCCTCCCCGTTCCACTTCACCCTCTGCCCTCGTTGCCGCCGCGACTACCTCGACGACTCCCCCGCGCCGCCCCACCGAGCGCCCCAGCCGATCTTGCCGCCTCCTCCACCCCCATGCTCCGTATCCTGGCCGTCGCGCTCCGTCGCCTCTTCCACGCCGTTGCCGCCTCCGCCGATCCCGTCATCGTCGTCGGCGGCGGATTCTTCCACCATGCCGACGACGCAGGATCTGCTTCCTCCTCCGCTTCCGCCTTGGCTGCTGCAGGCGTCTGCGTCCCGCGATCCACGGAATTACTTCTTCAATCCCTCCGACTGCCTGCCACCGCCGCCGCCTCCGCCGCCTATTCCTCGCGTCTCGTCGTCGAATTCTCCTTCCACGAGGCTGCCGCGGACTCTGGTGTCCCCGTGCACGCGACCCTCGAGTTCCTCCACAAGGCCTCCTCCTCCGCCGCCGCCGAGCCTCGCTACATGGGACTTCTCCTTCGGTTTCTCGGACCCAGTCGTTGCCACGGGCGTGGAGGGGCCGCCGTCGAACATGTCCGTCCGCCAGGTATGCCGCGAATTCCGGTCCTCCACTTCCGTGTCCCGCCAATCGTCGGCATACTCCTCCGCCTGCTCCTCCCCTCGGTTGGCGTCGCCGCCGCCACCACACCAACAGCTACAACCTGCGTCCACAACCGCGGAGACCACGCCGACGTCTCAAGGTCTGCTTCCGCCTCCGCCTCCGCCTCTGCTTTGGGATTCCCCGCCGACGTCTCAGGGTCTGCTTCCACTTCCGCCTCCGCCTCCGCCTCTGCCTTGGGATTCCCCGCCGACGCCTCAGGGTCTGCTTCCTCCTCCGCCTCCGCCTCTGCCTTGGGATTCCCCGTTCCACAGTGCATGGGATGATGACGAATACAGCTTCAGTCCCTCCGACTCCGACTACCAGAGCCCGCTCCGGCCGCTGCCGGTTTCGGCCTACCACGCGACGTTCGAGACGCCACTCCAACTCCCCAGGGCACGAGCGGCGCCGGCTCCTGTTTCCGCCTACGACGCCGCCACGTTCGACGACACGCCGCCCCAGCGCGGCGGGTCACGAGCGGCGCCGGCGGAGTCCATCGCCGCCCTGCCCACGGTCACCGTCACCGACAGCACGCTGGTCTGCCCCGTCTGCACAGACGCCCTCCCGCCCTCGGCGCCCGCGCGCCGGCTCCCCTGCGGCCACCTGTACCACTCCGACTGCATCGTCACGTGGCTGTCGCTGCGCAATTCCTGCCCAGTGTGCCGCTGCAGCATCCCGATGTTCCACTCCACCGCCGCGGATACTACTGCGTCCTCGCCATCGCCGCCGTCCCGCCAGGTCCAGCCGCCGAGGCGATCTCTACCTGGAGGCCGCCGGATCAGAAGGATCTGCAGCAGGTTGCTTGGACGCATGGAAATTAGTCGCGATCGTCAGACAAATACCAGCCGCGATCGCCAGACGGATAGCAGAGGCAACGTTGTGCATGTCTGATGGATGGCATTGTTATGCACTCACTCATATGGTCGTCGGCTTCTCAGCAGCGCATTATTGCACCAACACCATAGTCTCTAAATGTAATCCTGAACATGATTATTGGGTGTGCCTTTGTGTGTAGTACTCCCTCCGTTTAGAAATATGAGATGTTTTAGATTTATGAAAGAGATGTAACACCTTTTAATATATAGGTTCAAATGAATCTAAACACTAAAATATGTCTAGATACATCTTCTTCACAAATCTAAAACATCTTATATTTCTAAAGGAAGGGAGTATATTGGTTCCTGAACTTGTTACCTGTAACTACAATGAGAGTGTGCCACGGCATACAACTCAAAAATGCTAGTGTCAGTTAGGGACATCTGCGTAATTTTCTAACAAAATTCGAGGGCCTGCGTGCAAAAAGTCAGACGACACGCAGTCTCGCGCTGCCACGTCAGCCTAGCGGGTGGTTCCAGCGTCAGAAACGATGTCAATTCGCGTTTAGACCGAGATTAGAGTTTTTTTGCGAAAACTTGTCTCAGATGTGGTAGTTTTTTGCGATTTGGAAGTCGACTGGTACCATTCAGAAAATTTGACATGTAAAATGGTAGTTTTATGCTATCAACTCTATGTGGCATAATTTGCTCAAGGTTGACACGTATCTCTGAACTATATCAACTAGGAAAAACTATGTGAGTAAATTAACATAGTCACGAGGATTGACCTTTCTAAGTCGATTGAAAAAGTGTGTCTTCAATTTAGTGAAAATGTAACTTGGACTTCTCCATCCCTTGGCACTTTTCGCGAACCAAGTTGTACTTTTTTTTTTGGACGCTCCCTCCCCTCCCCCCTCCCCCTGCTACAGTTCTCCCGAGCCTTCTCGAGGGCGCCGGGCCTCTCCAAAGCTGAACTCGCCGGCGTTGCCGGTCGAGGGAGGTGGAGGAGGGGCTCCGACGCATGTAGTCTAGGTTGCTGGGCTCTCGCCGTAGGAGTCGTAGGATTAGGTTTAGGGTTTTCTGTGTTTGCCCAAGTGGTGTTTGGCGAGATGCCGTCTGGCCTGTCCCCCCCGGCGCTCTTGCACGGCGACGGGTGGCCGTCTTTGCTTAGGCCCGGCCAGCTCCCGAGGTGGGAGCTTGCTTCGGTCTGGACTTCGGGCGGAGGCCTCGCTAATAAGTGCTTCTGCTACTGTTGGATCTGGCGATTTGGTGGCGTGTTCTTCCCTCTGGCCGGCCTTGGTGGCGAGGAGTGGGAGGAGGATGGCGCTTGGGTCACTGGGTGTCAATGGCGGCTTGGAAGCTTGATGAGGGTTCGTTCTGGCCCGAACCCGCATCGGCTAGAGATGAAGGACCACGCTAGGCTGCTCCGATGGAAGGAGACGGATGCGCGGCTTCTTTTCATCTTCGGCGGCTTCCTCCATAAGGTCAGTTTGCCTGGTGGGCTGTTTCCTGCTGCGGGGCTCCATCGTGCTTCTCTGGCCGGCCTTGGTGGCGAGGGGAGAAGCTGCGGCGGCGACCGGTGGCGGGGTGCAGTCAAACCAAGCTTGCAGCAATTTCGAGCACATCACGCGACGGGCAAGGATGCCCTCGCGATCTTTGGCCGTTTTGATGGCCTTCTCGGACGCAAGAGATGCGTCCTCTCAACCTCCAAGAAGGAGGCTCCCCGAGCTCAGCATCGGCGTTCAGCGCCCTCTCGAAGCCAAGTGGTTCGTCCCCGGTGGCGGAAGGGTGGCCGAAGCTGGAGTCTCGCCGTCGGTGGAGGAGAACAGGGATTTGATTGCTTTTTTATCTTCTTTCTCAGGGTTCTCTTTGTAAAAACATAGCCCTTCGTAATGTTTATGGGCCTATGTGTAAGTTTGTACCCACCGCTTAATTAATGGATGCTGCATCGGGGTCTTTCTAGACCCCATTATCCTTTCAAAAAAAAGAGATTTAACAAAAAATAATAATTTATAAACCCATCTCAAAGAATCTTTGGGCAACAAAAGCCCAACCCACCTTTTCTTTTGGCGTCCAAGGAGTATGAGATAAACAAATCACGACCGGCCAACAAAAGAAACACACAGTGATTGACCACAGCCATTTTTATTTGGCCTATTCACTAGCATCAAAACGCTATAAGATAATTGGAAGATCCAGGCCAATAAGCTTAATTAAAACAACGGGAGCTCAAAGAGCAAAAGAATTAGTACGATTGTCCAAAGTTAAAGAGAGATTCCATTATACAGTACAGTACTGTAATAGATAGTAAAACTGCACTTTTGCGCATCTGACTACTCACTATGTCATCGGTGTTAGCTGATTGGTGTTTGAATTGGTCTGTCGTTGGTTTGAAAGCTTTCCTAGATAAGACTGGGCTGACTCAGCAGCTGAGCCGGAAGTTCTCTTTCCTTGGAGACTAGCTAGCTTCGTCTTTCAATTTGAATACTTCGGTACAAAAAGGCTGCTTGGCGAACGTTTCTAGATGCAATCTTTGGCACACCGGAGGAGCTGCAAAATAAGTAACAGCTCGTCGCACTAGTAGAAAACAGCCATCCGTTCGCGCCTATTCAGAGCATTAGTCCCGGTTGCACCACGAACCGGGATTAATGCTGGCACGCGTTTCGGTTCGAGCGGGTACGGGTCCGGAGGCATGCATCTGGTTGGTAAGGGGGCATACGTCCCCCGGTTTGTAACACAAACCGGGACTAAAGGTTGGGCGTCAGCCACGTGGCGTGGCACACACCTTTAGTCCCGGTTTGTGTTATAAATCAGGACGTATGCTCTCGCCCTCTATAAATGCAACGCCCTAGCCCTCTGACTTCACTCTGTTTTTTCTTGGTGGAAGGTGTGAGGGGTGTGCTACTTTTTTCCCCTATACATGCATTCAAGATGTTTGATTAAATGTTTGAGTGAATGATCCCGTTCAATTTCTCATAGAACAAAAATATAGAAGGTGTCCGAGACGCACTTGAGATTTCTCCTCTTTATTTTCCTCGATCGAGGTTAGCAATCTTATCTTTTCTCTGTCATTGATACAATGCATGTGTCGATGTGAATTGGTCATTTCACTATTTATGATGTCCTGTTTTTGATAAACTTACTTATATGATGCAGATGAACGGTCGGGAATGGATGTACGGTGACCGGCGCGTAGCCGGGTATATGAAAGGCGTGGATAAATTTATCAATGTGGCTACGACAAACAAAGAGAATGGTTTTATATGTTGTCCATGTGTTCAATGTCGGAACAACAAGGAGTACTCTTCCTCGAAAATCATTCGCGGCCACCTGATTATGAAAGGTTTCATGCCCAACTATTATTGCTGGACCAAGCACGGGGAAAGAGGGGTTATGATGGAAGATGGCGAAGAAGAAGATGATGATAACAACTATCATCATATGTTTCCTGAATACAGTGATACTGCAATGGAAGACAATGGAGAGGAAGGAGGTGAAGAACGGGCATCATATGAGCCGGCTGATGAACTTGGTAGGGTCATTTCTGATGCAAAGCGAGACCGTGAAACAGAAAATGAGAAGTTGAAGTTAGAGGACATGTTAGAAGATCACAAGAAATTGTTGTACCCAAATTGTGAAGATGGCAGCACAAAGCTCGGTACCACACTGGAATTATTGCGATGGAAGGCAGAGTGTGGTCTAACTGACTCCTCATTTGAAAAGATGCTGAAAATAATGAAACCGAAGTTTTCAAAACATAACGAACTTCCCGAGAGTACCTACGAAGCAAAGAAGACTCTTTGTCCTCTAGGATTAGATGTGCAAAAGATACATGCATGCATTAATGACTGCATCCTCTATCGCGGTAAGGAGTATGAGAATTTAGATAAATGTCCGGTATGCAATGCATTGCGGTATAAAATCAGACGAGATGACCCTGGTGATGTTGAGGGAGAGCCCCCCCGGAAGAGGGTTCCTGCTAAGGTTATGTGGTATGCTCCTATAATACCAAGGTTGAAACGCATGTTCAGAAACAAAGAGCATGCCAGGTTGTTGCGATGACACAAAGAAGACCGTAAGAAAGACGGAAAGTTGAGACATCCTGCTGATGGGTCACAGTGGAGAAAAATCGAGAGAGACTTCCCAGACTTTGCAGGTGACACAAGGAACTTTTGGTTTGGTCTAAGTACGGATGACATGAATCCTTTTGGGGAGCAGAGCTGCAGTCACAGCACCTGGCCCGTGACTCTATGTATCTACAACCTGTCTCCTTGGTTGTGCATGAAGCGTAAGTTCATTATGATGCCAGTGCTCATCCAAGGCCCGAAGCAACCGGGCAACGACATTGATGTGTACCTTAGGCCATTAGTTGAAGAACTCTTACAGTTGTGGGGCAAACCAGGTGTACGTGCGTGGGATGAGAATAAACAGGAGCCATTTGATCTACGAGGGTTGTTATTCGTAACCATCAATCATTGGCCTGCTCTTAGTAACCTTTTAGGACAGACAAACAAGGGATATAAGGCATGCACACACTGTTTAGATAAGACTGAAGGTACATATTTGCATAAATGCAAGAAGGTTGTGTACCTGGCGAATCGACGATTTCTTCCGACCAATCATCCCGTAAGAAAGAAAGGCAGGCATTTCAAAGGTGAGGCAGATCACCGGAAGAAGCCTGAACTCCCTCCTGGTGATGATGTATTTGGTATGGTCAAGGACATAGAAGTAATCTTTGGAAAGGGTCCTGGCGGTCAATCAGTTCCGAACGACGTCGCTACATGACACGCACCCATGTGGAAGAAGAAATCTATATTTTCGGAGCTGCCATATTGGAAAGTCCTGCGTGTCTGCTCTTCAATCGACGTGATGCACGTGACGAAGAATCTTTGCGTGAACCTGCTAGGATTCCTAGGCGTGTATGGGAAGACAAAAGATACACCAGAAGCACGGGAGGACCAACAAATTATGAAAGACCCAAAGAACATGCATACACAGAACAAGACGGATAAATGTCGTCACTTAAGTCGTGCCATCTATGCTCTTACCAAAGCAGAGAAAAAAATCTTTTTTGAAGTCCTTTACAGTATCAAGGTGTCGTCGGGCTTCTCATCTAATATAAAGGGGATAATAAATATGGCAGAGAAAAAGTTCCAAAACCTGAAGTCTCATGACTGTCACGTGATTATGACGCAGTTTCTTCCGATTGCATTGAGGGGGCTTCTACCGGAAAATGTTCGAGTACCCATTGTGAAGCTGTGTGCATTGCTCAATGCAATATCTCAGAAGGTAATCAATCCAGATATTCTTCCAAGGTTACAGAAGGATGTGGTACAATGTCTTGTTAATTTTGAATTGGTGTTCCCACCATCCTTTTTCAATATTATGACGCATCTCCTAGTTCACCTAGTGGAAGAGATTGCCATTCTCGGTCCGGTATTTCTGCATAATATGTTCCCCTTTGAGAGGTTCATGGGAGTCTTAAAGAAATATGTTCATAACCGTGCTAGACTAGAAGGAAGCATCTCCAAGGGATATGGAACAGAGGAGGTCATTGAGTTTTGTGTTGACTTTATTCCTGACCTTAAGCTGATTGGTGTTTCTGACTCGCGACATGAGGGGAGACTAAGTGGAAAAGGCACGCTGGGAAAGAAAGCAATGATATGTAGGTACGGGGATTCTTTCACTAAAACACACTACACAGTTCTACATAATTCCACCTTAGCAGCTCCGTATATCGAGGAACACAAGAATATTGTACGCTCCAAAAACCCGGGGAAGCCTGAATCATGGATTACAGATGAACACATGAAGTCTTTCGGTGGTTGGATGCGGACACATCTCTTGAATGACACCACTGTTGGAGATCAGCTATACTTGTTGGCCGCGTCACCATCTTCTACTGTATTGAATTTCCAAGGGTACGAAATAAATGGGAATACATTCTACACGATCGCCCAAGATAAAAAGAGCACCAACCAAAATAGTGGTGTCCGCTTTGATGCAATAGACGAGAATGGACAAAAGGACACATATTATGGTTACATAGAGGAGATATGGGAACTAGACTATGGACTCTCTTTTAAGGTCCCTTTGTTTCGCTGCAAATGGGTCAACCTGAATGGGGAAGGGGTAAAGTTAGACCAGTTGTATGGAATGACAACAGTGGATCTCAACAATCTTGGTTATAGAGATGAACCATTCTTCCTAGCCAATGATGTGTCTCAGGTTTTCTATGTGAAGGACATGTCCTCCAGACCGAAAAAAAGAAAAAATATGCAAACGAATACATCATATGATGAGCCAAAGCGTCACATAGTTCTTTCAGGAAAAAGAAACATCGTGGGAATCGAGGACAAGACAGACATGTCAGAAGATTATAATAAGTTTGATGAAATTCCGCCCTTCACAGTGAAAACTGACCCAATCATTCCGTTAAGTAAACAAGATGCTCCATGGTTATGTCTGAAGCGATCATAAGGATGGACATATGCCAAGAAGTTCATGCTCATATTATGTAACTCTAGTTCATGTCTTTCGCGGTTCGTGGCTTCACCGAAGGATATCTTTCCCGGTTTGTGGCTTGACCGGGACTATATATAGGGGGGCCTTTAGTCCCGGTTTTGTAGTCTCAGTTTTTAATATTAATAAATGTCTTGAGTGTTAGTCCCGTTTTGTGGCTGGACAGAAGTTGTCCCGATTCGTACTTACCATCAAGATCTGATCTCCAAACGCGCGCGGTCACATATTAGGGAGTGCCTCTATGACCAGTTTTTTGGAGATGCCGGAGGACTGGGATCCGGCGGCATCTCCCTGAAACTGGTCGTAGTGGTGTCCCTGCTCTCGAAAACCATCTTGCGGCTTGTAACTTCTCTAACTAGATCAATACACCTGGGAGCTAACTAATTTCACATATTAGGGAGTGCCTCTATGACCAGTTTCTCAGAGATGCCGGAGGACTCGGATCCGGCGACATCTCCCTAAAAATGGCCGTAGTGGTGTCCCTGCTCTCGAAAACCATCTTGCAACTTGTAACTTCTCTAACTAGATCAATACGCCTAGGAGCTAACTAATTTCACATATTAGGGAGTGCCTCTATGACCAGTTTCTCGGAGATGCCGGAGGACTAGGATCCGTCGGCATCTTCCTGAAACTGGCCGTAGTGGTGTCCCTGCTCTCAAAAACCATCTTGAAGATGCCTCAAACTGGCTGGAGGACTGGACTCACAAGGATGCCTATTTATAGTACAAGCAGCCCAACATAGTGTCGACACTTACGAAATAATGTCGACACTCACCCCTATTATTTGTGCTGACTCGTGTTTTATCCCGGTTGGTGTCTCCAACCGGGACTAAAGGTTCATCTTTAGTCCCGGTTGGTGACACCATCCGGAACAAGGTACACGCCGCACGACATAATGTCGACACTCACCCTATCATTAGTGCTGCCTGGCCCAGCCTGCCGAAATCGTCCATCCCGGGTAAGAAGGACAAATGTCTGCCGAATCGGCAGGAAGTGGGTCCGGTACATGATCTATAGCCCGTGATTTTTTGAAAAAATCATTTTTAGACTCGCAATATGTGGTTTCTTCAGAGATCCAATGCAAGTTCTAACGATGCTCGTCCCCTATCTTCATGCACACCGGTTCGACCATAGTTAGAAATTCAGATAATTCAAAACAGGCATAATAAATTCAAAAAAAATCCGAACAATGAAAATCCTTCGCGTGGTGTCATATTTTGTTACATAGTTGAAAGGAAAAATACAAGACTTGGTATATTGATCATGTTTCGAAAAAACCTTCACAAAATGACCTATCATGTTCGAGGTTTCATGGCTTTCGGTCCAAATGACCGATATTATGTGCTGAATCACGGCATTGTTTGTGATGTTGTGCCCATATTATGCATGTGTGTGGACATTGGTATGGAGATCAATGTTGCAGGAGGAAGTTTTCCTTTTTGTCCCACGGAAAAGCCCTTTTGCATTTTCCGAGCGCAAAAAACGGGTTGTTTTGTGAAGTAACCACCAAAATGCCGTTTCAGAATGCTACCATCCCATTTTCCTAAAATACTAGACCACCTTACATGGACTATCTCCCAACCGGTACATCTCAAACCTTTTCGTCCATCCCGGGTAAAAAGGACAAATGTCTGCTGAATCGGTAGGAAGTGGGTCCGGTTTGTACTACAGGTACATGATCTATCGCCCGTGATTTTTTTGAAAAAAATCATTTTTAGACTCGCAATATGTGGTTTCTTCAGAGATCCAATGCAAGTTCTAACGATGCTCGTCCCCTATCTTCATGCACACTGGTTCGACCATAGTTAGAAATTCAGATAATTCAAAACGGGCATAATAAATTCAAAAAAATCCGAACAATTGAATCCTTCGCGTGGTGTCATATTATGTGACATAGTTGAAAGAAAAAATACCAGACTTGGTATATTGATCATGTCTCGAAAAAACTTTCACAAAATGACCTATCATGCTCGAGGTTTCATGGCTTTCGGTCCAAATAACCGATGTTATGTGCTGAATCACGGCATAGTTTGTGATGCTATGCCCATATTATGCATGCGTGTGGACATTGGTATGGAGAACAATGTTCCAGGAGGAAGTTTTCCTTTTTGTCGCATGGAAAAGCCCTTTTCAATTTTCCGAGCGCAAAAAACATGTCGTTTTATGAAGTAACCACCAAAATGCCGTTTCAGAATGCTACCGTCACATTTTCCTAAAATACTATACCACCTTACATGGACTATCTCCCAACCGGAACATCTCAAACCTTTTCGTCCATCCCAGATAAAAAGGACAAATGTCTGCCGAATCGGTAGGAAGTGGGTACGGTTTGTACTACAAGTACATGATCTATCGCCCGTGATTTTTTGAAAAAATCATTTTTAGACTCGCAATATGTGGTTTCTTCAGAGATTCAGTGCAAGTTCTAACGATGCTCGCCCCCTATCTTCATGCACGCCGGTTCGACCATAGTTAGAAATTCAGAAAATTCAAAACGGGCATAATAAATTCAAAAAAAATCCGAACAATGAAAATCCTTCGCGTGGTGTCATATTATGTGACATAGTTGAAAGGAAAAATACCAGACTTGGTATATTGATCATGTCTCGAAAAAACCTTCACAAAATGACCTATCATGTTCGAGGTTTCATGGCTTTCGGTCCAAATGACCGATGTTATATGCTGAATTACGGCATAGTTTGTGATGCTATGTCCATATTATGCATGCGTGTGAACATTGGTATGGAGAACAATGTTGCAGGAGGAAGTTTTCCTTTTTGTCGCATGGAAAAGCCCTTTTCCATTTTCCGAGCGCAAAACACGGGTCGTTTTGTGAAGTAGCCACCAAAATTCCGTTTCAGAATGCTACCGTCCTATTTTCCTAAAATACTAGACCACCTTACATGGAATATCTCCAAACCGGGACATCTCAAACCTTTTCTTCCATCCCGGGTAAAAAGGACAAATGTCTGCCGAATCGGCAGGAAGTAGGTCCGGTTTATACTACAAGTACATGATCTATCGCCCGTGATTTTTTGAAAAATTCATTTTTAGACTCGCAATATGTGGTTTGTTCAGAGATCCAATGCAAGTTCTAACGATGCTCGTCCCCTATCTTCATGCACGCCGGTTCGACCATAGTTAGAAATTCAGAAAATTCAAAACGGGCATAATAAATTCAAAAAAAATCCGAACAATGAAAATCCTTCGCATGGTGTCATATTATGTGACATAGTTGAAAGTAAAAATACCAAACTTGGTATATTTATCATGTCTCGAAAAAACCTTCACAAAATGACCTATCATGTTCGAGGTTTCATGGCTTTCGGTCCAAATGATCGATGTTATGTGCTGAATCACGGCATAGTTTGTGATGCTGTGCCCATATTATGTATGCGTGTGGACATTGGTATGGAGAACAATGTTGCAGGAGGAACTTTTCCTTTTTGTCGCACGGAAAAGCCTTTTTCCATTTTCCGAGCGCAAAAAACGGGTCGTTTTGTGAAGTAACCACCAAAATGCCGTTTCAGAATGCTGCCGTCCCATTTTCCTAAAATACTAGACCACCTTACATGGACTATCTCCCAACTGGGACATCTCAAACCTTTTCGTCCATCCCGGGTAAAAAGGACAAATGTCTGCCGAATCGGTAGGAAGTGGGTCCTGTTTGTACTACAGGTACATGATCTATCGCCCGTGATTTTTTGAAAAAATCATTTTTAAACTCTCAATATGTGATTTCTTCAGTGATCCAATGCAAGTTCTAAATGAGCCATTTTTCTTCCCGCATTTTTCTTCCCGCCATTTTTTCCCGGCATTTCTCCCGCCAGTTCTTCCCGCCAGTTCTTCCCTCTAGTTATCTTCCTGCCATTTCTCACTATATATATGTAGGGTTGGCCTCCATTATCATTGCACATCTCTAGACTCATATCTGTAACCTCATCACTCTTTCCCATGACTTCCACTGTAGCACTAACTCCTAGGGAGGCGGAGGCGCTTTGCGCCTCGAACTACCCCTGTCCGCCGGGCTACTGTGTCCCCGTCGGCTGGATGCTGAGCACCGGAGGCGTGCCGGTTCCTCCTGTCCCTCTAGGTGTGGCGCGTCGGATGGCCATCACGAAGCACTACTATTTCGAGCTCACGCCGGAGCAGTGGAGGAATCCCAGATGACATCCCGACTATTTACCGACTTGGAAAGCCTTCTTCGTGGATCGGCGTGAGAGGGCGCTCGCCAGACACGAGGAGGATGGCCCACCTCCTCCGAACTTTAACGAGGCCGGCCGTCGGTTGTGGTGGCGCGGTCAGACTCTCCAGAGCGTCATGGCCTATGACACGGCCGCCGACTCTAGCCCCGCCTGCGCTACCCTCAAGTCCAGCCCACTCGTACTCAGCCTTCAAGGTTCAACTACGGCGACCCCGACGACGACAGCGACGACGGCCGCGACGAGTACGACGACTACAGTGGCGAGTATTACAGGTGTAGGCAGGAGCATGACTGAATCACTCCAACATTGCAAAACAAGTTCGGCCGATTGTGGCTTAATCTGTCCATGTATCTTAATTTTTAGTTCTTCTTTATAACTTTGTGTTAGTTGCGTTATGTACTTTAATTCCAGTTCTATCCTAATTAAATTTTCTTTCCGCCCATTATTTTCCGTTCTTTTTTTCTCGCCCATTAATATATAAAAAATATAAGTTAATTCAAATCCAAATTAAAACACAGAAAATGGTTTTGAATTATTTAAAAATAGAAAATGGTTTTAAATTATTTATTCAAATCCAGACACTTTTTATGTTTAAAGTTTTTCTAAATTCCAAATTAATATTCAAAAAATATAAGTTAATTCATTTTTAATTTTAAATGGTTCATAGTTTAAATGGTTACATTAATTATTTTTAAAAACAGAAAATGGTTTTGAATTAGTTATTCAAATTCAAACACTTTTTATGTTTAAAGTTTTTCTAAGTTAAAATTAATATTCAAAAAATATAAGTTAATTCATTTTTAATGTTAAATGGTTCATAGTTTAAATGGTTACATTAATTATTTTTAAAAACAGTAAATGGTTTTGAATTAGTTATTCAAATTCAAACACTTTTTATGTTTAAAGTTTTTCTAAATTCCAAATTAATATTCAAAAAATATAAGTTAATTCATTTTTAATGTTAAATGGTTCATAGTTTAAATGGTTACATTAATTATTTTTAAAAATAGAAAATGGTTTTGAATTAGTTATTCAAATTCAAACACTTTTTATGTTTAAAGTTTTTCTAAATTTCAAAGTAATATTCAAAAAATATAAGTTAATTCATTTTCAATTTTAAACGATTCATAGTTTAAATGGTTACATTAATAATTTTTAAAAACAGAAAATGGTTTTGAATTAGTTATTCAAATTCAAACAGTTTTTATGTTTAAAGTTTTTCTAAATTCCAAAGTAATTATCATTTAAAAAAATTACAAATTTAAACCCCAAAATAAAAAATAAGGCGGGAACAGAGAGAAAATTCCTGAATTTTTTTGAAAACATGATCATATGTCCCGGTTGGAACCACCAAACGGGACTAAAGACCCTGCGCGCGCCAACCCTTGGTCTGCTGAAAAAATTGGAGTATACGTCCCGGTTGGTGGCTCCAACCGGGACGGCACCGGGACGTATGACCCTTTAGTTCCGGTTGAAGCCACCAACCGGGACGTATACTCCCCCCTTTATAACTTGCGCGCCTCTTCTTCTTCTTCTTCTTCCCCATCTCACTTCTCTGCTTCTTCTCTGCTTTCATCGACGACACCGCCAGGCTGCCCGCTCCCGCCGTCGTCGTCAGCGCCGCCGCCTCTGCCTCCGCCTCCGTCTCCGGCCGCGCGCCCTCGGCCGTCTTCGTCATCCTCGCCACAAGCACTCCGGCTGCCTCTGCCTCCGCCTCCGCGTCGCCGCCTCCGTCCTCCGTCTGCGGCGCGCGCCCTCCGTCTCCGTCTCCGGCCGCGCGCGCCCTCGGCTGTACTCCGTCATCCGCGTGCACCCTCGGCCGGCCGTACTCCGTCATCCTCGCTCCGGCCGCCACCGCCGCCCGTGTCCAGCGCCGGCCGCCACCGCCTCTCCCTATCGTCCTTCTCCGACCGCGCCGCCCGCGTACGTCCAGCGCCGATATACCACCCGATCGAGAGAGGATCTTTTATTAGTACCGTGTATATAGATTTTTTTGACATGTGTATATACTGTGTATTTTTTTGACATGTGTAGATGTATTTAGATTTTAGGTGTGTGTATGCATATATTATTTTATTAGGTGTAGGTATATATTATTTTAGGTGTATATTATTCTAGGTGTATGTATATATTATTTAGACTTTAGTTGTACAGTTGTTAGATGATTTAGGTGTGTATTTAGATGATGTAGATCCCGACGCGCGCGCGCACTAGTGATGATATTTAGTTGATAATTATTTTAGTTAATATGATCCCGACGCGCGTGCACATGGAGACGTGTCGCCGGCCGCCCCGCTGTCAGGCTGCCCGCCGTCACCTCTGTCCGCCGCCGTGCATCGTTGTGCATTCTCTCCCTCTTTCTCCCCCTCGCGCGCGTTCTCTCCCTCTCTGGCCAAACCCTTGCCGACCGTCGTGGTGAGCTACTGGTTCTCATGGACCCTATCTCTCGCCCCCTCTCGCTCTTGTTCCTCCTCCCCGTCGACCACCTGCCACCACTGCCGCTCACCGTCGTCGTGCTCCCCTCTCCGGTGACCTTTTCGAGGCGGCGCTGCTACTCTTTGGCTCGCCTCAACCTCTTATCTCTAGCACACACACGCACACGGCCTAGCTCGCGCTCCACCGCCGTCCCCTTTGTCGTTCTGAGGCTCACCGGCGTTAATGACATCACGGTGATGTCACCCCGGCGTCGGCACGTGGTCAAGCCCCAATCAACCTGGCCTGGGTCCCACCCTGCCCACGTGGAGGATGAGTTGGCCTAGGGCCCAACTGTCTGTCTCTTTGGCTAGCTGTAGCCGAGGTGTAAATAGTATATAAGTTGGTTTGACCTTTTTAAGCTATAATCATGCATTGCTAATCAAAATGTTCAGAAAAATGAGTTCTACCTTTTTAAGCTATAATCATGCATTGCTAATCAACTTTAATGACAAGTTGAGAACTAAATCAACCCCTCTCATGTGTTTCCAGAGTTTCCCGAGTTAGGGTTTTCAACCCTCGAAACCCTGTTTAAATTGCCTAGCAAGTTTTAGGGTTTCATTTCAATGCAATTCAACTTGTCATATCATCATCCTTGTTTGAGCATTCGACCTATCCCTCCTCCCCGACCGCCACAGCGCCTCCGTCTCCGTCCATCGCCACGCGCTCCAGCCGCCCCTTCCCTTTTAGTGTGCATGTATATATTGTGTATGTATATATAGTGTGTATGTATATATTAGGGTTTCTCTGAATTAGGGTTTATCCGTTTTGACTTATCCGTTTTCCACCTATGCAGAAAATATGTTCCCACACGTCAGAGACGAAGAAAAGGAAGAGTTGATCCAAGGTGTGATCCGTGGGAAAGAAAATTTAGATGTATCGACGTTTCTGAACAACTCCGGTGAGGGTGATCCTCTTTTTGCCGGAATGGACGACTTGTTTGAGGTTGAAGGTGTTGCCTTCCGCGAGGGAGAAGGCGATGCCTTGTGTAATCGAGAAGACGACCGCTCTGGCGAGGTGCATGTAATATAATTAATTCATTAATTAATAATCTGCTATCTATATAGAAATAGTAACGACGATCTTTCTTCTTTTAGCCCTCCGGATCGAAGAAATCTACTGAAAAGAGCAGACGAGGCCCAACCAAAAAGTTGGAAGACCATGAGAGGTTCAGGATCGAAGATGTCGCTGAAGACGGCAAACCGACGTCTCCCGAAGTTGTCGCAAACAAATTTGTGGCACAATGCGGAGTAATCGTTAGGGACTTAATCCCGATCACCATTCGCAATTGGAATAGGCCTGCTGATGCAGAATAAGAGGGAACATGTTTATTTGTCCCTAACCACGCCAAAGATTTACTATGGAAGAGGCTCATGGTTAATTTCAAACTACCGAAGATAGAGCTGGATCCAAATGCGGAGGATCCAGTTAAGGACGCCTTAGAACATGGGAGAGCCATGGAGGCTAAGGTTAGGGAGTGGGCTTTGAAGAAGATGGCCCAGTGTTTCACCAACTGGAAGAAAAGATTGCACCTTGACTATGTCGTGAAAGAGAAGACTCCCGATTTCAAGAATATTCAGTTTGAGAAGATAAAACCATTCTGGGCTGAGTTTGTGAAATAAAAGACATCAGAAAAAGCTAAGAAAATGTCTGCAACGAATAAGCTGAATGCTGCTAACAAGAAGTATCACCATACTATGGGGCAAGGTGGCTACAGGGCTGGCATTCCTAAGTGGGAGAAACTTGAGAATGAACTGCGTGCTAAAAAGATCACCCCAGAGACAGACGATTGGGTAGAACGTGCAAGGAATTGGTTTTACGGGAATGGGGGCACGTTGGACTCGGAAGGGAAGTGTATATATAACATACGACATAAAGAAGACCCCTTGCCAATCGAGAAGATGAGAAAAGCGGTAAAGGCTGTTAAAGATGGGGACTTCATTCCCGATAGAGAGAATGATGAGCTCACACTCGCCCTTGGAAATAAGGAACATGATGGACGAACACGAGGCACAAGCGGCTCCAAACCATGGAGGACTGGGTTTCCAGAAGAGAGGAAGAAATATCCTGATAGAAGCCGTCAGAGGAGAAAGGACAGGGCAGAAGTTGAAGCAGATATTCAGAAAGAGCGAATGCGTATAATTGAAGAACGAATAAAGCAACAACAAGATGAAATTAACGCACTTAAAGAGCAAAGTACTACCGGCCCATCTCAGCAGCACACTGCATTCGATGCTACCGGCCTATCGAATAATCAAAAAAGCAGTGTGGCTTCCACTGAGGTCCTGGGTGATGAAAATGACGATGACGATGGTGCACCGATGATGGCTCCTGTTGGCTACCCAGTGGATGATATCACAGAGATGACACACTGCGAGCTAAATATCAAAGTTGTGAACATATCAATGAAGGTGGCGGTCGGCTATGCCTTACCAATTGGACCCACACCAACTTACCACTGTCGTCCGGTTCCAGAGGGCTACGATGTTGTCGGGGTGGATGAAATCATGCCCACCTTTGAAGTTTTGGATCTTCACTACCCTGCAGGTGAAGGGGATGTGACTGTACTGGGAGACGCAACAAACGTCACCATTCTATGGCCAAAGGAATGTATCGTGCTTCGAAATCACACGCTAAGGCCATGTTCGCCGCCGCCTCACCTGTCTCCAGCGAGGTCGTCGCCGCCGCGACAGCCGTCTTCGTCGCCTCACCCGGCTCTGTCGCCTCACCAATCTCCGGCGCAACCATCACCGCGGGAGCCATCGCCGTCGCCTCAGGATAAAAAAGCGTAAGCGTACTGCTACTCTGCGTCGTGGTAAGCGATTGCCGAAACGTAAACAAGAGCCTCTTCCAAAAGTACCAAAGGTTCCTACCAAGAGAGCTTATGACTGTACTGAAGAGGAGACTGCGGCGATCGTTGATGCGGAAACGACAACGTTTTTCGCTAAGCTGAGGCGGCCGAAAGAGCCAGAGTTCCCCATCACCAAAGAAGAAAAAGCCAGAGTGTTGAAAATGCTAAAGACTCTTCATCAACCCGAGCCAAAGCTGTCATCAGACTATGAGCATTCTATTCTCAAGTCACATGTGGCACAACAAGCCTCGACGAGCAGTACTGATGCAAGCGAGAAATCTGTTGTCCAGCTCGGAGAACAAGCAAAACTGTCTTGCGCCCCTCTCATGGTGATTTCCCAAACCAATGTGGGGTCGAGCAAATATGGGGCCGAAGAGCAGTATGATCTAGAGGTAGTTGCACAATACGGAGAAGCTGTCGCTGCTCAAGGTATGAGTATTGCCCAGTACTTATTCCAGTTAGAGTACTTCCCCGTGAGTGAAGTAGCATACAAATACCAGTACGGAAAACCTCTCGTCAAACCTGAGGAGGTAAATAATCTTCCAACAAAAATGCGAAGATTGCATAATTGGTACATGCATGCCACAAAGGCCGGGGCTAACTGGATAGTGCTGAGGGTTACAAAAAAGCATCATGGAAATAAAAGGATGACATGATATCCATTGAATTTGATGAACTATTTCAATTATTCAATCAAGACGCCTTGGAAAAATCGATCATCAGTGCCTATTGTCTGTAAGTACTAATTCTATAATTAGTTTAGTCTCCAGCTATCTCACCTTGTTTATTGCATATATATAATCATACTGTAATATGCAGAATGAAGATTCTCGAATGCAGCAGAGGACAAATCTATGACATTGGCTTCATTGACCCATATTGGGTTCATGAAGCTAATCTCAAAACAATCCCCCAGGATACGGAGGATAATATAGTACATGCATTAAGGTTTCAAGAAACCAGAAGGGAAATACTTTTGCTTACAACTTCGAGTGGGTGTTATTGTCTTGTATACACTTTCTATTTCGCTTACTCGATGTTAAGTATATAATTGATTAGTTATGCATTCGCAGCTTCCACTATATTCTGTTAATCATTCAACTTGACAAAGGGCGTGTACTAGTCATGGACTCGAAACATAAACCCCTTGAGCAGTGGAAGGACATGCAGATGCTTCTCCAGCGGTAATTCTAATCATTACGACACTATATCGGCAACGTTCGTGAATTTTATGATATCAAGTAATTAATAACTTCTTTTATTCGTTTTCTTCGCTGGGCAGCGCTTGGAAACGGTTCACCAACAAGGCTAGGGGTGTTTGGAAAGCGGAGCTTATATTTCAAGCACTAGATGTAAGCACCACTAGCTATATCCGCGCATCTCTTTGATTCTAGTTTTGATACAGTTATTATCATGCTTGATTATTATTTTGATTGAACTATGTTCTCGTAAAGTGCCTGACGCAGGGACTAGGTAACAATCTATGTGGATACTATGTTTGCGAGTTCATCCGACAGACGTGCGATGAGAATGGCAGAAATTTAGAGCAACTCCACGTACATAAACAATTTCTATAGTTTCTAATTACAATCAAATTGTGTTTAGTTTCATTCATATAGGCTGGCTCCTTTTTTAAATCAGATCGAACGTCTACGGGACGGTCTTCTGCCAAAGGATCGCGTACGAGCAATTCAGGAGGAATTGGCGGGATTCTTGGATGCAGAAGTCCTAAACCCAAAAGGGAAATACTATTCGGCTGTGTATAGACAATAGGGATTGTAAAAAGAGCAACTTTTATATGTAGTGCATGAATTCGATCTGTGTATCGAATGTAATATTGTCATGATGATCTTGTGTAATATAACGGTTCCTTCATTGATGAGTGCAAAACACTAAATAAACAATAAAACAACCTAAATGAATTCTCTGCCATGGCACAAAAAGTGGTCAAAATGCTGCCGCGGCAACAAAAGTTGCCAAAATGAATTCTCTGCCGCGGCAGAGAAATATGCCAAATCTCTGCCGCAGCAGAAGGTTATTTGTCCCGGTTCGTGTTACGAGCCATGACAGTTGCTCCACCCCCCCTCGCCCTCTGCCGCGGCCACATGTACCCCCATTTGTCCCGGTTGGTGGGGCAACCGGGACTAAAGGTTGGGGCTTTATTCCCGATTGCCCCGTCCCGGTTGGGTAACCGGGACTAATGCCCCTTACCAACCGGGACCAATGGGGCGTTCTGCACTAGTGTCGCCATCATATGAGCATAAAAACCGGGACAGATGGGTGCTGCTTTTGCAAGAGAAATCAACATATATGCATACACACAAATGCAATGAGTTTTTGTTAAGTACACACACGAGGCGGCTTTCTTTTTGCAAGAAACATACATGAGTGCATTAGAAAGAACAAAGCTTAGGGATGCACAAGAACAGATATCGGCCAATCCCGCCTCCTTATGTTTTCAGCTTTTAAATTTTGAGAGGACCGGGAGGACATCGAACAAAAACTCGAACAATCATTGTTTTTTTGTGATTACTAAAAGACACTCTAAAGCTCAAACAATTCTTTCAATTGGGAACTTGTTTTTCGGATTGATTTCATTTCGATGAGGACTTCAGAACTTGATATCACTTTTGTATGCATATGCCAATGAAAAGTTAAAACATTTTGTAAGAAGTTGACACCCATTTTGCAAGAAATTTACCAAACCGAGGCTTAACCGACTTTAGTACCAATATGGTGACACCTTTTAAAACCCCTGGGTGACAAAGAAGTCGACAAAACATGTCATCCTGAGATCTAAATTCAAAGATCACGGTGAGACAAAGTGCAAGATAACACATAAACTGACAACACCGTTTAAAAGTTAAACAATTTTAAATCCGAATCTACAATGAATCTTAATGTTTCCATCCTTTTGTTTGCTTATGCATGAACGCAATGGCCCGCAAGAGCTTTGGCAGCCTCAAGCTCGCGTTGCGTTGTCACCTTATAGAGCTAACGGTCACGATGATTTGTTGTCATCTTATAGAGCTAACGGTCACGATGATTTGGATCCAAAATGTTTAGCCATTGGATGATTGGATCTCTCCTATATCGCCCATTTTTTTCTTCAAAATTTCACCTTGCTTTCTACATGCTTCTTTTTGACTTTATTGTATCTGCTTACATAGGCCCACACATCGGATGCCTCCCTCTTCCACAGTCGAGAGAACTCACCCTTCTTCCCCAGCCATGATCACCACCGATCCTGTCACCACCAAACACCATCTCCTCTAAGCATGGTTTCGAGAGAAAATAAATCCTTTCTACAACCATTTTTGGGAGATTTTACAGTAAATTGTAAAAAACCACCATAATTGGGTAAAGGTAGTCGGAGACCCGTGAGATCGCCCCAAATATATGGTGTTTTTTCTGAAGCATTGATAACTTCCTACAATTTACTTGGAGATTTGAAACGAGCCAGACATATAAGGGTCTCCAAAAACGTCTCCTCTATGCCAACCATGATCATGCACGCTCTGCTAGGAGCGTAGGCTTTTGTTTTGCATATGTTTGTTTGCTATCTCTCTCTCTCTCTCAATGAAAGAAGCCACTGTTTTCGTGACTTTTTTCTTTGTCAATTTTTTTAAAAAACTCCTAGGACACCCTTCTGTTGAACTTTATTTTGAAGAAGAACAGATATGCGTGCACGCTGCAAAATGTGGTCACTTAAGTAGAAGCTCTCATTACCCGCAAAAAATTAAAATAAATAGAAGCTCTCATCTTAGTCAGGACCGATTCTAACTGTTGGGTTTGACCGGCAGCAACACGACACAGCAAGAAACATGTGGTTTACGCACTCCTTCCATCCGCGATAGCAACTGAAAGCAATATTATATGAAAAATGATAGGACTCCCCCGGGGGATCGTATCCCCCGGGTCTTCCACGTCGCTCGCTCGCGGACGACGCCTTCCTCCGGGTCCTACCACGACCCCCTTCCTTCTGATCCTCATGATCCCCTTCCTTCTTATCCTCTCTCTACCCTGCAGACCACCTAATTAATCTTCTCCGGCTGCCTCGCCGCTGACCCGATTGGCTGGTTCCACGCCTCCCCATCCACCACTTCACCGTGACTGCCTACCCCATCCATGTTTTCCTAGCCTCCTCTACCAGCAAGCCACCATGGATTAACTGATGCGTGCCATGACGCCAAGCACCTCCTCTCCTCTGTCGCCGCCGGTGTCGTGCGCCTCTTCCTCTCTACCGTTGCCGGTCTCGCGCACCTCCTCGTCCCTTTCTTCCTCTATTTTACTCGCCGGTGACCACAAAAGCATGATCCGTGGCCAAAATCGAGCTCCTCCATGGGTGTCCATGGCTGCCGGATGTCGGAGCTACTCCTCGGTCCGATGCTTGCTACAAGAGGCGGTGGTGCTTGCTACAGCTGCGGCAGTGCTTGCTACGTGCGGCATGGCTTCTTGCTGCACGCGGCGGCGTCGCTTGCTACGTGCGGCTGGTGGCGCTGTGACGTGCTGGACGGCGTTGCTTGCTACGTGCGTCGGCAGCGCCTGCTACAAGAGGCCGTGACGCTGCTACCATAGCCAACGGCGGCGCTGCTACACACGATGCTAACGAAGGTGGCGGAGCTGCTCCAAGAGCCCAGCTGAGCCGCTCCCTAGGGCACTGTTGGCGTCGCTTGCTACATGCGGCGTGGCTACTTGCTACCGGCGGCGGCAGTGCTTGCTACGTCTGTTTTCTGAGTTTGCTACATCTGTTTTCTGAGTTTGCTAAATCTGTTTCCTGAGTTTGCTACATCTGTTTTCTGAGTTTGCTACATATAGCAAGGCGACCGGCCCTGCTACATATAGCGTTTGGTGTTGCTACCTGCGGCGAGCGGCGCTGCTACATGGCATTTTTTTCTTACAAGTTTTTTCTCCGGCGATGTCTCCGGCGAAGTCGGCTTTTGCTACATTAGTATAATTATTTTGCTACATCTGTTTTCTGAGTTTGCTACAATAGCGCAAACTTCTTGCTACGAGGTCTCCGGCGAGATCTCCGGCGAAATTCTCCGGCGAGTCTAAGACGGAGTCAGTTTTGCTACATTAGCACAAATATTATGCTACATAGTCTCCGGCGAGGTCTCCGGTGAAGTCTCCGACGAGATCTGTCTTTTTTATTTGTAACGTGGACGAACCGTTTTCTGCTACAATGTAGCAAAAGCGGGGCAAAATGTAGCAAAAACGGGACAAATGTAGCAAAAGCGGGATTTTGAATCTAAAAAGAGAACACGTGGTTGGCTGGGGACCCGGGGGATGAAAACCAGAAATCCCCCGGGGGACGCCTAGCACTGGCCATATTATATGCCTGCACACGTGAGCAGTGAGCGTCGAGCAGGTGGAACGGCTTTCATCCAATCCAATCCAAACCCCGTGCGTGGGAGTTGGGACTGGCGTTGCCTTTCGCCGAACCACCCGAGCAGCCACGCCTCAAGTTGGCGACCAAAGACGAAGCATCTTTGCACTGCACCTGGCCTGCCCCCGGCCGGCAGCGGTCAAACCGGCGTCTAGCCGTTAGTTATATATAAGCGGGCACCCCGCATCTCTTCCGGCCTCACAACCACAACAAGCAACTTACTCTCGATCAATCTCGCGGAAATCTTAGCTGAATCGATCGATTCGCCCGTACGTGTGAGTGTGACCAAAGCTTGGGAGGTGGTGGCAATGGAGTTCGAGATGGTGGCGAGCCAGCACGGGGCGCTGCTCAAGGTCGGGCTGTTCGTGCTGGTGCAGACGCTGGTGTACCTCATCCTCGCCCAGTCCTCCTCCGTCTTCTCCAGCACCAAGACCCTCGGCAAGTTCCGCCCGTCGAGGTCCCTCAGCGCCCGCCGCATGGTCGCGCTGCTCTCCGACCTGCCGCTCGCCGGGGAGCCCTCGCCCCGCGCCGTCTCCGGGGAGCCGTCGTCGCCTGTCCCCATGCTCGCCCACCAGAAGAAGGATTAAGTAAACCAAGCGCGACTTGCGACGCGCGCGGGCACGGACCAGGAGATGAGATAGGAAGCCGGCGAGCAAGCATATGAAAGTTGCTGGTTTCGAGCTAGCTAATGGTTGGTGCCTGGTGTACCTAGCCGTTTGTTATAGCTACAACGTACTCAACATTTCTTTGATTGATTTGTTCTTTTGGGGTTGTATGTGTAAATTACATGCCCTTCCGACTTTTACATGACCATATGATTTTTTTTGCTTTGGTTACAGTCCATTTTGTGCTTGTGTTACAAGGGGGCTTATAGCTTCCCATGCGACGTCTTTACGCGGAATTAGAAAGAACACGACATCGGTAAAAAGAATAGCTCGCATGCGACGTTTGTGAGGCAGCTAATAGTCCAGGACCACACGGGTCATAAAACGGCCATTAAGGACACATTTAACGTTGTTTCAAGATTAGGGTTAAGCCAAACCGGTCGGTTGGGACAGCCAGTCAAGCCAGTCAAACGAACCGCTTCCGACCGAGAGCGCGCGTCACACTGACTGTAGCTTCCCCGACAGCGGCGGCAGACCTTACCCATCGTTCTCGGCGCCGGCGGCGGCAGGGCAATTATTTTAGACGACAGCGATTTCGTTCGACGGCGAAGGTGGTGAGTGCCATTTGAAACCTAATTTCTCTCCCATTCTTCTCAATTCGAGATCTGAGCGTACCCATTGATGCTAGATTGTGGAGGCCGGAGTGTGCTAAACGGGACGAGGGGGAACGAGATGGAGCATGAAGAGGGGACTTCTAATCGGTATATCCCGCATCTATGCACTTAATTTCTCTAAGGTTGAGCTCTTTGTTCGCTTCCGCTAGCTCACAGTGCCCGCCAAAAATAGGGGTGACGATGTTGCGCGTCAAACCTTCGAATTTCACATCAATTTCTTTTCCTCTAGGGCTGTTTTAGTTGATGGCAGCACGCAGATCATTGAGAGAGACACGGTTGTTAAATGAGAGGTGGAATTAGAACATGTTGATCCCCAAGAGCTAATAAACATGGGAGAGGAGGCGGTGAGGAAAATACTGGAAAAAAATGGGGATAGTGTGGTTTGGGGGCCAGAGCAAGAAGTTTCTTTGTTACGATTTGATGATTGCAAATGTGACTATGTTAGGGTTGAGATAGGGGAACATATAGTTGATGAAATCGATGAGCGAAACGGTTGGAAAAGTAAAACTATTCTGTTTTTAGCAGAGCTCATTGATCTGGAACCTGATTCAAGGGTTGGATATGTGGTCTCGAAGCTGGCTGCTCAGATGGTCGAGGATGATTGGGCTGCACAAAGGCAAGTAATGCCTATACTTACTGAGTTCGAAGTGTTAACAGTGGAGGATGATGCTAATGCACAAGGGGAGGCTGCAGATGCTAATGCACAAGGGGAGGCTGCATATGCTAATGCACAAGGGGCTGCACAAATGATTGTAACTGTTGATTGGAATTCAGTTGAGATACATGACCAGACTAATTTGGTCATTGCACCAATAGATAACATTGAAATAGCAAAGTTTTTTTGGCATTTCTATAGATGACAGATACAAGGAGAAGAAGAGGGATGAAGCTGCAAATGATGGTGACAACCATTTAAGAGATGAAGAGGCAGATATAGATCTAGTGTTGTTGGAAAATCCTGCAGTTCATGTAGATGATGCACATGATGATGAGCTAGTAACAGTTTATGACAAAGAGGACCCAGTTATTGAAGTTGGGAGATTGTTTCCAAGCATGGATGAATTCAGGATGTGTTTTAGGACATATGCAATCAAATGTGAGTTTGCTACCAAGACTATGTAGACTGATAAAAACTTCTATGCAAAATGCATAGGTTATGATGGTGGTGCCAGGCCTTGCAAGTGGTATATATCTGCTAGACGCCAACCCGATGGAAGGACAATAAGAGTGAATCAAATTCCAAAACCTTATACTTGCATTACAAGTTCTCAAACAGTTACAAAGATGCATCACAATTATGGGTTGCAGAAAAAATCAAGCCTATTTTAGCCACAACACCAAACAACACTGCAAAGAGACTGAAAATAGACTTGGAAAAGCAGTACCCCATTAAGCTGAATTATACTACAGTGTGGAAGGTAAAGCAAAGGGCAATGAAAGAACTATATGGTGATTGGGCAAATACCTTTTAAATGATTTATAACTTCAAGGAAGAAGTAGAGAAGAGGTCACCTCGCAGTGTTGTGGAGATAGATACTGAGGTAACAGCTAATGGAAAAGTCTTCTTCTCTAAATTCTTCATGGCTTTAAAGCCTTGCATTGATGGCTTCAAAGCAGGGTGCCGTCCATATTTGAGTATAGACTCATTTTTCTTGACTGGAAAGTGGAATGGTCAACTAGCAGCATGCAATGCTTTAGATGGACACAATTGAATGTTCCCTATAGCTATTGGCATGTTTCAGTCTGAGATAGTGGCATCATGGACATGGTTCATGATGCAGTTAAAAACATGCATAAGGCCAGTCTCTCCATTGGCAGTGCACACAGATGCATGTAAAGGTTTAGAAAATGCAGTGAAGATTGTTTTCCCTCATGCTGAGCAGAGGGAGTGCTTCGGCCATATGTGGATGAATTTGATCAAAAAATTCAGAGGAGATGATTTTGGACGCATGTGGCCAGCAGCAAGATTTTACACCAGGCAGACACATTCATATTACCTTGATAAGATTACGGCGACATGCTCTGAGGAGGATAGGGTCAAGTTTTGTACATGGTTGGAAACCTACCATTATCTTTTATGGTATAGGTCAGGTTTTAACACTGCCATCAAATGTGATCATATCAACAATAATTTGATAGAAAGTTTCAACAACAAAGTGAAGGAGTTAAAAGACTTGCCTGTCCATGACATGGTTGACCAGATCAGGATCATGATCATGAGGTTGTGGGAATTGAGAAGAAGGCTTGGTGATGTTCTTCAAGGAGATAAGCTTCCTGATGTTGTGCAGCAGGTGGTCAACAGGAGCAGAAATCTTGCACATTTGCGTGTTGAGAAATCCTCATTGTGTGGTGCTGAAGTCAGAGATACAAAGACTGGCAGGAGGCATGTTATTGACACTCAATTACATGAATGCACATGCCTTGAGTGGCAACACACTGAGAAGCCTTGTGAGCATGCCATACTTTTATTGGCCTCCAAACACAAGCTAAATATGCACCCATATTTGCATGAGTATTATTCTGTAGCAAAATTCAAGGCTCCATATGGAACACCAATTCCAGCACGTACAGATCAGTCTCAGTGGCCTGAAGTGGACACTCAGTTCTCCTTGTGTCCTCCTTTGATGAAAACAAAGGCTGGCTGGCCCAAGCAGAGTAGATTCAAGGCTTGGTTTGAGAAAGGTGGGAGCAGCAAGAAGGGAAAGAAAGATGAAAAGAAAGATGCCAAGCCAAAAAGGGCCCAAAAAGGGCCCAAAAAGGTACACTTTGTGAAGAACTTGGACACCGAGCTGGCTCTACCAAGTGCAGATACACTGCTGAAAAGCCAAAGTATGTTCATCCAAAATCTATGTATTTCTTGTTGATGATTTTTCTCCCCCAGCTAACTTGCTTGTTTTCAGGAGGAAGCGTGGAGAAAAAGGCCCACCTCTTGTTGTGTAAGAATGCTGGCCAGTGAAAAGGGCAATAATCAATTGTCAAAGAAAGAAGAGAACTAACCAGATCATGTTTGGTGCTACTGAGGTGCAATCTGAACTTGTTTTGGAGGATGATGTGCAAACTGTTGAGGCTTTAGGGCACACTATTTCTGATTTGGAAGCTCTGGTGCAAAATGAGAGGCAAAATGAGCATGTTGTTGAGGCTCTGGTGCAAAATGAGCATGTTGTTGAGGCCGTGGTGCAAACTGAGCATGTTGATGAGGCTGTGGTGCAAACTGAGCATGTTGATGACGCTCTGGTGCAAAGTGACCATATTGATGAGGCTCTGGTGCCAGATTGTGTTGTTGAGGAGGTGCAAAAGGTGAAGGAGACTCTTGGACGTGCTGTGGGGAGGCCAGATGATTATGGTAAGAAAAACAAGAGCATAAACATGTTGTGTGGTGTGGAACTTGTGAAGGAGAAGAAAACGAGGGGTAAGAAGAGCCAAAAGAAATAGACTTTGAATTTGGCACTTGTTGTTGTTGTAAACATTTGTTATTGTAATAATTTGGCACTTGTTGTTGTTGTAAACATTTGTCATTGTAATAATTTGGCACTTGTTGTTGATAATTTGGCCGAAATTCAAATATGATGGTAAATTTGAATTTCAACCAATGTAGCTATGTGTACTTTTCTATGTTTGTATGAGCTTACAATGTTTTTCTCATATGTAGAATACAACTCATCCCCACCCCGATCCCTTTTTTGAAGTACAACTCACCCTCACCCAAAATGTGGTAGAAATGTGTGGCATCCCGCGAAAACCACTACCAGAAAATCGCGTTGTTTCTGTGCATTGCATCATCATGACCGCATGCTCATGTCATCATGCCACATTGCATTTGGGCATCGTCATGTCATCTTGCATTTGTTTGCATAAAACTATTTGCGGAAAAACCTATTTTGTTTTCTAAAACGCCCCGTCTTTGTTCAAACACAAAACCCGGGTCTCCGGATTATTTTCGTTTTGTCTGCCAACGGTTTGTAAAAGCCCGGTTTTAATTGAATAAAATATTTAATTAATTTTTCCGGGGCAGCCGAACCGGGCCGATCCGACCCAGTTGGCCACCCCCAGTACAAACCAGCCCGTCTAATTCCTTTCCTACCTACCCTAATCCTACCCACCAATCCCCTCCCTCCACCTCACCGTTCCCTCCACCTCCCCCTCGGCTCGGCCACATCACCAATCCCTGCTCCACCCCCTCTTCCTTTGGGCCCACCTCCCCACCTGGCCAGCACACACACACACAAGCACACGCCCAACCGCCTCTCTACCCTGGCCGCTCCCTGCCAGCCCGGACCCACCCCTGGACCCCACCGCCCACCAACCCACACCCACTCCGACGCGCTTCCTCCCCCCCGCACGGGATCCTCTCTCTCCCCACCTTCCTCGCCTCTCTCTGCCTCGCTCCCTCCCCATCCCGCGCCTCCTTTCCCGCCGCCGGCGCCTCCCTCCGCTCGGCCGCACCGCCCCTCCTCGCCTCTCTGCACCACCACGCCCGCCGGCGACCACCTTCCCCCACCCGACGCGCTCGCTCCGCCCCTTCCTCCTCCCCACAGCGGCCCGCCTCGACCCCCTCCGTCCTCGACCGCGCCAGCGCCGCCTCGCCTCGCCGAGCTCCTCCCCTTCCGCCTCCTCGCCGGGCCCGCACCTCCTCCGGCCCTCCCTCCTCCTCCGTCGCCCCGGCCGGCATCACCCTCGCCTCCCTCTGCTCTGCTCGCGCGAGCCAACCGCTCGCCTGCCTCCCCTCCATCCTCCGGCAGCATCCCGCCAACCTCGCCGCCGGCGCGCCCCGTCGGCCTCCTCGCCGCCCCTCTCGCCGGTCGCCCTCCTCCCAAGATCGTGGGGCCGCCGCTGGTTGCGCCCGAGCTCGCCCGTGCCTCGTGTTCCTCTGCAGTGAAGCTGGCCCAGCTTTTGGGTCTTGATGATCCCCTGTGCGCATGTGTAAATAGGGTGCATGTGCCCGTGTATGTGTCTGTTTTGTCCAGTCTCTGTGTGCTAGCATCACGAGGTCGTTCCAAGTTCTCCGAGGATCCAACTACCAGATCGGTGCCAGTCCAAGCCATCATCAAGGAACGAAACAAGTACCACAATGCCAACGACAGGGAACCGAACAAGATCTTCTACACGAAACGCCAAGGTCTCCGTCCCGAACCCGAAGATGTCGAGTTCTCCCTCACGGAAAACTGAAGACCCCGGTGTCGAGCCCCAAGTTCGCCTCCGATGATCAAGATGGTACCCCAAGATATCCATCGCATGTGTCGAGTCCAACACCAAAGCGATGACAATATCTACCGGTGACCGAGAACCCGGACGCCAAGATCGCCACCGGAACGACAAGCACTTCACCGCGGAACGACAAGTCCTTCTTCGCGGAACGCCAAGATCTACTCTGTTATCCGAGAACGCTCCCGCCGAGACTGATTCCGTCGAACCCTGAACCCTGAGACCGAACCCCCCGTTCCCCGGAACCCCAAGTTCGCCGATCCCTAATGTGTGACCCTTTCTCCCGAGCCCTATTTTATAAATGCCATCAATATAAATTGTTGCATAGTAAATTGTCATGCTCGCATGCATATTGTCATGGGGTTTGGGGGCCTTATGCCGATTCATCTTATAATTAAATATGGGGTCCATATGCGGGTAAATCTAGTCTTATATTGGCCTCATTTAAATTTGTGCATCGAACCGTTGTCATATCTTGCCTTGTTAAAACAATATTTAAAATGCGGGGTATCTAAATAACTTGAACCGTTTAATTAAATGCCGGGACCCCGGTTCCGCTTAATATGGCCTAATTGCATCGCATCTTTGTCATGTCATGCATCATACATGCATCATGCCCGATCTTTTGCCGTAGTATTAAATAGTGCATCCGGTGTTTATTCTAGTGTTTTGCTTCTTCACGGACTAGGCCGATGAGTTGATGCGAGTGTCGACCCGATCGTCGGTTGAACCTTCGGCAATGTTTTCAGGCGAGCATCTCCCCCTTTCTACCTATCTTACTTTTCTAGTATTTATTCCCTCCTGTTGATCTATTGCTATCTGTGTTGCGATGCTCTAGTTTTCGTACCCGTGATATCCCTTGCAGCCTTATATTGCCTTGGACACCTCCTATTACCTGTTGTTTGGTAGATAGTTGGACCTGCGCGTTGTAGTCGCTTGCTCAAGTGCTGTTGCGTGTCGTCAAGTACCACAGTTGTTGGAGTATTGCCGTGTGTTTATTGTTGGAGATGATCATAACTTTAATTATTGTTTAACAACTAAAATTGAAGTAAGTAAGAAGAGGCACAGGTGGGCAATAGATATTATTTGGTTGTTAACCGTCCACTTGTGTCCCGTAGGACCCCGAGTACTTGATACCTGTTCCTTGAATATTCGCGCTATCCACATCCGGGAGGATTATGGGACCCCCCTGAGCCAGAGCTTGATTCATTCTTATTTCTTGGGGCCACAAACTAGTTTGAGGTTTTATTTACTATCCTGTACTTATGCCATGTTTTACTGCTTTATTTAAATTGTGCGATGGATAGCACCTGTACTGTTTAGGATCGGGACACGTTTTCGCGGTGTCGACAAGCCCAGTTTTGGGTTCCCAGTCGTTCATAGCCGTCCACCCAAACCTTGAGTCCGTCTCGGAGTCAGCTAGCTTCGTTGCGGGTGTACTCAACGGGGTGGCCCCCGGAAATATTTCTGAATCTGGTGATTGCTTTGTCGTGAAGGCCTCGTTGGGTTTTGATTTGGTTTTTCCGAGGTTTATCGAGTGTGTGTTGCTATTTGTGCACCCCTGCAGGGTAAAACTTTCTGAAAGCCGTGTCCGCGGTTATGGACGACTTGGAGCACATTATCTCGATCATAGACAACTATAACTAAAGTAGTGTTATAAATTTGACTTTATAATGACTAGTAATCAGCTTCACTATAACGGAATGGCTAAATAAAACTACCAACAATTGCTTGTTTGGGTTGTCGCTTGCAACCATTGTACCTGACTAGTAAGTGTTGCAACTACAACGGAATGGCTAAATCAAAGTACCAACAACTGCCGGGTTTGGGATATCTCATGCTAGTTGTATATGACTAGTAAGTGTCGCAACTACAACGGAATGGTTAACTAAAACGGCCCACTGCTTATTTTATCAGGATGATTATCTATACTTGACTAGTAATTGCTGCAACGATAACTGAATAAATAAAACTGCCAACTGTGTGAGTTCCTCGGTTGACTTCCTCGTTTGGACTCGAGGGGGAAATACCAGGATGGGTATGCTTGGTGATAGTATCAGGTTGGTTCCGAATAGGTCTTTCTTATCCCTCTCTGATCGCCGCTAGTTGTATCGAGTCTCTATAGGTTGTTTAGTGCATGCCGCGCTGCCGCTGCAGTCCACCATACCTATGTAGGCGAGGACCGCCGAATTCTAGCCTCGCCGTGTACTGGCCTCAGTACTGACGCTCCTCTTTTTTCCTTTGCCCTTTGCCGGCACCCCTTTTGTTTAAGCAGGTTTTGAGATCGACGTCGTTAGCAGGGTTACCCTTCCGGCTTGGCCTGGGCAGGGTTATGGACGCCATTGGTTATTCTTCAGGGCTCTTAGCCCCACTTGCATCTTGTCCGTAGTCGGACGCTCTATCATTTCAAGGTGATTTGGATCTTTGTATATTATATCTGTAGTCTTGACTCTTGGAGTCATGTTCTATATATATCTGTTCTGTGGGTCCCATCGAGGACTGTTGTGTAATGTTATTACTTCGTTTTCCACCCGCACGAAAGTGCCTGGTGGGCACCTTTGAATCGTTTCTATGCGGGTTTGGCGGGAATCGCTGAAACTTACATAGGGTCGATTCTGAGGGTGTTACAGAGTGGTATTAGAGCCCAACAGTTGCGATACCCCACAAGTCCAGCCTGTAGGATAACCTAGCTAACGGCCGAAGTAGAGTGTCAAAACTATTTTTGCAAAATCGGTTGGATAGTTCTGATTAGGTCTGATTTTACTCCTTACCCCTCTGCTGCTCTCCTCTAACCTCTGCGTGTTTTGAATCCGCCTCTTCTCTCTCTTCGAGTCCAGGATTTCTCGTGGTTGGGTTCCGTCGTACCTTCAGGGTTTCGCTTCCTCCTTTGATAACGGTGTTCTACCAAACGGTGTTCATGTTGTCTGAGGAATCCGTCTACTGTGGTACCATTCTTTGTTCCTTGTTTGTGTCTTCCGGTGTTTTCCGACGCGACGACATCATCTACGCCAGATCCGATGCAGAGTCTGCATCACTCCTTTGTTTCTGAACCTCGTTTGTCGAGATCTTCAGTCTAATTCCGAGAGTTGGTTGCATAATCCGCCTATTCGTGTGCAGAGTAATGGTTTGGGTGCGCGATGGACTGATCACCATCCGACTACTCTTATCATTCGCTCTTGTACATCGAATCAGTGGATCCAGCAATTTTACTCCGTCCACGGAAGCTAGAGGTGGCTTTATTTGTGGATACCTCTACCTTCGACCTTTTGTTTCCGGAGTGTTTCCCTCGACGATCACGGACAACGACCTCTTGTTAGTGGTGTCGCGAAGATCTACACGAAGCGAGAAGATGCAGATCGCCGACCTTCCTTCCGGTACCATGAGGCGGATCTCGAGGGCGAGATCCATTGTTAGTGGTGTCGAATTGTGGCATCCCGCAAAAACCACTACCAGAAAATCGCGTTGTTTCTGTGCATTGCATCATCATGACCGCATGCTCATGTCATCATGCCACATTGCATTTGGGCATCGTCATGTCATCTTGCATTTGTTTGCATAAAACTATTTGCGGAAAAACCTATTTTGTTTTCTAAAACGCCCCGCCTTTGTTTAAACACAAAACCCGGGTCTCCGGATTATTTTCGTTTTGTCTGCCAACGGTTTGTAAAAGCCCGGTTTTAATTGAATAAAATATTTAATTAATTTTTCCGGGGCAGCCGAACCGGGCCGATCCGACCCAGTTGGCCACCCCCAGTACAAACCAGCCTGTCTAATTCCTTTCCTACCTACCCTAATCCTACCCACCAATCCCCTCCCTCCACCTCACCGTTCCCTCCACCTCCCCCTCGGCTCGGCCACATCACCAATCCCTGCTCCACCCCCTCTTCCTTTGGGCCCACCTCCCCACCTGGCCAGCACACACACACACAAGCACACGCCCAACCGCCTCTCTACCCTGGCCGCTCCCTGCCAGCCCGGACCCACCCCTGGACTCCACCGCCCACCAACCCACTCCCACTCCGACGCGCTTCCTCCCCCCGCACGGGATCCTCTCTCTCCCCACCTTCCTCGCCTCTCTCTGCCTCGCTCCCTCCCCATCCCGCGCTTCCTTCCCCGCCGCCGGCGCCTTCCTCCGCTCGGCCGCACCGCCCCTCCTCGCCTCTCTGCACCACCACGCCCGCCGGCGACCACCTTCCCCCACCCGACGCGCTCGCTCCGCCCCTTCCTCCTCCCCACAGCGGCCCGCCTCGACCCCCTCCGTCCTCCACCGCGCCAGCGCCGCCTCGCCTCGCCGAGCTCCTCCCCTTCCGCCTCCTCGCCGGGCCCGCACCTCCTCCGGCCCTCCCTCCTTCTCCGTCGCCCCGGCCGCCATCACCCTCGCCTTCCTCTGCTCTGCTCGCGCGAGCCAACCGCTCGCCTGCCTCCCCTCCATCCTCCGGCAGCATCCCTCCAACCTCGCCGCCGGCGCGCCCCGTCGGCCTCCTCGCCGCCCCTCTCGCCGGTCGCCCTCCTCCCAAGATCGTGGGGCCGCCGCTGGTTGCGCTCGAGCTCGCCCGTGCCTCGTGTTCCTCTGCAGTGAAGATGGCCCAGCTTTTGGGTCTTGATGATCCCCTGTGCGCATGTGTAAAGAGGGTGCATGTGCCCGTGTATGTCTCTGTTTTGTCCAGTCTCTGTGTGCTAGCATCACGAGGTCGTTCCAAGTTCTCCGAGGATCCAACTACCAGATCGGTGCCAGTCCAAGCCATCATCAAGGAACGAAACAAGTACCACAACGCCAACGACAGGGAACCGAACAAGATCTTCTACACGAAACGCCAAGGTCTCCGTCCCGAACCCGAAGATGTCGAGTTCTCCCTCACGGAAAACTGAAGACCCCGGTGTCGAGCCCCAAGTTCGCCTCCGATGATCAAGATGGTACCCCAAGATCTCCATCGTATGTGTCGAGTCCAACACCAAAGCGATGACAAGATCTACCGGTGACCGAGAAACCGGACGCCAAGATCGCCACCGGAACGACAAGCACTTCACCGCGGAACGCCAAGTCCTTCTTCGCGGAACGCCAAGATCTACTCTGTTATGCGAGAACGCTCCCGCCGAGACCGATTCCGTCGAACCCTGAACCCTGAGACCTAACCCCCGAACCCCGGAACCCCAAGTTCACCGATCCCTAATGTGTGTCCCTTTCTCCCGAGCCCTATTTTATTAATGCCATCAATATAAATTGTTGCATAGTAAATTGTCATGCTCGCATGCATATTGTCATGTGGTTTGGGGGCCTTATGCCGATTCATCTTATAATTAAATATGGGGTCCATATGCGGGCAAATCTAGTCTTATATTGGCCTCATTTAAATTTGTGCATCGAACCGTTGTCATATCTTGCCTTGTTAAAACAACATTTAAAATGCGGGGTATCTAAATAACTTGAACCGTTTAATTAAATGTCGGGACCCCAGTTCTGCTTAATATGGCCTAATTGCATCGCATCTTTGTCATGTCATGCATCATACATGCATCATGCCCGATCTTTTGCCGTAGTATTAAATAGTGCATCTGGTGTTTATTCTAGTGTTTTGCTTCTTCATAGACTAGGCCGATGAGTTGATGCGAGTGTCGACCCGATCGTCCGTTGAACCTTCGGCAATGTTTTCAGGCGAGCATCTCCCCCTTTCTACCTATATTACTTTTCTAGTATTTATTCCCTCCTGTTGATCTATTGCTATCTTTGTTGCGATGCTCTAGTTTTCGTACCCGTGATATCCCTTGCAGCCTTATATTGCCTTGGACACCTCCTATTACCTGTTGTTTGGTAGATAGTTGGACCTGCGCGTCGTAGTCGCTTGCTCAAGTGCTGTTGCGTGTCGTCAAGTACCACAGTTGTTGGAGTATTGCCGTGTGTTTATTGTTGGAGATGATCATAACTTTAATTATTGTTTAACAACTAAAATTGAAGTAAGTAAGCAGAGGCACATGTGGGCAATAGATGTTATTTGGTTGTTAACCGTCCACTTGTGTCCCGTAGGACCCCGACTACTTGATACCTGTTCCTTAAATATTCGCGCTATCCACATCCGGGAGGATTATGGGACCCCCCTGAGCCAGAGCTTGATTCATTCTTATTTCTTGGGGCCACAAACTAGTTTGAGGTTTTATTTACTATCCTGTACTTATGCCATGTTTTACTGCTTTATTTAAATTGTGCGATGGATAGCACCTGTACTGTTTAGGATCGGGACACGTTTTCGCGGTGTCGACAAGCCCAGTTTTGGGTTCCCAGTCGTTCACAGCCGTCCACCCAAACCTTGAGTCCGTCTCGGAGTCAGCTAGCTTCGTTGCGGGTGTACTCAACGGGGTGGCCCCCGGAAATATTTCTAAATCTGGTGATTGCTTTGTCGTGAAGGCCTCGTTGGGTTTTGATTTGGTTTTTCCGAGGTTGATCGAGTGTGTGTTGCTATTTGTGCACCCCTGCAGGGTAAAACTTTCTGAAAGCCATGTCCGCGGTTATGGACGACTTGGAGCACAGTATCTCGATCATAGACAACTATAACTAAAGTAGTGTTATAAATTTGACTTTATAATGACTAGTAATCAGCTTCACTATAACGGAATGGCTAAATAAAACTACCAACAATTGCTTGTTTGGGTTGTCGCTTGCAACCATTGTACCTGACTAGTAAGTGTTGCAACTACAACAGAATGGCTAAATAAAAGTACCAACAACTGCCGGGTTTGGGATATCTCATGCTAATTGTATATGACTAGTAAGTGTCGCAACTACAACGGAATGGTTAACTAAAACGGCCCACTGCTTATTTTATCAGGATGATTATCTATACTTGACTAGTAATTGCTGCAACGATAACTGAATAAATAAAACTGCCAACTGTGTGAGTTCCTCGGTTGACTTCCTCGTTTGTACTCGAGGGGGAAATACCAGGATGGGTATGCTTGGTGATAATATTAGGTTGGTTCCGAATAGGTCTTTCTTATCCCTCTCTGATCGCCGCTAGTTGTATCGAGTCTCTATAGGTTGTTTAGTGCATGCCGCGCTGCCGCTCTAGTCCACCATACCTATGTAGGCGAGGACCGCCGAATTCTAGCCTCGCCGTGTACTGGCCTCAGTACTGATGCTCCTCTTTTTCCTTTGCCCTTTGCCGGCACCCCTTTTGTTTAAGCAGGTTTTGAGATCGACGTCGTTAGCAGGGTTACCCTTCCGGCTTGGCCTGGGCAGGGTTATGGATGCCATTGGTTATTTTTCAGGGCTCTTAGCCCCTCTTGCATCTTGTCCGTAGTCGGACGCTCTATCATTTTTAAGGTGATTTGGATCTTTGTATATTATATCTGTAGTCTTGACTCTTGGAGTCGTGTTGTATATATATCTGTTCTATGGGTCCCATCGAGGACTGTTGTGTAATGTTATTACTTCGTTTTCCACCCGCATGAAAGTGCCTGGTGGTCACCTTTGAATCGTTTCTATGCGGGTTTGGCGGGAATCGCTGAAACTTGCATAGGGTCGATTCTGAGGGTGTTACAAAATGGGCTCCAAAGCTAGGGTAAACCACCCCATTTCTAAGCAAGGTTTTTAAGACCATTTCTAAAACCAAGTTTGATATTTTTCCTCACAACTATGTCACATAACATGACACCATGCGAAAGTTTTGTATTTTTTTTAATTATTTATGCATATTTGAATGTCTGGTTAAACTTTTTGAAGGGTTTTCATAAATATTCTTAGCTAGGGGCTTAGACTCACAAAACTAGCATTGGATCTCTAAAGAAATAGCATGTTGTGAACCTAAAAATAATTTTTTAAAAAAATCATCAGCATGAAATCATGTACCTGTAGTTCATATCTTACCCACTTCCAGCCGATTCGGCAGGATTTGTCTTTTCACCAGGGATGGACTAAAAGGTTTGAGATACTCAAGTTGGGACATTGTACATGCTAGGTGGTCTAGTATTTTTGAAAAATAGGATGTTACCATTTTGAAACTTCAATTTGGTGGTTGCTTCACAAATTCCCCCTCTTTCGGCACTCAGAAAATAGAAAATAGATTTTCTGTGCGTCAAAAAGGAAAACTTTGTACTATAACATTGTTAGTCATCCCATTATACACATTCATGCCAAATATGGGCACATTATCACAAACTATGCCTTGTTTCTAGCCATATCATTGGTCATTTGACCCGAAAGCCAGAAAACCTCGGAGGAGACATGTCATTTTGTGAAGTTTTTTTTTAAATCTGATCAATATACCAAGTTTTATATTTTTCCTCACAACTATGTCACATAACATGACACCATGCGAAGATTTTGTATTTTTTTTGAATTAGTTATGCACATTTGAATGTCTGGTCAAACTTTTTGAAGGGTTTTCATAAATATTCTTAGCTAGGGGCCGAGGCTCACAAAACTAGCATTGGATCTCTGATGAAATAGCATGTTGTGAACCTAAAAATGATTTTTACAAAAAATCATCAGCATGAAATCATGTACATGTAGTTCATATCTTACCCACTTCCAACCGATTCGGCAGTATTTGTCTTTTTCACCAGGGATGGAATAAAAGGTTTGAGATACTCAAGTTGGGACATTGTATATTCTAGGTGGTCTAGTATTTTTGAAAAATAGGATTTTACCATTTTTAAACTTCAATTTGGTGGTTGTTTCACAAATCCCCCCTCTTTTGGCATTCAGAAAATAGAAAATGGATTTTCTGTGCGTCGAAAAGGAAAACTTTGTACTACAACATTGTTAGTCATCCCATATTCATGCCCAATATGGGCACATTATCACAAACTATGCCTTAATTCTAGCCATATCATTGGTCATTTGACCTGAAAGCCAGAAAATCTCGGAGGAGGTAGGTCATTTTGTGAAGGTTTTTTTTGAAATATGATCAGTATACCAAGTTTGATATTTTTTCTCACAACAATGTCACATAACATGACACCATACGAAGGTTTTGTATTTTTTTTATTTCTTTGAATTAGTTATGCACATTTGAATGTCTTGTCAAACTTGTGAAAACCTCGTTGACTACATCCTAAACCCAGCTAACCCTAAGGCTGAATGAGGAACGTAGATCTAACCCTAGCGCGACACTGTGGTCGTCTGATCGCGTCTTCTAGAAGGATTCCGCGGGTGGCTCTGGGCGATCTGTGAGAGGGCTTGTTCTGCAACCTGATTGGTTGGCGTCTCTTAGAAGGATTTTGCGGGTAGCTCTTGGCGATTCGTGGGATGGATGATTCTGAAATATGATTGGCTCGCATCGTTTTTCCATGAACATATAAGGTACAGTGTGGCACAATTCATTGACCGTTGGACCGAGCGTGGCATGCGAGGGCGCTGGGCGGGGCGGGACGGGCTGCACCATGCATCCATGCATGCCATGCAGCTGCCTCTCGCGTCGCAGTCTAGCTATTTTGCGTGCAGCCAAACGACGCAGCAGCAGCGCAACGTATTTACTCCTTCTGTTGCATTAAATAAGTGTACGTCTAACAACTTTCTTCAGTCAAACTTACTTTCCCCCGGTTCATGCGCCATAGAAAACATGCAATTCCAGAAAATTACTCCCTAATTTATGCATTAATTGTCTCCATTCTACTCCATCTGTCCCAAATTACTCTACATTTTGGGTTCACTAAAAATTAATACTTATAAACTTTGACTACATATATAATAAAAATATTAAAATCTAAAATATGTAATAAATATAATTAGATTCACCATAACACATACTTTTATATTATATAAAATTGATATTATAAATGCTAGTATTTTGTTTTTAAACTTAGTTTCATGCTCCATCTATTCCGGATTATAGGGCAAATTACCGGATTGTATAGATTCCAAAAAATTAGGCTTATATATGCATTGATTGCTCCAATTGACATCCCTCTGATTACTTTTACCGATTTTTGTTCTCACTCGTTGAGTTTCTATGTGTGAGTTTGTTGCATGCGGTGTGTAAAAACGAACGAGTTTGCTACATGTCGTGTGACAACTACCTTGGTCCTAGATTCCTGCATTTATTACCGAGTAAATCAAGGCCAAATTCTATTTTCTCTTTTATTTTTCATCGCCAATGAACAACTATCTTGGACGTTTTCTCTCACTTTATCATTAATGCATGCATGCATGAAGGGGGGCGACGGTGCAGGGCAGGGTCACGTCGTATCCTAGCAATTTTTTTGCACTGACCGCATTGATCACGCACGCGGCTACGCCCCTGCCTACACGCAGGATTCCCATGTCGCCCTTCACGCCAAGCCCTCAATAAATAGTGGCAAAACACCTTTGCCTCCTCATCTTCAACCTCGAGTCCCTTTGCCTCCTTTGCCTCCTTGCAGCCCCAAAAAAACACCTCTCCGGCGACCATGGCGACCTCCCCCTTCCGCTTGCCTTCGGAATCCGAGGTCAGCGACGAGGACAACCACCCAGGCCATAGGCAGGTCTGGAAGAAGGAGGCGCCCATGCGCCCGAGGCGTGGCAACAAGGAAGGGGCGACGCAAATCCCCGGCCTACCCCTGGGCCCAAGGCCACTTCGTCCACAACCCCCTCCCCAGCCGCGGCGGCAACCTCCGTGACTCTGGCCCCTCTGAAGAGGCCCTCAAGGCGGCAGAGGAGGAGGAGGAGGCGAAGGAGATGGCTGCTGCCGCAAAGTGAGAGGAGAAGGAGGCCGCGCGTGCCTGGAAGAAAAGGTGGCAACGGGAGGAGGAGGACCGACGGGAGGTAGCTCGCTGGGCCTTCGAGGAGGAGCAGAGACAGCGGGATACAAGGGAAAGGGCGGCGGCTTGAAAGGCGGCGGCGGCGGCTTGGAGGGCGGCGGCACCGCCCCCACCGCCGATGGAGTAGGGCAGCCTCCCGGCGGCGAGGTTGGTCGGCAGCCCTAAATCCACGTAGTAGCTAGGGTTAGGGTTTAGCCCAGGATTTAGGCGCCGGGCCCTTAGGATTAGTTTCCCTTAGGGTTTATGTAATGTGGGGCCCTCTATGTAATGTGGGGCCCCTCTCTATATTGTACCCCTTATATTATCTATGTGATCGACTTGTGTTTTATTGTATTGTCATTTGTTAAAACACCCAAAACAACAAGTGCATAAAACAAAAGACATAAAAAAATTCTCATATAATACTCGTGCAATATTTATAAAATGAGTGAAATTAGAAAAGCTCAAAAGGAATAATAAGTTAACGTTATGATTGTTGATTATTTTCAAACAACACATGCAACACATGGTTCATTTTCAAACAACACATTTACATATTTACATAAGTTAAAGGGACGCCCAATTTAAAGTGCTCGGCTTGTTAGTTAAATGGATGCCTTTTGCCTTCATTTATATATTTACTTTCACAAAAAATAAAAGATTACGACCTGAGCACGAGTATCTGCAGATCTACACGTCCCTAGTTAGATTGTAACGTGAGTACTATTTTTTTTGCCCAATCTACAAGTAGTTACTATTGGGCCTCAATACGACCATTTTGGTCTGACTAAGTTCTATTTGGTCCTGGCCTTTTTCAATCACTCCTCGTCAATTTTTTTTTAACTTTTCAACCCCTCCCCCTTCCCTGCACACTGACGAAACTGAAGGAACGCTGACGAAACTAACGAAACTGAAGGAACACTGATTTCAAAAACAGAGCAACTCAAAATTTCCCGAATTTGTGTTGCATTTTATTCAAGCCAAAGACATAGACCATTACATCCATCTCCGCAGGTTCTACGATAACAAAGCATCACTTGAACACTGATTACGCTGTCTAATGACTAATGATCAGGAGATAAACAAATCCGAGAGAAATTACGCAAAAATAAAATAAAACAGCATCATATTGTCCTGCTTCTTCAATTCGATGATTTGCCTTAGCTGTTTGTTCATCTTCTTTAGATCGGCCTTCACTTCCACATCCACCTTAGTACCATCGGAAATGGGGTTGCCAGATCGCAATTGCTCCACCACAGACGGGTTTTCGAGCTCCCGGGATGCTACCTCCACCCCAATTCGCTCGATGTACTCATCAAGCCACTCAAAATGCCCACATTTTGGCAGTTCTTGAAACCACAGAGATGAATCCTAAATCCCAAATTCAATGAAATGCATGAAATTTCGAAATAAAGCGATAAATTGGCGCTCAGAACACTCAGATCTCACCTTCCTTGGCTCGGGCTTGCTCTCACACTTCACAAATTCCTGACCAATGTTGCCGTTCTTATCGGTGGATGTGACAAGCCGCTTCAGGACCGCGGTACGGGTGCAATCGGGGCACCTCGTCATCGGCACCGCACCATACCGAGGCCACGAGCGGAGGAAGGCTGAAGCAGAGCTCGACATCCCTCGCCGGCGTTGCCACACTTACTCGCCGAAGAAGAAAACGGAAGGGTATGAGATGCTGGAACGATGGCGGGAGTGCTCGGGTGCAGGAATGGATCGGGCCAACGGCTCTATTCTACCACAACATGGGTCCCACGATATGAGGTGGACATCAGGTGGGTTTCGCCGTGACGTGGAGAGGTTGTGGGTCCTGCTCTGCTCAGCTAATTCGAATTTGTTGACGGTCTTGTGAGGTTAAGTGAAAGTGTCGCACGAGAGATATTTGCCGCTTCAGAAGCGTCGCATGCGATCTATTCTTTGCAACGATGTCGTGTTCCTTCCAATTCCACGTAAAGACCTCGCATGGGAGCTATAAGCCCGTTACAAGGAGAGACTTGTTAATTGTGATGAACGAAAGAGTTGTCCATCGTATGTTTCCAATCCATGGTTGTATGCATCAATCGAGATAGAGCCTAGGGTTTTTTAATGTGTCTCCATTTCTTGTGAGTAAGTTTCGTGGCGGGAGGCGGACCGATGGTGACCGCCGCAGTGGGAGTCGAAGACGTCGCCATGATCATGTAGAATCAATCTAGGGTTGTAGGCGACAAGGTCCTAGTGGGTTGTAAGCGACATTTTATGGACGGGGGAGAGGAAGAGGTCTACCCTGTGGTTGTATCGATCTAATGATCGTAGAATCCTGGACTTGGCGGTGGCGGTGCAAAGTTCATCGGCGATGGCTACATGAATGGAAAGGGTGGACCTGATACCATGTTAAATTTGTGGGTGGAACGATACCTCTTTCGAGCGTACCGGTTGAGTGTTATATAGAAAGGAAAAAACCTCTTGCGTGGCTTGTACAGAGATTGATACGTATACGATTGGAGTACTAAACCATATCTATGCAATGGACACCAAACTCAGGCCTTTGGGCTCGGCCCGCTGTTGCTACTAGACTGAGCCGAGCCAGCGTTAGTGGACCACAAAGAGCTTGGGCCGAGCCTAGCTCTGCTCGGTCCAGCTCGTTTGGCCCGCGATTAGTTTTTTTTAATTAACAGATGGATGAATTGGGCTCTATTTGTTTTTTAGGCCGGGCCATTACTTTCACCGATAGAGAGAGAGGTTACGTACGAGGATAGTTTGTCTCGTTGTCTGTCTTCCCTGACCCCGAGCTACGGCAAGCTGCCGCTCATCGATGTCGTCGGCCTGTAGCTCCGTCACCATCCCCTCTCCGCCACCCCTTCTCTAATTACCCTGTTCCGATGCCCCCTCTCCGCCTCCCTACCTCTTCACGCCCGCGCCGCCTCGAACCCCCCCGCCTAGCAGGCACCACCACCACGCCCTGCACCACCGATGCTGCCTCTAGACGCGGTCATGGATGACGTACCCACCCGTTAGTGACTCCTCGCCGATGGGCTCGCGAGCTGCACCGAGCTTTTAGGAAACTCGGGCCGAGCTCCATGGTGAGGCTCGCCGGCAAGCTGGCTTGGGCTCGCCGGAAAAAGCTCGAGCTTTTTGCAGCTCGCCGGCAAGCTGGCTCGGTCTGGCTCGTGTCCAGGTATGACCATATCATATACATATCATATTACATATCTAATAATGATCTCGTCAAAATCAACCGCATAGATCCACAGTAAACTATATCTTAAAACCTCCCATATTTTTCCGTGTAACTCCTTCGAGGTTCACCATAGGTTCCAGTGAGTGTTTAACATGTTTCTAAAATTGAGTTTCTTTATTAGTGCAACAAGCTTAGATAATATTGTTCACTTTGACAAATTTTTTTTGTAGAAGTTCTTCATGCAATTATCAAGATGAAGAGGTGCAGTGGAGTGGGACGTGGTGCCAACTATACCACAAGAAGCATTGAACCGGTATGATACATCCGCCGCGAGGGAGAGGCGATCGGGTGGAGAAAAAACCCATCTAGGGTTCTGCACCCCTTGTCGGCAATGTTGCCGGTCCGCTCCGCCTCCGGTGGTCCTAGGGCCTTTGAGGTGTGATGGACCATGGCCTCTTGCTGGGGGCAGGTTTTTCGTTCTTTTGTTTAGCCCGTTTTCTAATGTATTTTGGGGGATGTTGAGACGACTGCTATGTCCTGCAGTCAGAATAATGTTCTCCCCACTCTATTCTCGATCTGGCTGTGCATCTACCTCCGACGAAGGGCACCATCCATCCCATTGCATTCCTCTCGTAGAGTACTGTACCGTCTCAGACCAGATACATCTATGGAAAGAAAGGATTTCATAGAAAATCTGCAACTCTTTCCTTTCAATGGACATACTTGCCTGGAACTGATTCTACCTTGAGAGCGCTTCCCTCTTTTCTGATTCCTTCCCTTTGACCACCGAAAGGAAGAAGCCTTGCGCTACTCGGAAAGTACTGACTAGAGGGGCGTGTGGATCCACAGTTCACCGGGGCTTCGGTCGCCGGCTTCCCTGTCATTAGTTCACCAACTTCCTTGACCTTCCGGCACTGGGCAGGCGTCAGCCCCCATACATGCCTATTCATGGGGATTCCGTAAATATCCCATTCCAAAAATCGAAACAATCGGGACTTTTCGGAGATTGGATGCAGTTACTAATTCATGATCTGGCATCCGTGCGACTCCACAGAAGAGTACGCGCGCTAGAAAAGGCTGCCAGCTTAAAAACGCTAGCTAGTTTTGCAGCCTTATTTAGTTTGGTCCGGCTTGGGTCAGGATACAAAGTTACCCGGGATGGGCTTGCCCTCTGGATCACGCTGGGTCCTTGCTTGTTCCAACGTCATGCTAGGAATGTATCACGTGTCCATGGCATGGAGTCGTTTGTCCGACGGATCTCCTAAGATTCTATCCGTTTTCATCTTCATTGGTTTGCTTTCAAGTCAATCTCTTCCGATCTAAGGTTATTATCATTGGCGATGATTGCTGCTCTAGTGCACTGGTCATTTGTGGCCTTAACATGACGACTTTCCGTCTGTCTACTACGACAAGCTTTGTCTGGCTCCGATGATGGAGGGGCGAGGACGGCGGCGTTCCTTCGGCTCGTGCTAGTGTTTGTGGTCGTCGCTAGGTGGTATTTTGACCTATTTCTATTTTTTGTTACTTTTGAACCTTTTATACTACCATTGATAATTATTATTAGATCGGTGAAATTTTGAAAAAAAAAGACCGTGGAGTAGTGGAACATCGAGAGATAGAATTTTATTTTTATTTATTTTTGGTTCCGCAATCGAGGGATTCCAGTGAAATAGAGAAACAGGCAGCTGTCTTTACGTGGACAGCTTGGTGGAAAAACCTATAGCAACTCAAGCGAATATCGTGCACACGTGAGCGGTGAGCAGAGCACCGAGCAGGTCGAAACGTTTCTATCCAAATCCAACCCCGTGGAACTATAGCGTTGCCTTTCGCCGAACCACCCGATCGAAGTTGGCGAGCGAGAGCGCGAAGCATCTTTGCACTGCACCCTGCTGCCTGCCCCTGGCGCAGCGGTCAAACCGGCAGGCGTCTCCCCGTTATATAATGCCACACCCCCACACAAGCACATCAACCAACTTACTCTCGATCAATCTCAGGAGGTCGTACTGTCTTAGCTTAATCGATCGATTCGCTCTCGTACGTGTGAGTGTGACCAAAGCTTGGGAGGTCATGGCAATGGAGTTCGAGATGGTGGCGAGCCAGCACGGGGCGCTGCTCAAGGTCGGGATATTCGTGCTGGTACAAGCGCTGGTGTACCTCATCCTCGCCCAGTCCTCCTCCGTCTTCTCCAGCACCAAGACCCTCGGCAAGTTCCGCCCGTCGAGGTCCCTCAGCGCCCGCCGCATGGTCGCGCTGCTCTCCGACATGCCGCTCGCCGGTGAGCCCTCGCCCCGCTCCGTCTCCGGGGAGCCGTCGCCGCTAGGGACCGTGGCGACCCATCAGAAGAAGGATTAAGTAACAAAGCGCGATTTGCGACACGGGCACGGACCGAGAAGGGAGATAGGAAACCGGCGAGCGAGCATATGTATATACGTCGCTCGTTTCGAGCTACCTAATGGTTGGTGCCTCGGAATTTGTTATAGATGCTCACCATTCTTTGTTTGATTGATTTTTCTTTTCCGATTGTATGTGTAAATTGAATGTCCTTTTTTAAGTTGTATTGACCATGTAAGATTTTTTTTGCGAATAGGACTATAACATTAAAAAAAAATCGGACAGTACAAAGTATATGGAGCTCCCGGATTAATCTTCCGAGAATTCCTATTATGCATACACCACGATCCCATGATCAGTCAGTCGTGGGAAATAACCGACAAGTATCAAAGTAAATATCCAACTAAAACAAATACAAGTCATACATTAGAGCCGTTATGGCTACCAACCATCATCAGCGGAACTTGAGTACAGCGTAGAGCCCGAGCTGTGTCTTAACCTACAGACAGCTGACTGGGAGAACGTCCTACCTCGCATAATAGACAATGTCGCCATCTTCTTGATATCTGACTTAGTTAATAGATAGGGACAATGCCAGTGAGTATAATGAATATACTCGAAAACCACCTTAGAAAAATAAAAATAAATAAATATGCAATATGGCCGTGGTGGCAGGAGGGCTCCAAAAGAGGTTCTCTTATAAGACAGTTTCTCTTATAGATATGACATCTACAAACTTTTGTAAAACATTTTGAAAGTATGTTTGAAAAGTTTTGGAAAATCATTAGGAATGGGTCACCCTATTTGATAACCTCGGTCCTCAACTGAACGGGTTTCTCGTCTTCTGTGATCCTTCAAGATCACCTCCCTTCGCTGGTGTCCTTCAGACCACCACCAGGTTTTCAAAAAACCCTTTTCTTTTCGGAAGTACTTTTTAAAAATAAAACCATCACAACTCTATAGCAACCTTCCTAACCGCCCATGATCGTGAACACAACTATTTGAATAGATTTACACTATATAGAGGTTGTATACTTTACCCACACTATCCGGGTACCCTGTCCTGATCTACACCGTTCGTGGGTCAAGCACCCGGTCGAAACCGTCAGGATGCCCACTCTAGCATAGGCCCTACCCTATGAGTTGTTCCTCTAAACACCGGGACATCGGGTACCTAGCGGACCAACCGGAGCGCCATTAACTACTTTAGGAATGATGCACTTTCAATGAGAGGCTCATAGTATCGCCCGACCGCTCGCATGGGTAGATCTACTTCCCCCAGGATATTGTAGCCACAGATGCCCCTTTTTGTAGGGGAAGTACGGCATTTGAGGTAGATGATCCCTTATAGTAGTCGCGAGAAAACCCACACCAGAGTAGACAAACGTGGAGTCAAGCCCCGTTCTATTTTAGGATAATGTGGTTGCATGGGTTAATTGTTTCTAGCAAACTGTAAAGAAACGAGTGCGTTTTCGTAAACATTTTCCTCCTTCTCTGCTTCAGCATCCTTTTGAAAACAAAACATTTATTTTCTCAAACTTTCATTGGTAGGTCAAACCTCACCCAGGTTTTATCATAAAATATTTTGTAGAACTTTTCCCGGGATCTTCCCATCCTATGTTTTTACTTTGACTAAAACGGGGTCTCAAAAGGGAGGGTGGTATTATACACCACATACAATACTATGGTCAATTAGGTGTCATAAAAGGGGTTGTACCTAGTGGTATGATACGTCCATTTTGCATGACCATCCTATATCATAATTTACCGCTATTCATTGATATATTTCATATTAAGAGGTGATACTTATGTTGTTTCATCTATTTTTGCATGTTGGATGACTTTTTGGAGATGAACTGCCGGAATCAGGATTCTGATGGAAAAAAGTGGTGTTTAGATGCAATTTTCGTGAAGATCAGAAAATACCAAAAAATACACGGAAAATCCTATTTTTCAAGAAGACGAAGGAAGCCAGAAGGGAAGGCTGAGATGGGCCACAGAGGGCCCACACCCACTGCGTGGGCCACCCTGGGCCGCGCCACCAGGGGGTGTGGCCATCCTGGCCCACCTCCTGCTTCGCCCTTTCGCATAAATCTTCTCCTCAAAACCCTAATACAAGGGACCATAGAAAGATTCAGTCGCCTCTGCGGGGCGGAAACTACAGAGAGAGAAAGAGCTCTCGGGCAGACATATTTCTGCCGGGGAAATTCCTTCCCGGAGAGGGGAGATCATCGCCATCAACACTATCATCAAGCTAGACTTCATCGGGATCATCATCATCCTCACCACCATATCTACCAGCACCATCATCACCACTCCATCCCGCTGTAACAATTGTGTTGAATCTTGCATAGTTCTTAGGGGAAACTTTCCCGGTGTTAATTACTTTTGTAGTTGATGCTTGTGAGTGGAACCATTGAATTATTGTTTATGTTCAGATTATTATTTATCATTATATAATCTCTGATCTTGATCCATATGATGTCTCGTGAGTAGTTCTTTTAGTTCTTGAGGACACGAGAGAAGTCATGTTGTTAGTAGTGGAATTGTGTTGAGGTATATTCAATGGTTTGATATTTAAGTTGTGGTTCTATTCTTCTAGTGGTGTCATATGAACGTCGACTACATGATACTTCACCATGCATTTATGGGCCTAGGGGAATGGATTGTGTATTTGACTACTAATTGTGGGGTTGCTGGAGTGACAGAAACCTGAACCCCCGTTAGGAAACCTTTGCACAAGGGAGTGTAGGATCTCAGAGTTTAATGTTGTGGTTAGGTTTTTATCTTAATTAATTTATTGTAGTTGCGGATGCTTGCAAGGGGTATAATCACAAGTATGTATTAGTCCAAGTAAGGTCGTAAATTAGCATAGGTTCACCCACACAACACCTATCCAACCAAAGAAGATTAATCAACTATATGAAGCGAAAGCACTTGACAGTATTCCCATGTGTCCTCGAGAACGTTTGGTCCTCATAAGTAATACAACCGGCTTGTCCTTTGCTAAGAAAGGATTGGGCCACTTGCTGCAATTATTTGTTGTCTTTATTTACTTGCACTTTATTTCTTTGCTTTATCAAAAACCCCTAAAATCTGTTTGCTAAGTATTTACAGAGAATTCCTGATCCAAACCACTAGTCAAAACCTTATGCTCCTCATTGGGATCGACACTCCTATTTATCGAAAGTACTACGATACACCCCCTATACTTGTGGGTCATCAAGACTATTTTCTGGTGCCGTTGCTTGGGAGTGAAGCGCTATTGAAGAGTGGAACTGGTAAAGGAAACTTCTACTATGAGTATTGCTTTTTATTTCTGTTTGTTACTGGGTTTCCTATTTGGGAAAGCTACTTCCACCGCTAGGGTAGTAGATGAACCACCACCTACTGAGATAGATCCTTTTAAGATACCTACAAGAATTTTTGATCGTGTTATGGATAATTATTATTTTGGGGATGAAACTGTCCATCCCGGTGATCACTTGATTTTTATCCATGAATTATACGGGTTGTTTAAGTGCGCAGGTATCACAATGGAACAAGTTAATAAGAAGTTACTCTCTATATCATTGAAAGGAAGAGCTAAAGAATGGTATAAGCTGCTGAAAAATGGACAAGCTATGGAATGGGAGGAAATTGTACCTCTCTTTTATTCTAAATTCTATCCTCCCAGTGAGATTCGTAAGGATAGGAATCAAATATATAACTTTTGGCATCTTGATGGAGAGAGTACAACCCAAGCTTGGGGGAGATTGAAGTTACTAATGCTCAAATGTCCTATTCATGAACTCCCTAATAATATTATTATCAATAACTTTTATGCAAGGCTTTCTCTTCATGATAAAGATTTATTAGATGCTTCTTGTGCTGGATCATTCACACGTATGAAGGAAGAAGCTAAATGGGATCTTCTAGACCGTATTCAAGAGAATACTAAAGCATGGGAGAATGACAAAGGAATAAAGTCAGGTATAAATTATGATTATGAATGCATTAAATCTTTTATGGAAACTGATGACTTTCATGATATTAGTGCTGAGTATCGTCTTGATTATCAAGTTTTTGTAAAAAAAATTAAAGCCTTTGCCTCTTATATTGAAATTCCCAAAAAGGAGTGGAACAAGTACCATGCACCTTATAAAGATGTTGTTAATCATGTTCCTGCTAGAAACACTGAAGTTTGTACTATTGATCATATTCTGCCTGAACCTTATATTGAGAAAATAACTTTTCCTGCTAAGGTAAAGGAACATTCTATTATAGATAATGTGGTTAGCAAAAGTACAAAGAAAACTGTTGAACCTGATGAACAAATAAATATTGAACCTGTAGTTGCCATTGTGAAAGACCTTGTCACTAAAACTATAGAAGATGGGCACATTATCTTTTGTGAAGATGCTTCTAATATTGTCTCACATCCTAGTAAAACTAGGAAAGCTAGTGTCCCTGTGCTTTTTGTTAGAATTGGTGATCATTGCTATTATGGTTTATGCGATATTGGTGCGAGTTCTAGTGTTATTCCTTATGAGCTTTACAAAGAAATTATGCATGAAATTGGTCCTTATGAACTTGATGACATTGATGTGGTTATTCACCTTGCTAATAGAGAGACAATCTGTCCAATTGGTATTGTAAGAGATGTGGAAGTCCTTTGTGGTAAGATTAAATATCCTGCTGATTTTCTAGTGCTTGGTAAGGAAGCTGGTAAAACTTGTCCTATCATTTTTGGTAAACCCTTCTTGAACACGTGTGGAGCTATTATAGATTGTAAAAAGGAGAAAGTTTTAACTAAGTTTTATGGAGAATCTTATGAGTTTAACTTTTCCAAATTTGCTAAAACTCCTTATGAAAATGAATTGCCTAATGAGTATTTCGGAGTTGAACAACTTTCTTCTATTTTTCTTTCTCCTAAAAATGCTTTGCAACAATTTATGGAAGATCACGAAAGTGAGGTCTTCATGGAAGAAAGAAATGAGATTGATGATATTTTTCTCCATCAACCTGAGATGCTTAAGCATAACCTACATGTGGAAGATTTGGGCACCACATTTCCACCAAAAGGGGATCCTGTCTTCGAATTAAAACCTTTGCCCGATGATCTTAAATATGCTTATATAGATGATAAGAAAATATATCCTGTTATTATTAGTTCTAAACTTTCAGTAAAGGAAGAGGAATGGTTATTGGAAGTATTGAAGAAACACCGAGGATCTATGGGTTATACTCTTGATGATTTAAAAGGGATCAATCGTACTATATGCCAGCAAGCAACGCGGAAACCTGCACAAAACAGACTCAAGACTTTGCCCCAACGAATCAGTGAGGTTGTCAAGCTCACTGGTTTGCAGCAAGTAAACAAGTAACAGTGGAAGTTGTATCAATGGTAAAGATTGGACCGGGGTCCATAGTTCACTAGAGGTGCTCTCCTTAGATAAACAACATGGCATGAAGGGTAAACAAATTACAGCAGGGCAATTAACAGGAACTGATCAAGGCATAACAATGCAATACCAGACAAAAAGATCCTATGAGATTCGATTGGGCAATAAAACAATATACATAGACCGCCATCCAACTTCATCTATGACTAGAAGTCCACCTTCAGGTTATCATCCGAACCCCCTCCAGTATTAAGTTGCAAGCAACATAAAACTGCTTTAAGCAAAGTGTGTAAGGTAAACAATCCACTTGTTCCATGAACAAGAGACCATTGTTTTCTCCCTAGTAGCAACAACACATCTACAATCGAAGAGATTTCTGTCACTTCCCTGCGAAACTAGAGGCATGAACCCACTATCGAGCATAAATACCCCTTGTTGGAGTCACTAGCAACTACTCGGCCAAGATAGCTACTAACAGCGGAGAGCATGCAAGATCACAAACAACACAAACATGATAGTATCAAATAGATAAAAACAATTAATCAATCTGACATAGTAATCTCAATATCCATCGGATCCCCGCAAACACAACATGCATCATTACAAATAGATTAGATCTTGATCATGAATGGAGCTCATAAGATCTATACATGAAAGCACAAGGAGGAGATACAACCATCTAGCTACTACATGGACCCATAGTCCAAGGTGGAACTACTCACGCATCATACCAGAGAAGAAGGCCTCCGGGATGATCTCCCCTCCGGCAGGGTGCCGGGAAGAACTTCAGAATCCCCCCATCTAGGGACGACGATGGCGGCGGCTATAGAAGGTTTCGTGGAGTTTTGATCGGGTTTATAGGGTTTCTGCATCGAGGGCTTCTTATAGGCGAAGAGGCGAGGCTGGGAGGCGGCCAGATCCCCGACACCCTACCCAGGTGCAGGGTGGGCCCACCCGTGCCTAGGGGGGTCTGGCCGCCCTGGTCCGCTTCTCCGTCTCTCCTCTGGTGCCGCCTACGGTAAAATATTGACTTTGGCTTTTGTCCCGTCCAATTTCGAGAATATTGATTTTCTGCCTTTCTGAAACCAAAAGCAGACAATTGGCACTGTGGCAACTTGTTAATATGTTAGTTACATAAAAGATATAAAAACACCTCAAAGTGTATACAAAGTAAAGCAAAGTAGATACAAAACAAGGATATAGCATCAAAAATTATAGATACATTTCTGACGTATCAAACATCCCCAAGCTTAACTCCTACTCGTCCTCGAGTAGGTAAGTGATAAAAACAATAATTTTTGAGGTGACATGCACCATCAAAACCAAGATCAAACCATTTGCAAGCATTGAAATCTGGGAACAAAGAACTCTAAACATGTGCATGAAAGATGGAGTTCTAACAATAGGACATAGTAACTATGCATGCAACATGAAAGGCTACAAACAAAGATCATGAATAACATGCATTGAACAACGTTTGTTTGTCTCACATACAAAAAACATGGCATAGTGGCAATCAGCTTGTTCCTCATAGAGTAGCAAATAGATGCATAGGACACCTTCAAAGTTCACAAGGGTGACTAGAAACAAGTAGCACAAGAACAAGTAATATCATAATATGCATCAATCAATAAGTTTTGGGACACTACACACATAATGACAACTATGATCTCTTAATGGTGCCTAAAAGTAGAAGGTGGAGACTCAAATAATGGTGGAAGAAAGGCCCTTCACAAAGGTAAGCAGCGATTTCAAGTTTCAAAAAGAGCTTCCAAAAATTATGGTACTTGTTAGCTTTCAGCCCTCATTGCCCCTATCATAAGCATCTTGAAGTGATTAAGGTTAAAGTGAACAAACTATGGAGTATATGCTTGACAAAGTATAAGTTGGCAATCTCAAGTCCCTTGAATACGAGGGTCACACCTCATGCTACTCAACTTCGGTTACCTGTAAGTTCTTGTCATTGTAAGTACATGCGTATCATAGAGAACCTCCAACGGGGTACCCCTTGCACATGGTAAAGGAGCTATCCCATAACCAAAATGACAAGGCAAGAAGACAATGAGCATCTCAGCGATCTTTTTATTTACTATATGCATAGCTTTTTTTATTGAGGATGCTTCATAGATAGCTCACTATGGTGATGCTGCAAGTTTCCACCTTGATTAGGCATGGCTTAGGCTAGCGGCCCAGGCGTTTATCTAACACAAAATACATACTCCATGGACTTACAAGTTCCCTCTTTATTTCACACCGGTGACATCCATAGACAAAAGAGCATGATATCAACTGAGTACAAAGTACAAGTGCAATGTTGAAAATGTTCCCCGTGACAACACCGTTTTTCTAATTCCAATGTATAAGTGCAAGAATATACAACATAGATGACATAATGGTCCAAGTTTATTAGGTTCAAAGAATATAAAGTGTGCCATCAAGTTTGTGAGGGCTTTAATCACTAAGTTTTCACATAACAAAATAGTTTTTAATTGGAAGATAGCTGAAAACAAGAATATACTTGGAATGGTGTAACAAACCATGCATATGAATTTATAGTGGACACTTTGAAATAACTTGGTTTATTGGGAGTTGGAAGCATGAGTAGAACTTACTCATACAAGTGGAGGCTAGCAAAAGACTGGGAGCAACCAACTAAGAGAGTAATAATGGCCATAATCATGCAGAGCAACAAAACGTTACTAATTAAAGCATAGAGTGGTACTACAAGTCAAGGACTAAATGATCATAGAGGCTATGGTGAATTGTCATAGTCATAACATGGTGTGATCATGTGCCAAGTCAACCCAAACAAAGCATCAAAGGAGAATACCACAATACTATGATTTTGTATGCTAAAACAACACATAATTCTTTCAAGGCACACTAAGCAATCCCAATTGTTTGGAATAATAAATGCTACAACAATAATCACTAAGCATAAGGTCAAAACAACACCTATCATGTCATGCTAAAGTCTAAGTCATAGTCAATGCAAGCTCCTCTTGCACTTATCAAGCAAGAACTTCCTACTCCTTTCCAACACCAAGCAACTTATTTGAAACAACACAGCGAGAAAAGGGGTCCAAACTAATTTATTCAAGCAAACTAAACAACTAAGCAAACCAAACGAAAACTAATACGCTCCAAGAACAACACAACAGTGCATGAAACAATAAAAACGGAGTGTCTAGATAGACCTGCGCTTTTTTATTAATGAAGAAGGGGATGCCTTGGGCATCCCCAAGCTTTGACGCTTGTACCTCTTGGATATTTCTTGGGGTGACACCGGGGTGGCATCCCCAAGCTTGAGCTTTTGTCCATTCTTCATCTCATTACATCATTCTCTCTCTACATCTGAATTTTTTCCTTCATACAAAACTTCACATAATCTTCATTAGCAACATTAGTGTATTCAAAATATAATAGACCCTTAGGTAAAGATTTGGAACAGCAAGACTTTTCACTAAAAACACAATATACTGTATCAAATCCTTCAAAAAGCTCAATTCACCTAGAGAGAACTCAAAAACCAATCAATAAGAAGCAAATGCAAATAATGGCAGAAATTTGTCAAAATAGACCAGCAGGTAGAAACCGATTTTTTCAAAAATCTTTTGTTGCTCAAATGACAAAGTGTTGAACTAATTAAAGTTATCTAACATACTGGGGGATTTATTCGTAAATTTTCATCTCAATCCGAGTTACAGAGACTCCTCACGAATTTTTATGGTGGAGGATAGAAATCTGTTTCGGGACACCAACTCTCCAAATCTTACTTCCCTCTCATTAGAGGTCATTCTTGGCACAAAAAGCAAACAAAAAGGATAAGGGGAGGTCATTACAGAAGTAATAACTTCCAAGACTCAAGAAAACTCTTGGTTTATCTCCCAACAAGTACTTTTCTTTAACGCCTTTAAGTTAGGCACAAGAAGCAAGAAGAATCAAGTATTTTCAAATGAAGAATTTAGATCAATACTTGCAAAGTCTTCAACTATGAGAGGTATCTCATCCAAATGACTCTTGGAGGATCCCTTCGCATTTCTATTTGGTTTACTACTTTCATCAAAAGGATTTTTAGGAACAATCCAACCAAAATTCTTTTCAAAGGCCTCATGCATTCCAACAAGCTTAAAGGGTATGGGTATCTTAAATTCCTCTATAGGCTTGGTTTTATCTGAAGTACCCACAATATCTACGCATAAGCCTAGCATGTTAAAACGCTCAAAGAACTTTTTGGCTTCCTTAGCAACATCATGGAACTCTTTTAGTAAAGTTTCAAGAATAAATTCTCTCTTTTCAGCATTCTTTTCTTTCTTTAGTTTTAGGAACAAAATTTGCATCATGGGGTTAAGGCTAACAAATCTATCCTCCAACATATGAACTAAAGAAGCTGAAGCAATCTCATAATTAGGAGCAAGCTCTGCTATAGATTTATCCCCATGCTTGCTAACATAATTAAAGAATTCTTCAATATTATCTTTCCCAATTATGGAGCCACTACCTATTGATAGGTTTTTCAGGGAGAACTTAGGGAGCAACATGGTGTTCTCAGTAGAGTTCATTTTGGCAAAGGTGGGCAAGCCAAAAACAGCAGCAACAGCTAGAGCAGGAACTAATTTTTTTGTGTTTTTGAATAAAGAAAGCAAACCAAACTAAACTAAGTTTTTGGAGTTTTTTGAAAAGAGGCAAACAAAACCAAACAAAAGAAACTAAGCAAACTAAAAACAAAGTAAAGAGAAAGGAAGTGAAGGAATCCCATTGTGAAGACGTCCTTAGCCTCCCCGGCAACAGCGCCAGAGAACTTGATGGCTGACGTGGATCCTGTTGGGAACCCCAAGAGCAGGGTGTGAAACAGCACAGCAGCAAGTTTTCCCTCAGTAAGAAACCGAGGTTATCGAACCAGCAGGAGGAAGGAAACGTCACATAGGTGTTGCAAGCAACGCAGAAACCTGCACAACACAGACTCAAGACTTTGCCCAAACGAATCAGTGAGGTTGTCAAGCTCACGGGTTTGCTGTAACAAAGGATTAAACGTATGGTGTGGAAGGTAATGGTTTGCAGCAAGTAAACAAGTAATAGTGGAATATGTATCAATGGTAAAGATTGGACCGGGTTCCATAGTTCACTAGAGGTGCTCTCCTTAGATAAACAACATGGCATGAAGGGTAAACAAATTACATAAGGTAAATTGACTAGAACTGAGCAAGGTATAACAATGCAATACCATACAAAAATATCCTATGAGATTCGATTGGGCAATACAACAATATACATAGACCGCCATCCAACTGCATCTATGACTAGAAGTCCACCTTCAGGTTATCATCCGAACCCCCTCCAGTATTAAGTTGCAAGCAACAGACAACTACTTTAAGCAAAGTTTGTAAGGTAAACAATCCACTTGTTCCATGAACAAGATACCGTTGTTTTCTTCCTAGTAGCAACAACACATCTACAACCGAAGAGATTTCTGTCACTTCCCTTGGAAACTAGAGGCATGAACCCACTATCGAGCATAAATACCCCCTCTTGGAGTCACTAGCAACTACTCGGCCAAGATAGATACTAACAATAGAGAGCATGCAAGATCACAAACAACACAGACATGATAGTATCAAATAGACAAAAGCCATTAATCAATCTGACATAGTAATCTAAATATCCATCGGATCCCCGCAAACACAACATGCATGATTACAAATATATTAAATCTTGATCATGAACGGAGCTGATAAGATCTATACATGAAAGCACAAGGAGGAGATACAACCATCTAGATACTACATGGACCCATAGTCCAAGGTGGAACTACTCACGCATCTTACCGGAGAAGAAGGCCTCCGGGATGATCTCCCCTTCGGCAGGGTGCCGGGAAGAAATTCAGATCCCCCCGATCTAGGGACAACGGTGGCGGCAGCTACAAAAGGTTTTGTGGCGTTTTGATCGGGTTCCTAGAGTTTCTGCATCAGGGGCTTCTTATAGGCGAAGATGCGAGGCTGGGAGGCGGCCAGGGGCCCCACACCCTACCCAGGCACGGGGTGGGCCCACCCGCGCCTAGGGGGGTCTGGCCGCCCTGGTCCGCTTCTCCGTCTCTCCTCTGGACTTCGTGTCGCCCACGGTAAAATATTGACTTTGGCTTTTGTCCCGTCCAATTCCAAGAATATTGATTTTCTGCCTTTCTGGAACCAAAAACAGAAGAAAACATGCAAATGGCACTATGAAAGCTCGTTAATAGGTTAGTTCCAGAAAAGATATAAAAACACCTCAAAGTGTAGACAAAGCAAAGTAGATACTAAACAAGCATGGAGCATCAAAAATTATAGATACGTTTCCGACGTATCAGTGTTGCTTTCACAAGAGTTCTATCTACATATTGTAGATAGAAAAGGTGCTGAAAATCCTGTTGCTGATAATTTATCTCGTTTGGAAAACATTTCTTTTGATCCTATGCCTGTTAATGATAGTTTCCCAAATGAACAGTTGGCTGCAATAAAGGTAAGCCCGCAAGAGAGTCCTTGGTTTGCTGATTATGCTAACTTTATTGTCTCCAAGTATCTTCCTCCAACCTTTACAGCCCAGCAAAGAAGGAAATTCTTTTATGACCTGAGGCACTATTTTTTGGGATGATCCACATTTATATAAAGGAGTGGATGATATTATGCAAAGATATGTTCCAGAATATGAACAACAAGAGATATTGAGAAAATTTCATGGTAGTGCTTTTGGAGGACATCATGCTAGGTATAGAACCATACAAAAGGTTTTACAATCAGGTTTTTATTGGCCTACACTTTTTAAAGATGCAAGAAAGTTTATTTTATCATGTGATGAATGTCAAAGAGTTGGTAACGTTTCCATACGCAATGAAATGCCTATGAATTATTCTCTTGTTATTGAACCATTTGATTGTTGGGGATTCGACTTTATGGGTCCTTTTCCCCCTTCAAAAGGGTATACTCATATTCTTCTTGTTGTTGTTGATTATGTCACAAAGTGGGTAGAAGCCATACCTACAAATAGTAAGACCTCTTTAAAAATGCTTAAAGATGTTATTTTTCCTAGGTTTGGTGTGCCTATGTAGAGGTCCCAACCTTTAATAAGGTAGAGATCCCTGTGTTTACAATGCTAGTCCCTAGATCAATAGCTAGCATCCACAGTTAAGATGTAATATCAAGAAACAAAGGTCATATTACAACTTTATAACTAGGAATAAAATAATACATTACATCTTACATAGCTCATTTGGCTATCTCATTACAATGCAACTGAAATAACTGTAGCATGGAGTCCTTCATCTTCAAAATGCCACAGGCAATCATGTTGGTTGTAGACTTGTAATCCTAATCAACATACTTCACTAAAACCTGCAACATAATAAGTTACAGCCACAAGGGTTAATACATTTGAATTGTATTGGCAAGTGATACTATGGTAGTATAGTGGAGTCTATCATCTATATGCATTTGGCTAAGTGGAGCTTAGGCTTGCTTTGCTCAAAATAGATTTTCCTTATTATTTGAAAAACACTAAGTTTTTGCTTGTCAAAACACCCAAGGAACCACCAATAGAAATTGGTGAACCTTCACCCTTGTTCAACCACAAGTTTTTACTTAGAAAATTGGGATGAGGAGATTCTTGATAGCTTCCATGTCTTGATGCTCAAATTGTCCATTGCCAGGGACATGGCTAAGTACTTAGATTTTACGCTCTGCAGAGGTGGTGCACTTTCCCCACAAGACTTGATTTTCACCAAGACAATATATTTCAGAAGCCTTCCCTTAGACCAGAATGGACGCGTTCCAACCTATCATCCCCTACCACCAACTATGCATTTGGCTAAGTTATTGCAACCTATATGATCCAGGCAGAGCCCATAATGCCAAGTGGCTGCACTTGAAGCTTCTCAACATTTGACATCTCAAATCTCTTTGTTCCTGGGTGGCCATCCACAAGTGAGATACACAAGGTAAACCATAGAAATGGGCCTTGTGTAACCACTCAACCAAAAACCACCAAGCAAGTCCCTTTCCACCCAGGTGATTCATTCACTTAGTTGTTTTATTAAACAAAACACAAGTCCTTGACTTAGAAATATTCCATAGCATGAATATAATCCACCCTTGTTTTCTACTAGCTAAGCTAAGCATGATAGTAGTAGGAATCTTGACTTAGGAAAATTCTACTAAGGTTTCATCTACTAGGATCTCCCATGGCATAGTTTATACTTAGAAAAAATTCCATGCAAGTCCTACTTAGAAATATCACTAATGCATAGTGAAAATAATGGGACAAAAGTATGAAGCATCACTTGCCTTTTTGGTAGAGATTATAAGTTCACTCCTTGATCTTTGCAATATTCACACTCTTCAAATTTCACTACAATTCAATCAAGCAAGCAAATATTCAATCTACTATTCAAGCAATCATCACATAGAATAATAAAAACAAAGCAATGCATGCAAGTATGCCAAAGTTTGTTTTATTTGGAAAAGTGGTTTCTAATAGGTTATAAACATTTTAAAACACCTATTGGTCATTTAAAAAAGTGGTAAAACCATTTGATATTAAGTTAGTGAAAAATGGTCACTTTAAATCATTTTTGTTTTGCTAGAAAGGATTTAAATCCAAAGAATATTTCTAGTGTTTACCAAATATGTTTTTAACACAAATGTTAGTGTTTTGTGGTCAAGTGTTTAATATTAAAATCATTTGCAAAAGTTTTTACCTATAAACCATTTTTATACTAAAACAATATTTTATGTTGTTGGAAATGCCCTTAGCAAAGTAATAATTTTTATAGGGTTCACCAAATATATTTTTAAATCATAAAACTTTGTGTTTAGGGTCAGAGAGTTTAAATCTAATCATTTTTCAAAGGTTTTTAATCAAAAAGCATTTTTAACACATAAGCAATATTTTTGTTTAACTAGAGATGCTTTAATTCAAAGATTTATTCTTTTGCTTCACAAAATATGTTTTTGAATTCACAAGTTGGTTTCTATGGTCAGTAGGTTCAAAACAATCCAATTGCCAAAGATTTTACCATAAAAATATTTCTAGAATCAATTTTATATCCAAATTATGCCTACACAAGTTTATGTAAAAACAACCAATTTAAGAGAAGAAATTTACTAAACAAAGTGCATGGTTGGATAGAGTTTGTTTTGATGATTCCATTCATATAAAATTTGAAAAATTTGGACATGTGGATTTAAAGTTATGGAATTTACAAATTTGAACATCTAATAGAACAAATTCTGTTTTTAAAACAAATCACAGGCCACGCGTCGTGTTCTTACTGGCTGGTACCGGTTCGCACGGATCGGCCTACGCGGTGCGTTGGATCGAAATAGATCAAGCGACACATGTTCAATCATAACCCTTCGAGTTATGTTCTATCGTAACCAATGGATCAAGATCCTACGGCCGTTGATCAAACGACCAACACCTGGCGGCGCGCGGTGACGGTGAGCGGCGGCGCGCTCGGTCTACGGTGTTGCGGTGGTTACGGGAAGCGAGAAAGATGATGGGGAGGCTCACCAGGTTCGCTGAGACGTGCTGAAGCTCAACGTGGCAGTCGCTTGTCGAGGGGCGCACTGAATCACCGGTGATTCCTCGCCGTAGTTGTCGTCTGCGTCTGGCGCTTGCTGTCGGCGTCGAAAGCGAGTCTACAGATCCCGCGCGAGTGAATGGCAAGCACCTGGATGTTCACAAGGCAGAGTCAAACAAGTTGGCATGAATCTCTGGTCGAGGCGCGCACTGGTTCAACCGATAAGGCTCACCGGAGTTGTTTGCAGACGGCGGCGCTGCTGGGCCTGCTGGGCTGGGCTGACTTTGTTTCATTTTTTTATACAGAATCTTTTTCTTTTTCTATTTCCATTATTCTGTTTTGATTTTTATTTAAATAGTTCAAACACTAATTGAATTCAAACCTTTGCCAAACTTTGTGTATATTCTAGTAATTTTTATTAACATATTCTAAAGTCAAATTTAGAATATCTCTTTTATTCTTTTTAGGGTATATTAATTATTTAAAATAGTCTCTTGTCTTAATCCAAATAAGATTTATTAATGTTTTCAAACTCTATTTGCAATCTAAATTTTACCAAATCTTTTCAGTAGGTTTTATTTAAAAATAAATCACTTTGAATTATTATTTAAAATACCTTATTATGTTTTTAATGTTCAATTAATATGGGAAATGTCTTTACTTAAATAAAATTGGATTATAATAAATCTTCATGATTTTATTTAAATAATTCTTTACTCTTTTTATTAAATAAAAATATTTTATTTTATTTGCTTGGCCAAGTTTTTATTTGGCTCTTTAAAATAGTCCTCATTTATTATTTCTTCCTTTGCTTATAAAAAAACATATCTTTTTATTTAAGGATCCAAAAATGGTGATTCCAAGTTGTAAAATTTTATTTGATATTTGTTTATCCTTTTAAATCCTTTAGGATTATTTGCTCACCATTTGGTATGGATTTTAGATAGTATCTTTATTAGCTTTGGAAATTAATTCCTTTTTATCTTATTAAATTCATAAGATTTTATCTATGGTTCCAAATTGAATGAAATCAATTTCTATGGTTTTATAATATTTCCATTTGTCCTTCTTGATCAATTATAAATGTTTGTTGATAAATCTTTATATGGATCAAATCCATCATCTTAGGGATATCTTTGAAATGATTTTCCTCCATTAGGGTGTTAGAGTTTTGGTTTGTTTTCCAAGTGTTTAAATTTCAAGATGCATTTTATGAAGAATGCATTCCACTTGATTTGAATTTAGTTGGATTCAAATTTTATTTGAAGTTTGTTCAAATGGGTTTTAATGTTTCCATTTAGAAACAAAAAGTTTTTTCTCACCCTAAATTTCAACAGTTATTTATCTTGTTTATTTATTTTTCACATTACAAAATTTGGAAAATTTTGGGATGTGATAGGCTACCACCCTTAAAAGAAATCTCGTCCCGAGATTTGGGGAGGCTAGGGGTTACAAGTTGGCTTCAAAACAACTAGGGTACTACCACCCTTAAAAATTCTCAACTAGATTACATCTTGGTGTAACATCCATGCATCCATGATCATTTAGGGTTCCATTTTCAAACCCATTTCAAAAACAGGAGCAATGTTGCTCATTATTTTATGTGAGTGTGTTCTAACTTTATAATGAGAAGAGTACTTGTTTTGTTCAGTAGTGTTTTGAATTCAAACTTAAGTACTATCCAAAGCTTGAGCAAAGTTTCAAAACAAAGTATGAAATAAAACCAAATTTATGCCTATTTTTATATCTCATAAAGGCTTGGTTTTATTTTTTATTTTTCAAATGACCCAAGTATGTTTGAGTAAACAGAAGTGTTTGACACTTATTTGAGTACAAAGTTCACTGTACAAAAATCTAGAGAAGGTTTGAAATCAAACTGATTTGAAATAGAGTTTGAAAACCATTTGTAGAAAATCAAACAGAAAAAGAAAAGGAGTAAAGAGGGAAAAAAATAAGCAAACAGCCAATCTGGCCCAACCTAGCCCAACTCGACCCACCTAGCCCAGCTACTCCCTCCCACGAATCGTTTTTCTTTACTCGCAATCAAACCCACAGAGTCACTGACCGCCTGGACCCATCCCCTCTTCCTTTCTCTCGCTGACAACCGCGGCCCACATGGCAGTCGTAGTCTCCACCCCCGAGCGACCAGTTCATCCCCAAATTACGCCGGGCGTTTCCTGTTTAAATTCACGGCTTCAATTCACGATCAATGCTTGAGTAAATCTCGCCCGCGTCCTTGCTACTTAAACCCCCTCTGCCCCTCTCCATTTTCCCCCAAACCCCAAGCACAAAGCGCCCCCAGGCTGCGAGAATTCCTCGCTGCGACCTCGCTGCTCCGACGAACCGCAGCCTCAATTCCGGCCAACCCCGACCACCCCTCTGCTCCTGGTTCACACGAGCAGGCTCCACTTCACCTTGCGCACCTCCCAGTACCACTAGCTCGCCCGCGCGTGACCCAGAGCGTCGGCAACAACATCGTCTGGGCCGTGACTAGCATCGTCTTGCGCATCTGACCCACCCCTTCTTTTGCCTTGGCATGATCTGCATCCTCGCCAACGTCGACGAACAGAAGCATCCGCCGCCAGAGACTTCTCCGACGAGCAATCCTCGATGACTCCGAGCGCCCCTTCGCCAACCGAGCACACGTTGAGCTTCAGCACATCGCCACGAGTCTGGTAAGCCTCTTCGACGACCCCAACCCCCTCTGTAGCCACCGCGCCGCCGCTCACCGTCGCCGCGCTCCGCTAGACTTTGGTAGGTTGATCGAGCACCGTTGGATCTGGATCTGACGGGTATGACAGATCACTTAACAAAGAGGTATGGATCAGATCTGACCGCAGTTAGATCCAACGGCTCGGAAGCGCGATCCAGCGCGAAGCGGTACCATCCAGTTAGAAAGCTCCGCGTGGCACGAGATTAGTTTTAAAAAGTTTGAATTAGATCTATTTGATGTCAAACTTGTTGAAATCATAACTTTTGAATGCCACGTCCAAATTTGACAAATTTTATATCAATGGAATCAGGAGAGAAAATCCTTTACAACTATGCAATGTGTTTAATGTTTTGACTCTATTAAAATGGTTGTTTTTACAGAAACATGTGTAGGCCTATTTTGTGTATATTAATTATTTGAAAAATGTTTTAATGTTCAAATAAAGTTTATTTAGCTTGTTTTGAACTTGTTTATGATTCAGTATGTTGCACTTGTCTTATTTGTTGTAGAAAATCATCACATGGCATTATGCATGCATCCATATATTTTTGCTTGTATTTATTTTGTATGTGATTTTGGTGCTATTATTTTATGTGTAGATTTTGGTGCAAATAGTGATTGTGATTGTGAGGATTGTAGCTACTCTCCAAACTACCAAGGCAAGTGGTGCTTCATGATTTATTCCTATGTTTTTGAACTATGCATTAGAAATATTTGCTAGACTTGCATGGATATTTTTGATCTATATGCTATGCTTGGGAAATCCTAGTAGTTGTAGAATTGCTAGAAATTTCTAAGTTAAGATTCTTATCAATGCCATGCTTAGCCTAGCTAGTAGCAAACAAGGGTGGTTAAATATTCATGCTATGATAAAAAAATTCCAAGTCTTTGGACTTATGTTTTGCTTAAAAAACAACTAAGTGAATGAAACACCTGGGTGGAATGGTTTATGTTGAGTGGTTACACAAGGCCCATTTCTATGGTTTACCTTGTGTATCTCACTTGTGGAAAGCCACCCAGGAACAAAGGGATTTGAGAGGCCAAATGTTAAGAAGCTTCTAGTGCAGCCACTTGGCAATATGGGATCTGCCTGGATCATATAGGTTTTAATAACTTAGCCATTTGGACAGTTGGTGGTAGTGGGATGATAGGTTGGAGCGCGTCCATTTGGTCTAAGGGAAGGCTTCTGAAAGGTCCTGTCTTGGTGAAAATCAAGTCTTGTGGGGAAAGTGCACAACCTCTGCAGATGGAAGAATCTAAGTACTTAGCCATGTCCCTGGTATTGGACAACTTGAGCATCAAGACATGGAAGCTATCAAGAATCTCCTCATCCCAATTTCTAAGTAAAAACTTGTGGTTGAACAAGGGTGAAGGACCCCAATGTCTATTGGTGGTTCCTTGGGAAAGTTTTTGTCAAAGAAAAACTTAGTGTTTTCAACTGATAGGTAAAACCTATTTAGAGAAAAGCAAGCCTAAGCTACACTTAGCCAAAATGCATATAGTAACTAGCCTACCAATATTCTACTAAGGTATCACTTGCCAATACTATTCCAATGTATTGACCCACTGTGGCTGTAACTTGTGATGTTGCAGGATATTCTGATGATGATTAGGAGTCATGAGTCTACAATCAACATGCTTGACTATGGCACATGAAGATGAAGACTTATTTATCTTATTATATATTTGAACTCTTGTATTAGTCCTCTGGCCATGGAGTTTGTAAAAGACTATGTTTGTCTCTGGGATGATATGTAATAATGACCTTTGTTTCTGTGTACTTCATCTTAAACTGTGGATGCTAGCATTGATCCAGGGACTAGCATTGCAATCACATGGATCCTTTCCTTTACAAAGGAGGGATCTTACAGATGGTATCAAAGCACTGTGTTGCCTGTAGGATTATGACCCTAGGATTGGAAACCACTAAGGAAATTTTTTCAACAACTTCCACACTTGTCTTTTCTTCTCGTAAACTTTTCTAATCTTCTTTCTCATATCTATTTGTAGATGAACTCCATCAACGAAGCCGTGAGGAAGGAACCACTCATGACTATGACTTTGGAGTGTGAGACAAAATTTCCCAAGGCTCTCAAGGACCTCATGGTTGCCATGGGAATACATGGTGCAACTGTGTACAAAGGTTTTCCTGTGATGGATGAAGGAGTTGAGTACTGGTGGGTGCAACTTCACTTGTATAAAAACAAGGAAGACAACCACAAGGACTCAGGATTCTGCATGGTCACCAACACAGTGATGCACACTACATTCTTTGATTCAGCAAGGGATGCAGCATGGAGGAACATCAAAGAACTTGGTGATAGAATCAAGTGCAGAATGCTTAACACCCAGAATGACCTTAGGGAAGAAAAGAAGCATACCCAAGAGCTAGAGGCTACCAACCAAAGTATAAGGAAAGACATCATAGACTTAGCAATGGAGTCATGTGATCAAGATAAACAGATTGCCTCTAGGGATGCCCTGTTAGCCAACTTGGCAAGTGAGATGGGATTGTAAACGTACTCCGTTAGTTGGACCACCACACTTATCATTTTATTTTCCAAAAATGTTGTCTAAAATAAGTTGAACCTTGGATGCTTGTAATGGATTTTATGTATGCTATGGCTTGTGTGTTTGTCAATGTTGTGCCTATGATGCTTTGTCCTGTAAATTATTCATTGTGTTGACTCTAACTTTTCTATCTTATAAATAGATGCCTAATGTTACTATCAGCACGGCTGAAGAGTTCAAGGGAACTCGTTTTGGCCCTCGTATTATTGAGCTCACTAGTTTGCTCAATCTCCCTCTTCCTACCATCATGGTGCTTCCCCTCACCAAGTTTGAGAGGAAAGACCTTTGGGGCTTCAAGGTTAATCAGCCCGGACGCCAGACTGAGCCTACCACGGAGGCAATCATCTTCAAGCTCATGCATGATGACAAGGTGAGAGGCCTGGAGGTAGTCATGCAGGATTTGATTGGATGTCTGTTAGGGAGACACTCTCGACAGGTTAGAGGTACTCACTTCCATGCCTTCGGTAGACGTGATGAGGATGGTGAGGCCATTGACTTCGAGGATACTTCGAGGGAGACAGTAGAGCCGATTTGTCTATACCTCCAGGACTTAGAGGTTCTTCTTAGGCACATAGACACTGATAGGACCAACGTCATTCTCAGCAATGACGAACTCCAGGTGCAGCTTCGTGAGAAGGACAAGCTCTTCGCGGAGCAAGATGAGATAGTCAAGGAGATGGAGGCCAAGTTTGAGAGTCAGGACAGAAAGTTCAAGAGTCAAGAGAAGCGAGTCCAAGATAGGAACAAGAGGATTCGAGACATGACTGCAGAACTGGAGGCCAAGGACTTCGAGCTCGAGCATCAGCAGACTGTGATTGAGAGACTTCGTTCATAGAAGAGGGCTCTCAAAGCCAAGGTAGAGACCTTGACCACCAATGTCGAGGAGTACAAGACTCCTATGGAGAATGCAGGTCTTACACTTGTCGACGAGGAGGTTGACGCAGGGGAGTAGTGATGACTATTCATTTACCATTTGTTTACCATGCTTTTTGAGTCGCAATGACCATCCAACATGTGGATCGCTTGCTATTGGTGTGTTTACTATACAAACTTGTTGTCTAACTTTTATTATTACGATGCATGTTTGGTGATTGTTTATGTGATGTATTGTGCATGTTAGCATCTATGGGTATCTCATTCTTATCTCTACTGAACAAACCACAGATGCCTCCCCGACGTGCCAATCCCAACCCCAACAACAACAACATCACTCCTGAGATGCAGCAAATGATGACAGCTCAGACTCAGCTGATGCAAATGATGACTACTTTCATCCAGAATCAGAAAAACAACAACAATAACAACAACAACAATCGGAATAACCCACCGGGATTTGACATGCTTACCAGGTTCTTGAGACTGAGGCCAGCAAAGTTCTCAGGAACTACTGATCATATGGTGGCCAATGATTGGCTACGCTCTGTGAACAAGGACTTGGTAACTGTTGGCTGTACTGATGAAGAAAAAGTCAGATTTGCAGCTCACTTGTTGGAAGGACCAGCAGCCACTTGGTGGGATAACTTCCAGATCACCTCTAGTGAACTATGGACCCCGGTCCAATCTTTACCATTGATAGATATTCCACTGTTACTGTTTACTTTCTGTAAACCACTATTACCTTCCACACCATGCAGTTAATCCTTTGTTACAGCAACCGGTGAGATTGACAACCTCACTGTTTGTTGGGGCAAAGTCTTGAGTTTGTGTTGTGCAGGTCTCCAAGTTGCTTGCAACACCTTTGAGACGTTTCCTTCCTCCTAATGGTTCGATAACCTCGGTTTCTTACTGAGGGAAGACTTGCTCTTGTGCTCTTCACACCTTGCTCTTGGGGTTTCCCGACGAAGCGCTCTCAGGCGCCATCATCTGGGCCCTTAATTGGATAACAAACGTTAAGCATCCCACAGATAGTCAAGCACACATAATATAGTAATTAAAATCAATCACAAACTTAATGGAAAATATATAGGCACATCACATCTCACCAATCCCTTACATCTCCCACGCCCAAAGGAACTTACTCACACATGAGAGAAGAAAGCATCATCAATATAATTAAATAAAGGGAGTTCTTCTTGATATTACCGTGGGGATCCACCATAAGAATAGCGAATAAATCCAACACAATTCAAGATAGGAGGAAACAATCTCAAACCCTAATATTGCAAGGTGGATCTCTCTCTCAAGTATAAGTAATGGCTATGGGGGTGTGGTGGCTAGGAGGTGTAAGATCGTGGAGAGAGATGAAGAACGTCTTCCCCTTCTTCTCTGGATCTCTTCTTTCTCCCTTCTAGATGGAACAGCGGCTGTTGTGTTTTTTTTCGTCCTCGACTCCTTCATGAAAGTTGTCCCTTTTAACAAGATGAAGTCGGTGGCAACTATACGGCAGGAACTATACAGACAAAGAAAATTTTCTCGTCGTATAGTTCCTCGTTAAATCTACTGGATGCCTTTCTCATTTGCTTCCAAAAAGATACTTGCTTATTTTCACCTGAATATTGTGTTTTTGTTGTTAAAACCTTCTGTTGACGTTCAGAACCTGAAACAAACATTAAAAAGCAAGTTTTCTCTGCTACCGAAGTATTAGCGTTAGGTAAAGCTAGAAAACCATCACATCCAGCCATCAATATTAACCATCAAAAATGTGTCGAATCTCACAGCTATCACAGATGAGGGTGCAACTGTGCGGCGTTGGGCTGGTGGCCCATCTGGGGGGAGTTGCGGCTGCCGGAGTTGTTGTTCCAGCGCTCGCCCCCGTGGTTGCCACCCCTTGCGCCGCCGCACTGTCCGCCTGGGCTTTCCCTCTTATGGTTGTTGTGCATGTGAGCTCGTAGCAGTCGTCGGAGGGATGCCCATGCTTCTTGTGGAGGTGGCAGTATGAGTTGTTGCCTCGTTCCCCTTCACCGCACTCCACGTGAGGAATCTTCTAGTCTAGCTGTGCGTCCAGGACAATGGCGGTCTTGCACTTGGGGGTCCTTAACCTTGCCCTTGGACGAGCTCGAGGCCTTGGGGGTGGTCTCTACCTCGGCGAGGCCGAACATCCGCCCCGCCTCCACCTTGGCACATGAGTCGATTGATTCCTCGAGAAGATTCATCATCCAGGTGCTAGTCGTGTCCTTCAGGCACAAGGGAACTAATTCACCATGACACGGTCGTCGCCTCCCGCAGCCTCGATACCTGTGGTGTAGAGTTGCAAGAACTCACACGAGTTAGCCGTTCCGTCATAGCGCGCATGCGTCTCTAGGCGTAACTTGTACGGCTAGACCACATGGCAGAGCCCTTTGGTGAGGGCGAGGCATCCGTTGGCCTGCACCGCCTTGCCATTGGCGAGGGCCGCGCGGTTCTATTGAACCACAGCGGTAATTTCTTCGACGAGACAGTCTTCGCGCCCGCGCGGCTGCACCGTGGCCGCGGGGGGTGAGACTATCTGGAAGGTGTTGGCCATCGTAGGGGTGACATGGTCATACTTGGGGGCCCCATCAAGGTGCTGAGCCGGGAGCAAGCCCCCAGCCCCTTGCGCCCGGGCTTCGTCTTGAGTCCCCAGCCTCTCTGGAGAGAGGGTGGCGACATCGAGGAGTTCGGCGATCCGGTCAAACCACCTTCCTTTGCCCGGCTCGGTGGGCAGGTGATCTAGAAGCTCGTGCACCATGCGCTTGGCGGCCTCTGGCGTGAGGCGCTCAGTGTTGCTGTGCGAGGACACGATGCGGGAGAGCGAGGTGGCATCACACGAGGAGGGTAGGGGATCTCGCGATAGGCGGTAAGTGGATCCTCCCTCGTCCTCTGTCCATGGGGTCTACTCGGAGGGGGTGCACCGCGGGGGCGGCTCAGTCTGGGCCTTGTTCGCCGTGTGAAGGAGGGCATGCTCAACGCAGGTCTCGGTGCAAGCCGACATGTCGCTAAGGTTGATGAAGGCTTTGAAAAGCACGCCTCGGCCCCCTACCTGGCATGCCAAATGTAAGATATTTGTCCCACGAAGGAAAATAGGGTCCAACGATCCCTTGGTTCGAGAGGGCACTGAACACGCAGTTCCAAGGAGCCTCAGCGATGGCGGCGACAGCGGAGCAAGCACACGATAGAGAGGTGACACACGGTTTTTTACCTAGGTCCTGGATCCTCTTTAGGAGGTAAATCCCCTACTCTTGCTTTGTTGTATTGCTCGCTTTGAGGGTATAATGGTGGATGCAAGTCTAGGGTTTTAGATCGCTAGAATCAACCCGTTCTAAGGTAGGAGAAGGGTCATTTATATAGGGCGGTCACGGGCCTCTTCCGCCAATCTTTGGGCGCGAAGGGCTACCCTTGAGCCGATACTAGTCTACTTTTGGTGGACTAGGTCTATCACGCTGCGCTCCCCTCTATCCTCCTGTAAAGTGGCCTCCATTGGCACCGTTTGTCTTCATCCGGCGCTCTCTGCTTTTACTTCTTTCATCGAAGCGGTAAGGGGAGGAGCGTTCCACCATGAGGTCGCCCGTCCTCTCCCTGCAAAATAGGAGGCGGACCGGATCTTGCTTTACGAGGTGGACGGGAACTGCTGCACCATAGCGCAACTTGTCGGGATCTGGCCCGCGCCTCGCCCCATGGAGTTCCCATTCTTCCCCTGGCGCGCTCCAAAGCATCCGAGGCTTCGGGATACAGCGTGTCGTAGCTGCGGGGTCCCGGCAAGAGATATACCCCCGGAGGTTGTCCCCTCTCTAAGCGGGGCCTCACAAGGCACCACGCGGCCGGGCCGCCTCTGGGTTGGTACTTCCTCCCGAGAGGAGGCGACACTCCGATGCGGGGCTCCTCAACCATAGGGATGTGGCACCCTGGGTGCCAGGGGCCTGACAACTTCGATCCTTCCAAGAAGAGGAAGAGGCGTTGCTAAGAGAGGAGGACGTCGTCACCATCACCTGCATGATAAAGAAGAAGCTGTATATTTTGAAGTAGCTAGGGACTTGATGAAAACTTATGCCTGTTTATTGTGAGGTGGTATATACTAACCCCTCACATGATGGAGAACTTATGTTATGGCAGGATTGCACCCCTTTTTTATGTGGTGGTAGAATGACACCATAGAAGTTGGTGGTGATGTCAGTAGGATCACACTAACTTGGTAGATTGGAACTGATGATGCTTTTGCCCATATGATCATGCATGCTTAAATAGCTTATTTTTATTGTCTTGTGTTTCTGAACTTGATTTTCCTGATTTAGTCGTGATGCTTATGTTGCATATGTTGTTATGTCTCATATAAATACAACTGGTACGTGGTGCACTACGACAAGCAGCCAGAAATCTACAAGTCATGGAAGGAGTGTATCCAACAAGTGACAAGTTACAAGTACAACCTCCAAAACAGGTTTAAAACTTTAGAGGATACACAATTATTCTACTCTGAGTTCTTAGTAGAGGGTCTACAAGCCATGAACAGTAATGTCTATCTGCAACCTGTAGCTCAACTAGTTCTTTCTGAACAACATGTTGCACCTCAACAAGGTGAAAGTATGATCAAAGACCTCATCATCGTTGGCCTGATCATGTGGATTGTGTACTACCACTTGTTCTGATGCGTGTGATCGATCATGTAAGATCTTGAACCCTTAAGCCCTCATGAGGAGTTCCTGGTAAGATCACCATTTTGTTGTGCGAGGTAACCATATCGGGCCTTATTCGGGATCCCAAACGTGCATCTTTGCATCAACCTAACCCAATCTAGAAAACCAAACAAAGGGGCCATATGCGCTCCGCGGGCTGGGAAACCTACCAAATAAACAGCCAATCATGACCCGAGCCCAAACTCCCAACATGTAGCTTACGGGAAATTCCGACCCGAGCAACCAAACACACACATGGGTGCCCCAGGCTTATCCGTGGCGCATGCCTCCTAGATGCGCCACTGATAGATGGGTTACCAGTGGAGCATGGCACAATGGTGCGCCACATGTATTTATCAGTGGCGCATCATCTGCGCCGCGCGCCACTGGAGTATCAGACCCATGGATAACCGTTTTTCTAATAGTGAAATTTTACATATAACATAATTGAACTAGAAAAATCACATTCTACACATATAATTCTTCTGACAAGGGGCTCACGGATTTCTTGGATGAGCGTGGCTAGGGGAGAGAAGAGAAGAAGGGGACGGGACATTTCCCCACTCTTCTTTTTTTGAAAAGCTAAATTACTAGTTCATGATGTTTGTCAATACGAGACGCGATACTAGTTAGTGGCTAGTGACATGTTGCAGGAGCATGTCAGCAAACTCCACGCTACTGGTATGTTTTTTTTTTGAGTCGCACATACCTACGGTGGATTGATGGCATGACACTATAGTGACGAGTCCCACATACCTATAGCGGATTGGTGGCATGATATATAGTGACGCGCCGCTGATAAGACATCACCTATAAGAACTTTTCTATGTGCACATTGCACTTTGAATCACACATATTTGTCTCAATGTCATAATTAACTTAGCTGATTTTTTTTTGGAAAGAAGCATATATTAATATCGCATGATACCAATTACACCTACTCTGCAACAACGCATCATCCTATTGGCATTACGGATACACACGGCAAAAAAAGAAAGAAGAAGAATTTTAAAAAAAGTCCCACTAAAGCGATCAAATTTTTAGCAGCAGCGACACTAACACCACCAAAACAACACCAGAGTCCAGCTCCTCCAAAAACGACGCCCCAAGAAGGAAACAGTGCTCAAGCGCTGTCGTCGCCCGATCAAAGATCCTAGGTTTTCACCCTGGAGGAAATCGTCGCTCGCAAAACAATTCTTTCTGCAAAGCCATTGCCAGGCACAACCAATGAAGGCTAGACCTTGGGTTTTACCCTGCAAGGAAAGATTGTGAACATCTCCTATGTTGTCACCCCCTCTAACAGACGCTGCTGCGAGTCACAGATCACCAAGCGAGATCCTCAACACCTCAAAGACTCAATCCACCATAGCCAGCCCTTATGTTCCTGTCCTCATGAAATTTTTCATATCTGACTTTACCATGAATCGTCAAAGACATGACACATGATGGTAACAGGTAGAGGAGCTTTGCCACGCTCCATCTAAAATCAAACGGCCAGCAAAAACAGATGCGTACGACCGAATTCCTTCTGATCCAGCAATCTCCAGGCATGATGCGTCCATGAGAGTTCGCCGACAGATCCTTCCGAAACTAGACACTCCAGACAGATCCATTAGTCACGCATCAAGTATATCTTCGTCTTGATGTGAGAGAGATCCGAGGACCACCACCTTTATTCATGCCTAGCCGGCAGCCCCCATGCCACCACCCGGCAACCTGCAAGATCCGCCGCTCCGTCCCCTAGCAGCAGCCCTTGGGCTAGGCTAGCATCGAGAAAGGCAGCGCCAAAGCAGGATCGACCCTCCACCGGATCCGGCCCAACCATGCATCGAAGAGGAATTGGGGAACAGCACATGAGACACCCAGATTTTAATCTAGGGTTTCGTCCATGGCCACCAGGTCCACGCCCACCTCCGTTGCCGGCCATGGCGCCGCCGGGAGAGGATCTCCGCCACCACCCCGACCAGGGACGCCGCCCTAGCCGCTGCACGTCAGTATGCCGACGATCCTTGCCCCAGTAGATCCAATGGGAACCTCCGGCAACCACCACCCCAAACCTCCTTCGAAGGTCGGGGGCCGTCGCCACCGCGGCGAGGGCCGGCGGCAGCGGCGGCGATAGAGGCAGGCGTGGGGGGAGGGTGGCGGCAGCGCGGGTGGCCCCTGGCGTCGCCCTTAAAATTCCATATACAATATTTTGTACAAACTACATAGAAGGTACGTCATGTTGAATCAGACTTAAGCATCAAAATTCCATTTTAAAACACGGTTGCACGTGTTGACTGGTTGGCCATAAAAGTCGAGCTCATGTGTAGCTGACATATTTTTGCGACTCATAATCCAAGTTCCACTATTATCATATTATACGGAAAAACAACATGAGTGTGACCAAAAAAAGGGCACGCCTCCTACTACAATAAAAAAAATACTTCAAATTAATGTAGTAGTGTCTAGGAATCTAGATAAATCCAACTCAGTGGTTTCGGATGAAAGAAATAGATAAAACCATTACTTTATACATATAGTTTTGCGGCTCATCTTCATTGTCATTTGCTCGCCACGAATGGTGGAATGCTCTGCTCGTTTCTAAAGTAGTTTTCAGGATCTACCTCACCCTTGGCCATCGCCAGCCTATGGAAGTTACCCTTGTAGTACTTCTCGCCCCCACACACCCCAGCGTCCGGCTTGGCGAGCCAAGGCGAAGATCTGCGCCCACACGTCCTTATGATGGCCTGGCGAACATAGTTAGACGTGGCCTTGCTGAAGCTACCCGTGGATGTCGTCCGGTTTAGGATGTCCTCAACGATGGCGGTGCTACATAGGTAGATGCAGGGCACGGAATGGTTCCAATCGGGCTTTAAGGACTTCAACCTCCTCAACAACGACACCCACCAGAAAATAATCTAACATGCATTATTAACTATCATTGGTGGAAAAGAGGCTTATAGCCCCGGGTCGTATGGGCCATTAGCCCCGGTTCTGGACCCGGGGCTAGCCAGGCGGGGCTATTGCTAGCCCCGGTTCTGCCCCGAACCGCGGCTAATGGTGCTCCACGTGGACGGCTGGCGAGCGAGGGGCCTAGCAGGCAAAGGTCCCGGTTTTTAATAGGCACCGGGCTATTGCTCCCCTGCCGCGGCAGAAAAACGGCCCGTTTTTGTGCCACGCCAGGAACCGTTTCCTGCTATTTTTCATTTATTTGTTTTGGGCTTTTTTTAATTTGTGTTTTGCGCTAAATTGGATGGCATAATTAATACTACATACAACAACGAAGTAACAACTATATAGTGCATATCATCGTCACGAATATATTACACCATCTCATCCAATGTGCGTTGTCGAACATATTACAAAATGTACGCACCACGAGTTATTACATGCACATTACAAAACATATCACACTCGCATATCTATCGGCGGGGAATAGTATTCTCCATTCGGATCTAGGACCCCGGCATCTTTGAATCCGGCAATTTTCTTTTGAATTGCTCGTATGCGTTCTTGTAGTAGAAGACCGTCCTGCAACCGTTCAACCTAATATAATTTAAAGAAGAGGTCAATATATATGAATTAATGAAAATGAACACAATTGATGGTAATAAACTAAAGTTGTGAATATTGTTTATCGTACTTAAATTTTTTTTAAGTCCCTCTTTGCGGCAGTATATTTGGTTGTCTGGCGAATGAACTCGCATACATAGTAGCCACATAAGTTATTCCCGGATTTTTGCCTCAAGCACTTTACGAGAACATATATAGTTCAATCAAAATAATATTCAAGCATGATATTGAAACTAGAATCAAAGAGATGCGCGGATCTAGCTAGTACTACTTATATTAAGTTGTTGAAATGTAAGCTCTGGCTTCCAAACGCCAACAGTCTTGGCGGTGAACCGTTTCCAAGCCCTGCCCGGCAAAGAAGATGAATAACGGAGTTCTATATTAATCACTTGCTATCAATGAGGAAATAGTGCCGATATAGTGACATAATGATTGAAAATACCTCTGGAGGCATGCTTGCATGTCCGTCCACTCATTGAGGTCTTTGCGTTTCGAGTCCACGACTTTTACTATTCCATCGTCGGGCTTATGATTAGCAGGATATAGTGGAAGATGTGCACGCATAACGAGTCAATTATACACTTAACATCGAGTAAGCAAAATATAATGTGTATAAGACAGTAACACTCACTCATAGTTGTAAGGAAATAGTATTTCCCTTTTGGTCTCATGAAACCTTAACGCTTATACCAAGTTGTTCTCTGTCGCCTCGGGTCTCAGGTGGAGAACATTTTGATAAATAATATTTGGGTCAATGAACCCAATGTCATAGAGTTGTCCACTTTTGCATTGAAGAATATTCATTCTGCAAAATAAATATAGTGATGAGTAAGATTATACATGCAATGAACGATAGCTGAGCTAGAAAGACTTAATTACATAAATTAATAATACTTACAAACAATAGGCACTCATGATATATTTGTCGAGGGCGTATTGTTGGTATAACTGAAATAACTCATCAAATTCAATCATTACCACGTCATCTCCATGCCCATAATGCTCGTTTCTATGTGCAATGTTGATCCAGTTTTCGTTAGCAGCAGATTGTCGCATGTATCAGATATGCAATCTTTGCATTTTTGTTGGTAGCTCCTTGACTACTCAGGTTTGACGAGAGGGTGCCCGTGCCGATACTTGTATGCTATGTCAGCGAATTCATTTATATGGTTTAAGTACCTACGAATAGACATGCCTTGAGCCGCTGCCGCTTCTCCGTACAACTCTACTAACTCCGGATCAGTTTCCGGATCATACCTCTGCTCGGCCGCAGCTCTCCTTGACCGCACCTCGGCATCGGAATACACTTTTAGTGGGGGGCACGATTGATTTTTCTGTTCTCCGAGCTGGGCAACTGATTTCTCGCTTGATTTTCCACTGGAGCTGATACTCTGCAACCGTTGTTCTTTTGCCTCAGCTGTTGGGGATATGCTATATGGGTATCCTTATAGCATGTCTCTTATCCGACTAACCCGGGTGGCCCATAGTCGGTAGCATGGCCTATGGCCTGCTGGGCGGCCCAGTTAGGTGGATCCAGAAGGGAGGCCCATGCCGGATAAAGGAAGGCTACGGTGGAGTCACCAGCGTACCTAGAGCCTTGGAGTGCAAGATACACAAGACTAGTAATAGACGGTGTAGGACTCTGTAACCTGTCCGGCTAGGACTTTTCCCTGTAACCCTAGGATCTGGCGACTATATAAGTCGGGACTATGGGAGCCTTTAGGGAACAATCTCATACAACATCAGACAACCTCGCACAACGACCTATCTCTGTAACTCGGCGTATTACCCTTATAGTGATTTATAGCAGGAGTAGGATTCCGCCACCGTTGTGGGATCTGAACCTGGGTAAGTTGTGTTACCTCGTACCCGTCAACAGTCCACCTTATCCCACGTCTCTAAACACGCACTGTGAGGACCCCTCCATGGCGTACTCGTCGGCAATACCACGACAGTTGGTGCCCACCGTGGGGCAAGAGGCGCTTTAGGCTCTTCAGCGGGCGAGGACCAAGATCTTCGCGGGAATCGGCGAAACCGTAGCCATTGGCCGTGTTCTATTCTCCGGCAACGTTCCGATCGTCCCTCCCGACGAGTTTTGGATCCCGGCGAAGATGAACCCTACGCGGTGTTTGATCGTTCCTATCGAAGACATGCACCTCTTTATCGGCGAAACCGACTCGGGCACTAGTTCCCTGGGAGTCGGAGGAGCATCAAGACCCGCACGGACCGCCTACGGGCAGGATACGTTCGCGGAAGGATCGATGTCGGATTTCTCCTCGGAGTTTGCTGGCAAAGATCGGAAAAATTCAAGGCCCACCCAAACCGCCCCTGCGCAGGATATAAAGGTGGAAGATCACTGCAAATCCGCTGGCTTAGTCCGTGCGTCTGGACAGCAGAGATCCAAGTTCGTCGGCGTGGTTACCATCTTCGATCTGGCGCGCTACATTCAGAGAGAGGGCGAAAACCCCCGCGATTACCTGGCCAGGTGGCTCCGTATACGAGCCGACCTATCCCACTACCCCGATGATAACGCTCTGTATCACTTCGTGGAAGGACTAGACCGTGGCACGCTTCTCCGACATTCTTTAAGACGGCAGCAGGCAACAAGACGCCTTACCCTCGAAGAGATGGTAAACACCGTCAACAACTACGCGGAGGACGAAGCGACAGCTCAGACAGTGCTTGCGCTCATTGACGGAGCCCCTCCGATTCAGCCACCGCCACCATCGCCTTCGGCCGCCATCATCGCAGCAGCACCACCACCTCCAGTCATCGTCGATCCCGTTGCACCTCCACCGCCCGTCATCGAGGAAGTCCTGGCACCCTCTGACTCTGTCATTGACGCACTCTATGTTGATTTCAGTGCAGATTCAGAGGAGATAGACTTTAGTCCAGAAGAGCTAGACTCCGCTATGCAGGAGATGGAGGAGGAGTACTCGCGCGACGAGCAGGCCAACAACGTCGTCGCGTCCCGAGGGGTGTTCGTCACCATTGGGACGGCGATGGATGAAGATCAACCCAGACGAGCTCCGCCTACGACGCTGGAAAAGGGGAAGGGGCCACTTATTGCTGCTGACGATGATCGCGCAAAAGACATGCCTCCTCCGCCCAATCCAGTGCAGCAGCCGCAGGAACTCGGCACCGGCCTGAGTAACAACAACACCGCAAACTTGCCGCCTCCAGCATCTACGTCTGCAGCAGCCCAAGTTACTCCAGTTGATAGAGTGATGTACGACAATCTCCTCTTCGAGAAACTGACCGTTGCTCATATCCGGAGTGTGACCCATCTTGATGAGAAACGCCAGCAACTGCTAGAGGAGGCGCAAGCCATCGCGGAGCAGGGCGCTAAGCTAGATCGAGATCTGGTCAACGCGCAGAAGTCCATAGAGAAAGCTAGAGCAATGGAGGCCGAGTACAAGACTCTGCTACAGCAGCAGAAGGCTAAGAAAGCTCCAGCTCGCGTCATCAGTGATCCTGGTGTACGGCGCAACCTAGGATGGGCTCCCTCAAAGCCGGCACAAGCCAAGACATATATTGACAGTGAAGGCAAACAGGTGATGCCTACCCCACTCCTTAACCTCGCCGTCGCCAAGACCCTTCTGGAGCAGGATAGATCCCCTGAGGCAGTGGAACAGGTCTATGACCTAGTGGCCAAGGCGGTAAAGCAGCAGGAAAAGGCCACCTCTCAGACGCTTGAGTCTAACCCAGTGCTCTGCCAGTCTAGCCAGTACAAACCGCCAAGGGACAGATCTCCTCTTGATGTCGGGTCCCAGACGAGTTCTTCAGAACGAAGACAGAGGGATGCATGCAACAGGAAGGATGCTATCCCAATATCCTCCGACCACGGAGAAAAGGCCCAACCTCGTCGCCCATTGCCACCGCCCCGGTCTCCCCGACATCGCGAAGATTACAAATCCCACCATCGTACGGATATGCCCCCACCAAAGCAGTGTGGCATCGTCATCCGCGACAACTCGGAGCAGACCCGTCATGACGGAAAGCACAACGAAGGACATAAGAGCAGGTCGCACCATGACCCTCCGCGTCCGACAAGCAACCGTGACAGACGTGAGGCATCGCAGGAGAGTAACAGCAAGAAGGCTAACCCACCGCCACCTCCGCCTCCGTCACCACCAAGCAGTCACCATGGCGGAGGAGGCCCGCGTCGTTCACGCAGCCCATCCCCTGTTGACAAGAAGAAGAAGAACCCGGAGCCATACGATGCACGTTCGCGGAATGATAAGATCCACGAGGCCCGGGAAGGACCATACCTGGGACCACGTTGCTTTGGACCTGCAATACGGTCCGCAAATTACCCCAAAGGCTTTCGGATTGACAAGAACATCAAGCCCTATGACGACACTGCCATGCCCGCCACATGGTTGCAGGACTACGGCAACGCGGTGGAGATTTCCGGAGGCAACCCCAACATCGTCGTCAAGTACCTCCCATTAATGTTGGCGGGTACGGCCTGTCAATGGATCGACGACTTGCCGGAGAAATCTATCTACAACTGGTTGGACATGCAAGAAGCGTTCACCAAGAACTTTGAGGGTACATACAAGCGTCCCTGCACTATGGGCGATCTACAACGGTGCGTGCAAGAGAAAGACGAGACATCTCGCGCCTACCTCTCCCGCTGGCTGGACATGAAGAATTCCTGCGCAGGAGTGCACGCTCAGACCGCCATTGCCGCCTTCATAGATGGGTTGGAAAGGGGCACGTTGCTCCGACATAAGCTGAAGCGCTTGCAGGACAATCACCAGCTTGACTTGAACCAGATGATTCAGTTGGCTAGTGAGTTCGCAGCTGCCGACGATGATGCTCGTGGCTCCTTGCCGGCAACGGCCGTTCCAACTCAAGCTCGGAGGAACAACAGTACAAAGCGGAAAACCGCTCCATAAGAAAAGCAATCTACCGACATGGTCGCTATGACTTTTGCAGGACGAGGAGAGGGCGGACAACGTGGCCGAGGAAGGGGAGCTGGTCGTGGGCAGCAACGAGGAAGTGAAACCACCTCGGCGCCGCTCCGCGTTACCCAAACCTACGAGGAGTACCGAGATATGCGATGCCTCGTATACCTCGACGTCAACGGCAAAGCCACCCATACCAATCAACACTGCAAGTTCGTCAACGACCTCAAGGAAGACCCGGAGTCCGGCTACAAGCAAAGTCGAAAGAACAGACCGCGCGGCAAGGGCAAGGGGAAGAAGGAGGAGGAGTCCAAGGATTCAAGTGACATGGACGAGGACATTGACCCCTAGCACGCCGCTAAGAGCGACGACAAAGGCAAGAACCCCTTCGCGAAGAAGGCCCCAGTCTACAACACTTTCCTTGGCACCCCCACCGTCCGACAACAGAAGACCTCTCTGAGGATCCTGATGGCTACTCTCCCCCAAGTCCCCCAGTACCTGCGCTGGTCGGAGGTTCCAATAACTTGGGACAGGACGGACCACCCATACCTTATACCCACGGAGAACCAGTACGCCATGGTCATCAACCCCTTGATTGACGACGTGGAGTTCACCAAGTGTATGGTGGATAGTGGAAGCAGCATCAACGTCATGTACCTGGATACACTGCAAAAGATGAACTTGACGGAGGCAAACCTAAGGCGGACCAACACCATCTTCCACGGCGTAGTGCCTGGTCGAGAGGCTCGATCCCTTGGATGCATTACCCTTCAGGTTGCCTTCGGCGATGTTAATAATTACCGCCAAGAGCACATGACCTTCGAGGTGGTCCCTTTCAAGAGCGTGTACCATGTCATATTCGGCCGCGACATATTCCACACGTTCATGGCCAAGCCATGCTTCGTCTACAACAAGCTCAAGATACCCGGACCAAATGGCATCATCACCGTATCCGTAAGCTTTACCAAGGCAAGGGACTGTGAGATCAACGAAGCAGCCGTTGCAGAAGCTGTCCTCTACAGCGAAGAATTCAAAGAAATCCAGAGCAAGGTCAATGACTCAGAGATGCCCGCGTCGAAGAAGCAGATCTCCGACTCTGCTCCTGCGTTCAAGGCCGCCATCGAGACCAAGCCGGTGGAACTTGTGGTAGGCGATGCCTCCAAGGTCACCGCCATTGGGACGAACCTAGATCCCAAATAGGAAAGCGCGCTCATCGAGTTCCTCCGTGAGAACAGGGACATCTTTGCCTGGCAACCTGCCGACATGAAAGGTGTACCTAGGGAACTTGCCGAGCATAGCTTAAACATTGATCCAAAATGCAAACCAGTGAAACAACCTCTACGACGCTTTGGAGATGACAAGAGACGCGCCATTGGCAAAGACATAGCTAGGTTACTTAAGGCTGGATTTATCCGAGAAGTCCTTCACACCCAATGGGTGTCCAATCCTATACTTGTCCCCAAAAAGGGAACCAATGAATTAAGAATGTGCGTTGATTACACCGGCTTGAACAAAGCATGTCCCAAAGATCCGTTTGCTTTGCCTCGCATTGACCAAGTCATGGAATCGACGGCTGGCTCGGAACTTTTGTGTTTTCTTGATGCATACTCAGGATACCACCAGATCAAGATGAGGAAGTCGGACCAATTGGCCACTTCGTTCACTACCCCATACGACACGTTTTGCTATGTCACGATGCCCTTTGGGCTGAAAAACGCAGGTGCTACCTACCAGCGGACAATGCAGCGTTGCCTTCACGACCAAATTGGTCGGAACGTTCACGCCTACGTGGACGATATCGCGGTGATGTCCAAAAAGTCAAACGACTTAATCTCTGACTTAAAAGAAACCTTTGATAATCTCCGGAAATACAACATGATGCTTAACCCTAAGAAGTGCGTCTTCGGGGTCCTAGCCAGAAAATTGGTGGGCTTCATCGTTTCCCAGCAGGGGATCGAGGTCAACCCGGAGAAAATCAAGGCCATCTTGAACATAAACCGTCCGACATGCCTAAAGGACATTCAATGACTAACATGTTGTGTTGCAGCAGTTAGTCGGTTCGTCAGCCAACTTGGAGAGAAGGCTCTGCTGTTGTACAAGTTGCTGAAGAAGGCGGACAAATTCACGTGGACGGACGAGGCTGATGTGGCATTGAAGAAGCTCAAGGAGATTCTTTCCTCTGCGCCCATCCTTGCAGCACCCGAACCCGGAGAGCCCCTATTAATTTACATGGCGGCAACCAACAGGGTTATCAGCATCATCGTCGTGGTAGAGCGGAAGGAACCAGACTATGAGCGCGGAGTTCAACGACCAGTTTACTATGTAAGCAAGGTCTTGACAGAGTCTAAGCAGCGTTACCCGCACTACCAAAAGATAGCTTATGAAGTATTCCTTGCTTCTCGAAAGCTGAGGCATTACTTTCAGGAGCACCCAATCACAGTGGTGAGCAAGACTCCACTGTCCGACATCATCAATAACAGTGACGCTACATGAAGGGTCGCGAAGTGGGGCATTGAACTTGCCGCCTTCGAAATCACTTACAAGAGACGCGACGCTATCAAGTCACAAGCCTTGGCGGATTTTGTTGCGGATTGGATGGAGATGCCAGATGCTACTTCGTTGCTAGAACTAGAGTACTGGGTGATGCACTTTGACGGATCAAAGCCGCTCAATGGCCCGGGGGCTGGTGTATTGCTACAGTCACCAACAGGAGACAATCTACACTACGTTCTACAGATCCACTTCGAGGCTACAAACAACATGGCGGAGTATGAAGCACTCATTCACGGACTACGTGTAGCCAAGGATATTGGCATCAAGCGCATAGTTTGCTGTGGAGATTCCGACTTGGTTGCCCAGCAGGTGGCTGGCACCTGGAATGCGCGGAACCCTATGATGGCGGCATATCGAGACGAAGTGGACGAGATAGCCAAGAGCTTCCTGGGCTACGAAGTTAAGTATGTGCCTAGGGAACAAAATGAGGTGGCTGATCTGCTGTCTAAGCTAGGATCAGGGAGCAAGCGAATTCCGCCAGGATTTTTCCTAGAGCATCTGCGCACACCATCCGTGAAGGGAGCCGACGTCGACAACCCGGATAGAGCTGACTCTTTTGTCAACATGGTGACTAAGGTCCCTCCGGCTTGGACAAAACCGTTCATGGAATATCTCGAACACAGAACTTTGCCCGACGACGAAGTCGAAATATGGTAAATAGTACGACGAGCAAAGGGTTATACCATAATCAATGGGCAACTCTACAAAAGGAGCACTACTGGTGTATACTTAAAGTGTGTTTCCCAGGTAGAAGGTATGGAAAACCTACGCAAAATCCATCTCGGAGATTGCGGGCACCACGCCGCTCCTCGATCGTTGGTAGCGAAAGCCTTCCGGCAAGGATTCTACTGGCTGACCGCGAAGGCGTACGCCGACAAGCTGGTTGAGACATGCATGGGATGCCAGTATTATGCCCGACAACCACATGTTCCTGCTGAAGAACTGCGAACAATACCAATAACTTGGCCGTTTGCAGTCTGGGGGCTAGACATGGTGGGACCGTTACAGACGGCACCTTGTGGGTTTACGCATCTGCTCGTAGCAGTTGATAAATTCACTAAATGGATAGAAGCTAAACCCATTAGAAAGCTTGATGGGGCAACTGCCTCAGGTTCGTCCGAGATCTAGTGGTGAGATTCGGTCTCCCACATAGCATTATCACCGACAATGGCAGCAACTTATCACTCGGAGAAGTGGAGGCATATTGCTGGGAGAAAGGCATTCGACTTGAACTTGCATCTATGGCACACCCACAATCCAACGGTCAGGTTGTGCGAGCCAATGGATTAATTCTGCAGGGAATCATGCCACGTCTTGAGGCACTGCTACATAGAGCAGCTGGAGCCTAGGCGGAAGAATTGTCATCTGTGCTGTGGAGTTTATGAACTACACCCAACAGATCTACCGGCTACACCCCTTACTTCATGGTATATGGAGCAGAAGCCATCCTGCCTTCCGACATCCTCCACGATGCGCCAAGAGTTGTAGCCTACGACGAGGATGGCGCTGAAGAATCCAGACGCCTGGATGTGGACCTTCTCGAGGAGGAGCGCGTTTTGGCATGCCAAAGATCCGCCATCTACCAGCAGAAGCTAAGCAGCTACCATAGTCTCCGTGTTCGGCATCGCTCGTTTAAAGAGGGGGATTTGGTGCTCCGACTTAAGCAGCCATGGGAAGGACCGTTCATCATAAGCAAGGCGCTGCTCAATGGGTCTTACTACCTTGTTGACAATCGTAAACTAAAGGATAGACCCAACGGGGATTATAAGCGTAAGCGACGTGACCCGGATGATGATTACCCGGAGCTTGATCGGCCATGGAACATAGCACAACTACGTCCTTTTTACACTTAGCATTTTTATCTAATTGTGTATCTCTTATATGATCAATGAAATAAAGCTCTTTGGTTCACTCATATTTCTGAGTCTTTTACCTCCTTTAGTGTTCATTTTTAGATCATGTAAAACCTTTATGCACAAGCTTTGAGTTTGCACTTGTGAAAATTCCGCCTACGGGCGTTAGCTTAAGTTTTCTGGTCTACTCGTTCTTTGTCGTTTTTATGTGGATTCTGGAGTAGTGACTTTCGGCACTTATTGTCGGCGATTTTGTGCTCAGGTTATTGACGGTGCCATTGGGCATCATCACCTAAGCGCATGGTTCCGACAACGAGTCTTCCGACTCACGAAAAGTCAAGCATAAGAACCAACGTAATGGATAAGCCACCACTTGCTTAAAAAATATACATGCTGGGAACTAAGTTCTTAAGTAGCAGGAAATAACAATGATTGTTTTCCGCCTTAAGTTAGATCATCAAGTTTTTTCCGCGCATGTACCAAAGGCAAAACAAATATTACATAAGTGTTTTTCACTCTTTGGGCGCAGGAGACTTGGAAGCAGCATCGTCCCCAACCGGAGAATCACCCTCAACGTCGGAGCTATGATGAGACTCGGAGGAATCTTGGTTGACGCTGTCGATGGTGTTCATGGGCACGAAGAAGTCGATGTCCACCAACTCGGCAACTCTGGTGTCATATCCCGCGAGTGATGACAAGATGGCCTTGTGATCAATCTCTTTGCCGTCATCATCAACGTCGGGGATGCCAGAGGTCACCGTGTCGATGTCGGCATCTTCGTAGTGTGCCTTCACCATTGAGAGCACCATCCTCGCACTAGCCATGCACATGAAGCTTTCCATCTTGTAACACGCTCGGGGGCTCGGCGCAGAATCTCCGAGTACTTCGTCACGGAGTCCGAGGCCTTGATGTATATCTGGAGGGGCTTGGCAATCTCCTTGGCTCGGGTGATGGAGGTGTTGATGAAGTTGTCGGCAAGAACCATGCATTCCTTGTCTGAAGGAGGCGAGCGGGTTAAACCCATAGGAGTTGAAAATTCCGACAATGAGCGCATGAGTTCAACAAACTCTAAGTATCCAGAATACAGACATACAAGGCAGAGGAAACTTACTGAAGATGCTGAACTTGGCCTGCCAGACGGTGTTTGCCAAGGATTCCTTCTCTTGTTGGAGGAGCTTAAACGCCTCGTTGTGGCGTTGGTTTTGCTCATCAGCAGCTTGCTTCTGATCTTTTAAGATCGCAAGCTCCTCCTTCAAGCGATTGATTTCCGCAGAGGCGGAATCCTGCAGGGCTTTCATGCAATCCTCGTGCATCTTCATCATCTCTTCCCTCTCCTTCTTAAGGATTCTGTTCTCGCTGTTCGGCTGCTGGATATGCTTGGAGTGCTCGACAATGTCCTTGGCCTTGGCGACATGTTCTGAAAAGTCGGAGAAAACAAAGTACACAGTGAGTACTCGAAGAATGAAGGCATAAAACCAAGACGAAATGCGCAAAAAAGAAAACAGACTCTTGTTTTTGATGATCCGTTCCTTCAAGATGCCAGTTTTACCCTTTTCGGCTTCAAGATCTGCGTGCATCTTCTGGTACTTGTCGTTGGCCATGCCCCTCCGAGCATTCTCGTTCTGTGGAACAAAGGACAAAGTTAAACTGTTGTTTAGTCTGCTTGGAGCACCTAGTCGGAAACTTTCCATCTAGGCGCTCGGGGGCTATATCGAAAGTTTTTCAACTTAGCAATATGCTTAGCTTTTCTTTAAGCATCTAGTCGGAGCTACTTCAGTTCTCGATTAGAAGCTTGGGGGCTACAGTATAAAGTTTTAACTCGGACAATGCTTAGCTTTTCTTTAAGCATCTAGTCGCAACTAATTCAGTTACAACTAGAGGCTTGGGGGCTACAGTATTGAAAATTATAAACACTGCGTATGCTACTCTTAAAGCATCTAGTCGGAATAGTTTCTTCCATCTAAATGCTTGGGGGCTACAGTGAGAGTTCTTTCTAACTTAGTCACTCTTAGAGCATATAGATGCAAAACCTATGGTTTTCCGTCTACATCCTCAGGGGCTACAGTGGGATACTCATATGAAATGCAAAAGCAAAGTAAAACTTACAAGTGCAATAATCTTGAGGTTTGTAGCACTCTCGGCCAGCAGCTTGCCAAAGGAAATGCTCTTTCCCCGCAAGATATCTGCTTGTCAGAGAAGCTCCTCAATACTGCACGTCCGAGATGACGGCACTCCTCCAGGAACCAGAGTTGTGTTACTCGGCATAAGCGCCGGGTAAACTATCTTCGGGAACTCGAAGGGCTTCTGGGGAGCGGGGGCGCCGCCTTCGGCAGAGGTACCATCTCCCACTGCCGCCTTGCCGCTACCGATGGCATCCATAGCCGGAGCTTCAGCCATTTGTAGAGCAGCGCTCTCCTGCGTCGCTTTCTCGCCGACAATAGCGAGTTCGGTAGAAGCGCCAGAATCCAATTCCATGGCGGAAGGTCCTGGTGCCTCCTGGGCTTGAGAGCTTGTCGGGGCAGAGGAAGGCTTGACTGCAGGAGTAGCAGGGGCGATGGCGGGGGAGGAGTCGCGATGCAGCATATCCTTGATATTTCTAGAAGCCCCCAAAGTCTTGGAGGTCTTCTTGAGGCTGGTCATGGCTTTCTTCCTGAAACGTGCAAAGTGCATAAGTAAAGGAACAAGACAGATAAATAAAACAATGTCGGAGAATGAGAAGCTTACACTAGGGAGGTGCTTTGGCAAAAATCCCGGTGGCTTTTCTCTTTTCCGCCTCCAGGGCGGCGGTAGTCTTCTTGGAGGCTCCACCCTCTGTCTTCTTCTTCTTGCCTCCGTCGGCAGCGTCAGAGGTGGAGCTCTTCCGCTTTCGTGACATCGTCGTCGGACACGACCGTGGCTTCCTTCATCTTTGGATCGTAGATTTGGGCAGCCAGGTTGTCCTCATCTAGATTGCTAAGCTGTTAAGTTAGAAATAACCGTGTTAGATGCGATGGTAATGGCAAGAAGGAGAAACTGGAGTATATGTTGCACACGGAAAATACATATCTACCTTTGGGCACTTGCTATCTACGAACATGTCGTAGGTGATGGTGAAGCCACGCTTCTTATCCTTCACCTTGACGATGTCCTTCAGGCGGAGCTTGACGGAGTCGCTCGAGAAGTTATCCACGGAGATCTGGAGGGTATCCCTTTGGTCACTGGTATACTCGTGCATGAAGTTCGCGCGGTGTTGCAGAGGTTGGATTCGCCTGATGAACCAGCACATGGCCAGGTCCAAGCCGGTCAAACCCGTCTCTACGAACCATTCGATCCGCCTTATTGCGCGAGAAGCGTCGAGGTCGGAGGGAAGGGACACATGGGATCTCCATGTGGAAACTGCAGCGGCGGCTCCATCCGCGAAGTCCGGGTACGTTACTTCTCGGCCCGCCAAAGGAATATCGGGGCCGTAGAAGTACACCCGCTGCCAGTTTTTGCAGGACTCGTGACCGACGATGTCGGGGAACCGCCGGCCAGGTCGAATCTTGGAGCTTATGGTGCCACAGTTCCTAAGCTCCTCCCTACTGTTTCCGGCTTCACGTTTAACGGTGAAGAAGCACATGGACAAATCTAACCTAGGCCTAATCCCTAGGTAACCCTCACAAAGTGCCGCGAAGTTGCTAAGAACTAAGATGCTATTGGGTGAGAGGTTATGGGGTTGGACCTTGTAATGGTTCAAGACGGAAAGAAAGAAGTGGGAGATGGGCAGGGAAACGCCGCGTACCAGTTGAGCCTTGAGGTACACCTTTTCTCCGGCTTGGGGAGAAGGTGTCACCTCGCCGGCCGGCGCCGCCCACCAGGCGAGCCCCTCCATCGCGGGGAGGTAGCCTTCGGCGACCATCTCTTGGATGTCACGGTCGGTGATGTCCGAGCCGCGCCAGTTGCCCTTGTGCGAGTCTGTCTCTTCTTCCAGAGGCTCTAGCGCCGCCAGATTATGGTCGCCGCCGGTGGTTTCGTTCACTGCCGATGCGGGGATGACCAGGCCCTCTGGGGGCACGATGACGGAGATCGCCGGCTTCGCCGTGGCTTCGCTCGACGCCGCCATCGATGGGTAGGAACTGCTGCTGGCCATGGAGTGCTAGAAGGATGAGACTGACGCAGAGGGAGGCTAGGGTTTTCGAGGTTTCTCGCGGAGAGCTCGAGGAGGCATGCGGCTGGAGGAAGAAGACGATGACGCGATAGGAATGAGGTAAAAAGTGGAAAGTGTACCACGGTTACTATTTATCATGCTCTGCGTCAATATTCGTGCAGCTGATCGGACAGTTGCCGCGTAGACGACATGTTCGTGAACGTGCGCGGTAATTTCGCCACGTCTCCAACCGTCGCCGCCAACGGTTCCTATCGCTCGCGTGGGAAAATCAGATATGATTGCGTTCTCTGCATGTGTGAGTTACGAGGCGTCGCTGACCTAAGCCTACGTCGTCTGAGCTGACACGGGTAGATGAGCCGTCACATAGAAGATTCTGACATGGACGGATTTAATCCGACTACGGAAGAGTACGATGGAAGATTCATCGTTTCTTTGGCTTACCATTTGAAGACGGAGAAAACATTGCAGGGTTCTTTGGGAGGACTACAAGATATTGCTTGACGATTTGCCGACATCCATCTAGACGGAGCATTCAACGTGAAGAGGCAAGACGGCGCAAGATCTCGGAGTTCTCCGGGGGCTACTATTGGGGATATGCTATATGGGTATCCTTATAGCATGTCTCTTATCCGACTAACCCGGGTGGCCCATAGTCGGTAGCATGGCCTATGGCCTGCTGGGCGGCCCAGTTAGGTGGATCCAGAAGGGAGGCCCATGCCGGATAAAGAAAGGCTACGGTGGAGTCACCAGCGTACCTGGAGCCTTGGAGTGCAAGATACACAAGACTAGTAATAGACGGTGTAGGACTCTGTAACCTGTCCGGCTAGGACTTTTCCCTGTAACCCTAGGATCTGGCGACCATACAAGTCGGGCCTATGGGAGCCTTTAGGGCACAATCTCATACAACATCAGAAAACCTCGCACATCGAACCTATCTCTGTAACTCGGCGTATTGCCCTTATAGTGATTTATAGCAGGAGTAGGATTCCGCCACCGTTGTGGGATCTGAACCTGGGTAAGCTATGTTACCTCGTACCGGTCAACCGTCCGCCTTACCCCACGTCTCTAAACACGCACTGTGAGGACCCCTCCATGGCGTACTCGTTGGCAATACCACGACATCAGCCGACTTGCGAATAGAGCGGTCATAGTCTTCTGGTGGCGGCGGCGGGTACACGGCCATGAGCTTCACCTAGGCTATTGCCTTTGCTACTTCTTCTTCGGTGCGCGGAAAGATTGGCTCTATCGGATTCTTCTTGTTAGCTATGTCAATCTTCCACTTTTGATAACTGGCTTCTGAGGCCGCATCAATTTGCTCATTTGTCATCTCCCCAGGTCGGGAGATACTGAAATCTATATTTGCATGGGTGGGAGGGGAGATATCTTAAGTTTCGGTGATACGAACCTCTTGCTGCTGCTGCCCCTCGTAGTCGTACGACCCCTTTTTCACTTGGGAGATGGCGGCGGTGGAGACGGCTGCGACGGCGATGGAGACGGTTGCGCTGGAGAATGGTAATGTGGCGGAGAAGGTGAAGGTTGCGCTGGAGAATGGTCATGTGGCGGTGAAGGTGGATTGTTGCTGATCTGAGGAGTGGGTGGCCTTGGCGACACATAATTTGGAAGATGTATGTGCTCCTTTGGCCAAACAACAGTCCCCCTTTTTACTTCTCCTAGTTCAGTCAGCTCCGCATCTTCACCTGCGGGGTAGTCCAGCTTCAGCTCCTCATAATCTGGCATGACTTAATCCACCGTGACGATAGCGTACCCTTTTGGAACCGGTTTGCAATGCCAAGTTGGTTTAGGTCCAATTGGTAGGGCCATGCCGAGCGCCACCGTCAACCTTAAGTTAACAACTCTCACCTTTAACTCACAAGGTGTGCTCTGTGTGATATCATCCACTGGGTAACGATGTTCTAGAGCTGTCAGTGCATCATCATCACCATCATCCTGGAGTTGCGTGGAAGTGATGCTGCTTTTCTTATTCGATGGGGCGCCGGTACCATCGAATGCAGGTTCTATCAGGTACCGCTGAGATTGGCCGCTACCTTGCTGGTTAAGTATTTCGATTTGATCTTGATGTCTCTTTAATACCTCTTCTACATTATGCAGCCGGTCTGCAGCAGCATCTTTCTCAGCCTCAGCAGCCGCTTTGTCAACTGCCTCCCTTTCCTTCCTCCTCTGATGGCTTCTATCAGGAAATCTCTTCCTTTCCTCGGGAAACGCAACTGTCCACAGCTTGGATCCTTCGGTGCCCCGTGATCGCCCTTTGTGTTCTTTACTTTTAAGGGCGCGTGTCAGCTTGTCCTTCTCTCTATCAGGAATGAACCATCCCTCTTAAACATCTTGTACCGCACTTCTAATGTCGTCGATGGGTAGCAGGGGATTATCTTTGTGTCTTTGGTTATACACTGCCTTCCCTTCTTTGTTCAACGTGCCCCCATGCCCGTAAAACCAATTTCTTGCCCGTTCGATCCATGTTAAGGGCTCTGGCATGATCCCCTTGGCCAGAAATGGTGCCTCAAGTGCCTCCACTTATGCTTGCTACCGGCGTAGCCATCAGGCCCCATAGTATGGTGGTACTTCTTCTTAGAAGCATTTGCCTTATTTACTGCAGACTTTTGCAACGCGTCCGGATTCTCCGTCTTGTACTCCACAAATTCAGCCGAGTAGTCTCTTATCTTCTCATAGCCCTTATCGAAATCCGGAGTCTTATCGAGCTCGATATAGTTCTGGCATAATTTTTTCTACCAGTCCCGGCCTGAATAGTTCGCCCATCTTCGAAAGAGCCCACGCCTTGACTTTTTTCTCTAGGGCCTCTTTTCGACTCCTCATTTCCACCTCATTTGGCACCTGTTCGTCTGGATCCACCTCTGCCGCCGGTAGGGTGAAATTAAGCATGAGCTTTGTCCAAAGGTTTTCTTTGGCTGCTTCGCCGACATATGACACGGTTTCCGTCTTTGTCTGCCTCCACTCTCGAGTGGTGATAGGGATGTGGTCCCTAACGAGAACTCAGCATGCCTTCACAAATTTCTTTGCAACATTATTAGGTTCAATTGGTTTCCCGATTTTATCAACCTTTTCGATTCTATACCGGACACCATCATCCATCTTCTTGTTTGGGCCTCGTTTAGTCTGTACTGACGATTTCCTCGATCCGGAGGGCTAAAAGAAGAAAGAGCTAGCACGTTAATATATGTATTTCATATGGTCACTTGTTAAATACATTAGTGCACATCACATATAGATATACACCTCGCCGGAGCCGTCGACTTCTCTCTCTTCGACTTCTTGCTCGTCATCTTCTCCCTCATCGGAGCCGCCGAGTTAGAGCCGCCGAGTCATCCCTCGCCGGAGCATCTACCTCCTCGGCTGAGAGACTCATCTCCATCTCCGGAGTCATTCAGAAACTGCTTGGTGACATCGCCAACAATAACTTCATCCCCGCGGATGAAACCCTCCATAATGTTCTCCTGATAATCGTCTCTGCGGAGTCCCAGATCCATAGTATCTGCAAACAAAATAATAACACAGAAATAGTTAACAGAAGCGGCGGACGGCCTTCTCCTGACTCTGCCGCGGCCACCGAGCCGCCTCCTTCCTACTCCCCGTGAAGTACGGCCCGATGCCACCTCTGCGGCCCCCGTGCTCCGCCAGCAAGCACACCCCCGATGGTACCTCCGCCGCGGACGTGCATCTCCGACAGCACCCCCTCTGCCTCCCACGCAGCAAATCGGTGCGGTAGCGAGCGATGCGTGCGCACGACGGCAAAGCAAGGCACGGCGGCACGGGCTCGTGCACGCGCGCACGACGGCGGCGGCTCGGGCTCGTGCACGACGGCAGCGGTGCGCGTGCATGGGGGCGGCTTGGGCTCGTGCACGGCGGCGGCGGTGCGCGCGCACGACGGCGGTGGCTCTGGCTCGTGCACGACAGTGGCGGCGGCGGTGCGCGCGCGCAGCGGCGGAGGCTCGGGCTCGTGCACGGCGGCGGCGGTGCGCGCGCACGGCGGCAGCGGCTCGGGCTCGTGCACGCAAGAGGAGAAAAAGGAGAGGAGACCGGCGGCTCACCTTGCGCTCGTGGAGCGGAGACCGCCGGCGGTGCTCGGGAGGCGCGGGCCAGCGAGGACGCACACGGAGGTCAGCGGCGAAACGAGCATGGAGGCGCGGCCGGCAGGAAGGACACGACAGCGACGACAGGGAGGCACGCGGAGGCGGGGGCGGGCGGTGGAGTTGCGCAGCCTGACGACGCTCTACTTCTCCTCGCATGCGTAAATGGGGAGGAAGGATGGTGGCGCCGATCTAAAGTAGGAGGATCATCGGCCCCGGTTACTCCCAAGAACCGGGGCTATTGCCCTATTAGCCCTGGGTCAATGCCCGACCCGTGGCTATTGGCCCAGAAATTTTCGGCTGGCGCGCATCGTGGGCTATTAGCCCCGGTTCTTGGGCCAAACCGGGGCTAATAAGCCTTTTTTGAAAAAAGGTTGAGTTTTCTGGAGGTTCCCGCCTTTTTTTCTAGATTTAGGAGCATTATTACATATGTATTTTTCACAGCAAATTTATTTTGAATTTCAGAAATCTGTATTCCATATTTTCATATGTATTTTTCAATTAAAAATGCATTAACAAATATGTATTCCATATTTTTCAATTTGAAAACACTTTCAACATGAAAATTCTTCGAATTTGAATAAATAATCCAAAGCCATTTTCTATTATCTAAAATAACTATTCTTACTAACAATTGTTGAAGGAGGAAGTTTTTGAACGGGCATTAAAAAATTAAAAATGACCCATTGTTCTGTGAAGCAACCACCAAATTAAATGTAAAACCTTACTTGGACAATTTCCCAACCGGTGTATCTGGAACGGGCATAAATAATTCAAAAATGATCGAAACAATGTGAAACCTTCGCATGGTGTCATATTATGTGTCAAAGTTACAAGTAAAAATATTAAACTTGGAAGATTGAAAACATCACATAAGTTTTAATACATGAGGGCACACATAAGTTTTACATGAAAGTCATGAATCCTTCTTCGCGTATGTCGATCCCTTTCCTATGATCGCTTCTTAGGCCGTAACCATGGAGCATCTTCATTATTTAAAGGGATGCTTGGGTCAGTTTTTACGGTGAAGGGCCGAATTTCATCAAACTTATCAAAATCTGCTGACATATCTGTCTTGTCCTCGATTCCCGCGATTTTCTTTTCCCTGAAAGAACTATGTGACGCCTGGGCTCATCGTCTGATGTATTCGTTTGCTTATTTTTTTTCTTTTTTCGGTCTGGAGGACATGTCTTTCACATAGAAAACCTGAGCCACATCGTTGGCTAGGACGAAAGGCTCGTCTCTGTAACCAAGATTCTTGAGATCCACTGTTGTCATTCCGTACAGTTGGTCTACCTTTACCCCATTCATGTTTACCCAGCTGCACTGAAACAGAGGGACCTTAAAAGTAGGTCCATAGTCAAGTTCTCATATCTCCTCTATGTAACCATAGTATGTGTCCTTTTTTCCCATTCTCGCCTATTGCATTAAAGCGGACACCACTGTTTTGGTTGGTGCTCTTTTTATCTTGGACGATAGTGTAAAATGTATTCCCATTTATCTCGTACCCTTGGAAAGTCAATACAGTCGAAGATGGTGACGCAGCCAACAAGTAGAGCTGATCTCCAACAGTGTTGTCATTCAGGAGGCGTGCTTGCAACCAACTTCCGAAAGTCTCCAGTTTTTATTCGATCCAGGAGTCAGCATTCCCCGGGAACTTGGAGCGTACAACATTCCTGTGTTCCTCGATATACGGAGCCACGAAGGTGGAATTTCGTAGAACTGTGTAGTGAGCTTGAGTGAAAGAACGCCTGTCCCTACATATCACTGCTTTCTTTCCTAGTGTGCCTTTTCCACTCAGCCTCCCCTCATGCCGCGATTCAGGAACACCAAGCGGCTTAAGGCCAGGAACAAAGTCAACATAGAACCCAATGACCTCCTCTGTTCCATAGCCCTTGGAGATGCTTCCTTCTGGTCTAGCACGGTTATGAACATATTTCTTTAAGACTCTCATGAACCTCTCGAAGGGGAACATATTGTGTATAAATATAGGACCGAGAATGGAAATCTCGTCGCTAGGTGAACCAGGATATGCGTCATAATACTGAAGAAGGACAGGGGAAAACCAACTCAAAACTGACAAGACATTGGACCACATCCCTCTGTAGCCTTTCCAGACTTTCTCGATCGATTACCTTCTGAGATATTGCATTGAGGAATGCACATAGCTTCACAATGGGTACTCGAACATTTTCCTGTAAAAGCCCCCCTCAATGCAACCGGAAGCAACTGCAATCATAATCACGTGGCAGTCATGAGACTTCATGTTCTGAAAGTTTTTCTCTGCCATATTTATTATTCCCTTTATATTTGACGAGAAGACAGCCGGGACCTTGATACTGCTCAGACATTTAAAAAAGATTTCCTTCTCTGCTTTCGTAAGAGCATAGCTGCTTAAGTATTGACGCCCTTTTATCACTATGCTTGTTGTATGGGTCTTACATACGTTGCTGGTCCTCCCGTGCTTCTGGTGTGTCTTTTGACTTCCCATACATGCCCAGGAAGCCTAGAGGTTCACGCAAAGATTCTTCGTCACGTGCATCACGTCGATTGAAGACCGGACCTCTAGGCATTCCCAATAGGGTAGCTCCTAAAATATTGATTTCTTCTTCCACATGGCCGCGTGTCCGGTAACGTTGTCTTTGGAACAGATTGATTGCCAGGACCCTTTCCAAAGATTACTTCCAGGTCCCTCACCATACCAAATACATCAGCACCTTTAGGGAGCTTAGGCTTCTTCCGGTGATCCGCCTCACCGTTGAAATGCTTGCCTTTCTTTCTCACTTGATGATTGGTCGGCAGAAATTGAGGACACCCCACGTACACAACCTTCTTACATTTCTCCAAATATATACCTTTAGTATTATCTAAACAGTGTGTGCATGCATTGTATCCCTTGTTTGATTGTCCTAAAATGTTACTAAGAGCTGGCCAATCATTGATGGTTACGAACAACAACACTCGTAGGTCAAATTCCCGCTTTTTATGCTCATCCCACACACGTACACCTGGTTCGGCCCACAACTGCAAAAGTTCATCGACTAATGGCCTTAGGTACACATCTATGTCGTTGCCGGGTTGCTTAGGTCCCTGGATGAGCACTGGTGACGAGGTTTAATCTCGTCAATGCCCATTGTTACGGACTTGAGTTTTGGAGAAGATGAGGATGCTGGAGATTGTGGCATGGTTAACAGACAAGCAACTAGGGGACACGAGATTTACCCAGGTTCAGGCCCCCGGAGGGAAAACCCTACTCCTGCTTGTCTGCTCTTTGATTACGGCGGAACCAAAAGTTACAAGATGCGCAGATTCGATCTGGCGTGGATGCGTGTGCAAAAGTATGAGTCGAGGTTGGTTGAGTTGCCCTAGGACGTGCCCTCCTGACCTTTATATAGACTTAGGCAGGTCTCGGGCATAGTCCTAGTCGGTTACAAGTTCTAGGGCGTTTGCCCTTTTGAATTTCCTATCTAAACTAGTCTTGTTCTCCAAGGATCCGAAGATGTCTTGGGCCTTGGTCACCCGAAAATCTTCATGGGCCAGCGTACGCCTGCAGTGGGCCTTCCTTGAGCTGGACTAGGTATGCTGAAGTTATGTACCCGTAGGGTATAACCATGTCAGTAGCCCCCGAGTGATCAGTCGAATCGTAGATTCGGCTGAGGACTCTTCAATCCTTCGGGTGCAACTCTGTATTTCAAGAGAATGTGTAGGGATTGTTGATACGTGTGCCTGACTCTCCCGACGGATCAGGGTCAGTTAACTGTCTTAGGACGAAACGACACGATCTTCTTCAGGTTCGGGTCCCTCAACCCGGACCTGGAACATATGCTGGCGTAATTCGACTCAGGCCACGGAGGACTTACAGAAGTGGAATTCTAGTGATTTTAATTGGTGTACCCAACGCGTCCGTCGGGATTTTTCATCGTACCTGCTAGTACGGGTTCATACTAGCAGAGCGCAGTCAGGTGCGTTGCCAGGCCATCAGACGATATCTGTAGGTCTTATCTTTGCGTCGCAGATGCAGCATCCGAACATTTATCACCTCAGAGGTGTTTCGGGTGGCCAAGGAGATTGTTGCTCACTTAGCGTTTGTTGGGACAGAGTTGCCAAAAAAGTTTTTGCATGCTGATCCGAAAGATCGCAGTCGAAGATTTCATAGGGTGCGCGACCAGCGCTCCCTATGGGAGTAGCCCCCAAGTGTCTGTTCGAGTCGTAGACTCGAACGGAGACTTTTTTTTAGTCCAGGCATTGTTTCAGTCGTTAGGTCCGCAGGACTCGAAAATTTTCGGATGCTTAAATCCATCCTCCCTATGGGAGTAGCCCTCAAGTCCGTAGTGGAGTCGTAGACTCGACATAGGACTCAGAGAAGTAATTTTTTCCGCATTTATCGGTCGGGTGCGCGGCCAGCGCTCCTGATAGGAGTAGCCCCCGAGTATTTAGTCGAATCACAGATTCGAGTGAGTACTCTTAGCCGTGGAGCCGAAGTGATGCTAGTATAGCTTTTGATGACGTCAGTGCTTACGATCGATGACCTCAGGCGTCTGCTACGCCAGAGATGACTTGACTGGACGAAGCGTGGGTCCCACTTGCTGACTTTGAATTGACTAGTCACACGCGGCGTGGAGATGATCACGGTGCCTCCTCGATTTCCGCACGTAGTGGATGGCGTGGTAAGGACGGTTCGTTGTGGTGTTGACACGTGTACGGCCAGATCTACCGTTGGCGTTAGGTCTTCTTGATGGACGGCCAACGTGCGTCGTCTTCGCTGTTATAATCCTGAGTGAAATCGTGGTTTGTTTTTCACCATACAAGTTCATCTGCTCTCTTCCTCTTTGTTCTTGAGCGATTCTTGCTGCGCATTGAGCTTTTCCTCCACATTTCCTTTGTCCTTCGTCCTTGCTAACGGCACCACCACTGTAGCGCCATGGGGAAGACGAATAAATCCTCATCTGCGGTTGGGACCAGCACCGCCGGAGGCAAGAAGGGCACCGCCGCTGCGCGCGTCACTGATGGTGGATGGCGGCGATCGGAAACGCGGCAGAGCGATCTCCGCAAGCTGCGCGAACGGAGCCTGATCCCGCAAGATGCGACGGCCGTGCGTCTCCCTGGCAATGAGGTAATCCCCCGTCCCCCAGCTGGGTATCGGGTTATGTTTCTTGCCTTTGTCTTGCGTGGTTTCTCGTATCCAGTCCATGACTTCCTTCGTGGACTGCTCTTCTTCTATGGTGTTCAGTTGCATCATATGTCTCCCAACTCCCTTCTCCACATTGCGTGTTTTGTCACGCTTTGCGAGTGTTGACTTAGTATTGAGCTGCACTTTGGCCTCTTCCGGAAGATTTATTCCGTGAAGAGGCAATCTGGGTCGGATGGTGTGTATCCCATTGGGGGTTTCATCATCTCTCTCAGTCCCAATGTACAATTCTTCTCCTTCTCCATGTCTGAATCTGTCCAGTACTGGCGGAGGAAATGGTTTTACATTCGTGACTCCGTACTGCCTGGGCAAGATTTTGGTCTCGTTCCTTTTGACCCCTCCCAGTTGATTGAGAAGAAGAGATCCTGGAAAAACCAGATCTTAGATGTTGAGGTGGCGGAGATAGAGGCCCTGTACCGTCGAGTGGAGGATCTCCAACTAATTCCTGAGAAGGAGGTGAACGGTATCGACGTCATCTGAACGTTTCTTGAGCGTCGGGTGCAGCCTCTCCAAGCGAGGGCGCATCCGATGTTTCTGTACTCTGGGCGCCGTGATCCGATGAGGGTTTCGAGTGAGAAAATCTCCAAGGCGGAACTGGACAAGACTCTTCACGCGCTATTGAAGTTCAAGGCAGACGAAGAAATTCCGGGGAAGTCGCAGACTCCTCCCTTTTCTTCGACGTTGGCTATACCGAAGGTGTAGATTTGCGCACGTAGTGCTCCCCTTTTGTTTTGTCGGCTGTGTACTTTTTCCTTTGTTTGCTAACAAAGCTTCGTCTCTTTTTGTAGAGCTTCAAAGTTCCGGGCATGGCACCACCGTTGCCCGAAAGGTATCCGAATGCCCCGGATAATGAAGTGGTGGACTCCGTGTCCGAGCTGCCGTCAGCGCGATCGCCAGCGGAGGATGCCGACGAGTCGAGTGAGGACCATTCGCGTAAGCGATCACGGAGTTCCAGCGAGTCTTCGGATGCCTCGACTCCTCCGACTCCTAGGAATCCTCTGGGCCTTGAGCGTCAGGGTGATGTTCATGAGGGTTCTTCCTCTCCTATTCCTGCCATTCCTGTGCGAGTTGTTGCTCCGCACCCGCCATCAAAGCGGAAGAAGGAAGAAAATAAGGAGGAGAAGAAGGAAGAAAAGAAGGAAGAGAAGAGGGCCCGAAGGGCTTCTCCTATCTTCGACCTAAGCGCGTTGGGCTCGTAAGTTTTCTTGTTGCTCCTGTTTTCCTTTGTTCCCTTGTTGTTCTTGCACCTGTGTTGATTGGTTCGTGTGCAGGCAATCTTCCGACGGCTCTAGTGATGGAGCGCATGAGATGATGGGGGAGTCGAACATTGTGTCGCCTCCTCCTCAGACGGTGGCGACTTCTGGTAACGCTGCGCCAGTTCCTCCTCTGCAGGAGAGGCTGGAGGTTGCGCCCCAGAATTTCGGAGGCGGGCCTGCAGGTTCGCCTTCGGAGCATGTAAGTTTTTTGCTTGATGTTACGGGGGGAGCCCCCAAGTGTCTTCGAGTGCTGATGTTGTTTTTGCTTTGTGTTGGGCGTAGCCCCCGAGTCCTGTTCTTACTTCTATTGCTGTTTTCTGCAGCCTTTTGTCCAAGAGGCCAGGCGGCTGGTGGAGGAGCGCCTGACGCTGGAGGCAAAACTGCGGCAGCTGCAAGGTATTCGTCTGCCTTGTAGTATTTTTCTTGCGTATTCTGATCCTTTTCTTTGACACTTGCTTGTTGTAAATGCAGAGGAGCATAACGACTCTCTCCGCGAGGTTGATGCTCTGAAGAAGAACCTTGGCCAAGCGGAGCAGAAGGCCGAAGCTGCTGCAGGTGCGCGAGAGTGTCTTGAGTTGGAGCTGACGAAGGCAGCCGAAGCAAAAGAGCTTCTGCAGCAGGAGGCCGCCGATCGTGAGGAGAAGCTGGCCACCGTTGCGGCTGCTCGTGAAAAAGGGGTGGCGGAGAATCTCATGGCTGCTGCCAAGGCTATCTCGGGTGAGCTTTTAGCTTTTGCTTCTTTTCCTTCGGATCTTCTTCTATGTTGCCTTTCTTCATGCTTTCTTCGTTTTGTCGCAGATGCCGCAGGCATACCGTGGTGCTCTGGAGCACGGGAGTGCTCTGGATGATGCCACTGTAGCGGTCGAAGACCGCTGCAGCACCGTCGTCAACTCCCTCGCCAAGGCGAAAGAAGTCCTTGGTCGCTTCTACCAGGAGCTCTTCCCGAAGGGTGCGTCTCTTGAAGATGTGGATGCCCTGGCGAAGGCTCTGTCGGGCGAAGCGCCTGCAGCGTACAAGCGCAAGCAGAAGGGCATCGGCGCGTCCGTTGGGCTGGCAATGGCCATGGCGGCTGGGGCGGAGTTGTACCTGCCCCAGATTACCTCTCGGATGCCGACGGCCGTGGATGGATCTGAGGTAGCCTTCGCCGCCTACTCCGCTCGCTGTCGACGATACGGGTCCAAGCTTATCGACTTGTTGTCTGAGTACGCGATGCGGCAGCAGGGCGAGGCTAAGGCTAGGCAGTCTGGATCTGAGGCGACCCAGTGCCCTGCACCTTAGGCATAGTAGGCGTAGAGTAGTTTGTAGTCTGCTTGTAAATATCTTTTGTAGTACCATCATTGTGCCACGTAGTGGTCTTATTTTAATGAATTCCTCCGTGTTGTGCTTTTATCCTTGGTTGAATGTCTGAGTACCTTTTTGCTGTTATAGGTTCCTTCGGGTGTTGACCCAGTTGGCACTTCATCCGAAAGGCCCTTGCGAGCATCATTGGATGATTCCTCGCAACTTGCTTTTCTTCGGGATCGCGTGCGTAGCTTGGAGAGGGATTTGCTTGGGTTACGCGGTCATGCTGATGTTTGGAAATCCAAAGCAGACCGTGGTGCGGCCAGAGAGGAGTATTTGATGGCGGAGCTGGGTCGACTGTCCGAGCAGCTGCAATGTAAGTTGATCCTTCTTTCGGGTTGTAGCCCAGTTCTTCGGGTGAACCTGCTGGCCTTACTCTTTTTTTTGTGCGTTTGTCGAAGGTGCCAATATTGCTCCGAGGGAAGAGAAAGAGCGTATTGCTGTTCGGGTCAATTGTTTGACTCAACAGGATATGGAGGCCGGCGGCTTCTTATGGATGGACCGAGATCGCGCCATGGTTTTGGCAACGGTGCAGGATCGCGTCTACCAGGTTTCGCGGGTGCTCCGCCAGGTGCAGACATCATTGTCTTCGGTATTGCACGTTATGTTTCCACTGGATGCCATGCCAACGACTCTTGCGGGTCTTCTGACGAAGTTTCGGAATGCCGGAAATGTCAAGGAGCTGGTGCGGCAGCAACTCGTCGCAGGGGTGAAGGTTGCCTTGTCTCTTGTGAGGGTGCACCGCCCTGACGTAGATTTGGCTGCTGTAGCGACCGGGCCACCTCCGTGACCAGATGGTGGCGAGTGGAACATGCATCCGCATTACGCGGCTGTAAGGAAGTATGCCGAGCAAATTGTGGACTTGTTTGAGCAGCGTGCGCAGGTTATTCTTCAGAGTAGATAGGACCTGAAAATAAACAGATAGATGTAAAATTTGTATATTGCGGCTGAGCGTGTATGTGCTCTTTGTTGTAAAGGTTTGCATGTGTGTGAGCACGCAATGCTTTGATTGAGTGCGTGCCCTTTTCGTTTGCCTGACGTAGTCAGCTACTCAGGTGTACACGTTCGATCCTCAGTCGATGAAATCGTGAGGTGGGGGGAGCCCCCGAGTGCGTTTGTAGCATGTAGTAAAGTTGCAGAAAAATAGTCAACCGAAGGTTGGGAGCGAGACACTTAGCTTTATTTATATCGTAATGGAGGAGGTACATGGTTCGGCTGAATAGCCTTATTGAAAGTAAAAATAAGGGGTATGTTGCTACGGGTAGAATCGTCGCAGGTGCGAGACGTTCCATGGGTTGGAGTATGCGACTCCGGACTCTACGTGCTTGAGGCGATAGGCGCCACCTGGGATGACCTCGGTGATGGCGTAGGGTCCGTCCCATGGTGAATCGAGTTTGTTCGGGCGCTTTTGCTTGAGTCGCAAGACAAGGTCTCCTTCGACGAAGGACCTTGGGCGCAGCCGACGGCTGTGGTAGTTGCGGAGACTTTGCTGGTACACCGCTGATCTAGCTGCTGCTATGTCCCGTGCTTCGTCGAGCGTGTGGACGACATCTTCGAGCGCGGTCGTAGACTCGGCTTCGCTGTACGCTACGACTCGTGGAGCCTGATGGCGTACTTCGGCTGGTAGCACTGCCTCGGCTCCGTGAACCATGAAGAACGGTGTGTAGCCGGTGGAGCTGTTTGGCGTAGTGCGTAAGCTCCACAGGATAGACTGTAGCTCTTCCGTCCAATTTCCAGCTTTGTGCTCGAGTGAGCTCATGAGGCGCTTCTTGATGCCAGCGCCGATTAGGCCGTTGGCTTTTTTCACCTGCCCGTTTGTTTGCGGGTGTGCCACTGAGGCATACGTGATATTGATCCCGAGGCCTTCGCAGAAGTCCTGGAATTCTTCGGAGATGAAGTTCGATCCGTTGTCGGTGATGATGCTGTGCGGTACGCCAAATCTATAGACAATGGATTCAAAAAACTTGACGGCGGTTGTGCCCTTCTGGTTGGTGAGTGGCATGGCTCTGATCCACTTGGTGAATTTGTCGACTGCTACTAGGAGGAAAACGTGTCCTTCCTTTGAAGATTTTGGCAGTTTGCCGATCATGTCGAGGCCCCATTGGGCAAAAGGCCAGGCTATGGGTATGGGTCGTAGTTCGGACCCAGGTGCGTGCGGTTTGTCGGCGAACCGCTGGCACCCGTTGCATCTTCGGACGATGTCTGCATCGCTCATGGCCGTTGGCCAGTAGAATCCTGCTCGTAGAGCTTTGGCGACAAGGGAGCGGCTGCCTGCATGGTGGCCGCATATGTCTTCATGTATATCTTGGAGTATGGCCTTGCCGTCGTCGATGGTGACGCACCGTTGTAGTACACCCGTAATGCTACGTTTGTACAGCTCGACGTCGATGATGGTGAAGGCTTTGGACCGACGAGATATGCGCCGAGCATCAGTCGGGTTCTCAGGCAATTCTCCGTTTATCAGGAACTGGAGGTATGGACGTGTCCAAGTTTCTTCGACTGCCATGACCTGCATCATGCAATTCTCCGTTTATCGGTATCCAACTTTTCGGGTCCTTCCTGACCTTCGGGTAGTGTAGCCCCCGAGTGTTCTGCTTCTTCGGGTGATCCTTTGGGGAATTTCCGCTTGATGGATGACACACAGATCTGCTCGAGGAATACACCTGGTGGTACCTTTGCGCAAGTGGAGCCGATGTTGGTGAGTTTATCGGCCTCCTCGTTTCTCTCTCTTCCAACGTGCCAAAGTTCGCAGCCGTCGAATTCTCCTTCGAGTGTGTTGTATAGTGCCCGGTACGCGATCATGTTTTCGGCGTGTGCGTCGCACTCATTCATCGTCTGCTGTACGACAAGGTTGGAGTCACCATAGATGACCAGGCGCGTTGCCCCGCATATTTTTGCCATCTTCATGCCATGAATCAGTGCTTCATATTCGGCCTCGTTGTTGGAGGCTCTGAATTTCATCCGAAGGACGTACTTCATCTAGTCACCTTACGGGGAGGTCAGTATGACTCCGGCCCCTGCTCCGGCTTCGCGTTTGGAGCCGTCGAAATGCATTGTCCAGGACTGCGACATGTCTGGGGTGTCAGGCAGCTGCAGCTCCATCCAGTGTACCAGGAAGTCCGGAAGGACTTGGGATTTGATTGCGTGTCGCTTCTCGTAGACGATATCCAAGGGTGATAGTTCAATGCCCCACAGGGCCACGCGTCCTGTGGCCTCTGGGTTATTCAGGATGCTGTTTAGGGGCGCCTCGTTGACGACCATCACCTGATGTTCCTGGAAGTAGTGGCTCAGTCGTCGAGCCGTCATGAATACGCCATAGGCTAGCTTCTGGTAGTCTGGGTACCGCTGTTTTGTTGGAGTGAGAACCTCGCTGAGGTAGTAAATTGGGCGTTGTACCCCGTGGGTCTTGCCTTCTTCGGGTCGTTCGACCACGAGTGCTGTGCTGACCACCTGGTGTGTGGCTGCTATATACAGCAACAAGGGCTCGCGCTCTTTTGGCGTGACCAAAACAGGCGAGGTAGAGAGGAGCCGCTTGAGGCTTTCGAATGCGTCGTTTGCTTCTGGTGTCCACTCGAATTTGTCTGCCTTGCGTAGCAGCTGGTAGAATGGTAGGGCTTTCTCGCCCATGCGGCTGATGAACCTGCTTAGTGCCGCTACTCGCCCTGCGAGCTGCTGAACGCCCTTTAGGTTTTTTGGCTTCTCCATTGTCATGATAGCTTTGATTTTCTTCGGGTTCGCTTCAATCCCTCGTCGAGAGATGAAGTATCCGAGCAGCTGACCCGAGGGGACGCCGAAGGCGCATTTTTCTGGATTGAGCTTGATCCTGTAGCGATCAAGGTTGTCGAACGTCTCGCGGAGATCGTCGATAAGTGTTCTTGCCTCCTTGGTCTTTATGACTATGTCGTCGACATAGACTTGGACGTTGCGACCGATCTGGTCCTTGAGGCAGGCCTGCATGAATCGCTGGTACGTGGCACCCGCGTTCTTTAGCCCGAAAGGCATTGTGTTGTAGCAGTATACTCCGAACGGTGTGATGAACGCTGTTTTCTCTTGATCTTCGACCTTGAGTCGAATTTGGTTATAACCTGAGTAGGCGTCGAGGAAGGAGAGCTTCTCACAACCTGCAGTCGAATCGATGATCTGGTCGATCCGAGGAACAGGGAAATGGTCCTTTGGGCAGTGTTTATTTAGTGACGTGAAGTCTACGCACATCCGCAGGATGTCCGTGTCCTTCTTCGGGACCATCACTGTATTTTCCAGCCACTCGATTTCCTTGATTTCCCGGATGAAGTCTGCTGCGAGTAATCTGTTGATCTCCTTGCCGATAGCTTCGGCTCGTGGCTCTGACAGTCTTCGGATAGACTGCTTGACTGGCTTGGTGTCTGGGAAGACATTGAGTGCGTGCTCGGCGAATTCCCTGGGAACTCCTGGCATGTCCGCAGGACACCAGGCGAAGATTTCCCAGCGCTCACGGAGGAATTCGACGAGCGCGCCTTCCTATGCAGTGCTGAGGTCGTTGGCGATCAGCGCCGTCTTGGAGGCGTCTGTCGGATGGACCTGCACTTTCTTGGTGTTGACGGTGGAGTCGAAGGACATGTCGGGTGCGTTCTGCTTTGTGACTGGGGTAGCCCATTGTCCGTCTCCTCGCGGAGCCTTACGAGCTCGTCTTGCATGCCGAAAGACTGGGAGATTTTGTTGAAATCCCTGTCGCATTGGTCCGATCGGGTGAAGCTCCCGTGGATTGTGATGACACCCCTTGGTCCTGGCATCTTGAGTAGCAAGTATGCGTAGTGTGGGACGGCCAGGAACCTTGCGAATGCTACGTGTCCCAGGATGGCATGGTATTGTGATGGCCAATCCACCACTTCGAATTCTAGGCGCTCCTGCCGAAAGTTGTCCGGCTTCCCGAAGATGACGTCGAGCCCTATTTTTCCTAGGGGGAAGATGCCCTTCCCTGGGACAATGCCGTGGAACGTTGTGTCTGATTGTTCTAGGCTGCATTGCGGGATCCGCATAGCTGCTAGAGTGCTTGCGAACATTAGGTTGATGCCGCTGCCGCCATCCATGAAGACGCGACTCATCTCGAAGCCTCCGATCTGTGCCTCTAGCACCAGGGAAGCATGACCTGGGCGAGGGATCTGGCAAGGGTGATCCGCACGAGTGAATGTGATGCAGGACTCCGATCCGCTGAGGTACTCGGGGATTGCAGGTGGGGTTGCCACAGCCAAGTTGATTTGTTGGGCGTCCCTTCTGGATCATGTTTAGTGCTCCCTTTGGTGGGGGAATGGGACCCCGGTGTTGTTTTGCGCTGGTGCGACTGGTTGGTTTTGGCCTCCAATAGGCGGCGGTGGAGGAGCTCCGTGTGCTCTTTCACCTGGTGTAGGTGCGTTTCCGAACGCAGGAATTGGAGTTTGTTGCATCATGCCTTCGCTGAGTTTTTGGAACTCGCGGCAGTCCTTGAGCATGTGGCTGGCTTTCTTTTTGCCATCCTGTTTGTCGATGTAGAAGTGGATGGTGCATGGACCCGAAAGTTTGTCGAATGCTGAGGGTCCGCTGTCGCGGTCGCGGCGTTGCCACGACTGCGTTGGTCGTCCGCTGTCGCGGAAGTTTCCGCTGCAATATCCTCCGCTGTTGCGGCTGTTGTCGTTGCGACGGTCGGCGTAGCCGGCCGCGACCATGTCGGGTCTGTCGCGATCCTCGTAGACGCGCGATCTCCTCTTGCTGCGGCGTTCGCTTCTTCGGCCGTAGTCGTCCTCTTCATCTGATTGCGGTCGCTGGATGCAATCTTCGCCGTCTGCCCAGCTGTTGGCTATTTCCATGAGGTGGTCAAGTGTCTTGGGCTTTACACGCCCAAGTTCCTCCTTGAAGTCTGGGCGCTTAACGCCGTTCCTGAAGGCGTCGATGGCCCTCTCTTCGGAGATGTGTGCTGCGGAGTTCTTGGTCGTAGACCAGCGTAGTATGTATGAGCGAATAGATTCACCCGTTCTTTCAGTGCAGGCTCGCAATTCTTCGATTGAGGTGGGCCTCTTGCTGGTGCCTTTGAAATTTCGGATGAAGCTGTAAGAAAGCTCCTCCCAGCTTCGGATGGATCTTGATGATAGGCTGCTGAGCCAGACCCGCGCCGCGCCTGTCAGCTGCAGCTGAAGGCATTGCATTGTGGTTTCTTTGTTGCCTCCGTGAAGCTTGACGGATGACAGATGGTCACTGAGCCAGGACTTTGGATCTTGTGTGCCGTTGAACTTCGGAGTATCCGAAGGGAGCTTGAAGTTGCGTGGCATCTGCGTTCGCCGGACGGATCTGCTGAAGCATCGGGCTCCACAGAGTTCTCCTTCGTCTTCATCCATCTCAGATTCAGACGAGCATGCGCGTTTGGCGCGTGCCTTGTCGATCTTGCGCTGTGTAAGCTTGTCTCTAGCGTCGTAGTTGCGTTTGTGGCGGTTGGAGCTCTTCTTCCTTCGAGGAAGATCGTGCTCCTCTTCCTCTTCGGATGAGGGTGTGGGGCTCCGGTCGCGCCTGGCCGGGGCTTTCTTCTTCGGCTCCGCAGGAGCGTCTTCGTGGAGCGCAGCTCCGATTAGTCCTAGTCCGATGAGTGCGGACTTATGCATGGCCCTTTTCGGGTCCCCCTCCGGAGGTGGGTGAGCCGCGAGGTACGCAGTGGCTGCCATGATCGCAGCTTGTGGCGTCTTCGGGATGATGTTCCCGTCAGCATCTATGTCCATGAACGATGTATGGAGAGTTCGGGTCACGTCACGCCGTTCCTTCGGGTCCATGTTTTCCACCCGAGAATGGTGCTTGTTCCCCTGGTTTCTGTTTGTGCTTGAGCCAGGTTCCATGGCGGAGAGCGCAGCTCGTCGCGCACTAGACTCAGAGGCTGCTTGCTTGCGTTTGTCGAGCGTCTTCTGCATCTCGACTTGCTTTTTGTGCTCCTCGATGAGGAGGTAGTGGTATGCCCTCAGCAGATCACGTGGGGAGTCTAGAGGTAAGACTATTTCGCCTGCGACAGCGCGGCGTGCTTCGATCCATCCTTCTTTCCTAAGTTGGATGAGGTGGCCGCCGTTTTCCCCGTTATCGCTGTTTCCACCGTTTTCGCCATTTCTATCCGGGTTGGGGTTGGGCGGCGGGTTAGGCGTTTCCTCATCGGTTTGGATGACTGCGGCGCACAGGTAGCGCCTGCAGATTGGTTGGCTGCTGCCACAGCTTTCGGATCCGGAGCCGTAGGTCCCTTCATCCGAAGGTGGATCGCACAGATCGGAGTTGCAGCTGCTGCTGCTGTAGAACTCATCTGTTGATGGCGACGTGCGTAGCACGGGGTGTGGAGCCCACGAAGCGGGCCTGATTGACGGCACGGGCACCCGCTCAGGGAGGCGGAGGGTGCCAGTTTGTCCCACCTGGAAGCAGAAGCTCCCGAATAAAATCTCGAGTCCGTCGCCTACGGGCTCGAAATCCTTCATGGTGGCCGGCGAGTGGGCGGTGAAGTCGAAAGTGCCGAAGAGGAGGTGATTCTCCGTCGTTGCAGAGTTGTAGATCGATCGGGTCGGAACCGTAACGACCACACAATCAGCAGCCCCAATTCCCACAGACGGCGCCAATTGACGAGGTTTAATCTCGTCAATGCCCATTGTTACTTACTTGGGTTTTGGAGAAGATGGGGATGCTAGAGATCGTGGCACGGTTAACAGACAAGCAACTAGGGGACACGAGATTTACCCAGGTTCAGGCCCCCGGAGGGAAAACCCTACTCCTGCTTGTCTGCTCTTTGATTACGGCGGAACCGAAAGTTACAAGATGCGCAGATTCGATCTGGCGTGGATGCGTGTGCGAAAGTATGAGTCGAGGTTTGTTGAGTTGCCCTAGGACGTGCCCTCCTGGCCTTTATATAGACTTAGGCAGGTCTCGGGCATAGTCCTAGTTGGTTACAAGTTCTAGGGCATTTGCCCTTTTGAGTTTCCTATCTAAACTAGTCTTGTTCTCCAAGGATCCGAAGATGTCTTGGGCCTTGGTCACCCGAAAATCTTCATGGGCCAGCGTACGCCTGCAGTGGGCCTTCCTTGAGCTGGACTAGGTATGCTGAAGTTATGTACCCGTAGGGTATAACCATGTCAACTGGCATCATCATGAACTTCCGCTTCATGCACAACCAAGGTGGAAGGTTGTAGATACATAGAGTCACGGGCCAGGTGTTGTGACTGCAGCTCTGCTCCCCAAAAGGATTCATGCCGTTTGTACTTAGACCAAACTATAAGTTTTTCGCGTCACCTACAAAGTCCGGGTACTCTCTCTCGATTTTTCTCCACTGCGACCCATCAACGGGGTGTCTCAACTTCGACCCGCCTTTCTTACGCTCTTCTTTGTGCCATCGCAACAATCTGGCATGCTCTTTGTTTCTGAACAGACGTTTCAGCCGTGGTATTATAGGAGCATACCACATAACCTTAATAGGAACCCTCTTCCTGGGGGGGGTCGTCATCTCCCTCAACATCACCAGGGTCATCTTGTCTGATCTTGTACCGAGATGCAGTGCATACCGGGCATGTATCCATATTCTCGTACTCCTTACCGCGGTACAGGATGCAGTCATTAATGCATGCATGTATCTTCTGCACATCTAATCCTAGAGGGCAGATAGTCTTCTTTGCTTCATACGTTGTCTCGGGCAGCTCGTTATCCTTTGGAAGCTTTGGCTTCATTATTTTCAGTAACTTCTCAAATCTCTTGTCAGACAAACCAACCTCAGCCTTCCATTGCAGCAGTTCGAGTGTTGTACCAAGATTTGTGCTGCCATCTTTGCAATTTGGGTACAATAGCTTTTTGTGATCCTTTAGCATGGCGTCCAACTTCAGCTCCTCCCTTTCTGTATCACATTGTTGTTTTGCATCAGAAATGACCCGACCAAGACCATCAACGGGCTCATCTGATGCCCGGTGTTCTTATTCATTGCAACCTCCTTCTTCTTCATTGTTACCTCCTTCTTGTTCATTGTCTTCCATTGCAGTATCCTCGTTTTCTTCATGGAACATATGATAGTTGTCATCATCCCCCTCTTCTTCATTTCTTCCACCGTAACCCCTCTTTCTCCGTGCAAGGACCAACAATAATATCCGGGCATGAAACCTTGGCGAAGCAGGTGGAATTGAATGGTTCTCGAGTTGGTGTACTCCTTAACGTTCCGACAGTCAACACATAGACAAGGCATAAAATTATCCACCTTGTTATCCTCAGCCACATCGATAAATTTATGCAGGCCTGCAATGAAGTCGGAATCGCGTCAGTCGCCGTGCATCCATCCCTTCCATGCATTGATCTGCATGATAAATATATAGTCAAATGACTATCTTACATGCACAGATACACTATTTTTGAATCAATTACAGATGAAATGGACAAGGTTGCTAACCTCGGACAAGGATACCATTTTTTTTCAACTTAAGTGTGGCTCGGGCATTTGTAACATCCCAGGATTAGCACCTAGAAATAAAGAGGACACATGGTTGTGCATTGCATTCATGCATAAGAAAATCCGGAGAATTTTCGCGCAAAACTACAAGAGGCTATAGAGGGATCGAGATCTCTCTTGTTCTTATAAAAACATCAGTACAACTGCGATGGATTTCGGCATGACCTCTCTTGTATCTTTTGTGTTTGAGGGGAAGACAATTAAAATTTGATTACTCAATTGATAAAAAAATTGAATCTAAAAAGAATTTGAAATGAAATGATTACAATAATAGTATAAAGGGTTCTTTATTAATACAATAATACATATTGTATTATTGTTCTTTTACAATAAAATAATAAAAGTACATTAATATGAAACAAATAAATATAAAAAGGAATTACATAAATGAAACAACTAAAAGAATTCTTTATTACAAGGAAATATATATTACATTATCTTATACAAATGAATAAATGAATGACAAAAGAATAAAAATTACAGAAACCTAAACTTATTTTCCTACTCTAGTTCTTCTATCTATTAATTCCCAAACCCTTCAAAGAACTTCTGTACCTGCAAAAGAAAACTAGAAAAATAAATATAAGATGTGAGGGGGTTAGTTTTAGCTGCTCTCAGTAAGTACAGTGAAGTGCACTGCCACTATTCATCATAGAGCTTAATTAGAATGAGGGGCAAGTTTCATCAAATAGGGCATCTGTTCTTATTAGATGTGTAGCCTTAGTCCTACATCATTGGCAGTAAGAGGGGCAAGTTTCACCAGAGGAGGTAGAAAGGAAGGAGTAAAAGCACTGTAACTACTTGTGCTGATCCACAACAGTGCAAGCTTATAGGTAAGCAGCATACACATACCTGCATGTGTATGTGCTGTCAGCACAAGGAAGCTTCAAAGAGAGATAAGAGTGCACAGCCGTAGCAGGAAAGCTAAATATCCCATGGCCACCATACTTTTCCAACAACTACCCCCAGACCACTATTTCATCACCAAGAACAATACCTGTTCTTTCTCATCAACACCAGATCACTCCTCTAGGTCAACATCATATCCCTAACCCTGGTTGCTCAGTAAAGCCATCCAAGAGTGAGGAGGAGATACGTTTTCATAAAGGAGATATTAGCTCCAGAAGTAGAAGAACATGATCAGGAGCATAAGGAGGAGGTCTTGGTGCCAAGAAGAGCAGCAACATTAGCTACATCAGAAGAAGGGAGGAAAGCAGGCCACCAAATTAACAGTGGCTGATCAAGATCAACACCAGCCCAGCAGCAGCAAGAACTCAGCAACCACAGGTTGACCACCAAAATCATTCCTTAGTATCTGTTCTTATTAGATTTATTAGGAATACATAGAGATGGAGGGAATAACCCTCAGATCTACATGCATCTGGATGAGAGGATCATCGTAGAGTGTATAAAGGGGCAACCATAGCACATGTTCTTATTAGCGTGCACCATCAGATTCAAGTGAAACAATGGCTATGTTACAAATCCATCCAAACCCAGCTATCTTTCCAATAGAGCTGTCTAGGAGGATTAGAATATGGATTTCTCTCAGTATTGCATAGAGATGCTATGCAAAGCTCATCCTAGAGAATAACAAACCACCGAAAATAAATATCTGTTCTTATCCAAATTAGTGCCTCAGACTCTTGCATCATAGGCCAGGCCTTGAGATCAAGCACAAAATATGTTCTTATTAAAAAGAAAGTCCCAGCCTTAGCATCATAGACAGGGATGCTTTCCAAATATTTCCATCATTTAATCATAGAAAGGATGGTCCCATCTAGTACAGCCAAACAGATAGCAGCAGATCATGCCATCTGAAGGATTGTTGTGCACCTTCCAAAAGGAGGCACCATAGCAAAAACCTCCAGGTAGCAGAAGCCACCATTCAGGGATCTAATAAATCATTGCTAATGAACTTTGTCATGTTACAATACAAACAGGGCACCCCAAATGAATTCAAATCATTTCCCTACTCAAGCATTTTAGGAATCATCTACAAATACACTCACTTGTTAACATTAGATGGATAGCAATCCATGACCAATGCTACCAGCAACATCACATCCTGGAATTGTCTTAGTCAACAGTACCAGAGCAAGTAATAAATCCCCTAGCAGCAGTTTGGAGATAAAGAAGTATCTCAAATAAACAAGAACTGAGAAAACAGAATAAAAATAGGTATTGCAGTAAGTATACTAACACTAGAACATATATGTGTATAATTGATCAAATATACATCTACTATGCTCATAAATTTTTTCCAAAGAGTACTGCATATGTGTACATACTACCACACCTCACATACACATAATCTGCATATGTGACCATCAGATGAAAGTAACAAAATATACTCTTGTACTCATCAAAGTCTGATGAACTAGAGATCACTGCAACACCACCAATTCCAAACAAATTCACCAATCACCTGAAAACACATTCGACTAGCATCATAGCCTAGTACATGTCAAGGAAATCCAACCAACCGTTATAACCTTAAGCCTAAAATAATCCATCGGCTCGAAGGCCAGTCACAGAAACAATACCTGTCTAATGACATGGTTGTTGTAGTTGACAAGAAAGCCGATGCCGGGGTTGCAGAAATTTGCCTTCCCGCCGGTGTCAGATAAGAAATAATGCCACAACACCTCCCCCACCACCACAGGAAGATCATGAAGCAGCATGGCGAAGCAACGAAGGGCGCCGGGGTTGCATCCCTAGATGTCGTCCCTCCGGCATCAGTGATAGGGGTCGGCCACAGTGGTAACTATAGTACCACATCGCCATAGGAAGCGGACCTCGAACTGGAAGCATAGGCATGAGCGGTAAAACGAGCTAGGCCGCGCCGTCCCCGACGCCAACCAGCCGGAGAAGCGGGATTGGGGGGCGAGTTGTGAGCACAAGCATTAGAAGCTAGGGTTTCTCCCGGGGTGAGCGCACAAGGGTGCTAGGCACCACAGCGGAGGAGAATCGAGGGAGGAGAGATAGAGAGGCATGGCGCCACCGGGAGACGCCGACGATGCTTAGTGAGGCAGGCGACGGTAGCGGCATCGCCAGCGACCTGGGGGCGAGGCATGCGTGTGGGGGTTGAGTATGAGTGTGGTTAACTCGTGAGGGGAGGGTGGGGTCGAGGTAGGGTTGCCTTGAGCCAGATTGGACTGGGCCGGACCGGCCCAATCCCAACACCCAACTAACCCTAAATTTAAAAATAAATAAATAAGGAAATTACTAAATGAATCCTGAATATAATTTATACCCTAGAAAAATATCGAAATATCCCAAAAATACATATGATATATCAAAATAACCACAAAAATAATATCTACCTAATAAAAATATAATTTTAATTTTTTATAATAAATATAAAGTAAAATAATTATTAACACCATTAAATCTTAAATGAAATTTTATAAAATAAAACAAAAACTCTAAAAATAAATAAAAAACATTTTTGTGTATCAAAATAACTTTAATATTTCATAAAAATACTAACTTAGAGTTTTACAAATAAAACATAAAGCAAATATTTAAAGACACTTAACTCTTTGATGAATTTTATATAAATAAAGGTAATACTTAAAAATAAATAAAATTCATTTTTAAGGTCTTGAATAAATATATTACACTAGAAAAATATAAAATATATTATTAGAAAAGTCTTTAATATTTTAAATAATAAATCCTTACCTAATACCAATTTTGTGAAGTCTTTAAAAACAATTCTTAAGTAAGAAATGATCACAATTCTTATAAAACCTTGAGCAATTAGTGTCTTAGTACTAATTCCAAACCCATAACTTGAATTCATAATCAAACTTAAGTATAACTTTTAACTTTAAAATATTCTTTTAAAAATCTTATTAAGGATTCTTTTAAATAAACATTGGGTATCACCCATTTATACAATATGGTGAATAACCATTATATCTTCACCATTATTAACATAACAAATTACTAAGATCATCTAATTATGCTTCCATTAAATAAATACATATTATTTTCTTAATAAGCAAAACAAATTTAATCCAATCATTCACTTAAATATAAAGTGAATAATTCCACACCTTAGTTATACCTATCATACATCTAAAACTTGGGAATAATTAAAATATATTACATCTTAAGTTTACTTAACCTTTTAAAATTACCTTCAGTCTCAAAGCTTATAAACATCATGTCTAATAAATCCCTTATGTTTTTATAGTTAACTTTGGTCTATTTAAACTTAAGACATAAAGCATCTCAAATCCAAACTAGTACATCAAACACCAAAAGACATTGATCATGTTCTATTAACAATGATGGTTGTTTAAACCTTAGAAAGGAAATGTTTTCTTCAAATGTTATTCTTTTTGCCACTTCAAGCAACAACTCTAGGATAGTTCTTTCAAACCTTAATAATCCAATACATAGACTTCCATCCTAATCACCAAATAGCAACTAATCTAAATCTTAAATTACTATTGCACTCTACTTTTATATCTTGTATATCAAAACTTAAAATCCCTATAGATGCACTTCATGTGAAGTAAAAACTTGAAGATAAACCAACTGTTAAAAGAATCACCTAAGTTCACTTCACTTACAGTATTGGGGTTTCACTTTGGGGGTTTTACAAAATGCATAGCATTACTTATGCACAACAGCATATTGCTTCTTTATACATTAGTCCTTACCAGACCAATGATGCAGATTTCAAATATTGGATCTTATGTCGTCTCGAAGACCGTGAGTGCATAATCTTGCAATCACAAAAGGCAAGTTCACACTTGCTCATGTCCTTTGATTATTTTCTGTAAAGTATTTTGCAAATTAGTGTTGTCATCACCTGCATTTGAAAAAGATCTAAAAACCTATTTTCATAATAATGTCATTATAGGTTATTTACCATGAGGTAACAACCTACTATAAAAGTTCCGGTGGTAAAGGAACATATTATCTAGGACCTAACAACCAATGTCGCCAGTGATTCTTGCGCCGTATATCATGCGTTAACCATGAGATTTGGAATGGGACAGAGAAGTCAGCTGTATGTTCTTACTCTCGCATGAAGCCGGATGTGCAGGTCGTGGCTGTTATCACTCGTAGCGTACGTATTCATTGGTAATTCGTAGAGGATATGCAGCATATGGGTGGGAACCCTCAACATCCCACGATAGTTCTGGCATCTAACGGTCTGTACAAACCATTGTCTTAATTCAATATGTGGGCATGGTGTACACCAAGGAGGCATGCGGGGTCGCGAAGGGGGCATTGATTGTCTTGGATCTTAGACTGGGCCCCATACCAAGGAAGTATGGACAAGGTCATGACTTGGTTGTGCAACAAGGCTAAGGTCTCTCATGGGTAAAGTAACGCACCTCTGCAGAGTGTAAGAACTGTAACTTGTTACTCCATGTTCCGGGAAGGAGCTGCGAACGCGGCGGGAAAGGAACTCCATGAAAATTCTGGTAAACCCGTGAAGGCTGACGGATATAGCTTTTCAGAATAAAAGCAACCTTTGAAGAAATGTCTACAAAAACCTGCATTGCCTACGATCTATGATCTGTGGCTGTAGATATAGTGCATCAAACACTCCTTTTTCTAGTGGACTTGCTGAGTACGCTCGTACTCAAAGTATCTTCTTAACCCTTGCTGGGTTCTAAAGCCAGTACAGACGATGACTACATCAAGCCAGGCTCCAGGAATCATAATCAAAAGCTAAAGCTCTTCAATAAAGTCAAGAAAGTCAACATATACATCAGCTCAAGTGAGGACGAAGTTGTTGATTAGATAAGAATAGAATCTCTAGCCATAGAACCTATTTCTGTAGTGTATTGAAATAGCAGCAATGCCAGACCATTAGTTAAGATATTAGTCTTAATAGTATTATAATTTTGGAGTTGTTTATTTCTGATTCTTCTTTGTAAGAAGTTTTTTTCTATTTAACCTAGAGTGTTCTCTGGATCTTGTGTAAAGAGTTGAGTTGTAACCTATAGTCATGTCTTGGACCTGCTGTGTTTCTGTTGTACTACTCTGAGGGATGTAATACTAGTGAACGGTATTTCATTGGTGTTATGTCAACGACTATAGTGTACTACATCATGCAGTGGTATGCTGGGTCACCGCAGCATTTCACCGAACACCTTGTGTGCATAGCAATGGCAAAAATTCCTAGCACCCACCCCTCTCACATATCCAGCCAGAAAAAAAACTAGGCTATGGGGGTGTATATATAGGCAGGGAGGGGCAATAGCCCCGGTTCGGGGCAAAAACCGGTGCTAATGCTCCACGGAACGATACGTGTCGCGCGCGCGAGCATTAGCCCTGGTTTTTGCCCCGAACCAGGGCTATTGCCCATAACCGAACCGGGCCTATTGCTCCTGGACGGCGGCGCAAACCGAACCGAGGCCATTACGGGGCATTGGTCTCGGTTTTTTATGGAACCGGAGCTAATGGGAATATGGGGGCTGGGTCGTTGCCCTCTTTTCTACTAGTGTATATACTAACATACATTCTACTAACATTTGTACAAAGCAATCCTACATATAACCAAATTGAACTACACAAATCATATTCTACACATATAATTCTACTAATAAGGGGCTCACCGATGGCTTGGATGAGCTCCGATGGCGACAACAACACGGACGGCAAACCGAGGTAAGCATGGCAGCATCGGTGGCGATTCAAGAACGAGGAGAGGGAGGGGCGGTTGCAGATCGAGGGGGCGAACGGTTGCGGACCGAGAGGAAAGGGGTTGAGAGGCAACAAATTGATTGGAGACTGGAGTGGTGCTGGATGTGCAGGGCTAGGGAGAGACAAGAAGAAGGGGCGCGGGCCATTTCCTCACTCTCCTCTTTTTTTTTAAAGCTAAATTACTAGTTGGGGACATTTCTGTAATACGAGACACGGTACTAGTTAGACACTAGTGACCAAACTCCATGCTGCTAGTATGTTTCGTCCGAGTCCCAATCGGTGACGAGTCCCACATACCTATAGCGGATCAGTAGCATGATATATAGTAACACTAATAAGACATCATCTATACACTTTTCTATGTACACATTGCAATTTGAATCACACATATTTGTGGCGATGTCCTAGTTAACTTAGCTGAATACATATATACTATTGTGTACGAACGACATAGACTTGAGCTAAAACACGGTGCACGTCTGGACTGGTTGACCATAAAAGTCGAGCTCATGTGTAGTTGCCATATTTTTTACGACGACTCATAATCCAAGTTCCACTATTATCATTATTACTGAAGAACAACATCGGTGTGACTCATAATCCAAGTTCCACTATTATCATATTATTACGGAAGAACAACATCAGTGTGACAAAAAAAAGGCACGCCTTCTACTGCAACAAAAATATTTCAAATTAATGTAGTAATGCCTAGGAATCTAAGTTTTGGATGAAAGGAATAGATAAAGCCATTACTTTATACATATAGTTTTGCTGTTGATCTTCATCGTCGCTTGCTCGCCACGAATGGTGGAATGCTCTGCTCGTTTCTGAAATAGTCTTCGGGATCTACCTCTCCCTTGGCCATCGCCAGCCTCTGGAAGTTATCCTTGTAGTACTTCTCGCCCCACACTTGAGCAGCTTTGTAGCTGGTGAGGTTGCCCACAACGACATTCTGGCCTAGGTCAAGATCCCTATAGTTCACGTATGCCTCCCTCGGGTTCTGGCTTACGTGCGGCTCCATGAACGCGAACAAGTCTTTTAGCCACTTGGTCTGTGCCGATCCGTCCGTGGCGGCCGGCCAGAAATTCATGTACTGGATGTTGTACAGCACGCCACCACGGTGAGGGAATGGTGTCGTCGACTCCGAGAAGCTGCTGACCTTCCCGCCGTAGGGGTCGGCGATCATCACTCCCCCGTCTGGCTTGGCGAGCCAGGCGAAGATCTGCGCCCACACGTCCTTGGTGATGGCCTGGCGAACGTAGTCGGAAGTGGACTTGCTGGAGCTGCTCGCCGATGTCGACCGGTCGAGGATGTCTTCCACGGTGGCGGTGGTGCCCAGGTAGATGTAGGGCACGGACTGTATCCAGGTCATCTCCTTGCAGTGTGTCTTGTTGAGGCCGAGCTCCGGGAAGCGGGTTTCCATGAGAGGCAGGAGCGCGTCGCATGTGCCCAGGTACATGGACTGGAACTTAGCCACCTGTTTTGCGATGACCACGTTTATGAACAGATCCTCGGGAAATGCTGGGGCGACTTCTTGCCACTTTGTGAGGATGTCTATGGCGCCCTCGTCGACGGACTTTGGGAGGATGAACATTGTCACCGTCGGCGGCACGGGCACGAGCTTCACCTTCCACGACAACACGACGCCGAAGCTCCCGCCGCCGCCTCCGCGGATGGCCCAGAATACGTCCGCCCCCATGGCCTGCTTATCGAGGAGCCTCCCCTTGGCGTCGACCAGCGTGGCGTCAAGGACGTTGTCGATGGCGGTGCCGTACTTACGCACCAACATGCCGAACCCGCCGCCGCTGAAATGGCCGCCCACGCCGACCGTAGGGCACAGGCCGGCCGGGAAAGCCAGCAGCTTGCTCGCCTTGGACACCGCGTAGTACAGCTCCCCGAGCGTCGCGCCGGACTCCACCCACGCGGTGGCCGCCTTCGGGTCAACGCTCACGGAGCGGAGGTCGGCCAGGTCCAGGACAGCGAACACCTCGGGCCGCTCGGACCGGTACGAGAGGCCCTCGTAGTCGTGCCCGCCGCTGCGCACGCGGATGCGCACGTCGTTCTGGCGGCCGCAGACGACGGCGGCCTGGACGTGCGAGGCATTCGTTGGCCTGACGATGGCGAACGGCCGCACGGTGCTAGCGGCGAGGAACTTGTGGTTCCAGACGGAGGACGTGAGGACCGACGTGAACGACGGCGAGCTCTGCGTGTACAAGAGCTGCTTCGGCATGGCTGCCGAGAGACATTGGAGGAAGCCGTCGGAGCCGGAGGACGCTAGGGAAGGGACGGGTGCATGGCAGCACGAGAGGAAGCCGAGGAGCACGGCCGCTAGCGCGAAGCTCCGAGACCAGGCCATGCTTGTTTCGCCTGCTGCTTCGTGCACTGGTCTCTTCTGCTTCACTGCTCAGTGGTCAGTGCTGTTGCAATACTTTGCATGGTACTACTTATCAGTCAACAAGCTCCGGATATCACCAATATTACAAGTCCGACTTCACCATCAGTCCGCAGCTGGCAACCCTGTACAAATCATAGTCATGATCAGCTATCAAGATAGAGGCTGACGTGGCCATGGTTGATTGGCAAGACAAAGTCTAATGTATTGTAGTGGTCAGTGGAGTAGTAGCTAGTCGGTCTCAGGGCAATTATAACACTAAAACGTGCTGTATTGAATTTCAGTATTTTTCTATTCATGTGTTCTGAAAATTTCAGAGAATCAGCATATGTAGCCTCTGCATATGCATCGACTCAGACAGACACGGATGGAAAACATCACAGGTCTCTCCATATAACACAGGCACACAGATGGACTTTTTCCATGCATTGGCCTAATTGTTCCGACAAAGAGTACTAATACATATACTACTCTAGGGTTGGAGTGACACGGATAAATGTTTGTTCCTTCAGTATTTGATTACAACTGCAAAAGGAAAGATGAAATGTGGGTAAGCCACACGATCAATATTTCTCTCTCTTTGGTGAGTCCATTTTGGCGAAATTGCAACTGGAAAATTTATCGTTCCATCGGCGTGCAACAAATGCATAATTGCACACGATGTGTAGCTGAGCGCGCTTAGCACAATCACAATCGATGTGCAACCGATAAGAAAGTAAATTCATCGACTTAAAAAAATATTCACATGAATAATTCTCAAATCAATATGATATAAATTTCAAAAAATCCCAGTTGCAATTTAAGTTGCAACTGGAACCAAATATAATGGACTAGCTCAATTCCAACTCAGTTGCAATTCCAGTTGCAACTAGGAAAACATGAATCATTTGTAAGTCTGATTGCAAATCATAAAAAAGCACAAAAAAATACGATTCGGGAAATCTGATGTACTAGCTTAATTTTTAATCAATACGATATAAATTGAAAAACCTCGGTTGCAAATCCAGTTGCGACTGGAAAATATAAACAAGTTACAAGTATGATTGCAATTTATAGGAGGCACGCCATCATAATTCAAAAAAAATGATGGACTAGCTCTTAATCAATTTGATGTCAATTCAAACTCAGTTGCAGGTCTGATTGCAACTCATAGAAAGGACGAAAAACATGATTCTAAAAAATGGTATACTAGCTTAATTCTGAAATCAATATGATATAAAATTCAAGAATATCTCGGTTACAATTCCAGTTGCAACTGGAATAAATATAAACTAGTTGCAAGTCCGGTTGCATCTCATGGGAAGCACATAAATCACAATTCAAAAATATATGATGGACTAGCTCTTAATTAATTTGATATCAATTTCGAACTCACTTACAACTGAGAAAATATGAACCAGTTTCAATTCTGATTTTATAGGAAGCACAAAAAACACGATTCGAAAAATCTGATGTACTAGCTAAATGAAAAGCTTTAACTAATGATCTCCAAAATGGTCCACACATTGTAGTGGTATTCCTATGAGCATGAATAGTATAAACAACCAATTCTTGAAACAAATTGGTGTTGATTCTATCCTTAGCTATCATCCAATTTGAAGGGCACATAATCTCTAAAAGAACATTAGAGCAACAAGGCACATTCTACCAATTTTTTTTTTTTGAAAAAATGCAAAATATAACTAGAAAAAATACAAGATTTAAAAATGCATTCACATACAATTTCTAATCTCCGTGCCAGGCCTAGCAACCTCATAGAGATTTTTGTTCCATTCCATGTTGCACGATGACAAATATTAAGGGGCTGATGACAAACATGACATAAAGCTCCAAGATCCATCGGCTCTTTCAAAACAAAATAACAAAGAGAAATAACAACATCAAAAATAAAAAATAAAAGGAAACTCTGATAAATAAAAATGTGTATCACAAAACAATAAAAAAATAATTTTTACCTATATTGGATTTAAAACAATAAGAGAGCAAAGAGATCAAAATACCTCGATGAAAACATATTGCAACTGCACCTGGTAAAAAATATGTGGTCTCTTTGCCCCATTCTCTCTCGCTAAATTGCAACCAGAAAACCCTTGCTCTATCGATACAGTCGCCTCTACCACACCTTAAAAAATACATATAAGCAACCTCTCTGCTTCTTTTATTCTCTAATTTGCAACTAAGTATAGTATGTAAAAACAAGAGGATGACAAAGCGTCTTTGTAGGAACAACGTGCAAAAAATGATTGAGAGAAGAAAAAGTCAACTATGAAAAATGCTTCACGCTCAAAAACTAAAAATGCCACATTCACACACTAATTTTTAGACAGCCTATACATGGCGGCTGTTTGCTTGCCCCTCAAAACAGGGAGACTGCACGTGTTTGTAGCATGTCCCCTTTAGCCGATCTAAAACAGCAAACGAGAGCAAACAAACTAGACCTGCGTAAAAAGAAAAAGAAAAAGAAAAAAAAAGGCCTACATAGTCTACTACCCTTTTTTTGGTAAAAAAGGCTGATATTAATCCGGCAAAGTTATAGAAAGGTCCACATAAGAACAAATATTACAAACAAGCCCTCCTGCAACTCGATGACAATGGTGACACAACGCAATCGGTGGCGCGCCGCAGCCTCTGCTCCCCTTGACGCCTTGGATTAGGAGCATCCCCCTGGCGGGCGGGAAGTCGCCGAGCACCGGCCGCAAAGGGCCTACACTGAAGAACGCCAACGTCATCGAACCGAAACTCACCATCCTCTTCCACGATTTCTCCGGGAGCCAGAGCCGCCGTCCCATGGCCTCCGACAAGGGGCAGTCGCCCACGCCAACTCCGGGGAGCTGCGAACGCGACGGAGATGGTAGGTCCCCTACAGAACTCCACGGAGCGCCGCCGACGAAAAGGAAATCCACCACCTGCAAAAGCCACTCTGGCCGCGCCTCCTCATTTCTGACGCCGCCGGCTGGCCACCAAAGACAACCTACACTATGTACACATTGCGAATCAGGTTCCCCATCCTCCCGCCGCCGGAGCGGCCGACGGAGGGTGGGGCAGCCGCCGATTCGGCGACAGCGAGGTGGCTCTCTGTTGATCGCTCACAAATCGCCCTCTAGGATAAGGTCCAAGGTCAAGTAGCTTAAGTAGTCTACTACCCGACCCAACAAATAGCCAGAACAAATGCCGTGACACGCAGTGACAGCACGGGCCAAGCAACACACTGCACACGTGCACCAGTTTTTTTCCTGCCAAATTACACCAATCTATTAATAATCGTCAACAATAGTATGAAGATACCTAAAAATAATAAAAGTTACAAATATGTCATAGGATCACCTAGCGACGACTATAAACACAAACGCGAGCCGGAGACGCGATGCCATACTCATCTCCACCACTGAAATCGGACAAAGTTTATCGTAGTTATAGAACTTGTTATAATAGATAAATGGAAAGTCATCACACGTACACCAATCTTGACATGTCCAACAAATCACCACCTGATGACTAACTGAAAATTAGGACATGTCCACATATGAAAAAGGGTGTCTAAAAAACCATTAGACATGGGTCTAAACGAGCACAGGTAGCTAAGACTAGCCACAGTGTGCATGAAAAGCGGTTCCAAACATTCTCTCTTCTGTCTTTGAGCCGGTTTGATACAGCGTGGAGCACCGATTTATGTTGTCAGATAAAAGAAGCGACCCATGAAGTTGGTTGGCTTCCTGGCGTTTAAATAGCACTTCTTAGATCTGGCACAACATAAAGACATGAGAGAGAATACTTACTCGTCAGGTAGAATGGCTGGCGCATGCAGCATAGAGTGAGAATCTTTACTGTGTCCTGAGAAGTGAGAAGCTTTTCGCTAGACACGAGTCTAGTACTAGACACATATAACTATAAGAAAGAAAAAAAGCTTTGGCAAAAAAAATAGAAGGAGCCTTTAGAAAAAGAATTTTTATTCTGGCGGAGGATCCCACCAGAATTTCTAGACGCTCGAGGATATTTGGTTTTGCTAGAGTCACGTGGCATGTCTAAGATTTTTCGTAGACTCAACCAACGATGTACATGCTCTAAGCATATCCCTTAATCTAAACATAATCTTGCATGGATCTACACAAACAGACCCATGGACATCCCTAGAGACGTGAACCGTTCCCCTCCCTGCCAAGGCGGCTAGGGTTTCGTCGCCTCCTCTTAGCGATGACGCCGATCTGTCTCGCTTATGTGGCCTTTGGGCCATGGAGGTCGGGTGGACGTAGTCACACGACAGCGGGAGGGCTCCGTTTTCCCATTTTTACAGTCCAAGTTTGGTGGGGCGACGCTCAGGTGGTGGCGACGGTATCTCTTTCAATAAGGTCTTCCCGACTTCAGCCTCATCTTGACGGCAACGTTGAGGAGCTTGTGGGAGTGGTGTGGTTCTCGAGGACTTCTTTTGAATGTGGGGATCTTTGGATCGTCAAAGAGTTTCATCGGCAGTTCATCATTTTTCTTTGTCTTCGGAACGGATGTGGTCTTTTTGTCCCGTTCGACGACTTCCCGTCTGCAACCAACAATGTTTCGCCGACTCGGAAAAGAGTGGCAGCAGCGGCACGCCATCGACACTGTGGAGGTCGAAGATGACGGGCTTCTTAAGGATTTTGATGTAATTTTCGTTTTTGTTGCGTTGCTTTGTACTGCTCGATGTTTCTTTAATGCCATAGTCCTATTCGTGAAAAAAAAAACATAATCTTGCATGGTCAAGTACAACGTAACTCAAGAAAGGACATTCAATTTACACAAAGAATGGTGAGCATCTATAACAAATTCCCAGGCACCAACCATTAGGTAGCTCGAAACGAGCGACATATATACATATGCTCGCTCGCCGGTTTCCTATCTCCCTTCTTGGTCCGTGTCGCAAATCGCGCTTTGTTACTTAATCCTTCTTCTGATGGGTCGCCACTGTCCCTAGCAGCGACGGCTCCCCGGAGATGTCGCGGGGAGAGGGCTTGCCGTCGAGCGGCATGTCGGAGAGCAGCGCGACCATGCGGAGGGCGCTGAGGGACCTCGACGGGCGGAGCTTGCCGAGGGTCTTGGTGCTGGAGAAGACGGAGGAGGACTGGGCAAGGATGAGGTACACCAACGCCTGCACCAGAATGAACAGCCCGACCTTGAGCAGTGCCCCGTGCTGGCACGCCACCATCTCGAACTCCATTGCCACGACCTCCCGAGCTTTGCTCACACCACACGAGCAAATCGATCGATTAAGCTAAGGCAGTAAGACCTCGGTGAGATTGATCGAGAGTAAGAGATTGTTTGATTCAAAGGATTTCTAAAACATAGGAATAGGAAAAGTGTAGAAATAGAATGCCACTTAGAATCCTATAGGAATGAAAAATACAGAAATCGGTAAGATAAGATGTTTGATCGTACCGTAGGAAAAACGCAGAAAATTTTATAGGATTTAGCTACATATCATGGTTTTTATAGACACAAAGAAATATTTCTAAGAAGTCTTACCTCTTGTTAGAAATCCTATAGAATTGTAGTGTAGAAAAGTCATGTATAGAAATTTTGAAGGATTTATTTCTTTGAAACAAACACACCTTATTGGAAAAAATTCTATGGATATGAATCCTATAGAATTTCTTTGAAAATCCTTTGAATCAAATAAGCTGGTTGATGTACTTGTGTGGGGGTGTGAAATTATATAACGGGGAGACGCCGGCCGGTTTGACCGCTGCGCCGGGGGCAGGAAGCAGGGTGCAGTGCAAAGATGCTTCGCGCTCTCGCTCACCAACTTCGATCGGGTGGTTCGGCGAAAGGCAACGCCAGTTCCACGGGGTTGGATTTGGAAAGAAACGTTTTGACCTGCTCGGTGCTCTGCTCACAGCTCACGTGTGCACGCAATATTATACTATTCGCTTGAGTTGCTATATGTTTTTCCACCTAGCATCTCTAGCAGGTACCCTAAAAGTTTGTATTATAAAAGTGGTTTGTAGTTTACCGCAAACCACTTCATCGGCGCAGAACAGAAATTGAATCAAATACTGCAAATTTGAAAAAACCAGTTCGGCGCCAGATCGATCACAAGTTCATACATAGGGGGATAGTTTGATCTTACAAATCATCATAATTTACACATCAAATCGATGCCACTACAGCATCGATGCAAACCCTAGTACAGACCTAACCCTACTAGCGGTAACTACTCACTGGAGCTCGCTGTCGCAACGCCGCGCCTTCTCGCTCTTGGAGGTGTCGGAGTCATCGTAGTAGTCGACGACGAAGACGCCGAGGCGCGCCTGGTGCTCGTGCAGGGAGTGGCGTATCGCTCGGCAGACCTCGCGCTGCTCCTCGTCACGCTCGATGCGACGACGCTTGGCACGGTCCCACACATAGGAGATGATCATCCAGAGCGAATTAAACTTCGCCTCGCGGACGTCGTCTTCCTCCATGGATGCCCCATCACCGGAGGAGTCGGAGTCGTCGGAATCGGCGACGACATGGGCCACACACGGTGGGAATGGCGCGCGAACGGGCGCGGCAGCCGGAGCTTGCTGCGGGGAAAGGACGGCCGGCACGGTCGCGCGAGAGCCGCCTGCCTTCGCATCGTTACAGACAGGTCCGAAAAGCCCGAAGCCGGCCCAAGCCGGTGACGAAGCACGGGTGTGGGCTAGAGCTCCGCATGCACGCGCGGTCTCCGAGCGCCGGCGAGCAGCCTCCTTCGCGGAGACCGGCAGCGTGCGAGCTCGGCCGCTCGAGCTACCGTCGCGGCACGGATAAGCGCCGCCACGGCCGGCCACATTGTGGCACGATTGGCCAGCCATGGGTGCAAGGAGGGTTGATGTGGCGGTGGGTGGCGCTGATTTGAACGGAGGCGACGGACGGTGTCGGAATCGGTGTCGACGGAGAGAGCTCGAGCGGGTTTCTGCGCGTAGGGAATCGAAGGAAGAAGATGCGGTTTACCGCATACACGGCCTCTCGTGCGGAATATATGCGAGTCAGATGAGCCGTTTTGCGGGAAACGGTAAAAATATTTGCGTTACGTGTCATTTTACGTTATCTGAAAATGATACTTTTGGGCCTCGGTATCGCATATCAGCGAAAAAAATTGTGGGACGGCCCATATGCGGTATTTGCTAGAGATGCTTTAAAGACAGTTGCATGTTTCTCTATTTCACTGGAATCCCTCGAATGCGGAACCAAAAAAAATAAAACAAAAATTCTATCTCTCGATGTCCAACTACTTCACATTTTTTTCCGAAATTCCACCGATCTAATAATAATTGTCAACAGTAGTATAAAAGGCTCAAAAGTAATAAACGTGTAAATAGGTCACTAGATCACCTAGCAACGACCACAAACACATTAGCACGAGCCAAAGGAACGCCATCGTCCTTGTCCCTCCAGACAAAGCTTGTCGTAGTAGACAGATAGAAAGTCGTCATGCTAGGCCATAAAAGACCAGCGCACCAGAGCAACAACCATCGCCAATGATGATAACCATAGATCGGAAAAGATTGACTTGAAAAAAAACCAACAAAGATGAAAACGGATAGAATCCCATAAGATCCACCGGACAAACGACTCCATGCGCCCTCCATCGGAGATAGATGCACAGTCAGAACGAGGATAGAATGAGAAGTACATTATTCTGACTGCAGGACGTAGCCATTGTCTCAACATCCCTAAGAAGACACTAGAAAACAGACTAAACAAAAGAACGGAAAACTGCCGCCAGCAAGAGTCCATGGTCCATCACACCTCAAAGGCCCTAGGACCACCAGAGACGGAGCGGACCAGCAATGTTGCCGGCGAGGGGTGCACCCTAGATGGGTTTTTTTCTCCACCCGATCGCTTCTCCCTGGCGGCAGATGTGTCGTGTCGGTTCAATGCTTCTTGTAGTATAGTTGGCACCGCGTCCCACTCCACTCCACCTCTTCATCTGGATAATTGCATGAAGAACTTCTAGAAAAAGTTTGTCAAAGTGAACAATGTCATCTAAGCTTGTTGCACTAATAAAGAAACTCAATTTTAGAAACAGGTTAAACACTCACTGGAACCTATGGTGAACCTCGAACGGAGTTACACGGAAAAATGTGGGAGGTTTTAAGATATCTTAGAGCATATGATAGTTTACTGTGGATCTATGCGGGTGATTTTGACGAGATCATTATTAGACATGCAATATGATATGTATATGATATGGTGTAGTACTCTAATCATATATGTATCAATCTCTGTACAAGCCACATAAGGGGTTTTTTCCTTTCTATATAACACTCAACCGGTACGCTCGAAAGAGGTATCGTTCCACCCACAAATTTAACATGATATCAGATTCCTCCTTTCCATTCATCTAGCCATCGCCCGGTGAACTTTGCACCGTCGCCGCCTGGTCTAGGATTCTACGATCATCAGACCGATATATACAACCACGGGGTAGACCTCTTCCTCTCCTACCAATTCCTAGCCTTGTTTTCCTTCAAAACCACCCCCCATAAAATCTCGCCAAAACCCACCAGGACCTTGTCGCCTACAACCCTAGATCGATTCTACATGACTCATGGCGACGACTTCGACTCCCACTGTGGCGGCCACCATCGGTGCGCCTCCCGCCACGAAACTTACTCGCGAGAAATGGAGACACTTTAAACCCCTAGGCTCTATCTCGATTGATGCAGACAACCATGGATTGGACACCCACGATGGACAACTCTTTCGTTCATCACACAATTAACAAGTCTCTCCTGGTAAGTGGTAACACAAACACGAAATGGACTGTAACCAAAGCAAAATTTCATATGGTCATGTACAAGTCGGAAAGGCATGTGATTTGCACATGCAACCCCAAAAGAACAAATCAATCAAACAAAGAAATGGTGAGTACGTCGTAGCTATATAACAAACTGCTAAGTACAGCAGGCACCAACCATTATCTAGCTCGAAACCAGCAACGTTCATATGCTTGCTCGCCGCGGCTTCTATCTCCCTACTCGGTTCGTGCCCTCGTCGCACATCGCGCTTGGTTTACTTAATCCTTCTTCTGGTGGGAGGCCACGGGCATGGGCACGGGCGACGATAGTTCCCCAGAGACGGCGCGGGGCGAGGGCTCCCCGGCGAGCGGCATGTCGGAGAGCAGCGCGACCATGCGGCGGGCGCTGAGGGACCTCGACGGGCGGAGCTTGCCGAGGGTCTTGGTGCTGGAGAAGACGGAGGAGGACTGGGCGAGGATGAGGTACACCAGCGCCTGCACCAGCACGAACAGCCCGACCTTGAGCAGCGCCCCGTGCTGGCTCGCCACCATCTCGAACTCCATTGCCACGACCTCCCTAGATTTGGTCACACGATCGATTAAGCTAAGACTTCCGTGAGATTGATCGAGAGTAAGTTGCTTGTTGTGTCTGTGAGGCCGGACAAGATGCGGGGTGCACGCTTATATAACGGCGAGACGCCGGTTTGACCGCTGCCGGGGCAGAGGCCCGCCGGGTGCAGTGCAAAGATGCTTCGTTTTTGGTTGCCAACTTGAGGCGTGGCTGCTCGGGTGGTTCGGCGAAAGGCAAGGGCAGTCCCAACTGCCACGGGGTTTGGATTGGATTGGATTGGATTGGATTGGATGAAAGCCGTTCCACCTGCTCGACGCTCACTGCTCACGTGTGCAGGCATATAATATTGCTTTCAGTTGCTATCGCGGATGGCGCATGGTAAGTGTTCGAACACCCCTTGCCGACTGGCCGGTCCCGAGACTGTTCCACACCGGAGAAGAAGACTAGAAGAAGCCACACACAGTACAAAGTAGATGATACAGGGAACTTTATTGATAACTCTCTCGGGAAACTCCCGTACACAGATTGTTCCTCTATTTATAGGCTATAAAGGGGGATACAATATCCACATGGGCCAACCCTAGCCTGGTAGAGGCCACACCGAGTGGGTCTTTACCGGCCCAGTTTCCCAACACTTCCCCTGGGTATATTATCTGTATAACCATGGCTTAAAACTCTGAAAAACCCAGTGGGAAAAAATATGGAGAAATGCACACGGTATACTTCTTGCCATGTCGCGCGAATTGCCTCATTAAAAACCTCATGTGAGAAACTTCATAAAAACTCACTAAGGGAAAAATAGTACAATTCACTTAACTATAAAGTTAAGTACTCAATCATCGGGATCAAAATTTCAGCGATGAGTTTGTGAAAATTCTCCCCCTGAACCTTGCATCTCCCTAAGTCTCATCATGCCGATCCCTCGGACACATCTCTCGAAAGAAGACGCTGGCAATGATTTGGTGAACAAATCAGCGAGATTTTCACACGACTTAGTATGCAAGACTTTCACTTCGTTCATCTTTTGCAACTCATGTGCATAGAAGAACTTGGGGTTTATATGCTTTGTGAGGTTGCTCTTCACGTAACCCGTCTGGACTTGTGCAACACAAGCGGCATTATCTTCATAGATAATTGTTGGGGTTTGTACGGTATTCAGTCCACATGATATCTGGATGTGACTGACTACTCGTCGAAGCCATACACATTCTCGTGATGCTTCATATAATGCTATGATTTCCGAGTGGTTCGTCGAAGTTGACACAAGAGTTTGCTTAGACGATTTCCAGGAAATTGCCGTTCCACCACAAAGGAAAACATATCCAGTCTGCGACTTGGATGTATGCGGGTCCGAAAGGTACCCAACATCTGCATAGCCTACAACAGATAGGTCTTGGTTCTTTTGGTAAAACAAGCCAAGGTCCTTTGTCCCTTGTATGTACCTAAAGATGTCCTTAACGCCTTTCCAATGCCTCTTGGTAGGCTCAGAACTGTACCTTGCAAGCAAATTGACGGCGAATGCAATATCCGGCCGTGTACAATTTGCGAGGTACATAAGTGCGCCAACTGCACTTAAGTAGGGGAATTCCAGTCCCAGAATTTCCTCCCCCTCTTCTTTAGGCCTGAACGGGTCCTTGTCTTGCTGCAAAGACCTTCCGACCATCGGGGTCTTAGAAGGATATGCCTTTTCAAACCCAAATCGTTCCAACACCTTCTGGGTGTAGGCCGACTGGTGAACTAGAATCCCAGCAGGGGAATGCTCAAGTTGCAGACCGAGGCAGAACTTGGTTTTGCGTAAGTCTTTCATCTCGAATTCCGACATCAGGTAGGAACTCGCTTCCTCAATATCGTCAGGTGTACCGATTATATTTAAATCGTCCACGTACACCGAGATAATACAGAAACCATCCTGGGATCTCCGTATAAAAACACATGGGCAATCTTCATTGCTCGCGTAGCCCTTCTGATGAAGGAAATCTCTCAAACGATTATACCACATCCTACCTGACTGTTTTAGTCCATACAATGACTTCTTAAGCTGAACACTGTATAAGATCATGTTTTCTCTATCCTGGTTCGGGACAGAGATACCTTCTGGTACTTTCATGTATATGTCCGAATCCAAGTTACCATATAGGTAAGCGGTGACAACATCCATTAGTTTCATTTTTAAGTCCATGTTTACTGCCATTGAGATCACGTATCTAAAGGCAATTCCATCCATGACTGGGGAGTAAGTTTCCTCAAAGTCGACACCTGGTCGTTGAGTGAAACCTTGAGCAACGAGCCTTGCTTTGTACCTTACTACTTCATTATTCTTGTTTCTCTTTCGAACAAAAACCCACTTATGGCCAACGGGGCGAATGTGGGGAGGAGTTAGACAAACAGGTCCAAATACCTCTCTTTTGTTTAACGATAATAATTCAGCAGTAATTGCCTTCTGCCAATCTTTCCAATCCGACCTTTTCTTGCAATCAGCGAGTGTGTTAGGCTCAGGGTCAAGATCTATGATTGAGGCAATTTTCTTGGCAAAATTAACGTCGACATTTGCCATGGCTCGGTTGTATGACTCGCCCGAATTAAAATAGTTAATGTCCATTTCGTCATGGAGTGCATCAGGCACATCCTCTTGCTCCACCGGATTTCCCAATCCAGGAGCTAGGTCATTAAGCTTTCCCGCTCCGATGTGTGCGCACACAACTTCGCTGGGTATTTCCGATATAGGAAAGTTCAAGTCCGGAATTTCGTGCACTGAAATATCCGTACTCGTGCCAGGTCTCAACTGGCTCCCCTCAATAGGGCCAGACTGTAATAAATCTCTCTTATCCTTTTTCTTCGGGCGTCCCCGGGTACTTGGGATTTGAGAAACCGGAATCCGCGTCCTCTTAGGCCTTGGAGCAGGAGCGGGTATACCATCATTTTGCTTTGGTATTTCAACCCTTTCCGGTGCATTGCGTGCATGCACATGCGACTTTGTCACAGTCTTTAAATCACTAAAATGATCGGGCAGTTGATTCGCTAGGGAGTGCAAATCTAGTATCTTTTGGACTTCTCTATTAGTCTCAACAGTGCGCGGGTCATGAGCGTGGATCCCCGTGGCTTTCCACGTGATTTCTCGACTTTTGTCATCCAGGGGTTGATTACCTCCCCCCAAAGTCGGAAAAAGATCCTCGTCAAAAATGCAGTCAGCAAAACGGGCCGTGTGACAGTCACCTGTCAAGGGGTCCAAGAACCTGATTATGGACACAGTCTCATAACCAACGTATATCCCAGACTTACGGAGCGGTCCCATTGCTGATCGCTGGGGTGGTGGTATAGATACATATACCTGGCAGCCGAACCTACAGAGGTGGGAAATTTTCGGTGCCGGCCCTTGCGCAAGTTGTATGGGAGAGTGGATGTTGTAGGCCGATGGTCGAAAGTTGATGAGATTAGCGGCGTGTAACACCGCGTGTCCCCAACATGTAGTTGGTAAATTACAACCCTGAAGGAGTGGTCTGGCAATGAATTTAATCCTTTTAATCAATGCCTCCGCAAGTCCATTTTGAGTTTGGACATGCGGTACGGAGTGCTCAAGTTTGATTCCAGTTGCCATGCAATAATCATTGAATGCCTTTGAAGTAAATTCTCCGGCATTGTCCATTCGAATAGACTTTAAACGATAATCAGGAAATTTATTCCTTATTTGTATGATCTGGGAAATCAACTTTAGAAAAGTATGGTTCCTTGTTGACAGCAGGCAAACATTGGACCATTTAGAGGAAGCATCGATGAGCACCATGATGTACCGAAATGGCCCTGAGAGGGGCTGAATTGGACCACATATATCCCCTTGAATACGTTCCAAGAACGCGGGGAGTTCATCCTTCACCTTTAGGGGGGACGGTCTAATGATCAATTTCCTCGTAGCGCATGCGGAACATACGAAATCATCGGGATTCGGGAAATTTTTCACATTAACATTATGACCGTTCGAGTTGTTAATTATATTTCTCATCATCCTAAGACCGGGGTGGCCTAACCTATCATGCCAAAGGCAGAATAGTTCGGAGCTTCTAAAGACAGTCTTAAGGGTAGTGTAAATAGGTGGTGCTACTATCTTAGTGTAGTACAGCCCAGTAGCTAATGAAGGGAGTCTTTCGACAACATGTTTACCATTTTCGTCGCGCTTGGTAATGAGTAGGAACTCCTTTCCATTCTCATCATCATCGGTTTCTACATGGAAACCATTGGCGCGGATGTCTCTAAAACTTAAGAGAGTACGAGTTGACTCCGGATACAACAATGCCTCTTCAATGATCAGAGTTGTTCCATTTGGGAGTATGACAGTTGCTCTTCCGGAGCCAACTACATTCGGACCGCAGCCGGCGATCGTCATTATGTTGCCAGGGTTTTTGGTAATGGACTCAAAATACTTTGTTTCTCTCAAGATGGTATTTGTGGTGCCGCTATCAGCAAGGCACGTTTCCTCCATTTGGGCGCCACACGCGTTCTAAAATATAGTGCCTAATTAATATAATGGAGCGAGGAAGTTGCTACATCAAGTAAGTAAAACACATAGACATTTCAGAACATCACATAATCAAATAATAGAATAGATGAATGAAATAAATGTCATCCAATCGCCGAAAACAAATAAATGTTATGCTCTCATAGAGCTTACAACCATATCGAAAAATTGTATCTGATTATTATGAAAAAGGAATCATCACAACAAAAGGAGCTCAGGTGGATTCTGCGAGGAAATCACCAAGCTCAGCCAGTATCTCAAGGTCAGTGGGCGGTGGCCATCATCATGGACAAGGGGCCTAGCTGAGGTGGCGGGGGCACAACGTGCTCAACCTCCATGGGCACAACGGCGTCCGTGGGGACCGCCGAGGGTGCTGCCACTTGTGCTACTTCCTGCGCCACTACGTGCGCGACGTTCTGCACAGGCGCCGCTCCGGGAGCCAGTGGTGCCTCAACCTGGCCAAGATGCACCTCACGCGCTGTAACACCCTCAGAATCGACCCTATGCAAGTTTTAGCGAAACCCGCCAAACCCGCATAGAAACGATTCAAAGGTGCCCACCAGGCACTTTCGTGCGGGTGGAAAACGAAGCAATAACATTACACAATAGTCCTCGATGGGACCCACAGAACAGATATATATACAACACGACTCCATGAGTCAAGAATACAGATATTCAATACAAAGATCCAAATCACCTTGAAAACAATACAGCGTCCAGCTACGGACAAGATGCAAATGGGGCTAAGAGCCCTGAAGAATAACCAATGGCGTCCATAACCCTGCCCAGGCCAAGCCGGAAGGGTAACCCTGCTAACGACGTCGATCTCAAAACCTGCTTAAACAAAAGGGGTGCCGACAAAGGGCAAAGGAAAAAGAGGAGCGTCAGTACTGAGGCCAGTACACGGCGAGGCTAGAATTCGGCGGTCCTCGCCTACATAGGTATGGTGGACTGAGCAGCAGCGGCAGCATGCACTAAACAACCTATAGAGACTCGATACAACTGGCGGCTATTAGAGAGGGGTAAGAAAGACCTATTCGGAGATAACCTGATACTACCATCAAACAAACCCATCCTGGTGTTTCCCCCTCGAGACCAAACGAGGAAGTCAACCGAGAAACTCACACGGTTGGCAGTTTTATTTATTCAGTTATCGTTGCAGCAATTACTAGTCAGGTATAGATAATCATCCTGATAAAATAAGCAGTGGCCATTTTAGTTAACCATTCTGTTGTAGTTGCGACACTTACTAGTCAGATACAGTTAGCATGAGATATCCCCGAAACCCAGCAGTTGTTGGTACTTTCATTTAGCCATTCCGTTATAGTTGTAATACTTACTAGTCAGATTCAATGGTCGCAAGAGACAACACAAGCAAGCAATTGTTGGCAGTTTTATTTATTCATTCCATTATAGTGAAACTGATTACTAGTCATTATAAAGTCAAATTTATAGCACTACTTTAGTTATAGTCGTCTATGATCGAGATACTGTGCTCCAAGTCGTCCATAACCGCGGACACGGCTTTCAGAAAGTTTTACCCGGCCGGGGTGCACCAATAGCAACACACACTCGATCAACCTCGGAAAAACCAAATCAAAACCCAACGAGGCCTTCACGACAAAGCAATCACAAGATTCAGAAATATTTCTGGGGGCCACCCCGTTGAGTACACCCGCAACGAAGCTAGCTGACTCCGAGACCGACTCAAGGTTTATGGGGCCGGCTGTAAGCGACTGGGAACCCAAAACTGGGCTTGTCGATACCGCGTAAACGGGTCACAATCCTAAACAGTACAGTGTGCTCCTCGCACAAACGTAAATAAAGCAGTAGCATGGCATAAGTACAGGATCGTAAATAAAACCTCAAACTAGTTTGTGGCCCCAAGAAATAAGACGGAATCAAGCTCTGGCTCAGGGGGGTCCCATAATCCTCCCGGATGTGGATAGCGCGATAAATCAAGGAACAGGTATCAAGTACTCGGGGTCCTACGGGACACAAGTGGACGGTTAACAACCAAATAACATCTATTGCCCACCTGTGCCTCTGCTTACTTACTTCAATTTTAGTTGTTAAACAGTAATTAAAGTGAATGATAAGTAAAGCCATGATCATCACCAACATCAAACAAGCGGCAATACTCCAACAACTGTGTCACTTGGCGACACGCAACAGCACTTGAGCAAGCGACTACGACGCGCAAGTCCAACTATCTACCAAACAACAGGTAATAGGATGTGTCCAAGGCAATATAAGGCTTCGAGGGATATCACGGTTACGGAAACTAGAGCATCGCAACACAGATAGCAATAGATCAACAGGAGAGAATAAATACTATAAAAGTAAGATAGGTAGAAAGGGGGAGATGCTCGCCTGAAAACATTGCCGAAGGTTCAACTGAAGATCGGGTCGACACTCGCATCAACTCATCGGCCTTATCCGCGAAGAACCAAAACACTAGAATGAACACTGGATGCAATATTTAATACTACGGCAAAAGATCAGCATTCTTATGATATGATGCATGGCATGGCGAAGGTGCGATGCAATTATGTCATATTAAGCGGAACCGGGGGTCCCGACAATTAATTAGATGGTTCATGTTATTTAGATAGCCCGCAATTTAAATGTTGCATTATCAAGACAAAAGATAGCACCGGTTCGCTACACAAATTTAAATGAGGCCAATATGAGACTAGATTTGCCCGCATATGGGCCCCATATTTATTTATATGGTGAATCGGCATAAGGCCCCCAAACCACATGATAATATGCATGCGAGTATGACAATTCAATATGCAACAAGTTTATTTAGTTGACAATTCATAAAATAGGGTTCTCGGATAAGGTTCACAAATTAGGGTTCGACGATCTTGGGATTCCGGGGTTTCGGGGTCGGTCTCAGGGTTCGGATCTGGGGTTCGGCCTCGGCGGGATCGTTCTCGGACAACGGAGGTAGGTCTTGTCGCATCCGGGAAGAAGGACTTGGTTGCGGCGTCGGGGCACATCGGACTCGCCCTGGTCGGTGCCGATCTTGTCGTCACGAAGGTCTTGTCGGGTCGTCGTATCGGGCCGGTCTTGGCGTTCGGGATGCAGAACTTGACGTTCCACGGCGAAGTGCTTGGCGAATCCGTGTCGACGACCCTGGCGTCCGGGTTCTCGGCAAGCTCGGCGTCCGGGAAGGAGTACTTGGCGCACCGGGGTCTCGGTGTCCTCGGATCCGATTGAAGATCTTGTCGGGGGTTCCATGTGGCGATCTTGTTTCGATTGTCTGCGATGGAGAACTTGTCGTCGAGGTTGCGGTTTTTCACATAGCATCAAAATTGCCGCGCTAGATTTCCACAAATGGAATCCTTGTCTTCATTTCAGCCTCAGATCATCTTGTACTAGGTCTGCCCCTAACATATCCCAACACAAACACAGGAGCACACACACGTGAGGCGTCCGAGGCGGGCTCGACGCCGGTGAGGGCCACCTTGGCGGCGCGCGGCCGCGGGAACTGCTGCCGGAGGCGGGAAGGAGAGTCGCGGCCTCGGCGGTCGGCGAGCAGGGGCCCACGGAAGGCGGCGCACGCGACCGACGCCGCTGGGAGGAGGCTCGGCGAGGAGGACGCGTCGGAGGCGGCGCTCCTTGGCGAGGGAAGGCGCACACGGCGGCTTGCCGCGACGGCGACGCTTGGCGGCGTGGTCGGCCAGAGGAGGCGGACGAGGACGAGTGGGGGAGCGGCGGTCGCTGATGCTGCGGCCCATGGGGGAGGCGGCCGGCGGTGGTGCTTGGGGGAAGGAAGGAGGCCGCTAGGGCCGCGGTGGTCGTAGGAGGTGCGGCCCGATGGGACGGAAGGCGGTGGCCGGAGAGGGGAGGGCGAGCAGCGGTGGCGGCGATTATGGACGGAGGCGGGCGAGGTCGCCGCGACGCCGGGGAAGGCGGCACAGGAGGGCGATGACGGAGGGTCGTGCGGGCGAGCAGGGTCGGAGGTGGGGCCCAGGAGGCGACGACGGCGGGGAGCGCCAGAGGGAAGGGGGCCGGGTGGCACGGAGGGCAGCGGGGAGGAGGTGCGGGGTCGGTGGAGAGGAGGCCGATGGCGGCGGCTGCAGGGCGACGAGACCGCGGCCGGGGGCGACAGAGCTAGAGGGGGCGACGACCACTGGCGGCTGTAGAGGGAGGCGGCGAGAAGGGGCGCGGTCAGAGGAGGTGGTGGAGCGGGGAAAGGTGGAAGGAAGAGGACGCGGAGGGGAGACGGGCTTGGAGCGTGGGAGACGGGGCGGTGGGACCCAGGCGGCCAGGGAGGTGGTTGACCAGGGGAAGAGAGAGGGAGTGGCTGTGGGGTGGGGCCGGGCCCAGGGAGGAGGCGTGGGTGGGTTGTGGTGTGTTGTTGGGGCCAGGGAGGTGAGGGAGTGGAGGGGACAGGGTTGGCTGATGTGGCGGTTGAGGATTGGTGGATGGAGGAGGGATAGTTGAGGTGGCGAGAGAGGATTGGGTGGGGTGAGGTGGTTGGAGGGGTGGGTAGACTAGGTTGGGTAGTTTTAGGATTTTGATGGACCGATTGGTTTGCACTGGGGGTGGCCAACTGGGTCGGATCGGCCCGGTTCGGCTGCCCCCTAAAAATAATTAAATATTTTGTTTAATTTGCAATAAACTTTTGTAATAGTTTTTAGACAAACAAAACATCCGGAAGCATCCGGGGGTTTTAATTTGAAATAGAAGGAGGGCTAGTTTAGAAAGTAACATAGTCTTTCGCAAATAGTTTTTAGGCAAAAATAATATGCATGAGGATGACGATGCTCAAATGCAATGTGGCATGATGACATGAGCATGCGCTAACGATGATGCAATGCACAAAAACAACGCGATTTTCTAGTAGTGGTTTTGCGGGATGCCACACGCGCCTTCTTGTTGTCCTTGAACGCGCCCACGACGTGTTTAGGGGCCAAACACTGCCTGGAGAAGTGAGTCTTGGAGCCACAGCGGAAGCAGTCCTGGGGCCTCGCCTCCCCCTTGCCCGCCTTGCGTTGCTTGGCCGGGTTGGAGGAGTTGGGGCCCTTCTTGCTTCTCTTCTTGTGGATGGGCTTGCGCACCTTGTATGCACCAGCATTGGCCTCATGACTTGGGCCCCCTGCGAAGGGTTGCGCGGAGAAGTTTTTTTCAGAACATTATCCTGCGCCTCGGCCACCTAGAGAGCATCAATAAGCGCTGCATATTCCGTGAATCCTTCCTGGCGAAAGTTTCGCGAGGACTGGATGTTGTCCGGATGGAACGTGGAGAGGGTTTTGTCTATCTTCTACTGATCAGTGGTACTGGTCCCACACAGCTGAAGAATAGTACAAATCCGGTGCAACCTGGAGTTGTACTCTCCCACCGTCTTGAAGTCCGCAAACCTCAAACGTATCCAATCTGCCTCCGCCTGTGGCTGAATGGTGTACTTCAGCCTAGAGAACCGCTTGTTGAGGGTGGTCCAAAGGGCAGAAGCACTCCGTTCTGCCATGTACTCATTCTTAAGAGTCTCACACATGTGATGGCGGAGGAAGTGCAGGGCTTTGGCGTTATCCGCCGGGATGGTTTTGCTGGGGGCCGTCGGGGTCCCCTCAATCAACGCATCCTTGATGCATCGGTCCTCAAGGACGATCTCAACGTCTGAGGCCCAAGTCAGGTAGTTAAGCCCATCCTGGGTCAACTCCGGTAACTCGCGGCTGACGATTCCGGTCATCTGCAATTTATGCAAAGTGTGTAAGATTACAGCAGGTAATCGGTTGCATAAATGCAATAATCGATACAATAATTCAAATATGACGGCGTTCCAAAATTTAATGTAAAAACGGTACAAGCTATCTATGAGATACAAAGTATTAAAAACATGCGGTAATTAATAACTGTAGTAAAACATAGTGCAAAAGCTTGTTTAAAATCGGGCCAAAAACATAGCCAAAAACTGTCCAACAGCCCCGCAATCGCGTGTTCCCACGCCCAAAATCGGCACAAAAATGGCCGAAAAACGCGCGGTCATCCGTGTACCGGCCCACCCCACACCGTCCCTGCCCGAAAACGGGGGAACAGAGCACTGGTGTGCTCTCGAGTGGGGCGGCGGCGGCAGCAGGCCGCACCGTCGGCGGGACGAGGGCGAGTGGGGTGGGGTGGCCGGCGCGCGCGGCGGCCGGCAGGGCCGGCGCGCGCGGCGGCGCAAGGCACCGGCGGCCGGCAGGGCCGGCGCGCGCGGCGGCGCAAGGCACCGGCGGCCGGCGGCGCGGCGCGGCGCAGCGGGCGGCGGCCGGGCGGCGCGCGGCGGACGCGGAGCAGCTCGCGGCGGTAGCGCGCGGGCGTGGCCAGCAGGGCCGGTGCGCGCGGCGGCGCGGAGCTCGCGGCAGTGGCCCGGCGCGGGCGCGCGGCGGCCCGGCGCTAGGCCAGCGGCGCGGCGGTGGCGACGACGGCCATGGCGCGGACGCGCGGCCGGCGGGGCCTCGGCCTGCGGGGCGAGCGCGGAGCGGTCGGCGACGGCCATGGCACGGGCGTGCGGCCAGCAGGCGGCGGCGGCCATGGCGCAGGCGGCGGTGAGCGTCGTGCGGTGCAAGCGAGGCGCAGACAGCGGCCGACGGGAGGCGCGTGCGGTGGCTTAACGGACGGCCGACATGCACGCAGCAGGTGGCGGGCGCGCACGCGTACGCGGCCGGCCAATATGACCATGCGTGCAGCAGCGCGGCAACATGACCAGCAGGGCCTGTATGCGGGCGGTGCATGCACTAGGTGACATGCGCGTGCGTACGCGGCCGCGTATGGCCAACAGGGCCATACAGGGGCCGTCGTTGTTGACTAGTGTGCATGTAAAGTTTAAAGGAAGAAATCGATAGATCCGAACTCGTGTGTATGGACAGTGTAAAAAAAATATTAGTAGATCAATCGGATCTACTAGGAAAAAAAAACCAGATCGACACAACAGGTGCACGCATCGACGGTAGTGATTAGATCGATATTGGTCGGCGACAACAGGTCAGCTCGACTCCCGGAAAGAAAAATCCACACCTAAGATGGGATCTGATCTAAGATCTGAACGCAAATCTTGAAAGGAAAACGCGAGACGAATCCATTTTTGCGATCAGATTTGTGTTACCTTCAACGGAAGCCTGCGTGATGCAGGCTCGGCGGTGGCTTGACGGAGGCTCGACGGAGAGACACGTGCTGATAACGTGTTGGAACACCCCCTGCCGACTGGCCGGTCCTGAAGCTGTTCCACACCGGAGGAGAAGACTAAAAAAAGGCACACACAGTACAAAGTAGATGATACAGGAAACTTTATTGATAACTCTCTCGGAAAACTCCCGTACACAGATTGTTCCTCTATTTATAGGCTAAAAGCCATACGATATCCACATGGGCCAACCCTAGCCTGATAGAGGCCACACCGAGTAGGCCTTTACCGGCCCCAGTTTCACAACAGTAAGGAGTGCCTGCGTAAACGTAAACCACATGTTTCTTGCTGTGTCGTATTGCTGCCGGTCAAACCCAACTGTTAGAATCGGTCCTGCTCCTGGCAAAGATGAGAGCTTCTACTCTCTTTTTTTTGCGGGCAATGAGAGCTTCTACTTAAGTAACCACATTTTGCAGCGCGCATGCATATTTGTTCTTCTTTAAAATAAAGTTCAACAGAAGGGTGTCCTGGGAGTTTTTTTTTTACAAAGAAAAAAATCACGAAAGCATTGGCTGCTTCCATTAAGAGAGAGAGCAAACAAACATATATCTCTAATCAGTCTTTTCTCGCTTTATAAATAAAGCATATAACTAAGACCGTTGTTGGGCCAGACAACACAACGTTCAAAGTAAGAAACTTAACACGATATAAAATGCTGAGACAGCAGCACACACACGCCTGAAGTAAAACAAGGAAAAACAAAAAGGAATGGAGACGGAGACAAATCAACTAGACGATGAAGACCGCAATCACGACGCCTCTGAAGAATGCCCACCCCGCTCCTAGCCCTGACTCGCCAAGCACCAAGCAGCACCCTCAGGAGGGAAAGCGGCCGCTGCTGCCCCAGAGATTGGCCCTAGGGTTTCCCCCAGCACCTAGAGGAGAGTGGATGAAGGGTAACCACGACGCCCTCTAGGAAGGAATATGCCTCCTGCGGGCGACACCGCGTCGGTGTCGGTCGAGCCGACAAGGATTTCTCCCGAAGACCCTATCCACAACCCCCGAACGAATCGTTGCACAGGAGACCCGCGAGGGCGAGGCCTCGCCACCACCAAACTTGCCGCCCACGAGCATGCGCCACTCCGGTCTCGACTCCATCATCATCCTCTCACCGAGCAAGCCGTCGCGAGATCTGCAACATCGTGGCACAGGTAGAAATGAAACAGGGCACACGGTACCGCGGCCGCGCGGGAGGGAACTTCCTCCATCGCCGGAGGCGGTAGTCGACCGGCCGCGGCCGCAAAGACACCAGTCCACCATAGGTCTGGCCAGGCCCAGCGGACCCGTAAAGAATTCGCGGAGGCATACTAGTCCCATGGTGGTCCAGCTGGGCCTCGACGGGCCCGTAAAGTCTGCAACCACGCTGTAATAGGCGGCTGAGGACGCCACGAATGCCTTCCACCCTACCCACCAAGATCTGCAGAGCAACCATAGCAGAGCCGAACGGCTCGCCTTACCCAGATACGGGCCCAAATGGGCCCAATCTGGTCCGCCATGGCTCTGTCTGTCGTAGCTTCGTCGCTGCCCTACCGCGCCGTCGCGCCGTCCTGTCCCCAGCGACGCTAGGCCTCTGCTGCCCCAAGTGCACCTCAGCCGAGGACCCCTGCAACGCAAAGTCGCAGCAGCATCCACCATGCCACCGCCTGGACCCGCGCCACCATGCCCCTCGCTCAGCCTGGCACCCTCACCGGCCACATAGGCTTGCGCCGACACTTCCTATGGGGGGAGAAACAGCCCCGCCGTCGCCAGCGCCCGGGCTTTGCCTAACGGCGAGGGAGGGGGTGAGGGAGGACGGGTGGCGACGACGAAAATAGGGTTCGCCTGCCGCTCGCGGGGGCGGGCAGGACGAACCGCTCCTTCTTTATCGGGGGTCGTGGAGAGCCGTCACGTGAAACCAACACTCAGATCAAACAATCATATGCAAAACAAAAGCCTACACTCGTAGCAAAGCATGCATGATCATGATTGGCATAGAGGAGACGTTTTTGGAGACCCTTATATGTCTGGCTCGTTTCAAATCTCTAAGTAAATTGTAGGAAGTTATCAATGCTTAAGAGAAAACACCATATATTTAGGGAAATTTGGCAGGTCTCCGACTACCTTTACCAAATTATGGCGTTTTTTACAATTTACTGCAAAATCTCCCAAAAATGGTTGTAGAAAGGATTTATTTTCTCCGGAAACCATGGCTAGAAGAGATGGTGCTGGCCCAGCATGATTGCTAGCTTTAGTTCCAGGACTTTTTCCTGGATCGTGTTTAGGATGCTAAATTGGAGTTTACCGCTACTAGCTGCTTGAGTAATACCTAGGCATGATTGATTTGAATTTCTTCCCTGTCTTTTAAGATATGCAAAGTTTGGCCTATTGTACCTTGTATTTAGTGCACATGGTGTATGTTCTACTAGTTAATCTCTTGAAATATGTAGAGCATCCATTCTATCTTTGTATATTACTAGCTCCAACATTATTATTGTTATTGACGTAGTTGACTCACTGTAGTTGACTCACTGACGGCTAGTTTTTTGAAACTGCAGGAGATATTATTTTGCAAAGATGGTGTTTGCAAATTTCAAACATAATGGTTCATTGTTGACAACCTTCATATCTTGTCTTACCGGGTCTTCCGTGATGGATGGATAGAAAATTATTGTCTAGTATTACCATATAACTTGAGTTATCAATTTATCACAAATTCATATATTGGATATTACTTCTGCACTCATTTGCCAATTTGTATGACTATATGTGATTTATCACAAATTCCGAACTATGTGGTATGGCTGTTTCTGGTGTTTATTGTTACTAAGAAAAGTTTAGTTTTTTATAGTACTTTCTCAGTTTCAAAATATAAGACGTTTTAGGTTTGTAAAGAAAATATATCTAGACTTGTTTTAGTATGTAGGTTCACTCAGGTTTGAAATGAACCTACAAACTAAAATAAATGTAGATACATTCTTTTCACAAATCTAAAATATCTTATATTTTAAAAACAGAGGGAGTACTATAATTTTTTTGGCACTCTTCATATTGTAGCGAGTTCCTCGCATATTAAACCTCCCTGTTTTAGAGTGGTGTACCGTGTACGTGAGCTTCGTTTTCCGTGTACGTGAGCTAGCTTTCTCTTTCCGATCGCGTTGCTTTTCCGATCGTTAAGCACACGCACTCAGTGGCCATTTGGACCTTGGATATCCAATTTCATTATAGATGGAACCGACCCTTCGTCCCCCGCGTCGCCTTCCCGAGTGGGGCGACCGGGTACTCTCTCCCCGACCCCCTTCAGGCTCCCCTCCCCCCCCCCCCCCCCCCGCTAGCCCCCTCCCGCCGGCGGCGGCAGCCACCTTCGGGCGTTGCCCGTGAGGTGCCGGCGGCGGGCCTGGCTTTCCTTGTGCGTGCGGAGCCTTCACTCGGGCAGGAGCTGCCGGCGGCGGTGCTTCTCGGCGTGCAGCGGTCCAGCGGCGGCGCGTCAGGCCTCGGGTGGATGAAGGACGACGGCGCGTCGGCATAGCAACAACACGCAGCGGCGGCCGGCGGCCGCTTGGCCCAGATCTGGGCCCTTTTGGGCCCCATCTGGGTCGAGTTGGGCTGTCTGTGCGGTGGGCGGCAGTGCTCCTGGAGGTCGATATGGGGGCAGTGACGGGTCTTGGTTGGTGGTGGCACTGCGGCTAGCGTACTGCAGCATGGCGGCAAGGACTCTACAGGTCCAATCGGGATCTGTCCGGGCCTGACCAGGCCTTGTGTGACCCTGTCGCTGTGTCCGGTCGGTTACCGCGAAAGTGGTGGAGGATGTTTCCTCCCGCTGGCTGCGGTGTTGCCTCCTTGATTATCGTTGTACTCTCTGTTTCCATTCTCTAGGCCTCGTTTTGGTCTTCACGGTGAGACGATCAAGAGGTCATCAAGACCATAGTGGCGTATGCTAGTGGGTGACATGCTAGGTGGAGCACTAAGGATCGTCCGGGTTGTGGTTTTTTGGGGTCGGGAGAAATCCCTGTCGGCTTGTCCAACAACGACGCGGTGACGCCTGCGGGTGTCATCGGTCCTTCTTGAAGGGCATCGGATGTACCCCTTTCCCACTTCCTTCCGCATATCGGGGGAAACCCATGGAGCAATCCGGGCATCAGCGTCGTTGCCGTTGTATCCCTTCTTGAAAGTGTTGTTTGATATGCGGCGATTTGGAGTGCTAGGAACATGGTGGGAATACTCCGAAGGGCGTAGCGATTGCGGGACTTCTTCGTTATTCGTCAATCTGCCGTTGTTGGCTTTTGTTTCTCTTATTTTCTTTTGGTCTTTGTTTGTGCTGCAGCTCCAACATGTTGGTTGTATCAAATACTTGCTATATTAATATAGCAGCGCGCAGGCCTATTTCGAGATATTATAGATTCAGATTCAATTTAACTTTTAAACGGTGTAGTCGGTTTATGTGCTATCTCACTCTCGGTTTTGTCTCGGCAAGATCTTCCAATCTAGATCTCACGATGACATGTTTTGACGACTTCTTTGTCACCCACTCTTGGATAACTCACCGTTTGGTAACTTTCTTGCAAAATGGGTGTCAACTTCTTACAAAGTGTTTGAATTTTTCATCGACACATACAAAAGTGAGATCAAGTTCTGAAGTCCTCGTCGAAACGAAATAAATCGGAAAAACAAATTCTCAATTGTATGAATAGTTTGATGTCTAGAATATCTTTTATAATCACGAAAAAGGATAAATTTTCATGTGTATACCTAGCTTTGTTCTTGCTATGCACTCGCGTGTGTGTTTTTTCTCCTGTTAACAATATTAGATATTAGATAATGTTTACATAAGTGTACTCCCGGTATAAAGTAGTACTTCACCCGGTCTCCTTTTAATATACGGTTTCTTTATACGTCTTTGTAAACTCGATCTTGGTGGTTGTATGCCCCGGCTATATCAACACGCAACCAACACAGAGGCCAATGTGTTGTTCAAACCTAAAAATAATATGGTATCAAAGCCAATCCTCTTCCTGACCTAGATGCGCTCAGAAGAAATTCTACCGCCGCCGCTGCATCTTGTCGTCGCCGCCGCTACATCCCGCCGCCGTGCTGTAGTCTCCTACCGCTGCCGCCACCAAGACATCACACAAAAACACCATATATCATGGCCGCTGCTGCAATCCCCTAATGCCGCAGCTCAAGACCTGAAACCCATACACAAAAACCCTACAACAAAAACTACAAGCCCCAAATCCGCTGCGATCCCACATTGCTGCGTTGAAAAACCTACAACAGCCGCATCTGCTTGCGTCAGCTGTGCCTGCACTCCCTGATGATGTCTTCCTCCTCCACCCCTGTGACCTCATTGGTTGTTGCTCTTGGTTTGCCGCCCTCCCAACTTATCACTCGTGGAAACGCGTTGATCTGGAAGGCACTCATTATTCCAGCCCTTCGTGGAGCTCGTGTGTTGAATCTGGTGAAGGGAGAGCCAGCCTCGGTCGAGGAAATCGAAGTTGAAGACACCAATGGGATGAAAATAAAAGTTGAAAATCCTGAGTATGCCGCCTGGATCACTCGCGATCATCAAGTCCTACGGTATATCCCAAACTCCGTTTCTCCGGATATCTTATCACATGTCATTGGTCATGACACATCTGCGGAGGTATGGAAAGCACTAGAGTCTCTCACCACAACCCTTTCACACTCTCGAACACAACAACTTAGATCTTCTCTGAATGACATGAAAATAGGTGATCTCTCAGCTGAAAGGTACCGATGGAGGCTCAGATCACTGTAGAGCTTCATTGGGAAACCCCAAGAGGAAGGTATAATGAGCATAACAGCAAGTCTTCCCTCAGAAACAAACCAAGGTTATCGAACCAGTAGGTGAAAGGAAATTACTCAAAGGTGTTGCTAGCAACTTGGAAACCTGCACAACACAAACTCAAGACTTTGCTCCAATGAACAGTGAGGTTGTAAATCTCACCGGTTTGCTGAAAACAAAGGATTAAACGTATGGTGTAGAAGGCAATGGTGGCTTGCAGAAAGTAAACAGTAACAGTGGAAGATGTATCAATGGTAAAGATTGGACAGGGTCCACAGTTCACCGGAGGTGTTCTCCTTAAGATTAACAACATAACATGCTGGGTAAACAAATTACAACGGGGCAATTGACAGGACAGAGCAAGGCATAACAATGCAATACTAGACATTCATGATCCTATGAGATTTGATTGGACATTACAACAATATACATAAAATGCCACCCAACTGCATCTATGACTAGTAATCCACCTTCAGGTTATCATTTGAACCCCCTCCAGTATTAAGTTGCAAGCAACGGATAACTTCTTTAAGCAAGGTGTGTAAAGTAAACAATACAATTGTTCCATGAACAAGAGATTGCTCCCTAGTAGCAACATCACATCTACAACATTAGAGATTTTTGTCACTTCCCAAGATTCAATAGAGGCATGAAGCCACTATCGAGCATAAATACCCCCTATTGGAGTCACTGGCATGTACTTGGCCAAGATAGCTACTAGAAACGGAGAGCATGCAAGATCTCAAACAACACAGACATGATAGAATCAACAAGATAAAATCATTAATCAATCTGACATAGTAATCTCAATATCCATCGGATCCCCGCAAACACAACATGCATGATTACAAATATATGATTTTGATCATGAACGGAGCTCACAAGATCTAAACATGGTAGCACAAAGGAGGAGAAACAACCATATAGCTACTGTATGGACCAATAGTCCAAGGTGGAACTACTCACGCATCATACCAGAGGCTGGCATGGTGATGAAGAAGGCCTTTGGGATGATCTCTCCCCTCTGGCAGGGTGCCGAGAAGAGCTTTAGATCCCCCCCTCGATCTAGGGACGATGGTGGCAGTGGCTACAGACTGTTTCGTGGAACATTGATCGGGTACTGAGGGTTTAGGTATTAGGGGATTATTATAGGCGAAGGGGGAGACCGAGGGGGTGCCCGAGGCGGCCGCACCCCCCAGGCGCGGGCTAGGCCTGGCCGCGTGGCCAGGGGGTGTGGGCCCCTCGCGGCCCACCTCCGTCTCGTCTTGTGGCTCCGTGTTCCCCTCAGTGAAATATTGACTTTGGCTTTTGTCCCGTCCAATTCCGAAAATATTCATTTTCTGACTTTTCTGGAACAAAAAACAACATAAAATAGGCAAATGACACTGTGGCATCATGTTAATAGGTTAGTCCTAGAAAACATATAAAAATACCTCAAAGTGTAGACAAAGCAAAGCAAAAAAGATACTAAACAAGCGTGGAACATCAAAAATTAAAGATACGTTTACGACGTATCACAAGACTTCCAAGAACTTGGAGGGACTGTGGGGGGATGCATAATCTCGCCATGAACCTCTGAGAAACAACAAGTAACTTATCAATTCAATTTGCGGACTGGAGTTACAAATTTTTCCCGCCACCTCAATAATTTGAAGGGCTTGCAAAAGCCTAAGTTTGGGGAAGTTTTCTATCTATTTTTATTTGGTATTCATTTGCTTTATTTTATTTTCGAGGTTATGCTTTTTATTTGAGTTTATAAGCACTCGTGTTGATTTCCCCAATACTTTATTTAGTTATTTTATTTTGTTTTCGAGATTTTCAAGTCGATCTTTGCCGCTAATTTTCTATTCTTTAATTCCTTCTCTCAAAAACAACAAAAATATTTCTCCATTTATCTTTATTTTCCCTCTTTCTTTTATTTTCTCCTCGAGGTTCTCGTATATTTGCAGGAGAGTGATTGACTTCGAGTTTCCAAGAAACAAATCAAAAGGGAAGAGAGAAGTGGAACCAAACATGAGAGGTATGCCTTATGACTCCCCACTTTTGAAGTTTGATAAACCCATGCTAGTTAGTAGTAAATGTTAAGATGTTATATTGGTGGAATGAGTCTCTGTATTGTAGTAAAAAATTGTTTGCATGGGCATTTAGTTGAGTACGTTTTGTTCCAGCTCTTGTAGTTAACCAAGTCTTGCCTAAAAATTTGCTAAACAATTGAAATAAGAAAAATTCTTATAATTAAAGGCTTGGGTGTTGTAGTGTTTAGTATTGAAAGCTTATTCCTAGAAACACTCAACACCATAGAAAATAGTGATTGACTTGATAGATTTTTTTGAAAGGATTTGTTCAATTGAATTAATGTTTAGCGGTTTTTGTGAGCATGCCAAAGTTTTACTTGTGAATCATAAGAATGATATAGCTTTATGCGTGTTAAACTCTATGGAATGCCAACAACTCCGCTAGCCTACGAATGATCTTCATGGAGGAAAGTTCTATATTTCGGCTATGAGTTGATTAAACATATATGGAAGCAATGCTATAGTGGGTAATATTCTTGGCACTCCAGGGTAGCCGTGTTCATGATGGAATCACTCATCTGGCTGATATGAGTAATCATTATGCAAAAGAAACAAAAAACCTTAGTGATGCCATGAGTGTCCATCACATCTCGATAAACTAATGAATTTTTTTCGCATGCTCTCAACTACTTAAGAACATAAATTATTGAAGAACAATGAATAGAAAAGTAGTGCTTGAAAATTATTGATTTATTGATGTGGGAGAATTGAGATACTTTAGTGTATATGCTATTAATGATGAACTCTCACACTCCCAATTTTACATGATTATATTTTATTGTTCAAAGGCAAGCTTATGAGTTGATTACATGACATGGAATAAAGTTTACTCATTTGAATCATCCATGCTTACAATAATTTTTCTGCGCTATAAGGATTCATGAAACCCGTATGATATGGTTGCCATTACTCTATCTATGAGTGGAGGAAACATGAGACTACTAATCATGAGTAAGATCATCATCTCATTATTTTAGTTTAAATGTTGAGTTCCTTTTTGATTTTGGTTTGCTTGCTCGAGGAAGATCAAGTTTAAGCTTGCGGAGGTTGATGGCTGTAAAATATAGCCATCCACACTCACATTTAAACTAGATATTATTCATATATTTGATGAAATATCTCTCTAAATCCTACCACTAATGCCTAATGATCAAAGGGGTATGCAATCCTTTCTTTCTATTTTTCCCTATGTAGATAATGACGTTTGATGATGGGAATCACTACATTAAAGTCAAAGATACGAGATTTCCAACACGTCAAAGAAACCAGGAGTTTTGAAGTGGATCCAATGCCTTTAACGACCAACTATACGAACAGAATAAAATTCCCGCCGTATAGTTTCGGCCCTATAGTTGCCTCTGACATCGTCAGGTCAAACAGAACAACTTTTGTGAAGGGACCCCTATATAAAGAGGCTTCGCGCGACAAGAAAACCCCTCTCTCTTTCGATCTCAACTCTCCCTGCCACCAGAAGCCACCACGCCAGAGGAATGGATCTAGATCTAATCTCCAAACCCTTATCCACCACCATAGCCATATTCCACCACTTGTAATAGTAGATCTCTTCTTCAATTGGCGACATTGTAAGACTATTTGCTATTAGTATTATGATTTCCATTACCGTTTTTATGATTGTTGATTTCATCTTTATGTGTGAGTAATTCTCCTTGGGATAAGGGCTTCGGCCTAGCCATGTAGCTTCTTGTACATGTTATTTATCATAGATGGGATCATGTATTATTTTGTATGACTTGATGGTTATTGTACCCTCCCTTGCCTCAATCTAAGGACTTGTCAGGTAGCCAAGACCCCAAGGATTGATCCAGGTATAGGGAGTGTGAGTAATGATTGATCTGCAGGTTGGGAACCCTAGTGACAGAAGGGGTAGTACTACGATATGTGAGGGATTTACTTGGGATTAACGGTGACATCACTATGCATATCGTTGATACGTCGAAAACATATCTATAATTTTTTATGTTCCATGCTTGTTTAGCATCCACTTTGCTATGTTTTGTCTACACTTTGAGGTATTTTTATACACTTTCTGGAACTAACCTATTGACAAAATGCCACAGTGTCAGTTGCCTGTTTTCTTCTGTTTTTGGTTTCAGAAAGCTAAAAAAATGAATATTCTCGGAATTGGATGGGACAAAAGCCAAAGTTCATATTTTTCCCGGAGCGATACGGAAAATCAAAGACGAGACGGAGGAGGAAACCAGGGTGGCCACACCCTAGGTGGGCGCGGTGAAAGTATCGTATGGGCACCTAGAGGAGGGGTAAATAGGTGCTACTTCAAATTTTCTTCCTTTTCAAATTAAGGTTTGACAATAAGGTAAATTCTCTAGATAATGCAACTAAGGTGAATTTACCTATATGACAATTATGCACGAGCTACCACAACACAAAGTAAGAACAAGTAAGTAAAGTGCGGTAAATGATAGAAGTAACCAAAGTGGTGGACGCGGAGACACAAGGATTTGTTTCCCGTAGTTCCTTCCTTTTGAGGGGAAGTACGTCTACGTTTGGAGAGGGGGTGGTTTCAAACCACCAACGCCACGAGAGGCCTCCCTTGTTCTCCGATGAATCTCACCCCAACAGGATCGATTCACCTTCCACTATATCGACAACCTTCAAGGTGGAAGACGACACCTTTACAAGTTTGGGGCACACATCCACAACTTAATTGGAGGCTCCCAAATACAAGAAAGTTGTCAAAGCAATCAAATACAAGCTTGTAAGAACCAAAACAAGAACTAGGGTTTCCAAGAAAACACTAGAACAAAAGGGGCCCTCAAATGAATGAGGGGGAATGAAGATCTCTTTTGGTGAAGTAGTAGATCAAGGCCTCCTCCTTCGATTCCCCAAAGATCAAGGACTTTGGGTGGTGGATTGAAGAGATCTTGCAGATTTGGTGGCTCCAATGGTGGTCTTGAATTTAATGCGAATGAGCACCTTGTCCCAAGGTAGGTGAGCTGATATTTATAGTCCAAGCACCAATCTGACCGTTGCAGGATTTAATGATGTGGTAGTACCGGACTTTCCATGCGGTAGTACCGGAAAAACCCGGTACTACCGGACCGGTACCGGAGGTGCAGTCCTAGCATGCCGTAGCCCATGGTTTCCATGGTATCAATGTGTGGTGCTACCGCACGGCGGTAGTACCGGACTTTCAGAGCGGTACTACCGGACACATGCGGTAGTGTCGTATATTGATACCGGGGAGAACAAACATGTGAGACAAGAGACCAATATCCTCAGAAGTGAACGGTACTAAAATGCGGTACTACCGCGTTTTGGTACCGGTCAGTTCTGAGAAGGTTGGCAACCTTGCCAATCGCTTCAGACTTGACCGGTATCAAAATGCGGTACTACCGCTTTTTGATACCGCTCAGTTCTGAGGAGGTTGGCGAGCTTGCCAAGAGCTTCAGTCATGAGCGGTACCAAAATGCGGTACACCTGCTTTTTGATACCGCTCAGTACTGAGGCCATTGGCCAGTGTACCCAACACGCAGCCAGGTCCGAGCGGTAGTACCAGATGAAATATCCGGTACTACCGGACAACACTGAGGCAAAAACTGGATCAGCAGGCAAGACATTTTGTGTGCCATTGGACAGGAAATTCTATGTATGCAACTTGTAGAATACTTGGCAGATAATTAGTCCGTTATGTGTGTTGTAATAAACATCAAAATCTCTAGGGAAACGAAATGTTCTTTCAATCTCCCCCTTTTTGGTGTTAGATGACAACACACATTTTGCATGATATAATAGATGACAAGTAAGATTTTGTAAAACAGAGATGGGGCTCCCCCCTAGATAAGTAGAAACAAGCCCCATACTATTTTACAAGGTACATGAGAGTGCATAGTCACACATAGTACACATACCTTCGCACATAAGTGTGTGTGATGAGAACCACAATGATGAGGAATAGATAATGTCATCACACACCACATAAGATGGATCCAGAAAGATAATAACCAAACCATACACATGATGGATCCATACGATAACCACATAGTCTTTGAATACATAGCACAAATAGTTAGTTCATAAGTTTCACACATAATAAGAGGCAAGTAGCGAATAAAGTTCACAAGCGATTAAAAATCAAAGACAAGAGCGAGCTTGTGAATTTATCATGCAAATCCCGCATGCCTAATGTGACTCTTCTCCCCCTTTGGCATCAAGACACCAAAAAGGGACAAGAGCAACTCTAACGTCCCGGAGATCACTGGTAGTCATCATCAGAGTCTTCCCCATACGGAGGTGGAGCATGGAAATTGGAAGAGGCATCATCGTCTCAGTGGCAGTGCTTGGAGATCCATTCCTCTTGCGGAGTGATGTTGTCCTCGGATCCCGCGGAGGTGATCAACCCTTGAGCTTGCATTACTTCTTTCTGACGTGCAGTGGCTTTCTTTGCATAGACATGGGCTGTAGGGGTTCGTAGCATGGGAAACAAAAAATTTCTATCGCATGAACACACATAAGCCAATATCTATCTACTAGATTGCAGCAACGAGTCGATATAGTACTAACCCTCGAATGTCCAAAGCGTTTAATGAGAGCAGATTCTCGTGGATGGTGTAGTCGTACACTTCTGATCTCAAGATCGCGTAGACGATCCTTTCGGCGCTGCGTTCCGGCAGCGCTTCCGCAGTCGGTCACACGTTCGATACTCGATGAAGACCTTCCTCTCCCTTGTTCCAGCAGGCAGCGGAGGTTGTAGCACTCTCCTCGTGATTCCGGCAGCACCACGGCATGGTGTCGGAAGTAGAGGGGAGATCTTGCAGGGCTTCGCCTTAAGCCGGAGCGAGTATGGTGGAGTATGAGAGAGGGCCTTGGTGATCTAGGGTTTAGAGGCACCAAGGAGGGGTGTGGCCGGCATCTAGGGTTTGGGTAAACCCCAAGTCGCCGACTTGGAGGAGCCCTAGGCGGCGGCTGCACTTGGGTGGAGGCGCCAGGAGCTAAGGTTTTAGGTCTGAGGGTAGGGGCTCCCTACCCCTTCTTTTATAGGTGGGAGGGAGGCGGCTAGGAGGAGGGAGTACTCCTCCAACTCCTCCTCCTTGGCCGGCGGGTGGAGGGATTAGGACTTCCTCCCTAAGTAGGTTTCCTACTCTCCCTCCACCAAGCAAACTTCAGATTTAACTTTTCAAATTGGCGTTTGACTTTCAAACTTGGATTTGATTTCTCTCATCATATTGCCCAGCCAAGTGACCTAGTACATGATGCAACCATTCACATTGTCATGACACATCCATGTACCCTTCCCCCTCCAGAGTGTCGAACCTTCCAGACCCTTCTAGAACATTCCTGGTGAAAACACCGGAATCATTTCCGAACTCCGAAACAGGACTTTCCTTATATGAATCTTATTCTCCGGACCATTATGGATCTCCTCGTGATATCCCGGACCCCATCCGAGACTCCGAACAACATTCGGTCTCTTACTCATCATTCCATAACTACTCAACAACATCGAATCCTTAAGTGTGTCTCCCTACGGTTCGTGAATTATGCGGACATGACCGAGACACTTCTCCGATCAATAACCAATAGAGGAATCTGGAAATTCATATGGCTCCCACATATTTCTATGATTACTTTGTGATCGAATGAACCACTTACTTACGATACCATTCCCTTTGTCTCACGATAGTTTACTTATCCGAGGTTTTGATCGTCGGTATCTCTGCATACCTAGTTCAACCTCGTTACCGATAAGTACTCTTTTCTCGTTCCCGTGATATGTGATCCCTTGTGAGCCAGTCACATGCTTGCAAGCTAATTGGATGACATTCCACCGAGAGGGCCCATAGTATATCTATTCGTCATATGGATGGACAAATCCCACTCTTGATCCATGTGCCTCAACACATACTTTCCGAACACTCAATGCCACCTTTATATCCACCTAGTTATGGTGTGGTGTTTGATGTCATCAAAGCATCCTTACGGTGATGGTGATTAACATGATCTCATGGTCGAAGGAATTAGGTTACTATGTATCAGAAAGCTTATAGCAAATGAACTATATTAAATGACTCGATCTTTAAGCTATGATTAACTATAGGAGTATGTCCATCATATCATTCTCCTAATGATATGACCCTTTTGTTAATAACATCTCTATGTTCATGATCAGGAAACCATGATCATATATTAACCAACAAGCTAGTTTAACAAGAGGCTTTACTAGGGACTCTTTTATGTTTACAAATCACACAAGTATTAATGTTTCCGGTTAATACAATTATAGCATGATATGTAAACATTTATCATAAAAATCAAGATATGATAATAACCACTTTATTATTGCCTCTTGGGCATATCTCCAACAGTCTCCCACTTGCACTAGAGTCAATAATCTAGTTTCAAACCTTTGTGTATTCAACACCTATGACTTTCCGGTGTTGTATGTACACGATTGCTAGTGGTCAAATGATCTCCGGATCTGACACTTCCAGGTCCGTGTGTAATTGCATGTCTTTGCGTCCCTACGCATCACTCATTCTCTAATGAGATGGCTTTGTATAAATTTGGTCCTTTGGTGAGACCTTTAGTTCTTTGGGGTTAAAACATGTTGATAATATTGTCGTACAATATATCTTCATAGTATTATCCCGTTGTGAACTACACCTAGTTTGATAACAAACTATTTGACACAAATGCCCTCTTTAGCTGCTATAATAGCAGTCATATACTTAGCCTTTTTGTTGTAATATCTGTCACAATGTCTTAACTTTGGAACTCATCCAAATCCACTATGGAACTTACTTTCCATTATATTGTGCCACTCTTAGTTTAGATTAAGATAAACTTAATTTGTACTTTGTGACAAAACTAGTATCAATGTAGTACTTTTACAATGAACTAACCATCTATTTGCCACTTCTACAAAATAATATACTCTTAGTTCTTCCAAAATATCATAAGAATATCCTTACTATCGTCCAATGATTATCTTATGAATCATTCTGGTATATGCTCATAACATTTAGAGCATAGGACATATCTGGATTTGTACATATCACAGTATGATTGATATAAATACTCTTTGCGATTTCATACATCAAGTATCAATCTATACTTCAATCTTTGTTTCACTCACCAAGTGTCAATACACTTGAATATATCATCAATATTGAACTCATTCAATCCTTTCTGTGTGACAATAACCTTTCTTGTAGTTTCTATATTGAACTCATTCAATATATCATCTATGTACTTTTGGCACAACCATATTAGCGTCTATTAATGCCAAATATTTGGGTTTTGCCTAAGTCTTTCATCGGGATGAAATTCTTAATATGTGTTAATAAAAGATATATCATTTCCAATCAACAATATGTCTTCCACATAATGTATTAGAAACATGTCTTAGCGCTCCCACTTAATTTCTTGCAAATGCAAGCATCTTCATTTGTCTCCGATGAAATTAAACTCTTTTAACAGTTTCATCATAGTGAAGATTCCAACTCCGCGATGCTTACTTCAACCATTGAAGTTTGCATGTGCTTTTAACATCCTTTGAATTAACAAAACCCCATGGACCGCGTTATGCACATGTCCTAGGTAACAATTCTATTAAAAGAACTTTTTTGTTTATTCAACTACCACATAACAAAATCATATGTAGTGGTTGCTACATTAATCCGTCTAGACTAAATATCGCTATGAAAGATTAAATCTTGTCATGGTTAACCTTTGAACATTGTTGTAAACTCTTTCCCAACATGTCGACTATTTCATAGATGTGAAACATCCATGTCTATTTTATAGATCCAAACACAACTGTAAGGTCTTATAACTTTCTCGAGGGTCCTTCAAATTCAAAACTTGATTTCTCGTGTATGGAACTATCATGGATTTTATGGCTTCAAGCCATTTTATGGAGTCAGGGCCCATCATTGCTTCTTTGCACATAGTCCGTTCATTATTCTCAAATAATGATTCAACCATCAAATCTTGGTATTTGATTGTTTACCCGACCTACTTGGTTCAATAGAAACTTTGACCTCCGTAACCACAACTTTTAAGGCACGTGAGCCATGAGCATTGTTGCTGCCTCCGGAACACTTTTCGGCGCTGCGCAACTTTGCACATATAGCTAAGGTTCTTTTAACCTTATCAAAGTTCTATTGTCCTCCCACTCATCTTTTCACGAAAAATTTCTTCTCAAAGAAACTTGACGTTCTAAGTGACAAACACTTTTGTCTCTGATGTTATGGAGGAATACTTAACAGTTATTCGAAATAACATACAAAGACAGGTTCATCCGACCTTGGTTGCAAACATCTTTCTTATGCATAGCATACCAATGTTTAAGAAAGGACAATCACTAGACTGGCCATACAACGACACGTAGCTAGCAACGGTGTCGATATGTGTATCTACGATCCACCTCTCCCACATCCCCATGTCAAAGTCCTAGGGCCCATCCCTTACACCTCGTAGCACACGCATTCCCCAACTCCCTATCTAAAAAAACCTCTCGTTCCCCATTCTTAGCCACTAACCCTAAGCAGCAGCACACCACAATCCACAACTGACCCGCCGCCAGAGATTGAGCTATCCATGACGACTCCATCTAGCGCCATGGCGTCTAGAGATTTCTGCCGGCTGATGGACGGCGAGACCCTTGTCGCCTTCCAGGCTGCCAAAGTGTCTTTTCGTGACATCCCTATTTTTGCATGCCCTCCTCGTAGCGACCGACCCCGTCGGGAGGCAACCGGCGCCGGATGCAGCCCTCCTGATCTTCTTCCTGGACCACATCACCTGGCATCGGAAACCTCCCTTCCTCTCCGGCTCTTGATGTCATGTCGCTTCTTGGTGACCATGCTCTGAACGATGCCACATTAAGGAGAAGCGGTGCAGCAGTGAGGCGGATCACAGGTTCACAGCGGACAAACGGCCATCCAGGTGCGAATTCTCTTTTCCCCTTTCTAGATTCATCTCTCCTTTTTCCTGTGTTTGACCCGTTCATAATCTTACCACTTGCAGATTATTAGCAATCACCGCTGAACAACTGCAGTTAATATTTTCCTGCTTCCTTGCCTAGATGTCAATCACTACTGTTTACATGTATATGTAGCTGAATATCTCTCGGTATTCCTGTCACATAGACTAGAGAACCATAATATAAATACTCGCTCCAACCCCATATTAGTTGATTTGGATTTGGCTAGATTTGATTGAATCTAGACACAATTTAGTATATAGGTTCATCCAAATTTTGACAAATTCAAGTCAACTAATATGGGTCAGAGGGAGTACCTTTTGTCTTTAGTATTAGAGAGAGAACACGCGATGACTACTCTCTGGTACTCTAAATAAACAAGAGCTATTTATACTTAGAACATGCAAGCTTTTGTAATCTATTGTCAAGTGCTTGTTCTACCAAGATTTAGACTATTATTCTTGAACAATTTTGTATTTTCTTCTCACCTGAATATTTAGGATTAAAGTTAATCCAAAGGAGAGTGGACGTGTTATGTGAGGTATAGTGTGCTAATCTGTTACTTGACAGCTTTTAGGAAATTTTTTATTTAGTATTTGTCGTGTTCTAGTAAAGCGTCAGGCAAATCATTTTTGCTAACCTGTCTTGGCACGACTCTTCCGTCCTCAATTCTTTGTAGTTGCTACAGGAATAGAGTGCCTAATCAGGCTTTCCAGTCACACTTTTGTTAGATGTTCATTAGTTGGTAGCATACTAGCAACTACTTTTTCTACACTACATTTAGTAATCCTTGAGGTCTGCTGTGTTATAAATACATGTATTTTAAACCGATTTCTCATCTCATTTGGCAGAAACAACGTGTTGATACTAGAGGAGACCCAGTCTGTGGAGAATATCTGCATAGGTTTACTGAAGGAACTTGTCGTAAGATTCTTTGCAAAGTGATATGTGGCTATATGAATATTTTTTGCAAAGTGATGTGCATATTCTAAATTTACCTGGGTTACTACCTCACTGCTGGAACTTAATGGAATGGAACAGTTCTCATCTATTCTATATAGTCTACTAAACATTACTGTATTTTGATAGATAATTATCTGCAAATTTCCCTAATTGGATGTGTGAGAAATTGATGCACTTCTTATTTTCTGATCATCCAGTCACTTGGTTTTTAATGTTCAGGTTGACATCTCTAGTTGATAAAATAAAAAAATGCATATAGGTTCAAGCTTAGGATCAATTCTAATCATCACCTTGCATTTCTAGGATCTATGCATATGGGGCAATATTATCAAATTATGAACATGATGAGTAGTTTCTGAACTGTTTTGATATATGATTGTCTAAATAATTCCATCGTCGTTGCTGGCCCCATGTAAGTTCCCCTCCTCCCCTGTTTCCTCCAACTCACTATCCAACAAAATTTTAGCCTAATGTGGTATTTCTTCTATAAGTTTCCCTGGTAAATTCTAGATATCTTGTATGTTAGTTTGAGAGTTACTGTTGATATATGAGTAGCCTACTATTGCAACTATAGCTAACAGTCATGTGCATGTCTACTCTCGAATTGTAAGTAACTTAGTTACACTGGTAATTGTGCTTAAACCATATGTGAAAAGATGCCTAACAACCTAAGTGCTTAAACCATATGAAAATTGTGAAATTTCTGGAATAAACTACTAGAACTTTTGGTCTTGTGGATGGTCTATAATGCTCCTATTTGTGCTCAAAATATCAGCATAGAACCTTGGTTTTTTCCATGTCAATTCTAAAATTGGAACTTTGTCTTTGCAGGCCCAGAGATCAGCAAGGCTGCTATATTTGGATCTCGATCATTACATCTGAAGGAAGAACATTAGAAGGAATATATATATAGGATTAGTTATAATGTCATACTTTTAAGCAATCTTGTAAGCTCTGTACTTAAAAGATAATTTTCATGTATGGGATGAGGATTTCAATAAATAATATCGAATTGATTCTTCATGCAATGCGTTCATACTCTGTGATTTGTGTTTTTTACGTATTTCATGAACTGTATATACTCCTTGCTAATGAAGACTATATACTCCTGACCAAGAGAAAATAATACACACTTAGTCTAAAAAGGAATATTTATTTTATATCAAATGATATAATCCATGCATGTTATGTTCCAACGGGTACATGTGTTGTCTGACATGTGTTGCCACCCTTGCAACGCTCTACCCAATGGTTACCAACGCACCTTTATGCGTTGCATTATATCGTAGCAACACCCAAAAACGCAACGCATAAGAAATCCGTTGGTATGGGTGTTAGCAACGTCTATATGGATGTTTAGATACAGATCAATGCGTTGCTGTAGGAGGGGTCATGTTAACTTGGGTTTTATCCCAAACCATAACTTTATATGGTGTCATTTCAACGGATTACGATGGAGCTCTTTTTAGTGGAAAAACGGTAGTCTCTAAAGCTTTTAATCTTTAAAATATAATGACAGTTTTATGAATTACACCTTTGATCTTACCATGTCAAATAAGGTTTAATTACATATCTCGAACACTCCATACTCTTATGGTGTTTCGGGAAATGCAAATCCACGGAACGATTCCTTAAATCTTAGGTATTATGCTAAACTTGTAACTCAAATATCTTCCTTTATGATCTTATCATAAACTATTTTTATTCTTGTTATAATGATTTTGCACTTCATCTTGAAAATCTTTGAACTTTTCAAATGTTTCATACTTCATCCTTATTAAGTAAATATTCATATATTCACTCAAATTTTCAGAGAAAGTGTAACATCCCTAAAATCATGATTTCAAAGATTGCACATCATTCATGCATGCATATAATTTTGAGATCATTTTTAAACTATTTTCAAGAAAACAGAAGCACATAGTGCTATTATTTTATGTGAGCAAACATAAATCAAATGACCATCCTTAATTGAGAGCATAAGTGTTTTAAACCAAGTTTTGTTGGCTTCCTTGTTGATTGGTTTGAATGTGGAGTTTGGATAAAAATTCATAGAACAAATGTGGTTTCAAAACCATTTTCAAAACATTTCCAAATCAAGTGCTATGTCACTGTTTACTTTTTATTTTTGATGACCAAGCTAATTCAAAGTAACCACTTGATTTTTTGCCCAGAAGTGTGAATGTTGCACCCTGCAACATCCTGAAAAAGTTTGAATTCAAAAATCTTTTGAAATCATTTGAAATTCAAAACAGAAAAAGAAAAAGAGAAAGGAATTAGAAAAGGGCCAGCGCCAGGATTCTGGCCCAACTGAGAAAGCAGCCCACTAAGCCCACCCGGGTTCCCTCTCTCCCTCTCTCACACGCAGACGCACCCAGCAAGCGACTGACGCCAGGACCCCAACCCCTCTCTGTTTCTCTCGCAGACAACTAGGCCCCGTCCACGTCACCGCCGTCTTCCCCAAATCTCGCGAAGAACACGTCGCCGCTGGCCGTTGCTGGCGTTGATTCCGCGGCGTAATTGCCATTGATTCTGCAGGCGTTTCCTGTTGAGCCCCTTCCTACTTAAACCCCTCCCCCTCGCGGCCATTTCGCCCAACAAAGCCAACCCGAAGCGCCCCCAGGCTGCGAGTATTCCTCGCCGCAACCCCGCTGTTCCGACGACCTCGCCGACGAATTCCGGTGAGCACCGCACCCCCCTCTGTCCGTGGTTCATGCTATCATGCTCTGCATCTCTGTGTGCATCTACTGATACTTCCCGTTTGTCCGCGCATGGCATGTAGCCTCGGCAACGACAACAACTGAGCGCCGCCGCTCTCTGCTCGAACTCCGGCGACCTTTCCCCGTAAGTTCTAGCCTCCCCTTGCCCTCTGTTTGATACACATAGGATCCTCAGCGTCTTGCGCATCTAACGGTGCCCTCCCCTTGTCTTAGCGCGGCTCAGAACATCACCAACGTCGACGAACCGAAGCCACAGCCGCCAAGGACTACTCCGACGAGCAATCCGCGACGACTCCACGCGCCCCTTCGCCAACCAGGGACACGTTGAGCTTCACCTCGTCACTGCGGTTCTGGTGAGCATCCTCTCCCCTCCCCGGGCTATAAGATCCCTCCTTTATAAAGGAAAATGATCCCTGTGATTGCAATGCTAGTCCCTGGATCATTGCTAGCATCCACAGTTTAAGATGAAGTACACAGATACAAAGGTCTTTTATTACAGCCATTCCAGAGATAACATAGTTCTTACAACTCCAAGGCCACAGGCCTAATACAAGAGTTTGAATAAGTAAATAAATAAAAGTCTTCATCTTCATGTGCCACAGGCAAACATGTTGAGTGTAGACTCATGACACCTAATCCTCATCAGAGTAACCTGCAATATCACAAGTTACATCCACAGTGGGTCAATACTTTGGATTAATATTGGCAAGTGATACCTTAGTAAAATTTTAAGTGGTCTAGATACTATATGCAATTTGGCTAAGTGTAGCTTGGCTTGCTTTGCTTAAAATAGGTTTTTCATATTAGTTGAAATCACTACGTTTTTCTTTGTCAAAAACGTTTCCCAAGGAACCACCAATAGACATTGAGGTCCTTCACCCTTGTTCACCCACAAGTTTTTACTTAGAAATTGGGATGAGGAGATTCTTGATAGCTTCCATGCCTTGATGCTCAAGTTGTCTATTGCCATGGACTTGGCTAAGTACTTAGATTTTTCCATCTGCAGAGGTTGTACACTTTCCCCACCAGACTTGGTTTCACCAAGACAGGACCTTTCAGAAGCCTTCCCTTAGACCAAATGGACGCGTTCCAACCTATCATCCCACTACCACCAACTGTCCAAATGGCTAAGTTCTAGCAACCTATATGGTCCAGGCAGAGCCCATATTGCCAAGTGGATGCACTAGAAGCTTCTTAACACTTGGCCTCTAAAATCTCTTTGTTCCTGGGTGGCTTACCACAAGTGAGATACACAAGGTAAACCATAGAAATGGGCCTTGTGTAACCACTCAACATAAACCTTTCCTTCCATTCCACCTAGGTGTTTCATTAACTTAGTTCTTTTTATTAGACAAAACACAAGTCCAAAGGACTTAGAAATATTTTCATCATAGCATGTGCATATTTTACCAACCCTTGGTTGCTACTAGCTAGGCTAAGCATGGCATAGATAGTAACTTAACTTAGAAATTCCCTAGCATTTCTACTACTACTAGGATTTCCCAACATGGCATATAAGCAAAATATAGCATGCAAGTCTAAAAAAATATTTCTAATGCTTAGTAGGAAAACATAGGAATGATAATATTCATGAAGTACCACTTGCCTTGGTAGTTGGGAGAGTAGCACTCCTCACAATCACAATCACTAGCACCAAAATCTACACAAGAGATGGTAGCCACAAATTACACACAAAACATATACAATCAAAAATATATGCATGCATGCAAAATGCTAAGTGATGATTTTCAAAACTCAACCAAGCAAGTGCATAGTACTGAGTCCTAAACAAGTCAAAAACTTGCCAAACAATAATTATTTAACCCTTAAAACAATTCCTAATCATTTCATATACTCAAATAATCCCTACACATGTTTCTGCAACTAAAACCTTTTTAACAGAAGCTAAACATTAAACACATTGCATATTCTGAAAGATCTTGCTCTCCTGATTCCAACGGTATAAAATTTGTCAAATTCTAACGTGGGGATCAAAAGTTATAGCTAAATCAAATTCAAACAGTAATCTGATTCAAATTCTGTTTTAAATCTAAACCCCAGCCACGCGTCACGCTCTGATTGGCGTGTACCGTTTCGCGTCGGATCACGGTTCTGAACCGCTAGATCTAACTTAATCGCGCAGCTCAGATCTAATCTTACCGCTTCGCTCGTGTTCTATCCTATCCGCACGATCTGGATCCAATGTTCCTGAGCAGCCTGACCATCTAGTGGCGGCGCTAGCGTTGGCGACAGGCGGCGGCGCCTCTGTCAGTGGCGGAGCTAGCGTTCTAGGTCGCGCGGGAGAGCGGGAAGGGGCTTACCGAGCTCGCCGTGCGATGCTGATGCTCAAGGTGGTGATGGCTAGTCAAGGGGCACGGTGTAGTGGCTGAGGGAGCTCGTCGGAGTTGTGCACGGCGTCAGGTGGTTGCAGACAAAGTTGTTGCCGATGCTCTGGGCCTTCCTAGCACCAACCAGAGGCATCAGTAGCTGCGCAAGGACGATCCAAACCTAGTCGTTTGAGAGAGAGGTCAAGGGGCGCTCGGTGCTTACCGCAATCGTTCGCCAGAGAAGAAGAAGGCGTCGGGTGCTTGCAGTCGTCGTCGTTGGCGAGTCTCCAGATGGTCCTAGCATGCCCCAATAGGTTGAGAAGATGCGCATGGATGTGGTGATCATTCTAGACAAATTAGACAGCAAGGGGCGACGGGGTCTTACCGGAATCGCAGGCCGGAGGTCGTCGGAGCTGCGGCGGTGTTTGGCGAGTTGCGAGCAGCCTGGTGGCATGGAGAGAAAATTGCGTGAGGGGAAATGGTCGCGAGGGGGAGAGGTTTAAATAGCCGGAGCTGGGCGTGGAGTTACTCGCGGAATCAATGGGAAACGCGGCAGTGACTGCGGCGAGTAACGGCGGCGTGAGCGTCGTAGGCGCGCGTGATTGACAAAGACGACGACGGGGTCACGGGTCCACTTGTCAGCGAAATAAACAGAGGGGAGGTGGGGTCCTGGCGTCAGCGACTCTGTGTGTGCGTCTGCGAGTGAAAGAGAGAGAGAGTGGACCCGGGTGGGCTAGCTGGGCTGGATCTGTTGATGGGCTCAAATAGTAGCGCCGGCCCTTTTTCTTTTCTTTACTCCTTTTCTATTTCTGTTTTGATTTTCTGGAATGATTTTCAAATGATTTCAAAAGCTTTTGAATTCAAACTGTTTCTAGGATTTTGTAGTGTGCAATAGTCACAAATCTGGGCATAAAACCAAGTGGTCACTTTGAATTGGATTGGTCATTTGGAATAAAATAAAAATAACAGTGACATAGCACTTGTTTTAAATTGGTTTTGAAATTGGTTTTAAAATTGTATTTGCTTTGAGATTTTGGTTTTAAACCTTGGCAATCTAGCAAAACAACCTGAGAGCAATAAGACAACAGAGTTTGGTTTCATGAACAACAATCTCTCATTAGAGAGTAACATTTGTTTCAAATGCTGATCACATAAAATAATGAGCTCATATGCTCCTGTTTTTGAATTGTTTTGTTTGAAATGAACTCTATATGATCATGGATGCATGGATGATATGCATGAGTTTGAAACATGATTTTAGGGACGTTACAAATCTAACCCCCTTAAGGTGAATCTCGCCCTCGAGATTCGGTTTGGCTAGCAAATAGGTGAGGGTGGTATTTCCGAAGATCATCTTCTCTTTCCCATGTTCCTTCCTCTTCGGAATGATGATTCCACTGCACTTTGCAGAACTTGATAGTCTTAGTCCGTGTGACTCTTTCTGCAGTTTCAAGAATCTTGATAGGTTTCTCTTCATAAGTGAGATCACTTTCCAGTTGAACCTCCTCCAAAGGTATAGTATCCTTCAAAGAAGTTTCTTCCATTTCTGGATGACATTTCTTGAGTTGACTCACATGAAACACATTATGGACAGCTGACAGAGATTCTGGCAGTTCTATTTCATAGGCAACTTCTCCTTTACGACTCAGAATCTTGAATGGTCCAACATATCTTGGTGCCAATTTTCCTTTGACTCCGAATCTCTTCACTCCACGAAGTGGTGACACTCTAAGATAGGCTCTATCACCAACTTCGTAGGTGACTTCTCTTCGCTTAGGAACTGTGTAGCTTTTCTGTCGGGACTGTGTTATCTTCAATCTGTCCTTAACCAACTTGACCTTCTCTTCGGCTTCCTTGATAAGATCTGGTCCGAATAAACTTCTTTCTCCCACACCATTCCATAACAATGGGGTGGTACACTTTCTTCCGTAGAGAAACTCAAATGGTGCCATCTCAATACTGGCTTGATAGCTGTTGTTATAAGAAAATTCTGCGTAAGGAAGACTTTCATCCCAACTGGCTCCATAGTCTAAGGCACATGCCCTCAACATGTCTTCGAGAATCTGATTAGTCCTTTCCGTTTTTCCATCGGTTTGAGGATGAAAAGCAGTACTGAATTCCAACCTTGTTCCCAATGACTCATGTAACTGTCTCCAAAAATGGGAAGTGAATTGAGTTCCCCTATCAGACACAATACTCTTGGGCACTCCATGTAGACATACAATTCCACTCATGTAGATTCTGGCGAACTTAGCACTTGTATAGGTTGTCTTCACGGGTATAAAATGAGCCACTTTAGTTAGGCGATCCACTACCACCCAAATAGAATCGTATCCTGACCGGTTCCTTGGTAATCCGGTAATGAAATCCATACCAATCTTGTCCCACTTCCAATCAGGAATAGGTAGTGGCTGAAGCAATCCTGCTGGTTTCTGATGTTCCGCCTTCACTCTACTACACACATCTCACAAAGCAATATGTTCGTCGATGTCCTTCTTGAGATTATTCCACCAAAATCTTTATTTCATGTCCATGTACATTTTGGTGTTACCCGGATGAATGGAATACGGAGAGTTGTGTGCTTCTTGTAAAATCAGTTTCCGCAGCTCCGAATCTTGTGGAACACAGATACGTTTCCCATGCCATAAGGTACACTGTTCGTCTTCATGGAACCCTTTGGCTTTTCCTTTGCTAATCTTTTCTTTAATCTCTTCAATTTCTTTATCAATCTACTGGGCTTCTTTGATCTTGTCCAACAAAGTGGGTTGAACATCCAAAGTCATGAGATGTCCTTCAGGCACAATCTCCAATCTGAGTTTTCTAAATTGGGTACACAGATCATCTGGCAATTCTCCTTTGGTAAGGTCATTCAAAAAAACCTTACGACTTAGAGCATCTGCTACAACATTTGCTTTACCGGGGTGGTATTGCAAACTTAGGTCATAGTCCTTGATAAGTTCTAGCCATCTTCTTTGTCTCATATTAATTTCCTCCTGGGTGAAGATATACTTCAAACTTTTGTGATCCGTGAACACTTCACAACGCTTTCCCAAAAGATAGTGTCTCCATGTTTTGAGTGCATGGACAATAGAGTCTAACTCTAAATCATGAGTAGGATAGTTCACTTCATGAGTTTTGAGTTGTCTCGAGGCATAAGCCACAACTTTACCGTCTTGCATAAGTACTGCACCCAATCCCTGATGAGATGCATCACAATATATTTGGAAATCTTTTTCCAAATCTGGCAGACACAAGACTGGTGTTGTCACAAGTCTCTTCTTCAATTCCTGAAAGCTGAGTTCACAACCTTCAGACCAAGCAAACTTCTTGTCTTTCTTTAACAATTCAGTCATAGGCTTAGCTACCTTGGAGAAATTTTCAATGAACCTTCTGTAGTAACCTGCTAAGCCAAGGAAACTACGAACTTGCTTCACTGACTTGGGAGATTCCCATTCAGTTACAGCTGAAACTTTAGCAGGATCAACTGCTACACCATCTTTTGTCATAACATGTCCTAGAAAACCAACTTCATCCAACCAGAACTCACACTTGTTGAATTTGGCATAAAGTTTATGCTCTCTTAACTTCTCAAGTATTAAACGTAAATGTCCTTCATGCTCTTCTTTGCTCTTGGAGTAGACTAAGATGTCATCAATGAAAACGACAACAAACTTGTCAAGGAATTCCATGAACACCTTGTTCATCATATTCATGAAGTATGCTGGAGCATTGGTCAAACCAAAAGGCATTACGGTATATTCATACAATCCATACCTTATGGTGAAAGCTGTCTTAGGTATGTCTTGTTCTCTTATCTTGAGTTGAAAATAGCCTGACCGAAGATCAATCTTTGCGAACACACAAGCTCCTTCTAGCTGATCAAACAAGTCATTGATTCTAGGAAAAGGGTACTTGTTCTTGATAGTCACCTCGTTGAGTGAACGGTAATCTATGCATAACCTTTGACTTCTATCTTTCTTCTCCACGAACAAAACTGGGGCTTGCCAAGATGAAGAACTTGGTTAAATAAATCCTTTCTGCAACTGTTCTCCAAGTTGATTCTTGAGTTCTTTCAGTTCATCAACTGGCATTTTATAAGGTCTCTTTGCTATTGGTCCAGATCCTGGTACCAAATCTATAAGAAACTCCACATCTCTATCTGGTGGCATTCCTGGCAATTCTTCCGGAAACACATCCGGATATTCACTCACAATTGGCACACTATCTATGCTAACCCCCTTAAGAGAATTTAGCATACTCCTTCTTGCTTCAAAGTTGGTCTTAAATCTGATCCTTTTATTTTCTGGAGTTGTGAGTGAGACAGTATGGTTAGCACAATCTATCACTCCCTTGTGCTTAGTCATCCAGTCCATTCCCAAAATGACATCCAATCCTTGGGAGTTTAGAATTATCAAGTTAACGGGAAACTTATACTTCCCAAATTCTATGACTAGATCATGACATCCTAAATTCACTATCATTTCTCCACCAGGAGAACTTACTTTTATAGGACACCCAATAGTTTCTACCGACAGTTCATTTCTTTCAACAAATGCTCTTGATATGAATGAATGAGATGCACCAGTATCAAAGAGAACAAATGCTGGAACAGAATTGAGTTTGAACTTACCAGCCACAGCATCAGGCTCCTCATAGATTTCCTCCACATTGATGTGGTTCACCTGTCCCTTCTGGAAAGGGTTGGGCTTGTTGGGTCCTTCAACTTTCTTTTTTGGGCATTCATTTGCATAATGCCCCATCTTCTTGCACTTGAAGCATTCAACCTGACTTATGTCTTTCTTGACAGGCTGACTTCCACTTCCACTTCCATTACCACTGTGGTGGCTCTTGTATCCACCCTTGTGGTTCTTATACTTGTCATTGTCATGACTATGGTGATGCTTGTTGTCATGACGGTTGTGGTTGTGGTGCTTGTTGAATTTACCATGCTTGTGGGATCCTGAGCTTCCACTATCATCATAATGGGAACGTTTGTGAGACGATCCCGAGCTGTGCTTGTCTGAGTGCTTTCTCTTCCTGCTCTCAACTTGCTTCATTTTGTTCTCCAAAATAGCAGCCTTGTCACAGAGAGACTGATAAGTAGGAACATAGGCCACAGCCAACTGCAGATTCAGCTCATCATTCAACCCTTCGAGGAACTTTTCTTTCCTCTTAGCATCTGTGTCAACTTCATCTGGTGCATATCGCGCCATATTGTTGAACTCCTCAATATATTCGGCCACGCTGCGGTGGCGCTGCTTCAGGTTATGGAACTCTTTCTTTTTCAGACTCATCACTCCAGATGAGATATGAGCAGTGCGAAAGCCATCCTCAAAGATATCCCATGTCACATCCTCTATGGGAGTGGTGATCTGGAAGTTATCCCACCAAGTGGCGGCTAGTCCTTCCAGCAAATGTGCTGCAAATCTGACCTTTTCAGCATCAGTACAGCCCACGGTTACCAAGTCCTTGTTCACAGAACGTAGCCAATCATTGGCCACCATGGGTTCAATCGCCCCTGAGAACTTTGTTGGCCTCAATCTCAAGAACCTGGTAAGCATATCAAAACCCGGTGGGTTATTGTTGTTGTTGTTATTGTTGTTATTGTTGTTGTTTTGGTTTAGGATGAACGTCGTCATCATCTGCATCAGCTGAGTTTGAGCGGTCATCATTTGTTGCATTTCTGGAGTGATGTTGTTGTTGTTGTTGTTGTTGTTGGGGTTGGGGTTTGCACGACGGGGAGGCATCTGTGGTTTGTTCAAATAGAGGTAAGAATGAGATACCCATAGATGCGTTCATGCACATTACATCACATAAGCAAACACAAAGCATGCAACACAATGATAAAGGTTCAACAACAAGATAACAAGTTCAAAGTAAAACACACAAGTAGCAAGCCATCCACATGTCGGATGGTCAAATAACAAGTTCTCAAATTAACAAGTACGATAATAAATGATAAATGAGTAGTCAAGTCTACTCCTCGGCATCAATCTCCTCCTCGACAAAGGTAAGACCTGCGTTCTCCATCGCGGTCTTGTATTCCTCGACACTAGTGGTCAAGGTCTCTATCTTGGCCTTGAGAGCCCTATTCTGGGAACGAAGCCTCTCAATCATTGTCTGCTGATGCTCGAGCTCGAAGTCCTTGGCCTGCAGTTCTTCAGTCATGTCCCGGATCTTCTTGTTCCTATCCTGTACACGCTTCTCCTGACTCTTGAACTTCCTGAACTGGCTCTCGAACTTCGCCTCCATCTCCTTGACTATCTCATCTTTCTCCGCGAAGAGCTTGTCCTTCTCGCGAAGCTGCACCTGGAGCTCGTCAATACTGAGCATGACGTTGGTCCTATCGGAGTCCACGTGCCTAATGAGAGACTCTAACTCCTGGAGGTACAGGCGAATCGGCTCTGCTGCATCCCTCGAATCATCCTCGAAGTCGATGGACTCTCCATCCTCATCACGTCTTCCGAAGACGTGGAAGTGGGTACCTCTAACCTGTCGGGAGTGTCTCCCTAGCAGACGTCCTATCAGATCCTGCATGACTACCTCAAGGCCTCTCTCCTTGTCATTGTGCATGAGCTTGAAGACAATGGCCTCCGTGGTAGGCTTTGTCAGGCGTCCGGGCTAGTTGACCTTGAAGCCCAAGAGGTCCTTCCTCTCAAATTTGGTGAGAGGAAGCACCATGATGGTGGGAAGAGGGAGATTGAGCAAAGTAGTAAGCTCAACAATACGAGGATCAAAGCGAGTAACCCGGAACTCCTCAACAGTGTTGATGGTAACAGTAGGCATCTATTTATAAGATAGAAAAGTTAGAACAACACAATTCAAGATAAAACAAAAGACAAAACATCACATACATATCCTTGGAAATCAAAACACACAAGTCATGGCATACATGGATCCATTACAACAACCAAGGTTCAATCTTATTTTAAAGCAACATTTGGAAAATAAGGTGATAAGTGGTGGTCCAACTAACGAAGTACGTTTACAATCCTATCTCATTGGATCTGTTGGCTAACACAATGTTTCTAGAAGCAATCAGCCTATCTTGCTCACATGACTCCATCACTAAGTCTATAATGTCTCCTCTTAAGGTTTGGTTGGTAGCTTCCAACTCTTGGGTATGTTCCTTTTCTTTCCTTAGATCATTTTGGAGGTTGAGCATTCTGCACTTAACTCTATCACCAGGTTCTTTAATGGTCTTCCAAGCTGCATCCTTTGTTGATTCAAAGAATGTAGTGTGCACTACTGAATTGGTGAACATGCAGAATCCTTTTTCCTGATGGTTGTCTTCCTTGTTTTTATACAAGTGAAGTTGCACCCACCAGTATTCCACTCCTTCATCCATCATAGGAAAACCTTTGTACACAGCTGCACCTTGTATCTCTAATGCAACAATGAGGTCCTTGAGAGCCTTGGGGAATTCTGTCTCACACTCCAAAGTCATTGTCATGAGTGGTCCTTTCCTCACGGCTTCGTTGATGGAGTTCATCTACAAATAGAGATGAGAGAGAAGATTAGAAAAGTTTTACGAGAAGAATAGACAAGTGTAGAAGTTGAATTTTTTTTCCTTAGTGGTTTCCAATCCTAGGGTCATAATCCTATAGGCAACACAGTGCTCTGATACCATCTGTAAGATCCCTACTTTATAAAGGAAAAGGATCCCTGTGATTGCAATGCTAGTCCCTGGATCATTGCTAGCATCCCCAATTTAAGATGAAGTACACAGATACAAAGGTCTTTTATTACAGCCATTCTAGAGATAACATAGTTCTTACAACTCCAAGGCCACAAGCCTAATACAAGAGTTTGAATAAGTAAATAAATAAAAGTCTTCATCTTCATGTGCCACAGGCAAACATGTTGAGTGTAGACTCATGACACCTAATCCTCATCAGAGTAACCTGCAACATCACAAGTTACAGCCACAGTGGGTCAATACTTTGGATTAGTATTGGCAAGTGATACCTTTGTAAAAATTTAAGTGGTCTAGATACTATATGCAATTTGGCTAAGTGTATCTTGGCTTGCTTTGCTTAAAATAGGTTTTTCCTATTAGTTGAAATCACTAAGTTTTTGTTTGTCAAAAACCTTTCCCAAGGAACCACCAATAGACATTGAGGTCCTTCACCCTTGTTCACCCACAAGTTTTTACTTAGAAATTGGGATGAGGAGATTCTTGATAGCTTCCATGCCTTGATGCTCAAGTTGTCCATTGCCATGGACTTGGCTAAGTACTTAGATTTTTCCATCTGCAGAGGTTGTGCACTTTCCCCACCATACTTGGTTTCACAAAGACAGGACCTTTTAGAAGCCTTCCCTTAGACCAAATGGACGCGTTCCAACCTATCATCCCACTACCACCAACTGTCCAAATGGCTAAGTTATAGCAACCTATATGGTCCAGGCAGAGCCCATATTGCCAAGTGGCTGCACTAGAAACTTCTTAACACTTGGCCTCTAAAATCTCTTTGTTACTGGGTGGCTTACCACAAGTGAGATACACAAGGTAAACCATAGAAATGGGCCTTGTGTAACCACTCAACATAAACCTTTCCTTCCATTCCACCCAGGTGTTTCATTAACTTAGTTGTTTTTATTAGACAAAACACAAGTCCAAAGGACATAGAAATATTTTCATCATAGCATGTGTATATTTTAGCAACCCTTGGTTGCTACTAGCTAGGCTAAGCATGTCATAGATAGTAACTTAACTTAGAAATTCCCTAGCATTTATACTACTACTAGGATTTACCAACATGGCATATAAGCAAAATATAGCATGCAAGTCTAACAAAATATTTCTAATGCTTAGTAGGAAAACATAGGAATGATAATATTCATGAAGTACCACTTGCCTTGGTAGTTGGGAGAGTAGCACTCCTCACAATTACAATCACTAGCACCAAAATCTACACAAGAGATGGTAGCCACAAATTACACACAAAACATATACAATCAAAAATATATGCATGCATGCAAAATGCTAAGTGATGATTTTCAAAACTCAACCAAGCAAGTGCATAGTACTGAGTCCTAAACAAGTCAAAAACTTGCCAAACAATAATTATTTAACCCTTAAAACAATTCCTAATCATTTCATATACTCAAATAAGCCCTACACATGTTTCTGCAAATAAAACCTTTTTAACAGAAGCTAAACATTAAACACATTGCATATTCTGAAAGAGCTTGCTCTCCTGATTCCAACAGTATAAAATTTGTCAAATTCTAACGTGGGGATCAAAAGTTATAGCTAAATCAAATTCAAACAATAATCTGATTCAAATTCTGTTTTAAATCTAATCCCTAGCCACGCGTCACGCTCTGATTGGCGCGTACCGTTTCGCGTCGGATCACGCTTCTGAGCCGCTAGATCTAACTTAATCGTGCGGCTCAGATCTAATCTTACCGCTTCGCTCGCGTTCTATCCTATCTGCACGATCTGGATCCAACGTTCCTGAGCAGCCTGACCATCTAGTGGCGGCGACAGGCGGCGGCGCCTCTGTCAGTGGCGGAGCTGGCGTTCTAGGTCGGCGCGGGAGAGGGGGAAGGGGCTTACCGAGCTCGCCGTGCGATGCTGATGCTCAAGGTGGTGATAGTTGGTCAAGGGGCGCGCTGTAGTGGCTGGGGGAGCTCGTCGGAGTTGTGCACGGCGTCAGGTGGTTGCAGACGAAGTTGTTGCCGACACTCTGGGCCTTCCTAGCACCAACCAGAGGCATCAGTAGCTGCGCAAGGACGAGGCGAACCTAGCGAGAGAGGTCAAGGGGCGCTCGGTGCTTACCGCAATCGTTCGCCGGAGAAGAAGAAGGTGTCGGGGTGCTTGCAGTCGTCGTCGTTGGCGAGTCTCCAGATGGTCCTAGCATGCACCAATAGGTTGAGAAGATGCGCATGGATGTTGTGATCATTCTGGCCAAATTAGACAGCAAGGGGCGACAGGGTCTTACCAGAATCGCACGTCGGAGGTCGTCGGAGCTGCGCGGTGTTTGGCGAGTTGCGAGCATCCTGGTGGCGTGGAGAGAAAATTGAGTGAGGGGAAATGGTCGCGAGGGGGAGAGGTTTAAATAGCCGGAGCTGGGCGTGGAGTTACTCGCGGAATCAATGGGAATCAACGCGGCAGTGACTGCGGCGAGTAACGGCGGCGTGAGCGTCGCAGGCGCGCGTGATTGACGAAGACGGCGACGGGGTCATGGGTCCACTTGTTAGCGAAATAAACAGAGGGGAGGTGGGGTCCTGGCGTTAGCGACTCTGTGTGTGCGTCTGCGAGTGAAAGAGAGAGAGAGGGGACCCGGGTGGGCTAGCTGGGCTGGATCTGTTGATGGGCTCAAATAGTAGCGCCGGCCCTTTTTCTTTTCTTTACTCCTTTTCTATTTCTGTTTTGATTTTCTGGAATGATTTTCAAATGATTTCAAAAGATTTTGACTTCAAACTTTTTCCAGGATTTTGTAGTGTGCAATAGTCACAAATCTGGGCATAAAACCAAGTGGTCACTTTGAATTGGCTTGGTCATTTAGAATAAAATAAAAATAACAGTGACATAGCACTTGTTTTAAATTGGTTTTCAAATTGTATTTGCTTTGAGATTTTAGTTTTAAACCTTGGCAATCTAGCAAAACAACCTGAGAGCAATAAGAAAACAGAGTTTGGTTTCATGAACAACAATCTCTCATTAGAGAGTAGCATTTGTTTCAAATGCTGATCACATAAAATAATGAGCTCATATGCTCCTATTTTTGAATTGTTCTGTTTGAAATGAACTCTATATGATCATGAATGCATGGATGATATGCATGAGTTTGAAACATGATTTTAGGGATGTTACACGGGCAACCTAGTTCTCCGGGTCCGCCACTGACAGAGCGCTCCGCCGCTCGCCGCCGTGCTAGCGCCGCTCATCTCTGGTTAAAGCATTCAGGAACGTTAGATGTAGATCTTGCGGCTAAGATTAGAACTTAAACAAAGAGGTATGAGCGCATCTGAGCCACTAGATCTAACTTAAATCCTACGGCTCGTAGAGACCGATCCGCACGAAACGGTATAGGCCAGTAGGATAGCGCCGCGTGGCAGTGATTTAGATTTAAAACAGGATTTGAATCTGATTTATGTTCAAATTTGTATTGGCTATAACTTTTGATCCCCACGTTAGAATTTGACAAATTTTATACCGTTGGAATCAGGAGAGCAATCTCTTTCTAAATATGCAATGTGTTTAATGTTTAGCTTCTGTTAAAAAGGTTTTATTTGCAGAAACTTGTGTAGGACTAATTAGAGTTTATGAAATGTTTAGGAAATGATTTAGGGTATAATTATTGGTTGTTTGGCAAGTTTTTTTACTTGTTAGTGAATCAGTACTGTTTACTTGCTTGGTTGAATTTTAAAAATCATCATTTACCATCTTGCATGCATGCATATATTTTTGATTGTATATGTTTTGTGTGTAATTTATTGCTACCAATCTTTGTGTAGATTTTGGTGCTAGTGATTGTGATTGTGAGGAGTGCTACTCTCCCAGCTACCAAGGCAAGTGGTACCTCATGAATATTATCATTCCTATGTTTTCTACTAAAGCATTAGAAATATTTTGTTAGACTTGCATGCTATATTTTGCTTAGATGCCATGTTGGGAAATCCTAGTAGTTGTAGAAATGCTAGGGAATTTCTAAGTTAAGTTACTATCTATGCCATGCTTACCCTAGCTAGTAGCAACCAAGGGTTGGTGAAATATATACATGCTATGATGAAAATATTTCTAAGTCTCTGGACTTGTGTTTTACCTAATAAAACAACTAAGTTAATGAAACACCTGGGTGGAATGGAAGGAAAGGTTTATGTTGAGTGGTTACACAAGGCCCATTTCTATGGTTTACCTTGTGTATCTCACTTGTGGTAAGCCACCCAGGAACAAAGAGATTTTAGAGGACAAGTGTTAAGAAGCTTCTAGTGCAGCCACTTGGCAATATGGGCTCTGCCTAGACCATATAGGTTGCTAGAACTTAGCCATTTGGACAGTTGGTGGTAGTGGGAATGATAGGTTGGAGCGCGTCCATTTGGTCTAAGGGAAGGCTTCTGAAAGGTCCTGTCTTGGTGAAACCAAGTCTGGTGGGGAAAGTGCACAACCTCTGCAGATGGAAAAATCTAAGTACTTAGCCAAGTCCATGGCAATGGACAACTTGAGCATCAAGGCATGGAAGCTATCAAGAATCTCCTCATCCCAATTTCTAAGTAAAAACTTGTGGGTGAACAAGGGTGAAGGACCTCAATGTATATTGGTGGTTCCTTGGGAAAGGTTTTTGACAAAGAAAAACTTAGTGATTTCAACTAATAGGAAAAACCTATTTTAAGCAAATCAAGCCAAGCTACACTTAGCCAAATTGCATATAGTATCTAGACCACTTAAAATTTTACTAAGGTATCACTTGCCAATACTAATCCAAAGTATTGACCCATTGTGGCTGTAACTTGTGATGTTGTAGGTTACTCTGATGAGGATTAGGTGTCATGAGTCTACACTCAACATGTTTGCCTGTGGCACATGAAGATGAAGACTTTTATTTATTTACTTATTCAAACTCTTGTATTAGGCCTGTGGCCTTGGAGTTGTAAGAACTATGTTATCTCTGGAATGGCTGTAATAAAAGACCTTTGTATATGTGTACTTCATCTTAAAATGGGGATGCTAGCAATGATCCAGGGACTAGCATTGCAATCACAGGGATCCTTTTCCTTTATAAAGGAGGGATCTTACAGATGGTATTAGAGAACTGTGTTGCCTGTAGGATTATGACCCTAGGATTGGAAACCACTAAGGAAAAAAATTCAACTTCTACACTTGTCTATTCTTCTCGTAAAACTTTTCTAATCTTCTCTCTCATCTCTATTTGTAGATGAACTCCATCAACGAAGCCGTGAGGAAAGGAACACTCATGACAATGACTTTGGAGTGTGAGACAGAATTCCCCAAGGCTCTCAAGGACCTCATGGTTGCATTACAGATACAAGGAGCAGTTGTGTACAAAGGTTTTCCTGTGATGGATGAAGGAGTGGAATACTGGTGGGTGCAACTTCACTTGTATAAAAAACAAGGAAGACAACCATCAGGAAAAAGGATTCTGCATGTTCACCAATCCAGTGGTGCACACTACATTCTTTGAATCTGCAAGGGATGCAGCTTGGAAGACCATCAAAGAACTTGGTGATAGAGTCAAGTGCAGAATGCTCAACCTCCAAAATGATCTAAAGAAAGAGAAGGAACATACCCAAGAGTTGGAAGCTACCAACCAAACCTTAAGAGGAGACATTATAGACTTAGTGATGGAGTCCTGTGAGCAAGATAGGCTGATTGCTTCTAGAAACATTGTGTTAGCCAACAGATCCAGTGAGATAGGATTGTAAGCGTACTTCGTTAGTTGGACCACCACTTATCACCTTATTTTCCAAATGTTGCTTTAAAATAAGATTGAACCTTGGTTGTTGTAATGGATCCATGTATGCCATGACTTGTGTGTTTTGATTTCCAAGGATATGTATGTGATGTTTTGTCTTTTGTTTTATCTTGAATTGTGTTGTTCTAACTTTTCTATCTTATAAATAGATGCCTAATGTTACCATCAGCACTGTTGAGGAGTTCCAGGTTACTCGCTTTGGTCCTCGTATTGTTGAGCTTACTACTTTGCTCAATCTTCCTCTTCCTACCATCATGGTGCTTCCCCTCACCAAGTTTGAGAGGAAGGAACTCTGGGGCTTCAAGGTCAACCAGCCCGGACGCCAGACAGAGCCTACCACGGAGGCCATTGTCTTCAAGCTCATGCACGATGACAAGGAGAGAGGCCTTGAGGTAGTCATGCAGGATCTGATAGGACGTCTTCTAGGGAGACTCTCCCGACAGGTTAGAGGTACTCACTTCCATGTCTTCGGTAGACGTGATGAGGATGGAGAGTCCATCGACTTCGAGGACGATTCGAGGGACACAGCAGAGCCGATTCGCCTGTACCTGCAGGACTTAGAGTGTCTCATTAGGCACGTGGACACTGACAGGACCAACGTCATGCTCAACAATGACGAACTCCAGGTGCAACTTCGCGAGAAGGACAAGCTCTTCGCGGAGCAAGATGAGATAGTCAAGGAGATGGAGGCGAAGTTCGAAAGCCATGACAGGAAGTTCAAGAGTCAGGAGAAGCGTGTCTAGGATAGGAACAAGAAGATCCGGGACATGACTGAAGAGCTGCAGTCCAAGGACTTCGAGCTCGAGCAACAGCAGACGGTGATTGAGAGTCTTCGTTCCCAGAAGAGGGATCTCAAAGCCAAGATAGAGACCTTGACCACTAGTGTCGAGGAATACAAGACCGCGATGGAGAACACAGGTCTTACCTTTGTCGAGGAGGAGATTGATGCCGAGGAGTAGATTTGATTACTCATTTATCATTTATTATCATACTTGTTGTTTGAGAACTTGTTATTTGACCATCCGACATGTGGATGGCTTGCTACTTGTGTGTTTTACTTTGTGAACTTGTGATCTTGTTGTTAAACCTTTATCATTGTGTTCCATGCTTTGTGTTTTCTTATGTGATGTAATGTGCATGAAAGCATCTATGGGTATCTCATTCTTATCTCTATTGAACAAACCACAGATGCCTCCCCGTCGTGCAAACCCCAACCCCAACAACAACAACAACATCACTCCAGAAATGCAGCAAATGATGACCGCTCAAACTCAGCTGATGCAGATGATGACGTTGTTCATCCAGAACCAAAACAACAACAACAATAACAACAACAACAACCCACCGGGTTTTGATATGCTTACTAGGTTCTTGAGATTGAGGCCAGCGAAGTTCTCAGGAACGACTGATCCCATGGTGGCCAATGATTGGCTACGTTCTGTGAACAAGGACTTGGTAACCGTGGGCTATACTGATGCTAAAAAGGTCAGATTTGCAGCACATTTGCTGGAAGGACCAGCCGCCACTTGGTGGGACAACTTCCAGATCACCACTCCCATCGAAGATGTGACATGGGCTATCTTCGAGGATGGCTTTCGTACTGCTCATATCTCATCTGGAGTGATGAGTCTGAAAAAGAAGGAGTTCCATAACCTGAAGCAGCGCCACCGCAGCATGGCCGAATATATTGAGGAGTTCAACAATCTGGCGCGATATGCACCAGATGAAGTTGACACAGATGCTAAGAGGATAGAAAAGTTCCTCGAAGGGTTGAATGATGAGCTGAATCTGCAGTTGGTTGTGGCCTATGTTCCCACTTATCAGTCTCTCTGTGACAAGGCTGCTATTTTGGAGAACAAAATGAAGCAAGTTGAAAGCAGGAAGAGAAAGCACTCAGACAAGCACAGCTCGGGATCGTCTCACAAACGTTCCCATTATGATGACAGTGGAAGCTCAGGATCCCACAAGCATGGGAAATTCAACAAGCACCACAACCACAACCGTCATGAAAACAAGCATCACCGTAGTCATGACAATGACAAGTACAAGAACCACAAGGGTGGATACAAGAGCCACCACAGTGGTAATGGAAGTGGAAGTGGAAGCCAGCCTGTTAAGAAAGACATAAGTCAGGTTGAATGCTTCAAGTGCAAGAAGATGGGGCATTATGCAAATGAATGCCCAGAAAAGAAAGTTGAAGGACCCAACAAGCCCAACCCATTTCAGAAGGGGCAGGTGAACCACATCAGTGTGGAGGAGGTCTATGAGGAGCCTGATGCTGTTGCTGGTAAGTTCAGAATCAATTCTATTCCAGCATTTGTTCTTTTTGATACTGGAGCATCGCATTCATTCATATCAAAAGCATTTGTTGATAGAAATGGGTTTCCAACTGAAAACATTGGGTGTCTAATAAAGGTTAGTTCTCCGGGTGGAGATATGATAGTAAGGCTTGGATGCCGGGATCTAGTAATAGAGTTTGGAAAGCATAAATTTCCAGTGAGTCTGATAATCCTAGATTCCCAAGGACTGGACGTAATATTGGGAATGGATTGGATGGCTAAGTATGAAGGAGTACTAGATTGTGCTAATCGTACTGTTGCACTCACAACCCCAGAAAGGAAACGGATTAAATTCAAGTCCAACTTTGAATCGAAAGTAAGTAAGCTAAATTCTCTTAAGGGGGTTAGCATGGACAGTGTGCCAATTGTGAGTGAGTATCCAGATGTGTTTCCGGAAGAACTGCCAGGAATGCCACCAGATAGAGATGTGGAGTTTCTTATAGATTTGGTACCAGGGTCTGGACCAATAGCAAAGAGACCATATAAAATTTCAGTGGATGAACTGAAAGAACTCAAGAAACAACTTGGAGAACAGTTGAAGAAAGGATTTATTCAACCAAGTTCTTCATCTTGGGGAGCCCCAGTTTTGTTCGTGGAGAAGAAAGATAGAAGTCAAAGGTTATGCATAGATTACCGTTCACTTAATGAGGCGACTATTAAGAACAAATACCTTTTGCCTAGAATCAATGACTTGTTTGATAAGCTAGAAGGAGCTTGTGTGTTCTCAAAGATTGATCTCCGGTCAGGCTATTTTCAACTCAAGATAAGGGAACAAGACATACCTAAGACAGCTTTCACCACAAGGTATGGATTATATGAGTATACCGTAATGCCTTTTGGTTTGACCAATGCTCCAGCATACTTCATGAATATGATGAACAAGGTGTTCATGGAATTCCTTGACAAGTTTGTTGTCGTTTTCATCGATGAAATTTTAGTCTACTCCAAGAGCAAAGAAGAGCATGAAGGACATTTTCGTTTGATACTTGAGAAGTTAAGAGAGCATAAACTTTATGCCAAATTCAGCAAGTGTGAATTCTGGTTGAATGAAGTTGGATTTCTTGGACATGTTATGACAAAGGATGGTGTAGCAGTTGATCCTGCAAAGGTTTCAGCTGTAACTGAATGGGAATCTCCCAAACCCGTGAAAGAAGTTCGTAGTTTCCTTGGCTTAGCAGGTTACTACAGAAGGTTCATTGAGAATTTCTCTAAGGTAGCTAAGCCCATGACGGAATTGCTAAAGAAAGATAAGAAGTTTGCTTGGTCTGAAGGTTGTGAACTCAGCTTTCAGGAATTGAAGAAGAGACTTGTGACAACACCAGTCTTGTGTCTGCCAGATTTGGAAAAAGATTTCCAAGTATATTGTGATGCATCTCATCACGGTTTGGGTGCAGTACTTATGCAAGACGGTAAAGTTGTGGCGTATGCCTCGAGACAACTCAAAACTCATGAAGTGAACTATCCTACTCATGATTTAGAGTTAGCCTCTGTTGTCCATGCACTCAAAACATGGAGACACTATCTTTTGGGAAAGCGTTGTGAAGTGTTCACAGATCACAAAAGTTTGACGTATATCTTCACCTAGAAGGAAATTAATATGAGACAAAGAAGATGGCTAGAACTTATCAAGGACTATGACTTAAGTTTGCAATACCACCCCGGTAAAGCAAATGTTGTAGCAGATGCTCTAAGTCGTAAGGTTTTTGTGAATGGCCTTACCAAAGGAGAATTGCCAGGTGATCTGTGTACCCAATTTAGAAAACTCAGATTGGAGATTGTGCCTGAAGGACATCTCATGTTTGGATGTTCAACCCAGTTTGTTGGACAAGATCAAAGAAGCCCAGAAGATTGATAAGGAAATTGAAGAGATTAAAGAAAAGATTGGCAAAGGAAAAGCCAAAGGGTTCCATGAAGACGAACATGGTACTTTATGGCATGGGAAATGTATCTGTTTTCCACAAGATCCGGAGCTGCGGAAACTGATTTTGCAGGAAGCACACAACTCACCGTATTCCATTCATCCGGGTAACACCAAAATGTACATGGACATGAAGGAAAGATTTTGGTGGAATAATATCAAGAAAGACATCGCCGAACATATTGCTTTGTGTGATGTGTGTAGTAGAGTGAAGGCGGAACATCAGAAACCAGCAGGTTTGCTTCAACCACTACCTATTCCTGATTGGAAGTGGGACAAGATTGGTATGGACTTCATTACCGGATTACCAAGAACCAGATCAGGATATGATTCTATTTGGGTAGTAGTGGAGCGCCTAACCAAAGTGGCTCATTTCATACCCGTGAAGACAACATATACAAGTGCTAAGTTGGCAAAAATCTATATGAGTAGAATTGTATGTCTACATGGAGTGCCCAAGAGTATTGTGTCTGATAGGGGAACTCAATTCACCTCCCATTTTTGGAGACAGTTACATGAGTCATTGGAAACGAGGTTGGAATTCAGTACTGCTTTTCATCCTCAAACCGATGGACAAACCGAAAGGACTAATCAAATTCTTGAAGACATGTTGAGGGCATGTGCCCTAGACTATGGAGCCAGTTGGGATGAGAGTCTGCCTTACGCGGAATTTTCTTATAACAACAACTATCAAGCCAGCATTGAGATGGCACAATTGGAGTTTCTCTACAGAAGAAAGTGTACCACCCCATTGTTATGGAATGGTGTGGGATAAAGAAGTTTATTCGGGCCAGATCTTATCAAAGAAGCCGGATAGAAGGTCAAGTTGGTTAAGGACAGGTTGAAGATAGCACAGTCCCGACAGAAAAGCTACGCAGATCCTAAGCATAGAGAAGTCACCTACGAAGTTGGTGATAGAGCCTATCTTAGAGTGTCACCACTTCGTGGAGTGAAGAGATTCGGAGTCAAAGGAAAATTGGCACCAAGATATGTTGGGACATTCAAGATTCTGAGTTGCAAAGGAGAAGTTGCCTATGAAATTGAACTGCCATAATCTCTGTCAGCTGTCCATAATGTGTTTCATGTGAGTCAACTTAAGAAATGTCATCCGGAAATGGAGGAAACTTCTTTGAAGGATCCTATACCTTTGGAGGAGGTTCAACTGGAAAGTGACCTCACTTATGAAGAGAAACCTATCAAGATTCTTGAGACTGCAGAAAGAGTCACACGGACTAAGACTATCAAGTTCTGCAAAGTGCAGTGGAATCATCATTCCGAAGAGGAAGCAACATGGGAAAGAGAAGATGATCTTCGGAAAGACCACCCTCACCTATTTGCTAGACAATCCGAATATCGAGGGCGAGATTCACCTTTAGGGGGTTAGATTTGTAACATCCCTAAAATCATGATTTCAAAGATTCCACATCATTCATGCATGCATATAATTTTGAGATCATTTTCAAACTATTTTCAAGAAAACAGAAGCACATAGTGCTATTATTTTATGTGAGCAAACATAAATCAAATGACCATCCTCAATTGAGAGCATAAGTGTTTTAAACCAAGTTTTGTTGGCTTCCTTGTTGATTGGTTTGAATGTGGAGTTTGGATAAAAATTCATAGAACAAATGTGGTTTCAAAACCATTTTCAAAACATTTCCAAATCAAGTGCTATGTCACTGTTTACTTTTTATTTTTGATGACCAAGCTAATTCAAAGTAACCACTTGATTTTTTGCCCAGAAGTGTGAATGTTGCACCCTGCAAAATCCTGAAAAAGTTTGAATTCAAAAAGCTTTTGAAATCATTTGAAATTCATTCTAGAAATTCAAAACAGAAAAAGAAAAAGAGAAAGGAATTAGAAAAGGGCCAGCGCCAGGATTCTGGCCCAACTGAGAAAGCAGCCCACTAAGCCCACCCGGGTTCCCTCTCTCCCTCTCTCACTCGCAGACGCACCCAGCAAGCGACTGACGCCAGGACCCCACCCCCTCTCTGTTTCTCTCGCAAACAACTGGGCCCCGTCCACGTCACCGTCGTCTTCCCCAAATCTCGCGAAGAACACGTCGCCGCTGGCCGTTGCTGGCATTGATTCCGTGGCGTAATTCCCATTGATTCTGCAGGCGTTTCCTGTCGAGTCCCTGCCTACTTAAACCCCTCCCCCTCGCGGCCATTTCCCCCAACAAAGCCAACCCGAAGCGCCCCCAGGCTGCGAGTATTCCTCGCCGCAACCCCTATGTTCTGACGACCTCGCCGACGAATTCCGGTGAGCACCGCACCCCCCCTCTGTCTGTGGTTCATGCTATCATGCTCTGCATCTCTGTGTGCATCTACTGACACTTCTTCTTTGTCCGCGCATGGCCTGTAGCCTCGGCAACGACAACAACTGAGCGCCGCCGCTCTCTGCTCGAACTCCGGCGACCTTTCCCCGTAAGTTCCAGCCTCCCCTTGCCCTCTGTTTGATACACATAGGATCCTCATCGTCTTGCGCATCTAACGGTGCCCTCCCCTTCTCTTAGCGCGGCTCAGAACATCGCCAACGTCGACGAGCCGAAGCCACAGCCTCCAAGGACTACTCCGACGAGCAATCCGCGACAACTCCGCGCGCCCCTTCGCCAACCAGGGACACGTTGAGCTTCACCTCGTCACTGCGGTTCTGGTGAGAATCCTCTCCCCTCCCCGGGCGACCTAGTTCTCCGGCTCCGCCACTGACAGAGCGCTCCGCCGCTCGCCGCCGCGCTAGCGCCGCTCATCTCTGGTCAAAGCATTCAGGAACGTTAGATGTAGATCTTGCGGCTAAGATTATAACTTAAACGAAGAGGTATGAGCGCATCTGAGCTACTAGATCTAACTTAAATCCTACGGCTCGCAGAGACCGATCCGCACGAAATGGTACAGGCCAGTAGGATAGCGCCGCGTGGCAGTGATTTAGATTGAAAACAGGATTTGAATCTGATTTATGTTCAAATTTGTATTGGCTATAACTTTTGATCCCCACGTTAGAATTTGACAAATTTTATACCGTTGGAATCAGGAGAGCAAGCTCTTCCTAAATATGCAATGTGTTTAATGTTTAGCTTCTGTTAAAAAGGTTTTATTTGCAGAAACTTGTGTAGGACTAATTAGAGTTTATGAAATGTTTAGGAAATGATTTAGGGTATAATTATTGGTTGTTTGGCAAGTTTTTTTACTTGTTAGTGAATCAGTACTGTTTACTTGCTTGGTTGAATTTTAAAAATCATCATTTACCATCTTGCATGCATGCATATATTTTTGATTGTATATGTTTTGTGTGTAATTTGTTGCTACCAATCTTTGTGTAGATTTTGTGCTAGTGATTGTGATTGTGAGGAGTGCTACTCTCCCAACTACCAAGGCAAGTGGTACCTCATGAATATTATCATTCCTATGTTTTCTACTAAAGCATTAGAAATATTTTGTTAGACTTGCATGATATATTTTGCTTATATGCCATGTTGGGAAATCCTAGTAGTTGTAGAAATGCTAGGGAATTTCTAAGTTAAGTTACTATCTATGCCATGCTTAGCCTAGCTAGTAGCAACCAAGGGTTGGTGAAATATATACATGCTATGATGAAAATATTTCTAAGTCTTTGGACTTGTGTTTTACCTAATAAAACAACTAAGTTAATGAAACACCTGGGTGGAATGGAAGGAAAGGTTTATGTTGAGTGGTTACACAAGGCCCATTTCTATGGTTTACCTTGTGTATCTCACTTGTGGTAAGCCACCCAGGAACAAAGAGATTTTAGAGGCCAAGTGTTAAGAAGCTTCTAGTGCAGCCACTTGGCAATATGGGCTCTGCCTGGACCATATAGGTTGCTAGAACTTAGCCATTTGGACAGTTGGTGGTAGTGGGAATGATAGGTTGGAGCGCGTCCATTTGGTCTAAGGGAAGGCTTCTGAAAGGTCCTGTCTTGGTGAAACCAAGTCTTGTGGGGAAAGTGCAGAACCTCTGCAGATGGAAAAATCTAAGTACTTAGCCAAGTCCATGGCAATGGACAATTTGAACATCAAGGCATGGAAGCTATCAAGAATCTCCTCATCCCAATTTCTAAGTAAAAACTTGTGGGTGAACAAGGGTTAAGGACCTCAATGTCTATTGGTGGTTCCTTGGGAAAGGTTTTGACAAAGAAAAACTTAGTGATTTCAACTAATAGGCAAACTCTATTTTAAGCAAAGCAAGCCAAGCTACACTTAGCCAAATTGCATATAGTATCTAGTCCACTTAAAAAAATTATACTAAGGTATCACTTGCCAATACTATTCCAAAGTATTGACCCACTGTGGCTGTAACTTGTGATGTTGCAGGTTACTCTGGTGAGGATTAGGTGTCATGAGTCTACACTCAACATGTTTGCCTGTGGCACATGAAGATGAAGACTTTTATTTATTTACTTATTCAAACTCTTGTATTAGGCCTGTGGCCTTGGAGTTGTAAAGATTATGTTTATCTCTGGAATGGCTGTAATAGTTGACCTTTGTATCTGTGTACTTCATCTTAAACTGTGGATGCTAGCATTGATCCAGGGACTAGCATTGCAACCACAGGGATCCTTTTCCTTTATAAAGGAGGGATCTTACAGAAAGCATATGAAGTTGAAATCCATCGCTCTTGACTACACATAATGGACTTCATACAACACTATGTACAAGTTTCAAAAGGCTAGTCATTCGTTCCCTTTTGGCCTTTGAACGAAGTTTTAATTATCTCCAGGAAAGTTTCACAAGCATCATTTGATCAAAAATCAAAAGACTTCAAAATTCCATCCACATGGAGTTTCTTCATGTTTTCTTTCCAATATAATTTAAACGGCGATGTCACTTCCTAAGTGATCTTCCAATCAATTTATATTTCAACATTTTTAGCACTAGTTTTATGGATGTGATTTCTCCAACGAGATTTGTAAATCATCCATTTTTTTATGGATTACGGCAATTATTTGAACAACCCTTTTGTTCTTATAATACCTGATAAAACAAATCTTGAAGGCAAGCTTTGATGTCTAACGAGCAACACAATAACCCTTTATTTGTTCTCGATGAACATCATCACATATTCTTTTGCTAGTTACTTAGGCCATTGTAGTTCATGAATTGTGTTATTTCGTATGACGATTCACACCAACAAATTCAGTATCAAATACATAAGAACCACATTGTTTAATAAGCAAAGAATATAGCCATAACATGTATATCATCTATATACTTAAGCTGAACAATTCTAGTCTTTTCTGCCATATATTTATGAGATTCTCTTTCAGTATTTCCTTTTCTGTTTGAAAGAATCTATCAACATCAATAGTGGAGCCATATACATGACACATAGTCCAAATCATGTATAGTTAAATACCAATATCTTTGGATTTTCACTTTGAAGTGGATCACCATCATCAAATGTTTGGTGTTCTTTCAAATTCCTTTCTTTAGTAATCTCTTGGTGTAGTAAACATTTTACCTCCATCAAATATTCACCCTTCTCATGGAATTATTCATGATCAAGCTACTTTATCTTATAACGGTGAATCGCGAGTATAATGTTGCTCTCCAAAACCTTTTGGAGGATTAGGACAACTAGTGTCACCAACCTTTTGTAAATTCTCATCAAATATGAGAACATAAACTTTGCCATATTATACTCTATCATGTTGTAATCAAAACATCATTTCAGATATCGCAATATCTTTCATACATGATGGTTTCTGAAACAACTCTTTCAACTCCTAGATTACCTTGATATTGAAACTATCTTTTGAATATCAAGAATCATGGAGACAAACATGATACATATATACTAACACTGGAATTGTTACTCTTGATTTAATACCAACTATTAAACTTCACGGAGTAATCGAAACTTACTAAAAGTTTGCAATGGGACTTTTAAACTTTAGATTAACACTTCAAAACAATACGATACCAGTTCGTAAAGTAACTAACCAGAATTCTATAGTTCTATCATCTCAATTATAACTAAGCAAAAGGTGGTAAACGGATGCCAATGACTACAACAACTATGCAAATTCACTTTGATTTAATTTATGATAAATAGTGTTCAACTTTTAATCATATTGCTGTTGAACTCCCACTCAAAACAATATCCCTCACATTGTTTTAGTGATCACACGAACCAAATCCACCACATCAAAACCGATCATCACGAGAGTTGATGTAGCTTCAATGGCGAACAATCAACATGTTCATCATATCTACTATATGACTCATGCTTTACCTTTCGGTGATCCGTGTTCCGAGACCATGTCTGTACATGCTAGGCTCGTCAAGATCAAACCTTAGCTTCCGCATGAGCAAATCTGGCTTGCTCACGTTGTATACACTCGCGGAATCTTACACACCCGATCATCACGTGATGCTTCGAAACAACGAGCTTTAGCAATGGTGCTTACTAAGGATGAACACTTTAAAACTTGAAAATGTGTGCTTGAGGGATCATCTTATAATGTTACCGTCGTGAACTAAGCAATACAAGATGCATAAAAGGATTAACATCACATGCAATTCATAATATGTGATATGACATGGCCTTTCTTCTTGTCCTTCCGATCTCCATCTTCAAGCACGAACATGATCTCCATCATCACCGGTGTGGCGTCAAGGTCAATGGCGCCGCTTCATGGTTGTCTTCCACCAGCATCGACTATTACAACTACTTTGAATAATAGACACGCAGGACTTAACGGAATTAAAAGATAACCATATGGCTCCTGCCGGTTGCCAACTTATAGTAAGGAACATTGCATACATCATATATAATCACAATCATGGCCATATCACATCACAACACACCCCTGCAAAACAAAGTTAGACGCCTCTAATTTTCTTTGCATGCTTTGCGTGGTTTAGGGCTTTCAATAAGTGTCGTTCTAACTTACGAACAAGAACCACAACATTGATACTAGTATTGTCAATCACCCGTTGTAAATTGAATCTTAACTATGTTGGGAGAAACAGGCACCCGCAAAGCCACTTATGCAATACAAGTTGCATGTCAAGCGTGGAGCAAGTCTCATGAACGATGTCATGTAAGGTTAGCCCGGGCCGCTTCATCCCACCATCCCGCCAGATTTAAAGTACACAAGAAGAAATCGACAAAAAAAGCATCAACGCCCACAATGACCATTGTGTTCTACTCGTGCAACAGATCTACATATAAACCTGGCTCTGATACCACTGTAAGGGTTCGTAGCATGGAAAACAAAAAAATTCTATCGCATGAACACACATAAGCCAAGATCTATCTACTAGATTGCAGCAACGAGTCGATAGAGTACTAACCCTCGAAGGTCCAAAGCGGTTATGTCACATCCCAAGATTTTCCAAATCTTGTAATGTGAAAAATAAATGAATAAAATAAAACTTTGTTGATTTTCAGGGTGAGAAGAAACTTTTTGAATCCAATTGGAAACCTTCAAACCTATTTTGATCAAATAAAATCCTAAAGGGATTTAAAAGATAAAATAAACAATAAAGTCAAAAATATTTAGAATTACTATTTTTTGGATCTTTCAATAAAAGATTTGGTTTTCAAAAAAAAGGTAGAAATATAAATGAGGATTATTTTTATGTTGCCAAAATAAACCTTGGTCAAGCTTTTGAAATAAAACATTTTGTTTTGATAAAAATAGTAAAGGTTTTAAAAAATAATAATAAGGATTTAATATCCAATTTTATTTAAGTAAAAGCTTTTCCCATTTTAAATAAACACTAAAACTTATTTATTTATTTTAAATAAGTTTTCCAAGTATTTTATATTTTCAAATAAAACCTACTGATTTGGTTTTGATAATATTTATATTTCAAATGGAGATTTTATTAAATAAATCAAAACCTATTTGAATTTATAATTAAGGTCTATTTTATTTAATTATTAAATAGATCCTAAAAAGAATAAAATTATTATTTTATTTTGGACTTTAGTTTTGTGTTGTTAAACAGGACCAAAACTCAATAGAAAGTTTGGTGGAAGTTGTTTTGATTTGGTTGTTTGAATTGATTGTTTGAATTTCAAAACAGAAATTGAATTAGAAAAAGAAAATCATTCAGAACAAAAAAAAATACAAAAGGGAGCCAGCCCAGCCGGCCAACCCAACTAGGCCCAACAAGCCCACCTATTTCCCCTCCCCGAAACATTTTCCTCACTCGCGAAATGACCCGCGCAGTCGCAGACAGCAGGACCACACCTTTCCCCCCCCCCCTCTCTCTCTCTCTCTCTCTCTCTCTCTCTCTCTCTCTCTCTCTCTCTCTCTCTCTCTCTCTCTCTCTCTCGCTGACTGCTGAGCCCCACCTGCCAACTCAGCTCACCGTCTCCGCGACGACCTCTTCTCCCTCCCTTCGTCGCCATTTCTGGCTATGATTCCGCAGCTTAAATTCGCCTTAACGCGGCCACCATTACTTGCAGTGATCACGCACGCTTAAACGCCCACGCCCCCTCTCCATTCCCCTCTGTCGCCAGAACCTATACGCCCCCAGGCCGCTCCAATTAGCGCCTAGACCCCGCCCTGCTCCGACGAGCTCGCAACCAAATTCCGGCGACCCCGCATCGCCCCTTACCTCCCCAAGCACACGGGCAAGTTCCCCTTACCTCCCCGTAGCGCCAGCTCGCTCGCGCGCGCCCTTGAGCCTCGACAACGACGACGACCACCGTCGCCACCGTCTGCTTCCTCTCCGGCGACCCTCCTCGTAAGCATGTTGTTGGAGATATGCCCTAGAGGCAATAATAAATGTAGTTATTATTATATCTTTGTGTTTATGATAAATGTTTACATTCATGCTATAATAGTATTAACAAGGAAACATTAATACTTGTGTGATTTGTAAACTAAAATAAAGAGTCCCTAGTAAAGCCTCTTTATAATACTAGCTTGTTGGTTAATAGATGATTGTGGTTTCCCTATCATGAACATTGAGATGTTATTAACAACAAGATCATATCGTTAGGAGAATGATATGGTGGACATACTCCTATAGATAAGCGTAGCATAAAGATCAAGTCATTTTAATAGTTCAATTGCTATATGCTTTCTGATACATAGTAACCTAATTCCTTCGACCTTGAGATAATGCATATCACCTTTACCGGATGGATGCTTTGATGACATCAAACACCACACCGTAACTGGGTGGCTATAAAGGTGGCATTGAGTGTTCGGAAAGTATTGGTTGAGACACATGGATCAAGAGTGGAATTTGTCCATCCATATGACGGATAGATATACTCTGGGCCCTCTCGGTGAAATGTCATCCAATTAGCTTCCAAGCATGTGACTGGCTCACAAGGGATCACATATCACGGGAACGAGAAAAGAGTACTTATCGGTAACGAGGTTGAACTAGGTATGCAGAGATACCGACGATCATAACCTCGGATAAGTAAACTATCATGAGACAAAGGGAAATTGGTATCGTATGTAAGTGGTTCATTCGATCGCAAAGTAATCGTAGAAATATGTGGGAGCCATATGAATTTCTAGATTCCTCTATTGGTTATTGTTCGGAGAAGTGTCTCGATCATGTCCGCATAATTCACGAACCGTAGGGAGACACACTTAAGGATTCGACGTTGTTTGAGTAGTTATGGAATGATGAGAAAGAGTCTGAATGTTGTTCGGAGTCTCGAATGGGATTCGGGATATCACGAGGAGATCAGGAATGGTCCGGAGAATAAGATTCATATAAGGAAAGTCCTGTTTCGGAGTTAGAGAATGGTTCCGGTGTTTTCATCGGGAATGTTCTAGAAGGTTCCGGAATGTCCGGCACTCCGGAGGGGAAGGGTACATGAATGTGTTATATCAAGTTGATATGATTGCATCATGTACTCGGTGTCATGGCTGAACAAAATAGAGGGTTTATTCAAATCCTAGTTTGAAAAGTCAAAAGCCAAGTTTGAAAGTCAAACGGCTAGTTTTGGGAAGTGGAGAGGGAGGTGGAAACCGATTTGGGGGAGGAGTTCCTCCTCCCACCGCCGGCGCACCACCCAGCCGAGTTGGGGAGGGACTCCCCTCCCCTTGGCCGGCCCCCTCCACCTATATAAGGAGGGGCAGGGCTCCCCTCCTAGACACACAAGTTCCTACCTCTAAACCCTAGTACCAAGCCGCCGCCTCCATAGCCGCCGCCGGCCCTAGGGCAAACCGCCGCCGCCGACTAGCTAAACGAGGGACTCTCTCATAATCCACCATACTCGCTCCGGCTTAAGGCGAAGCCCTACGAGATCTCCCCTCTACTTCCGGTACCACGCCGTTGTGCTGCCGGAATCACGAGGAGAGTGCTACAACCTCCGCTGCCTGCTGGAACAAGGGAGAGGAAGGTCTTCGTCGAGTACCGAACGTGTGACCGACTGCGGGAGCGCTGCCGGAACGCAGCGCCGGAAGGATCATCTACGCGATCTTGAGATCGGGAAGAGTACGACTACATCACCCACGAGAATCCGCTCTCGTTAAACACTTTGGAATCTTCGAGGGTGAGTTATTCCATCGACTCGTTGCTACAATCTAGTAGATAGATCTTGGCTTGTTTGTTTGTATGCGATAGAATTTTTTTGTTTTCCATGCTACGAAACCCTACAGTGGTATCAGAGCCGTGTCTATATGTAGATCTATTGCACGAGTAGAACACAATGGTCATTTTGGGCGTTGATGCTTTTATTGTCGATTGCTTCTTGTGTACTTTGCATCTTGCGGGATGTTGGGATGAAGCGGCCCGGGCTAACCTTACATGACATCGTTCATGAGACTTGCTCCACGCTTGACATGCAACTTGTATTGCATAAGTGGCTTTGCGGGTGCCTGTTTCTCCTAGCATAGTTAAGATCCAATTTACAATGGGTGATTAACTATACTAGTATCAATGTTGTGGTTCATGTTCGTAAGTTAGAACGACACTTATTGAAAGCCCCAAACCACGTAAAACATGCAAAGAAAGTAGAGGCGTCTAACTTTGTTTTGCAGGGGTGTGCAGTGATGTGATATGGCCATGATTGTGATTATATTTGATGTATGCAATGTTCCTTATTGTAAGTTGGCAACCGGCAGGAGCCATATGGTTGTCTTTAATTTATGTTAAGACCCGCGTGTCTATTCAAAGTAGTTGTAATAGTTGAAGCCGGTGGACGACAACCATGGAGAAGCATCATTGACCTTGATGCAATGCCGGTGATGATGGAGATCATGTTCGTGCTAGAAGATGAAGATCGGAAGCACAAAGAAGAAAGGCCATATCATATCACATATTATGAATTGCATGTGATGTTAATCCTTTATGCATCTTGTATTGCTTGGTAGACGGCGGTAGCATTATAAGATGATCCCTCATGCACATGAATTTCAAGTCATAAAGTGTTCACCCTTAGTTAGCACCGTTGCTAAAGCTTGTTGTTTCGAAGCACCACGTGATGATCGGGTGTGTTAGATTCCGCAAGTGTATACAACGTGAGCAAGCCAGATTTGCTCATGCGGAAACTAAGGTTTGATCTTGACGAGCCTAGCATGTACAGACATGGTCTCGGAAAACGGATCACCGAAAGGTAAAGCATGAATCGTATAGTAGATATGATGAACATGTCGATTCTTCACCATTGAAACTATATCAACTCTCGTGATGATCGGTGTTGATATGGTGGATTTGGTTCGTGTTATCACTAAAACAATGTGAGGGATATTGTTTTGAGTGGGAGTTCACCTAGATTAATTTTATTATTAATTTGAACTCAATTTGTCATAAACTTGGTCTGAACTATTGCAAATATGTTTTAGATCAATGGCAGCCCCTACCATCAATTTTAATGCGTTCCTAGAGAAGGAAAAGTTGAAAAACAATGGAAGCAACTTCGCGGATTGGTTCCGCAATTTGAGGATTGTCCTCACAGCTGGTAATTTGACCTATGTGCTGGATGCACCGCTGGGTGACCCACCTGCAGCTGATGCTACCGATGAAGTAAAGAATGTTTACCTCACTCGGAAGACTCAGTACTCCACAGTTCAGTGTGCTATCTTGTATGGTTTAGAATCAGAGCTTCAGAAAAGGTTTGAGAATTCAGACCCATATGATATTATCGAGGATCTCAAATTGATCTTTGAGACTCATGCGGCAATTGAAAGCTATGAGGCTTCTGAAAAGTTCTTTAACTGCAAGATGGAAGAGGGCAGCTCCGTCAGTGAGCATGTGCTTAAGATGTCTGGGCACGCAAACAAACTTCAAAGCTTGGGTATAGTGATTCCTAATGCTTTGGGGATTTACCGCGTCCTCCAATCACTACCACCAAGTTACAAGAACTTTGTGATGAACTACAACATGCAAAACATGAACAACACGTTGCCAGAACTCTTTGCCATGTTGAAATCTGCAGAAGTGGAGATCAAGAAAGAGCACCAAGTGTTGTTGGTCAATAAGACCACCAAATTCAAGAAAGGCAAGTCTAAGCAGAAGGGACACTTCAAGAAGGGTGGTAAGAAAGTTACCGCGCCAACGAAGAAGACCAAGGATGGACCTAAGCCTGATACTGAGTGCTTTTACTGCAAGGGAGAAGGTCACTGGAAGCGGAATTGCCCAAAGTACTTGGCGGATTTGAAGAAAGGCAACATCAAGAAAAAAGGTATATCTGATATACATGTTATTGATGTGTATCTCACTAGTACTCGTAGTAGTGTCTGGGTATTTGATACTGGTTCGGTTGCTCATATTTGTAACTCGAAACAGGTGCTGCAGAATAAACGGAAGCTAGCGAAGAACAAGGTGACGATGCGCGTGGGAAACGGATCAAAGGTTAATGTGATCGCGGTCGGCACGCTACCCCTTCATATACCATCGGGATTAGTTTTATACTTAAATAATTGTTATTTCGTGCCTGCGTTAAGCATGAACATTATATCGGGATCTTGTTTATTGCGAGACGGTTACTTGTTTAAGTCCGAGAATAATGGTTGTTCGATTTATATGAGTAATATGTTTTATGCACATGCACCTTTGATAGATGGTCTATTCTTGTTGAATCTCGATAGTGGAAATACACATATTAATAACATTGAGGCTAAAAGTTTGAAATCGAGCGATAACTCGACCTATATGTGGCACTGTCGTATTGGTCACATTGGAGTGAAGCGTATGAAGAAACTCCATTCTGATGGACTTCTTGAACCACTTGATTTCGAATCACTTGATAGATGCGAAGCATGTCTGATGGGTAAAATGACTAAGACTCCATTTTCTGGTATGATGGAGCGAGCTACGGACTTATTGGAAATCATACATACCGATGTGTGTGGTCCAATGAGTGTAGCATCACGCGGTGGTTATCGTTATGTTCTTACATTCACGGATGACTTGAGTAGATATGGATATATCTATTTCATGAAACATAAGTCCGAAACTTTCGAGAAGTTTAAGGAATTTCAAAGTGAGGTAGAGAATCAACGTAACAAGAAGATTAAATTTCTACGTTCTGATCGTGGAGGTGAATATCTCAGTTACGAGTTTGGCGAGCATTTAAAGAAATGCGGAATACTTTCACAATTGACACCGCCGGGAACACCACAGCGTAATGGTGTGTCCGAACATCGTAATCGAACTCTCTTAGATATGGTTCGTTCTATGATGTCACTTACAGATTTACCGCTATCATTTTGGGGTTATGCATTAGAAACAGCCACATTCACTTTAAATAGGGCACCATCTAAATCCGTTGAAACGACACCGTATGAATTATGGTTTGGGAAGAAACCTAGATTGCCGTTCCTTAAAGTTTGGGGTTGCGAAGCCTATGTAAAGAAGTTACAACCGGACAAGCTTGAACCCAAAGCGGAAAAATGCGTCTTCATAGGATACCCGAAGGAAACTATTGGGTATACCTTCTATCAAAGATCCGAAGGCAAAATCTTCGTTGCCAAGAATGGATCCTTTCTAGAGAAGGAATTTCTCTCGAAAGAAGTTACTGGAAGGAAAGTAGAACTCGACGAGGTTGTCGAACCTTCTCTCGAAATTGCGAGTAGCGCAGCACCGGAAGAAGTTCCTGTGGTGCCTGCACCAGTTAGAGAGGAAGCTAATGATGATGATCATGAAACTTCGGTTGAAGTTTCTACAGAGCCTCGCAGGTCAACGAGAACTCGTACCACTCCAGATTGGTATGATCCCGTTATGAGTGTCATGTTGGTGGACAACACCGATGACCCTGAGACATATGAGGAAGCAATGATGAGCCCAGATTCTAATAAATGGCAAGAAGCCATGAAATCCGAGATTGGATCCATGTACGAAAACCAAGTATGGACTTTGGTGGAGTTACCAGATGGCCGGAAGGCTGTCGAGAACAAATGGATTTTCAAGAAGAAAACAGATGCTGATGGTAATGTTACTGTCTATAAAGCTCGACTTGTCGCAAAAGGGTTTCGACAAATTCAAGGAGTTGACTACGATGAGACTTCCTCACCAGTAGCAAAGCTAAAGTCTGTGAGGATTATGTTAGCAATCACTGCATATTATGATTATGAGATATGGCAGATCGATGTCAAAACAGCATTCCTCAATGGAGACATTGATGAAGAGTTGTATATGATGCAACCCAAAGGTTTTGTCGATCCTAAAGATGCTAACAAGGTATGCAAACTTCAACGGTCCATCTATGGATTGAAGCAAGCATCCCGAAGTTGGAATCAATGTTTTGATAAGGTAATCAAAAGTTTTGGTTTTATACAAACTTATGGAGAAGCTTGTATTTACAAGAAAGTGAGTGGGAGCTCTGTAGCATTCTTAATACTATATGTAGATGACATATTGTTGATTGGGAATGATCTAGACCTTCTTAATAGTGTCAAGGAATATTTGAATAATAGTTTTTCAATGAAGGATCTTGGCGAAGCAGCTTACATATTAGGCATAAAGATTTATAGAGATAGATCGAGACGCCAAATATCATTGTCACAATGTACATATTTGGACAAAGTTCTAAAGAGGTTTGGAATGGAAGATAGCAAGAAAGGGTTCTTGCCCATGTTGCCCAATACGACCTTGAGTAAAACTCAAAGTCCAACATTGGCAGAAGATAGAGAAAGGATGAGTAAGACTCCCTATGCCTCAGCCATAGGATCTCTAATATATGCCATGCTATGTACTAGACCTGACATTGCATATGCTGTTAGTTTAACTAGCAGATATCAAAGTGATCCAGGAGTGGATCATTGGACAGCGGTCAAAAACATCCTTAAGTACTTGAGAAGAACTAAGGATATGGTTCTTTCTTATGGAGGTGATGAACAGCTCGTTGTTAATGGTTACCCCGATGCTAGTTGGAACACCGATCCGGATGATTCTAAATCACAATCTGGATACGTATTTATTTTGAATGGTGCAGCAGTTAGCTGGAGGAGTGCAAAGCAAAGCGTTGTGGCGAGATCTTCAACTGAATCGGAATACATGGCTGCTTCGGAGGCTTCACAAGAAGCAATATGGATGAAAGAGTTCATTACAGAGCTGAGTGTGATTCCTAGTGCGCTGGACCCAATGTCTATCTACTGTGATAACATGGGCGCCATAGCCAATGCGCAAGAACCAAGGTCACACAAGAAGCTGAAGCACATCAAGCTACGTTTTCACGCTATTCGAGAACATGTCCAAGATGGGGACATAAAGATTTGAAAAGTACACATAGATCTGAATGTGGCGGATCCGTTGAATAAACCTCTCCCGAGGGCAAAACATGACCAACACCAAACTGCCATGGGTGTTCGGTATATTACCATGTAATCTAGATTAGATGACTCTAGTGCAAGTGGGAGACTGTTGGAGATATGCCCTAGAGGCAATAATAAATGTAGTTATTATTATATCTTTGTGTTTATGATAAATGTTTACATTCATGCTATAATAGTATTAACAAGGAAACAATAATACTTGTGTGATTTGTAAACTAAAATAAAGAGTCCCTAGTAAAGCCTCTTTATAATACTAGCTTGTTGGTTAATAGATGATTGTGGTTTCCCTATCATGAACATTGAGATGTTATTAACAACAAGATCATATCGTTAGGAGAATGATATGGTGGACATACTCCTATAGATAAGCGTAGCATAAAGATCAAGTCATTTTAATAGTTCAATTGCTATATTCTTTCTGATACATAGTAACCTAATTCCTTCGACCATGAGATAATGCATATCACCTTTACCGGATGGATGCTTTGATGACATCAAACACCACACCGTAACTGGGTGGCTATAAAGGTGGCATTGAGTGTTCGGAAAGTATTGGTTGAGACACATGGATCAAGAGTGGAATTTGTCCATCCATATGACGGATAGATATACTCTGGGCCCTCTCGGTGAAATGTCATCCAATTAGCTTCCAAGCATGTGACTGGCTCACAAGGGATCACATATCACGGGAACGAGAAAAGAGTACTTATCGGTAACGAGGTTGAACTAGGTATGCAGAGATACCGACGATCATAACCTCGGATAAGTAAACTATCGTGAGACAAATGGAAATTGGTATCGTATGTAAGTGGTTCATTCGATCACAAAGTAATCGTAAAAATATGTGGGAGCCATATGAATTTCCAGATTCCTCTATTGGTTATTGTTCGGAGAAGTGTCTCGATCATGTCCGCATAATTCACGAACCGTAGGGAGACACACTTAAGGATTCGACGTTGTTTGAGTAGTTATGGAATGATGAGAAAGAGTCCGAATGTTGTTCAGAGTCTCGAATGGGATTCGGGATATCACGAGGAGATCCGGAATGGTCCGGAGAATAAGATTCATATAAGGAAAGTCCTGTTTCGGAGTTAGAGAATGGTTCCGGTGTTTTCATCGGGAATGTTCTAGAAGGTTCCGGAATGTCCGGCACTCCGGAGGGGAAGGGTACATGAATGTGTTATATCAAGTTGATATGATTGCATCATGTACTCGGTGTCATCGCTGAACAAAATAGAGGGTTTATTCAAATCCTAGTTTGAAAAGTCAAACGCCAAGTTTGAAAGTCAAACGGCTAGTTTTGGGAAGTGGAGAGGGAGGTGGAAACCGATTTGGGGGAGGAGTTCCTCCTCCCACCGCCGGCGCACCACCAAGCCGAGTTGGGGAGGGACTCCCCTCCCCTTGGCCGGCCCCCTCCACCTATATAAGGAGGGGCAGGGCTCCCCTCCTAGACACACAAGTTCCTACCTCTAAACCCTAGTACCAAGCCGCCGCCTCCATAGCCGCCGCCGGCCCTAGGGCAAACCGCCGCCGCCGACTAGCTAAACCCTAGCCGCCGGCTTGCCCCTCCTCGGCGTGTCTAAACCCTAGATCGTCGAGGGACTCTCTCATACTCCACCATACTCGCTCCGGCTTAAGGCGAAGCCCTGCGAGATCTCCCCTCTACTTCCGGTACCACGCCGTTGTGCTGACGGAATCGCGAGGAGAGTGCTACAACCTCCGCTGCCTGCTGGAACAAGGGAGAGGAAGGTCTTCGTCGAGTACCGAACGTGTGACCGACTGCGGGAGCGCTGCCGGAACGCAGCATCGGAAGGATCATCTACGCGATCTTGAGATCGGGAAGAGTACGACTACATCACCCACGAGAATCCGCTCTCGTTAAACACTTTGGAATCTTCGAGGGTGAGTTATTCCATCGACTCGTTGCTACAATCTAGTAGATATATCTTGGCTTGTTTGTTTGTATGCGATAGAAAATTTTTGTTTTCCATGCTACGAAACCCTACACATGTGTCCACCCCTCTCCTTCCCGATGACACTTATGCACTCACCGCAATCACCCGCATCTAACCGTGCACTTATTTTGCTTCGGGACGATCTGCAGCCTCGCCCTCGACCACGACCACGCGCAACCGACGCCAGCAAGAACTCCTGTGAGAAATAGCCGTGAACTCCGTGCGCCCCTTGACTCCTCGAGAACACCTTGAGCTTCCCCAGGCTTCTGCGAACACGGTGAGCATATTCCTTTCCTCCGTCGCTTCCTATAGCATCGAATCCGCCGCCGTCTGACCGCTCCGCTGCCAGTAGCCACCGCAGTGCCGCCCGTCTCTGGCAAGTGTGCTAGATGCCGTGTGATTAGGATCCATCGGCTAGGATAGAAGCTAGACGAAAGGGTAAGTAGCATCTGCGCGCCGTGCGATATGACTTAATCCAACGGCCTGCGTCGCTTGATCCACGCGAAACGTTTTCGACGAATCAGAATAGGACGCGTGTCCCAGTCTGTTTGATTTAAACAGAATTTGATCTATTAGATTTCCAATTTTTTAAATTGCATAACTTTAGTTCCACACGTCCAAATTTTGCAAACTTTATATCAATGGAATCAGTGGAACAAGCCCTAGCCAACCATGCCATTTTTTTTAGTAAAAAGCTTCTGAAAAAATGTTTGTTTTTGTAGAAACATTTGTATGCTTGTTTAGATTATAAAAATTGTTCAAAAATGATTTTGGGGATAAAATCTTTGGAAAATGGTGTGATTTGAACCTATGACCATAGGAAACACTTTTTGGTTTCAAAAATGTATTGGGTGAAACAAAAGAATGATTCTTTGATTTAAAACCATTTCTAGTCAAATAAAAATATAGTTTATTTATTAAAAATTGTTTTGGAAGAAAACCTTTGGGAAATGTTTTGTTTTAAACTCTCTGACCCTAAACACAAAGTTTTATGGTTAGAAAACTTATTTTGTGAATCCTATAGATTAATGCCTTAGTAAAAAAATATTTCTACACCACATAAAATGATACCTTGTTTTGAAAATGGTTTATGAAGTGAAATCTTTTGCAAATGACTTTGCCACTTTATAAAATGACCATTAGGTGTTTTCAAATGTTCATGACCCATTAGGAACCACTCTTTCAAATAAAACAAAGCTTGGCATGCTTGCATGCATTACTTTGACTTTATCATTTTATGTGATGTTTTGCTTGATTGGTAGATTGAGATTGTGCCTTGCTTGATTGAATTGTAGTGACTTGAAGAGTGTGATTGTTGCAAGGAAAAGGAGTGAACTTATACCCTCTACCAAAAAGGCAAGTGATGCTTCATACTTTTGTCCCATTATTTTCACTATGCATTAGTGATATTTCTAAGTAAGACTTGCATGGAATTTTTCTAAGTATAAACCATGCTATGGGAAATCCTAGTAGATGAAACCTTAGTAGAAAAATTTCCTAAGTTAAGATTCCTACTACTATCAGGCTTATCTTAGCTAATAGAAAACAAGGGTGGAATATGCATTCATACTATGGAAAAATTTCTAAGTCTGAGGACTTGTGTTTTTGTTTAATAAAACAACTAAGTTAATGAATCACCTGGGTGGAATGGTAATTGCTTGGTGGTTTTTGGTTGAGTGGTTACACAAGGCCCATGGCTATGGTTTACCTTGTGTATCACACTTGTGGATTGCCACCCAGGAACAAAGAGATTTGAGATGTCAAATGTTGAGCAGCTTCAAGTGCAACCACTTGGCATTATGGGCTCTCCTTGGATCACATAGGTTGCTAGAACTTAGCCATTTGTACTGTTGGTGGTAGTGGGATGATAGGTTGTAACGCGTCCACTTGGTCTAAGGAAAGGCTTCTGAAAGATCTTGTCTTGGTGAAACCAAGTCTTGTGGGGAAAGTGCACCACCTCTACAGAGTGTAAAATCTAAGTACTTAGCCATGTCCCTGGTAAAGGACAATTTGAGCATCAAGACATGGAAGCAATCAAGAATCTCATCATCCAAATTTCTAAGTTAAAAACTTGTGGTTGAACAAGGTTAAAGGATCTTCAATCTTTGATTGGGAGATGCCTTGGGAAAGATTTTTGTCAAGCAAAAACTTAGTGTTTCAAATGATAAGGAAAATCTATTTTGAGCAATGCAAGCCTAAGCTCCACTTAGCCAAAAGCATATAGATGATAGTCACCACTATACTACCATAGTATCACTTGCCAATACAATTCAAATGTATTGACCCTTGTGGCTGTAACTTGTGATGTTGCAGGTTTGATTGATTTTAGTGAAGTGTAATGATTAGGATTACAAGTCTACAACCAACATGTCTGCCTGTGGCACTTTGAAGATGAAAGACCCCATGTTTATAGATACTCTGCTGCAATATAATGTAATAGCCAAATGAGCTATGTAAGATGTAATAAATTATGTTATTCCTGGTTATAAAGTTGTATTATGACCTTTGTATCTTGATATTACATCTTAACTGTGGATGCTAGCTATTGATCCAGGGACTAGCATTGTAAACACAGGGATCTCTACCTTATTAAAGGTTCGGAACCTTACAGATGGTATCAGAGCATTGTGTTGCCTGTAGGATTTGTAAACCTAGGATTGGACAAAAACCCTTAGAAAATAGGAGTTGTATTTGTTCCAAAGCTTATTTACAAACAATCTTGTAAACTCTTTCCTCAAACATTTTGGTTTTTGACTCTACATCTCTTCTATTTCAAACTTGATGGAAAAACCTACCCCATGGCCAAGGACTTCACCATGTGCAAAGGACATCTTCAACTCTAATGACTTCAACTTCTTCAACTCTAATGACTTCAACATCTTCAGCATATTCACCAAGGACTTCAACCTTGGATATCACTAAGGACAAGTGAGACAAGAAATCTTGCTCAAGATTTGGAGACTAAGGAAACACCAATTAGAAGGAGCCATCATCACCTTTGAAGTTTTGTGACCAAAAGTTTTTCTCAAGGAAACCATGATCTCATACAAGGAGAATCAACCAAGAAGGATGGAAAGATCACAAGTGAACCATATAGAAGGACCACCATATTTAGTTTAAGACAAACCCACCAACTTATGTGGTGTAACGAAAATATTTTTGGTTGCCTAAAAATATGCTTGAAACTTGTTGTTTGAGTGGAATGTTTGTTTGTGATTGCTTGCACATTGCTTGAGTGAATTGTGATGTGTGTGATTAGAATTATTCCCTTAGAAATATTTTTGCCTATTATAATCCCAATTCAACCCAAACAGATGACTTCTCCAAGAGACTCCAACATCAAGGATGGTGACACCAACAACAACCAAGAGGACAACATGAGAGAACTTATAGCAACCCAACACCAGTTGAGCCAAATGACAACTCAGCTTTTAGCCAACAACAATGGACTAGACCCAGCCATACAAAGGATTTTGAAACTTCAATCCCAATTGTTGCAAGGATTGGTTACTCAAATGATCAACATGGTAGAAAACTTTTCCCAAAGAGAAAATGACAACAAGGATGACAAATATGTTATTTTAGAAGGAACCAAAGCTTGCAATATTTGTAGAGACAAGGATCATACATGCAAGGAGCATGAAGATCAATGCCTCAAGAGGAGAGAAAGATTTCCCACCTTTGAGGTGAGATGTGAAGAGCATGAACTAGAAGAACTCTTAGCTTTGGAAAGACCCAAAAAGAAGAAGAAGGACAAAAGCCTGTTGCAATGTTACAATTGCAAAGAGATGGGACACTATGCCAATGAATGCCCAGAAAAGAAGAAGAGCCAAGAAGACAAACAAAAGCTAGTGAAACCCAAGATGAGGAAGAATATTAGCCAAGTGATGTGCAACCACTGCAAAGAGTTAGGACATTATACATCATATTGTCCAGAGAAGCCACCTCAAGACCTCAGCGTTATCACATGTTTCAAATGCAAGGAACTAGGCCACTATGCAAACTTCTGTCCAGGAAAGTTACACCAAGACCCCAAGCAAGCCAATATGTAATTTAGTTGGAAATTTTTTTAAGGGTGGTAGTACCCTAGATGCTTTGAGCCAACTTGTAACCCTAGCCTTCTCAAATCTCGGGACGAGATTTATTTTAAGGGTGGTAGCCTGTCACATCCCAAGATTTTCCAAATCTTGTAATGTGAAAAATAAATGAATAAAATAAAACTTTGTTGATTTTCAGGGTGAGAAGAAACTTTTTGAATCCAATTGGAAACCTTCAAACCTATTTTGATCAAATAAAATCCTAAAGGGATTTAAAAAGATAAAATAAACAATAAAGTCAAAAATATTTAGAATTACTATTTTTTGGATCTTTCAATAAAAGATTTGGTTTTCAAAAAAAAGGTGGAAATATAAATGAGGATTATTTTTCTGGAGCCAAAAAAACCTTGGTCAAGCTTTTGAAATAAAACATTTTGTTTTGATAAAAATAGTAAAGGTTCATTTAAAAAAATAATAAGGATTTAATATCCAATTTTATTTAAGTAAAGGCTTTTCCCATTTTAAATAAACACTAAAACTTATTTATTTATTTTAAATAAGTTTTCCAAGTATTTTATATTTTCAAATAAAACCTACTGATTTGGTTTTGATAATATTTAGATTTCAAATGGAGATTTTATTAAATAAATCAAAACCTATTTGAATTTATAATTAAGGTATATTTTATTTAATTATTAAATAGATCCTAAAAAGAATAAAATTATTATTTTATTTTGGACTTTAGTTTTGTGTTGTTAAACAGGACCAAAACTCAATAGAAAGTTTGGTGGAAGTTGTTTTGATTTGGTTGTTTGAATTGATTGTTTGAATTTCAAAACAGAAATTGAATTAGAAAAGGAAAAGCATTCAGAACAAAAAAAATACAAAAGGGAGCCAGCCCAGCCGGCCAGCCCAACTAGGCCCAGCAAGCCCACCTATTTCCCCTCCCCGAAACATTTTCCTCACTCGCGAAACGACCCGCACATTCATAGACAGCAGGACCCCACCTTTCCCCTCTCTCTCGCTGACTGCTGAGCCCCACCTGCCAACTCAGCTCATCGTCTCCGCGACGACCTCTTCTCCCTCCCTTCGTCACCGTTTCTGGCTATGATTCGGCGGCTTAAATTCGCCTTAACGCGGCCACCATTACTCGCAGTGATTACGCACGCTTAAACGCCCACGCCCCCTCTCCATTTCCCCTCTGTCGCCAGAACCTATACACCCCCAGGCCGCTCCAATTAGCACCTAGACCCCGCCCTGCTCCGACGAGCTCCCAACCAAATTCCGGTGACCCCGCATCGCCCCTTACCTCCCCAAGCACACGGGCAAGTTCCCCAGACCCAGGCGCACCTCCCCGTAGCGCCAGCTTGCTCGCGCGCGCCCCTGAGCCTCGACAACAACGACGACCACCGTCGCCACCGTCTGCTTCCTCTCCGGCGACCCTCCTCGTAAGCATGTGTCCGCCCCTCTCCTTCCCGATGACACTCCTGCACTCACCGCACTCACCCGCATCTAACCGTGCACTTATTTTGATTCGGGACGATCTTCAGCCTCGCCCTCGACCACGACCGCGTGCAACCGACGCCAGCAAGAACTCCGGTGAGCAATAGCCGTGAACTCCGTGCGCCCCTTGACTCCTCGAGAACACCTTGAGCTTCCCCAGGCTTCTGCGAACACGGTGAGCATATTCCTTTCCTCACTCGCTTCATGTAGCATCGACTCCGCCGCCGTCTGACCGCTCCGCCGCCAGTAGCCACCACAGCGTCGCCCATCTCTGGCAAGTGTGCTAGATGCCGTGCGATTAGGATCCAACGGCTAGGATAGAAGCTAGACGAAAGGGTAAGTAGCATCTGCGCGCCGTGCGATATGACTTAATCCAACGGCCTGCGTCGCTTGATCTACGCGAAACGTTTTCGACGAATCAGAATAGGACGCGTGTCCTAGTCTGTTTGATTTAAACAGAATTTGATCTATTAGATTTCCAATTTTGTAAATTGCATAACTTTAGTTCCACACGTCCAAATTTTGCAAACTTTATATCAATAGAATCAGTGGAACAAGCCCTAGGCAACCATGCCATTTGTTTAGTAAAAAGCTTCTGGAAAAATGTTTGTTTTTGCAGAAACATTTGTATGCTTGTTTAGATTATAAAAATTGTTCAAAAATGATTTTGGGGATAAAATCTTTGGCAAATGGTGTGATTTGAACCTACTGACCATAGGAAACACTTTGTGGTTTCAAAAATGTATTGGGTGAAACAAAAGAATGATTCTTTGATTTAAAACCATTTCTAGTCAAATAAAAATATAGTTTATTTATTAAAAATTGTTTTGGAAGAAAACCTTTGGGAAATGTTTTGTTTTAAACTCTCTGACCCTAAACACAAAGTTTTATGGTTAGAAAACTTATTTTGTGAATCCTATAGATTAATGCCTTAGTAAAAAAATATTTCTACACCACATAAAATGATACCTTGTTTTGAAAATGGTTTATGAAGTGAAATCTTTTGCAAATGACTTTGCCACTTTATAAAATGACCATTAGGTGTTTTCAAATGTTCATGACCCATTAGGAACCACTCTTTCAAATAAAACAAAGCTTGGCATGCTTACATCCATTACTTTGACTTTATCATTTTATGTGATGTTTTGCTTGATTGGTAGATTGAGATTGTGCCTTGCTTGATTGAATTGTAGTGACTTGAAGAGTGTGATTGTTGCAAGGACAAGGAGTGAACTTATACCCTCTACCAAAAAGTCAAGTGATGCTTCATACTTTTGTCCCATTATTTTCACTATGCATTAGTGATATTTCTAAGTAAGACTTGCATGGAATTTTGCTAAGTATAAACCATGCTATGGGAAATCCTAGTAGATGAAACCTTAGTAGAAAATTTTCCTAAGTTAAGATTCCTACTACTATCAAGCTTAGCTTAGCTAATAGAAAACAAGGGTGGAATATGCATTCATACTATGGAAAAATTTCTAAGTCTGAGGACTTGTGTTTTTGTTTAATAAAACAACTAAGTTAATGAATCACCTGGGTGGAATGGTAATTGCTTAGTGGTTTTTGGTTGAGTGGTTACACAAGGCCCATGGCTATGGTTCAGACTTTTGGATTGCCACCCAGGAACAAAGAGATTTGAGATGTCAAATGTTGAGCAGCTTCAAGTGCAACCACTTGGCATTATGGGCTCTGCCTGGATCACATAGGTTGCTAGAACTTAGCCATTTGGACAGTTGGTGGTAGTGGGATGATAGGTTGGAACGCGTCCACTTGGTCTAAGGAAAGTCTTCTGAAAGATCTTGTCTTGGTGAAACCAAGTCTTGTGGGGAAAGTGCACCACCTCTACAGAGTGTAATATCTAAGTACTTAGCCATGTCCCTGGTAAAGGACAATTTGAGCATCAAGACATGGAAGCAATCAAGAATCTCATCATCCAAATTTCTAAGTTAAAAACTTGTGGTTGAACAAGGTTAAAGGATCTTCAATCTTTGATTGGGAGATGCCTTGGGAAAGATTTTTGTCAAGCAAAAACTTAGTGTTTCAAATGATAAGGAAAATCTATTTTGAGCAATGCAAGCCTAAGCTCCACTTAGCCAAAAGCATATAGATGATAGTCACCACTATACTACCATAGTATCACTTGCCAATACAATTCAAATGTATTGACCCTTGTGGCTGTAACTTGTGATGTTGCAGGTTTGATTGATTTTAGTGAAGTGTAATGATTAGGATTACAAGTCTACAACCAACATGTCTGCCTGTGGCACTTTGAATATGAAGGACCCCATGTTTATAGATACTCTACTGCAATATAATGTAATAGCCAAATGAGCTATGTAAGATGTAATAAATTATGTTATTCCTGGTTATAAAGTTGTATTATGACCTTTGTATCTTGATATTACATCTTAAATGTGGATGCTAGCTATTGATCCAGGGACTAGCATTGTAAACACAGGGATCTTTACCTTATTAAAGGTTGGGAACCTTACAGGTTAACGAGAGCAAATTCTCGTGGATGGTGTAGTCGTACACTTCCGATCTCAAGATCGCGTAGACGATCCTTCCGGTGCTGCGTTCTGGCAGCGCTTCCACAGTCGGTCACACGTTCGGTACTCGATGAAGACCTTCCAGCAGGCAGCGGAGGTTGTAGCACTCTCCTCGTGATTCCGGCAGCACGGTGTCGGAAGTAGAGGGGAGATCTCGCAGGGCTTCGCCTTAAGCCCGAGCGAGTATGGTGGAGTATGAGAGAGGGCCTTGGCGATCTAGGGTTTAGAGGCACCAAGGAGGGGTGTGGCCGACGTCTAGGGTTTGGGGAAACCCCAAGTCGCCGACTTGGATGAGCCCTAGGCGGCGGCTGCACTTGGGTGGATGCGCCAGGATCTAGGGTTTTAGGTCTGAGGGTAGGGGGCGCCCTACCCCTTATTTTATAGGTGGGAGGGAGGCGGCTAGGAGGAGGGAGTCCTCCTCCAACTCCTCCTCCTTGGCCGGCGGGTGGAGGGAGTAGGACTTCCTCCCTAAGTAGGTTTCCTACTCTCCCTCCACCAAGCAAACTTCAGATTTGACTTTTCAAATTGGCGTTTGACTTTCAAACTTGGATTTGATTTCTCTCATCATATTGCCCAGCCAAGTGACCTAGTACATGATGCAACCATTACACATTGTCATGACACATCCATGTACCCTTCCCCCTCCGGAGTGCCGGACCTTCCAGACCCTTCTAGAACATTCCTGGTGAAAACACCGGAATCATTTCCGAACTCTGAAACATGACTTTACTTATATGAATCTCATTCTCCGGACCATTCCGGATCTCCTCGTGATATCCCGGATCCCATCCGAGACTCCGAACATCATTCGGTCTCTTACTCATCATTCCATAACTACTCAACAACATCGAATCCTTAAGTGTGTCTCCCTACGGTTCGTGAATTATGCGGACATGATCGAGACACTTCTCCGATCAATAACCAATAAAGGAATCTGGAAATTCATGTGGCTCCCACATATTTCTACGATTACTTTGAAATCGAATGAACCACTTACATACGATACCAATTTCCCTTTGTCTCACGATAGTTTACTTATCCGAGGTTTTGATCGTCGGTATCTCTGCATACCTAGTTCAACCTCGTTACCGATAAGTACTATTTTCTTGTTCCCGTGATATGTGATCCCTTGTGAGCCAGTCACATGCTTGCAAGCTAATTGTATGACATTCCACCAACAGGGCCCAGAGTATATCTATTCGTCATATGGATGGAAAAATCCCACTCTTGATCCATGTGCATCAACACATACTTTCCGAACACTCAATGCCACCTTTATAGCCACCCAGTTACGGTGTGGTGTTTGATGTCATCAAAGCATCCTTCCGGTGATGGTGATTAACATGATCTCATGGTCGAAGGAATTAGGTTACTATGTATCAGAAATCTTATAGCAAATGAACTATATTAAATGGCATGATCTTTAAGCTATGCTTAACTATAGGAGTATGTCCATCATATCATTCTCCTAATGATATGACCCTGTTGTTAATAACATCTCTATGTTCATGATCAGGAAACCATGATCATATATTAACCAACAAGCTAGTTTAACAAGAGGCTTTACTAGGGACTCTTTTATGTTTACAAATCACACAAGTATTAATGTTTCCGGTTAATACAATTATAGCATGGTATGTAAACATTTATCATAAAAATGAAGATATGATAATAACCACTTTATTATTGCATCTTGGGCATATCTCCAACATGGGCCTCATACATACGCCTCTGATTGTCAACCTGGAAGCAGAAAATCTTCTTAATCTTAGCCTCAATCCTCTTGGCCCATGATGGTTGGGCAGTCTTGCGGCGTGAGGCCACAAAATCAGCATCATGGGCATCATCATCATCATCACCGGAGCCATCCTCAAGCGGGTTCCCTTCCTCATCAACAAGTTGACCATCCGCGTTGCATGGTTTAAGATGGGTCTTGATCAATAGATTCTTGTGCCGGTGAGTATTAAGGCGTTGGGAGGAAATGTTCCGAGCAAGAGATGGGCACTTGTGAAGAATAAGTGCCATGATGTACATGGAAAAAGGAGGAACCCGCCGAGTGTGAGTAGCTTGAACCATCTCGTTCCAAATCACGTCCATCACATCCATTGGTTGTCCTGAATCACGTTGGCGGTGAGTAGTGATCATGATGTCCCCCATGAAACCATGCATCTCATCAACATTGCCAGACCGGGGAGCGATTGTCTCACGAAAAATGCAATGCAAGATATCATAAGTTGGGAGAAGCCCCTTGATCTTTCCAGCAACACCACGCCCACGGATGTAGAGTGGAAGAAGGACATCCTTCTTCATGGGACACTCGTTGTTGTGACAACAGAAGCCAACCGGAGTATCTCTCCCACGGTCCTCATATCCAAGGATAGCCCCAAACCCAGCCAATGTTGCGGACTTGACAACTCCCTCTGTCATCCAGGTGAAGGTCCGAGTCTGGTTCTTGGCAAAATGAACTGTGGCATAGAACTGTGCAATGATCAAGGGGTCATAGTCGCATTTGAATTGCATAATGGGAAGTAAGCCAATGTTTATGCAAATCTCAAGTGCTTCACCAAAGTAGTGCAAATTCTTGTTCACATGGTTCATCTCTATCCACTTCTGAGGAACCACAACCTTCTCACCTGTCATGAGAACCTCAAAGTAGACCCTCTCTTGGAAGTCGGTGTAAAATAGACTCTTGTCCCTAGACTCATGGCGAGCAGTAACATAGGGATTGTCAGATCGGAGAGCAAGAAACTCAGCCTTGGGAATGTCAGACAACTTCTTTGACCCAGATGGCCCTGAAGTGTAACTATTGAGGCGACCCGTGCAAGGAGGAGAAGGAGGAGCACTCCCTCGACCAGCAGTTATCTTGACTCCCCCTCCACGTCAACCCCGAGTGGATTTTAGCTTCAGACGGCTGCTCGGTTGCGGCATCACCTCGTCTTCTGATTGTGTCTCTGACTCTGACTCAAAGTCCTCTATCTCATGACGAGCTTTGGACCTTTTGCGTGATCCCTGGGAGCCCCATGCAACTGTGAAAGAATAACGGAGGTAGCAGAGGGATAAGGGCACAAGAACCCGAAACAAGTAGAAGACGAATTTCAAGGTTTAGAAAAAAAATTCTATCAGTACTGAGCGGTAGTACCAGTCAATATACGGTAGTACCGCATGGCGGTAGTACCGGAGAATCGTCCGGTACTACCGGTCGTGCGATAACATCACAAATCCGGTGATATCGATCAGGGGCCGATAGCAAAACTTATTCTAAAGCGAGAATCCATCGGAGATATGTAAGTACACACGATACATCCTCAAAATCACAAGTTTTAACCAAGAATCAAAGTGTCCCTAGATTCAATGGGGAAAACAAGTGAGGAGAAAGGAAGGACGGTAGTACCGGTGTCCATGGCGGTGGAAAACGAGGAGGAGCCCGCGAGGAAGCCGGATCCGGTGAGGATCCGTGGAAAGGAGGGAGGGGCGAGGCTCCGACGGCGGTGTTGGTTATAAGTGGAGACGGGGGAAAATGAGGCACTGAGGGGTGCCTCTCCCAGCGTATCCACCCTTAACCGAGACGCGCAGCGGTAGTACCGAGACTAACGCGGTAGTACTGCAAGGCGGTAGTACCGTAGAAAACGGCCGGTAGTACCGCACCTCGGAAGTTTACAGACAAGCAGCCTGGAAACATGTCCATGTGCGGTAGTACCGCTCATTTTTGCGGTAGTACCGTCTTACGGTAGTACCGGTTTTTGAGTCGGTAGTACAGTAACCACCAGACTAGATAGCCAAGGTGAAAACAGGAGGGTTCTTGTGCGGAGTAGATGAGTTTTGTCATAAGATAAGGAAGGCTTGGGTTAAGTTATACTGATCTGGACCTATGCACTCTAAAGAATAAAACATCAACCGCAAATGTGGAGAACCAAACAAGAGTGCATTGACCGAGGAAGGAAAACCAATTCAAAAATGACAAACACGAGTAAGCACATCAACCTCTCCATTGAGAGGGGCGGTGGCCTAGGCCACCATGTTTGAGTATACTCGGCTTGGTACCACGAAGATATATCTTGGGTCCATTACCGAAACTCATCATTAAGCTCACATATCACAAAATGATATTAAGAGGAATGATTTTGTTTACTTTGCGCATAATGGGGGGAGGGATGGTCCAATCAATTAGGACCGCACTCCCCCTATGTCCATGCCTACACCTAAACCAAATATGGATCGAATATTAGGTGAGAGTGTAATATAATCAAGTCAAGCTCCTTGAATCTACGATATTTAGTTCATGCCTCAAGTAGCAAAACCTTGCTTCATCAAGTGGCTTCGTGAAGATATCGGCAAGTTGATCTTTGGTTGACACATAGGATAGATCAATATCACCTCGAGCAACATGATCTCTAACGAAGTGATGACGAATCTCAATATGCTTTGTCGTTGTGTGATCCACCGGGTTGTATGCAATCTTGATGGCACTTTCATTGTCACATAGAAGAGGCACTTTGTCACAATGGACACCGTATTCCTTTAAAGTTTGCCTCATCCATAGCAATTGAGTGCAAGCACTAGCGGCAGCCACATACTCGGCTTCGGAGGTAGAGAGAGATATACAATTTTTCTTCTTAGAAGACCAACATACCAAGGACCTACCAAGAAATTGGCAAGCCCCGGATGTTGATTTTCTATCATCCTTATCACCCGCCCAATCCGAATCTGTGTATCCACAAAGGGCAAATGTTGAGCCTCGAGGATACCAAAGACCATAAAATGGGGTATGAACTAAATATCGAAAGATTATCTTGACCGCCATCAAATGGATTTCTTTAGGAGCCGCTTGATATCTTGCACACACACCTACACTCAACACAATGTCGGGTCTAGATGCACAAAGGTAAAGCAAAGAACCAATCATGGACCGGTATACCTTTTGATCCACATCTTTACCATTTGGATTTTGTTCTAGATGAGTCTTTGTAGCCATGGGAGTAGGAGCTCCATTTAAATCTTGCATTTTGAATCTCTTGAGCATATCTTGAGTATACTTGGCTTGATTGAAGAATGTCCCTCCTCTAACTTGCTTGATCTCAAAGCCAAGAAATACTCTCAACTCCCCCATCAAAGACATCCGGAACCTACTAGTCATAAGCTTTAAGAATTCATCATTAAAAGCTTTGTTAGATGAGCCAAAGATAATATCATCAACATATATTTGGCATACAAAAAGCTCCCCATTGACTCTCTTAGTAAAAAGAGTGGGATCGATTTTCCCAACCTCAAATCCACGGTCAAACAATAACTCTCTAAGGTTCTCATACCACGTGTGTGGGGCTTGCTTGAGCCCATAGAGAGCCTTATCAAGTTTGTATACATGGTTTGGGAAGTTGGGGTCCTCAAATCCCGGGGGTTGCTTAACATATACCAATTAATTTAATGGACCATAAAGAAATGCGCTTTCTACATCCATTTGTTGCAACTTGAAGTTATGATGTGCCGCATAAGCAAGAAGGATACGGATGGACTCAAGGCGAGACACGGGTGCATACATCTCTCCATAGTCAATGCCTTCAATTTTAGAATACCCTTGTGCAACTAATATAGCCTTGTTCCTTACTATAATTCCATGCTCATCTTGCTTGTTTTTGAATATCCACTTTGTTCCAATAACATTGCGGCAATCATTTGTCTTCTCAACTAACTTCCATACTTTGTTTCTCTCAAAGTTGTTGAGCTCTTTGTGCATAGCTTCCAACCAATCCGAATCTTCAAGATCTTCCCACACTTTCTTAGGTTCAATCATGGAGATGTGTGCTTGATGTTCACTGAACCTCTTCAATTGTGCTCTTGTGGAAATGCCTTTCCTTAGGTCACCAACAACATTTTGTAGATAGTGGTCTCTTAATTCCAACATTCTTTATTTTCTAGCTTCGCGACGAGCGTGGATCTCCGTGTTGTTTCTTGGGGGACCCTCTTCATCATTTTGATCCTCGTGTTGACCATCATCTAGACCTTGGTCATCATCGGAATCATCCTCTATATTGGGAGGCAAAGATTGACCTTGGTCTTGATCAAGTGCACTTCTAGCATCAATTTGAGCTTGTCTCAAAGCAGTTTGTATGGATCTTCCTTGAGTAATTGCCTTGGCACCACTTGACATCCTGGCGAATGAATCAAGCCCCCCTTGACTAGAGTTGTCACTATGATCACCATGTTGCGGGTCCACATCTTGTCTTTGGCTTGAGTCATTGTCCTCCTCGGTGGATAGAGCATGTTGAGGTTCTGAAGATGAGGGCTCCACTTGAGTGGAGCATAGTTCTTCTCGATCCGCCATAAGGGGTTCCTCAATGGGGCGGATATATCCCACACCCATTCTTCCTATGGCATCCTGAGGCATTTCATCATCTGCATCACAAGCATCAACACGCCCCCCTTGGGGACCATCATATTATTCGAAGGTCACACTACAAGATTCTATGACGGCTCCGGAGAGCTTATCATAGATTATGTAAGTGTGATATTCGAGACCATAGCCAACAAAAATACCCTCTAATGCTTTACACTCGAATTTGGACAAACGAACACCTTTTATGAGATAGAAACACTTACAACCGAACACCCGAAAGTAAGATATGTTGGGCTTGTTGCCGGTGAGAATTTCATATGGAGTCTTGTTGATTTCTTTGCGGAGGTAGAGCCGGTTTGAATCATGGCAAGCGGTGGAGATGGCTTCGGCCCAAAAGTTGTATGGAGATTTAAACTCCGCTAACATGGTCCTAGCCATCTCAATAAGAGTCCGGTTCTTCCTTTTGGCCACACCATTTTTTGAGGGGTGTATGCAGCGGAATATTGATGTTTTATCCCCTCATCACTAAGAAAATCATTCAAGGTGTAGTTCTTGAACTCGGTGCCATTGTCACTTCTTATGATCAATACGGGAAGATTGTATTGTCATTGGACCATGTTGATGAAGTCGATGAAAGTCTTTTGGCTCTCACTCTTCAACTTGAAGAAGTATACCCATGAGTATCTTGAAAAGTCATCAACGATCACCAAACAATATTTCTTCCCACCAAGACTTGCATGAGATGGAGGACCAAAGAGGTCCACATGAAGGAGTTCCAAGATCTTGGTAGACTTGATTCGGTTCTTAGGCTTGTGAGGAGCATCATGCATCTTCCCTAGAACACATGCCCTGCAAACACGATCTTTGGCAAAGGAAACATTTTCTTTTAGTCCAACAATATGGCCCTCCTTATGGAGACTTTGCAAAGTTCTCATATTGAAATGGGCTAGTCGGCGATGCCATAGCCAACCCACATCGGCCTTTCTGAATAAGCACATCGGTCCTGTAGTGGCTTGCTCTGAAAAGTCCACCACATACAAGTCATGTTCGACGTACCCAACAAAAGCGACCTTGAGAGACTTGCTCCACAAGAGGACCACAATATCAACATCAATAAAGACGGCAAAGCCCATCTTTCCAAGAGCAAGGACTGAAAGTAAATTGTATCCAAGGGTCTCAACAAGCATGACGTTCACGAGTGTAATGTCATGAGCAACCACTACCTTGCCGAAACCCATTACCTTAGACTTTGATTTGTCGGCATATGTCACGGAGATTTGATCATCATTTGGCTTTAACTCCTTGACAATAGACAAGCTTTCGGTCATATGACTAGTGCAACCACTATCAAGCACCCACTTTGAACCCCCGGAAGCATAAGTCTACAAAAGATCAAGCTAATTTTTAGGTACCCATTTTTCAATGGGTCCTCTTTTGTTAGAAACAAGGGTCTTGGGAACCCAAATAGACCAAGCAATATAACCATCATAAGGGCCAACATATTGTGCATACACATCACCATAATAATCATGCATTAGAACATAGTGAGGGTTAGCACTTCCCGCAAAGTCATCATGAGACATAGTTTTACCACTTATGGTCTTACTATCCACAATGATCTTGTTGGTCTCTTGTGCGGGCTTGGCCTTATTCTTATTATTGTTCTTCTTCTTAGTTTTGGAAACAAAACCAATGCCCTCTTTTTCACCACAAGGTCTTTGCTTACTCAAGAGATCATCAATGGACTCGTTGCCTTGTGGAAATGTGGCCTCGGCAAGCTCCCCCTTCAACCTAGCATTTTCTTCAAAAATAGTTGTACTACTAGATGGAATGAAGTTACTAGGTGAAGGAATATTGGCCAATTGAGTTTGAAGCATTTCATGGGACTTTGTGAGTGAAAAGAGTTCACTTTCCAAAGCCTTGTGAGCCTTGTTAAGCAAACTAAAGTCCTCGGCAAGTTTTTCATGAACCACACCAAACTCAATCTTGTCCTTTTTAGCCCTTTTATATTGTGCAATAGCATGATGACGCTCTTTGATGAGTTTCTTAACAATAGTGTCATTAGCTTCATCACCATCATTTCGTGTGGAGGAATTAGTGTTGTCTTGTTTACCCCTAACCATTCTATCCTTGGGGGATATAGGTGTATCCCCTTTAGGTAAAACGGATGGAGGATCCCCTTGAGGAGAAGGGAATGATGAGCCATCTTTGTCTTTAAGAAGTTGCTCAAGCATCTTCTTGACTTCGTTGACCAAGGAAGAGCTCAATCTTGTTTCCAAGTTTTTGAGATCTTCCATGGTCACTGTAGTATGCTCACCATCACCTTCCCCATCTTGGATACCCATATTCTCTTAGGCGGTAAAGCCAAAATAAAGAGCCGAGTCTCTGATACCAATTGAAAGGATTGTATGGGCACCTAGAGGAGGGGTGAATAGGTGCTACTTCAAATTTTCTTCTTTTTCAAATTAAGGTTTGACAATAAGGTAAATTCTCTAGATAATGCAACTAAGGTGAATTTACCTATATGACAATTATGCACGAGCTACCACAACACAAAGTAAGAACAAGTAAGTAAAGTGCGGTAAAGGATAGAAGTAACCAAAGTGGTGGACGCGGAGACACAAGGATTTGTTTCCCGTAGTTCCTTCCTTTTGAGGAGAAGTACGTCTACGTTTGGAGAGGGGGTGGTTTCAAACCACCAACGCCACGCGAGGCCTCCCTTGTTCTCCGATGAATCTCACCCCAACAGGATCGATTCACCTTCCACTATATCGGCAACCTTCAAGGTGGAAGCCGGCACCTTTACAAGTTTGGGGCACACATCCACAACTTAATCGGAGGCTCCCAAATACAAGAAAGTTGTCAAAGCAATCAAAGACAAGCTTGTAAGAACCAAAACAAGAACTAGGGTTTCCAAGAAAACACTAGAACAAAAGGGGCCCTCAATTGAATGAGGGGGAAATGAAGATCTCTTTTGGTGAAGTAGTAGATCAAGGCCTCCTCCTTCGATTCCCCAAAGATCAAGGAATTTGGGTGGTGGATTGAAGAGATCTTGCGAATTTGGTGGCTCCAATGGTGGTATTGACTTTAATGCGAATGAGCACCTTGAGCTGATATTTATAGTACAAGCACCAATCTGACCGTTGCAGCATTTAATGATGCGGTAGTACCGGACTTTCCATGCGGTAGTACTGGAAAAATCCGGTACTACCGGACCGGTACCGGAGGTGCAGTCCTGCCATGCCGTAGCCCATGGTTTCCACGGTATCAATGTGTGGTGCTACCGCACGGCGGTAGTACCGGACTTTCAGAGCGGTACTACCGGACACATGCGGTAGTGCCGTATATTGATACAATGGAGAACAAACATATGAGACAAGAGGCCAATCTCCTCAGAAGTGAACGGTACTAAAATGCGGTACTACCGCGTTTTGGTACCGGTCAGTTCTGAGAAGGTTGTCAACCTTGCCAATCGCTTCAGACTTGACCGGTATCAAAATGCGGTACTACCGCTTTTTGATACCGCTCAGTTCTGAGGAGGTTGGCAAGCTTGCCAAGCGCTTCAGTCATGAGCGGTACCAAAATGCGGTACTACCGCTTTTTGATACCGCTCAGTACTGAGGCCATTGGCCAGTGTACCCAACACGCAGCCAGGTCCGAGCGGTAGTACCGGATGAAATATCCGGTACTACCGGACAACACTGAGGCAAAAACTGGATCGGCAGGCAAGACATTTTGTGTGCCATTGGACAGGAAATTCTATGTATGCAACCTGTAGAATACTTGGCAGATAATTAGTCCGTTATGTGTGTTGTAATAAACACCAAAATCTCTAGGGAAACGAAATGTTCTTTCACGCGGGCCCACCCTAGGCCGCGCCCACAGGGGATGTGGGCCCCTGGACCTCTTCCGACCTTTCCTCCTTCGCCTATAAGAAGCCCCCGACTCAGAAACCCTAAAAAATCGACCAAAAAGCCACGAAAAGTTCCGCAGCGCCGCCGCCACTGAAGGGGAGATTCGGGGGACAGAAAGTCTCTATTCCGGCACCCTGTCGGGATGGGAAAAAGTGCCCTGGAGCCATCTCCATCGATCTACATGGCCATCTTCATCACCATTGTTGACTCCCATGATGAGGAGGGAGTAGTTCTTCCTCGAGGCTAAGGGCTCTACCGTTGGCTATGTGTTCATCTCTCTCTCTATGTATGATCTTGTTGTGGTTATGAGCTTTGTAATCTAGTAGATCTACCTTGCTACTCAAGTGCTTCAATAGATCTCTGCTCTCCCCACGTGTATGAAAGTGACATCGTGCATACCGTGATGGCACTTAGGCTAGAGTTTACATAAATACTCATCGTGCTTTAATAGATCTATGCTTTTCCCGATGTGTGTGAAAGTGACAGCGTGCATGCCATGTGTGGCACTTAAGCTAGATTATATATATATATTTATTTATCATGAGTATATTTGGAGTTGGATGTCTCTAGGAAATTGTGGTGTTTGTTGGAACCATCTAGCGCTCAAGGTGACAGTGTGGGGTTATCTAGATTGGGGAAGGCCCTACCGTGGATTAGAGTGTCCAACCGGAGAGTAGTTAAGAGTAGTATCATGAAGAGAGGATATTTATATAAGAGAGTGTTCACTAGTGAAAGTATGATCCCTAGGCCTTGTTTCTAAACATTGAAACACCGTTTGCATCTATATTTGTTGCATGTTTGCTTGCTTCCATCATTTTGCCTTTAGTCTTTACCTCACCGTCAAGCTATTTTCTAGAACTCACACACGTTACCCCACGTCAACAACAAGTCAGAATTTATTTTCTGGCACCATTACCACTTGTATTCACTATCTCTTCGCCGAACTAGTGCACCTATACACCTGACAAGTGTATTGGGTGTGTTGGGGACACAAGAGACTTCTTCTATCTTGATTGCAGGGTTTCTTGAGAGAGATACCTTTGACCACTTCCTCCATGAGTTCGATAAACCTTGGGTAATCCACTTAAGGAAAACTTGCTATTGTTCTACAAACCTCTGCACTTGGAGGCCCAACAACTGTCTACAAGAATAGAAGTGCGTAGACATCAATCGTAAGTTCTCTTTCTTCCATGGATGAGACTAGTAGGTTATGCTATAAGCGGTTGCGGAGGCAATAGCAATTATGTATGCCCTTCCCACATATAATTATCTTGCTCTAACAATTACATGCTTACTTTATTATTATATTTTATTCCAATCATATATTTTGCACAGCTACTGGTGAAACCAAAAGCCCCAGACCCTCTCTCTCTCTCCTTCGTGAACAACAACAAAAAGATTGCAAACTCTTGGTACGATGAAAATACAAAAGGAATTCTAAAACTCCCGAAGGTCCGTTTAAGTACTAGGATCCTACACTCCCTTGTGCAATGGTTTCCTAATGGGGGTTCAGGTTTCTGTCACTCCGGCAACCCCACAATTAGTAGACAAATACACAATGCATTCCCCTAGGCCCATAAATGGTGAAGTATCATGTAGTCGACGTTCACATGACAACACTAGAAGAATAGCACCACAACTGAAATACTAAGTCATTGAATAATATCTCAACACAAATCCACTACTAACAACATGAATTCTCCCATGTCCTCAAGAACTAAATGAACTAATCACGAGACATCATATGGATCAAGATCAAAGATGATACGGTAATGGATAACAATTTGAACATAAACAATAATCCAATGGTTTCACTCACAAGCATCAACTATAATAGTAATCAATACCGGGAAAATTTCCCCTAAGAACTATGCAAGATTCCACACAATTGTTACAGTGGGATGGAGTGGTGATGATGGTGCTGGTGGAGATGATGGTGTGGATGATGATGATGATCCCGATGAAGTCTAGCTTGATGATTGCTTTGATGGCGACGATCTTCCCTCTCCAGGAAGGAATTTCTCTGGCAGAAATCTGTCTGTCGGGGAGCTCTTTCTCTCTCGATGTTTTCCGCCCCGCAGAGGCGCCGAAATCTTTCTTTGGTCGCCCCCAATGTATTAGGGTTCCGAGGAGAATATATAGGCGAGAGGGCGGAGCCAGAGGTGGGCCAGATGGGCCACACCCCCTGTAGGCGCGGCCTAGGGGTGGCCCGCGCCTAGGGATGTGGCCCCCTGTGGCCCATCTGCGCCTCCCCTTCTGGCATTCTTTGTCTTCTAGGAAAATAGGATTTTCCGTAGCTTTTCTGGTATTTTTCTGATCTTCGCAAAATTGCATAAAAACACCGCTTTTTCCATCAGAATCATGACTCCGGCAGTTCATCCTCCAAGAATTATCCAACAGGCAAAAACAGATAAGAAGACATAAGTAACACCTCTTAATAAGAAATATATTAATGAATAGATGCAAATTATGATATAGAATGGTGATGCAAATTGGACGTATCAGCAGTCCAGGGTGGGCGCACCGCCACCAGGTGTGGGCCCCTCAGGCACCCACCGACCTTTCCCCTTCGCCTATAAATTCACCCCGATGCAGAAACCCTAAGCACCCGATCTTGATGATTCTTAATAGATCGGTGGAATTTTCGCAAAAAAGATAGGCAAAGCAACTATACACATCGTGCACGATGGGAGAATTCCATGGCAGGAGATGTGAAATGGGTGCAATCAAACATTAATGAGAATATGATGAATTTTAGCATTAAAAACTAGTATGGTAGTACTCCTGCTGAAATATGCACGGCGAACAATGCTTAAAAAAACTTGTGAAATGTGACAATATAAAAGAATATTTATTTTATTTATTTAATAAGTAGCACCTTTTTTATCAGCCACTGCAACCTTCGGGGCCTCCATAATAGAACATATAACCATCATTTGTTCCAAGAGGGATGTCGCTAATCCTGTAGCAATCCCGCCTACTCATCCAAGGGACCATGATACTTGGAGTGGGATCATGAGGATTAGCATTTGAGTCGAACAATGTCATGTTTTTAAAGTATGCTACTTTTCCTTCACCTTCTTCGGGAAAATGCCCGCTGCCCATTGCTGGTGCTGTTCCGTTCTTTGGGTAACTCACAAATCCAATAAATGATGCTTGTCGTGCACCATCATTCAACTCCGGGCAAAGCTCTTTTGGGAAATGCCCTAGGAATGAAGGTTTTCCAAGGTCTTCCCGGTATAATAACCAATTCCCGGTATTAGGATCCTACATTATTTATGCGAAAAAAAATCAATCATCACTAAATACAATATTAGAGCGCGAACCATGCACATTTGTAATAGAGAGTGATGTCTACACTAGTGGCAACATCATTGATCCATCATCAGAAATTCTTTGTAACTAAACTAATCTTTAAAAATATGTTAATACACAGGCAGAAAATGAATTATCACTAAACCGCGGTATTAGAGCGCTAATAGGTGCAAGTTTGCAATACGGAGCCACATATTTGTTGCATGCATACAGTAGTGACAACATAGATAAAATCATCAAAAGTTCTTTGTAAACTAGGCTTTAAAATGTTTAACTATGAATCCAACTTACGATCCTTCTTCGGTGTCAATTTTATTTTGACGAGAGTTTCAAACTAGAGCTCATGTAAGTATGAATTGATGAATTGTTTCAGTTTTATAGTTTCCACCTACTGATTTAAGTAGTTTCCAATGTATTTGTACAAATATTACCAAGTGGTGAATTGTTATAGACTATGTTGGCAACTATTGACATGACTAGCAAAAGATTCAAAGACTGCATTATGGTATAACCAAACTATTGAAAAATAAATTAAGGCGCACCCTGTGTAGACCAATTGTGATGAAGTGATCTTCCCCGCCATATGTTGAGGGAGGACCAACGGCTTGGCCCGGCACAAGTGAAGCACCATCTGCAGGCACAAATCCACTGCATCGTAGGTTGTAACAGCCTGTTGATCCATATCCATCCCTCTAAGTAATCATAAAATGAAAAGTGGTACTGTTAGAAGTTGCAAGTGTGATTATTTTCAGTACGGCTTGTAGAAAATATAAGGTTTGCACTTACAGTCCAGAACGTAAAGAAGCGAACGTCACTGTTATTATATAGATCCGGAAAAACCTGAGTGAGAAAACAAAAGTTGAAAATGGTCATTTCTGTCGAGCACGATTTATGAGGGAGTTAGTTTTGGTTGTTACATGAAACCCAGCATCGAATTCGCTAAATAGCGAGGTTCTATGTTTTCCGTTGTGGACAATTATGGCTGCTCCGGACTCTTGGGGATGTTCTTGATTGGGGTGAGCCCAGATACCTATTTTAGCTTGGAGACCATAGTATTTTCCTGCCGTTGTCGCCCAAATACCATACTGGTTGACAAAGAAGAGTTCAAATATACATGTTAACTCAGATGAAAGTTGTGGTAGAGACTCTGCCACTGCGGAATAGCATGTTAAATCAAAGAAGGTGCTCCAGATATAAATATTGAGTGTAGGAAATTACTTGACCGGTGATATTCTCATCGAATTCTCCAGACGGTCTTTCATCCCTTCTAGTGAACTGAAACGCGGTGGTCCCACATGAGTTGCATGCTAAACACAATGTTACTACTATTGTTCAGACAATTTATACTTGTACCAATTACTATTTATTTACAATAGGTAAATAGCTAGGATATTGTTATAACAAGTTGTAAATATCACATATGAAGGACCTGGTCAAGGACTGAGGGAGGCACCACATCACGAGAAGATCGGGCCAACAACAGCAGGGAGCACGGGGACACGCCGCGTGGGGGCATGGTGGCAGCCGGTAGCGGCGGAAGAAATCGGAGCCGCACGGACACCGGTCGGCGGCGGGGAAACTCAGAGATCGTGGACACGTGCGGTGAGTGGGGAACCAGAATACGCGCGGACACCTGCTAGAGACCGGCAGCAGGTCCTGGCCAGCGGCGGGAATCAGGACGGCGGGGAGCACAGAGGATTGTGATCGATGGAAACGAGAAGTGCGGGACTGCTAAAGTTCCTATGCGGTTTACTGCAAACAAAAAGACGTTTGGCGGGACAGCTACAATGTCTCCGTACTCGTCGCCGCTGCCACCGCCAGAGGTCGATTCCAGCTATCCCGTCATCGTCGCCGGCAGGGGCGAATCTAGAAAAATTTGGCGATGGGGTCGGCTACTATAAAGTCCTAAAGGTCAAACTAGTCAAACTAATATAATGTGGTATTGTACTAGAATGTAGCACCAAGAAACAACACAAACGATAAAAGTTTCCACTAATAAAACGGCAAGACATACCATCAGGGAAATAGACGACATAATCCACTTCTTCGTTCTTTAGAAATATAAATATAAAACTAAATTGAAACTTGCAAAAACTTGTAGCCTAATTTGTAGCAACCTGCAGTATGTAGACAGTAAGAAAAATATGTTACACTTATAAAAAGTTACATATAAGTAATTAAAGGCGAGAGAAGTATTGTAATAGAAACACGTGACTTTCTCACTTACATTTTACAATTTCCCTTCTCGATTTTTCACCTTTTTAAAACGATCAATCACTGCATCTCTAGTAATAGTGCGAAATATATCTTTCTCCACAAAGCAGATGAGACAATCACTCATGAATTGCTCGCCCATTTTATTGCGTAACACATTCTTGACAATATTCATTGCTGAGAAGCATCTCTCCACTGATGCTGTGGCAACCGGCAAAATTAGCACTCGTTTCAGCAGTTTGTAGACCAAAGGAAAAGATACATGCTTATTTGTGTCGACCATTGACTTAGCAAGATCACCAACATCATTCAGATCACTAAATCTTTCATCCGCCCTCACATTGTCAATGTATATGCTAAGCTGGTGACGAAGAGCAACCAATTGCATTGGATCAAAATCATCAGGATAGAACTCAGCTAGCTTCACTAAGCTCTCCAAGTTAAAAGCAGCAAACGATTCTTTTGGGTTGAAAGAGGCCATGTGAATAAGCAATGCAGAATTTACCTCATTAAAACGGTCATCAAACTCTTGAAGTTGCCAATCAATAACAGAGTTAAGACAATCTGTTCGGTAATGCTGAAGGTTTGTGATGTTGGTTTTATAACGTGGTCTATGTCGATCGACATATTCATCTAGCATGTTGAGGCTAGGAATATTATGTTCTTCACAAAATAAATGTACCTTTTCAAGAAGTGATTCCCACCCATCATCTCTTAGTCGCTGGATTTCATTCCTTGTTGACTTGACATTCGACATGGCGTTGAGGATGTCTAGGTCCTTCCAGGGGCGAATCTAGAAAAATTTGGCGATGGGGTCGGCTACTATAAAGTCCTAAAGGTCAAACTAGTCAAACTAATATAATGTGGTATTGTACTAGAATGTAGCACCAAGAAACAACACAAACGATAAAAGTTTCCACTAATAAAACGGCAAGACATACCATCAGGGAAATAGACGACATAATCCACTTCTTCGTTCTTTAGAAATATAAATATAAAACTAAATTGAAACTTGCAAAAACTTGTAGCCTAATTTGTAGCAACCTGCAGTATGTAGACAGTAAGAAAAATATGTTACACTTATAAAAAGTTACATATAAGTAATTAAAGGCGAGAGAAGTATTGTAATAGAAACACGTGACTTTCTCACTTACATTTTACAATTTCCCTTCTCGATTTTTCACCTTTTTAAAACGATCAATCACTGCATCTCTAGTAATAGTGCAAAATATATCTTTCTCCACAAAGCAGATGAGACAATCACTCATGAATTGCTCGCCCATTTTATTGCGTAACACATTCTTGACAATATTCATTGCTGAGAAGCATCTCTCCACTGATGCTGTGGCAACCGGCAAAATTAGCACTCGTTTCAGCAGTTTGTAGACCAAAAGAAAAAGATACATGCTTATTTGTGTCGACCATTGACTTAGCAAGATCACCAACATCATTCAGATCACTAAATCTTTCATCCGCCCTCACATTGTCAATGTATATGCTAAGCTGGTGACGAAGAGCAACCAATTGCATTGGATCAAAGTCATCAGGATAGAACTCAGCTAGCTTCACTAAGCTCTCCAAGTTAAAAGCAGCAAACGATTCTTTTGGGTTGAAAGAGGCCATGTGAATAAGCAATGCAGAATTTACCTCATTAAAACGGTCATCAAACTCTTGAAGTTGCCAATCAATAACAGAGTTAAGACAATCTGTTCGGTAATGCTGAAGGTTTGTGATGTTGGTTTTATAACGTGGTCTATGTCGATCGACATATTCATCTAGCATGTTGAGGCTAGGAATATTATGTTCTTCACAAAATAAATGTACCTTTTCAAGAAGTGATTCCCACCCATCATCTCTTAGTCGCTGGATTTCATTCCTTGTTGACTTGACATTCGACATGGCGTTGAGGATGTCTAGGTCCTTCTGCTGCAAGCAACGTGACAAAGTATCTGCACTTCCTAATATATGAAACATCATGTGCAAATAAAACACAAAATCAAAGGTGCCAAAATATGATAAGAGTCCACGTGCTTGACTTTTCTTCCCATCCTTTTTGCCTTCTTTTGCAACATATTTAAGAACGTCAACAAGAGTTGAGAATAAATTAACTAGGCTCGAGAGTGTTCTAAAATGAGATCCCCAACGAGTGTCTCCTGCTCTCTGAAGAGATTGCTCTTGATGCAACCCTGTACCTGTACCAATTTTCCCACTGCCTATGGCTGCCTGTATAATCTCTCTATGTTTCTCCCTAATCATGTCTTTCCGTTTACAAGATCCTCCAACCACATTAGTCAATGTTGATATCATGTAAAAAAAATCAGAGATGTCATCATTCTTCTTTGCTACTGCCACAATAACTAGTTGTAGTTGGTGAGCAAAACAATGCACATAATAGGCTGAGCTATTCTCTTCCAGAATTTTAGCTTTCAAACCATTAAACTCACCCCTCATATTGCTTGCTCCATCATAGCACTGGCCTCTAACCTGCTTTAGGCTCAACCCAATATCAACAAACAATTTCTGAAGAGCATTTTTCAGGCATATTGCTGATGTTTCCTTTACATGCACAAGTCCAACTAATCGTTCTAGTATTAGCCCACGCTTGTCAACATACCTCAAGACAACAGCCATTTGTTCTTTGTCAGACACATCGGAAGCCTCATCAATCAACAAACTGAACACATCACCACCAATGTCTTCAAGAATAGAATTTAACGTTATCTATGCAAAACAACAAGAAACATTATTTTCAGTATAGCAAGATATTAGTTACAAGAAAATAAAAAAAGAATTATACCTTTTCTTACCTTTGCATAAATGTTAGCAAGTTCTTTTTGAATGTCTGGACAGACCCATTGACAATTTTCTGGAGCATTCTTAATTGCCTTCTTTATAACATCGTTTTGATCCGCTAAAGTATCTACCAACTCTCGAAAGTTTCCCCTGTTTTCTGATTCCTTTGATTCATCATGACCACGGAATGCTAAGCCTTGTATTAGTAAGTACTCAATCGAACTCGATTTTCCTTTTTTGTAAGATCACTTTGCCTGTTGAGAGCAACCTGAATTGATTGATCTTGATTCATTAGAGCATCACATCTCTTAACTGCCACATTGTGAAAACTATTAATAAGACCCACATGAGTGTCAAGTCTACTTTTTTGGTTCCAACGGGACCAACCTTTAACTACAAAGGCCTCATTCCCAGCTTGTCCAACAATGCAATCTCTAAACAAGTAGCAACACAAACAAAAAGCCTTATCGACCTTCTCACTGTATTCTAACCAACCACCGTACTCATTAAACCATTCTGGCTTAAATCTTCGCGGTGCACCTGCGATGAGCTTCTGTGGATATTTAAATCCAGGTTGTGGCCTATAAGGCCCTCTAGTTAAATATATTCGTCTAATTTCATCTTGTTTTCTAGGATTGTTGGTGTATTGCGTAATTCTTTTCCGATCGGCCGGATCATAGGGTAGATCATCTAAGTTAATTTCTTTAGGGAGACTAGCAGAACTTGATCCATGATCCTGCCCCGTTGATGGCCCAGGTTGACTACAGGAACCTACATCAACATTATTTGTTCTTTTCCTTTTTACCACAAATCGATCCATAACCTAGAATAATCAAGAAAAGACAATACAAATAGGATTTAGTGCTAGATGGGGCCTAGAGAATGAATTAGCTACGAGTGAGTTTAGATTTAAGAAAATCCATTACCGTGATATTAATCTGGTGCCTAAATTGTCGTTGTTGGCTTGTTGCCGCTGTTTTCCGGCAGCCTCTGCCTTCCGCACAGACGCACGCAGGACCAGGACACACGGCGTCAGATCGGTTTGCCGTCTAACTCGATGATTGCCGAGAGGCGAGATCCGAGAGAAGGACGAGGCTGCCGCCGTCGCCTTGTTGGGACTGGACTCTGGAGGTTGCTTCACGTACGTGAGACCTGGGAGGGATCGATGGATCGTTTGCGTCAAAGATTAACACAGGCCAATCTACTGATTTGTCTTTTCTAAGCCCATATAAAAATATATCTCTTGTTCAGCCTGACGGGCCTTGACCCTTGATGGGGTCAGGCAGATTTTGGCAATGGGTTCAGACTCAAATTTTATATGGACCTCTTTGATGTAACACAAGATTCATTGGTGTCAGCTGAACCCAATTCCAATACGTCAGATTCGTCCCTGGGTCCTTCTGCTGCAAGCAACGTGACAAAGTATCTGCACTTCCTAATATATGAAACATCATGTGCAAATAAAACACAAAATCAAAGGTGCCAAAATATGATAAGAGTCCACGTGCTTGACTTTTCTTCCCATCCTTTTTGCCTTCTTTTGCAACATATTTAAGAACGTCAACAAGAGTTGAGAATAAATTAACTAGGCTCGAGAGTGTTCTAAAATGAGATCCCCAACGAGTGTCTCCTGCTCTCTGAAGAGATTGCTCTTGATGCAACCCTGTACCTGTACCAATTTTCCCACTGCCTATGGCTGCCTGTATAATCTCTCTATGTTTCTCCCTAATCATGTCTTTCCGTTTACAAGATCCTCCAACCACATTAGTCAATGTTGATATCATGTAAAAAAAATCAGAGATGTCATCATTCTTCTTTGCTACTGCCACAATAACTAGTTGTAGTTGGTGAGCAAAACAATGCACATAATAGGCTGAGCTATTCTCTTCCAGAATTTTAGCTTTCAAACCATTAAACTCACCCCTCATATTGCTTGCTCCATCATAGCACTGGCCTCTAACCTGCTTTAGGCTCAACCCAATATCAACAAACAATTTCTGAAGAGCATTTTTCAGGCATATTGCTGATGTTTCCTTTACATGCACAAGTCCAACTAATCGTTCTAGTATTAGCCCACGCTTGTCAACATACCTCAAGACAACAGCCATTTGTTCTTTGTCAGACACATCGGAAGCCTCATCAATCAACAAACTGAACACATCACCACCAATGTCTTCAAGAATAGAATTTAACGTTATCTATGCAAAACAACAAGAAACATTATTTTCAGTATAGCAAGATATTAGTTACAAGAAAATAAAAAAAGAATTATACCTTTTCTTACCTTTGCATAAATGTTAGCAAGTTCTTTTTGAATGTCTGGACAGACCCATTGACAATTTTCTGGAGCATTCTTAATTGCCTTCTTTATAACATCGTTTTGATCCGCTAAAGTATCTACCAACTCTCGAAAGTTTCCCCTGTTTTCTGATTCCTTTGATTCATCATGACCACGGAATGCTAAGCCTTGTATTAGTAAGTACTCAATCGAACTCGATTTTCCTTTTTTGTAAGATCACTTTGCCTGTTGAGAGCAACCTGAATTGATTGATCTTGATTCATTAGAGCATCACATCTCTTAACTGCCACATTGTGAAAACTATTAATAAGACCCACATGAGTGTCAAGTCTACTTTTTTGGTTCCAACGGGACCAACCTTTAACTACAAAGGCCTCATTCCCAGCTTGTCCAACAATGCAATCTCTAAACAAGTAGCAACACAAACAAAAAGCCTTATCGACCTTCTCACTGTATTCTAACCAACCACCGTACTCATTAAACCATTCTGGCTTAAATCTTCGCGGTGCACCTGCGATGAGCTTCTGTGGATATTTAAATCCAGGTTGTGGCCTATAAGGCCCTCTAGTTAAATATATTCGTCTAATTTCATCTTGTTTTCTAGGATTGTTGGTGTATTGCGTAATTCTTTTCCGATCGGCCGGATCATAGGGTAGATCATCTAAGTTAATTTCTTTAGGGAGACTAGCAGAACTTGATCCATGATCCTGCCCCGTTGATGGCCCAGGTTGACTACAGGAACCTACATCAACATTATTTGTTCTTTTCCTTTTTACCACAAATCGATCCATAACCTAGAATAATCAAGAAAAGACAATACAAATAGGATTTAGTGCTAGATGGGGCCTAGAGAATGAATTAGCTACGAGTGAGTTTAGATTTAAGAAAATCCATTACCGTGATATTAATCTGGTGCCTAAATTGTCGTTGTTGGCTTGTTGCCGCTGTTTTCCGGCAGCCTCTGCCTTCCGCACAGACGCACGCAGGACCAGGACACACGGCGTCAGATCGGTTTGCCGTCTAACTCGATGATTGCCGAGAGGCGAGATCCGAGAGAAGGACGAGGCTGCCGCCGTCGCCTTGTTGGGACTGGACTCTGGAGGTTGCTTCACGTACGTGAGACCTGGGAGGGATCGATGGATCGTTTGCGTCAAAGATTAACACAGGCCAATCTACTGATTTGTCTTTTCTAAGCCCATATAAAAATATATCTCTTGTTCAGCCTGACGGGCCTTGACCCTTGATGGGGTCAGGCAGATTTTGGCAATGGGTTTAGACTCAAATTTTATATGGACCTCTTTGATGTAACACAAGATTCATTGGTGTCAGCTGAACCCAATTCCAATACGTCAGATTCGTCCCTGGTCGCCGCCACCGCCGAAAATCAGACGCCGGAGCTGAGAAGGGTCGCAAGCAGCTATGCACAATTGCACACACGCGCAGTAAACAGAGCACGCGCATCAAACAGCCAAGCAGAGGTGAATCTGCGCAACAAGTAAGCAGGGACGCGCAGCAAGCAAGCACGCGCACGAGCATGCGCAGCAAGCAAGCAGCCAAAAAGGGACGGGCGAATCCAGGCGGAGGCGGCGTAATTTTGGACAGGCGAAGCGATTCTAGAGGACGGCGACGTGATTCCAGCTGGCGACGGCGTGAATCGGGACGTCTGCTCAGAGCAGCGGGGGTATATGCTAGGCCCAAATCCGTGTGTCTACGAAAAAACGATAGAATATTTACAGTAAAGATATTTTGTTTTGCTGTATGCATATGTGGTATCTGTTCCGCGTTAGTGTTATATAAATAAAAATATACTTTTTAAATACACCGTATCCATATTTTAAAGTATCACGGGATACGATATTTGTAGAGAAGGAAATGAGAAAAGAAGCTCTTTGGCAAAAGGACAACTGTTCTTAGTGGACATTAGCGCAAACACGTTACTCGAAACCGTGGCAGAAACCACAGGCGGCTGCTATTCCCTGCAAGATGAAGTAGAATCTTATCAAAATTTCACTTTCAGTTTATTTAGAGATTTCTAATCTAAATTTATTCGGTGTAAGTTTAAAACTAGAAATAAAAATGGGACTCTCTATGGATCGCACCTAAAAATCTCTAGTTCTCTAGGAAGGATCGGTCAATCATGGCTTAGAGCATCTCCAATCCATCCTTTTTTTCGTGACCGTATCTTTTTATTTGCTTTTCTAACCGTCAAAGGCAGCTCTAATCGAAGCCGCAAAAACGGTTAGAGAAGAAAATATGCGATACCGGCTCATATATTCTACCCTCTCTCTTTCAAATTTGCTCGGCCGCCAACTTGATTTCTAAATTTTCCCCTCCCACCTCGCCGCCGACCCCTCCCGCCCAAAACCGTCGGAAGTCATCGCCGGCTCCGGGATTCTCCCTTCCTAGGCCAAAATGTCAACGGAGCTCGTTTACGCAGCCCCGCCATACTTTACTGCCGACGCGACGCCGCCGGAATCGACCCCCGTGACGGCTCCGATGCCGCGGAAACGGTTGGGCACCACCGGTGTGGCACGGTTGACGGTAGCAGCCGCCAAGATGACCTCCAAGGACACAGAGATGGCGGGGAAGCTGGGACAGCCGCCCCTTGCACCGGTGCTGAGCGGGCCTCGGGTGCGGAAGCCGACGGAGGCCATGATAGCCCATTCGCAAGCGGCAGAGGAGAAGAAGAAGAGGAAGGCCACAACGGCTAACACACCCAAGCCGGCGACCACGGCGACGAAGGGCAAGCACAAGCCGATCTCCAAGGCCACGCTGTCGTCCTCCTCGTCGGCCACCATCGCACCTCAATGAGGCGCCCGCGAGGTGATCGATGAAACACCCAGGCCAACTCCGAGTGCCACCGAGGTGAGCGTCGCCGAGTTCATGTCTCAACTTGATCATTCTCACAAGCAAGGCCTCCAAGTTGGCGGTGGAGGAGCGAAGGATTGTACTCGGAGAAGAAAGGGTGATGAAGGAGAAAAAGCTAGAGGAGGAGCGGCTAACACTTGAGAGAGAAAAGTTTCCAAAGGAGAGGCTAGATGCCGACCGCAACATCATGTTCATGAACCCAAACACATTGGATGACAAGGCTAGGGCATATTGGGAGATTGCTCGTGCGAGGACCTTGACCCGAGAGCTAGGTGGTGGTGGTGGTGGTGATGGTGGGCGAGGTGCTCTTTGAGGTGTCCGAGATGGTGGAAGGTGTGGCCGAGATGGTGAAGGCCTCACTTTTGGATCTAATATGATCGATTTAATGTATTTTGGATAATATTTATACATGTTTGTAATATGAATACTTGATATGTGATGTGGAGATTTGAAAATTGTGATAAATAAAATTATCCCTCTAAGTTTTTGGGGACCGAATCCGATGGCCGAAGTTTAGAGGTGCAAATATAGTTGTCTAAATTTTTGGGATCTTTTTTCTCCTCTAAAGAAAAGGGGATAGTTTAGAGATGTTCTTAGAGCATCGCCTGGGATTTTGGCACGAAGACAAAAACATCGAAGAGTTGGTCTCAAGGTGTTGATGAAGCCGATGGGCTTGCATCGAGACGTATGGATTGCTGGACCATGGGTTTGGCCAGCGATCGATCAACAAATTAAACGTGGATTGGATTATCCTTTTTCATTGTGAAATAAAAAAGGAAGCTATTGCTGCTTTGATTGAAAAAAAGCTCTGTGTGCTAGTCGCTGGGACTAGGGTTGTAAACGAGTTGAGCTCGAGCGAGTTAGACTAGGCTCAATTTAGCTTATACTAAAATTCGAGTAAAAGTCGTGGTGTAGAATTTTGTTCATACACAGATTGTAACGATCTTGAGTCGACCTCAATCTAGTCTCGAGTCATGCAAAACAATAAAAAATTAAAATTTTCTTCCATATAAAAAGGAGAAAATTTCCATCCACAACATATAGAAGGAATAAATTAAACTTTAATATTTTCTTAGTTAAATTTCATCGACATTAGAAGAATGAAATCAATTCCACAACATATAAGGTAGTTTTTTTTTGAACGGTGAACGGGTGCGAAAGCACCCGAATATATTGCTGCTTTGATACACTGGAGAACAAAAATGCCCAATAAAATAAAAATTACATTGAGGACCAGAAATAAGCACCGAGGACCTTGGAGAAAACTTGAAAAAGCAATCAAGTCCCTCATCCTCTTCCACCTCCAGATCGACGGCGAACTCCGGCGAGATCCAGCAATCCACCGGGGACAACGCACGGTGATGAGCAGCAGAGGAGCGGCAGCCCTACTGCCATTGGGTCCGACGTGCTGACGGAACAACTGCCGCCAGAAGACGCCGGAGATAAGATCCAAGAACGAACCGCCGCCGCAGGCACCCAAACCTTCCACCAACACAGCCACCACCATGGCGGATTGAATAGGAAGGAAGGGAAACACCGCCGCGACAAGTACCGCCCCAGCATCCAAACAAAGAAGAAGAAGACGACGACGCAGCGCTGTAGATCCCCCTCGCCTCCACGGCCGGCCGGGAAGAAGAAGCAACCGCGTCAATCATCACCACCGCAACTTCCTCCCCCGCCACCACGGCCGGCCAAGAAAGGGCCGCAGCCTCAACTCCCAAATCCGATGCCAGGTCCTAGGCCTTATTTAGAGTCGCCGACGAAGGATCCACTCACCTCAATAGACTCCGACCACCGGAGCTCTGGAAGGAGAAAGATCCACCCCGGCCCGCTCCAGATCTGGCTGGCAATCTGGAGACAACTCCGGGCAGAAGCGCCCAAACAAGCGACGAAGCCGCCGCAAACACCCTATAACCTAACCCTAAACTACACCGGAGCCTCTCCTCCGCCACCTCCGGACAGCATCGCCGCCGGAGGGGCTCGGGATCGGCCCGGAACTACCGGGCTCCTTTCGGTGTACTGTTCACAGGAGAGAGGGGAGAGGAGAGGTGAGTGTGGATCGTTTTTCTTTAGTTATTATGTGTATAAGGTAGTGAATCATCATATTTCCTTTCCGTATATAACATAGTTATTATGTGTCATTATTTTTCTTTAGTTATTGAGCGAGCTAGTGCTGGCTCAAGATTAGCTAATTTTTCAATCGAGTTATATATAACACTCAAACTCTGACCCGTTTCTTTTCAAGATGACATCAAGTTGAGCTAAGGCCACGCACTATGTATACCAAAAGCGGTTCAATGGGGTGTTGGAATCGATTCAATACATAGCACGGCATCGGTTCATGGTGTCAGAACAGAGAAGCGAACCGAAATGTTGGTTCGATTCAAGAGAAGCTATCTGTAAAAAACAATGGCAGAGAGAAAGATGCTAGGTTTGAGGAGAGAGGATGCCACATAAAATAAGATTGCATGGCTGACACACCCATATACAAGTCGAATCCAACATAGTAGCAAACCCACAGCGATTCTTAACTCTGCCACATTTTTTGTTGAATCGATACCACATAGCGCATGGTCTAACAAACAATTTGATCTGGAGCCACTCACAAGTCTCGAACTTTTTTTGCAGCCCTAGCTGAACCGTCATTGCAAGGGATAATGGTAACACAGAAATCATGTCGGAATCGACAAAGATTGTTGGAATTCCTTTGGTGTTTGGCCCCGTTGACTTTCTCTAGGGCTCTCCATCTCACGTTCGGCATGCTTGAGCCCTAGACAGTCCGGATTGTCCAAACTCCAAGGTGTGCATCTCCTTAAATCTCGGTGGTGGTCATGGCTCTCAAGCTGCACACGCGCATGAGCTCTTTGTCCGAGTCATACCTGGTCTGATATGGCCGCCGGTTCATCGTGCAATTCCCTGGTTGGTTGATGTACCCTTGCCTCTGCGAGGTTGAACACCCTGGTTGGTTGAAAATCCACGGTTACCATATTCACATGGATAGGGTATGGACACACTTTTATACTCGCAGGTAATACTCATATTCTATCCGTTAAATTACGGGGACAGGTACGGATATAGACTTATACCTATGGGTATACCCATATCCTTTTCGTTTAAACCGACATGTTAAACTTACATGTAGAGTGTCAACCTATGTGGCCAAAAATTTTAGGGACAAGTATGCGATTTTGAATTATAAATTTCGATACTTTCATGTACCCGTCTACCTATTATTTAGAGATAATTGTCTTTTTTAAATATATGTTATTAATGAACGTAAAGTTATGAATAACGTGTGTATTATTGGATCGACCCACCGGGTATTCAATGGGTATGGATACCTAGCAGGTTTGGGTATGAGTAAAGTTTTATACCCACAGATACGGGTATGTGTAAACTTTTATATCCATTGACTATATGGATATGAATATCGTATTGTTTTACCCTGCCTATACCCTGCACATTGCCATCCGATATAGAAGGGGATCCGTTCATGAGTGAATATGGGAGAATTGTGCAAGGAGAATTGTGGGCCCACATTGTAAGCGAGAGTAGCAGGCCATCTTGGTCGGCATCACTCTTTCACGAGTATACCATATATTGACCGAAAGTAGTAAGTGTGGTATATAAATTTCTGGGATTAAGATCTATGATTCAGTCTCGACACAACGTATGAGTTTAAGATTTTAAAAATATTTTACTCTTTTTTTAATCATTAATGTATTTTACTCTAAAGCACTACCCTTTCTAATAAATGGTTGTCTTCGAATTTCCATCGAGTGATTTGCATAAAAATGTATAAAGAAAACCTCTAAAAATTTGTAGGGGTCCAACGCCTCTGATATTAGCAGCTTGAGCAAGAAAATACTTTAAGAATGCTATTCTTTAGGTAAATAGCATCTACGAGTGACTTAGTTATCCAGATAATCTAGCGAGGAATATAGGTAGCAGAGTTTCAATAATAATAGTCTAGACTTGTTACGTACCTTTTGCAGGATTGGTAGATTGTCATGTGCATATGTCGAATCCGCTAAAGTGGCACAGTGGGGTGAATGAAATAGGCATAGTAAGCCAATAATAGCCACAAAACCCATCATGTTTATGAAACAATCCTTTCTTTCGTAAGGGTTCTTGTTTTTTGGTGTCATACATACGACAACCCTTAGGAGTTAGGAGTATTTGTAGAGGCGAGCAGGCTACAACTCTTGGCATCATATAATAGTTATATTTTCATATCTTTAGCACTAAATGCATTTTCAGGGCGTCTATTAAATAAAAATATCTTCATCATAAATACGCTACTGATTTAATGAGTAGGTTGCAACATAGATATTGATTACACATTTATTCTCAAAATATCCGGTAACAATTTACTATTCATTACACATTTATTGTCAAAATATTCAACTCTACTCTGGTGCTACCTCCGTTTGGGATTATAAGTCCCGCGCGGATAACTAGGTTGCCAATTTAAACAAGATAATATAAATATTATAGCATAAAAATTATATCATTACATACTTTAGAGGTTATATTTTTTAATGGTATAATTTTTGTGAAGTATAAGTTATATTTTATTAGTCAAATTAACAACCTAGGTATGCGCCTAGGACCTATAACCCCGAACAGAGGGAGTAGTATGGAGCGAGTAGTACAATTTAATGAGTAGGTTGCAATATAGATATTGATTACATATTTATTCTCAAAATATCCCGTAACAATATACTATCCATTACACATTTATTCTTAAAATATTCAGCTCTACTCTGGTATGGAGAGAGTAGTACAATTTTGGACATTGATTACACATTATTCTCAAAATATTCGGTAGGAGTAGTATAATTTAGACCCGCTAGTGGTTTGGGAATGAGAGGGAACCCAATTCCCACATTTCATATCATTTCCCAACCCCCACTGGTTACTTTGATTTTTGGGGATGTGAGAGGATTGAGATCATGTAATAAAAAGAGAAATTGTGTACCTAGAACATAATAATGGACATAGTCACTTTGGTAAAAAAAATCAATCTTTGCACAAATATATGATTGTCTATGGAAGAACCAGTTCATAACCAAATATTAGGTATAATGTTGCACAACACAAGTAAACATGAAAACATCAGCTCAGTGTCATACAAATTTCATGTTCAGTGGCTTTAACGCATTTAAATATATGCTCATCGTCGAAGCTCAAACACATGCCTCATCATTTCTTCATCCAGCTCCAGCTAAATGATTTCATCAATAGCAACCTGTTTTACAAGCAACTGATACAAGTTGGGACAAGTTTTACAAGCAACTGATACCTGTTTTCCAAATGATGGAAGAGCGTAGAGGGCATTGAATCACTTAGGACAAGTCTGTGCATAGTTTAAATTAAGAAGGGAATATATATCTACTTGTTGGCATGCATGATTGGATTTCTAAGCTCCTTATATTCTAGAAATTCATGTTACTGTAGTCAAGCAGTAGGAATAGGACTGTTTGAGACTGACTATTGATGAAGTATTAAAGAGTAAGACAACTGTAAATGGTGCATTTCAAGTAATATGTCGTAGGAAATGATTCAGCCATCAAACAAATGATGATAGAACCTAACAGGCTAGAGAAAACTTTCTCAGTAAAAGATATGAAAATTAGCTCGATGCCATTGCATATCAGTTTGATAAGCGAGCCTAATGAGGCTTGTATTGCTGCCAACAATCTAGTGCCGATAGAAAAAAAGAACTTAACTGGTTTCAGCACATTGTAAGGGCCAGACAGAATGATATAGAAAGCACAAGGTGTCAACTGCTTCAGTCCAGGAAGATAAGGCATCAATCGCAGTGCAACACAAAAGCTCTAGCAGGTAACTCGGATTCAGTACTTCAGTACTAAGATATTCAAGCAAGCAGGGCAGTCAAGCACTAACCATCAGGATCCAACCATCTTGATCCATCTATTTGCTACAAGAATCAAGAAAAGTCAACATTTCTGCTCTAATTATAGAGTATGATCTCTAATTAGGCTAGCTTTTCTCCCTACTAGCCACTTCCAAGATGACATACTACCTGATGGGGTTTTTTTGCATAGAAAATAAAAAATCCAACGATTGCAACTGCCAAGATCTAATCATGGCGATACTATGTAATGGTTACAGATGGACTCACCCTCGAAGACCGTTAGTAGGATAACCTTCCCGCAAACAAACATGATTGATGTTGATGTACACGACCGTCCTCAAGGACGTGCAGACGATAAGCGCCACAAATGGGCAGAACCTCCGTAATCGTTCACATGTGCGGTGTGTCGACGACTCCCGAACCCTCGCTCCAGCCGGGCAGCGGAAGTAGCGGATCTCCGACAACTCCAACAGCGCTACACCATGGTAGAGATGGTGTAGGGGAAGATCTCGAGCAGGGATTCGCCTAAGCATCTTTTCTAGTGGCAATGGACAAGGCTAGCAAGAGGGAGAAGATGCTAACCAAAGGACATATGAGAGTATGGGCAAGTGAGTGTGAGTGAGAACGGGGACTCCTCCTCCTTTTATAGGGGAGATGGCGGCAACCCCCTCCCTTGGTCGACGCCAAGGAGGTGCCCCCTTCCCTCCTCTCATTCATGTGGATGGACACTCCACTCACACAAAATTCAAACTCCACTTTCTCCATTTATTCTCCACTAAAAAAACCAAAGGTATTTCCATTAAAGCACTTTAATTCCCTTGTTTTAATTCAACTCAATTTAGTGAACATTTCATTTAATCAACAAATTAACATTTTGATCCCATGCTTTGTTTCGATACCCCAAAACCATTTTGGCAGATTCGACAGAACAAATTCCCGCGATGTCCATTGTCTTCCCCTGTGTTTCCTATCCGCTCAATTGCGTCGACTAACCTTAAGTGTGTCTCTCTACGGGTTAGAGAACTATGTATACATGATCGAGACTCTCTCCGATCAATAATCATTAGCAGGACCTAGAGATCCATAATGACTCACACTAGTTTCACGAAGGACCAATGATCGTCTGAACCTCTTTCGCTGTAATCAAATTCCTTTTGTCTCGCGATATTTTACTTGTCCGAGATCCGATCACTTGGTATCATTCATACCTTGTTTAATCTTGTTTCCGTCAAGTACTCTTTTTCTCGTTCCCATGATATAACATTCTAGTGATCAAATCACTTGCTTGCAAGCTATGTCAATGTGATATCACCAAGAGCGCCCTGAGTATATCTCTCCGTCATCTGGATGGAAAAATCTCACTCTTAATCCACGAGCCTCAACTAATACTTTCCAAGTACCTAACGACAACTTTATAATCACCATGTTACGGTGTGATGTTTGATGGACAAAGTACTCTTCCGATGAAAGTGATTGACATTATCTCATGGTCTAAGGACATTGAGTTACTACAAATGTGTTTAGCAATATAAACTCGAGGACATGATTGTATTACTAAATCTGCTACGGGTGATATTGTAGGGGTTCGTAGCATGGAAAACAAAAAAAATTCTATCGCATACAAACAAACAAGACAAGATCTATCTACTAGATTGTAGCAACGAGTCGATGGAATAACTTACCATCGAAGATTCCAAAGCGGTCAACGAGAGCAGATTCTCGTGGGTGATGTAGTCGTACTTTTCCCGATCTCAAGATCGCGTAGACGATCCTTCCGGCGCTGCGTTCCGGCAGCGCTCCCGCAGTCGTTCACACGTTCGGTACTCGACGAAAACCTTCCTCTCCCTTGTTCCAGCAGGCAGCGGAGGTTGTAGCACTCTCCTCGCGATTCTGGCAGCACAATGGCGTGGTACCAGAAGTAGAGGGGAGATCCCACAGGGCTTCGCCTTAAGCCGGAGCGAGTATGGTGGAGTATGAGAGAGTACTATTAGTGGTCTAGGGTTTAGACACACCAATTAGAAGGCTCTAAACCGAAGGCTAGGGCAATTAGAAGCTCTAAACCAAAACGGCTCTAAACCGGAGATTAGAGGATAGGAACTTGTGTCTAGAGGAGGAGGCCCTGTCCCTCCTTTTATGGGTGGAGGGTGCGGCCAAGGGGAGGGGAGTCCCTCCCCAAGTCGGCCTTGGTTGGCGCGCCGGCTTGGAGGGACTCCTCCCCCAAGTCGGTCCCAAACACCTCTTGCTTGTTTCCCACAGTTTCTTGTTTTAGCCGTTTGACTTTCAAACTGGACATTTGACTTTTCTGTTTTAGGATTCAATTTAATCCTTTATTTGGAACAGCAAGAACACTTAGTACATGATGCAATCATTCCAATATGTAATGACACATTCATATACCCCTCCCCCCGGAGTGCCGGACAATCCGGAACCTTCTAGAACATTCCCGATGAAAACACCGGAACCATTCCTGAACTCTGAAACGGGACTTTCCTTATATGAATCTTATTCTCCGGACCATTCCGGATCACCTCGTGATATCCCGGATCCCATCCGAGACTCCGAACAACATTCGGTCTCTTTCTCATAATACCATAACTACTCAAACAACGTCGAATCCTTAAGTGTGTCTCCCTACGGTTCGTGAATTATGCGGACATGATCGAGACACTTCTCCGAACAATAACCAATAGAGGAATCTGGAAATTCATATGGCTCCCACATATTTCTACGATTACTTTGCGATCGAATGAACCACTTACATACGATACCAATTTCCTTTTGTCTCACGATAGTTTACTTATCCGAGGTTATGATCGTCGGTATCTCTGCATACCTAGTTCAACCTCGTTACCGATAAGTACTCTTTTCTCGTTCCCGTGATATGTGATCCCTTGTGAGCCAGTCACATGCTTGCAAGCTAATTGGATGACATTACACCGAGAGGGCCCAGAGTATATCTATCCGTCATATGGATGGACAAATCCCACTCTTGATCCATGTGTTTCAACCAATACTTTCCGAACACTCAATGCCACCTTTATAGCCACCCAGTTACGGTGTGGTGTTTGATGTCATCAAAGCATCCATCCGGCAAAGGTGATATGCATGATCTCATGGTCGAAGGAATTAGGTTACTATGTATCAGAAAGCATATAGCAATTGAACTATTGAAATGACTTGATCTTTATGCTACGCTTATCTATAGGAGTATGTCCATCACATCATTCTCCTAATGATATGATCCTGTTGTTAATAACATCTCTATGTTCATGATCAGGAAACCATGATCATATATTAACCAACAAGCTAGTTTAACAAGAGGCTTTACTAGGGACTCTTTTATGTTTACAAATCACACAAGTATTAATGTTTCCTATTAATACAATTATAGCATGGTATGTAAACATTTATCATAAGTATGAAGATATGATAATAACCCACTTTATTATTGCCTCTTGGGCATATCTCCAACAGTCTCCCACTTGCACTAGAGTCAATAATCTAGTTTCAAACCTTTGTGTATTCAACACCTATGGCTTTCCGGTGTTGTAAGTACACGTTCGCTAGTGCTCAACTGATCTCCGGATCTGACACTTCCAGGTCCGTGTGTAATTGCATGTATTTGCGTCTCTACGCATCACTCATTCTCTAATGAGATGGCTTCGTACAAATTTGGTCCTTTGGTGTGACCTTTAGTTCTTTGGGGTTAAAACATGTTGACAATATTGTCGTACAATATATCTTCATAGTATTATCCCATTGTGAACTACACCTAGTTTGATAACAAACTACTTGACACAAATGCCCTCTTTTGCTGCTATAATAGCAGTCATATACTTAGCCTTTTGTTGTAGTATCTGTCACAATGTCTTAACTTTGGAACTCATCCAAATCCATTATGGAACTCACTTTCCATTATATTGTGCCACCCTTAGTTTAGATTGAGATAAACTTAACTTGTACTTTGTGACAAAGCTAGTATCAATGTAGTACTTTTACAATGAACTAACCATCTATTTGTCACTTCTACAAACAATATATTCTTAGTTCTTCCAAAAGATCATAAGAATATCCTTACTATTGTCCAATGATCATCTTATGAATCATTCTGGTATATGCTCACATCATTTAGAGCATAGGACATATCTGGATTTGTACATATCACAGTATGATTGATATAAATACTCTTTGTGATCAAGTATCAATCTATACTTGAATCTTGTATCACTTACCAAGTGTCAATACACTTGAATATATCATTAATATTGAACTCATTCAATCCTTTCTGTGCAACAAGAACCTTTCTTATAGTTTCTATATTGAACTCATTCAATATATCATCTATGTACTTTTGGCACAACCATATTAGCGTCTATTGATGCCAAATATTTGAGTTTTGCCTAAGTCTTTCATCGGGATGAAATTCTTAATATGTGTTAATAAAAGATACATTATTTCCAATCAACAATATGTCTTCCACATAATGTATTAGAAACATGTCTTAGCGCTCCCACTTAATTTCTTGCAAATGCAAGCATCTCCATCGTCTCTGATGAATTTTAAAACTCCTTTAACATTTTCATCACAGTGAAGATTCCAACTCCGCGATGCTCACTTTAACCATTGAAGTTTGCATATGCTTTTAGCATCCTTTTGAATTAACAAAACCCTATGGACCGTGTTATGCACATGTCCTAGGTAACGATTCTATTAGAAGAACTTGTTTTTTTATTCAACTACCATATAACAAATTATATGTAGTGGTTGCTACATTAATCCGTCTAGACTAAATATCACTATGAAAGATCAAATCTTGTCATAGTCAACCTTTGAACATTGTTGTGAAATCTTTCCCAACATGTCGACTATTTCATAGATGTAAAACATCCATGTCTATTTCTTTATAGATCCAGACACAACTGTAAGGTCTTACACCTTTCTCGAGGGTCCTTCAAGTTCAAAACTTTATTTCTCGTGTATGGAACTATTACGGATTTTATGGTTTCAAGCCATTTGACGGAGTCAGGGATCATCATCGCTTCTTTGCATGTAGTCGGATCATTATTGTTAAATAATGATTTAACTCTCAAATCTTGGTATTTGATTGTTCATCCGACCTACTCGTTTCAATAGGAACTTAGATCTCCGTGACCACAACCTTTGAAGTACGCGAGTCATGAGCATTGTTTGCTAACTCCGGAACACTTTTCGGCGCTGCGCAACTTTGCACATATAGCTAAGGTTCTTTTAACCTTATCAAAGTTCTATTGTCCTCCCACTTAACTTTTCACGAAAAATTCCTTCTCAAAGAAACTTAACGTTCTAAGCAACAAACACTTTTGTCTCCGGTGTTTATGGAGGAATACTTAACAGTTATACAAAGACAGGTTCATCCGACTTTGGTTGCACACATCTTTCTTATGCATAGCATACCAATGTTTTAAGAAAGGACTACTTGGGTTTTATCCCAAACCATAACTTGATATGGTGTCATTTCAATGGATTATGATAGAGCTCTTTTCAGTGGAAAAACGGTAATCTCTAAAGCTTTTAATCTTTAAAATATAATGGCAGTTTTATGAATTATACCTTTGATCTAACCATGTCAAACAAGGTTTAATTACATATCTCGAATGCTCCATACTTTTATGGTGTTTCGGAAATGCAAATCCACGGAATGATTCCTTAAATCTTAGGTATTATGTTGAACTCTGTAACTCAAATATCTTCCTTTATGATCTTTATCATAAACTGTTTATATTCTTGTTACAATGATTTTGCACTTCATCTTGAAAGTCTTTGAATTTTTCAAATGTTTCATACTTCATCCTTATTAAGTAAATATTCATATATTCACTCAAATTTTCGGAGAAAGCATATGAAGTTGAAATCCATCGCTCTCGACTACACATAATGGACTTCGTACAACAATATGTACAAGTTCCAATAAGCTAGTCATTCGTTCCCTTTTGGCCTATGAACGAAGTTTTAATTATCTCTAGGAAAGTTTCACAAGCGTCATGTGATCAAAAATCAAAAGACTCCAAAATTCCATCCACATGGAGTTTCTTCATGTTTTCTTTCCATTATAATTTAAACGGCGATGTCACTTCCTAAGTGATCTTTCAATCAATTTGTCTTTCGACATTTTTAGCACTAGTTTTATGGATGTGATTTCTCCAACGAGATTTGTGAATCATCCATCTTTTATGGATTACGGGAATTATTTGAACAACCCTTTTTGTTCTCATAATACCTGATAAAACAAATCTTGAAGGCAAACTTTGATGTTTAATGAGCAACACAATAACCCTTTATTTGTTCTCGATGAACATCATCACATATTCTTTTGCTAGTTACTTAGGCCATTGTAGTTCATGAATTGTGTTGTTTCGTATGACGATTCACACCAACAAATTCAGTATCAAATACTTAAGAACCACATTGTTTAATAAGCAAAGAATATAGCCATAACATGTATATCATCTATATACTTAAACTGAACAATTCTAATCTTTTCTTTTCTGCCATATATTTATGAGATTCTCTTTCAGTATTTCCTTTTCTGTTTGAAAGAATCTATCAATATCAATAGTGGAGTCATACATATGACACATAGTCCAAAGCGTGTATAATTAAATACCAATGTCTTTGGACTTGCACTTTGAAGTAGATCACCATCATCAAATGGTTGGTGTTCTTTCAAATTCCTTTCTTTAGTAATCTCTTGGTGTAGTAAACATTTTACCTACATCAAACATTCACCTCTATCATGGAATTATCCAAGATCAAGCTATTTTTAGCTTGTAATGGTGAATCGCGAGTATAATGTTGCTCTCCAAAACCCTTTTGTAGGATTAGGACAACTAGTGTCTCCAACCTTTTGCAAATTCTCATCAAATATGAGAACATGACTTTTTCCATATTATACTCTATCATGTTGCAACCAAAACTTCGTTTCAGATATCACAATATCTTCCACACATCATGGTTTCTGAAACAACTCTTTCAGATCCTAGATAATCTTGATATTAAGACAATCCTTTGAATATCAAGAATCATGGAGACAAACATGATACTTATACACTAACACTTGGAATTGTCACTCTTGTTTTAATACCAATTATTAAACTTCATGGAGTAACCGGAACTTACTGAAAGTTTGCAATAGGACTTTAAAACTTTAGATTAACACTTCAAAACAATACGATACCAGTTCGTAAAGTAACTAACCAGAATTCTATAGTTCTATCATCTCAATTATAACTAAGCGCAAGGTGGTAAACGGATGCCAATGACTATAACAACTATGCAAATTCACTTTGATTTAGTTTATGATAAATTGAGTTCTAATTAATAATTAAATTAATCTAGGTGAACTCCCACTCAAAACAATATCCCTCTCATTGTTTTAGTGATCACACGAACCAAATCCACCATATCAAAACCGATCATCACGAGAGTTGATATAGTTTCAATGGCGAACAATCGACATGTTCATCATATCTACTATATGATTCATGCTCTACCTTTCGGTATTCCGTGTTCCGAGACCATGTCTGTACATGCTAGGCTCGTCAAGATCAAACCTTATTTTCCGCATGAGCAAATCTGGCTTACTCACGTTGTATACACTTGCAGAATCTAACACACCCGATCATCACGTGGTGCTTCGAAACAACAAGCTTTAGCAACGGTGCTAACTAAGGGTGAACACTTTATGACTTGAAATTCATGTGCATGAGGGATCATCTTATAATGCTACCGTCGTCTACTAAGCAATACAAGATGCATAAAGGATTAACATCACATGCAATTCATAATATGTGATATGATATGGCCTTTCTTCTTTGTGCTTCCGATCTCCATCTTCAAGCATGAACATGATCTCCATCATTACCGGCATTGCATCAAGGTCAATGACGCTTCTCCATGATTGTCGTCCACCGGCTTCAACTATTACAACTACTTTGAATAGACACGCGGGTCTTAACAAAAATTAAAGACAACCATATGGCTCCTGCCGGTTGCCGACTTACAATAAGGAACATTGCATACATCATATATAATCACAATCATGGCCATATCACATCACTGCACACCCCTGCAAAACAAAGTTAGACGCCTCTACTTTCTTTGCATATTTTACGTGGTTTGGGGCTTTCAATAAGTGTCGTTCTAACTTACGAACAAGAACCACAACATTGATACTAGTATTGTTAATCACCCGTTGTAAATTGGATCTTAACTATGCTAGGAGAAACAGGCACCCGCAAAGCCACTTATGCAATACAAGTTGCATGTCAAGCGTGGAGCAAGTCTCATGAACGATGTCATGTAAGGTTAGCCCGGGCCGCTTCATCCCAACATACCGCAAGATGCAAAGTACACAAGAAGCAATCGACAATAAAAGCATTAACGCCCACAATGACCATTGTGTTCTACTCGTGCAACAGATCTACATATAGACACGGCTCTGATACCACTGTAGGGGTTCGTAGCATGGAAAACAAAAAAATTTCTATCGCATACAAACAAACAAGCCAAGATCTATCTACTAGATTGTAGCAACGAGTCGATGGAATAACTTACCCTCGAAGATTCCAAAGCGGTTAACGAGAGTAGATTCTCGTGGGTGATGTAGTCGTACTTTTCCCGATCTCAAGATCGCGTAGACGATCCTTCCGGCGCTGCGTTCCGGCAGCGCTCCCGCAGTCGGTCACACGTTCGGTACTCGACGAAAACCTTCCTCTCCCTTGTTCCAGCAGGCAGCGGAGGTTGTAGCACTCTCCTCGCGATTCCGGCAGCACAATGGCGTGGTACCAGAAGTAGAGGGGAGATCCCGCAGGGCTTCGCCTTAAGCCGGAGCGAGTATGGTGGAGTATGAGAGAGTACTATTAGTGGTCTAGGGTTTAGACACACCAATTAGAAGGCTCTAAACCGAAGGCTAGGGCAATTAGAAGCTCTAAACCAAAACGGCTCTAAACCGGAGATTAGAGGATAGGAACTTGTGTCTAGAGGAGGAGGCCCTGCCCCTCCTTTTATGGGTGGAGGGTGCGGCCAAGGGGAGGGGAGTCCCTCCCCAAGTCGGCCTTGGTTGGCGCGCCAGCTTGGAGGGACTCCTCCCCCAAGTCGGTCCCAAACACCTCTTGCTTGTTTCCCACAGTTTCTTGTTTTAGCCGTTTGACTTTCAAACTGGACATTTGACTTTTCTGTTTTAGGATTCAATTTAATCCTTTATTTGAAACAGCAAGAACACTTATTACATGATGCAATCATTCCAATATGTAATGACACATTCATATCCCCCCCCCCCCCCCCCCCCCCGGAGTGCCGGACAATCCGGAACCTTCTAGAACATTCCCGATGAAAACACCGGAACCATTCCCGAACTCCGAAACGGGACTTTCCTTATATGAATCTTATTCTCCGGACCATTCCGGATCACCTCGTGATATCCCGGATCCCATCCGAGACTCCGAACAACATTCAGTATATTTCTCATAATACCATAACTACTCAAACAACGTCGAATCCTTAAGTGTGTCTCCCTACGGTTCGTGAATTATGCGGACATGATCGAGACACTTCTCCGAACAATAACCAATAGAGGAATCTGGAAATTCATATGGCTCCCACATATTTCTACGATTACTTTGCGATCGAATGAACCACTTACATATGATACCAATTTCCTTTTGTCTCACGATAGTTTACTTATCCGAGGTTATGATCGTCGGTATCTCTGCATACCTAGTTCAACCTCGTTACCGATAAGTACTCTTTTCTCGTTCCCGTGATATGTGATCCCTTGTGAGCCAGTCACATGCTTGCAAGCTAATTGGATGACATTACACCGAGAGGGCCCAGAGTATATCTATCCGTCATATGGATGGACAAATCCCACTCTTGATCCATGTGTTTCAACCAATACTTTCCGAACACTCAATGCCACCTTTATAGCCACCCAGTTACGGTGTGGTGTTTGATGTCATCAAAGCATCCATCCGGCAAAGGTGATATGCATGATCTCATGGTCGAAGGAATTAGGTTACTATGTATCAGAAAGCATATAGCAATTGAACTATTGAAATGACTTGATCTTTATGCTACGCTTATCTATAGGAGTATGTCCATCACATCATTCTCCTAATGATATGATCCTGTTGTTAATAACATCTCTATGTTCATGATCAGGAAACCATGATCATATATTAACCAACAAGCTAGTTTAACAAGAGGCTTTACTAGGGACTCTTTTATGTTTACAAATCACACAAGTATTAATGTTTCCTATTAATACAATTATAGCATGGTATGTAAACATTTATCATAAGTATGAAGATATGATAATAACCCACTTTATTATTGCCTCTTGGGCATATCTCCAACAGATATCACCCTGTTATTAACAACATCCAATGTTCATGATCAGGAAACCTTTGATCATCTGTTAATCAACAAGCTAGTATTAAAAGAGCCATTATTAGGAACCTTATATATTTATAAATCACACATGTATTAATGTTTAATATTAATACAATTATAGCATGAAAATAAACATCTATTATAAACCTAAAATGGCATAATAACCATTTTATTATTGTCTCATAGGCATATTGCTTTCACTACCCAAACAGGAATGAACACAGATAGCATATGAAGAAGCATATATCATGGCATTGCAAATACTGTACAAGAAACTACCATATATCTTGCAAGTACTGTACATGAAACTACCATGTGATTTTCGTTTTTTCTATTACGATTTTCATTTTTGTTTTTCTGTTTTAAATATTTTTCTATTTTTAAGGAAAAAACTGAAAATAAAATGCAAGCTTACCTACACTTCACGTCTGCACATCGGGCAGTTCCTCTTCAAAAGTAGCACTTTCCTTGCACACTGCTCGTGGAAGAAATGGTCGCATGGCATACCTTCAAAGGCTCGCCTCCCGTGTATTCTTCAAGACAAATATCACACTCGAATGCGTATTCCTCAAGACAAATATCACACTCGAATGCGCCTTCCTCATCTAGTGGCTCCTTGTATGCAATGGTCTTCAAACCTCTGATTGTTGCTTCATCGGTGCCCGGTGGTGGCGGATTTGCAGGTGGCGCTCTTGCTACCGCCCTCTAGTGCAGGACGTAGAAGAGTACTAAAACAACTAAGATAGGTGCGCTGAAGCCCGGCGGTGCGGAAGTCTCTGATGGCTACACACATAGATCAAAAGGATTTATCTTTTTTTGTCATACTACTATAAACATTGAAATAGTATATTTTCAAGAATTGTGAACTATGAGTATAAATGTCACATGAAAGAATGCTCATGTCCAGTTAAGAGAACTGAAATTTCCTAGCTTAAACACCTTTCATAGTTCTCAAACAATTTAGCTTATAAAATCACCATGGTCTGAACAATAGTAAAGGCAAGTCCAGGCAGATTTACATCAAAGTTTGGAAAAGAGATTTCAATACCCTGAATAAACAGAACCTTAATGACAAAATTAAAATTTTCTAATAAATGTTCTAAATAACAAGGAAATCATTAGAAACTATTTATGCTTCAAGAAAGTTCAGATTCTCTTAAGGTTTTTTTTCTTAAGTTTCTAACCTTATCAGGAATTAAAAAGTTTTACTTTTTTGTGTCATACTGCTCTGCCTCCTGCCATGTCTTAATTAATAAGCAGAATAATGTTACTTCTAGTTAAGGCTAATGTACTCCAGTTCTCACTGTGTTTGCAATTTAAAGTTACTCCTAGTTAAGGCTAATATACTCCAATACTCACTGTGTTTGCAATTTAAAGTTACTCCTAGTAATTTCGTGTGAAGGAGAGAGGGGAGGACTACTAACCTCCAACCTTTGTTGCCGCTGTAGAGAATTGTACGGTTATCATCACAACCAAGATATGCCTCGTCTAAAACCCCGCTGCGACGTTGTCGGCCACCACCGCCAGGACCTGCAGCAGCAGCCCACGCATGCAGGATGTATTAGTCCGCTGAGACATCCCTCCAAGTCAGAGACGGTGTACATGGCGACGGAGCTCCTCCTCCGAGTCAGAGCCAGTGTCGCGGCGGCGGGACGAAACGGCGGAACAACCCACCTGGCCGCCCCCATTCCGCTCGAGCTCCCTCGATGGTACATCGCGATGGTGCGGTGCTGGATCTGTTAAGCGGTGGCTCTAATATCTCGTCAGAGAGGGCGGATTTGAGCAGCGGTGCGCAACGACGGCGGAGTAGCGGAGGCACGTGTGAAAAATCGTCGGGTCACGAACTATATCCTCCGTCGAAACCTTACATATAAAGACGAGGGAGGGGGTCGGCGCCCCTATAGAACAATACGGGTTGGGCGGTAAACGTTTTCTTTTTTTTGCGTGGAAATCCGGAGCTTTATTTCAACTTAATAGTGTTTTTCTTATAATCAGCCTCCAGGCTGTTTACCAAAAATGCAGGACTCTCATATAGCCAGCTACTCGTCACCTCTAAAGTGCTAGCAAGTTTTGCACACGTATGTGCTAAATTATTGGCTTCCCTCCTGACATGCTTGATTGAGAACGAAGATAAATCCTGCACTAGCTACCCCACTTCATCAAGAATAGGCACCACGATCGATCGAGATCCATGGCATGATGTCCAGAGGTTTACCACCTCTAAACAATTAGTCTCGATCACCACATGCAAGTAGCCTCTCAGTTTAGCAAAAATGACGCCATCCCGTAGACTCAACACTTCCACAGTCAAAGGATCGGTAACACCTTTATAGGGTTTACTCCAAGCGCCCAAGAAAGTCGTATGTGATCTTGCGACACATCCACCTCCTCACTTGAGCTCTTTGACAGAAACTGCCCCTTCTGTGTTAATCTTCACCCAGCCTGCCTCAGGGAGGCGCCAGCACTGGCCATCACTACAGACCTTTTGATCCCTAGGAAACTCCATCAGCGCTAGAGTTTCCTTTGCTAGTTTCATTGCCATTATCGGATCATAGGTCTCCTTATCATGTGTCCATCTATTCCAGGACGTCCATATGGACCACATCACTGTAATGATCTGACACCGCTCTGTCTCCGTAAACATGGAGTCGCATAGAATATCCCTACTCCACCTTCTTGGGTGTAAGCATGGCAGATTAAGATGAAAGATATCAAGAGTTGCACTCCAAAATCTCTGTGCATGAGAACAGTGAATCGGCGCATGCATCAGATCTTCCTCCATGGCCTTGCAAACATCGCATTGGCCAATCTCTTTAATATGTCTATTTTTGAGTGTGACGGCATCAGGTAAAATTCCTCTTATTACCCTCCACCAAAACACCCGTACCTTAGGCATGACTTCTAGATTCCACAGGGAATTCCACATCTGTTCCTCTGAAGTTGAAGTTCCCATAACAGCCCCTTCCTCTAGAGCATGACGCTCGTTTTGAGTCATTAGAGTCCGATATGCAGATTTAGCAGAGTAGTTCCCAGATTTCTCGAAAGCCCATGCCAAAAAGTCCTCTCCCCCACCACTCCTTAATGGAATATCCAGTATTGCGTCGGCGTCTGGAGCAAAGAAATTCTGCCGAATTACAGTCTCCTTCCATGTCCAATTGTCAGAATCAATAAGATCCGACACCTCCTCTAGCGCAGATTCATCATCTCCCTGTCTACCCATCGGTATCATTGTAGCCGTATTCGGAATCCATTTTTCAGACCAAGTAGATATTGTCATCCCATTCCCAACACGCTTAATCAAGCCAGGCGCTTTCCTTCCGGCTATAATGGCTCGCCAAGTCGCAGACAAAGTCTTTGGGAAAGCAGCTGACATGAAATCAGTTTGATTGAAATATTTCCCTCTCAGCACTTTGGCACACAAAGAATCAGGCTTGAGCTGTAAGCGCCATCCCTGTTTACCAAGAAGTGCAAGATTCAAGAATTCCAGATCTCGAAAACCCGTTCCTCCCTTGCATTTTGGTTTAGTAAGTTTCTCCCACGATACTCAATGGAGGGATCGCTATCCAATGAACTACTCCACCAGTACCTGGCCATGCACGAGGTCAGCTGCTTATACACCTTCTTAGTCAATTTAAAGCATAGCATACTGAATGTAGGTATAGCCTGAATGATTGTTTTCAAAAGCACTTCTTTGCCTGCACATGAATTCATACGCCTCTCTATCCATCCATTCATCTTGCTTCTCGCTCTTTCTCCAATATGATCAAAGGTACCGCTAGTGATCCTCCCCACTGCCGTAGGAAGGCTAAGATAATGTTCTAAGAACGCCTCAACATCAATACCCAGAGTAGTCTTCATAGCCACCCTCCCTAAGTTTGGTGTATTTGGGCTAAAGTACACCGAACTCTTCTCATGGTTAACAGCTTGTCCTGAGCATTCCACATAAATCCGAAGAATGTCATTAAACCGAACCCGACTCTCTATCTTCGCATTCATGAAGATAATACAATCATCTGCAAAGATCAAATGGTTAATCCATGGCGAGTGTACACTCACTCTGACACCTCGGTCAATTCATGTTCCACCAAACAAGTTCGGTAAACACGTCAATCCTTCTGAACACATCAGCAATAAGTATGGAGACATGGGGTCTCCCTACCTCAAACCACGGGATGGTGCGAAGAAAGGAAGAAGCTCCCCATTAACCTTCACTGAAAACCGAATTGAGTTCACGCACTTCATGATTAACCGTATGAAAGAATTTCCAAACCTCGGCTTGTTTAACATGGCCTCCAAATAATGCCACTCAACTCTATCATATGCTTTCGTCATGTCGAATTTAACAGCACAAGATGAGTTCTTCCCATTTTTCCTTCTCATCGCATGTATTGTTTCATAAGCCACCAGGACGTTATCAGTTATCAAATGATCCGGAATAAAGGCGCTTTGTTCCTCTCCAATAACCTCATCCAATAGCCCTCTCATCCTATTAGCTATAGCTTTCATAGCTATTTTATACATAACAGAGCAAAGAGATATCGGTCGGTATTGAGAAATCTTTTGTGAACAGCGAACCTTAGGTATTAAAGTGATTGCAGTATCATTAAGACCTTCGGGTAACTCTCCACCATTCAAAAATTCCATAATTGCCGGTACAATGTCAGGCCGCAGCATCTCCCAATGACGCCGAAAAAAGCCTGCAGTAAAGCCATCAATTCTAGGAGCCTTTGACGATGCCATCTGGAATAATGCATGGAATAATGCAGTTTTAACTTCACCCTCTTTGTACGGTTTCTCCAAGGATGAATTCATCACATCCATTACTCGAGGTATCACAAACTGGAGCAACTCATCCATATTCCTGTACCCCTAAGATGTGTACAGATTTTTGTAAAACGGCTGCACCTCCTCATGCACCTCCTCTATCCGTTCACATACAGAGTTTTCTGCTCTCTGAATGTTACTAATCCGATTGATTCTCTTCCATTGAGCTTCTTGGGCTTGAAAGTAAGCCGTGTTCCAATCCCCAGCCCGCAACCAATAGACTCTCGATCTCTGTTTCAGCCAGACCTCCTCCTGCCTCAGAGCTTCTCTGACTTGTTTCTCAATTGATCTCTCCTCCTCTGATGGGCCACGGCCCACTGAGTCTTTCCGAAGCCTCTCAAGAATTTTCTGAAGTTTTTGCACTTTCTTTGACATATTGCCAAACTCCCGCGCTCCCCATTGTCCCAGTTCTTTCTGAACAACAGCAAGGGCATCGACAACCCCCTGTAGCCCTCTTTGGCCTGCACCACTTCTCCACATCAACATCACCTTCTCATCATAATCATGATGTGACTACCAAACATTTTCATAGCGGAATAATGTTTTCAACAATTTTGATCTTGCACCTACAGGTGCAGTCTTCAACTCCGCTAGAACAAAGCGATGATCTGACTCTGTTGAGCTAATGTGTCTCACACTAGAGTACTCAAACAGAGAGAGTAAAGCCTGGTTGACCAGCGCACGATCAAGCCGTGCTTTGACGTTTGTCTCACCTTGATGCCTGTTATCCCAGGTGAAAGGAACTCCTGGCCACCCCAAGTCCAGAAGTGAGCAGTCTTCTACAGCTTCTCGAAAGGCCCTCATTTGCCAAAAAACTAGACCGAACATTTATACCCACCAAAGTTTTACGTATTCGGCCATTCAAGTGGTCTGATAGAGATGCTCTTACGTGGTCTTGGCTTGGTCGTCGACCTGTGGTTTGTTGAATGCGATTTGGTCTTCTGACGTGGACTGGTCCATTGGCTCGCACCTACGATTCTAGCCCGACCATCGGGATAGATCAATGCTCGTCCCGACCGATTTCGTTTATTTATTCTCTAAACCTCGTCGTGCATGACGGCTGGTTTCCGTGACGACATCAGTGAGAAATACCCCCTCTAGAAATTTGTGTGGACGGCTTAGTCATGACTTTTCCATCATTCGTTATCTTCTCTGACCGTGCGAAGGCAACCAAATGAGCCTAGCGAATTCAGAACAAAATGTCTTTTCTATAATTGTGGGAACCACTTGTCGTTTTGATGTCTCTTTAATCTCACACACTCGCGCAGAGTGCATTCCTTACCAATATAGAACGATAGACAGGGGCACTACAGAAAAATTTTGCTACGCCGTCGGCACAACGCCAAATTGCCGTCGGCAAAGACTGTGCTGACGGTGGCCGTCGGCGTAGCCCCCTCGGCATATGTCCTCGTCGGCACAGCTTCGTGGCCGTCGGCACAGCCCTCCCCCTCGGCATAGCGTCTTTCAGTGGACCCCGCGTGTCAGTCAACGGCCGTCTTGGCTAACGGTTCAGCCTGAAGCTACGCCGACGGCTGGCCGTCGGCACGGGAATGGAGCTACGCCGACGGCCAGGCCGTCGGCATAGCCTAAAATATATATTTTTTTTAATCTTTGAATTATTTGACTCCTTAATCTCCAGCTTTAATCATTTTAACACTATTTATAGTTAATAATTGATTAAATTGCAGTTTTAGTCAAAGTTTCCGTTCGGTCACCCATCCTAGCACTAATCCAGCTCTAGCACGCTTAACTTCCCCATTCCTTCAGAATCTCTTCCCGCAAAGCAATTTACTCATTATTGTCAATACTATAATATCATTCCTATTAACTCTTATATCATCATGTCATATGGTTGTATTTTTTGAAATTACAAGCAATTATTTAAGTAAACAACAATGAATAAGTAAAAATATTATTGAATTCAAATAAAAATATATTGATTTTATTTTATTTTTTGTATTTTTTATTTAATATGGAATAATTAATATCTTTTAATCTGTAAATCAGAATTCAGCAAATAATATGTCTAAATTGATTAAAAAATTGAGAGGAATCCAAATATGATATCAATATTAACTTATCACAAACTATGTCGTGATTCTTATCATAATTTCATTTGCCCGTTTAAAACGGCACGCATAAAGATTCTTAGCTCGGGACTGAGACTCGCTAAACTTAAAGTGGATCTACGATGAAACAACATATTTTGAACCTAAAAATGATTTTTTATCCGATCATGTACCTGTAGTTCATATCTGACCTACTTCCTACCGATTCGGCAGGAATTTGTCTTTTTCACCAGGGATAGATGGAAATGTTTGAGATCCCCGTGTTATGAAATTATCCATGTAAGGTGGTCTAGTATTTTTGAAAAATGTGACGGTAGTATTTTGAATTAGCCATTTGGTGGTTGCTTCACAAAACCGTTTGTTTTTTGCACTCGGAAAATGGTAAACGGTTTTTTGGTGTGACGAAAAGGAAAACTTCCTCCTGAATCATTGTTCGTCATCTCATGATGCACACTTATGCATAATATGAACATATTATCACAAACTATGCATTCATTCTAGCCATAACATTGGTCATTTGACCCGAAAGTCAAGAAACCTCGAACGAGATAGGTCATTTTGTGAAGGTTTTTTTGAGACATAATCAATATACCAAGTTTGATATTTTTCCTTCTAACTATGTCACATAATATGACACCACGCGAAGGTTTCACGTTGTTTGGATCGTTTTTGAATTTATGATGCCCGTTTTAAACTATCGTTAAACTTTGTCGAAGGGCGGACATGAAGATTCTTAGCTCGGGGCTGAGACTCGCTAAACTTGAAGTGGATATATGATGAAACAATATATTTTGAACCTAAAAATGATTTTTGTAAAAAATCATCATGAGCATCTGATCATGTACCTGTAGTTCATATCTGACTCACTTCCTACCGATTCGGCAGGAATTTGTCTTTTTCACCAGGGATAGACGGAAATGTTTAAGATCCCCGTGTTATGAAATTATCCATGTAAGGTGGTCTAGTATTTTTGAAAAATATGACGGTAGTATTTTGAATTAGCCATTTGGTAGTTGCTTCACAAAACCGTCCGTTTTTTGCACTCGGTAAATGGAAAACGGCTTTTTGATGCGCCGAAAAGGAAAACTTTCTGCTGAAACATTGTTCGCCATCCCATGATGCATACTTATGCATAATATGGACACGTTATCACAAACTATGCTTTCATTCTAGCCATAACATTGGTCATTTGACCCGAAAGGCAAGAAACCTCGAACGAGATAGGTCATTTTGTGAAGGTTTTTTTGAGACATAATCAATATACCAAGTTTGATATTTTTCCTTCTAACTATGTCACATAATATGACATCACGCGAAGGTTTCATGTTGTTTGGATCGTTTTTGAATTTATAATGCCCGTTTTAAAATATTGTTAAACTTTGTCGAAGGGCGGGCATGAAGATTCTTAGCTCGGAGCTGAGACTCGCTAAACTTGAAGTGGATCTATGATGAAAGAACATATTTTGAACCTAAAAATGATTTTTGTAAAAAATCATGAGCATCCGAGCATGTACCTGTAGTTCATATCTGATCCACTTCCTACCGATTCGGCAGGAATTTGTCTTTTTCACCAGGGATAGACGGGAATGTGTATCCCTCTGTTATGACATTATCCATGTAAGGTGGTCTAGTATTTTTTAAAAATGTGAAGGTAGTATTTTGAATTATCCATTTGGTGGTTGCTTCACAAAACCGTCCGTTTTTTGCACTCGGAAAATGAAAAACGACTTTTTGATGCAACGAAAAGAAAAACTTCCTCCTGAAACATTGTTCGTCATCCCATGATGCACACATATGCACAATATGGACACATTATCACAAAATATGCCTTCATTCTAGCCATAACATTGGTCATTTGACCCCGAAGCCAAAAAACATCGAACGAGATATGTCATTTTGTGAAGGTTTTTTGAGACATAATCAATATACCAAGTTTGATATTTTCCTTCTAACTATGTCACATAATATGACACCACACGAAGGTTTTACGTTGTTTGGATCGTTTTTGAATTTATAATACCCGTTTTAAACTATATATAATGTTTTATGTTTCACTTATTTTTTATAAATGTGTAATATTTGAGTGTAGACAGATAGGTCTTATTTTTCTGCAAATTTTGATATATTATTTGTATTTTTCTGAATTAGAATGATTTATTTATGATTTTTCAAAATAATAATGAGATAAAAGGAAAAAATCTGAAGCCCTACGCCGACGGCTAGGCCGTCGGCACAGACCAAACAAAAAATTTCAAAGAGCTGTGCCGACGGCCTGCTGCCTAACGCCTTTTCCATCGCCGTGTCTAAACTGGGGCTACGTCGAGGGCTATACCTATGCCGAGGGCCACCGTCGGCACAAACCTATGTACTATGCCGACGGCCACGCTACGCCGACGGCTACCCTCGGAACCGTCACTTACGCCGACGGCCGTCCCTACGCCGACGGCCAGGCTGGTCAGCTGGCCAGGAAGGTTGCTACGCCGACGGCCCCGACATTTGGCCGTCGGCACCTTAATTCTTTCCTATAGTGGGGATTGGTGGAATATGTTGGATGTATTATTGAGCCTCATGAGCGAGTATATATAGGGTACATGGATCATCTTGGAGTACAAGTCAAGTTAGGCTAGAGTCCTAACTATCCTAAACTAATATAATAACTGTATACGTACAATACTCTAACATCCCCCGCAGTCGTAGCGTGAACAACTAGAATATCGCGGACGGTCATACTGGAGATAAACCGAAGTAGAACCAGTGAGCTGACATCCCCCCGCGGAAGGAGCGGGGACATCGTGGATGGTGTCGTGTCGCGTTAGCTTGGACCGTAGAGGAAGCTGATGATGCTCAAGCGAGGTGGTAGCCCTTGTGCCAATGTCGAGGGAGCCGAGAGCGTTGGGTAGTGCCGAGGTCATAGTAGCCGTTGCGAGGGGTCACCGTGGTCGATGTCGTGGTCGGGGATGCCGGTGTCGAGGTAACTGCACGTGAAGCCGCATGCGCATAGTGCGCGGGGAGGATGACGGAGAGGCGTCGAGGCAGTCGTCGAGAATGTCGAAGCTGATGCAGTCCGAGCCGTCGAGAACGAGGTGTGGCCATAGTTTTTCCAGAACTAGGCGCACGTCGGGGACAAACGCACACTCTGGTTTTGCCAGAACCGAGTATGCAAAGAAGAACTCGTCGGTGACGTGGTCAAGGAAGTCGTAGAGGGTTCATGCCAAAGAAGACAGTGTCCAAGACGATGAAGACGAGGCGCCGATCCGAGATTGCCAGACTCGGGAGCGCATCGGGGACGAAGTCACTCCCGGTGTTGCCAGTACCAGGCGTGCGGGGGCAGGGACCATCATGAACTTGTCGCTATGTCAGAAAGACTAGCAGAGGAAGCCTCCAGAGCGGTTGCGGTACGCAGAGCGGCGAAGGGAGAGAAGCTGATGTTGTCTGCAGTTGTCGGAGTAAAGTAGCATGTGGTGTAGTCGGGGACGATACGATGACGCTGGCGGCAAAGTTGTAGTGGACGAATACATAGAGGGCAGAAAAAACCGCGGTGACATGGGGTGGTCATGCTGGATGCCTAGAGTGGCGATGAGGTAGTCAGCGGGACCTGCGACAGCGAGAAATCGCCCTGCAGGTGATGTCTACGCACTTCTATACTTGTAGACAGTTGTTGGGCCTCTAAGTGTAGAGGTTTGAAGAACAGCAGCAAGTTTCCCTTAAGTGGATTACCCAAGGTTTATCAAACTTAGGGAGGAAGTGATCAAAGGTATTCCCTCTCAAACAACCCTGCAATCAAGATACAAGAAGTCTCTTGTGTCCCAACACACCCAATACACTTGTTAGGTGTATAGGTGCACTAGTTCGGCGAAGAGATAGTAAAATACAAGTGGTAACGGTGCTAGAAAATACTTTGATGGAGCTTGACGTGGAGGTAAAGACTAAAGCAAGCAAACATGCAACAGATCTAGTAGCAAACGGTGTTTCAATGCTTAGAAACAAGGCCTAGGGATCATACTTTCACTAGTGAACACTCTCTCATATAAATATCCTCTCTTCTTGATACTACTCTTAACTACTCTCCGGTTGGACATTCTAATCCAAGGTAGGGCTATAACAGCACACCTCAAAGTCCGCCTTCCCCAATCTAGATAACCCCACACTGTCACCTTGAGCGCTAGATGGTTCTAACAAACACCACAATTTCATAGAGACATCCAACTCCAAATATAACTCATAACAAATATTCAATCTAGCCAAAGTACCACACGCGGTATGCCCGCTGTCACTTTCACACACGTGGGGCAAAGCATAGATCTATTAAAGCACAAAGTGTATTTATGTAGACTCAAGCCTAAGTGCCACCATGGCGTGCACGATGTCACTTTCAGACACATGGGGAGAGCAGATATCTATTGAAGCACTTGAGTAGCAAGGTAGATCTACTAGATTATAAAGCTCATGACAACAACAAGATCATGCATAGAGAGAGATGAACACATAGCTACCAGTAGAGCCCTTAGCCCCGAGGAATAACTACTCCCTCCTCATCATGGGAATCAGCAACGGTGATGAAGGTGGCGATGGAGATGGCTCCGGGGGCACTTCCCCGTTCCGGCAGGGTGCCGGAACAGAGACTTTTTGTGGCGGTGGCGCTACAGAGGTTTTCGTGGATTTCTTCTAGATTATTTAGGGTTTTGGGGTCGGAGGCTTCATATAGGCACAGGAATCAAGGTCGGTGGGGGTCCAGGGGGCCCACCCCCTCCAGGATCCCCCAGGGCTTGCCCGCGCCTAGGGGGTTTGGCCACCCTATGGCCCCCCTCCGGCTCTGCTTCGTGGTTCCGTGTTGCTCCTGGGAAATAATAACTTTGGCTTTTGTCCCGTCCAATTCCAAGAATATTGATTTTCTGCCTTTCTGGAACCAAAAACAGAAGAAAACAGGCAACTGGCACTGTGGAAACTTGTTAATAGGTTAGTTCTAGAAAAGATATAAAAACACCTCAAAGAAAGGCAAAGCAAAGCAAAGTAGATACAAAACAAGCATGGAACATCAAAAATCATAGATACGTTTCCGACGTATCAAGCATCCCCAAGCTTAACTCCTACTCGTCCTCGAGTAGGTAAGTGATAAAAGGAATAATTTTTTAGGTGACATGCACCATCAAAACCAAGATCAAACCATTTGCAAGCATTGAAAGCTAGGATCAAAGAACTCTAAACGTGTGCATGAAAGATGGAGTTCTAACAATAGGACATAGTAACTATGCATGCAACATGGCAAGCTACAAACAAATATCATAAATAATATGCATTTGAAAAACATTTGTTTGTTTCACATGCAGAAAATAGCATAGTGGCAATCATATTGTCCCTCATAGAGTAGCAATATAAATGCATATGACACCTGCAAAGTTCACAAGGGTTTCTAGGAACAAGTAGCACAAGAACAATTAATATCACAATATGCATCAATTAATAAGCTTTGGAACACTGCACAAAGAATGACAACTATGATCTCTTAATGGTGCCTAAAGGTAGAAGGTGGAGACTCAATAATGGTGGGAGAAAGGCCTTTTTTATAAAGGAAGCAGGGATTACAAGTTTCAAAAAGAGCTTCCAAAAATTATGGTACTTGTTAGCTTTCAGCCCTCATTGCCCCTATCATAAGCATCTTGAAGTGGTTAATGTGAAAGTGGCAAAGCTGGAGTATATGCTTGACAAAGTATAAGTTGGCAATCTCAAGTCTCTTGAATATGAGGGCTACACCTCATGGATACTCAACTTAGGGCCCAGGCAAGTTCTTGTCACTATAAGTATTTGCATATCATTGAGAACCGCCAACGGGGTACCCCTTGCACATGGTACAGGAGCTTTCCCATAACCAAAATGACAAGGCAAGCAGACAATGAGCATCTCAGTAATCTTTTTATTTACCATATGCATAGCTTTTTATTGAGGATGCTTCATAGATAGCTCACTATGGTGATGCTGCAAGTTTCCACCATGATTAGGCATGGCTTAGGCTAGCAGCCTAGGCGTTTCTCTAACATAGAATAAAAACTCCATGGACTTACAAATTCCCACTTCATTTCACACCGATAACATCCATGCACAAAAGAGCATGATATCAACTGAGTACAAAGGTACAAGTGCAATGTTGAAAACGTTCCCCGTGACAACACGGTTCTGCTAATCCCAACTTATAAGTTCAAGCATATACAACAAAGTTGTCACAATGGTTCAAGTTTATTAGGGGCAAAGAATATAAAGTGTGCCATCAAGTTCGTGGGGGCTTTAATCACTAAGTTTTCACATAACAAAATAGTTTTTAATTGGAAGATAGTTGAAAACAAGAATATACTTGGAATGATGTAACACACCATGCATAGGAGTTTATAGTGGACACTTTGGAATAACTTGGTTTCTTGGGAGTTGGAAGCATGAGTAGAGCTTACTCATACAAGTGGAGGCTAGCAAAAGACTAGGAGCAACCAACTAAGAGAGCATAATGGCCATAATCATGCAACGCAACAAAGCATACTAATCAAAGCAAAGAGTGGTATTACAAGTCAAGGACTAAATGATCATAGAGGCTATGGTGACTTGTTCATAGTCATAACATGGTGTAAGCATGTGTCAAGTCAACCCAAGCAAAACATCAAAGGATAAAACCATAATACTATGCTCTTGCATGCTAAAACAACGCATAATGTCTTCAAGGCACACTAAGCAATCCAACAAGACATGCTACAACAATAATCACTAAGCATAATGCTAAAACAACACCTAGCATGTCATGCTAAAGTCTAAGTCACAGTCAATGCAAGCTCCTCTTGCACTTTAAGCAAGAACTTACTACTCCTTTCCAACACCAAGCAAACTTATTTGAAACAACTCACAAAGATAATAATCAATAAAGACCATTGAGCTTGTATCACAAATACACAAATAAGAACTAAAAAGTTATAAGCTGAAAGCACAAGAAAACTAAGGCTAAACACAGTGCTAGCAAAAGAGAACACTCACAAAACAATAAGAATGAAAACTAGAGTGTTCTAGGCAATGAAAACAGAGTGTGTCTCTCTCCAAAAGAAGTTTTTTGTGACCAACCAACTTACTCAAGAAAACTAAGAAAACGAAAACCAAAAACGAAAACTAAGACGCTCCAAGAACAACACAACAATGCATGAAACAATAAAAATGAAGTCTCTAGAAAAAACTGATATTTTTATTGATGAAGAAGGGGATGCCTTGGGCATCCCCAAGCTTTGACGCTTTTACCTCTTGGATATTTCTTGGGGTGACACCGGGGTGGCATCCCCAAGCTTGAGCTTTTGTCCACTCTTCATCTCATTACATCATTCTTTCTCTACACCTGAAAATTTTCCTTCATACAAAACTTCACACAATCTTCATTAGCAACATTAGTGTATTCAAAAGATAATAGACCTTTAGGCAAAGCTTTGTAACATCAAAACTTTTCACTAAAAACACAAGCTACTGTAGCAACTCCTTAAAAAAGCTCAATTCCTCAAAAGAGAACTCAAAAAGGAATCAATAAGAAGCAAATGCAAATAATGGCAGAAATCTGTCAAAACAGACCAGTAGGTATAAACGAATTTTTTCGAACATCTTATGTTGCTCAAATCAAAAAGAGTTGAACTAACGAAAGTTAGATAACATACCGGGGGATTTATTCGTAAAGTTTTAGCTCAATCCTAGTTACATAGACTCCTCGCGATTTTTTTGGTGGAGGACAGAAATCTGTTTCGGGACAGCAACTCCCCAAATCTTACTTCCCTCTCATTAGAGGTCATTCTTGGCACAAAAAGCAAACAAAAAGGATAAGGAGAGGTCATTACTGAAGTAATAACTTCCAAGACTCAAGAAAACTCTTGTGTAATCTCCCAACAAGTACTTTTCTTTAACGCCTTTAAGTTAGGCTTGATAGTTTGAGAAGATGCTCACATAAAAAATATGAATTGAAGTAAAAGAGAGCATCGAGAAGCAAATTCAAAACACATTTTAGTCTAACACACTTCCTACGCATAGGAATCTTGTAAATAAACAAGTCATGAAAGCACAAAGCAACAAGCATAGGAAAGTAAAACAAGTGCAACTTCAAAATTTCAACATAAAGAGGGGAAACTTAATATTTTTGAGATGCATAAAACCATGTTTCCCTCTCTCATAATAACTTTCAGTAGCATCGTGCATAAAATTAACAATATATCTATCACATAAAACATTTTTATCATGAGACATATGCATAAAATGATTATTAATCTCCACATAAGCGTAGTCATTCTTATTAATTGTAGTGGGAGCAAATTCATCAAAATAGCTATCATTGTTATTCTCATCACCATAATCATCAAATATAGGAGGCATATTCTAATCACAATTAACTTTCTCCTCAATAGTAGGAGGACTGAAAATAGCACATTCATCATTATAATCATCATATATTGGAGGTATAGTATCATCATAAGCAATAGAATAGCTATCTTCCCAAGTGTGTTCATTTGTAAACATAGAATCATTGGAAGGAACATGGATATCACTAATAGCACAACAATTATTAATATCATTATTTTTAGAATTGTTACCAAAAAAATTCCATATCAAAAGTAGTGTGCTTTTCCCAATCATAATGACTACTGTAGGTAACAGGCATAGGAACATCATCTAGTTCAGACTCATCAGCAAAAACTATGATAGGAGCAACATGATTAGAGGAAGATACTGTTTCCTCTCTCCTTTTACCGCTCTTATTCTTCTTCTTCTCCTCTTTAGGAGGGAGAGGCTTGAAAGGAAGCTTCTCCACATACCCTGGCTTATTGTTAGAGACAATAGAAGCAACTTTAGAGGATTCCTCCTTTTCATTAATAAGATCAAAACTCATATCAGTCCTGTCATATTTTGGTAAAATATCATCTTTTATAAGATTTTGTATGTAAGTATTCGCATGGCAATTATCAACACAATAAAGATGAAACCCATGTAGGACGCAATTCATACCAAAAGCACTCATGTCTACCAAAGAAGTTTTTCTTGATAACTCTTCACACCCCAAAAACAATGTAAGTTCATCATGTTGATTATCAGTGATCGCGTTATCATAATACAATCTTGCAGTACTCATATGGCCTGAGCATTGAAAACTGAAATGACCCACTTCACAACAGAGTTCACAAATAAAAGGGTAGAGGGCACGATTTTTTTACCAAGATCATTTAGAGCGTTATACCATGTTCTAAGTTTTTTCATTCCAGTGGGTGATACAATATTCTTCTTCTATTTATTTCTTCTCACAAGGTGTATGCATACCACCAAAATTAACATGCTTATAAGAAATAGTACTTTCAGAAGTTTGAGCATGTTTATTGCAATCATTAATAACATTTTGATTTTCCATGCAAGTGTCTTTAAAAGGTTCATGATACATGTCCCATTTTTATTTAGGAGCATTAATATGGGAAGCAAAGGCTCTATAGTATCTAACAAGAATTTGAGGATCAAGACCATATTTAGCACTAAGCTCTTGAAAATCAGTAGTTTCAGCGAAAGACTTAATGCAATCATACTCATAGTTTATACCTGGTTCTTTACCTTTGTTGTTATACCAATCTTCAGTATTGCTTTGAATTGTTTCAATAAGATCCCACTTAGCTTTGACCTTATTACTTGTGAAGGATCCCTCTAAACAGGTATCTAGGTAGTCCTTGTAATGTCCTGAAAGCCTTGCATAAAAATTATTGATAATAATATTACTGGGGAGCTCATGAATGGGACATTGGAGCATTAGTGACTTCAATCTCCCCCAAGCTTGGGCAATACTTTCTCCTCATGAGGATGAAAGTTATAAATATAATTCCTATCTTTATGAATTTCATGAGGAGAATAAAATTTAAAATAAAAGAGAGATTCAAGTTCCTTCCACTCCAAATGATGAGGATCATCTCATAGCTCATACCACTCCCTTGCTTTGTCCCTAAGTGAGAAAGGGACTTGCTTCCTTTTAACTTGGTCCATCGAAATACCTGCACACTTGAACAACTCGCATAATTCATGTATAAAGAGTAAATGATCACTAGGATGGACAGTTCCATCTCCAAAATAGCAGTTATTCATAACACGTTCAACAATTTCAATAGGTATTTTAAAAGGGACAATTTCAGTATGTGGATTTAAAATATCACAAGTATCATTAGAACTACCACATATGGGAGATAAAGTATCATCAGAGCAAATTTTCTTCCCTAAAGCTGGGGAACTAAAAAGATCTTTCTCATAAAAACTAGCTTCCCCAAGCTTAGACGTTTCCATAACATTAGTAACAATGGTGTTCAAAAAATTCATACTAATAACATTGCTATTAGCATGCAGATAAAGCTCCATATGTTTTTTAATGTTCTCTTCAAACACTTCATGTCCTAACTCAAATAAATACTATAAAGCTCTCTAATTTTGTTGTTGTTTTCCATTAAGCCTAACTAGTGAAAACAAGAAACAAAAAGAAAAAATTGCAGAATCTAAAGGAAATAACTTCGAGCACTCACACCGGAGGATGTGAGTACCTTTTACCTTACCTCCCTGGCAACGGCGCCAGAAAAGAGCTTGATGTCTACGCACTTCTATTCTTGTAGACAGTTGTTGGGCCTCCAAGTGCAGAGGTTTGTAGAACAGCAGCAAGTTTCCCTTAAGTGGATCACCCAAGGTTTATCGAACTCAGGGAGGAAGTGGTCAAATGTATTCCCTCTCAAGCAACCCTGCAATCAAGATACAAGAAGTCTCTTGTGCCAAAGCTTCCTCTTAACTTGGTCCATTGAAATACATGCACACTTGAACAACCCGCATAATTCATGTATAAAGAGTAAATGATCACTAGGATGGACAGTTCCATCTCCAAAATATCAGTTATTCATAATATGTTCAACAATTACAATAGGTATTTTAAAAGGGACACTTTCAGTATGTGGATTTAAAATATCACAAGTATCATTAGAACTACCACATATGGGAGATAAAGTATCATCAGAGAAAATATTCTTCCCTAAAGCTGGGGAACTAAAAAGATCTTTCTCATAAAAACTAGCTTCCCCAAGCTTAGACGTTTCCATAACATTAGTAACAATGGTGTTCAAAAAATTCATACTAATAACATTGCTATTAGCATGCAGATAAAGCTACATATGTTTTTTAATGTTCTCTTCAAACACTTCATGTCCTAACTCAAGATAAATACTATAAAGCTCTCTAATTTTGTTGTTGTTTTCCATTAAGCCTAACTAGTGAAAACAAGAAACAAAAAGACAAAATTGCAAAATCTAAAGGAAATAACTTCGAGCACTCACACCGGAGGATGTGAGTACCTTTTACCTTACCTCCCTGGCAACGGCGCCAGAAAAGAACTTGATGTCTACGCACTTCTATTCTTGTAGACAGTTGTTGGGCCTCCAAGTGCAGAGGTTTGTAGAACAGCAGCAAGTTTCCCTTAAGTGGATCACCCAAGGTTTATCGAACTCAGGGAGGAAGTGGTCAAATGTATTCCCTCTCAAGCAACCCTGCAATCAAGATACAAGAAGTCTCTTGTGCCAAAGCTTCCTCTTAACTTGGTCCATTGAAATACATGCACACTTGAACAACCCGCATAATTCATGTATAAAGAGTAAATGATCACTAGGATGGACAGTTCCATCTCCAAAATATCAGTTATTCATAATATGTTCAACAATTACAATAGGTATTTTAAAAGGGACACTTTCAGTATGTGGATTTAAAATATCACAAGTATCATTAGAACTACCACATATGGGAGATAAAGTATCATCAGAGAAAATATTCTTCCCTAAAGCTGGGGAACTAAAAAGATCTTTCTCATAAAAACTAGCTTCCCCAAGCTTAGACGTTTCCATAACATTAGTAACAATGGTGTTCAAAAAATTCATACTAATAACATTGCTATTAGCATGCAGATAAAGCTACATATGTTTTTTAATGTTCTCTTCAAACACTTCATGTCCTAACTCAAGATAAATACTATAAAGCTCTCTAATTTTGTTGTTGTTTTCCATTAAGCCTAACTAGTGAAAACAAGAAACAAAAAGACAAAATTGCAAAATCTAAAGGAAATAACTTCGAGCACTCACACCGGAGGATGTGAGTACCTTTTACCTTACCTCCCTGGCAACGGCGCCAGAAAAGAGCTTGATGTCTACGCACTTCTATTCTTGTAGACAGTTGTTGGGCCTCCAAGTGCAGAGGTTTGTAGAACAGCAGCAAGTTTCCCTTAAGTGGATTACCCAAGGTTTATCGAACTCAGGGAGGAAGTGGTCAAATGTATTCCCTCTCAAGCAACCCTGCAATCAAGATACAAGAAGTCTCTTGTGCCAAAGCTTCCTCTTAACTTGGTCCATTGAAATACATGCACACTTGAACAACCCGCATAATTCATGTATAAAGAGTAAATGATCACTAGGATGGACAGTTCCATCTCCAAAATATCAGTTATTCATAATATGTTCAACAATTACAATAGGTATTTTAAAAGGGACACTTTCAGTATGTGGATTTAAAATATCACAAGTATCATTAGAATTACCACATATGGGAGATAAAGTATCATCAGAGAAAATTTTCTTCCCTAAACCTGGGGAACTAAAAAGATCTTTCTCATAAAAACTAGCTTCCCCAAGCTTAGACGTTTCCATACCATTAGTAACAATGGTGTTCAAAAAATTCATACTAATAACATTGCTATTAGCATGCAAAGAAGGTTCCATAGGTTTTTTAATTTTCTTTTCAAACCACTCAAGTTCTAACTTAGGAAAAATACTAAAAAGCTCTCTAATTTTGTTGTTGTTTTCCATTAAGCCTAACTAGTGAAAACAAGAAACAAAAAGACAAAATTGCAGAATCTAAAGGAAATAACTTTGAGCACTCACACACCAGCAACAATGCTAGAAGATAGCTTAGTAGCCAGAGGATGTGAGTACCTTTTACCTTACCTTCCCGGCAACGGCGCCAGAAAAGAGCTTGATGTCTACGCACTTCTATACTTATAGACAGTTGTTGGGCCTCCAAGTACAGAGGTTTGTAGAACAGCAGCAAGTTTCCCTTAAGTGGATTACGCAAGGTTTATCTAACTTAGGGAGGAAGTGGTCAAAGGTATTCCCTCTTAAGCAACCATGCAATCAAGATACAAGAAGTCTCTTGTGTCCCCAACACACCCAATACACTTTTCATGTGTATAGATGCACTAGTTCGGCGAAGAGATAGTGAAATACAAGTGGTAACGGTGCCAAAAAAGAGCTTCTGACTTGTTGTTGACATGGGTAACGGTGCCAGAAAATACTTTGATGGAGCTTGACGTGGAGGTAAAGACTAAAGCAAGCAAACATGCAACAGGTCTAGTAGCAAACAGTGTTTCAATGCTTAGAAACAAGGCCTAGGGATCATACTTTCACTAGTGAACACTCTCTCATATAAATATCCTCTCTTCATGATACTAATCTTAACTACTCTCCGGTTGGACACTTTAATCCAAGGTAGGGCTATAACAGCACACCTCAAAGTCCGCCTTCCCCAATCTAGATAACCCCACACTGTCACCTTGAGCGCTAGATGGTTCCAAAAAACACCACAATTTCATAGAGACATCCAACTCCAAATTTAACTCATAACAAATATTCAAACTAGCCAAAGTGCCACACAGGGTATGCCCGCTGTCACTTTCACACACGTGGGGAAAAGCATAGATATGTTAAATAACAAAGAGTATTTATGTAGACTCAAGACTAAGTTCCACCATGGTGTGCACGCTGTCACTTTCACACACATGGGGAGAGAAGAGATCTATTGAAGCACTTGAGTAGAAAGGTAGATCTACTAGATTACAAAGCTCATGACCACAACAAGATCATGCATAGAGAGAGAGAGAGAGATGAACACATAGCTACCGGTAGAGCCCTTAGCCCCGAGGAAGAACTACTCCCTCCTCATCATGGGAATCAGCAACGGTGATGAAGATGGCGATGGAGATGGCTCCGGGGGCACTTCCTCGTCCCGACAGGGTGCCGGAACAGAGACTTTCTGTCCCCCGAATCTCCCCTTAGGTGGCGGTGGCGCTACAGAGGTTTTCGTGGATTTCTTCTGGATTATTTAGGGTTTTTGGGCGGAGGCTTCATATAGGCGTAGGAATCAAGGTCGGTGGGGGTCCAGGGGGCCACACCCCCTCCAGGCGCCCCAAGGGCTTGCCCATGCCTAGGGGGTTAGCCACCCTGTGGCCCCCCTCCGGCTTTGCTTCGTGTTTCCGTGTTGCTTCAGGAAAAATAATAACTTTGGCTTTTGTCCCGTCCAATTCCGAGAATATTGATTTTCTGTCTTTCTAGAACCAAAAACAGAAGAAAACAGGCAACTGGCACTGTGGCAACTTGTTAATAGGTTAGTTCCAGAAAAGATATAAAAACACCTCAAAGAAAGACAAAGCAAAGCAAAGTAGATACAAAATAAGCATAGAACATCAAAAATTATAGATACGTTTCCGACGTATCAGCAGATTACCTTGTGAAGTGTGGCGGCGGTGCTCTAAGTAGGCGAGGAAGAACCCGGCGGCGTAACGAAGACCATGCGCAGACGGCGGTGACCCGCACCGGAGGAGATGGCGTGGTGGAAACCGAGAAGGTCGGTGTGTGAGGACAGCGAAGTAGACTGCGTGCAGCGACGCTACGTCCCAAGGGAGCGGCATAGCTACTGGGCGCAAGTCGGTGCAGCGTCTAGAAGACCACCAGCGACATACACGCCAAGGAAGGCGCGTTGGAAGCCGGTAACGTGGACCAAAGGCGGTGGTGTTGCGTCCCGAAGAGCGGCAACCCATAGCTCGATCGGTGGTAGGCGCGTGCTCAGGGACATGCTTGGCGTAGACAGGCGCGAGATCGGTTGATCAGACTGACGGTGCGCCGTATGCGCCATGGCATGGACGACACGTAGATCGGAGTCGATGACGGCATTTTCGGTGAAGTCCCAAACAATGATGACGAAGATGATCCGAGGGGCAACCACGACAGCCTTCCAAGGAAGGCGTAGCAGCTATCTGCTGTGCGCGGCAGCGTGCCATGAGGCCGCAACAGCCTGTTGAGGTAGGCGCGGCATCAGAGAGGGCAGGCGCACAACCGCGGTGTAGATCGTTGGTGCCGATGGTCGGAGTAGAGGTGCGGAGATGACGACGGCGATGGGCGATGCAATCCAATCTAATATCGGCAAACCAAAAAAGAAAACCGATCAAGAGATCGGAAAAAAGACTTACAGGGTAGCCGATCATGGATCGGCGGACGAACCCTGCGTACGGCGGATTATGTGGTCCCCGATGGAGATCATGAAGATCGACCTCCCCAAGGGCGGCGCGGCGGAAGCGTGTTGCTCGGCTAGCATGGCGACATGGCGGGCGGCGGTGCTAGGGTTTGGGAAGTGGTGGCGGCAGCGCTAGGTGGATGCGACGGCAGCTAGGTCAAGGATCTTGCCACTCTGATACCATATAGAATGATAGAGAGGGGATTGGCGGAATATGTTGAATGTATTATTGAGCCTCATGGGCGAGTATATATAGGCGTACAGGGATCATCTTGGAGTACAAGTCAAGTTAGGCTAGAGTCCTAATTATTCTAAACTACCATAACAACCGTATACGTACAATACTCTAACAACTATACACTCGATTTAGAGGTGCTTGGCGCACGACTCGTAACTCTCGTATTGTTGTTTCTATTATGTATGACGCTAACAAAAAAGGACTCATCTAGCGAACATCCATGCGCTCGATGATAGTCCCTGGAACACTCTCTATATTCAGAAAGACATGATCCAATCTGTCTATCGTCTTGTTGAGCGCACTGTCATTTCTCCTGTTGACCAAAAGAAAATAAAGAGAAATTAAACCTAACAATCCCACGTGGTCCATTAATTAAACTCTTGCAGATGCATGCAAATAGGATGTTGTCATGTAATTATTTCTTTTTTGAGAAATTTCAAACACGATAATTTTTGAACCTAGCATTAAAATTACAATCCGTTTTGATTTTTGATACCCTCGCGACGAGATGTTCAAACTAGATCATGTTTGCCTATGTTTCGACCAATTTTTTTAAGAAGCAACTTTTGTACACGACAAAGCAATTTTACACCTGGTGAAAACTTTGGTGCATGACGAGGTCACTTCCATGCTAGACGAGGTAACTTACGTGCCCAATAAGGAAACTTTGGTGTGACGCAGCTCAGTTGTAGAGATTCCTGGGAGACCCCAAGAGGAAGGTATGATGAGCATAACGGCAAATTTTCCTTCAGTTATGAAACCAAGGTTATCGAACCAGTAGGAGCAAGAAAACAACTCGAAAGTGTTGCTAGCAACTTGGAATCCTACACAACACAAACTCAAGACTTTGTCCCAACTTACTGTGAGGTTGTTAATCTCACTGGTTTGCTGAAAACAAAGGATTAAACGTATAGTGTGGAAGGTAATGGTTGCTTGCAGAAAGTAAACAGTAACAGTAGATGATGTATGAATGATAAAGATTGGACCGAGGTCCACAGTTCACTAGAGGTGTTCTCCTTAAGATAAATAACATAACATGCTGGGTAAACAAATTACAGTGGAGCAATTGACAGAACTGAGCAAGTCATAACAATGCAATACTAGACATTCATGATTCCTATGAGATTTGATTGGGCATTACAACAATAAACATAGACCGCCATCCAACTGCATCTATGACTAGTAATCTACCTTTCGGTTATCATCCGAACCCCCTCCAGTATTAAGTTGCAAGCAACGGATAACTGCATTAAGCAATGTGTATAAAGTAAACAATACAATTGTTCCATGAACAAAATATTGTTGTTTTCTCCCTAGTGGCAACATCACATATATAACCTTAGATATTCCTGTCACTTTCCCAGATTCAAAAGAGGCATGAACCCACTATCGAGCATAAATACTCCGTCTTGGAGTCACTAGCATCTACTGGGCCAAGATAGCTACTAGAAACAGAGAGCATGCAAGATCACAAACAACACAGACATGATAGAATAAATAATCATTAGACATGATAGAATTAATAATCATTCTGATATAGTATCTCAATATCCATCGGATCCCCGCAAACACAACATATATGATTACAAATAGATGATCTTGATCATGAACGGAGCTCACAAGATCTAAACATGATAGCACAAAGGAGGAGAAACAACCATCTATCTACTGTATGGACTCATAGTACAAGAGTGAACTACTCACGCATCATACCGGAGGCTGGCATGGTGATGAAGAAGGCCTCGGGGATGATCTCTCCCCTCCGGTAGGGTGCCGGGAAGAGCTTCAGATCCCCCCGATCTAGGGATGATGATGGCGACGGCTACAGACTGTTTTGTGGAGATCCGATCGGGTACTTAGGGTTTTGGCATCGGGGACTTTTATAGGCGAAGAAGCGATGCAGGGAGGCGGCCAGGCGGCGCACACCATAGGGCGGTGCGGCCTAGGGTGTGGCCGCCATGTGGTGCTCCTTTGGCTGCCCTTCGGTCTCTGTTTTTGTCACGGTGAAATATTGACTTTGCCTTTTGTCCCGTCCAATTCCGAGAATATTTCCTTACTAGCTTTTCTGAAACCAAAAGTAGCAGAAAACAGGCAACTAGCACTGCGGCATCTTGTTAATAGGTTAGTCCCAGAAAATGTATAAAAATACCTCAAAGTGTAGACAAAGCATATAAAAGTGAATACTAAACAAGCATGGAACACCAAAAATTATATATACGTTTATGATGTATGAAGCATCCCCAAGCTTAACTCCTGCTCGTCCTCGAGTAGGTAAGTGATAAAAATAATAATTTTTTAGGTGACATGCACCATCACAATCTTGACCAAACTATTTGCAAGCATTGAAAACTGAGATCAAAGTACTCTAAACATGAGCATGAAAGATGAAGTTCTAATAATAATACATAACAACTATGTTACAATATGAAAGGATACAAACAAAGATCATGAATAACAATGCATTGAAAGGCATTTGTTTGTTTCACAAATAGAAAACATAGGATAGTGGCATTCATCTTGTCCCTCATGGAGTAGCAAAACATAAATGCATAGGACACCTTCAAAGTTCGTAAGGGTGACTAGATACAAATAGTTCAAGAACAAGCAATATCAACATTATGAATCAATCAATAAGTTTCGGGACAATGCACATAGAACTAAGAATGACAACTATGCTCTCTTAATTGGTGCCTAAGGATAGAAGGTGGAGACTCGATATAAAGTGGAAAAAAGGCGCTTCATCGGGAAGCAGGAATTTCAAGTTTCATAAAGAGTTTCCAAAAATTATGATACTTGTTAGCTTTCAGCTCTCATTGCCCCTATCATAATAATCTTGAAGTGATTAAGGTTAAAGTGAACAAAGTATGGAGTATATGCTTGACAAAGTATAAATTGGCAATCTCATGTCCCTTGAGTACGATGGTTGTTCCTCATGCTACTCAACTTTAGTTACCGGTAAGTTCTTGTCATTGTAAGTATATGTGTATCATAGAGAACCACCAACGGGGTACCCCTTGCCCCATGACACAGTAGCTAACCCATATCAAAATGACAAGGCAAACGACAATGATCATCTCAGCAATCTTCTTATTTACCATGGAAAAATGGTGTTTTTTCTCTTCTTTCTTCTTTCCTCTTTCCTCTTTTGTTTTCTTTTTCTCTTCTCTTTTTTATCTCTCTCTTTTTTTATAAGAAGAATGCTTCATAGATTTCTCACTATGGTGATACTGCAAGTTTCCGCCATGATTAGGCATGGCTTGGGCTAGCGTCCCAGGCGTTTCTCTAACACATATACATAACTCCATGGACTTACAAGTTCCCCTTTTATTTCACATCGCCGACATCCATAAACAAAAGAGCATGATATCAACTGGGTAGATATTTACAGGTGTTGAAAGCGTTCCCTGTGACAACACGATTCTGCTAATTCCCAACTTATAAGTGCAAGCATATACAACATAGATGACACAATGGTTCAAGTTTATTAGGGGCAAGAAAAATAAAATGTGCCATCAAGTTTGTGAGAGCTTTAATCACTAATTTTCACATAACAAGTTTAATTTGGAAGATAGATAAAACAAGAATATACTTGGAATGGTGTAACACACCATGCATAGGAATTTATAGTGGACACTTTGGAATAACTTGGTTTCTTTGGAGTTGGATGCATGAGTAGAGCATACTCAATACAAGTGGAGGCTAGCAAAAGACTGGGAGCGACCAACTAAGAGAGCAATAATGGCCATAATCATGCAGAGCGACAAAAAATATAAACTAAAGCATAAAGTGGTACCACAAGTCAAAAAATAAATGATCATAGAGGCTAAGGTGACTGGTTCATAGTCATAACATGATGTGAGCATGTGCCAAGTCAGCCCAAACAAAGCATCAAAGGAGAATTCCACAATATTATGCTTTTGTATGATAAAACAACGCATGATTCTTTCAAGGCACCCTAAGCAATCTCAATTGGTTGGAACAAGTCATGCTACAGCAATAATCACTAAGCATAAGGTCAAAACAACATCTAGAATGACATGAAAAAGTCTAAACCACAGTCAAAACAAGCTCCCTTCTGTATCACTATAAGCATGAAACTTTCTACTCTTTTCCAACACCAATCAACTTATTTGAAACAACACAAAAAACAGGGGGTACAACTACTTTATTCAAGCAAACTAATCAAATGAAAACCAAAAACGAGAACTAAGACGCTCCAAGAACAACAAAACAGTGCATAAAACAATAAAAATGAAGTGTCTAGAAAGAGACCTGAGATTTTTATTGATGAAGAGATGCCTTGGGCATCCTTGTACCTCTTGAATATTTATTGGGGTGACACGGGGTGGCATCCCCAAGCTTGAGATTTTGTCCATTCTTCATCTCATTACATCATTCTTTCCCTACACTTGAAAATTTCCTTTATACAAAACTTCACACAATCTTCATTAGCAACATTAGTGCATTCAAAAGTAAAAAACCTTTAGGGTTTAGTTTCAAAACAGCAAAACTTTCATTAAAAACACAATGTACTGTAGTAATTCCTTCAAAAATCTCAATTGACCAAAAAGAACTCAAAAAGAAATCGATAAGAGGCAAATGCAAATAATGGCAGAAATTTGTCAAAACAGACCAGCAGGTTAAAACCAATTTTTTCAAAGACCTTCTATTGCTCAAATCAAAAAGTGTTGAACTAGAGAGAGTTAGATAACAACCTGGGGGATTTACTCATAAAATTACAGCTCAATACGACATATAGATATTTTTCACGAATTTTTACAGTGAAGCACAAAAATATGTTTCGGGACAACAACTTCCCCAAATCTTACTTCTCTCTCATTAGAGGTTATTCTTGGCACAAAAATCAAACAAAAAGTATAAGGAGAGTTTCTTACAGAATTAATAACTTCCAAGACTCAAGAAAAATATTGGGTTATTGCGGGACCCAGCATACCACTGCATGATGTAGTACACTATAGTCGTTGACATAACACCAATGAAAACACCGTTCACTAGTATTACATCCCTCAGAGTGGTACAACAGAAACACAACAGGTCCAAGACATGACTATAGGTTACAACTCAACTCTTTACACAAGATCCAGAGAACACTCTAGGTTAAAGAGAGAGAAATAAATTTCTTACAAAGAAGAATCAGAAATAAACAACTCATAACTATTATGCTGATAAAATTAGCATCTAACTATTTGGCTTGAATTGCTGCTATTGCAGTACTCTACAGAAATAGGTTATATGGATAGAGATTATATTCTTATCTAATCAGTAACTTCGTCTTCACTTGAGTTGATGTATATGTTGAATTTCTTGACTTCATTGAAGAAATTTAGCTTCTAGTGATGATTCCTGGAGCATAACTTGATGTCGACATCGTTTATACTGGCTTTAGAACCTAGTAAGGGTTAAGAAGATACTTTGAGTACGAGCGTACTCAGCAAGTTCACTATAAAAGTAGAGTTTGATGCACTATATCTATGGCCACAGACCATAGGTCGTAGGCAATGCAGGTTTTCGTAAACATTTCTTCAAAGGTTGCTTTTATTCTGAAAAACTATGTCCGTCAGCCTTCACGGGTTTACCAGAACTTTCATGGAGTTCCTTTCCCGCCGCGTTCGCAGCTCCTTTCCGGAATAGGGAGTAACAAGTTATAGTTCTTACACTCTGCAGAGGTGCATTACTTTACCCATCAGAGATCTTAGCTTTGTTGCACATCCGAATTGCAGGTTCGTTCACACTTCCTTGGTGTGAGGCCCAGACTAAGATCCAAGCCAATCACTGCCTTCTCCGCGACCACGCATGTCTCCTTGGTGTACGCCAGCCCACCTATTGAATTACGGCAATTGGTAGTACAGACCATTCAGATGCCGGAACTATCGTGGGACGTTGAGGGCTCCCACCCATATGTTGCATATCCTCTATGAATTACCATATAATATGCACGCTACGAGTGATAACAGCCACGACACGCACATCTGGCTCCATGCGAGAGGGAAAAGATACAGCTGACTTCTCTGTCCCATTCCAAATCTCATGGTCAACGTGTAATATACGGCACAAGAATCATTGGCGACATTGGCTGTTAAGTCCTAGATAATATGTTCCTTTACCACCAGAACTCTTATAGTATGTTATTACCTCATGGTAAATAACCTATAATCATATTATTATGAAAATAGTGTTTTCTGACCTTTTTCAAATGCAGGTGATAACAACACTAGATTTGTAAAATACTTTACAGAAAATAATCAAAGGACATGAGCAAGTGTGAACTTGCCTTTTGTGATTGCAAGATTATGCACTCACGGTCTTCAAGACAATATAAGATCCAATATCTGAAATCAGCATCATTGGTATGGTAAGGACTAATGTTTAAAGAAGAAAGATGCTTTTATGCATAACTAATGTAATGCAAGTTGATAAATGCGAATCCCGAGGATAACATTGTTCTAGGATTTGGATACTGGAAAGGGTTTCCTTGGAATGTGTTGCCCTTTTAGATTAAGTTTCACACATGTGCTTCTTATTAAGGCTTGTGAGTGTGTGTCAAACAACATGTAATTATAATATCATAAAACAATGAGATACATAATTGTGGAATGCTACTCAAAGACTACTTATATAAGAATGGCCTTATCTTCAAATTTTACCTTACAAGTAATGGCATTTATAAATAACTTAAGTATTAACAATCTTATTATACAAGTAAAGTATAAAGTAATGTGATTGTGATTAGTTGTCATCTGTTTTCTGAAGTGGCAAAAAGAATAACATTTGAAGAAAAGATTTCCTTACTAAGGTTTAAACAATCTTTGTGGTTAATTAAATGTGATTGATGTTGTTTGTGTTTGAATAGTTTGGACTTGAGATGCTTTATAACTTAATTATAACAAACCAAAGTTAACTATAAAACACATAACAAGGTTTTAGCATTATATTTAAAGTCTTGTAGACTAAAGTTAACTTTAAAGACATAGATGGACTTAGGGTGTATTACTTATGTTATTTGTATCTTGTTCACTTTATATTGTTTCTTTAAAGTTACTTAAGAATGGCATTACTTCTATTTGAGTAGTGGTTTATTAATTGTATAGTGGAATAAAATCATTTATCTTTTTATAAAGGTGTGGTTATGATTTATAATCAAGGAAGTAATGTTACTTAACTATTTATGGATTCACTATAGTGTTTTGATTTGTTTATAAACTTTTGGTTGAGGTAAGTAAAAAGGTTTTACTTAATTCCAAATTATTCTTGAAGATCTTATACTTAATAAAGATCTTATACTTGATAAAGATCTTTTTAGAAAATAAACTACACATATGGTTGAATGATAATTCAATAGAATTGTATTTAAAATGTGTTGCATTTTGACTTTATATTATAAATATTTAAGATTAGTATTACTTATTATATCTAAATTGGCAATTTTTGGAATATTAACAAATTTTATTTACCTTTATATGAATTATCTATTAAGGAAATAAGTTTATATTTAAGTTATTAAAGTGTTTAACTTATGATTTAACTCAAAAGTGGAATATAATATTTTTAACATGTAGGTATTATTTTTGTGATCATTTTGGTATATTACAATTATTTTTGTGATTTATAAATAATAGGATATGATTTTTATAAGGTTTATTACTTTATAAATACTTAATAAATAATAAATATTTAATTAAGCGAATTCATAATGCATGATTATAGTTTTAAATTCTTATTCTTATTTTTCTAAGATTTTTGGTATTTTATTTATATTTTTAACATTTACCATTATTAAAATATGAATTATCAAAGTTTTATTTCTTATAAAACCTTTATTAAATAATATTTATTTAAATAATCATCATAATAAAAAATTTATAATAGTTTTAAGTTTTAGATTTTATTTTTCTGAAAATTTTCATATATTAAACATATTTTTCTGAATTACAAAACAAAAGTTATTGATTTTATAAGATTGAATCATTTTATTTAATTTCTAGAATTTAATAAGCTAAAGAGTTTATGATGTACTGATGATGTCAGCATGGGGTGAAAGGTTTTTCTTACTAGGTCCATACTTACCCCCAGTCACTAACTGGTGGGGTCTATGCCACGTCATATCTATAGTTTTAATTTATTATAGAAACAATAATATGAAATGATAAATAAAATGGAATATGACATCAGCGTGATGTCACGCTGACATCACCCCAAGGATGATCCTTAGATCGCGATTCGATCTTCGGATTAAGAGCGCGCGAGCACGCGGGGTTGGTCGTGTTTGACTCAGTGGTCCACGCTGAGCCTCACAGTGGTTGCGGCGCTCGAGAATGTTCACCGGAGTTGCTCCGACGACGAACTACTGCGGTAGCCGACGGTGGTGCGCTGTGCAACGGCGATTTACGACGAGCTTAAGCGATTGGAGGGCACTAGAAGATCGAGGAGCTCACCCTTATGACGATGGAGAGGTCGAGAAGGCGTAGGGAGGCGTGACGACGACGAATCGACAAAAATGGCCACGACGACCGACGGAAGACGACGCCCGATTCCGCATCATTTACGGCATGCCAGCTCCCGTGCTTGGTCCTAGGCGAACAAGGACATGATGGAGCTTCCAACGGTGGCTTCGGTGAGTCAAGGGGTGGTCTCTGGCGGCGACGACAAGCACCTCTGGCAATCTAGGGTTTTTGGGTTCATGTGGAAGAGAGATAGAGAGAACTAAAGCGAGTGATACTGGTATGGATGGATAGAGGAGGGTGTGGCCGATCTTATCAGCAAGGTCCAGGGCGGCGGCGAGCATCACGGCGGTCCAATTTCGCTGACGACGTTGATTGGCATCGAGCGACGACGAGGCTTCCAGAGAGCTGCTTGTGACATCGAGGAAGACGACGACGAACCGGTACGGGCTGATGCTGGGCCGCGCATGGGCCAACTCGGGCTGCAGCGTGGTGCACGCGAGCAACGAGCAAGTAAGAGGAGGAATGGGCCATGGGCCAGATCTGATTCCTCTATTATTTTTTCTTTCTGTTTGTTTTTCTTTTTCGATTTCTATTTTCTATTTTCTTTTCTTACCCTTTTATTTAAGCACTGATTTAGACTTATCTTTGTGGAATTACTTTGCTAATACTTGCAGCAATGATAAATAGTATTTAAAAATCATTTTGTGAGTTTTTATTATATAATGCTATAGTTTCTTTATTTTCTATATACATATACTTTTCTTATTATTAATTGTAAGGCTTTTGATATGAATTTATTTGAGCTAAAATTCATAAACTTATTATAGAATGCATTACTATTAACTCATGGGATTTGATTCTTATGTATTTAATCGCATAGTAAAGTATAGGGTGGTTGATAATTATTGTATCCCCACTTATTCCATATTCATATGGAATGAGTGGTTGTAGAAATGTATCTAGGAATTTTCCTAATGAATATAGATTAAATATTTATGAGATGTTGATGATAAAACTCATTAATAAGTTTAGGGCTCTGAATTGTAATTACTTACCCTAGGGTTTAGGATATTTACTATACTTTTTTTCTTTTGTGGATGTGAATGAAGATTAATGACTAAACATATTGTCTTTATGTTTGTTATCTTTAATGATATCACCCTTTTAAAATAGAAAGTTATTTTCTGGAATGTCTTATGGAAAAGAATTGATAAATATAACTCCTAGCACATATGGTTATGATATTTGGAAATGATAAATATAGGCTTGAGTGATTTGCTATAGGAAAATATTCCTATAAAGCATTGTGGAAAAATAAGATAATAAATCAATCAGATGAAATGGATATTATGTTTGGTTAGAGATTTAGGGTTTAGGTTTTTATCCAGAATTTCAATCTTCCATAATTCACAATCCTGGACTTCTAATTAAGGAATTCTTTTCCTAGATATATTACTTCTCTATATCCATCATCATGTGCTAACATGATGAGCTTTGCTTTATAGAATATTCTTATCCACCTTTTATTCTTCTAAATCCATTTGTAAATCCAATGAGCTTGACACTGAAGCTTTCATAATCTTCTCATACTCTTCCTTAATCACCCACCACTAATACTACTCCAGTAGATGTATATATCAAATTCTACTCTCCTTAAGTGTTTAGTATTTCCCAAGAGGAAGATACTACTTCTCTAATTCAATGTGCTATAGCATGATCTTAATCATACTATCATATCTCTACTTGATTCCAGTATCTTATACTCCAACCTCACATTATATTAATATGACTTGTCATGGCTAATCTAGGATAATATATCTATACGATGGTTCAATCATGTTTTATCCACCAATGTCACTTATACTTGGTATAAGCATTCAATATTGGTGAGTAAGGCATGATCATTATAATCCTTTGATCCTTTATGGTTCAGGTTTCCAGTTGGCTAAACAAGGCTTCCATCCATACAACATTACAGTTGTATTATAATTATCTTCTATTTAGCTTTATTGGATTAACAGATATATTTCATTGACTATACCTACTTGATCCAATAGGACTACTCCTGGTAACTTATCTTCAGACTTCTTCCTTGTAATCTTATTTGTTACCATATTGATTTGATTTCCTCCTATCACTCCCATCCTATAGATGACATCTAAAACTAGCATCACCATTTACCTCTTCTTACTTCTTTCTTTATAAGCCTTAAGTGAATGCTATAATAAGGACAAGAGTTGATAGGTCAAGAATTGATAGGTTAAGAATTGGTGAATCAATAGTTGATTACTCAGTACTGATGAACAACAAATATAAGGATAGGATTCAATAGAGATGATAAGGATTGATATGAAAATAAATGGTGAATGATCTTGACTTTGGTTTCTTTCCTACTCAATCTCATTAGAGAGTTAAAGTTAGGTATTTCCATGATACTCATGGTATAAGTAGATGAGATTAAGACATAGTTGTTACATTCTTATTATTTGTGTTATATTTATAATTTGGTATTCATGAGTGATTATAATGAATACTATGATATGATCAGCTAAGGATCAAATATAAATCATTAAGTAATGTATTAGGGTTTAATTTTATTACATTTGATCTACCCTTAGATCAAATCATGTTTACCCAAAATAAGGTTTTAGCAAAGGTCATATTGAAACTTATCGCAGTCAACTTGATGATCTACTTCAATTCCATCAAGTTAAGAGAAGCTTCAATCACTTTGACAAGTTTTTATTTAAAAGCGCAAAAAATATTCAGATTTTCTATGCATGAATGCAATGCACACATCTATGTTCAGCTTATTTCTAAGCTCTAATGCTGGGATGTTACACCCACATATTGGCGCTGAACTTACCCCGTGCTATATAACAAAAGAAATGATACATCCTAGTGTGTATTAGTTAACAATCTAGTAGCACTAAAGTTATCCACCCGTTAACACTAAAGCTAACTGGACCGACGGTTGCCGGACCCGGAGGCCGCGCCAAAAGATGGCACGGAGCTCCTCTTCGTTTCCCGGATAATGCTCGCGCAGCAGCTCCGGCGTCGGGAGATGACGCAGAGGTTGGGAGGTAGAGCCGACGTCGACGCAAACACGGGAGAAACTAGATCGAGCTGAGGGGCGAGGTTGGGAGGGAGCGTCGGTGACGGGACTCGGCGATGCAGGCGGGACGGACGTCCGCGGCACGGGCAGGGGTTGGGAGACAGGAAGTGCATAGAGGGGGGTGCTCCGCCGAGGAAAGGAGTAAATTGTGGGTGTACCCAGTTGTGTACCACAGGAAGTGCTCGCGAGAGTATACTTTTTGTATGGGTCATTCGATCCGGATCAGACGTGCCGCCCTATAATACGTATGTCCGAATGCCCGCCGCACAACAAGTACTAATGACATCAGTAGTTTCATACTGCATGAAAAAATGCATCACACATCTCTACTTAAAAAGGATGGTTATTTACCTGTTATGTGGGTATCGTACATATAACGGGATGGATAACTTTTGGGTCTAAAAAAATTTGTCTAAACATATCAGTATGGGATCTAGTTTCGAAGATCTCGTCGCGAGAAGTCCAACGGTGAAAATGGATTTTTAATCGAATAAATAGTTTAAGCTACAAAACTTTTTGAATTTAAACTTTTATATTGAGATGGCTGCCGGTCGGACTGATCCGTATGTGCCTCGTTTGCGTACGCCTAGGGCGTTGTCTCGCTGGTTGCCGGTATCGCTCACATGTCTAACCCGCTGAAGACAGCAAACTAGCAGGCGCCTGCTATGTAGAAAAACCGATAAGCAAATCCTAAAGAAGGCAGTGTATGTTGTGAATCCAATAACTTTCTGTATTCGTGCATCCGAGGCTTCTCAGCTAGCATCCAACGCAAGCGATCCGAAACAATGTGAACTTTTAGATGCATGGCTAGCCCTACTATCCTGCGAAACCCCTTCCCTTGGTGCCTCGCATCCCCAATCTTTTCACTTGTCGACTCATCCCCCCCCACACACACACCCCAACACCAGCGTCTAGTATGTCTGCCATGTGTTGGTGGCAACAATCTCCTGGAGATCTTTTATAGGCGGAGGTGAGGCCTGCACCAACCCGCACAAGCGACGAATGCATCCCAGAGGCACAACATCCCAGAGAGCTCTCACTAGTGGAAACGAGGCCTTTGGTTGAGGTCAGAAATGGGCTTTAAGACCGGTTCTCCTAACGAACCGGTGTTAAAGGGGGCGCATGTACTAGCATGGTCCAGAAAGCAAAAAGGAGCACCCCCTTTAACACCGGTTCAAGCCACGAACCGGTGTTCAAGGCCCTTCACCAGTGGCCCGCGCAGCCCCCTCCCCCTTTAACACCGGTTCGTGGCTTGAACCGGTGTTAAAGGGGGTGCGCCTATATAACACACCGCAGCCCACACCCCTCTCTCTCATGTTTTCACTCTCTCATTTTGGATCATAGCAAGAGGGTGAGAGGTGTGCTAGTTTGTGTTTTTTTCCTATGCACAAGAGGTGTTCGGTGAAATGCCCGAGAGGTCGAAATAAGTTTTCTCGTTGCTCTTTCCTTCTCGGTCGAGGTCGGCAACTTTATCCTTTCATGTGTCATTGATGTACTATATAAAGGGTCATCTCCCTATTAATTTATGATATACTATATATTAATGTAGATGAACCGGCAATGGATGTACGATGACCGACGCACTTCCGAGTACATTACGGGCCTCCAAAATTTCATCGTTGTGGCTAATGCAAACCGTGGTCACAATGGTTTTATGTGTTGTTTGTGTGTTCACTGTCAGAACAAGAAAGACTACTCAAATACCAGAACCATTCACGCCCACCTTCTTCGATCCGGTTTCATGCCCATCTATAATAGTTGGACCAAGCACGGAAAAAAGGGGTTGTGATGGAAGACAATGAAGAAGAAGAGGATGATGACAACTATCATAATATGTATCCTGAATACGATGATACTGCAACAGGGGTAGATAATGAAGATCAAGAGGCAGCAGATGGGCCCGCTGATGACGATCTTGGTCGGGCCATTACTGATGCAAAGGAAGAATGTGAAACTGAAAAGGAGAAGGAGAAGCTGGAGCAGATGTAAAAGGATCACAAAACATTGTTGTACCCAACTTGCGAAGATGGCCACAAAAAGCTAGGTACCACATTGGATTTGCTGCAATGGAAGGCAGAGTACGGTGTGACTGACAGCGCATTTTCAAAGTTGTTGGTAAAAATGAAGAATCTGCTTCCAAGAAATAATGAATTTCCCGACAGTACATACCAAGCAAAGAAGGTTGTCTGCCCTCTAGGATTAGACGTGCAGAAGATACATGCCTGCATTAATGACTACATCCTCTACCGCGGTGAGAAATATGAGAATTTGGATGCATGCCCGGTATGCACTGCAATGCGGTATAAGATCAGACGATACGATCCTGGCGATGTTGAGGGCGAGGCCCCTAGGAAGAAGGTTCCTGCCAAGGTTATGTGGTATGCTCCTATAATACCACGGTTAAAATGTCTCTTCAGAAATAAAGAGCATGCCAAGTTGTTGCGATGGCACATGGAAGACCGTAAGAAAGACGCGATGTTGAGACACCCCACTGATGGGTCACAGTGGAGAAAAGTCGAGCGAGAGTACCCGGACTTTGCACGTGACGCAAGGAACTTAAGGTTTGGTCTAAGTACAGATGGCATGAATCCTTTTGGTGAGCAGAGCTGCAGTCACAGCACCTGGCCTGTGACTCTATGTATCTATAACCTTCCTTCTTGGTTGTGCATGAAGAGGAAGTTCATTATTATGCCAGTGCTCATCCAAGGCCCGAGGCAACCGGGCAATGACATTGATGTGTACCTAATGCCATTAGTTGAAGAACTTTTACAGCTGTGGGCCAAACCAGTTGTACGTATGTTGGATGAGCACAAAGGGGAGCCATTTGACCTACGAGCGTTGCTTTTCGTAACCATCAATGATTGGCCTGCTCTTAGTAACATTTCAGGGCATACAAACAAGGGATACAATGCATGCACACACTGTTTAGATGAGACTGAAAGTGTATATTTAGATAAATGTAAGAAGGTAGTGTACCTAGGGTATCGTCGATTTTTTCCGAACCTGCATCTCGTAAGAAAGAAAGGCAAGCATTTCAAACGTCTGGCAGAACCCTGGAGGAAGCCTGTCCTCCGTACCGGTGAGGAGGTATTTGGTATGGTCAAGGACCTAGAAGTAATCTTTGGAAAAGGTCCTGGCAGTCTATCTGTTCCGAATGACGATGTCGGACACGCGCCCATGTGGAAGAAGCAATTATATTTTGGGACCTACCCTATTGGAAAGTCCTAGAGGTCCGCTCCTCAATCGACGTGATGCACGTGACGAAGAATGTTTACGTGAACCTGCTAGGCTTCCTAGGAGTGTATGGGAAGACAAAAGATACACCGGAAGCACGGCAGGACCAGCAACATATGAAAGACCCTGAAGAGCCTATGCATCCTGAGAACGAGAAGGGTAAACGATGCCACTTAACTCCTGCCAGCTATGCTCTTCCCAAAGCAGAGAAGGAAATCTTTTTTGAATGCCTGAGTAGTATCAGGGTCCCGTCTGGCTTCTCGTCGAATATAAATGGAATAATAAATATGGCAGAGAAAAAATTCCAAAACCTGAAGTCTCATGACTGCCACGTGATTATGACACAATTGCTTTCGATTGCATTGAGGGGGCTTCTACCTGAAAATGTTCGAGTACCCATTGTGAAGCTATGTGCATTCCTCAATGCAATATCTCAGAAGGTAATCAATCCAAAAAGCCTACCAGGGTTTCAGACAGATGTGGCCCAATGTCTTGTCAGCTTTGAGTTGGTGTTCCCACCATCCTTCTTCAATATTATGACGCATCTCCTGGTTCACCTAGTAGAAGAGATTTCCATTCTCGGTCCTGTATTTATACACAATATGTTCCCCTTTGAGAGGTACATGGGAGTCTTAAAGAAATATGTTCATAACTGTGCTAGGCCAGAAGGAAGCATCTCCAAGGGCTATGTAACAGAGGAGGTCATTGAGTTCTGTGTTGATTTTATTCCTGACCTTAAGGCGATTGGTGTTCCAGAATCACGACATGAGGGGAGACTGCGTGGAAAAGGCACCCTAGGATGTAAAGCAATGATATGTAGGGACGGGCATTCTCTCAATCAAGCACACTACACGGTTTTACAAAGATCTATCTTGGTTGCCCCGTATATCAATGAACACAAGAATTTTATACGCCTCAAACACTCGGGGCAGTCTGATGAATGGATTATAAGTGAACACATGGCGAGTTTTGGCGGATGGCTGCAAAGACTTCTCACGAATAACACCACTGTTGGAGATCAGTTGTACTTGTTGGCCAGGACACCATCTTCGACTGTATGTACTTTCCAAGGGTACGAGATAAATGGGAATACATTTTACACGATAGGCCAAGATAAAAAGAGCACCAACCAAAACAGTGGTGTCCGCTTCGATGCAGCAGAAGACAATAGGCAAAATACCACGTATTATGGGTTCATAGAGGAGATATGGGAACTTGACTATGGACCTAATTTTAAGGTCCCCTTGTTTCGGTGCAAATGGGTCAAGCTAACAGGCGGAGGGGTTGAGGTAGACAAGAAGTATGTAATGACAACAATGGATCTCAACAATCTTATGAAGGTAGACAAGAACTTAGACGAACCATTCGTCTTAGCCAATGATGTGGATCAGGTTTTCTATGTGAAGGACATGTCTACCAAACCAAAAAAAAGAAAAAATATGCAAACAGATACATCACACGATGAGCCAAAGCGTCACATAGTTCTTTCAGGGAAAAGAAACATCGTGGGAGTGGAGGACAAGATAGACATGTCAGAAGATTATAATAAGTTTGATGAAATTCCGCCCTTCAGAGTGAAGACTGACCTAACCATCCTGTTAAACGGTGCTGATACTCCATGGTTAGGGCCAACGCGATCATAAGATTGACTATATGTATTAATTGAGCCATTTTTGGCACACATATGTATCTCAAAATGGAAATCAATGTCATATTTCTTCTGTTAACACTATATGTATTAAATGAGCCATTTTTCTTCCCGCCATTTTTCTTCCCACCATTTCTCACTATATATATAGGGTTGGCCTCCATTGTCATTGCACATCTCTAGACTCATATCTGCAACATCATCACTCTTTCACATGTCTTCCACCGTACCACTAACCCCTAGGGAGGTGGAGGCGCTTTGCGCCTCGAACTACCCCTGCCCGCCGGGCTACTGCGTCCCCGTCGGCTGGATGCTGAGCGCCGGAGGCGTGCCGGTTCATCCGGATCATACATGTATTAATTAATGCTTCTTTCTTATTTTAGCCCTCCGGATCGACCAGCCAGCAACAATCTTCTTCTACGAAAAAGAGCATGCAAGGCGCGAGCCATCGGTTGAAAGATCGTGCAAAGTTCACGATCGAAGCAGCCCGTGTTGATGGCAGGCCGATGGAGCCCAAGAAGGCCACAGACAAATTTATACGTCAGGCTGGAGTTCTTGTTAGGGACCAAATCCCAATCATAATTGAATATTGGAATAAGCCAAAGAAGGGCGATGGTACCTTTGTCGATAAAAGATCCAAAGAAACGCTTTGGAATTCGCTGTTGGTCAATTTCACCCTACCGTTAGAGGAGGATGAAAATAAACCAGTTATAAAGGAAAAGTTCAAAGAGTGGACTCTAAAAAAGATGGCTGACGCTTTCCGCAACTGGAAGACAAAATTGAACAAATTTGTCAAAGCTCGCGAGACTCCAGATTTCGAAGACGCATATTATGCGAAGATAAGACCTTACTAGACCGAATTTGTGGCGTATAAGGAAGGTGCTATGGCTACAAAGAGATCAGAAACCAATACGCTAAATGCCCATCAGAAGGAATATCACCAGAGGACGGGGTCAGGTGGCTACATATCTTAGAGGCCTAAGTGGGAGGAAGTTGAGAAGGCCCTGTGCGATAGAGGGATCACACCCCAGACACATGGGTGGGACCTACGTGCAAAGACTTGGTTCTACGGAATCGGGGCAAGGTTGGACCCAGAAACGGGATTGTGTATCTTCCCAACCCTCCTTGCCAAACCCGTCACTGAACTCATCATGGCATACGAGGAAACAGCCGCCAGGACCTTCCATCCTGACAGAGAGAATGACCAGCTAACACGCGCCATAGGTAAAAAAGAACACCCTGAACTTGCACGAGGCACAGGGGGTATGACGTGGAAGGGTGGGTTTGCCGAGTGGGGCGACTCTTACAGATGGCGCGGCAGAAAAGAAAAAGAGCGTATAGACCGGATGACACAGATAGAACATGCACTTGTGGCGATGCAGGCGCAAGTGAATGCACAAAAGAGCCAGCAAGCTACCGGCCCATCTCAGCGGTACGAAGAGCCTGCATTGGAAGCTGCCGGCGGCCCAGACTCTGCGCGGAAAAGCAGCGTGGCTTCCACGGAGAACGTGCAGCCCATGCTTGAAATGGTGGGTCCTCGATACCCCGTGGATGAGATCACGGAGAGCGAACACGCTGAGCTGCATGTGAGATTAATGGGCTTATCCATTAAGGTGGCGGTCGTCTATGCCTTACCTCCTGTAGCTGGTGGAACTTACCACTGCCGACCGATTCAGATGGCTATGCTATTGTCGGGGTGGATGAGGTTGTGAAGGAATATGAGGAAGCACAACTTGACCATGCTACAGGTGAAGGGGAAACTCAACTCAAATTTGCAGTGAAAACAACCATTTTTGGAAGAAGGAACACATCGTGCTTCCAAATTGGAGGCCACTGGCACCCCCGCCGTCTCCGCAGCGTCAGCAGTCTGAGCCGCCTCAGCCGTCTCCAAGTCATCAGAATACTCCCCTATCGTCTTCGGCGCTTCAGCCATCTCCTGCGCGGCAGCCATCTCCGGCGCGCCAGCCATCTTCGGCGCGCCAGCCATCTCTTGCGTGTCAGCCATCTCCAGCGCTTCAGCCATCTCCTCAGCGTAAGCGGAAGAGCACTGCCACGAAGAAATCCGCAGGAAACCGTATGCCAAAGAGTTCAAGAAACTACATCCCGCAGCCTTCCGCCAAGCCATTGACGGTATTACCGTGGAATCGCAGCGACGAGGAGACCAATAGGATCTCGAAAGAAGAGGTCAATAAATTCTTTGCACCTAGACGGGCCGAGCCAAAGGAGAAACTAGATCCGGCGGTGGTGGAGAAGTTTTACAATAATCTTTTGAAACCTGAAACCCCACTTGTGCCGGACTACGAGCGCCAGATTATGAAGGGGGGTGCAAGGCGGAGGGAGACTGGAAGTAGCAGTCGTGCGGCACCCCAGAAAACAGTTCCAATGCTCGAAGAGCAGAAAAACCAATCATGCGCTCTGCTCCAAGTGTTCGACACACGGATAGCTCCTCCTGTAAATGATTACGAGGCAGAGCTACAAAGAAAGGCCAATGAGATGGGAATGACTTACATTGCATACTTGAACATCATGGGAGACAACTTGCCCAAAGGCGATGTCAACCCCATACAGCCATGGAAGTATGGGAATAATCTCGTCAAGAAAGAGGAGCTCAAGAATCTACCAACAAAGATACGAAGATTGCACAAGTGGTACCTTGATTTCTGCAAGACGGGAAAGGAAGAATGGATCACAGCGCATATAAGAGATGATATTTTCTTGTGCGGAGACGACGAGATCGCCTTCAACATTCAAGACTTGCATTTTCTATTTAATCAGAAGGAACTCGACAAAGCTGCCATCAGCCTTTATTGTGTGTAAGTAATATTTCTGTAATTTCTATCTCATTTCATTCAATTCATTAATTGCATGTATATATATGCCCACCATATATGTATATACTATTATGCAGGAAAAAGGTTATGGAATGCATGAAAGGAGGCTATTTTGACATTGGGTTCGTTGACCCAAATAGAGTTCATGAAGAAGTGGTAAAACATAGACCCGGGCAAACAGAAGATTTCTTGCTAAGGTCTTTACTGAGACAACAAACCAAAAGGGAAATATTATTGCCTTACAACTTCTCGTGAGTACTGTTACCCTCTCTTGTACACATTTTGTTTCGGCTTACTCGATGTTAAGTGTAACCGATGATGAGTTATGCTTGCGCAGGTTCCACTTTATTCTGCTAGTCATTCAACCTGACTCAGGAAAAGTCCTTGTCATGGACTCGGTACGAAAATACCAAGAGCTATGGGCAGACTTTAAAGAGATGCTCCAGAGGTAATTTCAGTCATAATATCGCACTAGATCGGCAACTTTCATGACAACAAGTAATTAATTACTCCTTTATCCATTTTCTTTGCCGGACAGGGTTTAGAAAAGGTTCACGGGCAGGGCCGTGGGTGAATGGTAAGAAGAACTAAAATTTGTAGACCAAAATGTAAGTAATACTACCTCCATCCCAAGGCTTAAGGCCTATATTTTTTTTGAAAAGTCAAACTATGTCAAGTTTGACCAAGTTTTTACCAAAAATTATTAATATGTAAAATACACAATCAATATCATTAGATAGATACTGAAATATATTTTATATGATGTCTACAAAATATCATGTTTATTGATAGTTTTTTCTAAAAGTTTGGTCAAAGTTTAGTTGGTTTGACTTTTCAGAAAAAATATAGGCCTTAAGCCTTGGAATGGAGGGAGTACTAGCTAGTTAGGTCTGCGTATCTCTTTGATTCTGCTTCTAATTCCATTATATCATGCTTTATTGATTATTATTTTGATTGAACTCTCTATTCTCGTAAAGTACGCGCATTAGGGACCCGACAATAACTTATGTGGATACTATGTTTGCGAGTTCATTCGCAACACGATATGTGCGACGGGCCAATCCGCACTAGAACAACTTAGAGTAAGTAAACAAAGTACACAACATTATTTTATTACCATCAATTGTGTTGAGTTTTATTCTTATATATATATATATGTATATATATATATATATATTGACCTCATTCTTCATATATATTTAGATCGAACGAATGCGGGACCAACTCCTACCATTTGACCGCATACTAGCCATTCAAGAGGAATTGGCGGGGTTCATACTTGATGAGGTCGTCACGCCTGGCGAAGAACTCTTTAGATATCCACCAAAATGAACGTGTACGAAGATGTTATATTGTATATATGCTTGAACGTGTTTGTCTTGTACTTGATGCTTCAATGTGTACGGAAAATACCATAATGACGATGTTTGTGTATAATAATAGTTGCTTAATTATTCATGTACTCGTATGTACCGACGATGTATGTGTATACCTCTTCCGATCGATTCCCCCTCCCCCTCTCCCCGTCCTCGCCGCGCCACAGAAATACGCCCAGAATGGGGCGACGGCAAAACTCTGCCGCGGCAGAGATTTATGCCGTTTTCCTGTCGCGGCAGAGATTTATGCCTTTTTCCTACTGCGGCAGAGAACATTTAACACCGGAGGAGGGGGAGCCTGAGCGCTGCGGCAGCCCACGTGCGCCACCCTTTAAAGGGGGTCTCTAACACCGAACCGCCAACAACGGTTCTACAACCGATGTTAGAGGCTGGTCCGAACCGGTGTTAGAGGCATGTGTGTACACTAGTGTCTCTCACCGTGCTATGATGGCGAGCACAACCATATCCTTGATTTTGTTTTTGTTAGTTCTTGTTGGATGGCTCCTGAATGTAGCTTGTCAGCTTCAATTTTGTTTCATTATGTCTGTCTATGATGTAGCTGTTGGGTATAATCTTGATAAGTTGTATCTGCATATTTAGTTTTCTCTTTGTTTTCATATACTAGTTTAGATGGCTAGGAAGCTGGACGGGCTGCGCATAGTATAGTCTTAGCCGAGTGAGTAGGTGGACGTTTCGGTTAGTTGTTAGTTGTATGCGTATGTGTGGCCTGGTCGAGAGGTGTAGAGTGATTTTAGGAAAGACGATCAGGTCCATGCACATGTATAGCTAGTTGAGTTAGTGGCCGGTGGCCTAGGTGCATGTGCATGGGTTAGTGGGTGCATGTGTTAGCTTATTTATAAGACTTGTAATCGAGGCCCAAAATCTTCTTGTTCCTGTGTGCGTTTGAGAGTGAGCGAGTCAGCTCTTTCAGTAGCTTTACAATGGGTATGTCATTAGTGGATGGAATTGAGCTACTGGTTAATGAAAATTTCAGAAAGGATTTTATATTTTCTTTTCTTTTGTCATTGTTGAAGGAAGTAGTTCTTCAGAGTTCAGACTGATGGGATGCTCTAATTTTGAGGTGTCCTTGTAGGACGGTGTTCTAACTTTTTTCTGCAAGAGCATGATGTTGTAGCAATTTAATCATACTTCCAGTTTTAAGATCAAAGTTGTAAGCAACAATTCACTATATAAAGTTTTCTAAACATTGACGGTAGTTCTTAATTGATCATGTAACAGCAAAAACAGACTGACAAGTTGTAGTGTCTGTTCCTGCCTAGTGCAGGTCTGAGCACAATATTGGCACGACAACAAGCAATTTAATCATGCTTCCATAGTTGCTAGAAAATCCTGAAAAAACATAACATGTTCAATGTTCTGTAATAGTTAAAAAACATCATACACAAACAGCGTCAAATTTAATTTGGCATAACACGAATTTTCGCCATTACACGACTGTAGTCAGTACATCAAAGTGTAAATCATAACATGGATAAAATCATTCTTCCTTTAGTACCTTCACTTCTTGCTCCTTTTTTGATCGTCTCTTTATTCATTTGCATCTTCCCACTATATGAACATTAGCTGCAGGATGTATACGAACTTCAAGTATGAATATTGCAGCCAATAAATGCCTCATATTCCTCTTGCCAGGTGTGCTTGGTAGTTGCAGGGTCTTTTTGTTTCAGTCAGATGATAACTGCACACTGCATTTCCAAATTAGTGATCTCATCAACATTCAGCATGCATGTATAACTAAGTGGATGCTAATACCCAAAATGAATATTTGTTTAGTCGGATAGTCTTAGACTACCATAGTGCTAGATGCAATTTGTTTCAGACCGCCTGAATTAAACTACAGTAATTTGGCGCTGGGGTGGAACTTGAATTTCACATAATTATAATTTAGAGCTACTAAGTTCATAGCGTAAAGCAAGAAGTAGTTACCTGAACAAAACAAAAAAATATGTAGTAGTAATATTTGTCTAATCGCATAGGAAAAGAATAGGCAACAGGTAGCAGGGCCTAAACTTCTCACTTGAAAATTTCAAAGTTAGAAACAGAGGGCTACCTTTGTGGGTGTACTAAAACCTGCCCCATTCATATGCATCTGTAACTTGTTGATTACACTCATATAACTGCACACACAACTACCTGATTCAGATTTCTCACAGGGGTCACACACGCTGTATATTTATACTTGCTACCTCAAAAATTGTGGGGTCCCCTTTGGTCGTCGTCAGGCTTTGCTGAAACAGAGTATAACCAGATATATGCAGCAGCATTTAAGAACTCGGGACACATGGGACATAGCAGTTTACTATAGACCAAGAGTTTACATGCATGGGGAGCCTTCCGGCCAATCAGCATTGCAGCAGCAAGAAGCACCTCGTTCACCTAGTTTTCACAAACCGATTGTGATAGATGTATCAAAATCATTGGATTTCTATTAGTAAGAGTCATGTCAAATTATTGCAGGCATGAGCACGGATTAGGTTTCATCTTCAGCAGTCTATCGATCAGTCAGTTACCATTGGCTTTACTTAGCAAGGGGCAACATTCTCAAAAAGAATGGAGAAACAGAACTACAATTTTCCATGAAAAGCAAGGTCAGGCGGAACATTTCTGCTCTAATTACAGAGTGTGATCTCTTATAACTACCATGTGATTTTCGTTTTTTCTGTTACGTTTTTCATTTTGGTTTTTCTGTTTTAAATATTTTTCTATTTTTTTAAGGAACAAAACTGAAAATAAACTGCAAGCTTACCTACACTTCGCGTCTGCACATCGGGCAGTTCCTCTTCAAAAGTAGCACTTTCCTTGCACACTGCTCGTGGAAGAAGTGGTCGCATGGCAGTACCTTCAAAGGATCGCCCTCCGTGTATTCCTCGAGACAAATTTCACACTCGATTGCGCCTTCCTCCTCTAGTGGCCCCTTATACGCAATGGTCTTCAAACCTCTGATTGTCGCTTCATCGGCGCCCGGTAGTGGCGGATTTGCAGGTGGCGCTCTCACTACCGCCCTCCAGTGCAGGAGGTAGAAGAGAACAAGAACAGCTAAGATAGCTGCGCCGAAGCCTACACCGACGTAGACCAACTCGCTCTTCCACGCCCCTCCACCCGTCGACTGGGGCAAGGGTGCATCGGCGATACGGAAGTCTCTGATGGCTACACACATAGATTAAAAAGTTATCTTTTTCTGTCATACTACTATAAACATTGAAATAGTATATTTTCAAGAATTGTGAACTATGAGTATAAATGTCACATGAAAGAATGCTCATGTCCAGTTAACAGAACTGAAGTTTCCTAGCTTAAACACCTTTCGTAGTTCTCAAACTGTTTAGCTTATAAAATTACCATGGTCTGAACAAAAGAAAAGGCAAGTCCAGGCAGATTTACATCAAAGTTTGAAAAAAAAGATTTCAAAACCCTGACTAAACAGAACCTTAATACCAAAACTAGAATTTTCTAATAAATGTTCTAAAGAATAAGGAAATCATTAGAAACTACTTATGCTTCAAGAAAGCTTAGATTTGATAGGATCTCTAGATGTACTCTCATTGAAGAAGAGGATGACACTAAGAGTTGGGGCAATTTTCTGGTTTTATTTCTCACACAAACTTACACAAATACCATGCCAACCATAGGGCTTGGGGATACATATTTATAGGCTGCTAACCAGCCAAGCATATGCTAGATGCTAGTCTAAGATGCTGCCCTAAAGACAGTCAAGGATGCTATCCTAACAGCCAGTCCTTGATGTCCTTGATGTTGATGCTTTATCCTAACCGCCAAGGACCATGTGTGCTGTAACCCCACAAAGACCAACAGTGCAGAGACTTACCCATCATTCTCCCCCTAAGTCTTGTGCGTTGTCTTGTGGAAAGGCTGGACCATCCCAATCCTGGAGCAGAGTCCAAGGAACATGGTCCCACCAAGAGGCTTGGTGAGCAGGTCCGCAAGCTGATCCTTGGTGTTGATGTAGCTCGCCGTGATGCTCCCTTCATCCAAACAGCGTCGGATGAAATGGTACCTCATCCGGATGTGCTTGCTCCGTTCGTGGAACACGGGGTTCTTCGCCAGGGCCAGAGCGGACTTGCTGTCCACCATGAGTTGCACTGCGCTGGTGTCTCGACCGAGGAGATCACCAAGCAGTCGAGCAAGCCAGAGAGCCTGAGTGCAGGCAGTGGAGGCCGCTATGTACTCTGCCTCGCAGCTGGACATGGACACCACCTGCTGCTTGACTGCCAGCTCACGAGGCACTTGCCAAGGAAGAAGAGGATCCCGCTTGTGCTCTTGTTGGTGTCGTCACCGGCGTGGTCGCTGTTGCTGTACCCAACGAAGTGTGTCGCCCCAGGGCACCTAGGGTAGTAGAGGCCGTGGTCGAGAGTCCCCACAACGTAGCGGACGATCCTCTTCATAGCCTGCTGATGCTCCGTCGTTGGTCGCTGCATGAACCGACTAATGTAGCCGACAGAGAATTCCAAGTTCGGCCGTGTGTGGGCGAGGTATCAAAGGCTCCCCACAAGACACCGGCACTGTGTAGCATCCACCTCCTCCGTTGTGCTGTCGCGGCTCAGCTTCAGCCTCTCCTCCATCGGAGTGAGAGCTGGGTTGGAGTCGGCGAGCCTAGCTAGCTCAACAACGCGCTTGGCGTAGGCAGTCTGTCGAAGCGTGATCCCGAAGTGGTCCTGGTGCACCTCGTTCTCCAGGTAGAAGGAGAGGAGCCCTAGATCACTCATCTGGAAGGCGGCCTTCATCTCTTCCTTGAACGCCGCCACCTCTGCATCCATGGTGCCGGTGATGACCAAACGTAGACACCTACCAACAGGGCATTTCCTCCATTGCCCCGTCGGTAGACGGCCGCCTCATGCGGGCTTTGCCTGAAGCCCATCGGCTTGAGCGTGGAATCCAGCTTGGTGTTCCATGCCCTTGGTGCCTGCCGCAAACCATAGAGAGCCTTGCATAGACGAAGTACCATGCCCTCCTGGCCAGGAATCGCAAATCCCGGCGGCTGTTGCACGTAGACCTCCTCCTTCAAGTCGTCGTTGAGAAAGGCAGACTTGACATCCATGTGATGGACGCGCCAGCCCTCTTGAGCGGCTAGCGCAAGGAGGAGTCGCACGGACTCTATCTGTGCCACAGGAGCAAAGGTGTCGTCAAAGTCAACCCCCTCCTGTTGCAAGAAACCTCGGGCCACCAAGAGAGCCTTGTGCTTGACGATGGCGTCGGCTTCATCCCTCTTCATCTTGAACACCCACTTAAGGGTGATCGACCGGTGACCACGAGGGAGGTCTAGGTGCGGTTCTTCTCGACCGCATCCATCTCCAACTGCATCGCGGTGCGCCATGCCGCGTCTTGCTCGGCTTCTGTAAAAGACCGAGGCTCACCGTCGTCACATGCAAGTTGCATCTGCGCCTCCAGGTTGCATGCCACCGGTCCCGGCACCGGCTGGTCGCCAAGAAGACCCTCCATTGTACGGTACCGCAACGGCTCGCCGTCGTAATATGCGTCGATGCGCTCCTCATCATGAGCGAGCGAGGAAGCAAACTCCACCGGGTTGTGCTCGATGCGAGCTGGTGCTGGTGTAGACGTGCCCGGAGGTGTGACTACTAGTGCTGGAGCACGTGCGTCGGCGGCTGTGGTGCCGTCGGTGTGGCAGCCACCGGGATCGATGGAGACTTGGGAACTGAGGTAGGCGTGCTCGGCGAGGAGCTGCCTTCTCCCCCAGCTCCCTCGAAGTGGACGTACTCGACAATGAAGTCGTCATACGTCGAAGTCGAGCCGTCGTCCACCGCCTTGTCCCACGCGGCCATGCCCACCCTCTCCCTTTTTTGAACACAACGTCTCGCGCCGTGCACACACGCTGTGTCTTCGGGTCAAGGATGCGATAGGCCTTCGAGACCTCCGCGTAGCCGATGAACACTCCCGGAGTGCTCCTGTCGTCGAGCTTGCCGATGTGGCCGGGCTCCTTGGCGAACGCGAGGTAGCCAAAGACCCGCAAGTGGGAGACCGCCGGCTTGCACCCATGCCAAGACTCATACGGCGTCTTGCCGTCAAGTGCCTTCGTAGGTGAGCGATTGGGGATGTAGACGGCTGTCAGCACCACCTCTCCCCAGAAGACAGCCGGCATCCCTCTCTGCTTGAGGAGGGCTCGAGCCATCCCCACAACCGTCTGGTTGCGCCGCTCGACGACGTTGCTCTGTTGCGGGCTGTATGGGGCAGAGTAGTGGCGCTGAATGCCCTCATCAACGCAGTACGACGCGAATTCAGTTGTTGTGAATCCGCCGCCATTGTCGGTGCGCGGCACGCGCAGCTTGCGGCCACACTCCGCCTCTGCAGCAACCTAAACACGCCTAATGGCGTCCGCTGCTTCTCCCTTGTTGCCGAGAAGCACCACCCACATGTAGCGGGAGAAGTCGTCGACGAGCAGCAGTCATCCTCCCGGTGTGGTCGGAGTCACTGGTCCACACAAGTCCCCGTGCACGTGCTTGAGATTCTCCTTGGCTCAGAAGCTCGCCTACTGGGGGAAGGGGAGTCGCCTTTGCTTCGTCATCACACAAACATCGCAGAACTGCTCTACGTGTTCGAGGCACGGCAGGCCTCGCACCATCTCCTTGATGCTGAGCCGCTTCAGGGCCTCGAAGTGAAGGTGCCCGAAGCGCTCGTGCAACTGCGACGCCTCGTCGTCCCGACGAGCGGCGAGGCAGAGGGGCTATGCCACCTGCACATCAAGGACATAGAGCCGATTTGCGCCTCTAGTTACCTTGGCAAGAAGGCAACGATGGTGATCCTAGATGCGCAGGATCTCGTGCTCGATTAGCACGCGAAACCGTTCTCATCCAGCTGTTCCAAGCTGATGATAGAGTTCCTCAGCGCGGGGATGTAGTAGACACCGGTGAGTATCCAGCGCTCTCCAGTCTTGGCCGTGAAGATGACGGAGCCAACACCCTGAATCTCCACGGCGGAGGCATCTCCAAATTTGACGGAGCCTCGCACGTCGGATTCGAGCTCGGCGAAGAACTCCTGTCGACCGGTCATGTGGTGTGGGTGGCGCCGGTGTCGAGGCACCACCCGCCAGTCTTGTCGGTGCCGGAGCCGTCGCCGAGAAGGGCGTGTGCCTTTGGCTCGTCGAGGTGGAGGGGAGCCGCTGCAGCCGGTGCCGCGGGGCATAGCTCGATGCTCGCATGAGCCATGACCAGAGCAGGCTCCTCCTCCCTTGCATGTGCGACATGGGCCTGGCCGCGTCGTGGCTGTCGACACTCATTGGCCCAATGGCCAAGCCGGCCACAGTTGTGGCAGGCGTCATCTTGGGCCGGCTTGGGCCTACCGGCAGCGCCTCCCAGGGCGCCTCCGCGAGCATCACCTTGCGCCCTGCCCTGGCCGTCTTTGCGCCCCTTGCGCGACTTGCCACAGGCGCGGTCGCCTATCGTGGAAGAGGACTCCCCCTTCTTCCTGTCGCCGTGGCCGGCATCCCACTGCTCCCGAGTGAGGAGCAGCTTCCCATCAGTGGTGATGGTCCCCGAGAGAGTTTGTGGCTCGTCGGTGTTGACGACCTTGAGGCGACCTATTGCCTCCTCGATCGACATCGTGCTAAGGTTCAGCAGGGATTGGATCGAGCGAGCCATCTGCTTGTACTTTGCGAGGACGCAGCGAAAGAGCTTCTCGACAGATCGTTCCTCGTCGTAGGTGACATCGCCGAACTGCACCATCTTCTGCAGCAAAGTGTTGAGACGAAGAACAAAGTCATCGACGTCCTCACCTGGCTTGAAGGCCAGGTTATCCCACTCCTTGCGGAGTGCATGCAGAGTGGACTTGCGAGCACGGTCGCTGTCGATGCACGACACAGCGATGGCATCCCAGGCCTCCTTGGCAGTCCGCTTGTTGGAAAGCGAGAACTGCATCTCGGGCAGGACTGCGGCAATGAGGGCATCCACCGCCCGTCGATCGTCATGGTGGTCGACGTTGGCATCCTGGACTGCCTCCCACATGAGCCATACCTGGAGCCGGACCCTCATGACCACAGCCCACTCAACGTAGTTGGTTTTGGTGAGGGTAGGCCACCCAGCACCGGGACCAACGTCCCTGACCACAGTCCAGACCTCGTAGAGGCCGCGGTCTTGGTCGTTTCGGTCGCTGCCGTGCGCGCCTCCTCCAGGAGAGCCACCGCAGTGCTCGCCTCCTCCGGGAGCGACACCGTCGTGTGCTTGGGCGTGCTCGGCTGCCCACCGCGACGTCCGCTTGTGGGCTGCGTCGACGCTGAAGTCGCCTAAAATGGATCCATTGATGCTGCCGCGCAGATCCTGGACCTCTGCCGCTGTTGCACGTGCATCCTCCACCACTGCTGCTGCTTCTGCCTCCGCTCTGGCTGCTGCCAGCCTTGATGCCCTGGCGCCGCAACGGCTGCTGCCGTCTTCAGCTCACCCTCCTCTGCCGCGGCGAGCTCGGCCTCCTGTCGACGCCGCCGCACGCTCGAGGTAGCCGAGTGCTGAGAGCGACCTTGGGACATGGCTAGCCGCTGGGGGCTGTTGCGTGCAGGGAGAGCTACTGCTCGACTGCAACGGAAGGAGAGAGGCCACCAGGGACAGCTTGAGTTGCTGCACTTGCCCGCTGGGGCTGCTGCACACTCGGTGAAGGGGATGAGCAGGAAACACTCGGCCTACAAGACAACCTCGCTTTGATACCACTTGATAGGATCTCTAGATTTACTCTTATTGAAGAAGAGGATGACACTAGGAGTTGGGGCAATTTTCTGGTTTTATTTCTCACACAAATGTCATACCAACTATAGGGGTTGGAAATACATATTTATAGGCTGCTAACCAGCCAAGCATATGCTAGATGCTAGTCTAAGATGCTACCCTAAAGGCAGTCAAGGATGCTATCCTAACAGTCAATCCTTGATGTCCTCGATGATTTATCCTAACTGCCAAGTCCTTGATGTCATTGATGCTTTATCCTAACTGCCAAGGACCATGTGTGCTATAATCCCACAAAGACCAATAGTGCACAGACTTATCCATCACGTTTTCTTAAGTTTCTAACCTTATCAGGAATTAAAAAGTTTTATCAGGAGAGAGGGGAGGACTACTAACCTGCAACCTTTGTCGCTGCTGCAGCAAATTGTACGACTATAATCACAACCGAGATCTTCCTCGCCTGGAACCCTGCCGCGACGTTGCCGGCCACCACCGCCAGAACCCTGCAGCAGCAGCCCACGCATGCACGCTCTGCTGAGACATTGTTAGTACTCCCAAACAGCGATTCTACCGGCACTGTATGTGCCGGCATCGCATCCACCAACCGGCGCCAACTGAGATCCGCGTCGCCTTGTATCTCCTAAACGGCCGTTTGGGCTTTCCGTCTATGGGAATATATCAGCTTTTGCAGTGGACCCACCCACGTGCGCCCCTCCTCCTTTTTTATTAGTTTCCCTAACAAATGACTCGGTATAGATATAAAAAGTGGTGGTAATTTATAGCCTAATTTTAAACGAGATTTAGGGAATTAAATACAAAAATATTAAAAGTAGTACACATTATTACGAAACCAAAATTATTATAATTTGTGAAATTATGAAACGAGATTGATAGTACTGAAACTAGACTGAAACAGTTTGAAAAATCTAGAACTAATACTAATTTAACAAAACAGAAACAATATTTACTGACTTATTGAAACAGCCTTTGCACTGTTGGAAGTTATTGAAACTACTACATAATCTACTGAAACTAACTTGAAACTTGTATGCATTTCATAGTGGTTTCACAAAACAAGATTGGAAATTGGAAAATGTGAAACAAGATTGGAATTTATGAAACATGTGAAACCTATTTAAAAAAGATTTGAATTTACGGAACATTAAAAACTATATTGGAACATGAGAAACCAAATTGAAACCTACGAACACAGACTGCAAATTATGAAACCTACGAACATGACTGAAACTACATACCCAATGTGAAACCTTTGAAACTAGATTCAAACATGTGAAACTAGAACGAAAATTTATGAAACAGACTGGAGTTTTCTCGCGTCGGTTTCATAGTATAATAAAAAAAATTGAAAGTTATGAAACAAAATATTAGTGAAAATTTTGGAACACAACTGAAACATAATTGAAACGTAGGAACATGACTGATGTGTGTTACCTGAACAACCACACCGGCAGTTTGTGCTCCATTAGCCATTTGAGTGTTGGCACCATTGAAACTGGCGCGTCTTTCCAGCCCAAGAGCCTGCGCAAGTAGAACATCAGTTTAGGATACTGACTGACGGTCAGCTCATAAGGGTAGGGTAATTTGTGTGCTCATAAACGTAGTTCTGTTTTCTTGCAGTTAAGAAGTCTTACGTGCTCTTTGACACTTTGGCGTACAAATCCTTTTGCACCATTGGCCCCTGTAATTTTTCCAAGCGCAAGCTCCTACACAAGTGGGCCATCAGTTAATGACAATGACAGATAGCTAATTTGCTCGTAAAGATTGATCTCAGTTAAGCAGTCATACGTGCAGTGTGACCACACTGTTTCTCTAGCGTGCAAAGCCTTTTGCACCTTGGGATCATTGAGGTAGGCCTGTACGTGATGGTTGCTGCACGGATCATATCCCGGTATCTGCAAAATTTGGAGCAGAAAAAACTTATCCAGAAAGCAAATATTCAGGGTAACCGCGACTGCTTATAATTCAGTGCTGCTCTCTTACATAGCTGCTGGGGTAGAATGTTCCATTGGGTGATTCAATGCAAACTGGTCTATATATGCCGTAGGGATCAGTGTCAGCAGGATAATGGAGCGCAGCATCATTGCATGTGTCGCCATCTGACCCGTGGAATTTGCAGTTCTTGGTGGTGTTGGCCCTCGACTCATCTGATATCACCTCATGGCTCCATAGGTAGTCAACCCTCACCTTTGCGTTCATGTCATCATCAAGGAACGGATTGCCAACCTAATTAACCAAGAGAGGATTGTAAAAGAAACCACTGAAAGTATGCCATGACTATAAAGTGTATATAACTGGGTAATTAATCGGGCATACCAAGATACCCTGTAGGTTTACAGAAGTTCTTGTAACATTGTTCATGTCGTGTGCCTCAAGATGGTGGCAGCGAGCTGTGGCACATAGTGACCGCCGTAGCTCTCCCCGGAGATGTAGAAGGCTCGGCCTTTATACTCTGGGAACCTCTCGAGCCAGTTGACGAGGAAGACAAGTGTGGCATCCGCCGTCCTCCGGTCTCCGCAGCTGACGTAGTCGGAGGTCGTGTTGGAGTAGGAGAACCCAACGCCAGCAGGCGATTCCAGGAATATCACATTAGCCACTGCAAAATCTCACATGTGACTTACAACAAATATGTGTACATATTGGATCGATGGTGGTTTAGTTGCTGTGAGCGTGTGCCTCACCGTTGTTCCAAGCCTGCATGTTTCTGTTGAGAGTTTCGTTGTTGCTGTTCACGCGGAATGGGCCCAGCTCCATCATTGCCCCGTAGCCAATCGACGAGCATCCAGGACCTGTAAATGCATCCTCAAGTAAGCATATAGATAGTAGAAAACGTAAGAGGTTAATCAACTGGAAGCATATTCAAAGTGACAAACCTCCATTCAGCCACAGGAGGAGTGGCTTCGCCGCCGGGTCGGTCGCTGACTCGACGAAGTAGTAGAAGAGCGCCCGGCTGTTCTTCTCGTCGACGGTCACGTACCCACCGTACTGGCTGAAGTCGACCACAGGCTGCCCGGGCAACGCAGTGATCTTATCAGCGGCCTTCAGCTTGGGCTGGTCAGAGACAGAGTACTCTGCCCTGAGGATCCTGGAAGTAGCAGTAACTCGTACCCTCAGATCATCTTCGCTGTAGGCATTGCTACTGCCCCTTCTGTACCGGATGAACTCTCTGAGTTGAGCCTCTTGCGATGCATCTGTGTGCAACGCGGACGCACAGATGAGGAGGAGCAGAACAAAGGTGGTGTTCCTCATCTTCAGATGAAATGAGTAGCTGCTGCCAAGATGACTAAGATGGGTTCGGTTGGGGCTATATATAATGGCTGGGCTTAGTCGTGCTGGAATGAGTGCTTTGAGCAGATTAATCATCCTATACCTCGTATTGTCTCTCATATTTTTGGAGGCTGGTTGCGTGTGGTAGAATAAAAGCTAAGCTCACACTTTCTGGTGGGTGCGGCAATTAAGTTGACCGAATTTGGCTATGTTGAAATGAGGCGGTTTTCAAATAAAAGTAACTAATCTACCCCCAGTAGGCTATTTAATTCTGTATCACTTGATTTATATCATGGTCTGGTATTTTAGGAAGTTGCTTTGCTTGATAGATTACGTTGTAGTCCAAATATATAAGAGCCACCCGAATTTCAGTCTGCCTTTGAGCATAATTTGATTAAAAAAAATATGAGCTATATCCCACAAAAGTATACCATTTGATTCTAACTCGAAGTAAGTCTTTAATGGTGTAATTTTTGTGGCAAGTAATTTATTTTGTTACTATAAATCCTGTTCGAAGTTAGATTGGAAATTCAACCGTGTATTATATATTTGGAAGGAGGAAGTAAAAAATCTATGCTCAATTTTTCTACGTGTGCATCATCCGATTGCAACTGTGAATCTGTGATACTTTACTGCAGTGGCCATTGGAGCAGGAGCTGGGCCTTTGGAAGCGCGAGGTTAGAGTTGGCGCCATGGTGGAATACTAATAGGGCTATGTAATATATTTTTTCTCATTGTTTAGCTCATCGTTTTTTCCGCAACCAGTGATGCAACTCATGTATCAACATTGGAATAATTTCGTTTTGTTGTATTTTCGAATGCAGAGACCGAGAAAGGTTTTATGTTCAACAAAGTGTTATACCTTCAAGATTGTTTTCATATTGTTAGACCAAAATTTATATTTGCATACTCCACCTACCCAACTGCACATATGGATTTTTCTCTAGTTAAATGATAAGCTATTGGTAAAATGGCAAAGATGGATTTGGTTGGTGTCATAATGGTTGAGCATAATGGAAGGAGTATTTTGAGATGATTAGTCTTGCCATCATGTATTTTGTCTCATATTTTGGGAGATTGGTTGCAGGTGGTAGAGTGGAAGGTACAATAACACATTTCAGTAAGTGCACAAGTCTTGCCATCACAAGCTATCTATAGATGACAGGACTGAACTCTCTGAGTTGAGCCTCTTGCGATGCATCTGCGTGCAACGTGGCTACACAGATAAGGAGTAGGCCGAAGGTGGTGTTCCTCATAATCTTTTCTGGTGAAATGAGTTGTTGTTGCCAAGATGGTGAGGATGTATTTGGTTGGGTTATATATAATGGCTGGGCTTAGGCATGATTGGAGTATTTTGAGAGGATTAATATATTACCTCTTATGGTCTCTCACAGTTTTGGAGGTTGGTTGCGAGTGGTAGAATGAAAGCTAAGCTTACACATTCTGGTGGGTATGGTTACTAAGTTGACCGTATTTGGCCATGTTGAAATGAGGCAGTTTTCAAATAAAAGTAACTAATCTACCCCTTGTAGGCTATTTAATTCTGTACCACTTGACCTATATCATGGTCTGGTATTTTAGGAAGGTTCTTTGCTTGACAGATATACTTTGTAGTTCAAATATATAAGAGCCATCCGGATTTGAGTCTACCTTTGAGCAAATTTGATAAACAAAATATGAGCTATATCCCACAAAAGTATAGCATTTGATTCTAACTCGAAATAAGTCTTTAATTCTTTAATGGTGTAATTTTGTGGCAAGTAATTTATTTAGTTACTACAAATCATGTTTCAAGTTAGATTGGAAATTCAACGGTGTATTATAAGTTTGGATTTGGAAGAAGGAAGTATTGCCATCCGTATATATTTGGTTTCATAATGGAAGGAACAATTTGAGATGATTAGTCTTGCCATCACGTATTGTGTCTCATGTTTTTGGAGATTGGTTGCAGGTGGTAGAGTGGAAGGTACACTCACGTACACATTTCAGTCAGTGTCTCATATGATGGGAATGGGTATTTTGAGAGGATTAATCATAATACCTCTTATTGTCTCTCACAATTTTGGAGGTTGGTTGCGAGTTGTAGAATGAAAGCTAAGCTCGCACGTTTTAGCGGGCGCGACAATGAAGTTGACCGATTTGGCTGTGTGGAAATGGAACTGTTTCCAACAAAAAGGTAACTTATCTACCCCTTTCGGGCCATTTAATTCTGTATACCACTTGACTTATACCATGGTCTGGTATTTTAGGAAGTTGCTTGCTTGGTAAGATAGAAAGCTATGCTCACACATTCTAGTAGGTGGGGCAGATACATTGATCAGTTTGGAAAGACAGAAATGACATTGGTTTTATAATAGGAAACTAATCAATCACTTCTAGCATGTTTATGTGTGTATCATCTGGTTTCAGTTGTGATACTTCACTGCAATGGCCACCAGAGCAGGATTTGAATCTTTGGAAACAAGAGGCTTGAGTTGATGCCATGGTGCCGGTATAATTAATAACAGGTTATGGATGGTGTACCTTGTGCCGGTGAATGGGCATATGGAGTCGAAATCGCCGCTGAAAACATTCATTCGTTATACACTTTGTTTTGCATGTTAGAAACACCGTGGCAGTTCAATCCGGGATCAAAACTTCATACCAGATGTGAAAACTTTGAAACTAGATTCAAACATGTGAAACTCGAATGAAAATTTATGAAACAGAGTGGAGTTTTCTCACGTCGGTTTCATAGTATAATGAAACAATTTGAAAATTATGAAACAAAATATTAGTGAAATTTGTGGAACACAACTGAAACATAATTGAAACTAAATTGAAATTACAAAACGTGATTGAAAATATTCATAGCATGGTACCAGATTGAAACATGCTTGAAATTATGAAACATTTTACTTGAATTTAGTGAAACTTGTGGAACTATATTGATACAAGATATTGAAAAATTCCTTTCTTCCAAAGAGTTTCACTGGTTTCAGACAAAAGTTTAATATTTTTTTACAGTTTCACAAAATAAAGGATGATCAAATTGTATGAACAAAATCAACCCACCAAGGACTTGGTTTCACAAATAGTTCAATTTTATTTCACAGGTATTAATTAAAAATCCATAAAAATTCCAGAGACAGCAGATCCAACATGAACTAGATTAAAACAGAAATTCTAAGAAGATCAAAAAAGAAAAGAAAGCAAAAAAAAAGGCACCAGAACCTGGACCTCACTGTCCAAATCGTGCCGTCGTGGACTGGCCAGAGTAGGACGAGCCGTGGACTGCAGACTGGGGCAGAAGTTGACTGGCCGGATCCTCGCCAGTCGCCACCCCGGCGAACCCAAACTTGCCGGCAACTGCTAGTCGCAGGGTGTGGTCTGGAAGTCGCCGTTTGGGCTCCGGCCTCCAGTCAACCTCCGTCCGGCACCGCGCTGTTCGGCCTCCGTCGCGCCGCCCGCGGTCCGATCTCCGCTGCGCCGGGACCTCGAATTAGCAGGCCGTGAGGACGCGCCCACGAGGTCCTCCAACCCAGCCGCCGCCTCGTCCCGTGTACTCGAGCTCGCGAGCTCGCCGCGACGGCGAGGTCGGTGTGCCCGCGAGGTCGCTGCCGCACCGTCCGCGAGGTCGCCGCGCCCGCGGCGACCTCGCGGACACACCCGCGAAGTCGAGGGGCCGCGGAGCTTGACGGCATGGACGCCACCGCGCGCTCCGGCCGTTTCGCCCGCGAGTTCGCCACCGCGCCGTCCGTGCTCCGATCGCCACGCGTCGTCCGCGCTCTCGCCGCCACCTCGCCTGCGAGCTCGCCACCGCGCCGTCCATGCTCCCGCCGCGCCACCTCGCATGCGAGCTCGCCACCGCATCGTCCGTGCTCCGGCCGCCACGCGCCGTCTGCTCCCGCCTCCACCGCGTCGTCCGTGCTACGGACGCCACGCGCCGTCCGCGCTCCCGCTGCCAACTTGCCTGCGAGCTCGCCGCCGCCGCCTGCTCTCTCCAGATCTCACGAAAGGCCGGTAGGGCTGTATCCGGTCGGCTACCACCTTCTGGTGGTGGAGGTAGTTGTTGTTCTGGCAACCTTATCGAAGCCTGCTCTTTTCTGCCCTATCGGCCTTGCTTCGTGGGTATCGGTGCGACGGCGGTGGCGGCTACAAGACCGTGGTGGCGTGCGCTGGTGGGCGACGAGCTTGGTGGAGCACTACGATTGCGTTCGGGAGTGTGTTTTTTCTGAGGGGTCGGGAGAAATCCTTGTCTTCTTGACACCGACGCGGTGACGCCTGTGGGCGCCACCGTCCTCCTTGCAGGGCGTCGGGTGTACCTCTTCTCCATCTCCCGGTGCGCACCGGGGGAAACCCTAGGACCTGTCCGGGCAGCAGCGTCGTCATCGTCGTTTTCCTTCTTGGAGGTGTTGCTTGGTGCGTGGCGCTTCGTAGGGCTAGGCGTGCGGTGGTACTTAGTTGGAGGGCGCAACGGTTGCGGGTCGTCTTCGTTTTCGTCAAGCCGCTGTTATCGGCTTTACTTTCTTTTCTTTTTCTTTTGTGCTTTCTTTTTGTTTTCTCTTGGGCGATGTGCTGCCTGGCCTAGCAGTTGTCTCAACTGGTTGCTATATTTATATAGCTGGGCGTATGCCTATTTCGTTGAGAGAAGTATATTTCCGGCAGGATAGACCCACCCGGATGTAAAAAAAGCTAATTAACAGATAAAAAAATTTAGAAAACTGAAAAAATGACAGGTGTCAGATATTAGTGAGGGTCTATCAATAAACTCGGTTTCATAAGATTAATTTGAATAAAGAGAAGAGGGATCGGTCAGCAAGTATGATGGTTCTAATGATGATCCTGCATGTATTTCATGTGTATCTTAAAGGTGGGTTTAAAAAACCCCGTGAATTAACTTGGGTCACGGGTATGGTTTTAGCTGTTTTGACTGCATCATTTGGTGTAACTGGTTATTTGTTGTCTTGGGATCAAATTGGTTATTGGACAGTCAAAATTATGGGCAATTATTTCTACGTTTTGTTTGGATGTTGGAAAATAAGCTTGGAATTAAATTGGGCTGAAGATTCCAAATTCAAGATGGAAAGAAAATGGTCTCTATTTTCAATGCTGTCGTTTGGATGTGCAAGGAATTTTCTGTTGGAATCAAAGGATAGTACCAATTCCAAATCATGTTTGGATGTACATAACATGAAATTGAATGTTTTTTTAAAATTTAACAATATAAACTTCTCTATACGTGTATGCACAATAGTATACTATATATTTGAGGTTTCGTGGATATTTAATCGGTTACTCAGAGTTTCTGCATCGGGGACTTCTTATAGGCGAAGGGGGAGGTCGATGCGGCGGCCAGGGGCGCCAAACCCTAGCCACGCGCGGGCCACCTGTGGTCGCGCCGGGGGGGGGGGGGGGTCTGGCTGTCCTGGTCGGCCCCTCTGGCTCCCCTCTAGACTTCTGTTTCCCACGAAAAAAAATTGACCTTGACGTTTATCCCGTCCAATTCCGAGAATATTTCTTTACTAACTGTTCTGAAACAAAAAACAGCAGAAAACAGGCATCTGGCACTATTGCAACTTGTTAACAGATTAGTACCAGAAATCATATAAAAATCACCTCAAAGTGTAGACGAGTAAAGCAAAGTAGATACTAAACAAGCATGGGGCATCAAAAATTATAGATATGTTTCCGACGTATCAATATCTCCAAGTTTAACTCCTGCTCGTCCTCGAGTAGGTAAGTGATAAACAGAATAATTTTTTAGCTGACATGCACCCTCATAATAAAGATCCAACCATTTACAAGCATTGAAAGCTAGGATCAAAGAACTCTAAACATGTGCATGAAATAATAGAGTTATAACAATAGGACATAGTAACTATGCATGCAACATGAAAGGCTACAAACAAAGATCATGAATAACATGCATTGAAAAACATTTGTTTGTTTCACATACAAAAAACATGGCATAGTGGCAATCAGCTTATCCCTCATAGAGTAGCAAATAGATGCATATGACACCTTCAAAGTTCACAAGGGTGTTTAGGAACAAATAGCACAAGAACAAGTAATATCACAATATGCATCAATTAATAAGCTTTGGAACACTGCACACAGAATGACAACTATGCTCTCTTAATGGTGCCTAAAGGTAGAAGGTGGAGACTCAAATAATGGTGAAAGAAAGGCCTTTTTGTAAAGGAAGCATGGATTAGAAGTTTCAAAAGGAGCTTATAAAAATTATGGTACTTGTTAGATTTCAGCCCTCATTGCCCCTATCATAAGCATCTTGAAGTGGTTAAGGTTAAAGTGGCAAATATGGAGTATATGCTTGACGAAGTATAAGTTTGCAATCACAAGTCCCTTGAATACGAGGGCCACACCTCATGCATACTCAACTTTGGGCATAGGTAAGTTCTTGTCATTGTAAGTATTTGCATATCATTGAAAACCGCCAACGGAGTACCCCTTGCACATGGTACAGGAGATTTCCCATAACCAAAATGACAAGGCAAGCTGACAATAAGCATGTCAGCAATCTTTTTATTTACTATATGCATAGCTTTTTATTGAAGATGCTTCGTAGATAGCTCACTATGGTGATGCTGCAAGTTTCCACCATAATTAGGCATGGCTTAGGCTAGCGGCCCAGACGTTTCTCTAACACAGAATACTTACTCCATGGACTTACAAGTTCCCTATTTATTTCACACCGGTGACATCCATAGACAAAAGAGCATGATATCAACTAAGTACAAAGTACAAGTACAATGTTGAAAACGTTCCTCGTGACAACACGGTTCTGCTAATTCCAACGTATAAGTGCAAGCATATACAACAAAGTTGTCACAATGGTTCAAGTTTATTAGGGGCAAGGAATATAAAGTGTGCCATCAAGTTCGTGAGGGCTTTAATCACTAAGTTTTCACGTAACAAAATAGTTTTTAATTGAAAGATAGCTGAAAACAAGAATATACTTGGAATGGTGTAACACACCATGCATAGGAATTTATAGTGGACACTTTGGAATAACTGGGTTTCTTAGGAGTTGGAAGCATGAGAGGTATCTCATCCAAATGACTTTTGGAGGATCCTTTATCATCTCTCTTTGGTTTACTACTTTCATCAAAAGGATTTTCAGGAATAATCCAATCAAAATTATTTTCAAAGGCCTCATGCATCCCAACAAGCTTAAAGGGTATGGGTATCTTAAATTCATCTCTAGGCTTTGTTTTATCTGAAGTACCCACAACATCTACATAAGAGCCTAGCATATTGAAACGCTCACAGACCTTTTTGGCTTCCCTAGCAACATCATGAAACACTTTGAGTAAAGTTTCAAGAAAAAAATTTCTCTTTTCAGCATTCTTTTCTTCTTTTAGTTTTAAGAACAAAATTTGCATCATGGGGTTAAGGCTAACAAACCTAGCCTCCAACATCTGAACTAAAGAAGTTGAAGCAATTTCATAATTAGGAGCAAGCTCTGCTATAGATTTATCCTCAATATCCTCATCCTTGCTAACATAATTAAAGAATTCTTCAATACTATCTTTCCCAATTATGGAGCCACTACCTATTGCAAGATCTTTCAGGACGAACTTGGGGAACAACATGGTGAGCTAGAGCAAGGTGGCAACTAGAGCAGGAACTATTTTTTGTGTTTTTGAATAAAGAAAGCAAACCAAGCTAGACTAATTTGGGGGGGGGGGGGTTGGAAAGAGGCAAACAAAACCAAGCAAAAGAAACAAATCAAACTAAAAACAAAGTGAAGAGAAAGGAAGTGAAGGACTCCCCTAGTGAAGACGTCCTTAACCTCCCCGGCAACGGCGCCAGAAAGTCTTGATGATGCTCAACGTGGCACTTCGTTGGTAACCCCAAGCGTAGGGTGCGAAGAGCAAGCATCAAGTTTTTCCTCGGTTGAGACAGAGGTTATCGAACCAGAAGGAGGAAGGAAATGTCACACAGGTGTTGCAAGCAACGCGGAGACCTGCACAACACAAACTCAAGATTGCCCCAATGAATCAGTGAGATTGTCAAGCTCACCGGTTTGCTGTAACAAAGGATTAAACGTATGGTGTGGAAGGTAATGGTTTGTAGCAAGTAAACAAGTAAAATTGGAGGATGTATCAATGGTAAAGACTGGACCGGGGTCCATAGTTCACTAGAGGTGCTCTCCTTAGATAAACAACATGACATGAAGGGTAAACAAATTACAGCAGGGCAATTGACAGGAACTGAGCAAGGCATAACAATGTAATTATTAGTCAGAAAGATCCTATGAGATTCGATTGGGCAATACAACAAGATACATAGATCGCCATCCAACTGCATCTATGACTAGAAGTCCACCTTCAGGTTATCATCCGAACCCCCTCGAGTATTAAGTTGCAAGCAACAGACAACTACTTTAAGCAAAGTGTGTAAGGTAAACAGTCCACATGTTCCATGAACAATAGAACGTTGTTTTCTCCCTAGTTGCAACAACACATTTACAACCGAAAAAATTATTGTCACTTCCCTTGGAAACTAGAGGCATGAACCCACTATCGAGCATAAATACCCCCTGTTGGAGTCACTAGCGACTACTTGGCCAAGATAGCTACTAACAACGGAGAGCATGCAAGATCACAAACAACACAAACATGATAGAATCATAAATACAAAACCATTAATCAAACCAACATAATAATCTCAATATCCATCGGATCCCCGCAAACACAACATGCATGATTACAAATAGATTAGATCTTGATCATGAACAGAGCTCACAAGATCTATACATGAAACCACAAATGAGGAGATACAACCATCTAGCTACTACATGGATCCATAGTCAAAGGTGGAACCTCTCACGCATCATACTGGAGAGAAGGCCTTCGGGATGATCTCCCCTCCGGCAGGGTGCCGGGAAGAACTTCAGATCCCCCCGATCTAGGAACGATGGTTGCGGCGGCTACAGACGGTTTCGTGGATTTTTGATCGGGTGCCCAGGGTTTCTGCATCGAGGGCTTCTTATAGGCGAAGGGGGAGGCCGAGGAGGCGACCAGGGGGGCAAACCCTAGCCAGGCGCGGGCCTGCCCCTGGCCACACCTAGGGGGTCTGGCTGCCCTGGCCCGCTTCCTCGTCTCCCATCTAGACTTCTTGTTCCCTGCGGAAAGTAATTGACTTTGACGTTTGTCCCGTCCAATTCCGAGAATATTTTTTACTAGCTTTTCTGAAACAAAAAACAGCATAAAACAGGCATCTGACACTGTTGTAACTTGTTAATAGGTTAGTACCAGAAAACATGTAAAAAGCACCTAAAAGTGTAGACAAGTAAAGCAAAGTAGATACTAAACAAGCATGGAGCATCAAAAATTATAGATACGTTTCCGACGTATCACAGCCCATGCATGCACACTCTATTAGTCTGATCGGTTGGACCCCGGCAGGCAGCACGCTCTGAACCGGCTTACCAGAGTGCGTGCAGAACCGTCTCCGTCCTCTCCGTGTGCAGCCCTACCAGCAGCGTCGCCGCTACACTACTAGGAAAATAGCTATAGATAGACAGATCTTATGTGGCACATATGTATGACCATGCGCCACGGACAAATTACGGTGGCGCATTTCAGGCAATGCACCACAGAAGCCTTCACTATTCTGTGGCTCATATAGGGGAACAATACGCCATAGAAATTTGGTGGGACCAGCCATCGGGGTTAGGCTTCCAACTATCTGTGGCACATATGTTCAATATGCGCCACATAATTGTTTGGCGGGATTCGAAATTTGAATACTGTCGGCGCCCCTCTTCTTCCTCTTCTCCCTCTCTATTATCCTCTTCTCCTCCTCCTCTACTCCACACTTCTCCTTCCTCCACTTCTTTTCCCCTCCTCCTTCTCCTCCCCTTCTACTCCCTCCTCCTCCACTCTCCTCGTCCCCTTCTCCTCCCTCCTCCCCTTCTCCTCTCCTCCTCCACCACCTCTGGTTACCAACTCCGGCGACGACCTCCCCCTCCTCTAATGACCTCCTCTAGCGACCTCCTCCGGTGACCACCACCTACGGCGACCACCTCCTCCAGCACGGCCTCCTCCTCCACCACCATCTCTAGCGACCCCCTCCTCCACCCACCTCTTCCCTCCTCTGGTGACCACCACAAAATTCCGGCAAAAAAAATTGGCGGTTGGGAGGCTAGATCCAGATCTAGAACTAGCCCCGCTTTTTTTGAATTCGAAAAAAATATTCAGTGGCGCATATTTGGCGCATATTTCAATATGCGCCACTTAAGTTTGAGAATTATGTGGCGCATACCAATATGCGCCACAGAAATTTCATTTAGTGGCGACGTATCAGTGGCACATCCGGCCAAAACCCATGCGCCATAGGTAGCTGGTTTCCTAGTAGTGCCTGCACGGCGCACGCGCCCCGTATCCTCCTCCTCCCCTCCGGCGCCGCTAACTCCATCGCTCTAGGCAAGCCTTGTTTCTCTACACGTGCACACACACACGTCGAGGGGCCGACCGGGTCACGTGCGCCGTGCAGGCTCCTACGCTCCACACTCGTCGTGCTCGCGGAAGATAATGGCTTCAAATGTCGAAATCATTCCCAAATCCGGGTCGCGTGCGTCGTGCTCGCTCGATCGGTGAAAGTAGCAAGATAGAGCCATACGACGTAAGGGATCCTTCCCAAACTAGTTGGCTCTAGAAAAATGTGAAAAAATAGTAAGGCCCCTCAGGGACTCCATATCATCAACAACGTCTTCACAGGCTGCAGACCAAGCCCATGGCGGAGAATACTCACCGTCCCGCTGGCCTAGTGACCCTGGGGGCTCGAAAGCAATGTCCGTTCCCGGGGGAGGACGTCATAGCCCTTGCACCATTTGGTACACACACCCTGTGCCGCCAGCGTTTTCTATGTGGACAGCTCAGGCAAGAAAAGACAGTGAAATTCATCACATCCATGCGGGCTGGCGGACATCCATCTAGTGACACGTTGTTGAAGGGGTTCATAGCAGAAAATCAAAAAAAATCTCCCTATACGAACACGATCACCAAGATCTATACTATATAGACATAAGTAATAGAGATGAAGAACAGAGTGTATACCCTTGAAGATCGTGGCACGCCTTACGCAGGCAGGCGTATAACGATGAAGACAGCGCCCCAAGTGTTGTGCCTTGACACGTTCGGTGTAGAGAAGTCTCACGGGATCTGATCCAGCAGATCAGCGGAAGAAGAAAGAAGCCAGACCGTCCTGCGCACGACGATAGTGCGGAGGTGGAGAACTAAATCAAGAGGCTACATCCAATCTAATGGAGAGATCTCTAGGGTTTAGGGGAGAGAGGAGATAACTTGTTGTTGGGATGAGAATAGAGGCGAGGGGGCTCCTCTATTTTTAATAGGAAGGGGGTAGGGCAAACCCTAGGGCTTGGTGATGGGAACCCCGAAGCCACCACTGTCGGCCCTAGGCCCCACCCCGCGGGTGGGAAACCGTAGGGTTTCGGCTGGTGGGCCCTCTCCCACTCTCCCTTAGGCGTCTATCCTAGTGGGCCCTTCTAGAAATGGCCCAATAACAATAAGGTTGCCCATAAAATATAGGTATTTCTATTTTCGTGCTCATGGTTTGTTAGTTGTACTCACTTTCCCCAGCCACTTAAATTTTCCTCATTTTTCCCATCATATGTTACGAAACTCTCACACGGTCTGAAAATCACTGATACATCCAATTTGCATCACCATTCTATATCAAATTTGCCTCTATTCATTGTTATATGTCTTATTATGAGGTATTACTTATGTCGTTTCCTGTGTTTTTGCATGTTGGATGATTCTTGGAGGATGAACTGCCGGAGTCTGGATTCTGATGGAAAAGAGGGTTTTTTTAATGCAATTTCGCGAAGATCAGAAAAATATTGGAAAATTATATTTTCCCAGGAGACGAAGGAAGCCAGAAGGGGAGGCGTAGCTGGGCCACAAGGGGCCCACACCCCCTAGGTGCGGGTCCCCCCTGGGACGCACCTAGGGAAGGTGTGGCCCACCTGGCCAGCCTCCGACTCCGCCCTCTCGCCTATATCTTCCTCTCGGAATCCTAACACCAAGGGGGCGACCAGAGATAGATTCTCGCCGCCTCTGTGGGGCGGAAAACACCGAGAGAGAAAGAGCTCTCCGGCAGACAGATTTAAGTTGTGGTGCTTGCGGTGACCCAGCATACCACTGCATGTGTAGTACGCTATAGTCGTTGACATGACACCCACAGAACACCGTTCCGTAAATATCACATCCCTCAGAGTGGTACAACAGAAACATTGCGGGTCCATATTACAAACATTCACACATTATTATTATTACAATACCAGAAGTTCAAGACTTCAAAAGGTTTTAACTTACAAACCAAAATATAAAGTGTTTCAGCGGAATTTAAAAGTAGCAACTTCGACTAGGAGTTGAGCTCAGCAGCTTATTCTATAGAGTTCATGCTGCTCGGCTCCATTTGTTACTACTAACTAGGATACTTAGTTGGACTCATTATCATTAACACCATAGCGGATTTCGTAATCCACTCCTTCAACACCTCCTGACAGGCCAGGCTCCTCGTAGAACACATCTTCTTGACATTCAACTGCATACATTGGCACGTCTTCGGGATCCTCAGAGTCTAAGCAAGGGATCAAAAGAAAGGATGAGTAACAGCGTTACCCAACAAGTTCATTATATGCAAGGTGAGAAGTTTGATGCTCTAACTACCACCTTGGATTATAAATCCTTGGCACTATGCAGTTTTTGTAAATCTTTCTTCAAAGATTGATTTTATTATAAAAATCTATGACCATCAGCCTTCACAGGTTGACCAAAACTTTCATGGAGTTCCTTTCCTGCCGCGTTCATAGCTCCTTCCCGGAATAGGGAGTAACAAGTTACAATTCTTACACTCTGCAGAGGTGCGTTACTTTACCCATGAGAGATCAACTCCTTGTTGCACAACCAGTCATACTTTACCGTCCACAATTCCATGATGTGGGGCCCAGTAGTTGGTCCAAGCCAATCACTGCCCCCTTCGCGACCTCGCATGCCTCCTTGTTGTACACCATGCCCATATATTGGATTACGACAATGGTTTGTACAAACCGTTAGATGCTAGAACTATCATGGGACGATGAGGGTTCCCACCCATATGCTGCATATCCTCTATGAATTACCAATTAATATGCACGCTACGAGGATAACAGCCACGACATGCACATCCGGCTTCATGCGAGAGGAAGAAGATACATCTGACTTCTTTGTCCCATTCCAAATCTCATGGCTAACGCGTAATATACAGCGCTAGAATCACTGATGTCAGGGGTTATTAAGTCCCTAATTGATCATCATTATTGCAATTAGAACCCTAAGTTCTATTGCTCAATTATATCATCACTTAGGATGATACCTAAGATTTCTTTATTTGTGAAAATAATATTTTCTTTCTTTAGAGTATATGATAACACACCATTTGCAAATACTTTGATAAAGACTCTTCAAAGGATATGAGCAAGTGATGAACTTGCCTTGTGATGGCAAGGTAGTGAAGTCTGATGCTTGCACTGGACCTTGAGCTTCTATGTCTACAAAAACATCATTATTGCCAGGTAAGGACAATATTTAAAGAAGCAAAATGATTATGCAAAGTAATGTAATGCATCATTTAACTTGATGTGCCTTCTACCCATTATTATAAAAATTCTTTTTAATAATAAAGGATTTATAAATATTATTTTTTAATATTTATAATAGAATATTGTATTCTTTGATTTTATTTCCTTTTTATTTGTATTTTATTTAATTAATAATTCCTTTAAGAATTATCATTAAATACCAAAAATGGATATTAAATATTTGTTTACTATTTTTTCAAAAATACTACAATATTAATATATAATGAAAGTGATTTTTATTTATTTGTATCATCTTTCAATAATCTTGTAAAATTCCATAAGGAATATATATATTATAAAATTCTTAATAAAATTTATATGTTTAAAATTTTATTTCTTAATTGATTTGGATAGTTTGGATTATTGTGAGTCCAAAAGTATTTTATTTATATTTTTTGAACTTTTATTTTATTTTCTAAAATTTATTTAAGTTCAGGGGCATTTTGGTCTTTTCCTATTTATTAAAAACAGGCTCTTAATGGTTGGGGTTGTCTGTTTGGTTTTATTGGGCCCTTGTGGCCCAGTAGGGCAAGGTCAAAATAACACCCCGAAGGGTTTTCGGCCCACCTAGCCCAACTCACTCTCTGTCTCTCCCTCGATCTCACCTCTCTTCTTCTCCTCTCCCGACCCCGTGGTCAGTGATGCTGTCGCCGGCGATTATCGCCGCCGTGGACCGTCCCAGCCGCTGTCGTGGTGCGGGGCATGGTTGTCGACCACGCTCGTCCATCTGGTCCAGTTTATTTGATTCTGGGGTCCTACCATGGTCAGGCTAGCCCCTTCCCGAACCCTAGGGTTTGGGGATGGTGCTGTTGCCGCCGCCGCAGACCCTCCCGTGGTGAGGTGTGGTGCCTGTGTACTATTGTGGCCGCCGTCGTGGCTGGTACGGGTTGCAGTGCCCTCTGGGGTGCTCCCCATGCCGTCGCGAGCTCGTCGGCCATTCTGCTTCCTCTTGAATTCGTCAGCGAGGACCCTGGTGAGTTATGCCTTCATGGATCCTAGTTCATCTTATCACCTTGGATTCCTTTGTGTGTATCTAGTGGCCAGTTATAGTTTTTGCTTTTATTGGTACTAGGGTTCATCTCTGGTGCTTGTAAGATGCTCCTATGATCTGATTATGTTGTTTAGTGGGGATTTGGGTGCGCTGCACCTTAGTGCTTGTGGTCACCCCCCTTTGATTGTGTGGTGCTGTTGATGATTTGTGACTAAGGTTGGATTAAATGCTAGGGTTGCATAGTATTGCCTATGGTTGGCACTTTGGTGAATGGATGTGTTTATCTGTTGTTAGTATCTTCATACTAACACTTATCTAGTCAGTGAGAATTCACTGACCTAGTTATTGTTGGCTTGCCAGATTATGCTTGGTCTGATTTTTATTCAACATAATCTAATGATTCTTTGATCATGAATAAATAATTAGGATATGATCCCTGTATCTAGTTTCAGGGAGATGATTTGATAGATGATTTGTGTAGATTGGACTATTTGATTTTCTTTGTGATAAGGTCAGTGCTTATGAAACCTTCTTAAGATGGTACATAAGTAGATCTTGTTACTGACTATACTTATAGTCATTTCTGGGACTTGATGGATGTTGATAGATAAGTTGGGAAACTTATTGTTTGATCCAGCCAATGATGCTGGTCCGAGGCTCTAGTAACTAAGTTCCTATGTTGCTGTCATTTTTTCCAAATTGGTTAAGACATCAGCTGCTTACTATATCTTGGATCCTAGTTGGTTAAATATATATGGTTTTGTTTGTGGCTTATAAAATCTGAGGTGCTACTCCTACTTGGAGATGTGCCCATATTTTGTAAGAAAAAATGATAGAATATAAAGGTTGCCTTTGGTATCACCAATTCTGTGAGGCTGGTCTGAGAATTTGGTGTTTTTAATAGAGTTTGATCCTGATCCTTATATTTCAAAACCTCTAGGATAGCTTCACCCCTCTTGGGTGATTATTGAGAGGTTTCCTTATGCATCAGCACATATATTTTGCTTGGATAAGATAAACAGATCATATGGTTGTTTATGATGCTCACCACAAAATCTATGCTTGTGATGACTTGATGTGCTGGTGGTATTGCTGGTCCGGTCTAGTTCTTCTCCTCTTGATGATGTTCTTGTGTTCCCTTGATGCTTGTGCTTGGCCTTGAGGAATTCTGCTCCTCCTAGCTCCTGTGAGCTTGGTCTTGCTATTCACCTGATCCTTCCCCTCCTTATGTGACCATCAGGTGATATGTGGCTTGATCTGGTGTGAGATGGTGTTGCTTTTTTATTTGGCTCTGGATAAACTAGTTGTTCTTGTGTGGTGTGAGCAGTGAAGAGATGCACTAGTGCTTCCCCACGGCTGTGCTGAGCAGTTTTGTGTGATTGGGCTGTTGCTATGGTGCTGACAACACACACCATGCAGTTTGGTGTCTGTGCTGCCTGTGTGCTTGTTGTACAACTTGTGGATATGTTCTGAATTTGAGAGTTACTGTTATCAGGTTACTTTTACCTGTATGGTGAAACTTGCCCCTCCTTGCTGTTTATTTGACTTATGGCTTAAAATTATGAAATATACATTCTTTCATATTGGTGAAACTTGCCCCTTAATTACTCAATGATGAAAAAGTGAACAGTGCACTTCACTGTCAACTTCTGAGAGTAAAAATAATTCTAATCCTAACCTTCTTTTTCTTTTAATTTTATTTTTATTTTGCAGGTACCAGATTTGAAGATCAAGACTTTAGTTTAGGATTTTTATTTTTCTTTATAGATTAGTCACTTGTAATAACTATCATATTCAATTGTAATCTTTAATTTATTCTTTTGTACTCTTTATTTTATTCTTTGGCAATAAAGATTGTATTATCATCAATAAAGAAATATTATTCTTTATTTATTGCTATTGTAAAGATTGTTGATGATTTTCATAAGTTACATTTTTGTAACTTATTTATTGAATAAAATTATGAAATGGAGTTTCATATTCTTAATTGCTCTCTTTATATAAAGTTTGAGTTATTATTGGTTAGCTCTTAACTAAATCAAATACTCAACATTATTCAAAAATTCTTTTGGATTATAATTCAAACACTCAAGTTTTAAATTCAGATTTTATTTCCCAAACACATAAGTCCACAAAGATCATATCAAAGTCTATAACAATCATCCTTCAAGACTATACCTAATCTCAAAGTATGAAAGAAACCTTGTTCACTTTAGGTTTTTATTTGGCAGAAAATTTACCCACATTTTCACAGATGAATGCATGCAACATTTCAAATTCCTAAATCTACCCTTTGTTAGTTCCTAAATGCTGGGATGTTACAGATTTCTCCCCTTAAATTAAACTTCGTCCCGAAGTTTGTTGAGGTGTACCTGAATAGTTCTGGATAGGCTTTTCTTAAATCCTCTTCTTTCTCCCAAGTGGCTTCCCTTTCAGGGTGATGTTCCCACTGTACTTTGCAGTACTTGATTGCTCTATTCCTCAACCGTTTCCAGTTTTCTTCCAAAATTTTACAGGGCTTTTCAACATAGGTCAAGTCTTCTTGTAGTTCTATATCCTGATGTGTGATTGCATCATCTGGAACTTTCAAACATTTACGAAGTTGTGACAGATGGAAAACATTGTGCACTTGAGCTAATCTTGTTGGTAACTCTAAAGCATAAGATATAGTTCTGTTCTGACTCAATATCTTGAATGTTCCGATGTATCTCGGACTCAATTTTCCTTTAACACCGAACCTTTTCACCCCTTTCATTGGACTTACATTCAAGTATACCATGTCTCCCACTTCTAGATGCCATGATCTTCGACTTTGATCAGCATAACTTTTCTGCCTACTCTGGGCTATTTTCAGTCTATCCCTGATCTTATCAATGATATCTTGTCTTTCCTTGATATAGTTTAGCGCAAATTCTTTGTTGCTACCAGGCTCATACCAACATATTGGTGATCTACACTTTCTTCCATACAGAACTTGGTATGGAGCTGCCTTCAGACTACTCTGATAGCTATTATTGTAGGAAAATTCTGCCAATGGTAGATGATCTTCCCATGTACCTCCAAAATCTAATGCACAAGCTCTTAACATGTCTTCCAGTATTTGATTTGTTCTTTCTGTTTGACCTCCTGTCTCAGGATGATAGGCTGTGCTGAAATGTAACTTTGAACCAAGTGCTTCATGCAATTGCTTCCATAATGCTGAAGTAAACATTGATCCCCTATCAGTGACGATATTTTTGGGTAGTCCATGCTTACTTACTATCTCTTTGACGTAAACTTCTACTAACTTCTCGACATTATCTTTCTGATTTACCGGAATAAAATGTGCACTTTTAGTGAGTATATCCACAATAACCCATATCATATCCTTCCGTTTAGGTGTCATGGGCAATCCTGTGATGAAGTCCATACCTATTTCCTCCCACTTCCACTCGGGAATTTCTAAAGGTTGTAATGGTCCTGCTGGACTTTGATGTTCGGCCTTTACCCTTTGGCAAGTATTGTTGGGAATATGCCCTAGAGGCAATCATGTATGATGATATTTCCCATTGTATTCATAAAGATATTAGTCCTTGTATAAACATCTGATGTGTATCATTGAATATGTGATTCGGTTGTGGAACTATGCATTCATGTTGTTTGTACTAAATATCCTTGGTCATTGAGGTTGTGCTGGACACACAACTTAGACCAATGTGAAAGTTGGCTTGATGACTCGGTTCCACTTGTCATGGGCATGGAGATGCTATTCCAACTTACACAGACACGGCTAAAGAGTTTAGCGAGTCGGATTGACCCATATTGAGGTACAACGAACTATCTGTCATTTGTATATCTCAATCAATGTAATCCTTAGACCTGAGGTTGTTGCATAGTCCGAGTTGAGGATCACCGACTTAGGTTCTGTCAAACGCTGATCCGTAACTGGGCAGTTATAAAGGCAGGGTTCGGGTCGACTGAAAATCAAGCTGCGTGATGTGAATAACCAAGATGGGATTTTGCCCCTCCACTGGGAGAGATATTCTCTGGGCCCTCTCGTGAGATATGATTCGGAAAGCATGGCCATGCACGACTCGGTTAAGTGTTAACCGAGGCGATCGACTAAGAGTTAGTCGGGTGAATCACTTATCTCGGATCGAGAAGAGAGTCGGACTATTTAAGGGATGACATATATTCGCCTATAGTCTGACAAGGTATATCGTGAGGCAAAAGGGACTCGGACGTAAGTCGCATTGGAAAGGCAAGTCGTCATGACTCTTTGGTACTTGGGAGTCGGCACGTTCTGCTAGGAGCCGCTACCGACTGATCGATTGTGAGTCGGACTCCAATTGTGTCCAAGTAGCCATGAGCCTGCGGGGTCACACACTTAAGAGCAGGAGCAAGTTCGGATTGGATTGAAACCTGTAATCTGGTTGGGTTGGATCTTAACCTGATTAGGACTGAGTTAGTGAGTTGGAATCACGGTGACTAGTGTTATATGGGCTTTAGTGAATGGGTCGCGCGAGCAGAGCCCACGTTCACTCCCTATATATAGTGGAGCACCTTAACCCAAAAAGGTTAATCGTTGTTCGGTTAGGTCATTCCATGTGTTGGAAACCCTAGCTCCACAGCAGTCCAGCCGTGATAACGAACCTAGCAGTTCGCCGCCGGCGCTCCTCCTTGTACGTGTGGATACCAGCAGAGGTGCTGTGCGATCAGCACCAGGGCGATCGGATCGTGAGGACTGCACTGCATCAACTGACGCACTTCATCAGTAATCCGCAACCGCGCGTCTAGTGGTAAACCTCGTGGCCTTCTACCTCAGCTAGATCTTGGGATCACCATGTTAGAGGAAAAAGTTTTGTTTTATCTCTGCGTGGCCCAACAGTGGTATCAGAGCGATAGCTTCTGGTTTTAGGCTCGAGATCTCGCATATGTGATATGCGGTAGGCTATAGATGAGATCTATGTGCTGTTTTGGTGGTCGATCTATGAGATAGATCGGTTTTGTATGAAGTTGATTGGATCAACTGTACTCGGGGAATGGTAGATCTGATTTCCGTGATCATACTGTTGAGTTCGTGGAACGACATACCCCTACCGGTCGGCTTCCGCCATCGGGGTAGACTGTGACACGTAAATCCAGAAGCGATGATCGAAGATCAAAGAGTTTGATCGAATCGGAACGATGGTCGAAATCCATGTCCGGATCGTAGATGAAATCTATGTTTTCGGAAAAATCGTCGGACCACCGGCTTCGCCCTGTCGTAGCGCCTTAGATGTCGTTGCGAGTTTCACAACGCCGGTAGATATTGTATCTATGCATAACTTGTTTTTGCAGGAAGTTGTGAATGGTATGGTTCATGTGCATGTGATGTATGTGTGTAATCCATACGTGATCTGCGAATCACGGTTTTTGTCAGCCGGCTGGAGCCTAGGTGCTGTCATTTTATTGTATAACGACCTGCGTGTCGGATTCTCTATGTAATTTACTTTACTGAGCTAGTGTAGCTGTTTGGAGAACCCGGAAGGCATGCAAGGCGATGTACATGTCAGCGACATGGAGTAAGACGGCAAGTGACAAGAGTTGGCACGGGTCGGATTACAGGCTTTGTGGAGATGGAGATCGCCATGAAGTGAGCCATACCATTTCACATTATAATTGCTTTATTTTGTGTTATTGTTATGTCTCTGTTTTACCTCTATTAGATAGTCGGTAAAATTTAATCCCTCAAAGAAGGTCTAGTCGGTTTTCCCGCCAGTGTTTGCACCATCACAAGTCGGACATTTTTGGTAGTGGGCTCATAAAATTGAGGTGCTGCCAATTCTTTCCGACTAGGTGGGTTCAAGTCGGACTCTTATTGCAGAAACACTTGGTAAGCTAGACGGGTCTATCACAACGGTTGTGGGACTCGGGGAAAAGTCGGATGGAAGCCGGGGCATGTGATGCCACCCGTCCAACAGGAGTCGCATGAGATGCGATTGACAAGGATTTTTGATTCTATATTATCCGCATGTCTAGAATACTAGCAAGAGAATATCCCTCATTTTTTATGTAATTAAACAAAAATGTAGGACTGGTGCCGAAAGTTCATCACGGAAGAAAGAACTCACAGAGCCGGGATCGGTAACTAATAGAATAGTACTACTAACTAATACTACTAACTACCATAGAAACGATGGAACCAACTATTTTTTTAGTATCATTAGAATTAATTTGTTATTTCGCATAGAAATAACTGAACGGAGTGTAATAAAAAATCGTGGTTGGGAAGGTTACTATAGCAAAAGCCATTGGAATTAATATTTTATATATCGGAATAATTAGTTTTGTTATTAACGGAAAAAAGGATGGCTAAAAGAAGAGAAATAATTAGTTATTCATTAAGGTTAATTTGATTCAATGACCAGAGTTCCGCGAGGATATATAGCCCGGAGACGACGAACAAAAATGCGTTCATTTGCCTCAAACTTTAGGGGGGCTCATTTAAGACTTAATCGAATGATTACCCAACAGGTAAAAAGAGGTTTTGTTTCCTCTCATCGAGATAGAGGTAGGCAAAAGAGGGATTTTCGTCGTTTGTGGATCACTCGGATAAACACAGCAACGCGTATATATAAAGTATTTGATAGTTATAGTAAATTAATACACAACCTGTACAAGAAGAAATTGATTCTTAATCGTAAAATGCTTGCACAAGTAGCTGTATCAAATCCAAATAATCTTTACACGATTTCCAATAAAATAAAGATCATCAATTAAAGGGATAAATAAAGTAATATACTGGAATAATAAAAACCGAATTCCCAGAGGGAACTCCGGGACTTGCTTTAGTTTCTGTTTGTGGTGACATAAGTCCCTCCCTACAACTCTTGAATTAAGAATTCTCACAATAACAGGGATTAAGTTATTACTGAAGAAAGAAATAAATTTATTATATTATAAAGGATGAGATCAATTCAGAAGCTCTTTTTCTTATTCTAGCAAATGAAAATAAAAGTAACCCCTCTATTCTCGTTTCCTCTCTATTTCATGGGTGGAAGAACAAAAAAAGAGGATTCTTAAAAAAAATGGATTTTCGAAATCTATTTTTATGTGTAGCGGAAAGGAGTTGCGGTCTTCGGCAGCGATCGGATTGCACTTTTACCCAATTTGGGAAGCTGCATCTGTTGATGAGTGGTTATACAGAAAAAGTCTTCGCTTATTGGGAAAGAATCAATATACTTTTAATGTCGAATCGGGATTCACTAAGACAGAAATCAAGCATTGGGTCGAACTCTTCGTTGGTGTTAAGGTAGTAGCTGTGAATAGCCATCGACTACCTGGAAAGGGTAGAAGAATAGGACCTATTCTAGGACATACAATGCATTACAGACGTATGATCATTACCCTTCAACCGGGTTATTCTATTCCACTTCTAGATAGAGAAAAAAACTAATTAAACGTTTCACAAGTAGTGAACTAAATTTCTTGTTATTACAACTAATAATTTCCACAGGTTCGGAATCATTTAATCCATAATCGTGGGCAAATGCATAAATATACTCCTGAAAGAGAAGTGGGTAGACAAAGTATTGTTGACAAGATTTATGTTTTTATGAATACCCTTCGAATTTTGGCGAGTCCGCCATTTCAGCTACTACAATAGTGTATTCCATGGCCCCCTCCTCATGGAAAGTAGTTACTACTTGAGCCTAGTTATTCGTTTTTCTTTATAGTTAGTAAAGGATTATTCTTTTTTTATAACAAAAACAAAAGAAAAAAATACGAATTTAAAGGAGAAGATTGTTCTTTTACCAAACATATGCGGATTAAATCACGCCTTATAATAAGAAGAAATCTTTCTCGGTCCACCCTACAATATGGGGTCAAACAGCCAAAAAAATAAGTGATTTTAGCCCTTATAAAAATAAAACGGATTCTTAAACCTCTTTCACGCTCATGTCACGTCGAGGTACTGCAGAAAAAAGAACTGCCGGAGAACCCGTCGCTGTCTCGGCTGTGATACCGTAGGCTCTAGGGAAGTCTGAGGAGAGAGCACTCATCTTGGGGTGGGCTTACTACTTATATGCTTTCAGCAGTTATCCTCTCCGCACTTGGCTACCCAGCGTTTACCGTAGGCACGATAACTGGTACACCAGAGGTGCGTCCTTCCCGGTCCTCTCGTACTAGGGAAAGGTCCTCTCAATGCTCTAACGCCCGACCTTAATACCTGTTTCAAAGATGGATAATTTCGTATCTAACTCGATAAAGGCAGGCGCAGATCTATGAATAGGGAACGTCGCGGGCAACCGATAAGGGATGGTCACAATAAAGTATACAAATCACTTTCAGATGTAATTGAAGGTAAAGAGGGAAGGTTTCGTGAGACTCTGCTTGGGAAACGGGTCACTTGGCGGCTAGCGGTGATGCTAAAGCTCACTAGCCGACTTGCTTATTTAGGATCCTGAATCACTAAGCAACCATCGGAGGGGTGTTGGCTCTAGTGGGAGCATAAAATATTAAAATGTTTAATATGCTTGCTCTTTTATGAATACATGTCTTAAGTGTTTTGCATATTTTCTGTTGTAGATCATGGCACCAAGTAGCAGTCACTCTCAGATATCCGGTTTTGCGTTGAGAACCATTCTTGAGAAAGATAAACTGAACGACACTAATTTTACCAACTGGTATCGAAATCTGAGAATTGTTCTCAAACAAGAAAAGAAGGACCATGTCCTAGACAACCCACTTCCAGATGAGCCGAATGAGAATGCGACTATCGCAGCCACCAATGCCTACCGTCGGGTTAAGGATGAGTCCACGGATATTAGCTGTCTTATGCTTTCTCACATGGAATCGGACTTGCAAAAGCAGTTCGAGCATGTTGAGGCCTACGATATGATCGAAAGCCTCAAAAGTATGTTCCAGGCTCAGGCGTAGACTGAGAGGTATCAAGTCTCTCAGGCTCTGCTGAGTTGCAAGCTTAAGGATGGTGATCCACTGAGTCCGCATGTGATCAAAATGGTTGGTTACGTGCAGTCTCTGGAGAGGCTTGGCTACCCCATAAGCGAAGAGTTCGCTACGGATATAATTCTGAACTCTCTTCCTAGTTCATATGGGCAGTTCATTTCGAACTACCACATGCATGGTATGGATAAGAAGCTCATAGAATTGCATGGGATGCTCAAGCAGGCAGAGGCGGATCTCAAGAAGGGCACCAGTCAAGTGTTGATGGTGCAGAATAAGGCTAAGTTCAAGAAGAGTTCTTGGACTAAGAAGAAGGCTAAGTCAGGAGGAAAGCAGGCTCAGGACCCGGTCCCAAGCGCTTCCTCATGGACTAAACCATCTCCTTTAGCCGGATCCACTTGCTTCTACTGCAAGGCAGATGGACACTGGAGAGGAACTGCAGCAAGTACTTGGACGATAAAGCCAAGAGTGGAGGTATGACTTCCGACTCAGGTACACTTGTTTGCAATGTTATAGACATATATCTTGCAGATGCACCTAATAGTTCTTGGGTATATGATACCGGATCAGTTATTCACATCTGCAACTCGTTGCAGGGACTGGTAAGAACTAGGAGCGTAGCAAGAGGCGAGGTTGATATTCGAGTCGGCAACAAAGCAAGAGTTGCGGCGTTGGAAGTCGGCACGATGCAACTTCATTTACCTTCTGGATTCATTATGGAACTGTTATCGCCATATTTTGGCCAAAGGAGGAGTTGGGCCGCAATCAAGATGGGCTTAGAAGATACGTATATGCAACGTGTTGTTGAATCGGCCTCGTACGTTGATTTGGGCTAAATTGCCCGTGTATCTTATATTGTAATAGGTTCTGTTTCGATTTAGGTAAGAGATAGAGTTGTAGAGTTATTCCAAAGATAGAAAGTCTCCGGACTATAAATATGTACCTAAGGTTATTGAGAAAAGGAGGACAATCACGTTCACAACAAACACAATCTCGGCGCATCGCCACCCCTTGTTTCTAGGGTTTTTCTCGGGTAAGTGCCATGCTGCCTAGATCGCATCTTGCGATCTAGGCAATATCTACTTATGCGTTATTTGGTGTTACTCGTACTGAAGCCTTGTTGATGGCGAGTAATACTATTATCATAGATTTGTTTAGGCTAGCATTGGTACCTTGCTATGATCGTTTAGTTATGCTGCCTCTAGTTATCTCGCCGCCTTTACACCTTTTCCCGGGTGTAAGGGTGGCACCTTGCTTGATCTTTATTTAAGTCGATTTGATCTGTTATAGTTGTGCCTTGTTCTCCAAGGTTTAGTTTGATATCTACATGATCAGGCCTTGCAAACGGGTTGAACGATCCAGTAGTATATAAGATATGGTTTACCAATCCGAGAGGAATTGTTCCGGGAATTGACTTTACGTTGGTTTTTAGGCCTTCTCTAGGGTTAGTTTTCTATTATCTTTTGTATCTACCAGGCTCTTACGTGTAGGACGTTCCAATTATGTAGTGAAAACGTTAAACTGTCGTAGATCGATTTAACTTGTATTGGTGAAGCAAAACCCCATGTTATCGTAGATCTAATGCAGAACCATGGGATAATCGGCTCTAGGAGCCGATTCGCAGGGAAACCTGGGAGCCGGTCACGGCTTGAATTTTACGTGTGTTTATTTGCCATGCAGGAAACCAATCGAAGCAATCCTTCACCTTCCTAACCAGGTATAGGTCAGGTGGCACGCCCTCGAACCAAGCCAGGACGTGTGTCGGAGTTTTGCGGGCCGTTGCCCGAGGGACCAGGGCCCACCAGCAGTCTTGGGAGCCTCCCGGCTCTCCGTGTTGCCCGTCGCTGCTCGCCGGTGGGTTTTGGTAGGCAACACATTCTGGCACGCCCGGTGGGACCTTCAACAACGTCTACATCAACATCCGACGCTGCGATGGAGAACAGACCGGTCACGTACGACGATTTGCCTGAGGAGCACAAGGCAAAGTATGATGACATCAAAACTCTCTTCGAAGCCGATCTCATCGGCTCTTTTGAGAGGACTCGTAAGCATGGCATCAGGTGGAAAGGGTTCCCACCCGAAGGCTCTCTTGACAAGGTGGATCTGTCTGTCCCTTCAGAGGAGCGCACCAGAGCTCTGCGACAGGAAGTCAACTACATGGTCGCTCATTCTCTTCACCGCCATTCTGAGAGCCTGGTGAACGCTTTCGAGCGGATCGCTGTGCGCGTAGTTCAGGAGATCATGAAACATCAGTACTCTCCGTCGGGGCCTACTCTGGGGACTCACCAGGGAGAAAGACCGCTCCAGGCCAGACCACCGCTGCCATTCACACTTGCAGCTCCGGAGCCACCAGGGGCAGCGGCGTACGTCGTCTACAAGGTCGGAGGCGACCCAGGCGATTGCCAGTTGCTGGTTGAGCCACCTAAAGAGATCCCACATGGATATGTGTGCACCTACGTGCCGGACTGCAATAACCTGACACACACCAACCAGATTGCGACCGCAGGGATTTCTGCGGCAGGAGTTCCTGGAGCAAGGGCTTCAGGAGCAGGCGTTTCTGGAGCAGCGATGTCTGGGATGGACGCCGACAAACAGGCGTGGCTAGCCAAGTATGCCACTGGAACGAGTCATGAGAATCTAGCCCCTGCAGCCCAAACAGTGGAGAAAATCTGTACCATCTTGAGAGACCAGTTCGGCTTCGTGCCGAAGAGAAGGACAATCGGCTATTCAAAGCCGTACCCCAACGAGTTTGACCTGATTCCGCTGCCACCCAAGTATCGGCTTCTTGAGTTCTCAAGGTTTAGCGGGTCAGAAGGGTCGAGCTCGATCGAGCACGTGAGCCGATACCTGGCACAGTTAGGCATGATTTCAGCATCAGATCAGTTGCGCGTGAGGTTCTTTGCGCAATCTCTGGCAGGACCAGCTTTTGGTTGGTACACCTCGCTGCCACCTGATTCGATCCAGAACTGGAAGCAACTGGAAGAGCAGTTCCACATTCAGTATCATTCAGAGGCTACCGAGGCTGGCATTGCAAACCTGGCACAGGTGCGGCAAAAGCGGGGAGAAACTGTAGCCGAGTACATCCAGCGCTTCAGGACTGTCAAGAACCGATGTTACTCAGCTCGGTTAACTGAAAAAGAAGCAGTCGAGCTGGCAGCGTTGGGTCTCTCAGCACCTATCAAGGATCTGGCTTTCCAAGTAGAGTACAACTCATTGGCGCACATGGCCCAGAAGCTGACGATGTATGAACAGCGCCACCCTGAGTTGTACCAAGACAAGTTCAAACGTCCGATAGGCCTGGTCGATACAGAAGAAGAAGATCCTACGCAAGACCAGGAGGTGGCCGTGGCTGAATGGGCTCGGGGGGCAGATCCTGTATCCTGCAAATGGGTGAAATAGCAAGGGCCTGCAAAAGGGTTCGACTTCGATGTGAGCAAAGCTGAGCAGATATTCGATTTACTGCTGAAAGAAAAGCAGCTGAAGTTACCCGAAGGCCACAAAATCCCTACGGCTCAAGAGATGAACGGAAGACCATACTGCAAATGGCATCACTCGTTCACCCACACCACCAATGACTGCAAAGAGCTACGTCGCCAGATCCAACCGGCTATAGAGCAGGGCCGTCTGATCCTGGGGCAGTTCGCCATGAAAGTAGACACTAACCCGTTTCCCGGCGTCAACATGGTAGAACACAGCCACTCCACGAGGCGCCAGTTGGATTTCTCGTTCGATGTCAACATGGCAGGGCCTGTGTACCACCGTGGCGCGTATAAGGAGGAAGACGGTCGCTCTCGGGGCAGAGAAAGAGAGGAAGCTGGTCCACGTGACCGGCCCAACTACGATGACATGCGGTATTTAACTGAGGAACAGGTGAGGAGCGTGCGATATCAGAAGCCGCATTCCACGCATCTCCTTAACAAGTATGAGCGTCAGTATGACCGACGTCGCCAGCGCGATGGAAACGATGAAGGATACGAGCACCTCGCTAGGGGACCGTCAAAAGAAAAAGAAGGCGCAGACAAACATTGGGATTGTCCGTTCTTCAAGTATTGCTGGGATGCGGGAATGAGCCGATTGCCTACAATCGATAACTGCCCGGAATGTAGACAGCAGAAGGAGGACACGGGGCCAGTGTCAGTGTTCAAGCGTCTAGGGCCTCTCCCACCTCAGAGCCGTTACAGGGAGTCCGCTCGAGCAAAAGATCTCGAGGAGCCAATGGATGACAAAGGAAAAGACAGATATCACCATCCAAGGTGGTGTCCCGACGGACTCAGACACACCCAAAAGCGTAGAGTGCAGCGGCTGCGTAACTTGGAGGAAGCCGAAGCGCAGTATCTCCACGCTTTAAAGAAAGCACGGCCCGATCTGGCCGTTAAGATTAGGCAGACCTTGGAAACGGAAGATCGCCCGAAAAGGAAAGAGTGGCGCCCCAAACCGGTAAAAGCCGATGCAAAGACATCGGCTGGCACAAACATGGTATTCATACTTCCGTCAGAGTTCTGCGCGCCAAGAACCAACGAGCTACCAGTGGCACAGTTTGACTGCGGCCCACGGCCGGTTATCTTTGAGAAGCCACGGGAGAAGGGCTACAAACATCTGAAAGCCCTGTACCTACGAGGTTACATCAATGGGCAGCTTGTCAGCAAGATGTTGGTGGACACCGGAGCGGCAGTCAATATAATGCCATACTCCATGCTACGGCGTTTGGGACGTTCCACTGCAGATCTGATCAAAACCAACATCACGTTAAGCGACTTCAACGGCCAAACTTCAGAAACGCAAGGCGTACTGAACGTGGATCTGACCGTGGGCAGAAAAACCATCCCTACGTCATTCTTCGTCGTGGACAGCAAAAGCACCTACGTTGTCTTGCTAGGGAGAGATTGGATTCATGCTAACTGCTGCATTCCATCCACGATGCACCAGTGCCTAATACAGTGGGATGGAGATGAGGTGGAGGTCATTCATGCAGATGATTCTATCGAGATCTCCATAGCTGGCATGAACATCTGGGAAGCAGAAGACCAAGAGCCGATCTCTGGAATCAGTCTAGACGGCTGTGAGCGCATTGAAGCTACAAAAAATGGGGTGAGGCTGGTCTTATCCACTGGCCTGACAGAGTAGCAAAGTCCATGATCGTACGTGGTACGGCCGATCCCTGCGATCGGCCACAAAAAACAAAAAGCAGCAATCTTACGACAAGCAGATCATGTAGTCGTAGCAGGGAGATTCCCTGCCATTGTAAAACACAAATAAGGTGTAAACCGTCCTTGACTAATGCAATCAAAAAGGGGGCCGATTTAGGCAATCGGCCCAAATTATTTTTGTTATCCTCACCTACTGTTTGCCCTGTGTTTAGCATCGATTTAACAGGTGACGGAAAGCTAGGGTATGGGTTTACATCCGCTGATGAACTAGAGGAAATCGACATCGGTCCTGGGGATAAGCCACGACCAACATTTATCAGCAAGAAGTTAGATCCGAGTCTGCGAGGTTCGATGATAGCTCTGTTGAAAGAATATCCAGACTGCTTCGCCTGGGACTATACAGAGATGCCTGGATTAGACAGGAGCATCATTGAGCATCGACTCCCGCTTAAAAAAGGATTTCGGCCATTCCAGCAGCGAGCACGACAGATGAAGGCCGAAATTTTGGCAGAAGTCAAGAAAGAGGTCGAGAAAATGTTGACAGCCAAGTTAATCAGGCCATGCAGGTATGCTGAGTGGATTTCTAGTATCGTACCTGTAGAGAAAAAGGATGGCCGCTGGCGTGTTGCCATAGATTTTTGGGATCTCAATAGAGCTACTCCAAAGGATGAGTATCCGATGCCGGTGGCAGAAACGTTAATCAACGCAGCGGCTGGCCATAAGATCTTGAGCTTCATGGATGGCAATGCCGGTTACAACCAAATTTTTATGGCTCCAGAAGACATACACAAGACTGCGTTCAGAGTCCCAGGGTCAGTGGGGTTATTTGAATATGTAGTCATGACATTTGGACTGAAGAATGCCGGCGCCACGTACCAAAGAGCCATGAATTACATTTTCCATGATCTGATCGGCAAGCTGGTGGAAATTTACATCGATGACGTGGTGGTCAAGTCTGCTTCAGTACAAGGACACTTGGGCGATCTGCAACGCGTCCTGGACCGAACAAGAAAATTCGGGCTACGGATGAATCCAAAAAAGTGTGCCTTTGGGGTGACGGCCGGTCAGTTCTTGGGGTTCTTGGTCCATGAACGCGGAATTGAGATCGGCCTGAAAAGTCAGGAGGCAGTGCGAACAATGAAGCCACCTACCACGAAGAAAGAACTGCAGTCTGTCAGGAAGAATAGAGCCGTTCATGGGACTGGTAAAGATTAAATCTGACGAGGAGTTCAGCTGGGGGGCAGAACAACAACGAGCCTTCGACGAGATCAAAGAATATCTGACGAAGCCGCCAGTGTTGGTTCCGCCCCAGCCGGATAGGCCATTCTACATTTACTTATCAGTAGCTGACACGTCCATCGCCTCAGTGGTGGTGCAAGTTTATGATGGGTTGGAGCGAGTTGTATTTTACATCAGCAGAAGGATGCTGGATGCAGAGACAAGGTATCCTGAGATCGACAAGTTGTGCCTCTGCCTGTTTTTCACCTGCACCAAGCTGCGCCACATTTTGCTATCAGCGGAGATTGTCATCATATGCAAATCAGATGTCATAAAGCACATGCTGTCGGCTCCTATGTTGAAAGGCCGACTGGGCAAATGGATGTTTGCATTATCGGAGTTTGACATCCGGTATCAACTCGTGAAAGCAGTTAAGGGACAGGCATTGGCCGACCTTATCGCTGATAGGATCGACACTAATATTGCAGCACTGTCTATACGAGCGTGGGCTATGTTTTTCGATGGATCGGTTTGTGACGATGGGTGCGGCATCGGCATGCTACTCGTGTCGCCCCAGGGGGCAACATTTTCCTTCTCCATCAGGTTATCTGCCCCTCGCACCAACAACGTCGCTGAGTATGAGGCGATACGCAAGGGAATGGAGTTGCTCATCGAAGCTGGAGCAGAAGCAGTGGAAATTTTTGGAGACTCCAAATTGGTGATTTCCCAGCTCACGGAGGAATACAAGTGTGAGAGCGAGTCTCTCTTCCCATTATGGTTGCAATGCCGTGAGCTCATGGCACAGTTCCGGTACATAAACTTTAATTGGATCCCGCGATCGCAGAATACGGAGGCAAATGATCTCGCACAAATGGCTTCAGGCTACAAGGACGTAGCAGAGGGAACTGATGTTCAAGTTCAGTTCCTGGAGACGGACGACTGGAGAGCCGATATCTTCAATTACTTGAAGGATTCGGCTCGGGGGGCACCTAAACGGATAAGGTACAAGGCCATGAAGTATGTTCTCATTGGGGACGACATGTTCTACAGGACTCTGGAAGGGTTACTGCTCAAATGTCTGGGGCCAACCGAGGCCAATCGGCTCCTACACGAGGTACACGAAGGCGCCTGTGGAACTCACCAATCGGCTCACAAGATGAAATGGTTGATCAGGCGATCAGGGTTTTATTGGCCCACCATGCTTGAGGATTGTTTCAAGTACTACAAAGGATGTCAAGCATGTCAGAAATTTGGGAAAATTCAGATGGTACCCGCGTCAGCAATGAACCCCATCATCAAACCTTGGCCATTCCGAGGTTGGGGCATGGATATGATTGGCAAGATCAATCCTCCATCAAGCAAAGGCCACATGTGGATTTTGGCCATTACTGATTATTTCACTAAATGGGTGGAGGCTGTCCCGATGAAGTCAGTAAACTCAAAGGATGTTATCAATTTTGTGAAAGAACATGTCATCCATAGATTCGGGATCCCCCAAACGATCACGACCGATGGAGGTTCGGTCTTCACTTCTTACGAGTTTAGAGAGTTCTGTGAGGACACGGGAATTAAGCTGATCCGATCATCTCCGTACTATGCTCAAGCAAATGGGCAAGCTGAAGCGTCCAACCAGAGCCTTATCAAGTTGATCAAGAGGAAGATCGATGAGCACCCTAGGCGTTGGCACGAGGTTTTGTCGGAGGCGTTATGGGCTTATCGCATGTCATGTCATGGAGCGATAAAAACCTCGCCATACCATCTAGTCTATGGACAAGAAGCCGTATTGCCCTGGGAAATTACGGCTGGATCGAGGCGTGTCACCTTTCAGAACGATCTAACGACTGAAGAATATGCGGCCCTGATGAGTGACAGTGTTGAGGATTTAACTGAGCTTAGACTGTGGTTGCTTGAGAAAATCAAAGAGAACAAGGCCAAGGTAGCTCGTGCATATAACAAGAAGGTGAGACCGAAGGAGTTCCACGTTGGCGATCTGGTATGGGAAGCTGTATTACCATTGGGAACTAAGGATGCAGCATATGGTAAATGGTCTCCAAATTGGCACGGGCCATACAGGGTCGATCAAGTTTTAAGGGGAAACGCGTACATGCTTGAGGAACTGGATGGCGTAAAATTCCCAGTGGCTGTCAACGGGCAACACCTCAAGAAATATTTCCCAAGCATGTGGGATGATGGACAGTGAGATGTGGGGGCCGATACACAAAATCGGCCAATATAAAAAAAACATAATATCTCCCAAGCATGTGGGATAATGGACAGTAAGATATGGGGGCTGATACATGAAATCGGCCAATAAACAAAATATACAGCCGATGCACAGTCATCGACTCTAGAGGTTCAAACTGTTACAAGCAGATGCCAGTTTACATAAACGAGCTACTGAAGAAATGCCTCGAAGGCGTGGAGGGCGTCAGCACGGACACGGTCCACCTCGGCGATCTCGGCTTCGTCATCTTCGTCCTTGCCCGTCACCAGCTGCTTGTTCAGGGCACGTATTTCTGCCAGATCGGTCTTCAGTTGAGCTTTGAGGCTTTCTGCTTCGTCTTGGGATCGGGCGATGGATTCTTCCTTGTCGCGAATGAGTTGTTTAGTCGCCCGGACCTTCTCTTCAAGATCTTCCAGCTCCCTTTTCAAGGATGCGAGCTCGGCGGTGCTGACAGAGGTGTCAGTTTTGGCATCAAGAGACGCCTTTTTCTCGTTGAGCTGCTGACATCTGTCTGCGATATTGGCCTTCAGTGGAAGTTGGGCGCGGCGCAGACTGATCCTCTCACGAGCTAACTTCACCCTTGACCTGTAGAAAGACAGAGTTACGACGGGCCAAAGCTTCACCTGCAATGCTACTGGGAGTTGGTCTTTGATCTCAGCAAGAACGCTCTTCACCTCCTCAAAACCTTCGATCAACTCTTCGATCGGGGAGGACAGCAGGGCTTTAAGACGCTGGAATTGAGGTGGAACAGCCCTGGCTCGTGGTTCATCGTCGGCAACAGAGGGAGTTGGTTCGATGGATTCAGGGTCGAACGTCAGCAAGCCTGAAATATCACAACTCTGGCAGCCCGAAAAAAGCGTCAGTACGCGTCCAACGTGTAAGAATGAGCCGAAAGAAGCCAACATACCTCTCCTAAGATCGAGGGGACAGCAGATGAGGAGACGATCGGTTTGTGTGTGGTTGCTGGGGGCTTGGCGAAAGTGGTAGCCGTTTCATCTGCACCTTCGGGGATTGCTGAATCCGGCTTGGCTAAAGGCATCGACACTGCCCCAACTTTCCCACTAGAAACGTCAGTCGTCTGCATTGAAGGTGTTTAGCCGATGTAAATGATGATGAATCGGCAGATAAAAAGGAGTAAGTGGTAAGAGCATGAAGGGTGACGAAACCTCCTGGCTCGACGAAGAAGCTTGCAGTCCTTTGCGAGCCCTCTTGGGACCCACAGTTGGCCCCGCCTCGACTGGTACTCGGGGGGCAGTAGGTTCAGGAACCAACCTTTTCCTGGAAGCCGATGGTGGTGAATCTGGCTGGCTCGGTGTGATGGTCCTCTCAGAATCTGTGGGGCCTTGTTCTCCTCGATTGGTCTGAGTGTCCTCGCTAGAGGTGTCTTCGACGGAAGCCTGTAAAAAAGGAGAACCAGTAAGCACGAGCATGTCTGCAAGAATGGAAGAATGATAAGGATCGACCAAGACATGGATCCGCCTACATGTGAGCTTTCTGGAGAAGGGCTCCGGCGCCTCAAGGTCTTCCTGGCAGCTACCTTCTTCACCATCGTTCTTGTCTTAGTTGGAACTCGAGGGGCAGCTGATTTAGGAGTTGCTTGGTTCTTGGAAGCCGATTGTGGTGTGATCGGCTGTTTCTGCATCATGACCTTTTTCAGAGGTGGCGAGTTTTTGCAGAAAAGAACCACAGGAGCTGGCGGAAAGAACTCGAAGGGGGAGCCATCACTGTGCGTAGGTTCAGGGCCATCTTGTTGCTGCAAAGAGAAAGAGTGGGTTAGTAGAAGAATCATTTGTGAGCTGCATCAAGAAAATTTACAAGTAGTGGTACCTGTTCCACGGGGATGTCATAGTCAGCATCGAGCTGCTTCAGCAACGGTCCCAGAGCTTTCCTGAAGGCATGAGTCTTCCACATTGACCACCAGTCTTCAAAGCCATCAGTTGATGAGGCGAAGGTGAGGTCGTTAGGAATTGGGATGGTCAGAGCATCGAAGAAGGAGTAACACCTTTGACTGGTGAGAGGATCAGGCAGGTCGGCTCTGCTCTTCGTAAGATGGTGGAGAAAGAGATGGGGAGGTACTTGTCCAAGGCCAAATTGCCGAGACACTAGGACCGGCTGGTAGAATTCATACCCAGGCTTGATTATTCTGTTGGATGTACTCATGCCAACTGGAAGGAAACAGGGACGGATCACGATGGAAAAGAGCTGCCGAGTGCTAGTGTCATCGGCAAAATTGTCTAGCCTGAAGGAGAGTGGATTTTCAAAATGTTCCGATTCTTCCGTGTAAGGAAAGAAGATAGGATTATCCAGGCCTTGAAAGAAAATGCTGAACCATTTAGATGCTTCCTGAGGGGATAGTTTACTACCTGGCAGTCTATACAAAGCTTGGCCATAGCTGGTGCATCGGATCTGCTTCCCTTTGACATCTGGAAAGGTGCAACTCGCCAAAAGGGGGAAGTTTGGGACGTGGTTTTGAAAATACAGCTGAGCCCATAGCTGAATGAACCACCAAGGACCACCTGTTTTGACTGCTATGCCAGAGAATAGCTTGACAGACATCAACTGGAGATATCGATAGACCTCTCCAAGGAACAGCTTGCCGATGCCAAGTTGAGTGCCTTTGGCCAGTTCGTGGGCTAAGGAGAGATAATTCTTGGTTGGAGCAAGGGAAGGGCCACAGAATATGAAATGTTCTAGCCAGAAGTTGAGAAAGGCTGTGTGTTCTTTCTCTGTGACAGGACCCTTTGTTTTCATATGGCGTTGGAGGTAGGCACCCCAGTTCGTGCAGTCTGTTTTAGAAGACAGTTTGTAGGGGACTTTGGTCAGTTTAAAAGCAGAAGGGCTGGGTGATGTAACATCCAGACCAGTAATCATCACCACGTCTAACAGAGTTGGTGACATAGGGCCATGGCCGAACAGGAAGCAGTTTAGAGCGTCAGACCAGAAGTAGCCGATGGTTTTTAGAAGATTCTCGTGTTTCTCAAGAGGAGACAATGACAAATGCAAGGCATCGGCTATTCCCGTGGTTTCCCATTGGGATTGGTAAGCTCTAGCTACCTTGCTGAACCAAGTGACCCAATGTTCAGGAGGATTAGGCCAGGCTCGCAAGCAGTCGGCCCAAGAGTTTAAATCTAGGTCTTGGCTTACGAAGGGGATTCTGTTTGCTTCGCAAGAGATCAGATGGGCAGGACTAGATTCTGTACGAGGGCCAAGACAAAGAGAATTTGGGAGAGAAGGATGCGGCAGCAGAATGTCTGAAACCTAGAAAATTTAATGGGGGAATAAGGCATTAATTCAGGTGTCCGCCATTAATTCTAGCATCGCGTTCAGACTGCGAGGAGTAGGCGTACCTTCAGACCAGAGACCTCTGGGTTGGTGTTGGACGATTCCGCCATCTAGTTTGCCGGCGGAGATGGGTCTGTGCAGTTGGGGATCGAGGGTTCTTGTCGACTGTGAGCTCGATCTGGTCGGTGGGCAATTGGAGATCTGGGTCGCCCCTTTTTGAAGAGGGTCGCAGGTTACCGTTTGAAACTGGAAAGTGGCCGCTCAGAAATACGCGACCAAAATTGACCTTGTCAACGTTTTTTGAAAGCCTATGCTTTACCATCGGCTCTTTGAGATTTGACTTGTTTGACTGTATGAGCGCAGTGTGGTGAAAGCTGAGGCGTTGCTATCGGCTTCTGGAACATCGACCTATTTGACTATCGGCAAAATTGAGTTGGAAAAGCAATCTTCGAGTTGACAAAAGCCATCTTTGTTCATTCAAAAGACGATTGCTTACAAAAGGAGCTGATTGCTTACAAAAGGAAATCTACTACTACTGCTACTACTAGTGCCTAATCTAGAGGCCGAGGTCGTCGCCGCTGTCTTCGCCGTCGCCTTGTTCGCTGTCATCAGCGCTGCTGCCGGCGTCGTCTTCGCTGCTGCTGATGAAGATGCCAGCAGGGGCCTCCTCGTCCTCGTCGTCGTCTTCGGTGTCCTCGCTGGACCCGGCGCGGAAGCGCTTCACCGGCAGATACTCATCGGAGGAGGTGTCCTCCTCCGATTCCTCCTCCTCGTCGGAGGATTCGACGCCATCCCAGGACCAGGCATCGTCGCTGCTCTTCGCCTCCAGTTCCCCGTCGACGAGGAACTGCAGGCCCTCCTCGCCGTCAGTCAGGGACGCATCGTCCTCCGACCAGGTGGCGAAATCCCAATCTCTCTCGTCCCACCATTGTGGGGCGAGAGCGTTGTACGCTGCCGTCGGCGGGTGCTCTGGCGTCGGCTCCCGGTCGCTCATCGTGTTGGAGGCTTGGGAGGACAGGCCAGATGAAGAAGAGGAGGCCATGGCGGAGGAAGAGGGTTTTTTCGGCGGAGGAAGAGGGTTTTTTGGCTACTGGAGGAAGATGGGGACTGTAAACTGCTTAGATGAATTTAAATAAGGGGAATAGTGGAGGCGGTTCAATGCTATAGCGGTTTCCCAGAATGTGCTGCCGAAATTGTCAAATCATGCACTGCGGAGAAGTGGAGAAGACAGGGCATCATGATGAGGGGGTGGCGTGACGATTCTGTTCTGCAACGCATTCTGGCAACGCGTAACCCGATACAGAAAAAAAGAGGAGAAGGAAAAAACAGAGTGGTTTTGGAATTATCATTGCCAAAACCGGGGGGGCATGTGTTATCGCCATATTTTGGCCAAAGGAGGAGTTGGGCCGCAATCAAGATGGGCTTAGAAGATACGTATATGCAACGTGTTGTTGAATCGGCCTCGTACGTTGATTTGGGCTAAATTGCCCGTGTATCTTATATTGTAATAGGTTCCGTTTCGATTTAGGTAAGAGATAGAGTTGTAGAGTTATTCCAAAGATAGAAAGTCTCCGGACTATAAATATGTACCTAAGGTTATTGAGAAAAGGAGGACAATCACGTTCACAACAAACACAATCTCGGCGCATCGCCACCCCTTGTTTCTAGGGTTTTTCTCGGGTAAGTGCCATGCTTCCTAGATCGCATCTTGCGATCTAGGCAGTATCTACTTATGCGTTATTTGGTGTTACTCGTACTGAAGCCTTGTTGATGGCGAGTAATACTATTATCATAGATTTGTTTAGGCTAGCATTGGTACCTTGCTATGATCGTTTAGTTATGCTGCCTCTAGTTATCTCGCCGCCTTTACACCTTTTCCCGGGTGTAAGGGTGGCACCTTGCTTGATCTTTATTTAAGTCGATTTGATCTGTTATAGTTGTGCCTTGTTCTCCAAGGTTTAGTTTGATATCTACATGATCAGGCCTTGCAAACGGGTTGAACGATCCAGTAGTATATAAGATATGGTTTACCAATCCGAGAGGAGTTGTTCCGGGAATTGACTTTACGTTGGTTTTTAGGCCTTCTCTAGGGTTAGTTTTCTATTATCTTTTGTATCTACCAGGCTCAATTACGTGTAGGACGTTCCAATTATGTAGTGAAAACGTTAAACTGTCGTAGATCGATTTAACTTGTATTGGTGAAGCAAAACCCCATGTTATCGTAGATCTAATGCAGAACCATGGGATAATCGGCTCTAGGAGCCGATTCGCAGGGAAACCTGGGAGCCGGTCACGGCTTGAATTTTACGTGTGTTTATTTGCCATGCAGGAAACCAATCGAAGCAATCCTTCACCTTCCTGACCAGGTATAGGTCAGGTGGCACGCCCTCGAACCAAGCCAGGACGTGTGCCGGAGTTTTGCGGGCCGTTGCCCCAGGGACCAGGGCCCACCAGCAGTCCTGGGAGCCTCCCGGCTCTCCGTGTTACCCGTCGCTGCTCGCCGGTGGGTTTTGGTAGGCAACAGGAACCGAATAATTGTTATTATGTTTCAGTGCTCAGTCGAAACATTATTTCCGCGTCATGTTTGATGAGGCAAGGCTATGAGTCGAATATCAAGAATAATGGTTGTTCTTTGTATTTGAATGATATGTTTCACGGCTTTGCACCCGTCCAGGACGGGTTATTTATTTTGAATCTTGATGGTGAGTCGGTTTATAACATAAATTTTAAAGGGTTGAAACCAAATGATCTGAATATGACTTACTTTTGGCACTGTCGGCTTGGTCATATAAGTTGGAAACGCATGAAGAAGCTCCATGATGATGGACTCCTAACTTCATTCGACTTGGAGTCGTTCGAGACATGCGAATCTTGCCTACTCGGCAAAATGACCAAGACACCTTTTGCAAAGAGTTGCGAAAGGGCGTCCGACTTGTTGGGCCTAGTACATAGTGATGTATGTGGACCAATGAGCACGACAGCCAGGGGTGGTTATGAGTACTTCATTACCTTCACTGATGATTTGAGTAGGTATGGATATATCTACTTGATGAAACATAAGTCGGAAGCCTTTGAAAAGTTCAAAGAATTCCAGAATGAAGCACAGAATCAACTCGGCAAGAAAATAAAGTTTCTTCGGTCGGACCGAGGAGGTGAGTACATGAGCCATGAGTTTGATGACCATCTAAAAGGTTGTGGAATAGTTCCTCAACTTACTCCGCCAGGAACGCCACAAAGGAATGGTGTTTCGGAAAGGCGGAATCGGACCTTGTTAGACATGGTACGATCAATGATGAGTCGAACAGATCTGCCTTTATCATTTTGGGGTTATTGTCTAGAAACAGCGGCGTTCACACTAAACAGAGTACCATCAAAATCGGTAGAGAAGACACCGCATGAGATGTGGACAGGCAAAAAGCCGAGTTTGTCTTTTCTTAAGATTTGGGGTTGTGAAGCTTTTGTCAAGCGACTCCAGTCGGACAAGCTTACAGCCAAGTCGGATAAATGTATTTTCATGGGGTATCCGAGGGAAACCTTGGGTTACTACTTCTACAACCGAGAAGAGGGCAAAGTGTTTGTCGCTCGGAACGGTGTCTTCCTTGAGAAAGAGTTTCTCAGTCGGGGAGTAAGTGGGAGCACGGTGCAGCTCGAAGAAATTCGAGAGGAACCGGCTAGTAGCGAGTCGGCAAAAGCCTTGGAGGTTGAGCCGTTCGTGGCAGCTGAGCCGGCAGCAGCACCTATACTACGAAGATCGGCAAGATTACGAAGTGTTCGTGATGTGTTACTGTTAGACAGTGATGAGCCGGCAAATTATTCGGAAGCGATGGTGGGATCTGATTCCGAGTCATGGCTTGGAGCCATGAGATCCGAGTTAAAGTCCATGGATGAAAATCAAGTTTGGAACTTGGTTGATCTGCCAGACGGTGCAAGACCTGTCGAGTGCAAATGGGTCTTTAAGAAGAAAACTGATATGGATGGAAATGTTTCCGTCTATAAAGCACGCCTTGTCGTGAAGGGGTTCCGACAAGTTCAAGGAGTTGATTACGACGAGACTTTCTTGCCCATAGCGATGCTTAAATCAGTTCGGATCATGTTAGCTATAGCGGCCTATTTCGACTATGAGATATGGCAGATGGATGTCAAAACGGCTTTCCTTAACGGAAATTTAACCGAGGACGTGTATATGATACAGCCCGAGGGTTTTGTCGATCCGGCTAATGCTGACAAGGTGTGCAAACTTCAGAAATCCATTTATGGGTTGAAGCAAGCATTTCGGAGTTGGAATATTCGCTTTGATGAGGTAGTCAAATCGTTTGGCTTCATCAAGAGTGATCATGATTCTTGTTTATACAAGAAGTTTAGTGGGAACAAAGTAAATTTTCTAATCTTATATGTGGATGACATATTACTGATTGGAAATGATGTCCAGATGTTGCAAGAAACAAAGGAATCATTGGAAAGGAGTTTCTCAATGAAAGACTTGGGTGAGGCAACATACATCCTCGGAATCCGGATCTATAGAGATAGATCAAGGAGGCTCATTGGATTGAGTCAGAGTACTTATTTGGACAAAGTGTTGAAGAAGTTCAACATGGAATCGTCTAAGAAGGGGTTCTTACCGATGTCCCATGGTGTAAAACTTAGCAAGACTCAGTGTCCTTAGACAACTGATGAGCGAAGTCGGATGAGTGTGATTCCATATGCTTCTGCAGTCGGATCCATCATGTACGCCATGATTTGTACTAGGCCGGATGTTTCCTATCCTCTAAGTGTTGTGAGCAGATACCAGGCTGATCCTGGAGAGATCCACTAGACAGCGGCTAAAAATATCCTAAAGTACTTGAGAAGGACTAAGGATATGTTCTTGGTTTATGGTGGTGAAGATGAACTCAGTGTAAAGGGTTACACGGATGCGAGTTATCTTACTGACTCTGATGATTCTCGTTCGCAATCCGGATACGTGTTTATTATAAACGAAGGTGTTGTGAGCTAGAAGAGTTCCAAGCAAGAGACTGTGTCTGCGTCTACAACAGAGGCTGAGTATATTGCCGCCTCGGAGGCAGCAAAGGAAGCTGTTTGGATGAGGAATTTCCTCATGGATCTTGGTGTGGTTCAGGGCTCGTCCAATCCGTTGGACGTGTATTGTGACAACAATGGTGCTATTGCACAAGCCAAGGAACCTAGACAGCACCAGAAAAACAAGCACATACTCATGCGGTACCACCTGATTCGCCAGTTCGTGGATCTGGGTGATATCAAGTTATGCAAGGTACACACGGATGCAAATATTGCGGATCCATTGACAAAGCCGTTACCACAGCCGAAGCATGAGGCGCACCTGAGAGCCATGGGCATTAGGTGCTTAGACATGTGATGTCGGAAGATTGACTCTAGTGCAAGTGGGAGACTGTTGGGAATATGCCCTAGAGGCAATCATGTATGATGATATTTCCCATTTTATTCATAAAGATATTAGTCCTTGTATAAACATCTGATGTGTATCATTGAATATGTGATTCGGTTGTGGAACTATGCATTAATGTTGTTTGTACTAAATATCCTTGGTCATTGAGGTTGTGCTGGACACACAACTTAGACCAATGTGAAAGTTGGATTGATGACTCGGTTCCACTTGTCATGGGCATGGAGATGCTATTCCAACTTACACAGACACGGCTAAAGAGTTTAGCGAGTCGGATTGACCCATATTGATGTACAACGAACTATCTGTCATTTGTATATCTCAATCAATGTAATCCTTAGACCTGAGGTTGTTGCATAGTCCGAGTTGAGGATCACCGACTTAGGTTCTGTCAAACGATGATCCATAACTGGTCAGTTATAAAGGCAGGGTTCGGGTCGACTGAAAATCAAGCTGCGTGATGTGAATAACCAAGATGGGATTTTGCCCCTCCACTCGAAGAGATATTCTCTGGGCCCTCTCGTGAGATATGATTCGGAAAGCATGGCCATGCACGACTCGGTTAAGTGTTAACCGAGGCGATCGACTAAGAGTTAGTCGGGTGAATCACTTATCTCGGATCGAGAAGAGAGTCGGACTATTTAAGGGATGACATATATTCGCCTATAGTCTGACAAGGTATATCGTGAGGCAAAAGGGACTCGGACGTAAGTCGCATTGGAAAGGCAAGTCGTCATGACTCTTTGGTACTTGGGAGTCGGCACGTTCTGCTAGGAACCGCTACCGACTGATCGATTGTGAGTCGGACTCCAATTGTGTCCAAGTAGCCATGAGCCTGCGGGGTCACACACTTAAGAGAGGAGCAAGTTCGGATTGGATCGGAAACTTCAATCTGGTTGGGTTGGACCTTAACCTGATTAGGACTGAGTTAGTGAGTTGGACTCACGGTGACTAGTGTTATATGGGCTTTAGTGAATGGGTCGCGCGAGCAGAGCCCATGTTCACTCCCTATATATAGTGGAGCACCTTAACCCAAAAAGGTTAATCGTTGTTCGGTTAGGTCATTCCATGTGTTGGAAACCCTAGCTCCACAGTAGTCTAGCCGCCGTAACGAACCTAGCAGTTCGCCGTCGGCGCTCCTCCTTATACGTGTGGATACCAGCAGAGGTGCTGTGCGATCAGCACCAGGACGATCGGATCGTGAGGACTGCACTGCATCAACTGACGCGCTTCATCAGTAATCCGCAACCGCGCGTCTAGTGGTAAACCTCGTGGCCTTCTACCTCAGATAGATCTTGGGATCACCACGTTAGAGGAAAAAGTTTTGTTTTATCTCTGCGTGGCCCAACAAGTATGGCATCCTAATACATATTTAGCAATATCCCTTTTCATGTTATTCCACCAGAATAGTTCTTTCAAATCCATATACATCTTAGTACTTCCTGGATGTATAGAGTATGGTGTTTCATGTGCTTCTCTGAGTATGACATCACGAATCTCAGTCACATCTGGAACACAAAGACGATCTTGAAACCATAAGGACTCATAATCTCCAAGGCGAAAAACGGATTTCTGCCCTTGAGATATCCTCCGAATTTCCTCAGCAATAAAAGGATCTTCTGCTTGATGTCTGAAAGTTTCGTGCTTAAGATCACTATCCTGCTCTGCAACTACCTGCATAGTAGCTAATCCTCCAAGAACCTTTGTTCTAATGAATTGAAGCTCTAATCTTTCCAAGTCCATCTGTAACTCTTTTGGTAGCTCCCTATTGCTAGGCTGAATATCTGCACTCTTTCTGCTTAAAGCATCAGCTACAACATTTGCTTTCCCTGGAGTTTAGTTGATTGTTAAATCATAATCTTTGATTAGTTCCAACCAACGCTTCTGTCTCATATTCAATTCCTTTTGAGTGAAGAAATATTTGAGACTTTTATGGTCAGTGTATAACTCACATCTAGCTCCATATAGAAAATGCCTCCATCCTTTTAGCGCAAAAACCACTGCTGCTAACTCTAAATCATGAGTTGGATAGTTGACTTCATGTGGTTTTAGTTGTCTTGAACCATAAGCAATGACTTTCTGATCTTGCATTAATACACAACCCAAACCTTCTTTAGATGCATCACAGTATACTGTGAAGTCCTTCCCTGTTTCAGGAACTGCTAAGATTGGAGATGTGGTTAACCTTGTCTTCAACTCCTGAAAACTTGCTTCACACTTCTCATCCCAATTGAATGGTGTATTCTTTCTTAGCAATTTGGTCATTGGTCCAGCTATTTTGGAGAAACCTTCAATGAATCTCCGATAATAACCAGCAATTGTGGGTTGCTGGAGTGACAGAAACCTGAACCCCCGTTAGGACACCTTTGCACAAGGGAGTGTAGGATCTCAGAGTTTAAGGTTGTGGTTAGGTTTATATCTTAATTACTTTCCTGTAGTTGCGGATGCTTGCAGGGTGTTTAATCACAAGTATGTATTAGTCCAAGTAAGGTCGGTAAATTAGCATAGGTTCACCCACACAACACTCACAACACCAAAGAAGTGTACTCGGCTATTTGAAGCGAAAGCACTTGACAGAATTCCCATGTGTCCTCAAGAACGTTTGGTCCTTATAAGTATTTCCACCGACTTGTCCTTTGCTAAGAAAGGATTGGGCCACTTGCTGCGTTTGCTCGTTGTCTTTACTACTTGCACTTTGTTTTGTTGATTTATCAGAAAACCCCTAAAAATCCATTTGCTAAGTATTTACAGAGATTTCCTGCTCCGTACCACTAGTCAACACCTTCTGCTCCTTGTTAGGATCGACACTCCTATTTATCGAAAGTACTGCAATACACCCCCTATACTTGTGGGTCATCACTCACTGTCCGTCAGCCTTGCCATTACTGTTAGGGTAGTAGATGAACCACCACATATTGAGATAGATCCTTTTAAGATACCTACAAGTATTGTTGATCGTGTTATGGATAATTATTATTTAATTGATGGAACTGTCCATCCTGATGATCATTTGCTTTTTATCCATGAATTATGCGGGTTGTTTAAGTGTGCAGGTATCACAACTGAACGGGCGAATAAGAAGTTACTCTCCATATCCTTGAAAGGGAGAGCTCAAGAATGGTATAAGCTATTGAAGAATGGACAATTCATGGAATCGGAGGAAATGGCATCTCTCTTTTATTCTAAATTTTATCCTCCAATTGAGATTCATAAGGATAGAAATCTGATATATAACTTTTGGCCTTGAGATGGAGAGAGTACGGCTCAATCTTGGGGGAGATTGAAGTTACTAATGCTTAAATGTCCTATTCATGAACTCCCTAACAATATTATTATCAATAACTTTTATGCTAGGCTTTCTCTTCATGATAAAAATTTACTAGATGCTTCTTGTGCTAGATCATTCACACGTATGAAAGAAGAAGCTAAATGGGATCTGCTAGACCATATTCAAGAGAACACTGAAGCTTGGGAGAATGATAAAGGAAGAAAGTCAGGTATAAACTATGATTATGAATGCATTAAATCTTTTATGGGAACTAATGACTTCCGTGATATTAGTAATGAGTTTGGTCTTGATTCCCAAAGTATTTCCAACTGTTTTAAGACCTTTGCCTCCTACATAGAAATTCCCAAGAAGAAGTGGAATAAGTACCATGCACCTTATAAAGATGTTGTTAGTCATGTTCCCGTTAGAAGTGCTGAAGTTTGTACTACTAATCATATTGTGCCTGAACCTCATGTTGAGAAAGTTCCTTTCCCAGCTAAGGCAAAGGAGTACAACTATTATATGGATGGCCACCATTGGGTCGCCACATGGCAGGAGGACTCGAGGAGGAAGAGGAGTGGTAGGGATAGCAGCGGTGTCGCACCGGTGATGTTGCTGGGTTTCTGCCTACAAGTATTCGAGGAAGGAGACGTCAATAGCGCCATGCGGCTGTTTAGGGTGTGCGTAGCAGCCAAGGACAGGTGGGCCTTTGCGTGGTTCAGTCTTGAAAGTGGGAGCTCGGGCCTTTTAATGAGTATGGCATATGTAATAGTTATTGGTTAGAAAACAATATCTCGCACTTGTGGGTCCCGCGTGTGGATATCCCTTGGATATCTGTGGAGCGAATCCTCTGTTCATGCCCGCTCCATGAGTTAGTGGATATCCGCCCCATGAAATCCATGGGCGTAAGTAGCCCTCCATATCTTTACCCATTGGGCTGGATATCCGTGGATATCCGGATCCATGGATAAAATTTCCATCCTTACATCCTGATAAAGCTAGAAAAGCTAGTGTTCCCTAGGCTTTCTGTTAAAATTGGTGATCATAGCTATTATGGTTTATGTGATATTGGTGCTAGTTCTAGTGCTATTCCTTATGAGCTTTCTAGGGAAATTATGCATGAAATTGGTCCTTGTGAGCTTGAGGACATTGATGTGGTTATTCACCTTGCAAATAAGGAAACCATTTTCCCCATTGGCATTGTAAGATATGTGAAAGTCCTCTGTGGTAAGATTAAGTATCCTACTGATTTTCTAGTGCTTAATTCAGCAGCTAGCAAAACTTGTCCTATCATTTTTGGAAGACCTTTCCTGAATACTTGTGGAGCTATTATAGATTGTAAAAAATAAAAAGTTTCAACTAAGTTTGATGGAGATTCTTATGAGTTTAAATTTTCCAAATTTTCTAAAGCTCCTTGTGAAAATAGTTTGCCTAATAAAGATTTTAGAATGGAACAACTTGCTTCTATGGATCCGGTTTGTGACCTTGGACCTCTTTTTGATGACTGTAAGTATGCTCATTCTGATGAAAAGGTTGTATCCAGTGACAGTTATATTGTCAACTTTATTCAAATTGCTACTAAAAGTTATTATGAGAGAGGGAAACATGGTTTTATGCATCTCAATAATGTTAAGTTTCCCCGTTTAATGTTGAAAGCTTTGAAGTTGCATTTGTTTTGTCTTCCTATGCTAGTGGCTTTTTGTTTTAACAATTCGTTTTCTCATGATACCCCCATGCATAGAAGTGGGTTAGACTCAAATGTGTTGGTTATTTGCTTCTTGATGCTCTCTTTCACTACAAATATTTATCCCCTATGTGAGCATATTTGAAAGTTTCAAGCCCAACTTAAAGGCATTAAAGAAAAGTACTTGTTGGGAGATAACCCAAGAGTTTTGTCGAGTCTTGGAAGTTATTACTTCAGTAATAACCACTCCTTATCCTTTTTGTTTTGGTTTTTGTGTCTAGATCAACTGCTTTTGTGAAGTAGAGGAGTTGTGAAAAGTGGCTGTCCTGGGACAGATTTTTGTGCTGCATTTGAAAATTCGTGAGGAAGCTCAGTACTTCTGATGGAGCTGTATTTTTGTGAGCTTGTTCTCCAAGTTGTTACCTAACTTTCATTAGTTTTGCACCTTTTGATTTGAGCAACAGAAGGTTTTCAAAAAATAATTTTTACCTGCTGGTCTGTTTTGATAGATTTCTGCTATCACTTGCATTTGCCTCTTATAGAAGCCTTTGTTTTGATGGATTTCAGTTGAAGTGTGAACCTGAAGGTTTATTGTTTCTGTTTACACTAATGTTGCCATTGAAGTTTGTGTATTGCCTTGTGAGGAAAGGAATTTTCAGGAGAAGGAGAAAAGGAGCCTGTAGAGTCCGCCTTTGAATAGGTAAAAGTGGTAAAAACAGAAGGTTCGTGAAAGCCTAATATTTTTATATTTTTGATGTTTTTAATACACATGGAAGATTACGAGATGGAACAGAGGAGGAAACGAAGTCCGGGGTGGCCAAACCAACCCCAGGCGCGTGCCCCAGCTGGCCACGCCTGAGGGGTGTGTGAGCCCCACGAGCTCCGTCTCCGCCTCGTGTTCGTACCGGTACCTTCCTTATGAATTGAAACTTCGTAATATATAACCCCCCGGGTTCCCCAAGGTTCATGCATCGTGTTTTCATTTCGATCTGTTCCTGTCAGGAAATCTCCTCAAGTTTAGAGCACCATGGTATTTGATACATCCAAAACGTATCTACTTTCTCGAGCACTTTGCTATTGTTTTTCCTCTAAACTTGTGTGATCTGGATACAACTAACACGGACTAGCGTTGTTTTCAGCAGAATTACTTTGGTGTCTTGTTTTTGTGCAGAAAATGAACTATCAGGAAAAATCCTGGAAAATATGCCAAAAACTATTTCTCACCAGAAGATCCACGGAGCCAGAAGGGGAGACAGAGAGGAGGCCTGGGGGGCCCAGACCCACCCCAGGCGCAGGCCCACCACTGGTCGCGCCTGGGGAAGGTCTAGCCACACTAGGCAACTCCTCGGCCTCCCTCCGCGCCTATAAGTTGCCTTCTGACCTAAAAACTCAGGGGGGTCGATAGTTTTCCAGAAAGAGTTCCGCTCCACCGCCGCCACCAGAAACCAAGATTCGTATCCAGAAACTTCGTTCTTGCACCCTACCGGGACGGGAAATTTGGAGAGGATCATCGCAATCGTCATCACCAACGCATCTCCATCAACCACCGATGTTTCCCTCATCCATGAGTGAGTAATCCCCCGCTGTAGGCTTGGGGATGGTAGGGATTGGATGAGTTCTATCATGTAATCGAATAAGATTGTTAGGGCATAGTGCCTAGTATCTCTATTAATGATATTTGACTTTGTTGCAACTTGTTGTGCTTAATGCTTGTCACTAGGTCCCGAGTGCCATGATCTCAGATCTGAACTTATTATTGAATCATTATGATAGTATTGTTTGTGATCTTATCTGCAAGTTGTGTACACATATCATTGTCCGGATCCAAAGGCCCCAAAGTGACAATAATTGGGACAACCGGAGGGGATGGTTGTGGTGTGAGGATCACATGTGTTCATGGAGTGTTAATGCTTTGCTCCAGTGCTCTATTAAAAGGAGCACCTTAATTTCCAGTAGTTACCTAGAGGCCCCGCTGCCACAGGCTGGCTGGACAGAAGATGTTGTGCAAGTTCTCATTGCGAGCACGTATGACTATATATGGAGCACACGCCAAGGATTGTTTAGTACTTGGATGCTTATTATTATTTATCTGCAATGCCCTAGATCTTGAAGTTACATGTTTAGACTTGTCCATGCAACGCCCGTCCATCCATCCCTATGCCTACCGCACTCGAATCCCACTATTTACTGTTACTATTATTGTTGCTCCTGTTTCACTGCTGCTGTTGCTTTGTTGTTACTACTACCAAACTGTTGCTACTGATAAACTTCTGTGAGCAAGAACTATTTCCAGGTGCAGCTGAACTGACAACTCAGTTGTTAAGGCTTGCAAGTATTCTTTGGCTCCCCTTGTGTCAAATCAATAAATTGGGTAATACTAACCGCGAAGATTGTTGCGACCCCCTACAGTTGTGGGTCATCAAGACTATTTTCTGGCGCCGTTGCCGGGGAGCATAGCTTTATTTTTAAGTTCACTTGGATCTATTATTGTTCACTGCTACTCCTTTCATCATGGGGAAGACTCGTGATGGAAAGTTCCCTATTTTATGTCACATCCCAAGATTTTCCAAATCTTGTAATGTGAAAAATAAAATAAACAAAATAAATTATTGTTGAATTTTAGGGTGAAAAAAAACTTTTTGTTTCTAAATGGAAACTTAAAATCCCATCTTGAACAAACTTTAATTAAAGGTTGAATTCAACAAAATTCAAATCAAGCAAAATGCATTCCTCAATGAATGTATCTGGAAATTTAAACACTTAGAAAATAAATCCAAACCCTAAACCCTAATGGAATAAAAATCATTTTCAAGTTATCTCCAAGCCTATGGATTTGATCCATATAAAAACTTGTCAACAAACATTTACAAATGATCAAGAAAGACAAATAGAAATATTATAAAGCCATATAAATTGGTTTCACTTAATTTGGAGCCATAGATAAAATCTTATGAATTTAAATAAGATAAGGAAAAGTAATTTCCAAAGCTAATAAAGAATTTATCTAAAAACCATACCAAATGGTGAGCAAATAATCCTAAAGGGATTTAAAAGGATAAACAAATATTAAACAAGATTTTACAAATTGGAATCACCAAGTTTGGATCTCTAAATAAAAAGATAAGGATTTTATAAGACAAAGAAAGAATTATTAAATAAAGAATATTTGAAAGACCAAATGAATCTTGGCCTAATCCATAAGCAAATGGAATAAATATAATCCAAATACAAATAAAATAAAATGATAAAGAATTTCCAAATAAAATAAAATGGCATTAACCATTCTATCCCTATTTTAATAAAGACAAATCTCTAATAAGAATAATTATATAATTCATGAGAAAATAGTATTTTGGAATTTACCCAAGTGGAATAAAAGTTGTTTAATTAATTTAAATAAAATAAATCTTCCAAATAAAATTTAGGGAAATAAACATATTTAATTCCATTGGAATTAAAACAAATACCCAATTCAAATGATTTATGAATCATATTAAAGACTTTACAAATAATTTAGATGAATTATTTGACACCCTATTAAACAAATAAAAACCTACTGAAAAGATTTGGAATGTTTAAGAATTTAAATGGTGTTTGAAAATATTATTAAATCTTATTTGATTTAAAACAAGTGCCTTTTGAATAATTAAAAAGACCCCAAAAAGAATAAAATTTTATTCCAAAATTGACTTCAGATTATATTACTAATCAGCATTTAAATCCACACAAAGTTTTGTTGAAATTTGAAATTCAATAGTTGTTTGAATTGTTTAGACAAAATCAAAACAGAAATGGAAATAGAAAAAGAAAAACAAAACAATACAAAAAAATGAATCTGGCCAGCCCAACCCACTAAGCCCAGCAAGCCAGCCCACCCGGCACCTCCCCTCTCTCTGGCTATTCTATTTTCTCACGCGCGAACCAACCCACTCAGTCACAGACCACCAGGACCCACTCCCCCTCTCTCCCTCACGCTGACAACGGACCCCACAGCCAGGTCATCATCTTCTTCACCCCGCGTTGAACACGCCTGGCAGTTTCTGCCATTGATTTGCTCGGTTGAATTCGCGTAAATGGCGTAGTTAATCCTCCCCCTGACCACGCCTTCTTAATCGCCAGCATCCCCTCTCCATTTCCCCCCAGACGCCACACCATCGGAGCCACTAGGCTGCTCAAATTTTTGCCTCAACTGCCTCTGTCTCCGACGGCTTTTCCGGCCGATTCCGGCCAGCTTCCTCCGCCCCTCGCCTCCTCGAGCACACGAATGTGACCCCCAGGCCCTGGCGCACCTCTCTATGGCCTCAGCTCACTCGCGCGTGCCCCCCAGCATCGGCAACGACGACGACCTGTAGCGCCTCTGTCTGCCTTTTTCTCCGACGAAGCCTCCAGGTAGTAACTGGCCACCCCTTGTCCTTACGATGATACGCCTGTGTCCAGTGCACTCGCCCGCATCTAACCCTACCTTTTTCTTGCTTTCCGGTGGACTGCAGCCTCGACTCCGACAACTCCCGAACGTGCTGACGCCAGGAGCATCTCCGGCGAGGAATTCCGACAACACCCGTGCGCCCCTTGACTGACGAAGAACACGTTGAGCATCAGTGCATCAAGGAGATTCTGGTGAGCCATTCCCCTTGTTCCCTTGCTTCCTATTTCGCCGGCTCCGCCGCTATCCAAGCACCGCCACCGTGCGCCACCGTCGTCGCGCCGCCAGTTAGTGGCAAGTTGATGATAGCCGTCCGATCTAGATCCTAGAGACGCGATAGAATGACTAACTGAAGCGGTATGGAGCCATCCGCACCGTGCGATTTAATTTTAATCCAACGTCTCACAGCACGCGATCCAGCTGAACCGTTTTTGTCCAATCAAAACAAAACACGTGTCCCAGAGTCTGTTTTAAAAAAACCAGAAATGTCTATTAGATGTTCCAATTTTAAAAATTCATAACTTTCAAACCACACAACCAAATTTTGCAAATTTTATATCAATGGATTCAGCAAGACAAGCACTTTCTGACCATACACTTTGTTTAGTAAAAATCTTCTGGTAAAATGATTGTTTTTGCAGAAACTTGTGTATGCATGTTTAGAATATAAAAATTGTTCTAAAATGATTTTTGAGATAAAACCTTTGGCAAATGGTTTGTTTTGAACCTACTAACCATAGAAATCAATTTGTGGTTTCAAAAATATATTTGGTGAAGCAAAAGAATAAACTCTTGATTTAAACCAATTCTAGTCAAATAAAAATAATGTTTATTTATTAAAAATGCTTATGGGAGAAAATCTTTGGGAAAATGTTTTGATTTAAACTCTCTGACCCCAAACACCAAGTTTTATGATTTGAAAATGTATTTAGTAAACTCCATAAAGATTATTACTTTGCTAAAGGCATTTTCAACCACATAAAATAATGACTTAGTTTAAAAATGGTTTATGAAGTAAAATCTTTTAAAAATGGTTTTGCCACTTTATAAAATGACCAATAGTTGTTTTCAAATGTTTATGACCCATTAGAAACCACTTTTACAAATAAAACAATCTTTAGCATGCTTGCATGCATTGTTTTGTTTCTATCATTTTATGTGATGTTGCTTGAATGGTAGATTGAAATATTGCTTGCTTGATTGAATTGTAGTGATTTGAAGTGTGTGAACATTGCAAGATCAAGGAGTGAACCTATATTATCTACCAAAAATGCAAGTGATGCTTCATACTTTTGTCCCATTATTTTCACTATGCATTAGTGATATTTCTAAGTAGGACTTGCATGGAATTTTTGCTAAGTATAAACCATGCTATGGGAAATCCTACTAGATGAAACCTTAGTAGAATTTCCTAAGTTAAGATTCATATTACTATCATGCTTAGCTTATCTAGTAGAAAACAAGGGTGGAATATATATTCATGCTATGAAATATTTCTAAGTCTGTGGACTTGTGTTTTGTTTAACAAAACAACTAAGTGAATGAATCACCTGGGAATGGAAGGAATGGTTTGTGTTGAGTGGTTCACAAGTCCCATTTCTATGGTTTACCTTGTGTATCTCACTTGTGGATGGCCACCCAGGAACAAAGAGATTTGAGATGTCAAATGTTGAGAAGCTTCAAGTGCAGCCACTTGGCATTATGGGATCTGCCTGGATCATATAGGTTGCAATAACTTAGCCAAATGGACAGTTGGTGGTAGGGGAATGATAGGTTGGAACGCGTCCATTCTGGTCTAAGGGAAGGCTTCTGAAAGATCTTGTCTTGGTGAAACCAAGTCTTGTGGGGAAAGTGCACCACCTCTGCAGAGTGTAAAATATAAGTACTTAGCCATGTCCCTGGCAAAGGACAATTTGAGCATCAAGACATGGAATCTATCAAGAATCTCCTCATCCCAATTTCTAAGTTAAAAACTTGTGGTTGAACAAGGGTTGAAGGATCACCAATTTCTATTGGGAGATGCCTTGGGAAAGATTTTGTCAAGCAAAAACTTAGTGTTTTCAAATGATAAGGAAAATCTATTTTGAGCAAAGCAAGCCTAAGCTCCACTTAGCCAAATGCATATAGATGATAGACTCCACTATACTACCATAGTATCGCTGTAACTTATTATGTTGCAGGTATGTTTGATGTTAGAGAAGTTTATTGATTAGGATTACAAGTCTACAACCAACATGTCTGCCTGTGGCACTTTGAAGATGAAGGACCCCATGCTATTGTTATATTCTGCTGCATTGTAATGAGATAGCCAAATGAGCTATGTAAGATGTAATAAATTACTTTATTCCTGGTTATAAAGTTGTATTATGACCTTTGTATCTTGATATTACATCTTAACTGTGGATGATAGCTATTGATCCAGGGACTAGCATTGTAAACACAGGGATCTCTACCTTATTAAAGGTTGGGAACCTTACATTTTACCATCCACTACAAGAAGAGGTACAGTCCTAAACACCTCTGCTGCTCTTGATTCACCGTCTGTTATAAGTAAGCTTGTCACACCACCACCACATGCTCATGCCACACACCCTGCTACTACTGCTGAATCTGACACTGCTTTTGATACTCATGATGTTACTTCTACTGTCCTTGATGCGAATGGTTCATTAGGTTCTTTTATAGATGCTACTATGGCTAGTCTAGGAAATACCGAAACTCCTAGTGAATACACGGTTACACCTGTTAGCTCACCAGAGTCTAGAGAGAGTTGATATTAATGATGGTTACATAGAGCTCAATGATGAATTTGTTGAAGAGTGCCAAAACACACATGGTGCTAGTGCTATTAAGAGTATCCTTGTTAGACGTACTATTATGCCTAAGAAGTCCTATGATCCTAAGTTTGCCACCTCTCCCGTAGATATTAAAGATAAAGATTATGATTTCTCTCTTGATTTATCTTATTTAGATATTGTTGAGAAAGAACCTTTTTGTGGTACTGAAAATGAGAGTGTTGTGGCTCATATGAATGACCTTTCTACTATGAGTGCTTTGTTCTCTAATGATTTTAAAATGCGCAAGTACTTTGTTGCTAAGATCTTCCCTTTTTCACTAAAAGGAGAAGCTAGGGCTTGGTTTAATAGATTACCTCCTGGTTCCATTGATAGCCCTGATTGCTTGATTAATTCTTTCTTCCATAAATATTTTCCTCCTAGTGCTATACATGTTGCTTTGCAAAGACTTTTTGATTTTAAACAGGGAGAAGAAGAGAAATTGACCGAGTCATGGAAAAGATTCTGTTTATTGATTCATGCATATCCTGGATGTCCATTACCTCAGAATGAGATTCTTGATATTTATTATAATGGACTAACGGATGATTCTAGGACCTACCTAGATAGCTTTGCTGATTGTGTTTTCGGGAAAAGGACTCCTACAGATGCTGAAGAATTAATGAACAAGAAAAGCAAGAATTTGAAGGGTTTCGTAGCATGGAAAACATCGCATACAAACAAACAAGCCAAGATCTATCTACTAGATTGTAGCAACGAGTCGATGGAATAACTTACCCTCGAAGATTCCAAAGTGTTTAACGAGAGCGGATTCTCGTGGGTGATGTAGTCGTACTCTTTCCGATCTCAAGATCGCGTAGACGATCCTTCCGGCGCTGCGTTCCGGCAGCGCTCCCGCAGTCGGTCACACGTTCGGTACTCGACGAAGACCTTCCTCTCCCTTGTTCCAGCAGGCAGCGGAGGTTGTAGCACTCTCCTCGCGATTCCGGCAGCACAACGGCGTGGTACCGGAAGTAGAGGGGAGATCTCGCAGGGCTTCGCCTTAAGCCGGAGCGAGTATGGTGGAGTATGAGAGAGCTCCTCGGCGATCTAGATTTTAGACACACCAAGGAGGAGAGGCTAGAGCCGGCGGCTAGGGTTTGGGGCACCCCAATTCGGCGGCTAGGGCAAAACCCTAGGGGGGCGGCGGCTATGGTGGTAGGCGCCAAGCTAGGGTTTGAGGAGAGGTACTTGTGTGTGCTAGGAGGGAGCCCTGCCCCTCCTTATATAGGTGGAGGGGCCGGCGGCCAAGGGGAGGGAGGGGAGTCCCTCCCCAACTCGGCTTGGGTGGTGCGCCGGCTTGGGGAGGAGGGACTCCCTCTCCAACTCGGTTTCAACCTCCTCCTCCTCTTTCCAAAACTTGTCGTTTGACTTTCAAACTAGCCGTTTGACTTTTCAATTTAGGATTTGAATAAACCCTTTATTTTGGACAGCGAAGACACTTAGTACATGATGCAATCATTCCAACTTGCAATGACACATTCATGTACCCCTTCCCCTCCGGAGTGCCGGACATTCCGGAACCTTCTATAACATTCTCGATGAAAACACCGAAAACATTTCCCAACTCCGAAACGGGACTTTCCTTATATGAATCTTATTCTCCGGATCATTCCGGATCTCCTCGTGATATCCTAGATCCCATCCGAGACTCCAAACAACATTCGGTCTCTTTCTCATCACTCCATAACTACTCAAACAACGTCGAATCCTTAAGTGTGTCTCCCTACGGTTCGTGAATTATGCGGACATGATCGAGACACTTCTCCGAACAATAACCAATAGAGGATTCTGGAAATTCATATGGCTCCCACATATTTCTACGATTACTTTGCGATCGAATGAACCACCTACATACGATACCAATTTCCCTTTGTCTCACGATAGTTTACTTATCCGAGGTTATGATCGTCGGTATCTCTGCATACCTAGTTCAACCTCGTTACTGATAAGTACTATTTTCTCGTTCTCGTGATATGTGATCCCTTGTGAGCCAGTCACATGCTTGCAAGCCAATTGGATGACATTCCACCGAGAGGGCCCAGAGTATATCTATCCGTCATATGGATGGACAAATCCCACTCTTGATCCATGTGTCTCAACCAATACTTTCCGAACACTCAATGCCACCTTTATAGCCACCCAGTTACGGTGTGGTGTTTGATGTCATCAAAGCATCCATCTGGTAAAGGTGATATGCATGATCTCATGGTCGAAGGAATTAGGTTACTATGTATCAGAAAGCATATAGCAATTGAACTATTAAAATGAATTGATCTTTATGCTACGCTTATCTATAGGAGTATGTCCACCATATCATTCTCCTAACGATATGATCTTGTTGTTGATAACATCTCAATGTTCATGATAGGGAAACCACAATCATTTATCAACCAACAAGCTAGTGATGTATAGAGGCTATACTAGGGACTTCAAATTAAGTTTACAAATCACACAAGTATCAATGTTTCCTTGTTAATACTATTATAGCATGAATGTAAACATTTATCATAAACACAAAGATATAATAATAACTACATTTATTATTGCCTCTAGGGCATATCTCCAACAGTCTCCCACTTGCACTAGAGTCATCTAATCTAGATTACATGGTAATATACCGAACACCCATGGCAGTTTGGTGCTGGTCATGTTTTGCCCTCGGGAGAGGTTTAGTCAACGGATCCGCCACATTCAGATCTGTGTGTACTTTGCAAATCTTTATATCCCCATCTTGGATATGTTCTCGAATAGCGTGAAAACGTAGCTTGATGTGCTTCAGCTTCTTGTGTGACCTTGGTTCTTGCGCATTGGCTATGGCGCCCATGTTATCACAGTAGATAGACATTGGGTCCAGCGCACTAGGAACCACACCTAGCTCTGTAATGAACTCTTTCATTCATATCGCTTCTTGTGAAGCCTCCGAAGCAGCCATGTATTCCGATTCAGTTGAAGATCTCGCCACAACGCTTTGCTTTACACTCTTCCAGCTAACTGCTACACCATTCAAAATAAATACGTATCCAGATTGTGATTTAGAATCATCCGGATCGGTGTTCCAACTAGCATCGGTGTAACCATTAACAACGAGTTGTTCATCACCTCCATAAGAAAGAACCATATCCTTAGTTCTTCTCAAGTACTTGAGGATGTTTTTAACCGCTGTCCAATGATCCACTCCTGGATCACTTTGATATCTGCTAGTCAAACTAACAGCATATGCAATGTCGGGTCTAGTACATAGCATGGCATACATTAGAGATCCTATGGCTGAGGCATAGGGAGTCTTACTCATCCTTTCTCTATCTTCTGCCGATGTCGGACTTTGAGTTTTACTCAAGGTCGTATTGGGCAACATGGGCAAGAACCCTTTCTTGCTATCTTCCATTCCAAACCTCTTTAGAACTTTGTCCAAATATGTACTCTGTGACAATGATATTTGGCGTTTCGATCTATCTCTGTAAATCTTTATGCCTAATATGTAAGCTGCTTCGCCAAGATCCTTCATTGAAAAACTATTATTCAAATATTCTTTGACACTATTAAGAAGGTCTACATCATTCCCAATCAACAATATGTCATCCACATATAGTATTAAGAATGCTACAGAGCTCCCACTCACTTTCTTGTAAATACAAGCTTCTCCATAAGTTTGTATAAAACCAAAACTTTTGATCACCTTATCAAAACGTTGATTCCAACTTCGGGATGCTTGCTTCAATCCATAAATGGACCGTTGAAGTTTGCATACCTTGTTAGCATCTTTAGGATCGATAAAACCTTTGGGCTGCATCATATACAACTCTTCATCAATATCTCCATTGAGGAATGTTGTTTTGACATCCATCTGCCATATCTCATAATCATAATATGCAGCGATTGCTAACATAATCCTCACGGACTTTAGCTTCGCTACTGGTGAGAAAGTCTCATCGTAGTCAACTCCTTGAATTTGTCGAAACCCTTTTGCGACAAGTCGAGCTTTATAGACAGTAACATTACCATCAGCATCTGTTTTCTTCTTGAAAATCCATTTGTTCTCGACAGCCTTCCAGCCATCCGGTAAGTCCACCAAAGTCCATACATGGTTTTCATACATGGATCCAATCGCGGATTTCATGGCTTCTTGCCATTTATTGGAATCTGGGCTCATCATCGCTTCCTCATATGTCTCAGGGTCATCGGTGTTGTCCACCAACATGACACTCATAACGGGATCATACCAATCTGGAGTGGTACGAGTTCTCATTGACCTCCGAGGTTCTGTAGCAACTTCAACCGAAGTCTCATGATCATCATCATTAGCTTCCTCTCTAATTGGTGCAGGCACCACAGGAACTTCTTCCGGTGCTGCGCTACTCGCAATTTCGAGAGAAGGTTCGACAACCTCGTCGAGTTCTACTTTCCTTCCAGTCACTTCTTTCGAGAGAAATTCCTTCTCTAGAAATTATCCATTCTTGGCAACGAAGATTTTGTCTTCGGATCTAGGATAGAAGGTATACCCAATAGTTTCCTTTGGGTATCCTATGAAGACGCATTTTTCCGCTTTGGGTTCAAGCTTGTCCGGCTGTAACTTCTTTACATAGGCTTCGCAACCCCAAACTTTAAGGAACGACAATTTAGGTTTCTTCCCAAACCATAATTCATACGGTGTCGTTTCAACGGATTTAGACGGTGCCCTATTTAAAGTGAATGCGGCTGTTTCTAATGCATAACCCCAAAATGATAGTGGTAAATCTGTAAGTGACATCATAGAACGAACCATATCTAAGAGAGTTCGATTACGACGTTCGGACACACCATTACGCTGTGGTGTTCCCGGCGGTGTCAATTGTGAAAGTATTCCACATTTCTTCAAATGCTCGCCAAACTCGTAACTTAGATATTCACCTCCACGATCAGAACGTAGAAATTTAATCTTCTTGTTACGTTGATTCTCTACTTCACTTTGAAACTCCTTAAACTTCTCGAAAGTTTCGGACTTATGTTTCATGAAATAGATATACCCATATCTACTCAAATCATCCGTGAAGGTAAGAACATAACGATAACCACCGCGCGATGCTACACTCATTGGACCACACACATCGGTATGTATGATTTCTAATAAGTCTGTAGCTCGCTCCATCATACTAGAAAATGGAGTCTTAGTCATTTTACCCATCAGACATGCTTCGCATCTATCAAGTGATTCGAAATCAAGTGATTCAATAAGTCCATCGGAATGGAGTTTCTTCATACGCTTCACTCCAATGTGACCAAGACGACAGTGCCACATATAGGTCGAATTATCACTTGATTTCAAACATTTAGCCTCAATGTTATTAATATGTGTATTTCCACTATCGAGATTCAATAAGAATAGACCATCTATCAAAGGTGCATGTGCATTAAACATATTACTCATATAAATCGAACAACCATTATTCTCGGACTTAAACAAGTAACCGTCTCGCAATAAACAAGATCCCGATATAATGTTCATGCTCAACGCAGGCACCAAATAACAATTATTTAAATATAAAACTAATCCCGATGGTAGATGAAGGGGTAGCGTGCCGACCGCGATCACATCAACTTTTGATCCGTTTCCCACGCGCATCGTCACCTCGTTCTTCGCTAGCTTCCGTTTATTCTGCAGCACCTGTTTCGAGTTACAAATATGAGCAACCGAACCAGTATCAAATACCCAGGCACTACTACGAGTACTAGTGAGATACACATCAATAACATGTATATCAGATATACCTTTCTTCTCGATGTTGCCGTTCTTAAAATCCGCCAAGTACTTTGGGCAATTCCGCTTCCAGTGACCTTCTCCCTTGCAGTAAAAGCACTCAGTTTCAGGCTTAGGTCCAGCCTTGGTCTTCTTCGCCGGCGTGGTAACTTTCTTACCACCCTTCTTGAAGTGTCCCTTCTGCTTAGACTTGCCTTTCTTGAATTTGGTGGTCTTATTGACCAACAACACTTGGTGCTCTTTCTTAATCTCCACTTCTGCAGATTTCAACATGGCAAAGAGTTCTGGCAACGTCTTGTTCATGTTTTGCATGTTGTAGTTCATCACAAAGTTCTTGTAACTTGGTGGAAGTGATTGGAGGACGCGGTAAATCCCCAAAGCATTAGGAATCACTATACCCAAGATTTGAAGTTTGTTTGCATGCCCAGACATCTTAAGCACATGCTCACTGACGGAGCTGCCCTCTTCCATCTTGCAGTTAAAGAACTTTTCAGAAGCCTCATAGCTTTCAATTGCCGCATGAGTCTCAAAGATCAATTTGAGATCCTCGACAATATCATATGGGTCTGAATTCTCAAACCTTTTCTGAAGCTCCGATTCTAAACCATACAAGATAGCACACTGAACTGTGGAGTACTGAGTCTTCCGAGTGAGGTAAACATTCTTTACTTCATCGGCAGCATCAGCTGCAAGTGGGTCACCTAGCGGTGCATCCAGCACATAGGTCAAATTACCAGCTGTGAGGACAATCCTCAAATTGCGGAACCAATCCGTGAAGTTGCTTCCATTGTTTTTCAACTTTTCTTTCTCTAGGAACGCATTAAAATTGATGGTAGGGGCTGCCATTGATCTACAACATATTTGCAATAGTTTAGACTAAGTTTATGACAAATTGAGTTCAAATTAATAATAAAGTTAATCTAGGTGAACTCCTAGTCAAAACAACATCCCTCACATTGTTTTAGTGATCACACGAACCAAATCCACTACATCAACACCGATCATCACGAGAGTTGATATAGTTTCAATGGCGAACAATCGTCATGTTCATCATATCTACTATATGATTCATGCTTTACCTTTCGGTGATCCGTGTTCCGAGACCATGTTTGTACATGCTAGGCTCGTCAAGATCAAACCTTAGTTTCCGCATGAGCAAATCTGGCTTGCTCACGTTGTATACACTTGCGGAATCTAACACACCCGATCATCACGTGGTGCTTCGAAACAACAAGCTTTAGCAACTGTGCTAACTAAGGGTGAACACTTTATGACTTGAAATTCATGTGCATGAGGGATCATCTTATAATGCTACCGTTGTCTACTAAGCAATACAAGATGCATAAAGGATTAACATCACATGCAATTCATAATATGTGATATGATATGGCCTTTCTTCTTTGTGCTTCCGATCTCCATCTTCAAGCACGAACATGATCTCCATCATCACCGGCATTGCATCAAGGTCAATGACGCTTCTCCATGGTTGTCGTCCACCGGTTTCAACTATTACAACTACTTTGAATAGACACACGGGTCTTAACATAAATTAAAGACAACCATATGGCTCCTGCCGGTTGCCAACTTACAATAAGGAACATTGCATACATCAAATATAATCACAATCATGGCCATATCACATCACTGCACACCCCTGCAAAACAAAGTTAGACGCCTCTACTTTCTTTGCATGTTTTACGTGGTTTGGGGCTTTCAATAAGTGTCGTTCTAACTTACGAACATGAACCATAACATTGATACTAGTATTGTTAATCACCCGTTGTAAATTGGATCTTAACTATGCTAGGAGAAAGAGGCACCCGCAAAGCCACTTATGCAATACAAGTTGCATGTCGAGCGTGGAGCAAGTCTCATGAACGATGTCATGTAAGGTTAGCCCGGGCCGCTTCATCCCAACATACCGCAAGATGCAAAGTACACAAGAAGCAATCGACAATAAAAGCATCAACGCCCACTATGACCATTGTGTTTCTACTCGTGCAACAGATCTACATATAGACACGGCTCTGATACCACTGAAGGGTTTCATAGCATGGAAAACAAAAAATTTCTATCGCATACAAACAAACAAGCCAAGATCTATCTACTAGATTGTAGCAACGAGTCGATGGAATAACTTACCCTCGAAGATTCCAAAGTGTTTAACGAGAGCGGATTCTCGTGGGTGATGTAGTCGTACTCTTTCCGATCTCAAGATCACGTAGACGATCCTTCCGGCGCTGCGTTCCGGCAGCGCTCCCGCAGTCGGTCACACGTTCGGTACTCGACGAAGACCTTCCTCTCCCTTGTTCCAGCAGGCAGCAGAGGTTGTAGCACTCTCCTCGCGATTCCGGCAGCACAACGGCGTGGTACCGGAAGTAGAGGGGAGATCTCGCAGGGCTTCGCCTTAAGTCGGAGCGAGTATGGTGGAGTATGAGAGAGCTCCTCGGCGATCTAGATTTTAGACACACCAAGGAGGAGAGGCTAGAGCCGGCGGCTAGGGTTTGGGGCACCCCAAGTCGGCGGCTAGGGCAAAACCCTAGGGGGGCGGCGGCTATGGTGGTAGGCGCCAAGCTAGGGTTTGAGGAGAGGTACTTGTGTGTGCTAGGAGGGAGCCCTGCCCCTCCTTATATAGGTGGAGGGGCCGGCGGCCAAGGGGAGGGAGGGGAGTCCCTCCCCAACTCGGCTTGGGTGGTGCGCCGGCTTGGGGAGGAGGGACTCCCTCTCCAACTCGGTTTCAACCTCCTCCTCCTCTTTCCAAAACTTGCCGTTTGACTTTCAAACTAGCCGTTTGACTTTTCAATTTAGGATTTGAATAAACCCTTTATTTTGGACAGCGAAGACACTTAGTACATGATGCAATCATTCCAACTTGCAATGACACATTCATGTACCCCTTCCCTTCCGGAGTGCCGGACATTCCGGAACCTTCTAGAACATTCCCGATGAAAACACCGGAAACATTTCCCAACTCCGAAACGGGACTTTCCTTATATGAATCTTATTCTCCAGATCATTCCGGATCTCCTCGTGATATCCCGGATCCCATTCGAGACTCCGAACAACATTCGATCTCTTTCTCATTCATTCCATAACTATTCAAACAACGTCGAATCCTTAAGTGTGTCTCCCTACGGTTCGTGAATTATGCGGACATGATCGAGACACTTCTCAAAACAATAACCAATAGAGGAATCTGGAAATTCATATGGCTCCCACATATTTCTATGATTACTTTGCGATCGAATGAACCACTTACATACGATACCAATTTCCCTTTGTCTCACGATAGTTTACTTATCCGAGGTTATGATCGTCGGTATCTCTGCATACCTAGTTCAACCTCGTTACTGATAAGTACTATTTTCTCGTTCCCGTGATATGTGATCCCTTGTGAGCCAGTCACATGCTTGCAAGCCAATTGGATGACATTCCACCGAGAGGGCCCAGAGTATATCTATCCGTCATATGGATGGACAAATCCCACTCTTGATCCATGTGTCTCAACCAATACTTTCTGAACACTCAATGCCACCTTTATAGCCACCCAGTTACGGTGTGGTGTTTGATGTCATCAAAGCATCCATCCGGTAAAGGTGATATGCATGATCTCATGGTCGAAGGAATTAGGTTACTATGTATCAGAAAGCATATAGCAATTGAACTATTAAAATGACTTGATCTTTATGCTACGCTTATCTATAGGAGTATGTCCACCATATCATTCTCCTAACGATATGATCTTGTTGTTGATAACATCTCAATGTTCATGATAGGGAAACCACAATCATTTATCAACCAACAAGCTAGTGATGTATAGAGGCTATACTAGGGACTTCAAATTAAGTTTACAAATCACACAAGTATCAATGTTTCCTTGTTAATACTATTATAGCATGAATGTAAACATTTATCATAAACACAAAGATATAATAATAACTACATTTATTATTGCCTCTAGGGCATATCTCCAACAGAATTATGATGATTGGACTTCAACTGAGCTAAATACACCTGAGCGTATTACTCCTGAACCAGTTGTTCCTGAACCAGTTCCAACACCAACAACAAAGAAGAGGGGAGTTATAGCATTAAATGATGAAGTGATGAAGGAAGCTAAAAAGTGTCTAAAGGAGAATGGTATTAGATCTGAAGATGTGAAGAATCTACCTCCTATAGAAGAATTATGTAAGCCAATTCCCCACTCATCTACTATTGAGGTACACTCTCTCCAACACTTTGATGAAGGTGATATTCCCTATAGTAAGCCTCCTAATCAATGCTTAGAGGAACTTGACATTTTTATTGTTAAACAAGGTAATTTTAATAAACAAGTTCAAAATCATTTATTGGAAAACTCTAGAGCTACCTGAAAGGATAAAGATGTCGCCTAGAGGGAGGGTGAATAGGCAATTTCAAAACTATTACGGTTTTGGCTTGATAGAATGCGGAATTAAACTAACGTTTATTTTACAAGCACAAAACCTAAATACACTAGGCTCAACTAAGTGCACCAACAAAAAATTAGGCTAAGCAAGATAGCACAAGATAAATATACCACAAGTGATAAGCAAGATATAAGTACTTCAGGCTCGATGGCTATCACAAGGAAAGTAAGCTTGGATTTAGAGATAACCGAGGCACGCGGAGACGAAGATGTATTCCCGTGTTCACCACCTTTGGGAAGGGGGCTACATCATGTTGGAGAGGTGTGAGGTTCCACGAAGGATTCCTCACGCGCCACAAAGGCTCACCTTCTTCTCCGAGTCTATCCCACGAAGGAATAGCCCCTTTCCTTATGGCTAGCTTTTCCTCCACTCTGGAGATGGCAAGCTCCACAACCACTTCACAATCTCCACGAAGGAGAATCCTGGGTCTCTTCACAGTCTTCCATGAAGAGAACACCGCGACACCAACCGCCAAGCCAACTAGGAGGTCACCCTCCAAGAATAACAAGCTCATTGTCTCTCACTCGAACAAATTGTAATGGAGAGCTCAACACTTATGCAAGAATGCAAAGCAAGACCACCAAGGGTGCTCAAATCCTTCACTTTCAAATCCCACCAAAGCAACAAGTGCTAGGGAGGAATTAGAGAGGAAGAACAATGTTGGAAGTCAACCAATGACTCCAAGATCTAGATCCAATGGGTTCCCCTCACTTAGAGGAGGAATTGATTGGTGGGTATTGTAGATCTAGATCTCCTCTTCCAAAGCCCTCAAAAAGATGCAAGAATCATAGGAGGGAAGGGGGAAGCAAGATCAAGAGGTTCAACAATGGAGGTCAATACACTGGTCAAGAACTCCCTAAAACGTTGGGGGAAGAACCCCCTTTTATAGTGGAAAGCAAATATGGCCGTTGGAAGAAATCTGTGCGAACTCGGTTGAAAGTTCGGTTGGACCGGCTCCAGAACCGGACGGTCCGGTTCCTGGACCAGAAAACCGAACTAAAAACCGGAATTAGGGTCAGTACACAGTCTCGGATAGAATCGGTATAGCAAAACCGAAAATCCCGGTTTCAGATCCGGTTTTCCGGTCCTGGCACCGGACCACCCGGTCTGGGAGCCGATTGAACCGAATCCACAACCGGGATGAAACATGCTTCACGAAAAACGCAATAACTTTTGCATCCGGACTCCAATTTTGATGATCTTGGGCTTGTTTTGACGGGGACAACAAGCTCTACAAGATTGTGCAGAGAAACATCATAGCCCAACAAAGGAGGATAAAACCAACTGAATAAAGGTAAGAAGCCTCCCTAAATAAGAACCGATAAAACCTTCAAACTCGAAAATGCCATAGAAGATGCATACGAATTCCGTTTTCGATGAACTTGGGCTTGTTGAAGAGATAGCAACAAGCTAAAGAACCTCACATGGAGAAACACCAAGAAGCAACAAAATAGGAAGATGCAAAGTATGCAAAGGATTGAGCTCCCTATGACGATGTGATCAAGTTACACAACCGAAAGCCCCTCTTGATAGTGCGGCTATCTATCCTATAACCCGGTCTCCCAACAACCACCTTGAGACCGGTAAAAGGAAAACCTAGCAAGGCCATACCTCTGCCTTGCGCATACCGATTGATCTTGATGACAACGCTTCAAGCTCCACCCAAGCCGGAATGCAACACTTGATCATTGTTGCTTCGTGAAGACTCCTAATTTGCTTCCCCATACACCACTATGGGATAGCTTCATTAATACATGTCTTCACATGTCCATTATCACCAATATGGATGGCAAGCTTCAAGCAATTGATCTTCTCGAGATGCTTATCTTGAACTTGCCCTTCTCAACCTTGATGACGATCACCACTTGATGTCATCCTCTCATGGTCTATATAATATCTTCATTTTGAAGCATGCCCATGGAAAGATACCTGTCCCATATAGAAAACACAAAGGCAAATATATAATGGGTTAGTTCATGATGCATAATTGACAAGGCTTACCATACCACAAGACCATGTGGTACATTCTTTATGATTCACGTCTTGACCAACTTGAAATCACTCTTCACTCTTTGTTATTGGTCAACCAAGTATCTTCTCGTGCTCCATCTTAATATCTCTAGGTACATAAGGAACTATTCATTTGATTACATGCTCTAAATCTTAGTCAACCATGGCTCAACTAATGAGGCTATCATGACACCGACTCAGAGCCATATCTTGAATTATTCTATTGAGATCACACTCTCAAGATCTTGATCATATCATATTATTCTCTTCAACTCGATGATTTTGATGCCAATACTCAAGGTATATCTTTATCTTCATGGCATCCATACTTGAATCCAACACATGGACTACAAGCATGACCTATGGAATATACCTTCATATAAAACTCAGTGAAAACATTAGTCCATAGGGATTGTCATTAATCACCAAAACCACACATAGGGGCAATTACCCTTTCACTATCAATGAGTTGAAAGATATTGTGGAAAGAACTTCTAATGATATTAAAATGCTTTGTAAACACTTTCAAATGGTTCAAAACCAACTTGATCAACTTGCTAAGGTACAAAAGGATATGCTAGTTAATGCTTTAGGAAATAAACATGCTTATGGAATTAAAACTAGGAGTGGTATAACTACTCAAGATCCTTTATATCCTGAAGGACACCCTAAAATAATAGAACAGGATTCCCAACAAGTAGATAGTGGTAGTCCTCGTAAGAGAAAGAAAATAAACATAAGATAGTTGAGGAACCACTTGAACCTCCTGTAGATCCTAATAGTATATCTGTCTCTGATGCTGAAACTGAGAGTGGTAATGATAAAAATGATGCTCCTGATAATGAGGAAGTTGAGGAAGAACTTGAGAAACACACTAAGAACACTAGGTACACTAAGGAAGATTTTATTGCTAATAAACATGGTAAAGAGAGAGAACCTTGGGTGCAAAAACCTATGCCTTTTCCAGGTAAGAAACACAAGTCAAAGGAGGAAGAACACCACAACAAGTTTTGTGAGTGGCTGAAACCTTTATTTTTGCAAATTCCTTTGACTGATGCTATTAAGTTGCCTCCTTATTCAAAGTATATGAAGGATATTGTCTCTAATAAAAGGAAGATTCCTAATGAGGAGATTTCTACTTTGCTTGCTAATTACTCCTTCAATGGTAAGGTTCCAAAGAAACTTGGTGATCCAGGTATACAACCTATTCCTTGCTCTATTAAGAATAATTATGTTAGAACTGCTTTATGTGATTTGGGAGCTGGAGTTAGTGTTATGCCTTTTTCTCTCTATAAGAGACTCCATCTAGAAAAGTTGATACCAACTGATATATCTTTGCAAATGGCTGATAAGTCAACTACTATCCCTGTTGGTATATGTGAGGATGTTCATGTTCAAGTAGCTCATAATTGCATGGTTTTAACTTATTTTGTTGTGCTTGAAATGCCTGAAGATGATAATATGTCTATTATTCTTGGGAGACCTTTTCTTAATACTGCAGGTGCTGTCATCAATTGTAATCAAGGAAAAGTAACATTCAATATTAATGACAAAGAGCACACTGTCTATTTCCCCAAGAAGTTTGTTAGAAGTTATTGCCTGAATTCTATTGAAAACATTGAAGGCATCAAGGTTGGAGAAATATATTGTCCCATTCCACAAGAAAATATTGAAACTATTATGATTGGGACCATTGCTATCAAGTATGAGGTAACATAATCACTTGGTGGAATACAAAGTTTTGTCTCATTTAAGATTGTTTTGGTAACAAGACTTGATAAACCTCGAGTTCTTGCTGTTCTTCCTCATGATTTTTGTCTCATTTAACAAAAGGATTTTTATGAACAAAATAATGTTTCCACTGTGGTTATACTTGCTTTCTTTTTCCTTTCTCCTTCCTAGTCTTTTCTTTAGTTTTAGTTTTGCTAGTTGTTTGCTTGTTTGAGTCTCTTAGAGCTCCTGTAGTTTGGCTTTTGGTTTGCTTTTTCCTCTTTTGAAAAGTTGTTTCTGCGAGAAAATCAATTTTCATACCCTGAAAAATGGCCAAATATAAAGTTTCCCAAAAAATCCCAGAAAATTCAAAATAAATTTTTCCTCGAAAAAAGGCACAGAGTGGCAACTGAGATGACCCAGGGGGCCACCCCTAGGCCCCACACCCATGGTAGGCGCGACCTACCTAGTGGTGGCGCCTTGCCTAGGGGGGGTCTGGCCCACCTGGGCCCCTCCAGGCTGCCTCCTCAAAGCCACCTTCCTTCTCTCTCCCGAAAAACACCGGAAAACTTGCTCAAGCTCGAGTTCTTGCTGTTCTTGCTCGCGATTTTCGATCTCCTTGTTCAGCGCATCTCAAGTGCTGATTTTTGGAGGGATTGCTCCTTGGTATGTGCCTCCTCCACTTGTCTAATTAGATTTTTGATTGGTAGATTGTATTTTGAGTATTTTGCTGCTATAGGTGTTAGGTTGTTTGAGCTTGCATGCTTGTTCTATGCTTAGAAACTTTGTTTTGATGCATGTGTATTCCTCTAGCAAGTTCCTATAGTAGTTGCTCATCATTTATCAACATAGAAATCACTTGGTTTAATGGTTGTCTAAAATTTCAGCAAAGGGAAGTCATGGACCACCACACCTTTGGTGACATATTTGAGAGTGATGCACCTAGAATGGCAAGGCTCCCAAGGTCATCTACCAGCTCCAGACCCTCATACAATGAGGATCTCATCACTTCGCGGTTTGGTGACGAGGGAGATGAAGGGGATGCTCACCCCTCCACCTTTCCTTGTCAAACTTTCTTGCGAGCTGCTGGGATTCTTAATGATTTCATTGCTTTGATTGAGAGGGCTAGTCTAACAAGTTTCATGCAGGATGAGAGTGCACAATATGCTTCACTTATTAAAACATTTGTGGAGAGTTTCTCCTTCACCAATAGTTTGTTCAATCCTTCTGTGTCTTTTAGACTGTATGACAGGGCTCATTCTATGCCTTTGAAGAAGTTTTGTAAGGCCCCGGGACTTGGTAAAAATGGATTATCAAAGAAGATTACAGCTCTTCCCGCTGATTTGTTGGAACTATACCGACGAATAACCAATGATGATGACCGCAGAGCTCAACGAGGGAAGATAAAGAACATTCAACTTCCAGCCATCAGGTACTTCACCTACTATCTTACCACCAGTGTTCTTGGTAGGGAGAACACTAGTAATATATCCAACTATCAATTGGCCTTTTTAGCTGTTGCGCTCTACGGTGAGGATAAGTATAATCTTGGTTCCCTCATTGCTCGTCGTTTAGCTGCTAGGGGACCCATTTATGGGGGAATGATTGCTACTCGTATCGTTGATACCTTGGGCATTGCTGTTGATCCACATGATAAAGTCTTGGCTCTTCTAAGGCTTGATCTTGCTGCCACCACTTTGTCACCTCTAGCTCTACTCTTGAGAACTTGGTTTATATAATGTTGTTTACTGACGGGGAAGAGAGAGATCCCTCTACTCCAAACCACTTTGCTCAGTATTTCTCGGGGACCTTGGTCACGCACAAAGGGGGAGATGGATGACAAGCTGCGCTCTCTCAACTTCCACGGGCACTATCAGGAGGAAGCGCCTGCATATGACCCTGCGTTACATTATACATGGGAGGCCTCGAGCTCGTACCAGGACGAGGGAGTTTCCTCGACATACTACGGAGGTGCATCTACTTGGGAACCATGGGATTGAGCCCCACTTAGGCCAAAAGCCTAAGCTTGGGGGGAGGTAACCGACATCACACTCATATATATATCATGTTCGGTCGGTTCTTTGTATATCCATTGTTTTGCTTTCTTTTTGGTTCTTGTTGCTTCTTTCTCAAAAACACAAAAATACCAAAAATAATTTTTTTGTTTCTCTTGGTTTGTTTTATTTGCTTTGGTTTGCCTTAAAAATACAAAAAGATTTTGCTTTGTTTTTTTTGGTTTTTCTTTGTTTGCTTGTTTCTAAAAAAATTGAAAAAACCAAAAAAAATTGTTGTTATTCTTTGGTTTTGTGAGTTCTTCGCGGGGTTCAGCCGTCCTTAGTGGATATTGGTTTTCATGTTATCATTCAAGTCACACAAGTGAAGAGCAATAATGAACATTAGGACAACTCGAGGAGTGGTAAGAGGCTGGTAACAAACTTTATTTTTTTCATTTTTGTGCATATACTCATCATTGTGAGCATGCTTAGCATGTTTGTGTAAGGTGTATGTCATTATGGATGCTTAGTAGTTCTTGCTTGTATATGATTAGCTACAGCTTGCTAATATTTTATAGCATGTCATATGAATGTTTGCATGCATTGTTTTATTCATACTTTGGTATGATATTGTGGTATCCTCCTCTAACTGTTCATGTGAATCGACTTGGCACATGCTCATGCATGCATATGACTAATCAATAGTCAGTAAGCCTCGATGATTTATTTTGCCTTAGAGTTCTTGTATCACTTTCATGCCATAATAGTCCTGTTTTGTTGCAAGCATGATTAGGATAGCTATTGCTCTCTCGTTTGTCGCTCCATCTCCATTGCTAGCCTTCACTTGCACTGAGTATGTGCTATACCTGTGCTTCCAACTCCCCAAAACCAATATTGCCAGCTGTGTCCACCATACCTACCTATTTGCATCATTTGCTATTTTAGTGCATATTTTATATGCCGTGTTTTCTTCCAAAATAAAATGGTTGTCTGTGCTGAGAAAGTTAGTTAGTAAAGCTCTCACGAACTTGGTGGCACACTTTATTCTGTGCACATAATAATCCTGAACCATTGTGACTAGTCCATGAAAGTTATATGCTTGCAAATTATATGGGAGTCAGCAGAACCGTGCTGTCACGGGGAATGTTTTCAACACCTTTTAGATATATTTATATCTAGGTGATACCTTGCTCTTTTGTTTGAGGATGTCAACAATGCGAAATGAAAGGGGGACTTGTGAGTCCATGGAGTTTGTATTCTATGTTATAGAAACGCTTGGGCCGCTAGCCTAACCCATGCCTAATCATGGTGGAAACTTGCAGCATCACCATAGTGAGTCATCTATGAAGCAGCATCACCATAGTGAGTCATCTATGAAGCAGCATCATCATAGTGAGTCATCTATGAAGCATACTTGATAAAAAACTTGATAGCTGCAGGTTTAACTCATCATTAAGTCCTTAGAGGAATTTCTCTTTCCTCTTAGCATCTGTATCAACTTCATCCGGTGCATAGCGTGCCAGATTGTTGAACTCCTCGATGTACTCAGCCACACCGAGGTGACGCTGTTTCAGATTGTGGAACTCCTTTTTCTTCAAGTTTATCACTCCGGATGAGATGTGAGCTGTACAAAAACCATCCTCAAAAATAGCCCAAGTCACATCCTCAAGGAGAGTGGTGAACTGAAAGTTGTCCCACCATGTTGCTGCTGGTCCTTCGAGCAGATATGCTGCAAACCTAACTTTTTCCTCATCGGTGCAGCCAACAGTCACTAAGTCCTTGTTCACCGAACGTAACTAGTCATTGGCTACCATTGGATCAGTTGTTCTAGAGAACTTTGTAGGCCTCAGTTTAAGAACTGGTGAGCATGTCAAGTGCTGGAGGATTATTATGATTGTGATCGTTGTTATTGTTATTATTGTTCTGATTCTGATTTTGCATAAACTACATCATCATCTACATCAGTGGAGCTTGAGATGTGATCAACTGCTGCATCTCGGGAGTGATGTTGTTGTTTTGGTTGGGGTTGGCATGACGGAGAGGCATCTGTTGGTTTAATAGGGATAAGTAATGATAGATAGATCTAAGGAAGTTCTAACACACAACCCAAAATAATCAAGTTCAATCAAACAATCAACAAATAACTAATCACTTAACAACTTATGAGTTTAACTCACGAGTCGAAGGAAACAACAAGTTTTTCTCGAAACAATCAACCTAGTATAGTCATACCTCATAGGTCAGTATGATCCATACACTAACATGATATCAATGTCTTAGATAGTTGGTAGGTAATCTAATGTCTCTTGGTTCTCACTTGTAGTCCTTAGTGATGTCTAAGTTGAAGTCCTTGGTGAAACTAAAGTTGAAGTCATTGGTCATGGTGGAGGCTTTGTCCATCAAGTTGAAAAGGAAGAGATGTAGACTCAAAACCAAAAAGGTTGAAGAAAGAGTTTACAAGATTGTTTGTAAATAAGTTTTGGAACAAATTCAACTCCTATTTTTCTAAGGGGTTTTGTCCAATCCTAGGGTTACAATCCTACAGGCAACACAATGCTCTGATACCATCTGTAAAGGTCCCAACCTGATAAGGTAGAGATCCATGTGTTTACAATGCTAGTCCTTGGATCAATAGCTAGCATCCACAGTTTAAGATGTAATATCAAGAAACAAAGGTCATAGTACAACTTTATAACCAGGAATAAAATAATTCATTACATCTTACATAGCTCATTTGGCTATTTCATTGCAATGCAGCAGAATATCTATATAGCATGGGGTCCTTCATCTTCAAAGTGCCACAGGCAATCATGTTGTTGTATACTTGTAATCCTATTCAACACACTTCACTAACATCAAACAAACCTGCAACATAATAAGTTACAGCCACAAGGGTCAATACATTTGAATTGTATTGGCAAGTTTCACTACTATGTGGAAATAAGTTGGATCCTATCAATATATGCATATTTGGCTAAGTAGGGTTTAGGCTCATTTGCAAAAAGCAATATGGTTTTATCCTATCTTTTCAAAATAGTTTTGATCTTTTAACAAACTTTTTGAACTCCTTGGCAAACTCCAATTGCTTCTAATCCCTTGTTGACACCATCAAGTTTTACTTTAAGAAATTGGAATGTCGAGATCTTCCATAGCTTCAGGCCTTAGTTGCTCAGAGTTGTCCGTAACCAGGGACACGGCTAAGTACTTAGAATTTGATCTTCTGCAGAAGTTGTACACTTTACCCACATGACACAATCTCGTCTTGACGCCACCAGTGGTTGCTGGATAAGTACACACTGAATGGAGTATCGGCAGATCGAGAATGTGACAAAGTCTTTCCATAGAAGTCATTCCAGTACATAATGCTAGCACGTCTACCAGGCACCAATATAAGGATATGTTTCCAATACATAATTCTAGTTAATCTGAGTAGGTGCTAATGCAAGGGTCTTCCACTATGTAATTGACTAAGCCAGTACCCATTTAGCATGTGGCTGTACACGGAAGCCACTATACAAGAAACATGTTCAACTAAGTACCTGGGTGGTTTTCTTCTAGTGCACATACGAAAAAGATAGCCATATATACATGGTTCCCTTCATTGCCACCTTATCCATAATTGAGTATCCACATTCCACCCAGGTGATTCATTGAGTACTTGTTTTATTATATAAAGCACATATTTTTCAACACTTCGTATAATCATAATATGGTATTCCTTCCCAAATATATAGCAGGGCTAAGCATACTACAACTACAATGTTTCCACTAAGGAAGATATAAGGATATCCTAATAGGACATAGCATAGTAACATAGTAGCCCTATCATGCATACTACAAAAATTCCACTAAGTGTAATGAAAATAGTAGGACATGGATGATAGTTCCACTTGCATTTTTAGTAGATAATATAGGTTCACTCCTTGATCTTGCAATAGTCATACTCTTCAAATTTCACTACAATTCAATCAAGGCACAAATTCAAACTAGCATTCCAACAATTCATCACGTAAAATAATAAAAGCAAAACAATGCATGCAAGCATGCAAGAGATTGTTTTATTTGGGAAAAGTGGTTTCTAATAGTCTATAAACATTTTAAAACTCCTATCGGTCATTTATAAAAGTGGTAAAACCATTTAAATTTAAGTTAGTGAAAATGGTCATTTCAATCATTTTTGTTTTGCTAGAAATGATTTTAAAACAAAGTAATTATTTATAGTGTTTGCCAAATATATTTTTGAACACAAAAGTTAATGTTTTAAGGTCAAAGTGTTTTTAGAATAATCTATTTGCAAAAGTTTTCATCCAAATTCTATTTTTAAATCAAAGCAATATTTTTATTTGCTAGAAATGCCTTTAAACAAAGTAATAATTTACTAGGGTTTATCAAATATATTTTTAAATCCTAAAGCTTGGTGTTTAAGGTCAGAGAGTTTAAATCAAACCATTTTCAAAAGGTTTTACTCAAAAAGCATTTTCAAACCATAATCAATATTTTTATTTAACTAGAAATGCTTTTATTCAAGGATTAATTCCTTAGTGTCACAAAATATACTTTTAAATCCAAAAGTTGGTTTTTATGGTCAGTAGGTTCAAAACAAAACATTTACAAAAGATTTTACCCTAAAATTATTTTTAGAATAAATTTTATACACAAAATAGGCCTAAACATGTTTCTGCAAAAACAGTCAATTTTCGAGAAGCAAAATACTAAACAAAGGGCATGGTTGCAAAAGTTTTGTTTTCCTGATTCCAATGATATAAAATTTGCAAAATTTGGACATGTCGATTAAAAGTTATGAATTTTTCAAATATAACCATCTAATAGACAAGTTTCTGTTTTTAAATCAAAAGGCTGGCCACGTGGCTGATTCCTATTGGACAATACCGATTCGCACGGATCGAGCAGTGTGGAGTGTTGGATCTAAAGTAAATCGTGCGGCACAGAAGCAATGTACCCCTTCGTTTAAGTGGATCTAACTATGCCATGCGATCGAGATCTAACGGCTGAGCGTCCGATGACCAAGTACTGGCGGCGCTGGAGTAACGGCGAGCGGCGGCGCGCTCGGCTACGGTGGTCCGGACAAAGCAGGAAGCGAGGGAGAGGGAGGAGATGCTCACTGTGCTCTCCATGGAGTTTTGATGCTCAACGTACTCGTGGGGAGGCAGGGGGCGCTCTGATTTACTGGCGATTTCTCGCCGGAGATGGTCCTGGCGGCGGGCGCTCACTGTCGATGACGGAGGCGACGCTACGGTGCGAGCTAAGACACGAAAACAGCGTCGTTAGATGCGTACGGGAGAGGCGAATACAGGAGCATCAAAGAGAGGGGGAGGCACGGTTGTAGTATACCGGATTAGCTCATCGGAGAGGGGGCACACAGCGGCGGTGCTCTGTTCGTCGTTGTTGCCGATGCTCTGGGGAATGCACGGCCAAGCGGGCGGTAGTAGGAGGTGCAGGAGATGCTGGCGAGCAACCCAGTAAGTACCAGATGGCTGGGGAGGGTGTGGCTTCGCCGGAATCGGCCGGGGAACACGTTGGAGATAGTGGGGTGCGAGTTCGCAATTGCGGCAGCCTGGTGGCGGAGAGGAAGTGGTGTCTGGGGGAAAAGTGAGAGGAGGGCGAGGCGCTTAAGATGGCGTGGTCACGGCGAGGAATTACTGTGGCATTGATGCGAATTTGATGCGCGGAGTAACGACCAGAAACAACCAGCGTAATGAGGGGGGAACGGTCGTGGGGTAGACGATGATGATCTGGCATTATGGGTTCGCGCAGTCAGCGAAGGAGAGGAGGTGCACGTGGGGTCCAAGCGTCAGTGACTGAGAGGGTGTGTTTGCGAGTGGAAAAATGTTTCGCGAGGGGGTTGCCGTATGGGCTCTTGCTGGGCCAGATGCTTTGCTGGGATGGGTAGGTTTAGTGGGCTGGTTATTTTCCATTTTTTATTATTTTTCTTTTTCTATTTCTATTTTTCTGTTTTGAATTCAAACCCTTATCTGAAATCAGATTTAATCATCAAATCTTTTCAAGACTTTTCAGTAAATGTTTATTTTGTTTAACAATGTATTATAAAGTCCATTTTATAATAATTTCTTTTATTCCCTTAGGGTTTATTATTTATTTTTAAATAGACATTTTGTCTTTATTAAATAGGATTTTAAATATGGTTCCAATCCATATTAATATTTTTATTTATTCTTTCATTCTTTTTAAGTTATTTGGATAACTTTTAATCCTCTTGGCAATTTCCATTATTTTTCCCATGATTTAATTAATCATTTATCTTAGGGATTTTGTCCCCATTTAAATATAATTTAGAATATGGTTTTAATCCCATATATTCTTTATCCCTTTATTTTATTTGGATTATCTTTATTCCATTTTCTTATGGATTTGACCAAGATTTAATTTGGCTTTTAAATATTCCTTATTTATTTATTTATTTGCCTTATAAAATCCATATCTTTTTATTTGAAGACCCAAAATTGGTGATTCCAATTTGTATAATGTTATTTAATATTTGTTTATCTTTTAAAATCCCTTTAGGATTTATTTGCTCAATATTTGGTATGGATTTTAGATAGGGGCTTTATTAGCTTTGGAAATTAATTCCTTTTCACTTATTAAATTCATAAGTTTTTATCTATGGATCCAAATTAAGTGAAACCAGTTCCTATGGTTTTATAATATTTTTGTTTATCATTTTTGATCATTTATAAATGTTTGTTGTTGAATTTTTATATGGATCAAATCCATAGTCTTAGAGGGATCTTGGAAATGATTTATTCCATTAGGGTTTAGGATTTTGGTTTATTTTCCCAAGTTTAAATTTCAAGATACATTCATTGATAAATGCATTCCACTTGATTGAAATTTGTTGGATTCCATTTTATTCAAATTTGTTAAAAAGAATTTTGATGTTTCCATTTGGGATCAAAAAGTTTCTTTTCACCCTAAATTTCAATAATTATTTATTTTGTTTATTTATTTTTCACATGTTAAAATTTGGAAAATTTTGGGATGTGACAGGCTACCACCCTTAAAAGAAATCTCGTCCCGAGATTTGGGAAGGCTAGAGGTTACAAGTTGGCTTCAAGATAACTAGGGTACTACCACCCTTAAAAGAAAATTTTGTAGGGTTACATTGATGGTTCACTTGACTATGGGTTCAATAATTGACATCCAAACATGGGATCCTTATATGACTCAACTGAGTTAGCTAAATCTTATCATCCACATCATCTAATTCTTCAAGGGTTCCATACATGTCGATGTGGTTCACATGTCCTTTCTGGGTCACATTGGAATTGCTCCCATTGGTGTCTCCAACACTCATCTTCTTCTTCTTCTTCTCAGGATAGTCTGATGCATAGTGTTCAAGTTCCTTACAATTATAGCACTGCAACTGGCTAATGTCTTTCTTCCTGGAATTGCCATGTTGGTTCTGACCAAGGTCATCTCCATTTTCAGTATCATTCCCATTATTATTATCACTTCCATTGTTGTTGTGGTGATTCTTATGATGAGTGTGTCCATTTCCTTCATGCTCATGTGGTCTAGAATATCCATTGCTCTTCTTGAATGAATGCTTCTTTTGTGATGATCTTGAGTGATACTTATCAAGGGTATGCTTCCTCTTTCTGTTCTCAACTTGATTCATCTTGTTTTCCAAGATGGTGGCTTTGTCACAGAGTGATTGATAAGTTGGAACATAGGCAGCAGACAGCTGCAGGTTCAACTCATCATTAAGTCCTTCGAGGAATTTCTCTTTCCTCTTAGAATCCGTATCAACTTCATCTGGTGCATAACGCGCCAGATTGTTGAACTCCTCGATGTACTCAGCCACACCGAGGTGACGCTGTTTCATATTGTGGAACTCCTTTTTCTTCAAGTTCATCACTCCGGATGAGATGTGAGCTGTACGAAAACCATCCTCAAAAATAGCCCAAGTCACATCCTCAAGGAGAGTGGTGATCTGAAAGCTGTCCCACCATGTTGCTGCTAGTCCTTCGAGCAGATATGCTGCAAACCTAACTTTTTCCTCATCGGTGCAGCCAACAGTCACTAAGTCCTTGTTCAGCGAACATAACCAGTCATTGGCTACCAGTGGATCAGTTGTTCTAGAGAACTTTGCAGGCCTTAGTTTCAGAAATCTGGTGAGCATGTCAAGTGCTGGAGGATTATTATGATTGTGGTTGTTGTTATTGTTATTGTTGTTCTGATTCTGATTTTGCATAAACTGCATCATCATCTGCATCAGTTGAGCTTGAGATGTGATCAACTGCTGCATCTCGGGAGTGATGTTGTTGTTGTTGTTTTGGTTGGGGTTGGCACGACGGGGAGGCATCTATTGGTTTAATAGGGATAAGTAATGATAGATAGATCTAAGTGTTGGAATTATGCCCTAGAGGCAATAATAAAGATGTTATTATTATAATTCTTGTTCATGATAATGTTTATATTCCATGCTAGAATTGTATTAAGCGGAAACTTTAATACTTGTGTGATTTGTGAACAACACCGTGTCCCTAGTACGCCTCTATGGACTAGCTCATTGATTAATGATGGTTAAGGTTTCCTAACCATGGACATGAGTTGTCGATTAATAATGAGATCATATCATTGGGAGAATGATATGATGGACAGACCCAAACTAAGCGAAGCAATTAGATCATGTCATCGTGTTCATCTTTGCGAAGCTTTTCTTATGTCAAATAGTGTATTCCTTATACCATGAGATAATACAACTCCCTGGTATCGGAAGAAAGCTTTGAGGTCATCAAACGTCATCCTATGAGAGGGTGATCATAAAGGTGTCTCTCAGGTGATCGGAAAGTACCTGTTGGGTTGTATGTATCGAGATGGGATTTGTCCCTCCCAAGTCGGAGAGATATACTTCAGGCCCACTCGGTAATCGATATCAACACCGCTTGCAAGCATGTGGTTAAGGAGTTAATCACAAAGTGATATCGGATTACGGAACGAGTAAAGTACTTGCTGTGAACGAGATTGAACTAGGTATGACGGTACCGACGATCAAATCTCGGGCAAGTAAAATATCGCGAGACGAAGGGAATATATATATGGGATTGATTGAATCCTGGCATCGTGGTTCATCCGATATGATCATCGATGAATGTGTGGGAGTCAATATGGGTTTCCAGACCCCGCTATTGATTATTGATAGAAGATCATGTCTGCATGTTCTCGAACCCGAAGGCTCACACACTTAACGTGTATCGATGCTAGGATAGATTTGATAATTGGTTTATGAGTTTTTTTTTCGAAGTCTCGGATGGGATCCGGGACATCACTAGAGGTTCCGGAGTGGTCCGGAGAATAAGATTCATATAAGGCAATGCAGTTTTTGGAGTTCGGAATTGTTTCGGGTTAATCGGTATTGTACCGGAAGCTTCTAGAACCTTCCGGAGGGGGACCAACGTGGCCCCACCTGCCGGGAGGGGGCATGGGCCTATGAGGGAGTGCCCTGGCCGCATTGGTCCAGGGGCACAAGGCCCCATAGGGCCCAGCCGGCCAAACAAAGGGAAACCCTAATGGAGCTTCTAGAAGGAGGGGGGAAACTTGCCCCCCACTCTCCCCTCCTTGGCCGCCGGCCTAGGCTTGGGGGAGGGGCTAGGGTTGGCGCCCACCTTTCTATATAAAGAGGGCTGGGGGCGCACCCCCCCCCACACACACACACACCTCCTCCTCAACCCTAGCCGCCCTGCTGCCCTCCTCTCTCTCTTCCTCCCGACTGCGTTTAGGCGAAGCCCTGCTGCAGAAACACTCCACCACTTGCACCGCGCCGTCGCATTGTAGATCCAATCCGTCTCTCCACCATACTTGTTGGACCGAGGAAGGAGGAGACGTCGAGGTGCTGCACGTGTGCATCTCTCGGAGGCATCGCCACTTGCGGTGCTAGATCGGATCGGATCGCGAGGAGGAGAAGCGAGTACGACTACATCACCCACGTTCCGACGAACGTTCCGCTGTGCGAATCTTCAAGGGTATGAGGATCTCATCTAATCTCTCTCGTTGTTTGCATCTCCTAGATTAGATCTTGGCTTTCTCGTTCACATCCGTAGATTTTTTTTGATTTACTATGCTGCGAAACCCTTCACTAAGGAAGTTCTAACACACAACCCAAAACAATCAAGTTCAATCAAACAATCAACAAGCAACTAATCACTTAACAACTTATGAGTTTAACTCACGAGTCGAAGGAAACAACAAGTTTTTCTCGAAACAATCAACATAGTATAGTCATACCTCATAGGTCAGTATGATCCATACACTAACATGATATCAATGTCTTAGATAGTTGGTAGGCAATCTAATGTCTCTTGGTTCTCACTTGTAGTCCTTAGTGATGTCTAAGTTGAAGTCCTTGGTGAAACTAAATTTGAAGTCATTGGTCATGGTGGAGGCTTTGTCCATCAAGTTGAAAAGGAAGAGATGTATAATCAAAACCAAAAAGGTTGAGGAAAGAGTTTACAAGATTGTTTGTAAATAAGTTTTGGAACAAATTCAACTCCTATTTTTCTAAGGGATTTTCCAATCCTAGGGTTACAATCCTACAGGCAACGCAGTGCTCTGATACCATTTGTAAAGGTCCCAACCTGATAAGGTAGAGATCCCTGTGTTTACAATGCTAGTCCTTGGATCAATAGCTAGCATCCACAGTTTAAGATGTAATATCAAGAAACAAAGGTCATAGTACAACTTTATAACCAGGAATAAAATAATTCATTACATCTTACATAGCTCATTTGGCTATCTCATTACATTGCAGCAGAATATCTATATAGCATGGGGTCCTTCATCTTCAAAGTGCCACATGCAATAATGTTGGTTGTAGACTTGTAATCCTATTCAACACACTTCACTAACATCAAACAAACCTGCAACATAATAAGTTACAGCCACAAGGGTCAATACATTTGAATTGTATTGGCAAGTTTCACTACTACGTGGAAATAAGTTGGATCCTATCAATATATGCATATTTGGCTAAGTAGGGTTTAGGATCATTTGCAGAAAGCAATATGGTTTTATCCTATCTTTTCAAAATAGTTTTGATCTTTTAACAAACTTTCTGAACTCCTTGGAAAACTCCAAGTGCTTCTAATCCCTTGTTGACACCATCAAGTTTTACTTTAAGAAATTGGAATGTCGAGATCTTCCATAGCTTCAGGCCTTAGTTGCTCAGAGTTGTCCGTAACCGGGGAAACGGCCAAGTACTTAGAATTTGATATTCTGCAGAAGTTGTACACTTTACCCACATGACACAATCTCGTCTTGACGCCACCAGTGGTTGTTGGATAAGTACACACCGAATGGAGTACCGGCAGATCGAGAATGTGACAGTCTTTCCATAGAAGTCATCCCAGTACATAATGCTAGCACGTCTACCAGGCACCAATGTAAGGATATGTTTCCAATACACAATTCTAGTTAACCTGAGTAGGTGCCAATGCAAGGGTCTTTCACTATGTAATTGACTAAGCCAGTGCCCATTTAGCATGTGGCTGTACACGGAAGCCGCTGTACGAGAAACAAGTTCAATCTCTAAGTCCCTGGGTGGTTTTCTTCTAGTGCACATATGAAAAAGATAGCCATATATACATGGTTCCCTTCGTTGCCACCTTATCCAAAATGAGTATCCACATTCCACCCAGGTGATTCATTGAGTACTTATTTTATTATATAAAACATATATTTTTCCAACACTTCATATAATAATAATATGGTATTCCTTCCCAAATATATAGCAGGGCTAAGCATACTACAACTACAATGTTTCCACTAAGGAAGATATAAGGATATCCTAATAGGACATAGCATAGCATAGTAACATAGTAGCCCTATCATGCATACTACAAAAATTCCACTAAGTGTAATGAAAATAGTAGGACAAGGATGATAGTGCCACTTGCCTTTTTAGTAGATAATATAGGTTCACTCCTTGATCTTGGAATAGTCACACTCTTCAAATTTCACTACAATTCAATCAAGGCACAAATTCAAACTAGCATTCTAACAATTCATCACATAGAACAATAAAAGTAAAACAATGCATGCAAGCATGCAAGAGATTATTTTATTTGGGAAAAGTGGTTTATAATAGGCTATAAACATTTTAAAACTCCTATTGGTCATTTACAAAAGTGGTAAAACCATTTAAATTCAAGTTAGTGAAAATGGTCATTTAAATCATTTTTGTTTTGCTAGAAATGATTTTAAAACAAAGTAATTATTTATAGTGTTTGCCAAATATATTTTTGAACACAAAAGTTATTGTTTTAAGGTCAAAGTGTTTTTAGACTAATATATTTGCAAAAGGTTTCATCCAAATTCCATTTTTAAATCAAAGCAATATTTTTATTTGCTAGAAATGCCTTTAAACAAAGTAATAATTTACTAGGGTTCATCAAATATATTTTTAAATCCTAAAGCTTGGTGTTTAAGGTCAAAGAGTTTAAATTAAACCATTTTCAAAAGGTTTTACTCAAAAAGCATTTTCAAACCATAATCAATATTTTTATTTAACTAGAAATGCTTTTATTCAAGGATTAATTCCTTAGTGTCACAAAATATACTTTTAAATCCAAAAGTTGATTTTTATGGTCAGTAGGTTCAAAAAAAATATTTATAAAATATTTTACCCTAAAATCATTTTTAGAATAAATTTTATACACAAAATAGGCCTAAACATGTTTCTGCAAAAACAGTCAATTTTCCAGAAGCAAAATACTAAAAGAAGGGCATGGTTGCAAAGGTTTGTTTTCCTGATTCCAATGATATAAAATTAGAAATTTTGGACATGTAGATTAAAAGTTATGAATTTTTCAAATCCAACCATCTAATAGACAAGTTTCTGTTTTTAAATCAAAAGGCTGGCCACATGGCTGATTCCTATTGGACAATACCGGTTCGCACGGATCGAGCAGTGTGGCGCGTTGGATCTAAAGTAAATCGTGCGACACAGAAGCAACATACCCCTTTGTTTAAGTGGATCTATCTACGCCATGTGATCGAGATCTAACGGCTGAGCGTGCGATGACCAAGTACTGGCGACGCTGGAGTAACGGCGAGCGGCAGCGCGCTCGGGCTGCGGTGGTCCGGCCAAAGAAGGAAGCAAGGGAGAGTGAGGATATGCTCACCGTGGTCGCCGTGGAGTTCTGATGCTCAACATACTCGTGGGGAGGCAGGGGCGCTCGGATTTACTGGCGATTCCTCGTTGGAGATGGTCCTGGTGGCGGGCGCTCACTGTCGATGACGGAGGCGACGCTACGGTGCGAGCTAAGACATGAAAACGGCGGCGTTAGATGCATACGGGACAGGAGAATACAGGAGCATCAAAGAGAGGGGAGGCGCGGCTGGGGTATACCTGATTGGCTCGTCGGAGAGGGGGCAGACAACGGTGGTGCTCTGTTCGTCGTTGTTGCCGATGCTCTGGGGAATGCGCGGCCAAGTGGACAATACTTGGAGGTGCAGGAGATGCTGGCGAGCAATCCAGTAAGTACCAGAGGGCTGGGGAGGGTCTGGCTTCGCCGGAATCGGTCGGGGAACACGTTGGAGACAGTGGGGTGTGATCTCGCAATTGCGGAAGCCTGGTGGCGGAGAGGAAGTGGTGTTTGGGGGAAAAGTGAGAGGAGGGCGAGGCACTTAAGATGGCGTGGTCACAGCGAGGAATTACTGTGGCGTTGAAGCGAGTTTGATGCGCGGAGTAACGACCAGAAATAACCGCCATAATGAGGGGGGAACGGTCGCGGGGTAGACGATGATGATCTGGCATTGTGGGGTCGCGCTGTCAGCGAAGGAGAGGAGGTGCACGTGGGGTCCAAGCGTCAGTGACTGAGAGGGTGTGTTTGCGAGTTGAAAAACGTTTCGCGAGGGGGTTGCCGGGTGGGCTCTTAGGCCAGATGCTTTGCTGGGCTAGGTAGGTTTAGTGGGCTAGTTCTTTTCCATTTTTTTATTCTGTTTCTTTTTCTATTTCTATTTTTCTGTTTTGAATTCAAACCCTTATTTGAAATCAGATTTAATCATCAAATCTTTTCAAGACTTTTCAGTAAATGTTTATTTTGTTTAACAATGTATTATAAAGTCCATTTTAGAATAATTTCTTTTATTCCCTTAGGGTTTATTATTTATTTTAAATAGACATTTTTTCTTTATTAAATAGGATTTTAAATATGGTTCCAATCCATATTAATATTTTTATTTATTCTTTCATTATTTTTAAGTTATTTGGATAACTTTTAATCCTCTTCGCAAATTCCATTATTTTTCCCATGATTTAATTAATCATTTATCTTAGGGATTTTGTCCCCATTTAAATATAATTTAGAATATGGATTTAATCCCATATGTTTTTATTTGAATATTCTTTATCCCTTTATTTTATTTGGATTATCTTTATTCAATTTTCTTATGAATTTGGCCAAGATTTAATTTGGCTTTTAAATATTCCTTATTTATTTCTTTCTTTCTTTGCCTTATAAAATCCATATCTTTTTATTTAAAGACCCAAAATTGGTGATTCCAATTTGTATAATGTTATTTATTATTTGTTTATCTTTTTAAATCCCTTTAGGATTTATTTGCTCAATATTTGGTATGGATTTTAGATAGGGGCTTTATTAGCTTTGGAAATTAATTCCTTTTCACTTATTAAATTCATAAGTTTTTACCTATGGCTCCAAACTAAGTGAAACCAATTCCTTTGGTTTTATAATATTTTTGTTTATCATTTTTGATCATTTATAAATGTTTGTTGTTGAATTTTTATATGGATCAATTAGAGGGATCTTGGAAATGATTTATTCCATTAGGGTTTAGGATTTTGGTTTATTTTCCCAAGTTTAAATTTCAAGATACATTCATTGATGAATGCATTCCACTTGATTGAAATTTGTTGGATTCATTTTATTCAAAGTGGTTCAAGAAGAGTTTTGATGTTTCCATTTGGAATCAAAAAGTTTCTTTTCACCCTAAATTTCAACAATTATTTATTTTGTTTATTTATTTTTCACATGTCAAAATTTGGAAAATTTTGGGATGTGACACTATGAGAATTGCAATGTTGCTTATGTTTATGTTTCATGCTATTTATTATTCTTGAGTTGGTTTCTCTTCGTAGTTTGCAATGACTATTGAGTAGACTTAGTTGCATACTTCTTATTATGAATTGTCTAAGCATCTACTCCTGTGCTGAGAATATTTACATCATATGAAGCAATGTGTTCGTGAAAGTTCTTTTATCGCACTCAATTTTCAACTGAATTGCTTGAGGACAAGCAATAAGCTAAGCTTGGGGGGAGTTGATACGTCCAAAACTTATCTACTTTCTCGAACACGTTGCTATTGTTTTTCCTCTAAACCTGTGTGATTTGGATACAACTAACACGGACTGACGCTGTTTTCAGCAGAATTACTTTGGTGTCTTGTTTTTGTGCAGAAAATGAACTATCAGGAAAAATACTGAAAAATATACCAAAACTATTTCTCACCAGAAGATCCACAGAGCCATAAGGGGAGATAGAGAGGAGGAATAGGGGGCCCAGACCCACCCCAGGCGTGGGCCCACCACTGGCCGCGCCTGGGGGAGGTCTGGCCACCCTAGGCAGCTCCTCGGCCTCCCTCCGCGCTTATAAGTTGCCTTCTGACCTAAAAACTCAGGGGGTCGATAGTTTTCCAGAAAGAGTTTCGCTCCGTCGCCGCCACCAGAAACCAAGATTCGGATCCAGAAACTCCGTTCTGGCACCCTGTCGGCACGAGGAATTTGGAGAGGATCATCACCATCGTCATCACCAACGCATCTCCATCAACCATCGATGTTTCCCTCATCCATGAGTGAGTAATCCCTCGTTGTAGGCTTGGGGATGGTAGGGATTGGATGAGTTCTATCATGTAATCGAATAAGATTGTTAGGGCATAGTGCCTAGTATCTCTATTAGTGCTATTTGACTTTGTTGCAACTTGTTGTGCCTAATGCTTGTCACTAGGGCCCGAGTGCCATGATCTCAGATCTAAACTTATTATTGAATCATTATGATAGTATTGTTTGTGATCTTATCTTCAAGTTGTGTACACATATCATTGTCCGGATCCAAAGGCCCCAAAGTGACAATAATTGGGACAACCAGAGGGGATGGATGTAGTGTGAGGATCACATGTGTTCACGGAGTGTTAATGCTTTGCTCCGGTGCTCAATTAAAAGGAGCACCTTAATTGCCAGTAGTTCCCTAGAAGCCCCGCTGCCACGGGCTGGCTAGACGGAAGATGTTGTGCAAGTTCTCATTGCGAGCACGTATGACTATATATGGAGCACATGCCTAGGATTGTTTAGTACTTGGATGCTTATTATTATTTATCTGCAATGCCATAGATCTTGAAGTTACATGTTTAGACTCGTCCATGCAACGCCCGTCCATCCATCCCTATGCCTACCGCACTTGAATCCCACTGTTTACTGTTACTATTACTGTTGCTCTTGTTTCACTGCTGTTGTTGCTTTGCTGTTACTACTACCAAACTATTGCTACTGATAAACTTCTGTGAGCAAGAACTATTTCCAGGTGCAGCTGAACTGACAACTCAGTTGTTAAGGCTTGCAAGTATTCTTTGGCTCCCCTTGTGTCGAATCAATAAATTGGGTAATACTACCCGCGAAGACTGTTGCGATCCCCTACACTTGTGGGTCATCAGTCTTTGCCAATGACAAATGCAAGAAGCCCATGGAAGATGAAAGGATCGCTGTGAGGTACGAAGACATGGGTTGGAGCATCGAGGAGGAAGTTAAGATGGAGGAACAAACCGCCACAGGATCAAGGGCGAGGAAACCTACCTTTGTAGGAGCGATTAAAACTGGACGTGCTTTTTCTCATAACATGCAGGGGATTGTATCCTCCATTCCAGATTTCAGATCCTGCCCTGAGGCAGTGGAAGCCCTTCGAACCACTGATGAATTGTGTGAAAAATACCGTGATTTGAGGATGAAGGTGGATATACTTCAAGAGGATAACAACAGGCTTCGTAAGATGCTGGAGGGTTTTCTTACCCTGAACAAGGGAACACCCACACCACCCAAGGAGTAATTCGTCATCAGGTTTGGCATCCCCTTGGCTTGTTCCAAGCTTGGGGGGAGTGCCGCGGTATCACCATCATTATCTTTTATCTTTTGCCTTTTTAGTGGATTCATATCTTTGGCAGAGAAGTTATCTTATAGGTTGGTTTGCATGTGTAAGTATCTCTCCTTTAGTTGATTATCTATGTATCCCTTGGTGTGAGTGCCTTTATGGAATATTAATGAGAAGTCTCATCTTTTACTTTTTGTACTACTTATTTTAGTTTGCAGTCTCTACTATATGATGTATCTTGTTGATCAGTATTGGCATCACTTTGGGAGCATCAATTAAATCTAAATTGGTTTTGGCAAACCAAGCTCTGGTCAGTAGCAACACTTTATGAGGTTTGAAAGGAAAAGAGAAAAAGCTTACAGGTATTTTGTATCATTTGTTTTCTTTCTTGTTGGCTCATAAGCTTGGTATTCTTTATTTAAGATCTTTTGTGTCTTCAAGAAAGATTGCATGTTTGGCTTTATCACTTGTATGTTTGTTGGTTTGTTTCTTTCTCTTTTGCTTGCTACCCAGCCTTGCTAGCCAAAAACCTATTTTTGAGAAAGCATACTTCTCATGTTTTCAATCCCTTTGAACCAAAACTCGTGCCATTTGTGTCCACCATATCTACCTATTAGCATTATTGCTATTCCAAGCAAATTCTCTAGGTTCATCTATCTTTCGAATTAAAAAGTATTTTGCTATGTGAAAACTAGTTAGTAAAGCTCTCACAAACTTGATGGCACACCTTATTTTCTTGCCCCTAATAGACTTGAACCATTATGTCATCGAAGTTTTATATGCTTGCATCTATACGTTGGGATTAGCAAAAGCATTCTTTCATGGGGAACGTTTTCAACATTGCACCTGTATGTTGTACACAGTTGATATCATGATCTTTTGTTTGCGAATGTCGACGATGTGAAATAAAGAGGGAACTTGTAAGTCCATGGAGTGATGTATGTGTGTTAGAGAAACGCCTGGGGCCATGCCTAATCATGGTAGAAACTTGCAGCATCACCATAATGAGCATTCTGTGAAGCATCCTCAATAAAAAGCTATGCACATAGTAAATAAAAAGATCACTGAGATGCTCATTGTTTGCTTGCCTTATCATTTTGGTTATGGGATAGCTCCTGTACCATGTGCAAGGGGTACCCCGTTGGCGGTTCTCTATGATACGCATGTACTTACAATGACAAGAACTTACCGATGACTAAAGTTGAGTAGCATGAGGAATGTCCCTCGTACTCAAGGACATGAGATTTCCAACTTATATTTTGTCAAGCATATACTCCATCCTTGTTCACTTTAACCTCAATCGTCTCAAGATGCCTATGATAGGGGCAATGAGGGCTCAAAGCTAGTAAGTACCATAATATTTTGGAAGCTATTTATGACTTGAAATCCCTGCTTCCCTCTATGAAGGGACTTTTCTCCTATTTTCCAAGTTGAGTCAGTAAACCTACTTCCTCTCTATCTCCAGCAAGCATTTGAGTTGTTGTGTTTCAAGCATTCATATGGTGATTTATTCAATCATGTTCTTTATCTTCCTTGTTTGCACAAAACTCTCATCTATTAAGTATTACTTTGAAAGCCTTCATTGAAAAACCTTTTTGAGCAAAGAGTGCTCCTGTTGAGAAAACTTATACAAAGGCTTTTTGAGAAACTGTTTGCCAGGTGTTCTCTGACCAAGAACAAGAGTTTGCCAATTCCAATTATGATTTATCTTTATGCATCTCTATTCTAACTCGTGTACTTGTTGCAAGCTAAGTTATATAATGGTGAGTTGCTTTCTTCTATGAGTTGTGCAATGGTAAGTGTGATGCTTCTTGTCCGTATTCTTTTATTGACACTTCACTCCATAAACATGTGGACATGTTTACTGAGGTCAGTTTTCGCTTGGGGACAAGCGAAGGTCTAAGCTTGGGGGAGTTGATACGTCCAATTTGCATCACGATTCTATATCATAATTTGCCTCTATTCATTGTTATATGTCTTATTATGAGGTATTAATTATGTCCATGTTGGATGATTCTTGGAGGATGAACTGCTGGAGTCTGGATTCTGATGGAAAAGAAGGTTTTTTATGCAATTTCACGAAGATCATAAAAATACCAGAAAAATATTGGAAAATTATATTTTCCTAGAAGACGAAGGAAGCCAGAAGGGGAGGCGTAGCTGGGCCACAGGGGCCCACACCCCCTAGGCGCGCGTCCCCCTAGGCCGCGCCTAGGGCAGGTGTGGCCCATCTGGCTAACCTCCGACTCTGCCCTCTCGCCTATATCTTCCTCTCGGAACCCTAACACCAAGGGGACGACCACAGATAGATTTCCGCCGCCTCTGCGGGGCGAAAAACACCGAGAGAGAAAGAGCTCTCCAGCAGACAGATTTATGCCGGGGAAATTCCTTCCCGGGGAGGGGAGATCGTCGCCATCAACACCATCGTCAAGCTAGACTTCATCAGAATCATCATCATCCACACCATCATCTCCACCAGCACCATCATCATTACTCCATCCCGCTATAACAATCGTGTTGAATACTTGCTTAGTTCATTAGGGGAAACTTTGTCGGTGTTGATTACTATTGTAGTTGATGCTTGTGAGTGGAACCATTGGATTATTGTTTATGTTCAGATTGTTATCCATTACCATATCATCTTTGATCTTAATCCATATGATGTCTCATGATTAGTTCTTTTAGTTCTTGAGGACATGGGAGAAGTCATGTTGTTAGTAGTGGATTTGTGTTGAGTTATTATTCAATGGTTTAGTATTTAAGTTGTGGTGCTATTCTTCTAGTGGTGTCATGTTAACATCGACATGATACTTCACCATTTATGGGCCTAGGGTAATGCATTGTGTATTTGGCTACTAATTGTGGGGTTGCCGGAGTGACAGAAACCTGAACCCCCGTTAGGACACCTTTGCACAAGGGAGTGTAGGTTGTCAGAGTTTAAGGCCGTGGTTAGGTTTATATCTTAATTGCTTTCCTGTAGTTGCGGATGCTTGTAAGGGGTTTAATCACAAGTATGTATTAGTCCAAGTAAGGTCGGTACATTAGCACAGGTTCACACACACAACACTTACAACACCAAAGAAGAGTACTTGGCTATTTGAAGCGAAAGCACTTGACAGAATTCCCATGTGTCCTCGAGAACGTTTGGTCCTTATAAGTATTTCTGTCGGCTTGTCCTTTGGTAAGAAAGGATTGGGACACTTGTTGCGTTTGCTCGTTGTCTTTACTACTTGCACTTTATTTTGTTGCTTTATCAGAAAACCCCTAAAAATCCGTTTGCTAAATATTTACAGAGATTTCCTGCTCCGTACCACTAGTCAACATCTTCTGATCCTTGTTGGGATCGACACTTCTATTTATCGGAAGTACTGTGATACACCCCCTATACTTGTGGGTCATCACTCATTGTCCGTCAGCCTTGCCGTTACTTGCTAACAAGTGGGGCCGCATTCAGTCGGGTCCCGTAGTGGACCCTCGCTATTACGTGCTGACAAGTGGGGCTACGGTCTTCCAGGTCCCGTAGTGTCTATCCTGGTGATCATTTGCTTTTTATCCATGAATTATGCGGGTTGTTTAAGTGTGCAGGTATCACAACTGAACAAGTGAAGAAAAAGTTACTGTCCATATCCTTGAAAGGGAGAGCTGAAGAATGGTATAAGCTGCTGAAGAATGGACAATCCATGAAATGGGAGGAGATGGCATCTCTCTTTTATTCTAAAGTCTATCCTCCCAGTGAGACTCATAAGGATAGAAATCTGATATATAACTTTTGGCCTCGTGATGGAGAGAGTACAGCTCAAGCTTGGGGGAGATTGAAGTTATTAATGCTTAAATGTCCTATTCATGAACTCCCTAACAATATTATTATCAATAACTTTTATGCTAGGCTTTCTCTTCATGATAAAGATTTACTAGATGCTTATTGTGCTGGATCATTCACACGTATAAAGGAAGAAGCTAAATGGGATCTACTAGACCATATTCAAGAGAACACTGAAGCTTGGGAGAATGACAAAGGAAGAAAGTCAGGTATAAACTGTGATTATGAATGCATTAAATCTTTTATGGGAACTGATGACTTCCATGATATTAGTAATGAGTTTGGTCTTGATTCCCAAAGTATTGCCAATTGTTTTAAGGCCTTTGCCAATTACATAGAAATTCCCAAGAAGAAGTGGAATAAGTACCATGCACCTTATAAAGATGTTGTTAGTCATGTCCATGTTAGAAGTGCTAAAATTTGTACTACTAATCATATTGTTCATGAACCTCATGTTGAGAAAATACCTTTCCCAGCTAGGGTAAAGGAGTATTCTATGATGATTAGTGCAAATAACAAAGGTACTAAGAAAACTGTGGAGCCTGATGAGCAAATGAGTACTAAACTATTGTGAAAGATCTTGTCACTAGAAATATAGAGGATGAGCACATTGTCTTCTGTGAAGACGCTTCTAATATTATCTCTCATCCTAATAAAGCTAGAAAAGCTAGTGTTCCTGTGCTTTCTGTTAAAATTGGTGATCATTGCTACTATGGTTTATGTGATATTGGTGCTAGTTCTAGTGTTATTCCTTATGAGATTTATAGGGAAATTATGCATGAAATTGGTCCTTGTGATCTTGAAGACATTGATGTGGTTATTCACCTTGCTAATAAAGAAACCATTTGCCCTATTGGTATCGTAAGAGATGTGGAGGTTCTTTGTGGTAAGATTAAATATCCTGCTAATTTTCTAGTGCTTAATTCAGCAGCCAGCGAAACTTGTCCTTTCATTTTTGGTAGGCCCTTCTTGAACACTTGTGGAGATATTAGAGATTGTAAAAAGGAGAAAGTTTTAACTAAGTTTAATGGAGATTCTTATGAGTTTAACTTTTCCAAATTTGCTAAAGCTCCTTGTGAAAATAGTTTGCCTAATAAAGATTTCAGGATGGAACAACTTGCTTCTATTGATCCAGTTTATGACCTTGGACCTCTTTTTGGTGACTGTAAGTATGCTCATTCTGATGATAAGTATGCATGGACCTATGCATCTACGCCCTAACCATAGACACACAACAGATCAAATGTGAAATGTAAAAACCCTAACCGCCCAAATAGGCTAGAGGGAATAGAGAACTTACCATAGAACGCGTTGAAGATGTCCCTCATGATGCATGGGTAGTTGTTGTGGTCGAGGGCATAACTAGTTTATAAGATCGATCCCACGACGGACAGAGCTGCCTCGACCACTTGAGGATCTGCAAATCTCGGTAGCGCCACCATGGTCGTGCTCAATCCGGGCGGGGGTGAGTCATGAGATGATGGAACAGATCAAGACACATGGTTAAAGTCCAACAAGTGGTCCATCTCCCTGCTAATACCTTCGACCCCTACCGCGATGATCGCTGGGACAAGGATTAAACCGTCCTGGTGGCCCGAACACGGAACTGATCCTTGCGGTCATGATAGTCGTCGCTTGCTCCCTTGTCATCACTTGCGAGTGATGGTGCTTGGAAGCTTAGTTGGGAGACCCCAAGAGGAAGGTATGATGAGCACTGCAGCAAGTTTTCCCTCAGTAAGAAACCAAGGTTATCAAACCAGTAGGAGGAAGGAAACGACTGAAAGGTGTTTCTAGCAACTTGGAAACCTGCACAACACAAACTCGAGACTTTGCCCTAACAAACAATGAGGTTTTCAATCTCACTGGTTTGCTGAAAACAAAGGGTTAACTATATGGTGTGGAAGGTAATAGTGGTTTGCAGAAAGTACACAGTAACAATGGAAGATGTATCAATGGTAAAGATTGGACCCGGGTCCATAGTTCACTAGAGGTGTTCTCCTTAAGATAAAAAAACATGGCATGCTGGGTAAACAAATTACAGTAGGGCAATTGACAGGACTGAGCAAGGCATAACAATGCAATACTAGACATTCATGATCCCATGAGATTTAATTGGGCAATACAACAAGATACATAGACCGCCATCCAACTGCATCTATGACTAGTAATCCACCTTCAGTTTATCATCCGAACCCCCTCAAGTATTAAATTGCAAGCAACGGATAACTACTTTAAGCAAAGTGTGTAAGGTAAACAATCCACTTGTTCCATGAACAAGAGACCGTTGTTTTCTCCCTAGTGGCAACAGTGCATCTACAACCTTAGATATTTCTGTCACTTCCCTTAGATTAAATAGAGGCATGAACCTACTATCGAGCATAAATACCCCCTCTTGGAGTCACTAGCATCTACTTGGCCAAGATAGCTACTAGAAACAGAGAGCATGCAAGATCTCAAAAAACACAGACATGATAGAATCAATAAGACAAAACCATTAATCAATCTGACATAGTAATCTCAATATCCATCGGATCCCCACAAACACAACATGCATGATTACAAATAGACGATCTTGATCATGAACGGAGCTCACAAGATCTAAACATGATAGCACAAAGGAGGAGATACAACCATCTAGCAACTACATGAACCCGTAGTCTAAGGTGGAACTACTCACACTTCATACCGAAGGCTGGCATGATGAAGAAGAAGGCCTCCGGGATGATCTCCCCTTCGGCAGGGTGCTGGGAAGAGCTTCAGATCCCTCCCGATCTAGGGACGATGGTGGCGGCGGCTACAGACGGTTTCTTGGAATATTGATCGGGTGTTTAGGGTTTTGGCATCACGGGGTCTTTATAGGTGAAAAGGCGAGGCGGGGGGAAGCCAGGGCGGCCGCACCCCCCAAGAGCGGGCTGGGCCCAGCCGTGCGGCCAGGGGGTGTGCCCCCCTGGTGGCTCCCCTCCGTCTCATACTCTGGCTCTGTATTCCCCACGATAAAATATTGACTTTTGCTTTTGTCCCATCCAATTCCGAGAATATTGATGTTCTGCCTTTTCTGGAACCAAAAACAGAAGAAAACAGGAAAATAACACCATGGCATCTTGTTAATAGGTTAGTCCAGAAAAACATATAAAAACACCTCAAAGTGTAGACAAAGCAAAGCAAAGTAGATACTAAACAAGCATGGGAAATAAAAAACTATAGATACGTTTCCCGACGTATCAGCGAGCAGTGCAAAATCAGTGAAGGTTGATTAACCAAGGGCACTATGACTGGGCCAATGAGCTCCGCTGCGCTCCAGACCATCGATGCCTTAGACTCTGGTATAGAGCATGAAAAATAAAGGGCCCGATGGGGCATGAGCTTGCATGAGCGATTCTTTGGTGGCGGTGGATGAGGTGAGAAGGCCAGTGGCTTCGCTCGATGGGACTTTTGAGAGAGTGGAACTAGGAGGTGGTAAGAGTGAGATAGTGAGATAGTGAGTTATGGACGTGTCTCCCACGTTCCTCCACACGTGGAACATGTGGGTTGTTCCTGTCAATTTTGTGCCATCCTAGGCTTGGTCCATGAAACTGATGATTCGACATTTCCAAGTTATACGGTGCTTTAATCAGCGTGCTGGCTAGAATGAGAACGCCGTGCGGGCATCTAATCGGTTCATTTTCATCTCGTCATGACCTAGCTTTCTTTTTGGAAAGGAGTATATATTAATATCATGAAAATACCAATTACACCCGGCGTTTGCAACAACGCATTGCCCTACGACCTTACGAATGCACACATCCCTGAAAAAACAAGAAGAATTACAAAAAATAAAATCTCCGCTACAGCTATCAGATTCCTATTGCAACAACACTAACACCACCGGAACAACACCTGACGAGGTTTAATCTCATCAATGCCCATTGTTATGGACTTGGGTTTTGGAGAAGATGGGGATGCTGGAGATCATGGAACGGTTAACACAAAAGCAACCAGGGGACACGAGATTTACCCAGGTTCAGGCCCCCGGAGGGAAAACCCTACTCCTGCTTGTCTTCTCTTGATTACGGTGGAACCAAAGGTTACAGGGTGCGCAGATTCGATCTGGCGTGAAGGTGCATGTGCGGAAGTATGAGTCGAGAGATCTAGGACGTGCCCTCCTGGCCTTTATATAGACTTAGGCAGGTCCCGGGCATAGTCCTAGTCGGTTACAGGTTCTAGGGTTTTACCCCTTTGAATTTCCTATCTATGCTAGTCTTGCTCTCCAAGGATCCGAAGGCGTTATGGGCCTTGGCCACCCGAAAATCTTCATGGGCCAGCGTATGTCTGCTGTGGGCCTTCCTTGGGCTGGACCAGGTATGCTGAAGTCACGTACCCGTAGGGTATAACCTTGTCAGTAGCCCCCGACTGATCAGTCGAATCGTAAATTCGGCTGAGGACTCTTCAATCCTTCGGGTGCAACTATGTATAAACAGTATATCTGTGTAGGGATTTGTTGATACGTGTGCCTGACTCACCCGACGGATCAGGGTCAGTTAACTGTCTTAGGACGAAACAACACGATCTTCCTCAGGTTCGAGTCCCTTAACTCGAACCCGGAACATATGCTGGCATAATTCGACTCAGGCCATGAAGGACTTACAGGAGTGGAATTCCAGTGATTTTAATTGATGTACCCAACGCGTCCGTCGGGATTTTTCATCACGCCTGTTGGCATGGATTTATACTAGCAGAGCGCAGTCGTGTACGTTGCCAGGCCATCAGATGATATCTGCAGGTCTTATCTTTGCGTCGCAGACGCAACATCCGAACATTGGTCACCACGGAGGTGCTTCGGGTGGCCAAGGAGATCGTTGCTCACTCAGCGTTTTGTTGGGGCAGAGTTGCCGAAAAGTTTTTGCGTGCTGATCCGAAAGATCGCAGTCGAAGATTTCATAGGGTGCACGATCAGCGCTCCCTATGGGCCCCCAAGTGTCTGTTCGAGTCGTAGACTCGAGCGGAGACTTTAGTTCTAGCATTGTTCAGTTATTAGGTCCGTAGGACACAAAAAAAATCGGATGCTTAACTCCATCCTCCCTATGGGAGTAGCCCCCGAGTCCGAAGTGGAGTCGTAGACTCGACGTAGGACTCTAAGAAATACCTTGTCTTTATTCATATTTCGGGTGCGCGGCCAGCGCTCCTGATAGGAGTAGCCCCCGAGTATTTAGTCGAATCAAAGATTCGAGTGAGTACTCTTAGTTGCGGAGCCAGGGAATTGTAGTTGGTGCTAGTATAGCTTTTGATGACATCAGTGCTGACGATCAATGACCTCAAGCGTCTGCTACGCCAGAGATGACTTAACTGGACGAACATGGGTCCCACTTGCTGACTTTGAATTGACCGGTCACGCGCGTCGTGGATATAATTACGGCGTCTCCTTGATTTCCACGCGTAGTGGACGGCGTGGTAACGACGGTTCGTTGTGATGTTGACACGTGTACGGTCAGATCTGCCGTTGGCGTTAGGTCTTCTGGATGGACGGCTGCCGTGCGTCATCTTCGCTGTTATAATCATTGGGGAAAGCCGCGGTTTGTTTTCACCGCATCAGTTCTTGTTTTCACTGCCTCCTTGTGCTCTAGCGATTCTTGCTGCGCGCTGGGATTTCCTTTCACATTTCCGTCTTCGTTTCTGCGTTTTCACCGCCGGCGCCGCCGTAGCGCAATGGGGAAACCGAAGAAATCCTCGTCTGCCGTTGGTACTAGCACCGCCGAAGGGAAGAAAAGCGTCGCCGCTACCCGTGTCACCGACGGTGTCCGGCGGCGATCAGATACGCGGGAGAGCGATCTCCGCAAGCTTCGCGAGCGGGGTCTGATCCCACAAGACAGGGAGGCCGTCAGACTCCCCGGCAACGAGGTAATCCCCCGTCCCCCAGCTGGGTATCGGGTTATGTTTCTTGCCTTCGTAATGCGTGGGTTTTCCTTCCCAGTACACGACTTCCTTCGTGGGCTGCTCTTCTTCTATGGGATTCAGCTTCATCATCTGTCTCCCAATTCTCTTCTCCACGTTGCTTGTTTTATCACTTTTTGCGAGTGCTGGCTTGGCATTGAGCCGCATTTTGGCCTCTTCCGGAAGCTCTATTGCGTGAAGAGGCAATCTGGTTCGGATGGTGTGTATCCCATTGGGGGTTGCATCATCTCCCTTAGTCCCAATCTTCTCTTCTTTTCTTTTTCTATGTACGAATCTGTCCAGTACTGGCGGAGGCGATGGTTTTATATCCGCGACTCCGTAGTGCCCGGGCAAGATTTTGGTCTTGTTCCCTTTGACCCCTCCCAAATGATTGAGAAGAAAAGGTCTTGGAAAAACCAAATCTTGGATGGTGAGGTGGCGGAGATAGAGGCCCTTTATCGTCGGGTGGAGGATCTCCAGCTGATTCCGGAGAAGGAGGTGAACGGTGTGGACATCATTCGGACGTTTCTTGAGCGTCGGGTGCAGCCTCTCCAAGCGAGGGCGCACCCGATGTTTCTTTATTCTGGGCGTCGTGATCCGACGAGGGTTTCGGCTGAGAAAATCTCCGAGGGAGAGCTTGACAGGGCCCTTCACGCGCTGCTGAAGTTCAAGGCTGCAGAGGAAATCCCGGGGAAGTCGCTGACTCCTCCGTTTTCTTCGACGTTGGTCGTTCCGCAGGTGTAGATTCCTGCGCGTAGCGCTTTTTGTCGACTGCATATTTATTTCCTTTGTTTGCTAACAAAGTCCCTTCTGGTTTTGCAGAGCTTCAAGGTGCCGGGCATGGTACCGCCATTGCCCGAAAAGTATCCGGATGCCCCGGATAATGAAGTGGTTGAGTTCGTGTCCGAGCTGCCGTCGGCGCGATCTCCGGCGGAGGATGCTGACGAGTCGAGTGAGGACCATACGCGCAAACGATCACGGAGCTCCAGCGAGTCTTAGGATGCCTCGACTCCTCCGACTCCCAGAAACCCTCTGGGCCTTGAGCGTCATAGTGATGGTCATGGAGGTTCTTCATCTCCCATTCCTGCCATTCCTGTGCGGGCTGTAGCATCGCACCCGCCAGCGAAGCGGAAGAAGGAAGAAAAAAAGAGGAGAAGAAGGAAGAGAAGAAAGAGGAGAAGAGGGCCCGAAGGACTCCTCCTGTCTTCGACCTGAGCTCACTGGTCTCGTAAGTTTCTTGTTGTACTATTGTCCTTGTTCCTTCATGATTTTTGCACTCGTCTGATTGGTTCGTATGCAGGAATTCCTCCCACGATTCCTCCAGTGATGGTGCGCGGGAGATGATGGGGGAGTCGAAAATTGCGTCTCCTCCTCCTCAGACGGTGGCGACTTCGGGTGGCGCGGCTCCGGATCCTCCGTTGTAGGAGGTGCAGGTGGTTGCACCTCAGAATTTCGCAGGCGGGCCTTTGGAGTCGCCATCAGAGCATGTAAGTTTCTCTGCTTTATGTCACGGGGGGAGCCCCCGAGTGTCTTCGTGTGCAAATTTTGTTTTTACTCCTTTGTGTTGGGCATAGCCCCCAAGTCCTTTTCTTACTGTTGTTTCTTTTTCTGCAGCCTTTTGTGCAGGAGGCCAAGCGGCTGGTGCAGGAGCGTCTGGTGCTGGAGGCTAACCTTCGGCAGCTTCAAGGTACCTATTTGCCTTTTGGTGCTTTTTTCGTTTACTCCGATACTGCTTTCTGACGTTTCTTGTTTTGAATGCAGAGGAGCATAATACTTCTCTCCGTGAGGTCGATGCTCTCAAAAAGAGCCTTAGTCAATCAGAGCAGAAGTCCGAAGCCGCCGTTGGCGCGAAAGAACGCCTCGAGCTAGAGCTGACTAAGGCAGCCGAAGCGAAGGAGCGTCTGCAGCAGGAGGCCGCGGATCGAGAGGAGCAGCTGGCCACCGTTGCGGCTGCTCGTGAAAGAGAGGTGGCGGCGAAGCTCATGGCTGCTTCCAAGGCTATTTCGGGTGAGTGCTAGATTTGTGCTTGTTTCTTCATGCTTCTTGTCTTCTTCTGTGCTGCTTTTCTTCATGCCTTCCTTCTTATTTTTTGTCTCAGATGCCGCAGGCATCGAGTTTGACCGCGGTGCTCTAGAGCACGGGAGTGCTCTAGATGATGCTACTGTGGCGGTCGAAGACCGCTGCAGCACCGTCGTCAGCTCCCTTGCCAAGGCGAAAGAGGTCCTTGGCCGTTTTTACAAGGAGCTTGTTCCTAAGGGCGCGGCCCTCGATGATGTGGATGCTCTGGCGGAGGCTCTGTCAGCCGAAGCGCCTGCAGCGTACAAGCGCAAGCAGAAGGGCATCGGCGCTTCCGTCGGGCTGGCGATGGCCTTGGCGGCTGGAGCGGAGCTGGATCTGCCCCAGATCACCTCTCGGATGCCGACGACTGCGGATGCATCCGAGGTAGCCTTTGCTGCCTATTCTGCTCGCTGCAAGCGATATGGGCCCAAGCTCATTGATTTGCTGTCTGAGTATGCCCTGCGGCAGCAGGGCGGGGCCAAAGCTAGGCAGTCCGGCTCCGAGGCGACTCAGGGTGCCGCATCTTAGGCGTTGTAGACGTAGGGTAGTTTGTAGTCTACTTTTGTTGTAAATATCTTGAAGAACACCATCCTTGTGCCACGTAGTGGCCTTTAATGAATTATTCTGAGTTGTGCTCTATCATTTGTCTGAATGTCTGTGTTCCTTTCTTTTTCTGTTTCTATAGGTTCCTTCGGGTGCTGACTCTGTTGATACCCCATCCGCAATGCCGCTGCGACCATCTTTGGATGATTCCTCGCAACTCACTTTTCTTTGGGGTCGTGTGCGTAGTCTGGAGAGGGAGTTGCTCGGGTTAAGCGGTCATGCCGACGTTTGGAAGTCCAAGGCGGATCGTGGTGCAGCCAGAGAGGAGTACTTGATGGCGGAACTGGTTCGGCTGTCCGAGCAGCTGCAATGTAAGTTTTTCTTTGGTTCGAGCTGTAGCTCAGTTCTTCGGATGGGCCTGCTAGCCTTACTCTTATTTTGTGCGATTATCGCAGGTGCGAACCTTGCTCCGAGGGAAGAAAAGGAGCGTGTCGCTGTTCGGGTCAATTGCTTGACTCAACAGGACATGGAGACTGGCGGCTTCTTCTGGATGGATCGTGATCGCGCCATGGCTCTGGCGACGGTGCAGGATCATGTTCATCAAGTTTCGCGGGTGCTCCGCCAAGTGCAGACATCGCTTTCCTCGGTGCTGCACGTCATGTTTCCTTTGGATGCCGTACCGACGAGCCTTGCGGGTCTTCTGTCGAAGTTTCGAAGCGTGAGCAATGTCAAGGAGTTGGTGCAGCAACAGCTCGTCGCTGGAGTCAAGGCTGCGTTGTCTCTTGTGAGGCTGCACCGGCCTGATGTAGATATGGCTGTTGTGGCAGCTGGGCCGCCTCTTCGGCCGGATGGTGGTGAGTGGGACATGCGGCCACATTACGCGGTTGTAAGGCAGTATGCCAAACAGGTCGTAGATTTGTTTGAGCGGCGTGCTCAGGTTATTCTTCAACATAGGTAGTACTTGTAAAAAGAGATAGATGTAAAATTTGTATATTTCGGCTGGGCATGTTGTGCCCTTTGTTATAAAGGTTTGTTTGTTGTGAGCACGCGGTGCTTTGATTGAGTACGTGTCCTTTTCGTTTGCCTGACGTTGTCAGCTACTCAGGTGTACACGTTTGATCCTCAGTCGATGAAATCGTGAGGTGGGGGGAGCCCCCGAGTGCGTTTGTAGCATGTAGTAAAGTTGCAAAAGAGCGAACTGAAGTTTTGGGGCGAGACACTTAGCTTTTATTTATATCGTAATGGAGGAGGTACATTGTTCGGCTGAATAGCCTTGGCTGAAAGCCTTATTGAAAGTAAAGGGGTAGGTAGATAGGGATAGAATCGTCGCAGGTGCGCGATGTTCCATGGGTTGGAGTATGCGACTCCAGACTCCACGTGCTTGAGGCGATAGGCGCCACCTGGGATGACTTCGGTGATGACGTAGGGTCCTTCCCATGGTGACTCGAATTTATTCGGTCGCTTTTGCTTGAGTCGCAAGACGAGGCCTCCTTCGACGAAGGACCTTGGGCGCATCCGGCGGCTGTGATAGTTGCGGAGACTCTGCTGGTACACCGCTGATCGGGCTGCTGCTATGTCCCATGCTTCGTCGAGTGTGTCGACGGCGTCTTCGAGTGCAATCGTGGATTCGGCTTCGTTGTAAGTGACGACCCGTGGGGCCTAGTGGCGTACTTTGGCTAGTAGCACGGCCTCGGCTCCGTGTACCATGAAGAACGGTGTGTAGCCGGTGGAGCTGTTTGGCGTAGTTCGTAAGCTCCACAGGACGGATGGTAGCTCTTTCGTCCAGGATCCAGCTTTTTGTTCGAGTGAACACATGAGGCGCTTCTTGATGCCAGCGCCGATTAGGCTGTTGGCCTTTTCCACTTGCCCGTTCGTTTGCGGGTGTGCCACTGAGGCGTACGTGATGTTGATCCCAAGGCCTTCGCAGAAGTCCTGGAATTCCTCGAAGATGAAGTTCGATCCGTTGTCGGTGATGATGCTGTGTGGTACGCCGAACCTGTAGACAATGGACTCGAATAACTTGACGGCAGTTTTGCCTTTCTGGTTGGTGACCGGCATGGCCTCGATCCACTTGGTGAATTTGTCGACTGCAACCAGGAGGAAGACGTGTCCCCCTTTCGAGGATTTTGGTAGTTTGCCGATCATGTCGAGGCCCCATTGAGCAAAAGGCCAGGCTATGGGTATGGGTCTGAGCTCGGACCCAGGTGCATGCGGTTTGTCGGCGAACCGTTGGCATCCGTTGCATCTTCGGACGATGTCCTTTGCGTCGCTCATGGCCGTTGGCCAGTAGAATCTTGCTCGTAGAGCTTTGGCGACAAGGGAGCGGCTGCCTGCGTGGTGGCCGCAGATGTCCTCATGGATGTCTTGGAGTATGGCTTTGCCGTCGTCGATGGTGACGCACCGTTGTAGTACACCCGTGATGCTGCGCTTGTACAGCTCGCCGTTGATGATGGTGAAGGCTTTTGACCGACGAGATATGCGCCGGGCATCTGTCGGTCTATCAGGCAGTTCTCCGTTTATCAAGAACTGGAGGTATGGTCGCGTCCAAGTTTCTTCGACTACCATGACCTGCATTAGGTTGACCATGGCTACCTCTGTGTCCAGTTTTTCGGGTCCTTCGTGTCCTTCGGGTAGCGTAGCTCCCGAGTGTTCTGCTTCTTCGGGTGATCCCTTGGGGAATTTCCGCTTGATGGATGGCACGTAGATCTTTTCGAGGAACACACCTGGTGGCACCTTTGCGCAAGTGGAGCCGATGTTGGCGAGTCTGTCGGCTTCCTCGTTGCTTTCTCTTCCAACGTGTCGGAGCTTGCAGCCGTTGAATTCTCCTTCGAGTGCGTTGTAGAGTGCGCGGTACGCGATCATGTTTTCGGCGTGTGCGTCACACTCATTCATCGTCTGCTGGACGACGAGGTTGGAGTCACCGTAGATGACCAGGCGCGTTGCGCCGCATATCTTTGCCATCCTCATGCCATGGATGAGGGCTTCGTATTCGGCCTTGTTGTTGGAGGGTCGGAATTTCATCCGGAGGACGTACTTCATCTTGTCGCCTTGCGGGGAGGTCAGTATGACCCCTGTCCCTGCTCCGGCTTCACGCTTGGAGCCGTCAAAGTGCATCGTCCATGACTGCGACATGTCTGGGATGTCTGGCAGCTGCAGCTCCATCCAATGTACCAGAAAATCCGGAAGGACTTGAGATTTGATTGTGAGTCGCTTCTCGTAGACGATGTCCAAGGGTGACAGTTCGATGCCCCACAGGGCCACGCGTCCTGTAGCTTCTGGATTATTCAGGATGCTATTTAGTGGTGCCTCATTGACGACCATCACCTGGTGCTCTTGGAAGTAATGGCTCAGCCGTCGAGCCGTCATGAACACGCCGTAGGCGAGTTTCTGGTAGTGAGGGTACCTCTGTTTTGTTGGCGTGAGTACCTCGCTGAGGTAGTAGATTGGGCGCTGGACCCCGTGGGTCTTGCCTTCTTCGGGTCGTTCGACCACTAGTACGGTGCTGACCACCTGGTGTGTGGCTGCTATGTACAGCAGCAGAGGCTCGCGTTCCTTTGGCGTGACCAGGACAGGCGAGGTGGAGAGAAGCCGCTTGAGGCTTTCGAATGCGTCGTTGGCTTCCGGCGTCCACTCGAATTTGTCTGCTTTGCGTAGCAGCTGGTAGAATGGTAGGGCCTTCTCGTCCATGCGGCTGATGAACCTGCTTAGCGTCGCTACTCGTCATGCGAGCTGCTGGACGCCTTTGAGGTTTTTCGGCTTCTCCATCGTCATGATGGCTCTGATTTTCTTCGGGTTCGCCTCGATCCCTCGTTGAGAGATGAATTATCCGAGCAGCTGACCCGATGGGACGCCGAAGGCGCACTTTTCGGGATTGAGCTTGATCCTGTAGCGATCAAGGTTGTCGAACGTCTCGCGGAGATCGTCGATAAGTGTCCTTGCCTCCTTGGTTTTTATTACTATGTCGTCGACATAGACTTGGACATTGCGACCGATCTGGTCCTTGAGGCAGGCCTGCATGCATCGCTGGTATGTGGCACCCACGTTCTTTAGCCCGAAGGGCATTGTGTTGTAACAGAATACTCCGAACGGTGTGATAAACGCCGTTTTCTCCTGATATTCGACCTTGAGTCGAATCTGGTTATAGCTTGAGTAGGCGTTGAGAAAGGAGAGTTTCTCGCAACCTGCAGTCGAATCGATGATCTGGTCGATCCGAGGAAGAGGGAAGTGGTCCTTTGGGCAGTGCTTGTTTAGTGACGTGAAATCCACGCACATCCGTGTCCTTTTTTGGGACCATCACTGTGTTTGTTAGCCACTCACTTTCCTTGATTTCCCTGATAAAGTCTGCAGCGAGCAGTATGTTGATTTCCTTGCCGATAGCTTCGGCTCGTGGCTCCGATAGTCTCCGGATGGACTGCTTGACTGGCTTGGTGTCTAGAAAGACATTGAGTGCGTGCTCGGCGAATTCCCTGGGAACTCCTGGCATGTCCGCAGGACACCAGGCGAAGATTTCCCAGCACTCACGGAGGAATTCGACGAGCGCGCCTTCCTATGCGGAGCTGAGGTCGTTGGCGATCAAGGCCGTCTTGGAGGCATCCGTCGGATGGACCTATACTTTCTTGGTGTTGACGGTGGAGTCGAAGGACATGTCAGGTGCGTTCTGCCTTGTGACTGGGGGTGCCCCATTGTCCGTCACCTCACGGAGCCTTACAAGCTCGTCTTGCATGCCGAAAGACTGGGAGATTTTGTTGAAATCCCTGTCGCATTGGTCCGATCGGGTGAAGCTCCCATGGACTGTGATGACGCCCCTTGGTCCTGGCATCTTGAGTAGTAGGTATGCGTAGTGTGGGACCGCCAGGAACCTTGCGAATGCTACACGCCCCAGGATGGCGTGGTATTGCGACGGCCAGTCCACCACTTTGAATTCGAGTCGCTCCTGCCGAAAGTTTTCCGGCTTCCCGAAGATGACATCGAGCCCGATTTTGCCCAGGGGGAATATGCCCTTCCCTGGGACAATGCCGTGGAACGTTGTGTCTGATTGTTCCAGGCTGCATTGCGGGATCCGCATTGCTGCTAGAGTTCTTGCGAACATTAGGTTGATGCCGTTGCCGCCGTCCATGAAGACGCGACTCATCTCGAAGCCTCCGATTTGCGCCTCCAGCACTAGGGCAGCATGACCTGGGCGAGGGATCTGGCAAGGGGGATCCGCGCGAGTGAATGTGATGCAGGACTCCGATCCGCTGAGGTACTCAGGGATTGCAGGCGGAGTTGCCACGGCCAAGTTGATTTGTCGGGTGATTATTTTCTGCACCCTATTTGTTGGGCGTCCCTTCTGGATCATATTTAGTGCTCCTTTTGGTGGGGGGTACCCGATCCCGGCGTTGTTTTGCGCTGGTGCGACTGGTTGGTTCGGGCCTCCAATAGGCGGCGGTGGAGGAGCTCCGTGTGCTATTTCACCTGGCGCATGTGCGTTTCCGAACGCAGGGATTGGGGCTTGTTGCCTCATCTGCACCATGCTTTCGCTGAGTTTCTGGAACTCGCGGTAGTCCTTGAGCATGTGGCTGGCTTTCTTTTTGCCATCCTGTTTGTCGATGTAGAAGTGGATGGTGCATGGACCCGAAAGTTTGTCGAATGCTGAGGGTCCGTTGTCGCGGTCGCGGCGTTGCCACGACTGTGCTGGTCGTCCGCTGTCGCGGAAGTTTCCTCCTCGGTATCCTCCGCTGTTGCGGCTGTTGTCGTTGCGGCGGTCGGCGTAGCCGGCCGCGACCATGTCAGGTCCGTCGCGGTCCTCGTAGACGCGCGATCTCCTCTTACTGCGGCTTTCCCGTCTTCGGCCGTAGTCGTCCTCTTCATCCGATTGTGCTCGGTGAATGCAATCTTCGCCGTCAGCCCACCTGTTGGCGATGTCCATGAGGTGGTCGAGTGTTTTGGGCTTGACGCGCCCAAGTTCCTCCTTGAAATCTTGGCATTTAACGCCGTCCCTGAAGGCGTCGATGGCTCTCTCTTCGGAGATGTGTGATGCGGAGTTTTTGGTGGTAGATCAGCGTAGTATGTACGAGCGAATAGATTCACCCGTTCTCTGAGTGCAGGCTCGCAACTCTTCGATTGAGGCCGGCCTCTTGCTGGTGCCCTTGAAATTTCGAATGAAGCTGTAAGCTAGCTCCTCCCAACTTCGGATGGACCCTGATGATAAGCTGCTGAGCCAAACCCGCGCTGCGCCTGTCAGCTGCAGCTGAAGGCATTGCATGGCGGTTTCTTTGTTACCGCCGTGCAGCTTGACGGATGACAGATGGTCGCTGAGCCAAGATTTTGGATCTTGCGTGCCGTTGAACTTCGGAGTATCCTAAGGAAGCTTGAAATTGCGTGGAATCTGTGTTCGCCAAACAGATCTGCTGAAGCATCGAGCTCCGCCGAGTTCTCCTTCATCTTCATCCATCTCGGACTCGGACGAGCATGCGCGTTTGACGCGTGCTTTGTCGATTTTGCGCTGTGTGAGCGCGTCTCTGGCGTCGTAGTCGCGTTTATGGCGATGCGAGCTCTTCTTCCTTCGAGGAAGGTCGTGTTCCTCTTCTTCTTCGGATGAAGGGGTGGGGCTCCGGTCGCGCCTGGCCGGAGCTTTCTTCTTCGGCTCCGCATGAGCGTCTTCGTGGAGCGCAGCTCCGACGAGTCCGAGTCCGGTGAGTGCGGACTTATGCATGGCTCTTTTCGGGTCCCCCTCCGGAGGTGGGTGGGCCGCGAGATACGCAGTGGCTGCCATGATCGCAGCTTGCGGTGTCTTCGGGATGATGTTGCCGTCGGCATCCATATCCATGAACGATGTGTGGAGAGTTCGGGTCACATCACGGCGTTCTGTGGGATCCATGTTCTCCACCCGAGAGCGGTGTTTGTTTCCCTGGTTTCCGTTTGTGCTAGAGCCGGGTGCCATGGCGGAGAGCGCAGCTCGTCGCACGATGGATTCAGAGGCTGCTTGCTTGCGTTTGTCGAGCGTCTCCTGCATCTTGACTTGCTTCTTGTGCTCCTCGATGAGGAGGTAGTGGTATGCCATCAGTAGATCACGTGGGGAGTCCACAGGCAGGACTATGTCGCCTGCGACGGCACGGCGTGCCTGGACCCATCCTTCTTTGCTAAGTTGGATGAGGTGGCCGCTGTTTTCCCCGTTGGGTGGGGGACTGGCTTCTTCTGTTCCCGCCGTTTTCGCCGTTTCTGTCCTACGGGTTGGGGTTCGTGTTGGGCGGCGGGTTAGGCGTTTGCTGCTCCTGGATGACTGCGGCGCATTGGTAGCGCTCGTAGATCGGTCCGCTGCTGCTGCAGCTTTCGGATCCGGAACCGTAGGTCCCTTCATCCGAAGGTGGATCGCACAGATCGGAGTTGCAGCTGTTGCTGTCGTAGAACTCATCTGTCGATGGTGATGTGCGCAGCACGGGGTGTGGAGCCCACGAGGCGGGCCTGATTGATGGCACAAGCACCCGCTCAGGAAGGCGGAGGGTGCCAGTTTGTCCCACCTGGAAGCAGAAGCTCCCGAACAAAATTTCGAGTCCGTCGCCTACGGGCTCGAAATCCTTCATGGTGGCCGGCGAGTGAGCGGTGAAGTCGAAAGCGCCGAAGAGGAGGTGATTCTCCGTCGCCGCGGAGTTGTAGATCGATCGGGTCGGGACCGTCACGATCGCACAATCAGCAGCCCCGATTCCCACAGACGGCGCCAATTGACGAGGTTTAATCTCATCAATGCCCATTGTTATGGACTTGGGTTTTGGAGAAGATGGGGATGCTGGAGATCGTGGAACGGTTAACAGACAAGCAACTAGGGGACACGATATTTACCCAGGTTCAGGCCCCCGGAGGGAAAACCCTACTCCTGCTTGTCTGCTCTTCATTACGGCAGAACCAAAGGTTACAGGGTGCGCAGATTCGATCTGGCGTCAAGGTGCGTGTGCGGAAGTATGAGTCGAGAGATCTAGGACGTGCCCTCCTGGCCTTTATATAGACTTAGGCAGGTCCCGGGCATAGTCCTAGTCGGTTACAGGTTCTAGGGTTTTACCCCTTTGAATTTCCTATCTATGCTAGTCTTGCTCTCCAAGGATCCGAAGGCGTTATGGGCCTTGGCCACCCGAAAATCTTCATGGGCCAGCGTATGTCTGCTGTGGGCCTTCCTTGGGCTGGACCAGGTATGCTGAAGTCACGTACCCGTAGGGTATAACCTTGTCAACACCAGAAGTCCAACCTCTCCAATAGTGATGCCTTCAAGAAGGGAACAGTGCACAAGCATTGTTATTTCCCGATCAATTATCATATGTTTTCACCCTTGAGAATGTCCTCGCTCACAAAACAATGCCTTCAATAAGGTCATTGCCAGACACAACCAATTAAGGCAAGACCTTCGTTTTTCACCCGGAAAGGTAAGACTGTGATCTTCTCCTATTCTGTCGCCCGTCAAACAGTCACTACTGCAAGTCACAGATCACCAAGCCAGATCATCATCACCACAAAGACTCAAACCACCATCACTAGCCCTCACATCCCTACCTTCATGACATTCTCCGCATATGACTTCACCATGGTTCGTCAAAGATATGACGCATGATGGAAACAGATAGCAGAGCTTCGCAACACTCCCTCTAAAACGAAACAGGCAACAAAAAAACAGAGGTTCGCATGACCGAATTCCTTCCGATTCAGCAAGCTCCAGGCCTGATGCGTCCATGGGAGTTCGTTGGCGGAGCCTTCCGGAACACGCCGCTCCATGCCAGAACAACAAGGACATGCACCTAGCAGATCTTAGTCTTTGCGCGAAAGGAACCCTAGGTCTGCCACCATTATTCAGACCGATCCAGTAGTCCCCACACCGTCATCGGCTTCCGGCGAAGAGAACAAGCGGGTCAGCCGTCGGCCCTTACTGCCATGGCTGAAACCCCAGATTGCTTAGAGAAAGACCGAGATGCAGCGTCGCCGCCTAAGGCAACCACCATGCCGCCTCCAAATCTGCACCATCTCCCCATCTAATCCTCCACGCCTCCCTTCCAAGACGCAGGCCAACGCCACTCGGGTGAGCGCCGCCGCCTGCCGCTTGGAACCACCGGCACCGCCCCATGAAGTCCACCCCTGGTGCGAAGAGGATAGACGGAGCCGCGCAAATCGCCCGCCGCCTTCGGTGGCCAAGACGTATCCGCCACTGCCGGCCCGAGCCGGCGGGGGAGCAATGACGGCGGTTGGCTAGGGTTCGAAGGGGACGCCCAAGGCCGCTCTCGCGCGAGCAACCCGAGAGCGGTTTTTTCTTTTCCGCAGGGGACGACCAAGCTATCCTCCATACATGTGCTACAATGAGCAACTCTAACAATAAATGTAAATGAACAAATTGTAAAACGCATTTACAGTATCCCGAGAACCGATTTTAGGTCCGAATTGTGGCCGAAAAGATTGAACACTACAAATCGAAACTGTATTCACGGGGCCCACCACTTTTCCTTTTTCCCACTTTCTTCTTCCTCGTCCATGTCTCCTGCGCGCGTGAGCTCTCCCCCGGCCAGCCGCCCGCCGTCCCTGCGCCGTCTTGCCGACCTGCCTGCGAGCTCCAGCCCCTACACGCGCAAGCTCCAGCCCCTGGTTGTAGCGACCTGCCGCGCCCGCCCGTTCACCGAAACTGGCCCGTATTGAGCCGATTCGCAAGAAACTGGTACAAACATGGTCATAATTGAAGTATGGTGACGGGATTGTGGACCGGCGGTGCACGATTTCATCTGAGGAGTGTGAATTTCATGTCTGGAGGAACCACGTACGGACGGCTACCGGCGCATACGAGCGGCGGAGTAGTACCGTTTTGGCTGTAACCGCCCCTAGGAGCGCTATGCACCAACTAGGGATGCACACATCCATTAAGCATGAGTATCAGGATTTTTAAACTTGGTTAAGCACCAAGCCTGGTCCTTAAGATAAATTGCATGGATACGAGGAGAGCCTGGTCCTCAAGTATAAATAGGAATCTTAATTCGCTTTCATGAGGATTTGAACTCGGGTGTTGGATTTGTACATCCACTCCCCAACCAGTTGAGCTAGACTCACTTTCCCGACCGTAAAACATTTACATGCCGAGATTTTTTTAGAGGTTTCATTAGATCAACCAACTGCTTGCGAAACTGTATTGTCGCTGGATTTTTACATGTAACGGAGCTTTATAGGGCTTGTTAGAGTTGCTCTAATTGCATCCATCGTGCTTTGCGTGTTAGCTTTGATGGAGTGCCGCTTTGTTAGAGCCAAACCCAAACGAAATGTGTGTGTGCGCCCTACAACTCATGGTCACATGAACCGAGCGCTCGATTCCAGAGTTTGTTTGCAGCAATGCTCTTGCAAAGCGGAACAGATAAAAAGTTTCCTCGCACACCGCTCTCATGAACTGATCCCAGGAATCGATGCGATGCCGCCTCCAAAATCGCACATCGTTGGCTGAAGGCAGGCCATAACCCAATTCAGATACCACCATTTGCAGGTTTGCAGCAGCATTGTCGCCCACATCCACAAGAACCCCTTATCTTCTCTCCTGGATTGCAGTCCATCTTCCATCCGTCCAATCCGAGATAAGACGCCCCAAAACCCCCTCCTCGCCCCTCCCAAAACCAGGAAGCGCCCAATGTTCCTGTTCGTACGATGAATTGGTAGTCTCATTGACAAGGAGAAGATTTAGAAGCAGGGTTGGGTTGTAGTAAAAAAAAATAGTTTCTTTGCGGTGAGATACTCTGAGAAAGGTACCAGGGGATTAATTCAGGGTATTCTGGGAGTCCATTATTGGGAGCTGTGCCATGGATCTGCCTGCCCCACCAACCAATTATCCGAAAACTTTATCCTCCATTATCCTATGCCGCCGCCGTCCTGACGCGGGGAGGCCATTGGGGGCGAGAATAAACAACTGCTCCGCGAGCCAACAGCGACTCGTCTCGCCTCCACCACTACCTCGCCACCACTCGCTGCTGCTGCTTCGACCCGACGCTCCCGGGCGCGAGCGATCCGTGGTCGCGAGATCCAGCTCCGTCGCCGCGCCGCCGCTGGTGCCGCCGCCGCCGATGACGACGCCGAACCCGACGATCCGGAGGCTCGACGTGGTCTCGCCGGTGCCGGCCGACATCGACATCGCCAACGGAGTCGAGCCGCTCCACATCGCCGACATCGCCGCCGAGCTCGGCATCCCGCCGGAGCACTACGACCTCTACGGCAAGTACAAGGCCAAGGTGAATAGGGATGTATACGCGGTTCTTGATTGGTTTCCGGAGGAAGGACCACCGGCGCTGCGTGGTGTGATCATCTGACGCGATCTGATTCGATTTATTTCGTGGTGTGCAGGTGCTGCTGTCGGTTCTTGACCAGCTGCAGGGGCAGCAGGATGGGTACTACGTAGTGGTCGGCGGCATCACGCCGACGCCGCTCGGGGAGGGCAAGTCAACGACCACCGTCGGGCTGTGCCAGGCACTGGGGGCGTTTCTTGATAAAAAGGTGAGAGTTTCGGAATTGTCTCTGTTTCTCGGCCGTGGACTGGATGGTCTGCACTGGATTGATTAGTGCTTTTCTTGGTAAGAACAAAGTCTGCAGTTTGTGATTGGTGTATGTAGTTTTTGTTGATAAATTGTCACATTGAGGTAAATGAATGGGCTTGTTTGGCAGAACATCGCAAGGATTAGAAATAGTTTGATGCAGACTTTTGCTGGGCTGTTGGGTTCAGTCTTTTTTTTGCCCTGTCGTTTCGTTAGTAACATGTCTATATTGGCTAATTGGCTATCATGGAATTCACTGTGTGTATCAGTTTGATTAGTTTTGATGTTGTGTTGGCATGAATTTCTGTAGAGCCGTAGAACTATTAGCGCTTACTGTAGAACTACATCTTTATGACTATCCATGCTTAAGAAAGTAAAGTCTTTCATTTCATTTACCATCTTGTGTACAAAATATAGTACGGTGTACAATGATGTGGACTAGCATTTTTTTTTCATAATTCTGAACTCCTGGTGCTGTGAAAGACAGCTTCTTTCTTTCTTTTTTTCCTTTTTTTGCGAGGGAGACCGTTTCTTTCTTGTGAAAACCATCTTTGTGGTTATATTATTTCAAGTACTGTCAAAGAAGTAGTGAACTTGTGATAATATATACAGTTAGAGCCTATGAAAAATAGACTGCGCAATTGAAAAACATGTGGAACCTAAAACCTATTTTCATGTACGGCTGTATATATTATGATATTGATATGATTTACTATTTTACCTTCTGTCATTTACAGGTTGTGACTTGCGTCCGTCAACCATCACAAGGGCCTACCTTTGGAATCAAGGGGGGTGCTGCTGGAGGTGGCTACAGTCAAGTTATACCCATGGATGAGTTCAACCTCCATATGACTGGAGATATCCATGCAATTACAGCTGCAAACAATCTTCTTGCTGCTGCGATCGATACAAGGATTTTCCATGAGAATTCTCAATCAGACAAAGCTCTATTCAATAGATTGTGCCCACCAAACAAAGAAGGGAAGAGGCGCTTTGCTGATGTAATGCTCAGACGCCTGATAAAACTTGGCATCTCAAAGACAAACCCAGATGAGCTTACACCGGAGGAAGTCGGACGTTTTGCAAGGCTTGATATTGACCCTGCATCCATTACCTGGAGACGGGTAATGGATGTTAATGATCGCTTCCTGCGGAAAATTACCGTTGGACAAGGCCCTGAAGAAAAAGGTATGGTGAGAGAAACAGGGTTTGACATATCAGTGGCAAGTGAGATAATGGCTGTATTAGCTCTTACAACTTCCCTTGCTGACATGAGGGAAAGGCTTGGAAGAATGGTGATAGGGAACAGCAAGGCGGGTGAGCCAGTTACTGCTGATGATCTTGGTCTTGGAGGTGCTTTGACTGTCCTAATGAAAGATGCTATTCATCCTACCCTCATGCAAACACTTGAAGGCACTCCGGTTTTAGTGCATGCTGGACCTTTTGCTAACATTGCTCATGGGAACTCTTCCATAGTTGCTGATAAGATTGCTTTGAAGTTGGTTGGGAAGGGTGGCTTTGTTGTTACAGAAGCTGGTTTTGGTGCTGATATTGGAACTGAGAAATTCATGGACATAAAGTGTAGGTATAGTGGATTGGCGCCACAGTGTGCTATTATTGTGGCCACAATTAGGGCTCTTAAAATGCATGGAGGGGGGCCAGATGTTGTCGCTGGGAAGCCCTTAGATCATGCATATGTGAGTGAAAATGTGGCTCTTGTGGAAGCTGGATGTGTGAATCTTGCTAGGCACATCTCAAACACGAAGAGTTACGGAGTCAATGTTGTAGTTGCAATCAACAAATTTGCAACAGATACTGATGCTGAACTGGAAGCGGTGAAAAATGCGTCTATGGCGGCTGGTGCTTTCGATGCTGTTGTCTGCTCCCACCATGCACATGGTGGTAAAGGAGCGGTTAGTTCTCTTCCTTAGTATAAATAGTTAATTCAGACATTTTATACATGTTTATGGGGAAATATTTAGTTATGTTTCTACTGTACATCTCATATATGGTCTCCTAATGCTGACAGTTTCATGAATTATGTTTCTACTTGTGGCTGTTCTTTCATGTCCAACATAAATTGGCCTTAGAGTAATTAAGTGATGTTGTTGCCTGTTGTTAGTTTTTTCAACTGTATGTTTTTGTACCTGACTACAAAGGTGTCACATGCTATGGTCATGCAGTCTTTCATTTCACTTCTACATTTGTGCCTAGCACGTTAGTTTCACAAGAAACATGCTTATTTCTTCAATTTGAGAATGTTATGAAGGGTGAAACTTACAGAGTTGGACCAGTTGCCTAATTCTATCTTTCCAAACTCGTATTCAGGTTGATCTTGGAGTCGCAGTTCAACGAGCATGTGAAAGCCAGGCAGACCCCCTGAAGTTTTTATATCCTTTGGAATCCAGCATAAAGGAGAAGATTGAGTCGATAGCTAAGTTTTATGGTGCTAGTGGTGTTGAATACTCTGAACAGGTACTTCTTTGCATTCTTTGTGAGATTTGTTCTAATTATAAGGATGATGAACTGAGTTCTGTTTCGAAATTTTGGAACTACCCAAAGGCCTAATTTGTTAATTTAACATTCTTGTCACATACTTCTGCATGGTGTGGCAGATAGAGCTCTCACAAGTTTTGGCATATATGTAAAATGTTGGGGAGACAGAATTAAAGATATACTATATGGAACACTTGGCATCCAACTTGCAGAATCCATGTAATCATGAAATTTTGATCTCTATTCTGCTGACTTGCCTATCTGTTTCCTTGCAGGCCGAAAAGCAGATCGAGATATACACCAAGCAAGGCTTCTCCAACCTCCCGATATGCATGGCGAAAACTCAGTACTCGTTCTCGCATGTCCCGTCCATGAAGGGCGCGCCCTCCGGCTTTGTGCTGCCGATACGAGACGTGCGGGCCAGCATCGGGGCCGGTTTCATCTACCCGCTTGTCGGCACCATGAGCACGATGCCCGGCCTCCCCACGAGGCCCAGCTTCTACGAAATCGACATCGACACGGCCACCGGGAAAGTCATGGGTCTGTCATGAGCTTTGGCAGCGCCATCTGTGGAGTGGGGCTCTGCTGCTGCTGCGGAATAGAACTTTTGTGTGCAGTTACAGTTTTGGGGACATTCCTGAAAGCGGAATAAATAAATGGCATGTTTGGCTCCATGCAGTTGTGTTAGACTGGGGTAGTAACATTTCGGTAATTTGATGATGGCTGTAAATTTGGTCGAACCGTTCTGTTTGTACTCTGTTGCTGTGCCCTATGTTTCATGTTTCAGCTCTGTTTTAGCGTCCTTTCCTTTCACGTACTGTATTGAATTTCTTTTTGGCAAACCGTACGGAGTGAATTCTCTGTGCATTGCCTTATATGATGATGGGCCGGGTTAGTTTCAAGCGTGACCAAATTAAATATTCAACTGGGCCTCTCCATCTAGGCCCCTTGGGCCGTGCCAGATGGCACACTGCACACGGAAATGCCACGCTGGTTTCTACTTTCTAGACGTAAACAGTACGAATAATTTCTGTCCTGAATCCAACCATATGGTAGTATATAATTATAGGAATCTTGCGGGGATGCGGACATGGATTTTGATTAGGAGGATATCCTACGCATATGGTAGTGGATATACTATTATCATTATTCGACAGATGCATACGATATTATCACGGATTATCCGAGCTACTCAATTAGAATTATCCAATTAATTAGTCTAACCTAAGAGCATAGTACAATGATAGAGAAGACATGTCTTCCCTTAACTCTACATGTCATTTAGAGAAGACAACATATATAAGCCGTGCAATGTATTATCTATTTTTAGTAAGAAATTGGTTTGCTAAGAAAAGACCTATGGTACGATAGGGAAAATAGTTTTCTCTTATTTATAAAAAATCATCTTAGCTACTCCTAAGAGAAGACAAAAAAAAATCTTATTTTTTTCTCCAACTAAACAATAATACAATATTGCAACTGCAAGGAAAGGAAAGGCTGACGTCACCATATTGTGCATGTCAGTAAACACCCGAGTAGCCAATCAATCCATTGACGAATCACCTATTTGTCTCTTTCCATATATGATTTTATTTTCGAAAGAAAAGGCCTCCAAAAAATAAGATAAAGTAGTACCAGCCACAGGGACCAAATTAATTATTGGTTCACAGCTGACTGCCGCAAGTCAAACGGCCGAGCCGAGCACTCCGCACTGGAGCCACAGATAGACATCCGGAGGAACTCGTCAATAGTCAAACACCTCGCCAATAGGGCGACGCCTGTTCGTCGACATGGACGTGGCTCGGCTCCATCACATGCCATTGTTTCCTGGAACGACACCAAAGTTCGCTGTCACGAGCTGCCCGACTCACCGCGACATGCAAGAAATGCCGCGGCAGAGCCCGACGCAGCAGGTCACTTCCATAGTCAAACGCAGCGCGCGTAATTGTTGGCGATTTTGCATGGTAGCAACAGGTGCGGGGACTTGGTCAGAAGACCTGTGGTTACAGTTATTATGTGGAGAAAAAATAGGGCGTTTCCACCGGACGCTTGCAGCAACTGAATCTAGCACAGAAACGTAGACCGCATCCATATGAATTATGACTGTAAAACCATTGACCAAGAGGGAACATGTTTTGCTTGCACACGAGCGACTATTATTTTGTTGTATCATAGAAGAGTGTACTACTACCACTGTTTCAACGAATAAAGCATTTTGAAAAGGTCAAACTATGTAAAAAAATATGTGAAATTCCACCGATCTAACTAATAATCATCAACGGGAGAGAATAAACAGGCTCAAAAGTAATAAAAATCATATATAGGTCCTTCAACCACCCAGCGACGACTATAGACAATAGCACAAGCCGAAGGCGTTCCGTCGTCCTCGCCACTCCATCACCGGAGCTGAGAAAACTTTTTTTTTTATAAAGCTTGCCGTAGTAGACCCCAAAGACCAGCGCACCAGAGCAGCGACTATCGGCAAAGATGAAAATCGTAGATCAAAAGAGAGTGATCTCAAACCACAAGAAATAATACAAAAACAACTGTATCCCTAGAGATTGGCCGGACACAACTCCGAGCGCTCTTCGCCGGCACTAGACGCTCAATCGAAGCGAGGATAGTGCGGGAAGGACCTTATTCCGACTTCAAGATATAGTTGCCGCCACGCACATAACAAAATCAATACATACGTACATTTAAAAATGTGTTTTTATATAATATGTATATAATGTTATAGTTGTTAGTTTGTTCAAAGTATTACTTTTTTGTCCAAAAATAGCTGATTCGGGTTTGTCTATATATTCAACAAATTCAAATCAGTTATTTATGGAGGAGCAGAGTACTTAGGGCGTGTTCGGATACACCCCAGCTTCCCGAAATCCGGAAATCTAGCTCTGCGCGCCAGCTTCTAGCTCCTCCGAGGAGCACAGAACGTTCGGCTCGGCTCTATGTTTTTACACGGGCTGGAAGTCCAATTAGAAGAGGACCTGGCCTGATTAGTTAAGTGGGACAGGATTTATTGTATGGTTTGCTCCGTCCGTTCATCGTTCAATCACTTGAGTGAGAAAACAAATTCGTCTTCCACATGTTCACGCGTCGTGGCCCCAGCGAGGAAGGACTCGCCTGCGAGGGATCGACCCTGAAATTGACAAAGGAATCAACGAGAAGCATGGGAAGGGATGCTAACGAGAAGCAGGGGAAAGGATCCATGGCGGCGGTTCTGGAAGGAGTTAGAGAGAGAGAGAAACATTCGGCCGGCGCTCGAGAGGATTTGGGGAGGCCGTAGACCAAAGCTTTGTCCTGGTTCTTGCAGGCCGTCAGTGCATCGAGGAGATCTTTGAACCACCTCCGCCGCCTCCGTGCCGGTCCCCCGCCGTAGAGACTGCCCTTCTTCGCCCATCCGGTCAGGGGCACCCGTCGTCCGGGAAGTAGCTGGAAGGGAACGCCTGGAGGAATCTTGAGAGAGAGTGCCCCGAGAGTTCGAGAGAGAGATGGCATCGTACCGGTTTGCTACAAAGTCACTTCACGGTGGCAATTGGGTGTAAATTTTTGGTGCTCCGCGTTTCTCAGATCCGCGGATTGGCAAAATAGCTGCTTTTCGCAGTTTGTACACGAAATCTGTCCAGCTTCTCAGATCTAGCTCCATGGAGCTAGCCTGTTCGGCACCGCTTCGCAGGGGCGGAGCCAAGGGGGGGCTAGCAGGGGCTAGACCCCCCTAACCATCGGCCCCCCTCAATACATATGTGCTGATTTTAGTACTAAACTAATAGTCTCATAGTCTAAATTAACACTAAGCCCAAATTAATTGATTTGTCGTGCTTCTTTATATCGAAAGCCAAATGTATCCCATGAATTCATTTTATTAGTCAACCATAGTAACATGTTCCAACATTTTTCATTTGTGTAACTAGACCTAATAGCTAGCACCATATGCAATCGTTCAGATCAACTGAACCATCGCTCGCTCCTACTCAGTAGTCAGATGCCACGTGATGCCGCGGCCGTAGCGCCATGCTAGCTAGCCATGTTGTTTGCTAGTTTCTACCTTTGTTAATCATGCCGCAACACCAACAACAAGCATGTTGTGCCATCGAATATAGGAATCAATCTTGCTCACTCTGATTGAAGGTATCAAATCGTTAATATTTTTTTCGATGGATTGCATAATAGTTTAATTGATTAATTTACAAAAAATATGCGTCTTTTGTTTGATGTTTGCTCGATGATGATGACAACTTATTGCATAATAATTGGGAAATAATAATAGGAAGATCACCTGCAATGGATTATCAGGCTTTATACTTATAGAGATAAAGTTGATCCAATATAAACTATTTTTTTGTTTTGTATTGTCTAAGATTTAGTGATACATATTTATATCAGTTTTATGCCGATACTTTGATATACTGTTATGTTTTTTATCCAAACAATTTATGATAGGTAGTTGTTGTCTTTATGAGAAAAAAACCTTATATATGATCATCGGTATTTTAGCCCCCCTCAATGTTAAATCCTGGCTCCGCCCCTGCCGCTTCGTACTAACATTTTGGGAAGCTGGAATCTGGAGGATTGCCGAACAGGCCCTTAGCTTGACCAACGTGCGGCACCTCATGCGTGGAGTGGAGATTATTGCCTTGCTCGGATGTGATGTGAATCGTTTCTTGTGTGTAGTTTCTTGTGTGCTAATGCGCTGGACCTACCATAATGCCGTGTGTGCTGCCGGCCGGGTACGGGATGGGCCAAAAGGTTTACTCCTTGTCGGCATTTTTCTGTGCCTATGAGTGGAGGCATGCATGCTTTTGTTTGCTCGTGCCAGAATTAACTTTCTTTTCCCACAATCTCCACTGCTGGTCTGCTACATGAAAACTGTGCTTTGTAAAAGAGAGGTGTTTTGGCTGAAAAATCGAAAATACTCCCTCCGTCTATAAATTTAGACAAAATCAAGTCAATTATTTCTATAGAAAGAGAGTACTATATTGAATTTTACAATTCTCCAAAAAAAATGTCAATAACTACAAGTGCTATCTACGGATCTGCATAGTTTTGTTGAGTAATACTACGTTGAAGTGTAGGCAACACAAAAATCATGGCTCTAAAAAGACAAGCAAAACTCAGTTTTCTCTTCCAATATTTATTTATTTTATGCAGATCACATATGAAAATGTATTCCGATGAATATTTGCGCGTACAAAATAGACATAATTTTTAGAGTTAACCTTTTATTTTTTATTTTTTTAACAGGCATCACTTTAGCTTGAGAGCTACAAGTGATATTCGGCTTGGTACACCGTAGCGTGTGCCGTTGCGTACTACTTGATACCGGGTGCTGATCGTCTTATCTTTCTCATGCTCGTGCTTGGATTCGGTCAAAACCTATTCGAACATTCCATTTCAATTTTCACGCATGTGAGAACTGACCGACGTCACCGGAAGACTTGTATTATAAGAGCAAGTACAATGCAAGGTGTTTAGGATGGTGCTTAGAAAAATTAACCGATTTATCATTAGTAGAAAAAGGCTCTTCGGTTCGATCTAGAGTCTATCACTAGTCCCGATTTGTTAGGGGCCGGGACTAGTATGAGCACTAGTCCCGGTTCGTATCGTTTTCGGTGGCTAGAAGACCGAGAAAACTCTAGTCCTGGGTTGTTTAAGACCTGATCCCATTCAATTCTTGTCCATTCAATACCATGGATATATCGATTTCTATTTTCAGAAAACTAACGGCCCGGGACTAAAGGGGTTCGGGCACCGGCAACACCCTTTAGTCCCGGGTCATGATACGGTCCGGGACTAAAGGTGGTGTGCGGGCCCAACTTAGAATGACTATAACTTTTGCGTACAATATCGAAAAAATGTATAAACTATCAAAATGTGCGGAAAAAAATCGTAAGTTTGATTTCAACAGCCTTAGGCCGTTTTGGATTATTTTTGATTTTTAAAATTCGAAAAGAAAAAAGTTATTTTTTTCAATTTTATTTATTCCATATTTGGATTCCTCACATTTTTCTGATAATTATGGATATATTATTTTTCAAAATTAGATTTACAGATTTAATGATATTATTTATGTCATATTAAATGAATAAATGGCAAAAAAGGAATAAACTATTATTTTATTTAGTTTTATAAATGGTAGTGTTAACAACAAGTATAAATAAGCTTCGCGCAAGGATATTCTGATGGAACAAAGAAGTTAAGCGTGCTGAGGGTAGAGTAGTTGCTATTATGGGTGACCGACCAGGAAGTTTATCACAAGTGTAATTTGACCTAAGATTAAATATACTTAGTGCTAAAAATGTTCCAAATGAGAGGATTACGAGTCAAACAATACAAAAGTTCAAGAAAATAATAATAAAAATAATAAAAAAATATTTGAAAAATATCTTTAGTCCAGGTCCGTATTACGATCCAGGACTAAAGGTCCTTCGTCCCTCCGTTATAAAAACGGCTATGTGGTGGCCCATGCGGTGACCTATAGTCCCGGGTTGTAACAAACCGGGACTAGAGATAGGGGGCCTTTAGTACCGATTTCGCAGTCCCGGATGCAAAACCGAGACTAAAGGCACTTATAAACCGGGACTATATGTCCTTTTTCCACTAGTGTATGTCTCACCACCAGTGCTTATTTATACTAGGTAGATGTCTAACTAGACACCTCTTCTATTGAAAATAAGTACCAATGCTTAGCAAATTGGTTTTTTATTTTTGTAAACACTCCTCTGAACATCTTCCATAGCACATGCTCTAAGAAGATTCACAAATATTGTTTCTTTGACGGAACATTCGTTTTCTTTTCTGGGGGTCTCACCATCGAACCAAGCTAAAGTCCCATGCACTCCCACGTCACGTGGAGGTACCAATTGTACTGTGTCCCCGTTTTTCAATATCAGTAGTAGGCCGGAGTACAACAAGTGAAGATTCGTTTCAGAAAAAGAGAACAAAAAGTACGTGGTAAAGTTGAGTGCAGGAATTGACCTCTGCCGGCGCAGTGACAAGTCTCCGAAGAGGCCAGAAGGAAACGACCTAACATGAACCCTGACTGCACAATCTGGAGGATGGATAATAATACTGGATTGGTAAATAGACTACACTCAACAAAAATTCGTGGAGGCACACGCCTTTTGGTCTTAAAGGAATTTCTTCTCTCCATACTCCATATTTCTTGTCACTCCTATTACAATAGTTGCCGTTTTGGATACGTGTTGAGCCAAATCTTTAAAACTTTGACTACGCATATTATTTCTTTAGACTTGGATCAGGTGAAGGTTAGATTTATGAGAAATAGTATAGTCACAATATACTTATTTATTGGGTTTAAAGCTTGAACATATATTAGTAAAACTGGTTCTCGAAGGAAAAACGTATTAGTCCAAAATAAAGACAAAATACGTACCTTGTGCCAAAAGCTCCCATACATTGTGCCTCTGGCATAGGGATTTTTAGACAGTCTTTCTCTTGCTTTTTTACGTAAAGCAGACTGATTTAAACTCAGTACCTCGACGACACAAGTGGAGATGTTGCACCATTTTGCTGGGCCAACCATTCTTAGTCTCGAACAAATTAGTCAAAATATAAGATTTGGATGGCATGATCTTCTAAAGTTGGGGGATTTGGTAAAGCTCATTTCCGACTATTTCCCCTATAAGTCGAACTCATTTCAATGGCCAACCGATACCATGTGGAGATTCATGAAGATTTAGGATTTCTAGATAAATGAATGAGATTGCCAGAGCTTTAAACCCACAACCTATCGCTTCCTAGTTTAATGTTCGACTAACATAGAAGTATGCCAATATGTAGCAAACGCAAAGAAGTATTGTACTTGTATTTGCAAGGTTTTGGTTATTTTAAAGTTTGTATATATACTTGTATACCAGAAAATTTAATTAAAGTGTAAATGCGTATTTCCCACATTTTGAAGTCTGAAATGACACATAATAGTTTATGCTTTTTTGGGGTTTAGAAATACGCAATTCAGTAATTTTCACATTTTGCTACTTAAAATGACACATAATTATTTTCATGATTTGAAATGTTTGTTCGGTAGTTAGCCCATTTGAAGACCAAAATCACACATAATTATTTTAATATAAGTTTGGGTTTATAAAGGTGCAACTTAGTAATTTACACATTTAGAAGTCTAAAATTTTACATGAATGTTGTTAGGTTGTTATTTTATAAATCAAACACTAAAATTGCACGTACTCCTTTTTGAAACTTGGGTTTAGAAATGAGCAGCTAGGTTATTTTTTGTGTAAATTGCATATAAAAGAAAGTACAACTTCATATTACATAGGAATGTTACTTTTACAAGTTTAAGTATATTGGATGTACTTGTTGAAATAATTAGCAGTTTTCGCATTAATTTAATCCAAGTATAAATCATGACATAACTATTTCAGATTAACTAGCATACACATAGTAGACATGCACCATACAAACAAGTGAAAACCTAGCACATCTACGCATACTGCAATACTAGTAATCAACATAGAAAATGTCAAGAAGGGCAAAGAACACGTACGAGTTTGTCGATAGTATGACCAGCGGCGCAACACGAGTAGATCCGCCATCGGCGGCAGCAGCAGAAACAGCATCAACGGCCTTGTTGGCGGCGTTGTCCGACATGACGATGGAGTCGAGGAAGCCATACATAGAGGACGCTCCCCAAAAACCTTATCGCCTCTCTCCCGGTGCAGGATCAGAAAGACGGGGTTTCGAAGGCCTGCTCTAGCAATTTTTGCATTAATTACCACATTTTTTAGGTCTAGCCGGCGGGATGGAGTAGCAGAGAGCAACACAGAGAGGTGGAATGGCGATGCACAGGTAACAAATCTTCTTTTGCTCTAGCAATTAAGGTGGCCGACAACCTACTGCTTGTTGGTTTAGTGTTTGGCTCAGATACAAATATGCCAATATGCACCAAAAGCAAAGAAGTACTGTATTTCATTTGCAAAGTTTTAGTTGTATTAAAGTATGTATTCTTGTATACCAATATTCTTATTATTGTGTTTAAAAATTGTAAATGGGTATGTCCTACATTTTGAAGTATGAAATGGAACATAATAATTAGTGCATTTTTGGTTTTAGAAATACACATTTCGGTAATCCGTAGCTTAAAATGGTAGTCCCTATGTCTCAAATTAGATGTCGGAAATTTTTCTACATTCGCATGTATCTAGACACATTTTAGTGTATAGTTACATGCGAATCTAGACAAATCCACGACATCTAATTCGAGATAGATGGATTATTTCCACTGTTCAAAAAATCGGCCGATATGCCGATTAATCGTTCGATTTATCGCTACTCGAGGGTGGTCGATATGCCAATTTTCTAATTTATCGTCCGGTAAATCGGTCGATACGCTGAAAAATCGCTAATTCTCAGCAAGCTGATAAATTACCGATAAGTGATATTCTTAACATTGATTATTTCCATACAAATTTTGGTTTAGAAACGTGTTGTTCGTAGTTAGCCCATTTGAAGACCAAAATCACACATTTATACAACTTTATGACTGTAATCCAGGCACCGCTTACAACGGTTTTGATGTTTCTCAGATGATTGAGGCAGTTGTAAGAACCGTCTGCTAAAACATAGTGATTCCTGCATTTATAAAGGGATGTCAAGATCGTGATCGGATCGGACGACTATGGGTTCAATTATTTGCTTCTAATAACTCGATTGAGATAGTTTTTGTTTAAATCTTTTTGCCTTTTCTTTTCCTACGCTGAATATTTATAATTTCATTAAGCGATCATCAAGCTCGATCCGGGGACCATACATGAGCACTCGAATCACATCACGTCAAGCCACTCGCACTCCTCGCTAATTAGCGCCAAAACCGTTTGCCCCACACCCAAGCATGAGAGCTAGCTAGGTGGAGAGCTCACTCACTCACTCACTCACTCACTCACTCACTCACTCTCGGTACATGACAGCAACCCCGACGTACCAAGAGGGGGGGACTCGTACGTGCTGCCCGAATCCAACCAAATAGCAGCCGGCAGGAGGCAGCGGCAAGTGGCCTGTCCTCGTCCGCGTCCGTCCGATCGAGCTTGACAGGAGGCGGCAAGCAAGCAAGCAGGGAACATGGCAGAGAGACACGATGCAACTTCCCAATCAGCTTGCTCCCCAACCCCGAGGTGGGGAGAGAGGCCCGGGGCCCCCTTCCTAATCTCCCCGTGCCCCCTGCCCCTTTCCACTGCTCGATCGTGTAGGAGTAGCTCTGTAGAATGATCGGTGCCGCCCGACGATGTCGCCTAGCTCGACCGGCTCTCTGTTGCGGCCGCAGGCAGGCAGGGTTAGTGGGTATAGTGGCCTGCAGGCGATCTCATTTTGTTTTGGAGCTGATGATTGGCACGACGTCTCTCGTGCGGGGAGAAGGGAGATTCCGGGGCTGTAGTACATGCACTCTCATGAAGATGGTTGTGCTTGCTGCCCTGTAGAGGGAGGTTTGTGTAAGAAGATAACGCTGATTAAGCCTGATCTTATCTCTTGATGAGTGGGTTGGAAGCTAGCGTCTATAAATTCCGAGAACTAATCATGGGACCTCTCAGCAGCTAATGAAGCTTATCACGGTCTGCTTGACCAGCATCACGCGAGACACCGAGACCGCAGCTACTCCTGTACGTACTTAGCAACAGAACAAGTTTCAGGAGCACTGCGTCTCCGTTGATCAAAAGGCGCCATGAAGACCGGGGCCATGCAAAGCCACGTCACCGTCACCGGAACGGAACGTCTACCGGCACCGGCCGATCGAGACCGGCGCGTCGTCGGACGGATGGGCATCATTGCTCGCTGAATCTTCCTTCATCAGTCGTCCCGGAAGTAGAAGATCCCTGAATGAATCCGTCAGAGAAGAAGAACTCGCGGGAGAAGGAAGATCCCCGTGGCCGCTCGTTTCCCTCCGCCGCCGTAAGCAACCAATGAATCCATCGAGGAAGTCGTGGCCTCTTTGACTCGGCGCTCGCCGGTCACCGTAATTCGCTGCTGGTCGGTCACTGGCCCGGGGCCGTTTCCCAGCCGGCATTGATTGAGCGATCGGGGCCTGCCGTGATCCGGGGAGAAGGATTTCAGGGTCAGAATTCTTGGCCTCAGTCTCATCTAGAGAGCTACTACAGTACTAGCGAATGAAGGATCCTTTGCAGTCCAAGTCGTGGCACGGAGTCGATCATGGGACTCTGCATGCATTCCCCGATGGCCTCCCTCTTTGTCACGCGCGACACGGGACTCCGAGGTACCTCCGATCCGTGTACAAATCCTAGCGCAGGCATACTATGCGGTTAATGCATGAGAGGAGACGATGAGGTGGTCCAGATGTACAACAACGTTGTACTCCTTGGCATGTCCTGGTGGAGCATGTAGTATTAAGGTCCGTACACAAGTCACTGTTGCGATTCAGTGCTAATCCTACTGTTGTCGTACGTGCACGCGCCAATAGTAGTAGTTAGCATATTTTTGCCCTGCCGTTGCAAATCAATTTCTTGATTACGCGATTCAAGACATTTCGGAGACAGTACATCTCTCTGTCACTCTCTTCAACTCTCTTTCACTCCGGTAAGAGTGGTAGTAAGTGCCGGTATCCATCTCAAAAAGAAGAGAAGAAAAATGGAGCAAGTGCCTCCATGGAGAGTAGTACTGATGGGCGTCATGATTTCGCAAATCAGCGGTGCAGACCCCCAATACCGACGCGGTAAAGGAACAGAAACGCCACAGCTTTCAGCTAGTACCAAAAGTGAAACCAACTGCAGTTTTTCACCTCACCGATGCAAAAAAAAAAGTACCTACACGGTTCTGAATTCCTTTTTTTTCTGAAGAAGAGGAAAGGAAAAGCCACGCAGATTAAAGTTGGGCGACATTTTCCTTTGAGCATCCTGGCCATCCACGCGTCCGATCCGACGCCAGATGCGGCACCACTTGGGGTTCTAGCTAGCCACGAGGGGGGAAATCCCGAAGTGACAAGGAGCGGAAATGGTGAAACGACAGTGAGCGTATTTACAGACGCAGCCTTCGCCGGAGGTGACGACCTGGCCGGCCAAGTCACGAGCTCGACGGCGCCTGCGTTTGCGGCTGAGCGGCCGGAGGGAAGCTACGGGCCGACGAGAACAGCGCGGCGAACGACGAAGGCCTGTGCTCCTGGGCGGCGGGACCAATGCCTCCGCCGGTGGTGGTGGGCGCGGCAGCGGGGGCCGGCGGGGCGGAGTTGGAGGCGACGCGCTCGCAGGACGGGCACATGGAGAGGGTGGTCGCCGGCAGGTGCATGTAGAAAGGGTGCACCGTCTTGAGCGCGCGCAGCTCGGCCAGCTCCTTCTGCAGCCGCCGGTTCTCCTCCGTCAGCGTCTCGCAGCACCGCTTCAGGTACTCGCAGTCCACCTCCGTCTGCTTCAGCTTCGTCCTGTGAAAGACACACTTTCGAGATTATTTTTCCTGGACTGATTAAGATTCTTGTTTGAGAGAGAACGGAAGGAGCGAGCGCTGCTGCACCTGGCTCTGCGGTTCTGGAACCACACCTCCACCTGGCGCGGCCGGAGGTTGAGCTGCTTCGCCAGCGCCACCTTCTGCCTCTGCGCACGACACACCATGGGAACGTCAAAGGAGACGAATCGACCGGAGTACCTACGTCTGTTCGATCGAGCTGATCTGACTGACTTACGGGATTAAGGGTGCTGTGCTCCTTGAAGCTCTCCTCCAGGAACGCAGCCTGCTCCTTGGACAGGCGGAGCTTCTTGCGCGCCGACCCGCCGTCGTCCTCGTCGCTGCCGCGGGAGCCGCCGCCGCCGCCCCCGCCGGGAGCGGCGTCGCGGTCGCCGTGCGCGGAGAAGTCCATCGGGAAGGAGCCCCCGCTGTCGTTGGGCGACGACGACACGGCCGCCCCCGCACCGCCGGCGTCCTCCTGCTCGTCGTCCGCCGCCGCCGTCGCGTAGGCGCTGCCCCATGCCGACCCACCGGACGACGGCGCCTGGTTCACGTCGAAGCCCCGCGTCGACGCTTCTAAATGCCCTGACAAACAAACAGATCGGATCGCCCCATTTTAATACTGCTATTTCGGTGGTGATCTCAGACATGCAGGAAAAATCCAAGAAACGGGAAGAAAAACGCATGCAGCACTCACTGCTCTCGGAGTGCCACGGGAAGCCGAGGCTGGGCGCCATGGGCAGGAGCGCGAGCCGCATGGTCGGCTCCGGCGAAGACCCGCACCTCATCGCGGCGGCGACCTCCTGGTGGCCCCTCCGCACCTGCTCCTCCCTCCTCGCCCCGGCCCCCGCCCCACCAACCCCGAGGCCGAGAACCAGCTCCCTCCCGGCGTCCGCCATGGCCTCCCCCAAGCTCAGCCCCAGCTCCATGGCAGCCCACCAAACCAGATCAGAGCCGCCTGCCTCTGCCTGCCTACCAACAAGATGATGATGGTATGGGGCCGTGTAAATGCGCAAGGATTTCGAGGCTTTATAGGAGCGGGGACAGGGACGGGACTCCCCCCTACTCCCCTCCGGTTCGCATATGTGTATCTGTGTGTGTGTGAGCTATAATGGCGAGTTTGACCGGTTGACGACGAGCCCCGCGGCGCACGTGACCCGGAGGAAAAAAAAGGAGAGCGACGCGACGGACGGGGTCAATCGGCGCAATTCGAGCCTTCGCCGGGGTGTTGTTTGCGAAAAGTGGAGGTCTTGATGGCAGGCGGCAATAATTATGTTAATCATTATTGGGGGCTCTACGTATCTTTCCCCTTTTATAAACAGCACCCGCGATCTTTTTCAGAAAGCTGGCCACGCAGCTGCTCCTGCTGCTTGCTACTGCGCCTGCGCCTGCTCTTCTCCTCCGGCTAGCTATAGCTAGCTTCCCCCCACACCTTCTCAGATTCTTTAGGCCTTGTTTGGCACAAGCGGTTTGTAGAGCTTTTTTGTGTATTATCCACTAGGGGTTTGGTGAAATCACTGCCTCCACCAAATACACTTCTCTCATTCTAATCCCCTTCCTAAAAAATCCTCTTCCCCTAACTCACGTTGTTTGGCTTGCGGGGATACATATCAGGTTTCTCGTCTGGTCTGTGATCAATAAAAATCTAATATTTGCATCACATAGATTCAACAACTCAGCACACTTTTATAGGTGCGTTCACAATTTCTCAAGAAGCATTACATAATCTCAGAATAGAACAACATCTTAGCAGCTAGTTAAACTTTTTTCAACAAGAATATGTAGCTTGTTTTGCCATTGTGTATCTTCAGGTAACCTGATGGAGTCATGCGCTGTCTACATACTCAATCCGAATTTTTGCAACAAAACGAAATAAAAAACAACGGGAGGGACACATGTAGTCTGCATGAATGCATCAATTTGGTTGGTTCTTCCAAAGGCTTGTTCTAAAAAAAAGATAATGAGAATCTCAGCAGCTGTTGTTGATGGTCAAAGAATCATGCTCAGCAGCCTTGTGCACTGGTAGACCAGAACTGCAGATATTCAGAGATCAACATACAGTTAGTTCGGATCAGATACTGCTTTCGGATGAAAGCCAGAATAAATCGCACAAAGATCAATACATGGACAATAATTAATCAAGAACATGTATCAAATCAGAACCAAAATAAGCACCATGGCACAGATGCTTAATTCGTGAGCCGCAACAGCACCATGGCACAGTTTTACTTGATATCTACGGCCACAGCTATGTGCAGGCCATACAGCTAGAGAAATCTATCCAAAATAATAAACCAGAGTGTACAATGAACTCATGTGACTTGAGCCAGGGGTACAAAATTATCATCAGCCAGAGTAGACAAGCTTCACTTATGAATACTAACTATACTTCAAACAACACCACACAACAAAAGACTAACGTAATACAAAATGGTTTCCATCAAGAACAAGCACATCAGACGCGGCATTACATGAACATTGGATATAATGGTACCAACTGAAATGGATATAATGGCATAAAACACCACTAGTGACAGGCATCAGCCACCTACATTTACTGCTAGTAACCACATCGCACTAACAGTCAGATTCATGTTTCTAAGGAAAAATACATTGTGACATGAATTAGATACATTGTGACATGAATCATAAGAGACTAGAGCAAAGATCTTACCTCAGTTTAACCTAGCTAACTGCCTACGAAGCCATATGATTGCTGTGCCATCTTTATCAGCGACCAGGTTGACAAAAAACTCACGGTTGTGGGCATTATTGAAAACCTCTGATGCTGTTATTTTCTCCTCGGGTGTGACACCTTCTAATGATTTCAATGCCTCCATGCATCTGGTGATTGTGAAGTCTTGTGCAACTTCTTTTTGGGCTTCCTTTTCTTTGATTTGTACCAATCTCTCCATCACTCCTACTATCCCATCCGCACTCTTCTTCTTTGGGCTATTCTTAGGATTCTTTCTTGAAGCACCTACTTGTGACCTATTCCTTTCAGCAGCACCTACCTGTCCTTGCTCCACTTGTGACCTATTCTTTTTAGCAGCAGCTTCTTGTCCTTGCTCCACTTGAGACCTATTCTTTTTAGCAACAGCTTCTTGTCCTTGCTCCACTTGAGACCTATTCTTTTGAGAAGCATCGATGGTTCCCCAACCTTTGTCCCTGACTATCTCTCCCTCCATCTCATTTCGGCGTTCATCCATGATATGTGAGTCATCATCATAGGCCTTGTCCCCAACTACCTCTTCATCCATCTCTTTTTGGTGTTCATCAATAATCTGCAAGTCGTCGTCAAACTCCATAGATGGCCCAGCAGTGGATGTGAAGCAAAGTTTGCCCTCGGCTAATTTCCCTGCAGTAAATAGTTTGATAAGCAAAAAATTGCATCATATAAGAGTTATCCTAGAGAATCATATTATAGTTCTATAAGCTAACACTTGCGCACTTACCATCATAGAGTTCCCCGAGCATATCATAGAGAGGAAAAGCTTTTCGCTTGAACTTGCTGATCCTATCACCCAAAGAGGCTATCAAGTTTACCCACAGATGAGGTTCGGCCTGCAACATGCTTTTTGCTTCATTCCAACCAACTCCACTCTGTTTTCGGGCCTCCCTTAAAGCCCTGTAGTCCCTCTTGAGATCTTTTTCTTTGTCTTGAATTTGAGACTTTTTGACATTCACATGGGGGTTTCTCTGTTGGAAAATAGAAACCATCATGTTCCAGGTTTCACTATTCCATCCATTCTGACTTCTATGGTAGGTGGTATTGTGCTCATGCAATATCTCAACGAGAGATTTTTCCAATGCACGACTCCATGTTGCCCTTGTTTTTTCACCTACATAACACATAAAATTGTTATTGCTAGTACATCTATTACCTAATGAGAGGAGGTCAATGGGAAAATTCTTGAGAGGGGTAGCAAATTATTACCTATTGGAGAATACTTTTTTCCATACTTTGGTGAAACCTTCTTCATGCTTTTTTGGGCCTGCATCAAGTTAAATTTTGGAGATCCTTTCAGATACACTGGAGTTCCTTTTGAATGCATATCTGTAACCAAATAGAATCATTATTACAAGTTGAAATATCCCAAACACAATCATTGTTACATGATGAAAGATCCCAAACAAAAATTATTAATACAAGTGAGGTTCCATTCTGAAAGCTACCAAGCAGTTCTTAATATGCCCACCAAGGATTTCCCTGACTCTCCGCTTGCCATATAGGAATGAGGGATGCCGTATATTTTTTTCCACTGTACTAAGATGAACATATAGTGCTGGAAAAACAAAGAACATCAACTCATCCTCATCCCGGGCTTTTCTCTTTTTAATACGTTGTATGCTTTGTGGATCCATTCTACCAATGAAACAAAACACATAGTACATGATTAACAAAAAGACATTAGAAACAATATATGCTATGTACACAGCAATAGAAGCGTATAAGTATTTATACAGGTAGGGTTCTTGTCAGACATAACTAGAATCAGTCAGTTATTTGTGTTAGTACTAGATCACCTGGTGTCAAAATTGCTGATGATGGACTATCACAGCAGCATTTTCTAGTGGCCCTAAACTCTTATAATTCGGTGTGTTTCTCAATTAATTCGTATCACTGGCAAGCTGTGTCAATATTGGGACATGATGATATTTGTCTCATAGTACATGACAAATTCAGAACATCTACACATGGTATTCGTCTGAGAAAAAGAAAAAATAATGCGAAGTGGATAGAGCATGGTATTTATCAATGATCATGTGTGATTAAAAACTAATAAGTGTCAGCGAGTACCATGCGCATGCCGGATAGAATCGACTTTGAACAACTGTTAGAAAAGAAATTTCTTAAACACCAGTGCTAGAAAAGAAATTTAGGATCAGAGTATGACGACAATATAAATTGGACTCTTGTCAAAGTTATTAATGAACTCGAAACTGACTGACAATATAAATTGAAAAGTATGACGACAATGCTTCTGATATCAAGGGAATTTAGGATCAGAGTTCCAGGAACAACGGTACTCTTGTCAAGAAGACAATGACCTGCATATATAGCTAGAAACTAACCGAGTTGATTAGTTAGCTGTAATTAATCTAAATTATTTGTTGTTGTAACCCTAGTCGTGTTAATATATAAGCAGGTCACTGCCGCAGGTCATTGACTGCGTGCGATTACACCGAACACTTGTCTCCTCGTTTATTTTTCAGTGGGTGAGTGAGATCTGATCTGCCGCCCATAACCACAAGCGTGTATGACTCCCTCAATCAAGCACACATCGAACAGTCTAAAATTATATAGAACCAAAATCAATCAAGAACATGTCCATGACGCCAATCAAGAACATGTGCAGGCCTAGATCTGACAGGAAAATCAAAAACCCTAATCATGGCGCCAATCAAAAACCTACAACTAGAGGGGTGGTAAGAGAACTCACCAGAGTGAAAGACAGCCTTCCAACGTCCGACGAACTGCTGGCGGCCGAGGGCGGTGGTGTTGGAGGCGACGGCGAGGATGCGGTGCCGGGATCTAGCGAACGAGGGAACTTCGAGGAGATGACGGCGAGGAGGGGTCGGCGGGATCTGGTGGCCGTGTGGAGGATGCGGTACCGGGATCTGGTGGCCGTGGGGAGGAGGCGGTGGTGGTGGTTTTCGTGAGGATGGAGCTCGCTCTCCCGCCGTCGCGCGCGTGTAAGAAACGCGTCGCCCTCCTCGCGTCTCGGAAACCCTTCGACCCGACGAGTATCTGGAGTTACTCTCGGGCTTACACGCCGACAGACCGGCCTGCCAAATGGGCTCTGGGGTGTTTTTCCGGGTAACGGGCTGGGCTGGTATTTTACACGGGTTTACACCAGAAAACCTCTGTGCCAAACAAGACCTTATGGTGGAATTTATGTCTCACAGTCGTAGGAGAGCGTATGTTGGAACTGCATGTCTATCGTCTGCCAAAAGAAAATTGTTTTTTTAAGAATACAAGAAAATAGTTGGTAAGGTTTAGTATGTTGGTGTGGAGACAAGTGAGACAAGCGCGTTACTATATAATTAGTACTAGTCGTTATTTAACAAGCGTGGAGTACTTGTATTTGTTTAGTTTCCGTGTATGATTCTGTCACAAGAATGATGCATGGCTTTTTTTTTTTTGGAAATGGAATGATGCATGACAGGAATGATGATTTGCAAAAGAAAATCGCGTTATTTCATCATCTAATGGGGAGGACGAAAAAACAGGTAGTACTGCTCCAAACGGGCGAAATGATTGAGTCTGCGGTACGTAGATAGATAGAATTTCGTGTGTTTCCATGATATCATTTCCGCTTTGGCCTGCATGGAAGTCCATGATGGTAATTAGACCCCATAATTGCCTGGGACGGAATGTGATCTAGTACTAGTACTACCAACAGGATGCATACCGCACTCATGCGTGCGTGAGCTAGCTCCCGGCCGGCCAGGAGCTGCGACGGTGGAGATCGAACGATCGGTCCATCGGGGGGAATGTAGTAGGAATTCCTTCTGTACGTTGCAGAGGCATGATCACAGCGGCAGCCATCAATTCGTCATCCACCGCCACGCATCATCATGCATGTGTGCCTGGGTATAGTAGCTACCTGCGTGATATTAAGCAATCACGTTGATGTGTACAACGGGGACAAGCCGATGGGGCCGTTCGCTCGCCGCAATCATGGGGCTTCATCATCATCATGGCTGCTGCTGCCGCTGCTGCATACGGCCACCCAGCCAAACAAGCAGAAGCCCAGCTTGCTTGCGACCGATCATGGATCGAGCAGGCGAGCCCTGCCTCCTGCCTGCCTGTCCTACGATGGCGATGACCATGATGGCGGCATGCCTGCCCCTGCGAGCGGTTGCGATGGATGGATCCATCATCCATGGATGGCGCGGAGAGGAGGAGTGGTAGCGCTGCAGGCGCATCAGGACGCAATCATGCTTGTTTTTGTACCCCCGCCGGGCCGCCGGTTCCTTTCACCGCAAAAGTAACCACCCTCCCCCCTCCGGTGTTTCTACAAGTGTGCAAAGTATGAATCATGCGTGCTTGCATGGCCACCGATGCATGCAAAAGGTCTAAAGGGGTGTGTCTGGACTCTGGATGGGCAGCACTAATCTTTCTCGCGCGTGTGATTGACTTGACAAAAAATGGGATGAGTACTCTGTCATGTCTCAGTTTCCCTGCCGTTACATTTTGGGATGGGAATGTGAGGGTTAGCACAACCCATTTAAATCCACCCGAAGGAAAATAAGTACTACTACAGATTTGCCGTAGCTAATGCTTTATATATTTGTGGAGTACTTCCGAAGGGAAGGGAAGGATATATTTGTTGGTGTTCGCGAGTTGATTGGTTTCAATGATGAGTGTGGTGCACTTATGGGGAAAACATGGGAAAGGCAAAAATTTGATGGTATGAAAAGCGTGTGGTTTGATATTTGTGTTCATGGGATGCTAGGTAGGAACCTGATGTATCATTCTTCGAGTTCATACTACATGATACTCGGCGAACTTTGAGTAATACTACGAAGGAGATCATCATGCGTAGGGATTTGGTAGCCCACGACATTTTCATTCTTTGAAGGTTCCATCTTTTGTACTGGCTCCGCTTTTCTCATGATGGATGTGGCTACGTTTTGGGATGGGAATGTGGGAACTAGTACAACCCATTTAAATTTAAATCTAAAACAAGTACAGATTTGCCATAACTAATGCTTATATATCTGTGGAGTACTTCCCAAGGGAGGGATATATTTGTTGGTATTTGCGATTGATTGGTTTCAATTTAATGATGGCTATGGTAGACTTATGGGGAAACATTCAAAAAGGGTAAAATTGATTGTATGAAAAGCGTGCGGTTTGAAATTTGTGTTCATGAGATGCTAGGTAGGAACATGATGTATCATCCTTGGAGTTCATACGTGATAATCGGCGAACTTTGAGCAATACTACCAAGGAGATCATCATGTGTAGGCATTTGTTAGCCCACAACACTTCCATTCTTTGAAGGCGGTGCGAGTTGTTGGTTTTCCCCTTTCCATCTTTTTCTATTGTATATCTACTTTTCTATTGATGGAGATCTTGATTGGTGAAACCAAATTGTTCCTTTTGGACAATTCTATTTTAGGGGGTGTATTAAGTGTGATTTAAGGAAGGAAATCCTTTGGAAATTTCTATTTCAAGGGGTGAGTTAAGTGTGATTTAAGGACGGAGTTCATCCAACACCTTATAAAAAGATTATTATTTTCCACTTCCTTACTTACAATGCATGGTCGAGAGTGGAGAGTACCAATATCAACTTTGGTGTAGGAAGTGAACTATGGTAAAATCGTCATGTTCTAGCTGACCACCACAAGAATCTCCTACAATGAGTTCAATCATGTAAATTTATACACAATGGGCCCATGAGTTCTTTCAGTTTGTTTGGCCAACATAACATTTTTTTTCCAAAAAAAAAACAGTTTTTTAAAATTTCAATTTACTTGAATGTACTTCCACGAGGAGTTGAAAGAAATTCCCTTTCGATCTCAAAGCTTTATCTCCTACAACGCTCTGTGTCTATCCATGCATATGTCCCAATGAGAAGTTACAGTATGCCCTTGTTAGATTAAATGATTATTATATCTTGCTAAAAAGAGCTATATAGCATGCTTGCATCAGGTAGATGCATTGCAAGAAATCAATAAAAATATCTAGTAAAAAATGGGTGGATTTTGTTTATCTAAAAATAATTATTAAACACTAATCCCTATATCCTTTTTTTGTACATAGGCTTGGGGCAATAATGACCGAATAACTGTCCAAAGTTTAGGGATTTCAAAATTTCCTCGAATAGTTAAAATGTACGAGCCATTTTAGCAAGCAAAATGTTTTTTTAGAAAGCAACGACCGGCGAAAAGCCCACATAAACACATATATTTCCTCAAAGCAATGCATGTGTACTAATTAAGAGCGAGGAGGGAAGAAAAGACACTTGGAGATGAAAGCACACTCTGCCACTCGAATTAAGTAAGGGAGCATGGTTGACTCTATTTGTGGCCCCTAGCAACCCACAAGGCTACAATAGGAAGTGATCATGGATAAGGTGTGAAAGGATCTTGTAGACGGCCCTAACTCTAAAAGTGCTCGAAGTTGCAAGAACAACAATTCAAATGTTTCGAGTATTGGGTTTGGGTTTGGGTTTGGGATTGGGATTGGACTATGGCTTAAGGTTGGGTTCAAGTTGTAATGGGGAAAATCACCTGATCAGGGGTCTCTGGCATGAAGCCCAAGCATCAGAGATGTAGAATATAGAACTTAAAGAAGGGTGTCAGATTAAAAAGTCAAGGAAACCAAAGAGAAATAAGCATATGACATGAAAAGAAGCCCAACAAGCTCATAGATCACCATCCATCGCAGACCAATCTTGTTTCATCCCATGGAACTATGTATATGAACCAAAAGAAGAGTAAGGTATCAATTTTTATCACCTTTCCTCTCAGGGAATATAGAGCTTTTGTAGGCTAGCTATCACAGTCCTATTTTTCCCTGGCGAACGAATGTATTTATGGTCATTTTACAAGGCTATGAACCTATTGAGATCATTTGTAAGAATAATCTCACTTTATGAATGGATATTTCACCTCAAATGCATGGTAAAAAACTCTTCCTCTTGGTGGAAATCTCTCTAACTTCACTTGTCGAGGCAGATGCGAGTTTCTTAAATGGATGTTTAGTTTGGAGGTTTTCCCTATTAGTGGAAATCTCACTCAAACTTCCAACACTAGGAGTAGAGTTACACTGACGAGACCTTTATCTTTTTGGCTGGGAATGTTTTGGTGAAACCAAACATATACTCTCTCCGTCTTAAAATAGATGTCTTAAATTTGTCAAAATTTGAATGAACCTATATACTAAATAGTGTCTAGATTCAGCCAAATTTGGACAAATGTGAGACATCTATTTTGGGACTGAGGGAATATAAAATTCATCATGTCCTTTCTCTTAAAGTATGACAACCATCACACAACTTTCTCTCCCTGTCTTTTTCATCACAGCAAGAGTGCGGTGTTTTGGAGCTTTGGCTTCGTTGATCTCCGTGATTTACTATCACGAAACAGACATTCAAACAAATAATACATATGTGTATAATTTGTTTGTTAGGAAATACTTTATCCTTTAGACTACGCAAAGACGAAAAGAATATGAATCTACAAATGGTGAAAAAAATGCATTATTTTCAGGCCCACCTATTGTAAGAAGTTTCAATTTTTCTGTTGCCTTAGAGTAGTAACTACGTGTTTCATACTGAAAGTTCCACACTTACAGAATACACCTATAATATGCATGTAATTGTTTTTCAGATTTTTTTTTGAAGTTCAAACCCGTTTATTAATTTCAAAGCTGAGGTGCCCGAGCTCATTTTTTCATTATTTCCTACACATACACAACCAGTGCTAGGCTTATCTTTGTTTTCCATCTCCGTCATTCCCTCTGCCTCCGCACCAAAGACGACCATACTATTATTAGTAGCGTGTAGACCATACATACGTACGTGCATGGGCAGGTGGGCTCCTTGACTGTGGCGCCCCAGACCGGCATGCAGTGTGGCACCGGCTGCGAAGCCGCGGACGCATGTGCGACGCGCAGAAGCGGCACGGTGCAAGTGCAACCACTTGCGAATCGCCAGGGCAGCCCATCCTGAACTCCTCCTTGCCCGGCCGGCCCTGCCGCGACCACCCGCTCCGGTCGGCTTCGCCCCGCGCCACCGCCACCGGCCGCTACAGGACGCCGTCACGTGCCTCCGCCTGGTCGCGGTAAATGCCGCGGGCCTGCCTGCCGGCTGCCCGCTGCCGCACCCCGAGCGCCTGTGCCCCCTCCGCCAACGAGAAATCTGGGCGCGTGATGGCACGCGCGCCGTGGACGCCCGCGCCCTTCTCATTAACTACGGCAAGGCAGAGGCGGGGCCCCTGCAAGGCAGAGGCTAGTGCAAGCTGCAGCTGCCGCGCACTGCACTGCACTGACCCGCGCTTCTGGGCCACAGCTTATTATGGCTGCTGCTGGGTACAGCCGCTACTTCTCTATGCTCACCAGTGCCGCTGCTTCCGTCTATTTTGCCCCTGTCCCTCCCCACGTTACCGCCTGCCGGCCCCGCCCCGCCCAGCCCCCGGCCGGCCGCTAGCTGTTTGCCCCTCCGATTGGGAGATCGTCGCCTGGTATTAGTTTTGTTTTGTTAATCGCTCACGTGTACTGTACACGTGTACTTGCATCCACAGGCCATGTAGCCAAAGCTCGTCCTGTCTGTCCAGGTACGTACTACGATCACTTGATGGATGCGCAGTTATAATAAGAATCTCTAAATTGAATCGGCCTGATCCTACGACATGGTAGAAAACGGAACCGACCGATCGTGACGGCCTATCGTGTACAGGTAGTCGCACGGAGGGAACTGTAGATTGTACACAGTAGTCGTCGATCGTTACGTGTTCTTCCGTAGACTTATATGTACAGCCTTGTAGACTGTAGGCTCGTAGATGGTGTGCACACAATATCTAGAGTACATGACGGGTAGCAAATTTATTAGCTCGTGCATGATGTTGCCAAGCCCGGGCAGACTATTAGTAGATTCACAAGTATCTATATTCGAATCACTTATTTCATATGAAGGAAGTACATCTTTTAGCCACAAAACATAATAAGTGTCCGATTTTAAATCCATCAAGCCCCACGACTAACCTTCACGGTGACTCGGGATACCATCCTAAATTTTATCAACATATATAGCCTCGATCCTAACATATCCTAAAGTGGTGTCCAAACAAGTTGATAAGAAGAGAGTTAAATATGGATGCGATTCTATGAGCTATCTCTACATCCTAAGGTGACTTTCTTTTACTTAAGGACTCATGCTATAATTTTATGAATTGGCTACTCTCTGAGTGTTGCTCCACTTTTGTTCTGAGCTTTGTAGGCTTCGTAGAAAGTGAAGGAACTTTGAAGAGTTGCCACATAAATCTCCTCGAGGACAACTATATATTGAACCCCGGGATCAAGAATGCCTCTCGACCTCCTCTACATGGTGATGAGCGTATAGAGTCTAGGACGACTCTTTTTGAAAGAGGAGGAGATGATACGGCCCAACCTATGGTCGTTGCCATCTCAAGCACTTCCACTTATGTCAAGTCGTCATGGACTCCAAAGATAAATCATATCCTCTAGGCAAGTCCATTTCTTACCCTATTGAATGGTATACTACTTCATACTCTATCCTATGATCATAATAGGTTTACACCGACAAGTACAGAGGCAAGGGAGGCAGCCCGGAGCATCAAGACCGATAAGACAATGGCTTGGAAGATGAAAAGGAAGAAGCAGCATCAGAGGCACTGGAGTCTCCGGCCTCTAACCTCCGGAGTCTTCGGCCTGCAAACCCGGGGACTCTGACACAGGACTCCGGCTCCAGAAGCTACTGCAAGCACTCCAGATTCTCTGGCCTGAGTGAACAAGCCTGCGCGCCAACAGCTGGGCCACGCCATGTACACCCCTTATTCCATTGCAACCCTAGTTTTATCTCCAAACTACTCCCGTTTAAGTGGTTGGCCCATTTATAGACCCCCCACCCATTATTGTAACCTTAGGCATATATGATAGACTAGAAGACAACCCCCTTTATGGAATATCTCTAGTTTTGCCTCATCCCCTTACAAGGGGACCGGCTATCGTCACCAACCTCTATGGATTATGCCTTTGAGCATACTTAGTTGTACAAGGTATTTACTTTGAGTTGTATCTATTAAAGTTATCAAGATCCTCTCCAAGGTATTCTTCCCTCCTCGATGTGGATTAATGGGAGCACATTGACCGATCTTTCCTTGCGAGGATTATATTAGACTGGTGGCCGCCGAAGGGAGCAATAGGTCTTGTATCGTGTTGTGCTTGTGTGTCTTCATCATATTCTTCGCTAGGTGTGTGTTCGCTTCTGCTACCTTCTTCCTTTATCTCTCTTTTTCCATTGATTTTACAATAAGATCCATGAAGATCGGACCACCCTTGAGGTTAACCCCTATCATATTGCCATGATTCAGATAGCAAAGGTTGGGGGCAACATGTGCAATTGATTCAACCAACACAATTTTGTATCAAACTTGCTATATGAATCGTTCAATTATCTATCGACTTCAAGGTCACGACATGAGATGTTTCAATAATGCAGAAGACTAAAGAAGCGAGCGAGAATTGCTTCATATGCAGATATCCCATCGATATCGCCAAAGACTAAAGAAGCAAGATAATGTGATGATCCATATAGCTTGGTTGAGGGCAAAATTTTGTCTCGACCATGATATATGAATTGTGAAATTACCTAACTCCTTTAGGCTTTGGGGATATAATGAGATATTTGCATCTACTATCTAGAATGTGAGCCGAATTTTAAAATCCAAATGACTATCTTGTTGGGGTTCGGTGCAGAAAATCATTTTTTTACTATGCGGTCAAACCCCGAAAGCCCAAGATCTATCTACTAGTAATGCAGTAACGGGAAGGGATATGGTATTGATACGCCCAATTTGCATCACCATTCTATGTCATAATTTACCTATTCATTGATATTTGTCTTATTATGAGGTATTACTTATGTCTTTTCATCTGTTTATGCATGTTGGATGATTTCTGGAGGATGGACTGCCGGAGTCTGGATTCTGATGGAAAAGAAGACGTTTCGATGCAATTTCGCGAAGATCGGAAAAATACCAGAAAAATATGGAAACATATTATTTTACTAGAAGACGAAGGAAGCCGGAAGGAGGGACGGAGATGGGCCTCAGGGGCCCACACCCCCCTAGGCGCGGGCCCACCTAACCCCGTGCCTAGGGCAGGTGTGGTCCACCTGCCCGGCCTCCGACTCCGCCCCTTCGCCTATATCTTCCCTATGAAACCATAAGGCCAGGAGAGCGATCACAGATAGATTTCCGCCGCTTCTGGGGGCGGAAAACACCGAGAGAGAAAGATCTCTTCGGCAGACAGATTTTTGCCGGGGGAATTCCTTCTCGGAGAGGGGAGACCATCGCCATCAACACCGTCATCAAGCTAGGCTTCATCGGGATCATCATCATCATCATCCACACCATCATCTCCACCAGCACCATCATCACCACTCCGTCCCGCTGTAACAATTGTGTTGGATATTGCTTTAGTTCTTAGGGGAAACTTTCCTAGTGTTAATTACTATTATAGTTGATGCTTGTGAGTGGAACCATTGGATTATTGTTTATGTTCAGATTGTTATCCATTATCATATCATCTTTGATCTTGATCCATATGATGTCTTGTGAGTAGTTCGTCTAGTTCTTGAGGACATGGGAGAAGTCATGTTGTTGTAGGGGTTCGTTGCATGGAAAAAAAATTCTACCGCATGCAAACAAACAAGCCAAGATCTATCTACTACATTGTAGCAACGCGTTGATAGAGGAACTTACCCTCGAAGATTCCAAAGCGGTTAACGAGAGCAGATTCTCGTGGGTGATGTAGTCGTACACTTCCGATCTCAAGATCGCGTAGACGATCCTTCCGGCGCTGCGTTCCGGCAGCGCTCCCGCATTCGGTCACACGTTCGGTACTCGACGAAGACCTTCCTCTCCCTTGTTCCAGCAGGCAGCGGAGGTTGTAGCACTCTCCTCGCAATTCCGGCAGCACAACGGCGTGGTACCGGAAGTAGAGGGGAGATCTCGCAGGGCTTCGCCTTAAGCCGGAGCGAGTATGGTGGACTATGAGAGAGGCTTTAGTGGTCTAGGGATTAGAAACACCAATTAGAAGGCTCTAAACCGAAGGCTAGGGCAATTAGAAGCTCTAAACCAAAACGGCTCTAAACCGGAGGCTGTGGCTAGGGTTTAGATTTAGAGGTAAGGAACTTGTGTGTCTAGGAGGGGAGCCCTGCCCCTCCTTTTATAGGTGCAGGGAGGCGCGCCTGGGGAGGGGAGTCCCTCCCCAACTCGGCCTCAAGGAGGGCCGGCAGTGGGAGGAGGAACTCCTCCCCCAAGTTGGTTTCAAACTTCCTTCTCCTCTTTCCCACTTCCCAAAATAGCCGTTTGACTTTCAAACTAGCCGTTTGACTTTTCAAACTAGGATTTGATTAAATCCTCTATTTGGAACAGCGATGACACTTAGTACATGATGCAATCATTCCAACTTGCAATGACACATTCATGTACCCCTTCCCCTCCGGAGTGTCGGACATTCCGGAACCTTCTAGAACATTCCCGATGAAAACACCGGAATTATTTCCGAACTCCGAAACGGGACTTTCCTAATATGAATCTTATTCTCCGGACCATTCCGGATCTCCTCGTGATATCCCGGATCCCATCCTAGACTCCGAACAACATTCGGTCTCTTTCATAATACCATAACTACTCAAACAACGTTGAATCCTTAAGTGTGTCTCCCTACGGTTCGTGAATTATGCGGACATGATCGAAACACTTCTCCGAACAATAACCAATAGAGGAATCTGGAAATTCATATGGCTCCCACATATTTCTACGATTACTTTGCGATCGAATGAACCACTTACATACGATACCAATTTCCCTTTGTCTCACGATAGTTTACTTATCCGAGGTTTTGATCGTCGGTATCTCTGCATACCTAGTTCAACCTCGTTACTGATAAGTACTCTTTTCTCGTTCCCATGGTATGTGATCCCTTGTGAGCCAGTCACATGCTTGCAAGCTAGTTGGATGACATTCCACCGAGAGGGCCCAGAGTATATCTATCCGTCATATGGATGGACAAATCCCACTCTTGATCCATGTGTTTCAACCAATACTTTCCGAACACTCAATGCCACCTTTATAGCCACCCAGTTACGGTGTGGTGTTTGATGTCATCAAAGCATCCATCCGGTAAAGGTGATATGCATGATCTCATGGTCGAAGGAATTAGGTTACTATGTATCAGAAAGCATATAGCAATTGAACTATAAAAATGACTTGATCTTTATGCTACGCTTATCTATAGGAGTATGTCCATCACATCATTCTCCTAATGATATGACCATGTTGTTAATAACATCTCTATGTTCATGATCAGGAAACCATGATCATATATTAACCAACAAGCTAGTTTAACAAGAGGCTTTACTAGGGACTCTTTTATGTTTACAAATCACACAAGTATTAATGTTTCCTGTTAATACAATTATAGCATGGTATGTAAACATTTATCATAAGTATGAAGATATGATAATAACCTACTTTATTTATTGCCTCTTGGGCATATCTCCAACAGTCTCCCACTTGCACTAGAGTCAATAATCTAGTTTCAAACCTTTGTGTATTCAACACCTATGGCTTTCCGGTGTTGTAAGTACACGTTCGCTAGTGGTCAACTGATCTCCGGATCTGACACTTCCAGGTCCGTGTGTAATTGCATGTATTTGCGTCTCTACGCATCACTCATTCTCTAATGAGATGGCTTTGTATAAATTTGGTCCTTTGGTGAGACCTTTAGTTCTTTGGGGTTAAAACATGTTGATAATATTGTCGTACAATATATCTTCATAGTATTATCCCGCTATGAACTACACCTAGTTTGATAACAAACAACTTGACCCAAATGCCCTCTTTAGCTGCTATAATAGCAGTCACATACTTAGCCTTTTGTTGTAGTATCTGTCACAATGTCTTAACTTTGGAACTCATCCAAATCCATTATGGAACTTACTTTCCATTATATTGTGCCACCCTTAGTTTAGATTGAGATAAACTTAATTTGTACTTTGTGATAAAACTAGTATCAATGTAGTACTTTTACAATGAACTAACCATCTATTTGTCACTTCTACAAACAATATATTCTTAGTTTTTCCAAAAGATCATAAGAATATCCTTACTATTGTCCAATGATCATCTTATGAATTATTCTGGTATATGCTCACATCATTTAGAGCATAGGACATATCTAGATTTGTACATATCACAGCATAATTGATATAAATACTCTTTGTGATTTCATACATCAAGTATCAATCTATACTTGAATCTTTGTTTCACTTACCAAGCGTCAATACACTTGAATATATCATTAATATTAAACTCATTCAATCTTTCTGTGCGACAAGAACCTTTCTTGTAGTTTCTATATTGAACTCATTCAATATCTCATCTATGTACTTCTGGCACAACCATATTGGAGTCTATTGATGCCAAATATTTGGGTTTTGCCTAAGTCTTTCATCAGGATGAAATTCTTAATATGTGTTAATAAAATATACATCTTTTCCAATCAACAATATGTCCTCCACATAATGTATTAGAAATATGTCTTAGCGCTCCCACTTAATTTCTTGCAAACGCAAGCATCTTCATTGTCTCTGATGAATTTAAACTCTTTTAACAATTTCATCATTGTGAAGATTCCAACTCCGCGATGCTTACTTCAACCATTGAAGTTTGCATATGCTTTTAGCATACTTTGATTTAACAAAATCCTATGGACCGTGTCATGCACATGTCCTAGGTAACAATTCTATTAGAAGAACTTGTTTTGTTTATTCAACTACCATATAACAAAATTATATGTCGTGGTTGCTACATTAATCCGTCTAGACTAAATATCGCTATGAAAGATCAAATCTTGTCATAGTCAACCCTTGAACATTGTTGTGAACTCTTTCCCAACATGTCGACCATTTCATAGATGCAAAACATCCATGTCTATTTCTTTATAGATCCAAACACAACTGTAAGGTCTTACACCTTTCTCGAGGGTCCTTCAAGGTCAAAACTTGATTTCTCATGTATGGAACTATCACGGATTTTATGGCTTCAAGCCATTTGACGGAGTCAGGGCCCATCATCGCTTCTTTGCATGTAGTCGGTTCATTATTCTCAAATAATGATTCAACCCTCAAATCTTGGTATTTGATTGTTTACCCGACCTACTTGTTTCAATAGGAACTTAGATCTCCGTGACCACAACCTTTGAGGCACGTGGGCCATGAGCATTGTTGCTGCCTCCGGAACACTTTTCGGCGCTGTGCAATTCTGCACATATAGCTAAGGTTCTTTTAACCTTATCAAAGTTCTATTGTCCTCCCACTTTACTTTTCACGAAAAATTCCTTCTCAAGGAAACTTGACATTCTAAGCGACAAACACTTTTGTCTCTGGTGTTATGGAGGAATACTTAACAGTTATTCGAAATAACATACAAAGACAGGTTCATCCGACTTTGGTTGCAAACATCTTTCTTATGCAAAGCATACCAATGTTTTAAGAAAGGACAACTTGGGTTTTATCCCAAACCATAACTTTATATGGTGTCATTTCAACGGATTATGATGGAGCTCTTTTCAGTGGAAAAACGATAATCTCTAAAGCTTTTAATCTTTAAAATATAATGGCAGTTTTATGAATTACACCTTCGATCTTACCATGTCAAACAAGGTTTAATTACATATCTCGAACGCTCCATACTCTTATGGTGTTTCGGGAAATGTAAATCCACGGAACGATTCCTTAAATCTTAGGTATTATGCTAAACTTGTAACTCAAATATCTTCCTTTATGATCTTATCATAAACTATTTATATTCTTGTTACAATGATTTTGCACTTCATCTTGAAAGTCTTTGAACTTTTCAAATGTTTCATACTTCATACTTATTAAGTAAATATTCATATATTCACTCAAATTTTTGGAGAAAGCATATGAAGTTGAAATCCATCGCTCTTGACTACACATAATGGACTTCGTACAACAATATGTACAAGTTCCAATAAGCTAGTCATTCGTTCCCTTTTTGGCCTACGAACGAAGTTTTAATTATCTTTGGGAAAGTTTCACAAGCGTCATGTGATCAAAAATCATAAGACTCCAAAATTCCATCCACATGGAGTTTCTTCATGTTTTCTTTCCAATATAATTTAAACGGCGATATCACTTCCTAAGTGATCTTTCAATCAATTTGTCTTTCGACATTTTTAGCACTAGTTTTATGGATGTGATTTCTCCAACGAGATTTGTGAATCATCCATCTTTTATGGATTACGACAATTATTAGAACAACTTTTTTTTTGTTCTCATAATACCTGATAAAACAAATCTTCAAGGCAAGCTTTGATGTTTAACGAGCAACACAATAACCCCTTATTTGTTCTTGATGAACATCATCACATATTCTTTTGCTAATTACTTAGGCCACTGTAGTTCATGAATTCTATTGTTTTGTATGACGATTCATACCAACAAATTCAGTATCAAAATACTTAAGAACCACATTGTTTAATAAGCAAAGAATATAGCCATAACATGTATATCATCTATATACTTAAACTCAACAATTCTAGTCTTTTCTTTTCTGCCATATATTTATGAGATTCTCTTTCAGTATTTATTTTCTGTTTTGAAAGAATCTATCAACATCAATAGTGGAGTCATACGTATGACACATAGTCCAAAGCGTGTATAATTAAATACCAATGTCTTTGGACTTTCACTTTGAAGTAGATCACCATCATCAAATGTTTGGTGTACTTTCAAATTCCATTCTTTAGTAATCTCTTGGTGTAGTAAACATTTTCTCTACATCAAATATTCACCCTTATAATGGAATTATTCATGATCAAGCTACTTTTAACTTATAAAGATGAATCGCAAGTATAATGTTGCTCTCCAAAACCTTTTGGTGGATTAGGACAACTAGTGTCTCCAACCTTTTGCAAATTCTCATCAAATATGAGAACATGACCTTTGCCATATTATACTCTATCATGTTGCAACCAAAACTTCGTTTTAGATATCACAATATCTTCCACACATCATGGTTTCTGAAATAACTCTTTCAGATCCTAGATAACCTTGATATTAAGACAATCCTTTGAATATCAAGAATCATGGAGACAAACATGATACTCATACACTAACTCTTGGAATTGTCACTCTTGTTTTAATACCAATTATTAAACTTCATGGAGTAACCGGAACTTTACTGAAAGTTTGCAATAGGACTTTTAAACTTTAGATTAACACTTCAAAACAATACGATACCAGTTCGTAAAGTAACTAACCAGAATTCTATAGTTCTATCATCTCAATTATAACTAAGCGCAAGGTGGTAAACGGATGCCAATGACTACAACAACTATGCAAATTCACTTTGATTTAATTTATGATAAATTGAGTTCTAATTAATAATTAAATTAATCTAGGTGAACTCCCACTCAAAACAACATCCCTCACATTGTTTTAGTGATCACACGAACCAAATCCACCACATCAAAACCGATCATCACGAGAGTTGATGTAGCTTCAATGGCGAACAATCAACATGTTCATCATATCTACTATATGACTCATGCTTTACCTTTCGGTGATCCGTATTCCGAGACCATGTCTGTACATGCTAGGCTCGTCAAGATCAAACCTTAGCTTCCGCATGAGCAAATCTGGCTTGCCCACGTTGTATACACTTGCGGAATCTAACACACCCGATCATCACGTGGTGCTTCGAAACATCAAGCTTTAGCAACGGTGCTAACTAAGGGTGAACACTTTATGACTTGAAATTCATGTGCATGAGGGATCATCTTATAATGCTACCGTCGTCTACTAAGCAATACAAGATGCATAAAGGATTAACATCACATGCAATTCATAATATGTGATATGATATGGCCTTTCTTCTTTGTGCTTCCAATCTCCATCCTCTAGCACGAACATGATCTCCATCATCACCGACATTGCATCAAGGTCAATGATGCTTCTCCATGGTTGTCGTCCACCGGCTTCAACTATTACAACTACTTTGAATAGACACGCGGGTCTTAACAGAAATTAAAGACAACCATATGGCTCCTGCCGGTTGCCGACTTACAATAAGGAACATTGCATACATCAAATATAATCACAATCATGGCCATATCACATCACAGCACACCCCTCCAAAACAAAGTTAGACGCCTCTACATTCTTTGCATATTTTACGTGGTTTGGGGCTTTCAATAAGTGTCGTTCTAACTTACGAACAAGAACCACAACATTGATACTAGTATTGTTGATCACCCGTTGTAAATTGGATCTTAACTATGCTAGGAGAAACAGGCACCCGCAAAGCCACTTATGCAATACAAGTTGCATGTCAAGCGTGGAGCAAGTCTCATGAACGATGTCCTGTAAGGTTAGCCTGGGCCGCTTCATCCCAACATACCGCAAGATGCAAAGTACACAAGAAGCAATCGACAATAAAAGCATCAACGCCCATAATGACCATTGTGTTCTACTCGTGCAACAGATCTACATATAGACACGGCTCTGATACCACTGTAGGGGTTCGTTGCATGGAAAACAAAAATTTTCTACCGCATGCAAACAGACAAGCCAAGATCTATCTACTAGATTGTAGCAACGAGTTGATAGAGGAACTTACCCTCGAAGATTCCAAAGCGGTTAACGAGAGCAGATTCTCGTGGGTGATGTAGTCGTACACTTCCGATCTCAAGATCGCGTAGACGATCCTTCCGGCGCTGCGTTCCGGCAGCGCTCCCGCAGTCGGTCACACGTTCGGTACTCGACGAAGACCTTCCTCTCCCTTGTTCCAGCAGGCAGCGGAGGTTGTAGCACTCTCCTCGCAATTTCGGCAGCACAACGGCGTGGTACCGGAAGTAGAGGGGAGATCTCGCAGGGCTTCGCCTTAAGCCGGAGCGAGTATGGTGGACTATGAGAGAGGCTTTAGTGGTCTAGGGATTAGACACACCAATTAGAAGGCTCTAAACCGAAGGCTGGGGCAATTAGAAGCTCTAAACCAAAACGGCTCTAAACCGGAGGCTGTGGCTAGGGTTTAGATTTAGAGGATAGGAACTTGTGTGTCTAGGAGGGGAGCCCTGCCCCTCCTTTTATAGGTGGAGGGAGGCGCGCCTGGGGAGGGGTGTCCCTCCCCAACTCGGCCTCAAGGAGGGCCGGCGGTGGGAGGAGGAACTCTTCCCCCAAGTCGGTTTCAAACTTCCTTCTCCTCTTTCCCACTTCCCAAAATAGCCGTTTGACTTTCAAACTAGCCGTTTGACTTTTCAAACTAGGATTTGATTAAATCCTCTATTTGGAACAGCGATGACAGTTAGTACATGATGCAATCATTCCAACTTGCAATGACACATTCATGTACCCCTTCCCCTCCGGAGTGCCGGACATTCCGGAACCTTCTAGAACATTCCCGATGAAAACACCGGAATTATTTCTGAACTCCGAAACAGGACTTTCCTTATATGAATCTTATTCTCCGGACCATTACGGATCTCCTCGTGATATCCCGGATCCCATCCGAGACTCCGAACAACATTCGGTCTCTTTCATAATACCATAACTACTCAAACAACGTCGAATCCTTAAGTGTGTCTCCCTACGGTTCGTGAATTATGCGGACATGATCGAGACACTTCTCCGAACAATAACCAATAGAGGAATCTGGAAATTCATATGGCTCCCACATATTTCTACGATTACTTTGCGATCGAATGAACCACTTACATACGATACCAATTTCCCTTTGTCTCACGATAGTTTACTTATCCGAGGTTTTGATCGTCGGTATCTCTGCATACCTAGTTCAACCTCGTTACTGATAAGTACTCTTTTCTCGTTCCCGTGGTATGTGATACCTTGTGAGCCAGTCACATGCTTGCAAGCTAGTTGGATGACATTCCACCGAGAGGGCCCAGAGTATATCTATCCGTCATATGGATGGACAAATCCCACTCTTGATCCATGTGTTTCAACCAATACTTTCCGAACACTCAATGCCACCTTTATAGCCACCCAGTTATGGTGTGGTGTTTTATGTCATCAAAGCATCCATCCGGTAAAGGTGATATGCATGATCTCATGGTCGAAGGAATTAGGTTACTATGTATCAGAAAGCATATAGCAATTGAACTATAAAAATGACTTGATCTTTATGCTACGCTTATCTATAGGAGTATGTCCATCACATCATTCTCCTAATGATATGACCATGTTGTTAATAACATCTCTATGTTCATGATCAGGAAACCATGATCATATATTAACCAACAAGCTAGTTTAACAAGAGGCTTTACTAGGGACTCTTTTATGTTTACAAATCACACAAGTATTAATGTTTCCTGTTAATACAATTATAGCATGGTATGTAAACATTTATCATAAGTATGAAGATATGATAATAACCTACTTTATTATTGCCTCTTGGGCATATCTCCAACAGTTGTTAGTAGTGAATCTGTGATGAGTTATTATTCAATGGTTTAGTATTTAAGTTGTGGTGCTATTCTTCTAGTGGTGTCATGTGAACGTCGACTACATGAAACTTCACCATTTATGGGCCTAGGGGGGTGCATTGTGTATTTGGCTACTAATCGTGGGGTTGCCAGAGTGACAGAAACATGAACCCCCGTTAGGACACCTTTGCACAAGGGAGTGTAGGATCTCAGAGTTTAAGGCTATGGTTAGATGTATATATTAATTACTTTCCTATAGCTAGGGATGTTTGTAGGGGGTTTAATCACAATTATGTATTTGTCCTAGGAAGGGCGGTATGTTAGCACAGGTTCACCCACACAACACTTACAAACACCAAAGAAGAGTACTCAGCTATTTGAAGCGAAAGCACTTCACAGTATTCCCATGTGTCCTCGAGAACGTTTGGTCCTTGTAAGCATTTCCACTGGCTTGTTCTTTGTTAAGAAAGGATTGGGCCACTTGCTCCGTTTGTTCGTTACTCTTGTTACTTGCTCCTTGTTTTGTTGCCTTATCATAAAACCACTAAAAATCCGTTTGCTAAGTATTCACAGGATTTCCTGCTCCATACCATTGTTCAGCACCTTCTGCTCCTCGTTGGGATCAACACTCCTATTTATCGAAAGTACTACGATAAACCCCTATACTTGCGGGTCATCAAGACTATTTTCTGGCACCGTTGCCTGGGAGTGAAGCGCTATTGAAGATTTGAACTGGTAAGGGAAATTTTTACTGTGAGTATTGCTTTTGTTACTGCTTGTTACTTTGTTTCCAACATGGTTAACCCACTTGGTTTTCTGTTTGGGAAAACTACTACCGCTGCTAGGGTAGTAGATCAATCACCTCCTGTTGAGATAGATGCTTTTAAGATACCTACAAGTATTGTTAATCGTGTTATGGCTAATTATTATTTTGGGGATGGAACTGTCCATCCTAGTGATCATTTGCTTTTTATCCATGAATTATGCGGGTTGTTTAATTGTGCAGGTATCACAACTGAACAGGTGAAGAAGAATTTACTCTCCATATCCTTGAAAGGGAGAGCTGAAGCATGGTATAAGCTGCTGAAGAATGGACAATCCATGGAATGGGAGGAGATGACATCTCTCTTTTACTCTAATTTTTATCCTCCCAGTGAAATCCATAAGGATAGAAATCTTATATATAACTTTTGGCCTCTTGATGGAGAGAGTACAGCTCAAGCTTGGGGGAGATTGAAGTTACTCATGCTTAAATGTCCTATTCATGAACTCTCTAACAATATTATTCTCAATAACTTTTATGCTAGGCTTTCTCTTCATGATAAAGATTTACTAGATGCTTCTTATGCTGGATCATTCATACATATGAAGGAAGAAGCTAAATGGGATATCTTAGACCGTATTCAAGATAACACTGAGGCTTGGGAGAATGACAAAGGAAGAAAGTCAGGTATAAACTATGATTATGAATGCATTAAATCTTTTATGGGTACTGATAACTTCCATGATATTAGCGATGAGTTTGGTCTTGATTACCAAAGTATTGCCAAATGTTTTAAGGCCTTTGCCTCTTACATAGAAATCCCCAAGAAGAAGTGGAATAAGTACCATGCTCCATATAAAGATGTTGTTAGTCATGTTCTAGTTAGAAGTACTCAAGTTTGTACTACTAATCACAGTGTGCCTGAACCTCATGTTGAGAAAATGCCTTTCCCAGCTAAGGTAAAGGAGTATTCTATGATTATTAGTGCAAATAACAAAGGTACAGTGAAAATTGTGGAGCCTGGTAAGCAATTAAATGTTGAACCTGTGGTAGCTATAGTGAAAGATCTTGACGCTAGAAGTATAGAGGATGAGCACATTGTCTTCTGTGAAGATGCTTCTAATATTATCTCTCATCCTAGTAAAGCTAGAAAAGCTAGTGTTCATGTGCTTTCTGTTAAAATTGGTGATCATTGCTACTATGGTTTATGTGATATTGGTGCTAGTTCTAGTGCTATTCCTTATGAGCTTTACAATGAAATTATGCATGAGATTGGTCCTTGTGAGCTTGAGGACATTGATGTGGTTATCCACCTGGCTAATAAGGAAACCATTTGCACCATTGGCATTGTAAGAGATGTGGAGGTTCTTTGTGGTAAGATTAAGTATCCTGCTAATTTTCTAGTGCTTAATTCAACAGCTAGCAAAACTTGTCCTATCATTTTTGGTAGACCTTTCTTAAACACTTGTGGAGATATTATTGATTATAATAAGGAAAAAAGTTTGAACTAAGTTTGATGGAGATTCTTATGAGTTTAAATTTTCCAAATTTTCTAAAGCTCCTTGTGAAGATAGCTTGCCTAATAAAGATTGCACGATGGAACAACTTGCTTCTACTGATCCGGTTTATAACCTTGGACCTCTTTTTAATGACAGTAAATATGCTTATTCTGATGATAAAGTTGTTTCCAGTGATAGTTATATTGTCAAATTTATTCAAAGTGCTACTGAAAGTTATTTTGAGAGAGGGAAACATGGTTTTATGCATCTCAATGATGTTAAGTTTCCCCGTTTTATGTTGAAAGCTTTAAAGTTGCATATGTTTTGTCTTCCTATGCTAGTGGATTTTTGTTTCAAAATTCATTTTCTCATGATAACCCCATGCATAGGAAGAGGGTTAGACTCAATTGTGTTGGTTATTTGCTTCTTGATGCTCTCTTTACTTTCAAATTTATATCTCCTTTATGAGCATCTTTGGAAGTTTCAAGCCTAACTTAAAGGCATTAATGAAAAGTACTCGTTGGGAGATAACCCAAGAGTTTTGTTGAGTCTTGGAAGTTATTACCTCTGTAATAACCGCTCCTTATCCTTTTTGGTTTGGTTTTTTGTGTCAAGTTCAACTACTTTTGTGAAGTAGAGGAGTTGTGAAAAGTGGCTGTCCTGGGACATATTTTTTTGCTGTATTGTAAAAATTCATGAGAGAGATCAGTACGTCGGATGGAGCTGAATTGTTCTGAGATTTTTCTCCAAGTTGTTACCCAACTTTCATTAGTTCTGCACTTTTTGATTTGAGCAACAGAAGGTCTTCAAAAAATTCAATCTTTACCTGCTGGTCTGTTTTGACAGATTTCTGCCATCATTTGCATTTTCCTCTTACAGCAGCTTTTTTTTTGTGGGTTTTCCGTTGAAGTGTTTACCAAAGGTTTAATTTTTTTGCTTACACTAATGTTGTCATTGAGTTTGTGCAAGGGTTTTGTAAGAAGGAAATTTTCAGGAAAAAGAGAAAAGGAATTTGTAGAGTTCGTCTTTAAATAGGTAAAAGTGGTGAAAACAGAAGGTTCGTGAAAGTCCAATCTTTTTATATTTTTGATGTTTTTAATACATAAAGAAAGTTACGAGACGAAACTTAAGAGGAACCAGAGTCCGGGGTGGACAAACCCACCCCAGGTGCGTGGCCCAGCCTGGCCGCGCCTGGAGGGGGTTTGACACCCTCGAACTCCGTCTCCGCCTCGTTTCCGTGTCAAAACCTTCCTTATGCATTGAAACTTCGTAATATATAACCCCTGGGTTCCCCGAGGTTCTTGCACCGTGTTCTCTTCGTGTTTTTGTTTCGATCTGTTTCTGTCAGGAAATCTTCTCAAGTTTAGAGCACCATGGCCTTCGCCAACGACAAAGGCAAGAATCCCGAGGAAGAAGAACCTCAAGTCCCCAAGGAGGAGGAGATTTCTATAGGGTATGAAGGTGAAATGGAGGAGGACAAGCAACCGGACACTCGCGCTACCGTCGCAAGCATTGGTTTGGTGGATCGACCTACCAATCTTAAGAGGACGACAGAGATGTCCACAGGAGGGAAACATCCACGTCTCTTCTACAACCCACAGTCATCTCCTCCACGTAACAAGAGACCCTTCCATGCACTTATACATGAATATCAATATCAACATGTGCCCAAAGGGAATTTTCCCTCGGCTTGGGATTTGCCTCGTTCTAACAATGTAGAGAAGGATCATGCTAAGCATGAAGAGTGGGGAAAGAATAACAAGAACTGGGATTCTCGGACTGGCATGATCATGAACCGTATAGAGCAAAACTCAGAGCTAATCCGTACTCTTACTTTTGAGTTCGAGGAGTTGAGGAAACTTATTGAGGAGCTTATCAAGAGAACACCACCGAAGGAGTAATTCGTCATCAGGTTTGGCATCCCCTTGGCTTGTTCCAAGCTTGGGGGAGTGCCGCGGTATCACCGCCATTATCTTTTGTCTTTTACCGTTTTAGTGGATTCATATCTGTGGTAGAGAAGTTATCTTATAGTTTGGTTTGCATGTGGAAGTATCTCTCCTTTAGTTGATTATCTATGTATCCCTTGGTGTGGGTGCCTTTATTGAATATTAATGATAAGTCTCATCTTTTACTTGTTGCACTTTTTATTTTTAGTTTGCAATCTCTATTATATGATGGATCTTGTTGATCAGTATTGGCACCACTCTGGGATCATCAAGTGGATCTAAATTGGTTTTGGCAAACCGAGTTCTGGTCAGTAGCATTACTATGAAAGAGAAAAAGAAAGAAAAAGGTTACATGTATTTTGTATCATTTGTTTTCTTTCTTGTCGGCTCATAAGCTTAGTATTCTTTATTTAAGATCCTTTTGTGTCTTCAAGGAGATTGCATGTTTGGCTTTATTACTTGTATGTTTGCTTGTTTCTTTCAACTCTCTTGCTTGCTACCCAGCCTTGCTAGCCAAAAACCTGTTTTGAGAAGGCATACTTCTCATGTTTCCAAAACCCTTTGAACCAAAAACCTTTGCCATTTGTGTCCACCATATCTACCTAGTAGTTGTTGCTATTCCTAGCAAATTCTCAAGCTTCATCTACCTTTCGAATTTAAAAGTATTTTGTTATGAGAAAACTAGTTAGTAAAGCTCTCACGAACTTGATGGCACACTTTATTTCTTTGCCCCTAATAAACTTGAACCATTGTGAACATCGAAGTTGTATATGCTTGCATCTATACGTTGGAATTAGCAGAACCGTGCCGTCACGGGGAATGTTTTCAACATTGCACTTGTACTCTGTACACAGTTGATATCGTGCTCTTTTGTCTATGGATGTCACCGGTGTGAAATAAAGAGGGACCTTGTAAGTCCATGGAGTTTGTATCCCGTGTTAGAGGAACGCCTGGGCCGCTAGCCTAAGCCATGCCTAATCATGGTAGGAACTTGCAGCATCACCATAGTGAGTCATCTATGAAGCATCCTCAATAAAAAGCTATGCATATGGTAAATAAAAATATTGCTGAGATGCTCACTGTCTGCTTGCTTTGTCATTTTGGTTATGGAAAAGCTCATGTACCATGTGCAAAGGGTACCCCGTTGGTGGTTCTCAATGATATGCAAATACTTACAATGACAAGAACTTACCTGTACCCAAAGTTGAGTATGCATGAGGAGTGGCCCTCGTATTCAAGGGACATGAGATTGCCAACTTATATTTCGCCAAGCATATACTCCATCTTTGTTCACTTTAACCTTAATCATCTCAAGATGCTTATGATAGGGGAAATGAGGGCTCAAAGCTAGTAAGTACCATAATCTTTTGGAAGCTCTTTATGACTTATAGTCCCTACTACCCTCTATGAAGTGACCTTTCTCCTAGTTACCAGTTGAGTCAGTAAACCTACTTCCTCTCTATCTCCAGCAAGCATTTGAGTTGTTGTGTTTCAAGCTTTCATATGGTGATTTATTCAAACATGTTCTTTATCTTCCTTGTTTGCACAAAACTCTTATCTATTGAGTATTACTTTGAAAACCTTCACTTGTGAAAAAACCTTTTTGAGGAAAGAGTGCTCCTGTTTTGAAACTTCTACAACAAGTTGTTGTAAAACTGTTTGCCAGGTGTTCTCTGACCAAGAACAAGTTTGCCAATTTCAATTATGATTTATCTTTATGCATCTCTATTGTGATCGCTGTACTTGGTTGCAAGCTAAGTTATATAATGGTGAGTTGCTTTCTTCTATGAGTTGTGCAACGGTAAGTGTGATGCTTCTTGTTCGTATTATTTTATCGACACTTCACTCCATAAACCTGTGGACATGTTTACCGAACTCAGTTTTCGCTTGGGGACAAGCGAAGTCTAAGCTCGGGGGAGTTGATACGCCCAATTTGCATCACCATTCTATGTCATAATTTACCTCTATTCATTTGTATTTGTATTATTATAAGGTATTACTTATGGCTTTTCATCTGTTTATGCATGTTGGATGATTCCTGGAGGATGGACTGCCGGAGTCTGGATTCTGATGGAAAAAAGGCGTTTCGATGCAATTTCGTGAGGATCAGAAAAATACCAGAAAAATATGGAAACATATTATTTTACCATAAGACGAAGGAAGCCAAAAGGAGTGACGGAGATGGGCCTCAGGGGGCCCACACCCTCCTAGGCGCGGGCCAACCTGACCCCGCGTCTAGGGCAGGTGTGGCCCACCTTCCCGGCCTCCGACTCCGCCCCTTAGCCTATATCTTCCCTACGAAACCCTAAGGCTAGGAGAGCGACCACAGATAGATTTCCGCCGCCTCTAGGGGCGGAAAACATCGAGAGAGAAAGATCTCTCCGGCAGACAGATTTCTACTGGGGGAATTCCTTCCTGGAGAGGGGAGACCGTCGCCATCAACACCGTCATCAAGCTAGGCTTCATCGGGATCATCATCATCCACACCATCATCTCCACCAGCACCATCATCACCACTCCGTCGCACTGTAACAATTGTGTTGGATATATTGCTTTAGTTCTTAGGGGAAATTTTCCGAGTGTTAATTACTATTGTAGTTGATGCTTGTGAGTGGAACCATTGGATTATTGTTTATGTTCAGATTGTTATCCATTATCATATCATCTTTGATCTTGATCCATATGATGTCTTGTGAGTAGTTCGTCTAGTTCTTGAGGACATGGGAGAAGGCATGTTGTTAGTAGTGAATATGTGATGAGTTATTATTCAATGGTTTAGTATTTAAGTTGTGGTGCTATTCTTCTAGTGGTGTCATGTGAACGTCGACTACATGACACTTCACCATTTATGGGCCTAGGGGGATGCGTTGTGTATTTGGCAACTAATCGTGGGGTTGCCGGAGTGACAGAAACCTGTACCCCCATTAGGAAATCTTTGCACAAGGGAGTGTAGGATCTCATAGTTTGAGGCTGTGGTTAGATGTATATCTTAATTACTTTCCTGTAGTTACGGATGTTTACAGGGTGTTTAATCACAAGTATGTATTAGTCATAGGAAGGGCGGTATGTTAGCATAGGTTCACCCACACAACACATACAAACATCAAAGAAGAGTACTCAGCTATTTGAAGCGAAAGCACTTGATAGAATTCCCATGTGTCCTCGAGAACGTTTGGTCCTTATAAGTATTTCCACCGGCTTGTCCTTTGCTAAGAAAGGATTGGGTCACTTGCTCTATTTGTTTGTTACTCTTGTTACTTGCTCCTTGTTTTGTTGCCTTATCAGAAAACCACTAAAAATCCGTTTGCTAAGTATTCATAGGGATTTCCTGCTCCATACCACTGTTCAACACCTTCTGCTCCTCGTTGGGATCGACACTCCTATTTATCGAAAGTACTACGATACACCCCCTATACTTGTGGGTCATCATGTATTCATACCTTTGAAGACCGAGAGCGGTTAACGTACCACGAGGAACATGGATGAAGAAGACGCCCCGACGCTGACCTCAAGGTCACGATGTCCTTCGGCTCCATGGCGACTCCTAGTACCGAAAGCACGGCACCGCTAGGGGGAGTCACACACGTACGATGCTTGACGATGACTCCCGCTTCTCTCTGATCCATCCGAGATTACGGAAGTAGATCTCTCGGCTCCGAATCCCACAACACGACAGCGCTCGATCCTGAAGAGATCCTTGCTCGCACAACCCTGACAAGGGCGCCCAATGCCTGGCCCCGGGTGGGCTGGCCAGGCGGCCTGCGCGCGTGGCTCGCCCACGTGGCAGCCTGCCGTGGCGGTTCTCAGGTGGGTCGCCCCGCCCTCGGCCCGCTAGCAGCTGCAGCAGCTGCGCCTCGCGGCGCGCCATACCGGATTCCCACGTGCGGCGCATAATATATGATGCCCACGTTGGTTGTTTTAAAAGCAGCTCCCTTTGCCTTTTTCCTGTCGGTTTCTTTTTAGGTAACATCCATTCGGGATTTTTACTAAATTTTTGGACGGCTTTTATAAATATTTATTTAAATATAATTTTATAATATATTAATTCACAGTTAATATATAATAAACATATATAAATACCATTTATCTGAAAACTCTTTTCTGGTCCTTTTCCTTGTCCTTTCTCCGAACACCTTCGGATCTTGCAGAACTTTTCTGGTTTCTCTCTTCTCACTTCTTCGGTGATTCAAACTAGTCATTAACAATCTCCAAGCTTCGTCAAGCCCTTAAGCATGCTACCCAATAGTTCGAGAATACTATAGATATAGCCAAAACTGCTCTCTGACCAATGATCCACAGAGGGACCTGGATGGCCATGTTGACCACCTGTATACAGAACGATATTTGTGGTTGAACCGTAAGCACTTTGTTTTATTCCTTTGTCTCTGCGATACTGTATTTTCCTAGTGACATCCCCATGTTAGTGTTCAACCTTGTTACCGACAATACCTTCTTTACTCGATTTGATAAGTGATATCCCCATGACCTACTCACTGTTGGAGATATGCCCTAGAGGCAATAATAAATATGGTTATTATTATATCTTTGTGTTTATGATAAATGTTTACATTCATGCTATAATATTATTAACAAGGAAACATTAATACTTGTGTGATTTGTAAACTTAATTTGAAGTCCCTAGTAAAGCCTCTATACAATACTAGCTTGTTGGTTAATGAATGATTGTGGTTTCCCTATCATGAACATCGAGATGTTATTAATAACAAGATCATATCGTTAGGAGAATGATATGGTGGACATACTCCTATAGATAAGCGTAGCATAAAGATCAAGTCATTTTAATAGTTCAATTGCTATATGTTTTCTGATACATAGTAACCTAATTCCTTCGACCATGAGATCATGCATATCACCTTTACCGGATGGATGCTTTGATGACATCAAACACCACACCGTAACTAGGTGGCTATAAAGGTGGCATTGAGTGTTCGGAAAGTATTGGTTGAGACACATGGATCAAGAGTGGGATTTGTCCATCCATATGACGGATAGATATACTCTGGGCCCTCTCGGTGAAATGTCATCCAATTAGCTTGCAAGCATGTGACTGGATCACAAGGGATCACGTATCACGGGAACGAGAAAAGAGTACTTATCAGTAACAAGGTTGAACTAGGTATGCAGAGATACCGACGATCATAACCTCGGATAAGTAAACTATCGTGAGACAAATGGAAATTGGTATCGTATGTAAGTGGTTCATTCGATCGCAAAGTAATCGTAGAAATATGTGAGAGCCATATGAATTTCCAGATTCCTCTATTGGTTATTGTTCGGAGAAGTGTCTCGATCATGTCCGCATAATTCACGAACCGTAAGGAGACACACTTAAGGATTCGACGTTGTTTGAGTAGTTATGGAATGATGAGTAAGAGAACGAATGTTGTTCTGAGTCTCGGATGGGATCCGGGATATCACGAGGAGATCCGGAATGGTCCGGAGAATAAGATTCATATAAGGAAAGTCCTGTTTTGGGGTTGGAGAATGGTTCCGGTGTTTTCATCGGGAATGTTCTAGAAGGTTCCAGAATGTCCGGCACTCCGAAGGGGAAGGGTACATGAATGTGTCATACAAAGTTGGAATGATTGCATCATGTGCTAGGTGTCATCGCTGAACAAAATAAAGGGTTTAATCAAATCCTAGTTTGAAAAGTCAAACGCCAATTTGAAAAGTCAAACGGCTGTTTTGGGAAGTGGAGGGGAAGTGGGAAACCGAGTTGGGGAGGAGTTCCTCCTCCACCGCCGGCCCACTTGGGATCCGAGTTGGGGAGGGACTCCCCTCCCCTTGGCCGGCGCCTCCCACCTATAAAGGGAGGGGCAGGGCTGCCCCTCCTAGCACACAAGATCTCCACCCAAAACCCTATCCCGGCGCCGCCACCTCCTGTTGCCGCCGCCGCCTAAGGCTCCCCTAGCCGCCGACTTGGGCAAGCCCCAAACCCTAGCCGCCGGCCCTAGCACCTCCTCCTTGGTGTGTCTAAACCCTAGATCACCGAGGAGCTCTCTCATAGTCCACCATACTCGCTCCGGCTTAAGGCGAAGCCCTGCGAGATCTTCCCTCTACTTCCGGTACCACGCCGTTGTGCTGCCAGAATCGCGAGGAGAGTGCTACAACCTCCGCTGCCTGTTGGAACAAGGGAGAGGAAGGTCTTCGTCGAGTACCGAACGTGTGACCGACTGCGGGAGCGCTGTCAGAACGCAGCGCCAGAAGGATCGTCTACGCGATCTTGAGATCGGGAAGAGTACGACTACATCACCAATGAGAATCCGCTCTCGTTAAACACTTTGGAATCTTCGAGGGTGAGTTATTCCATCGACTCGTTGCTACAATCTAGTAGATAGATCTTGGCTTGTTTGTTTGTATGCGGTAGAAATTTTTTGTTTTCCATGCTACGAAACCCTACAGTGGTATCAGAGCCGTGTCTATATGTAGATCTATTGCACGAGTAGAACACAATGGTCATTGTGGGCGTTGATGCTTTTATTGTCGATTGCTTCTTGTGTACTTTGCATCTTGCGGGATGTTGGGATGAAGCGGCCCGGGCTAACCTTACATGACATCGTTCATGAGACTTGCTCCACGCTTGACATGCAACTTGTATTGCATAAGTGGCTTTGCGGGTGCCTGTTTCTCCCAGCATAGTTAAGATTCAATTCACAACGGGTGATTGTCAATACTAGTATCAATGCTGTGGTTCTTGTTCGTAAGTTAGAACGACACTTATTGAAAGCCCCAAACCACGTAAAACATGCAAATAAAGTAGAGGCGTCTAACTTTGTTTTGCAGGGGTGTGCAGTGATGTGATATGGCCATGATTGTGATTATACTTGATGTATGCAATGTTCCTTATTGTAAGTTGGCAACCGGCAGGAGCCATATGGTTGTCTTTAAATTCTGTTAAGACCCGCGTGTCTATTCAAAGTGTATGTAATAGTTGAAGCCGGTGGACGACAACCATGGAGAAGCGTCATTGACCTTGATGCAATGCCGGTGATGATGGAGATCATGTTCGTGCTTGAAGATGGAGATCGGAAGCACAAAGAAGAAAGGCCATATCATATCACATATTATGAATTGCATGTGATGTTAATCCTTTATGCATCTTGTATTGCTTAGTTAACGACGGTAGCATTATAAGATGATCCCTCATGCACATGAATTTCAAGTCATACAGTGTTCACCCTTAGTTAGCACCGTTGCTAAAGCTTGTTGTTTCGAAGCACCACGTGATGATCGGGTGTGTTAGATTCCGCAAGTGTATACAACGTGAGAAAGCCAGATTTGCTCATGCGGAAGCTAAGGTTTGATCTTGACGAGCCTAGCATGTACACACATGGTCTCGGAACACGGATCACCGAAAGGTAAAGCATGAATCATATAGTAGATATGATGAACATGTCGATTGTTCGCCATTGAAACTATATCAACTCTCGTGATGATCGGTGTTGATGTGGTGGATTTGGTTCGTGTGATCACTAAAACAATGTGAGGGATGTTGGTTTGAGTGGGAGTTCACCTAAGATTAATTTAACTATTATTTAGAACTCAATTTGTCATAAACTTAGTCTAAACTATTGCAAATATGTTGTAGATCAATGGCGGCCCCTACCATCAATTTTAATGCGTTCCTAGAGAAAGAGAAGTTGAAAAACAATGGAAGCAACTTCGCGGATTGGTTCCGCAATTTGAGGATTGTCCTCACAGCTGGTAATTTGACCTATGTGCTGGATGCACCGCTGGGTGACCCACCTGTAGCTACTGCTACCGATGAAGTAAAGAATGTTTACCTCGCTCGGAAGACTTAGTACTCCACAGTTCAGTGTGATATCTTGTATGGTTTAGAATCGGAGCTTCAGAAAAGGTTTGAGAATTCAGACCCACATGATATTGTCCGTGATCTCAAATTGATCTTTGAGACTCACGCGACAATTGAGAGCTATGAGGCTTCTGAAAAGTTCTTTAACTACAAGATGGAAGAGTGCAGCTCCGTTAGTGAGCATGTGCTTAAGATGTCTGGGCACGCAAACAAACTTCAAAGCTTGGGTATAGTGATTCCTAATGCTTTGGGGATTTATCGTGTCCTCCAATCACTACCACCAAGTTACAAGAACTTTGTGATGAACTACAATATGCAAAACATGAACAAGCAGTTGCCAGAACTGTTTGCTATGTTAAAATCTGCAGAAGTGGAGATCAAGAAAGAGCACCAAGTGTTGATGGTCAATAAGACCACCAAATTCAAGAAAGGCAAGTCTAAGCAAAATGGACACTTCAAGAAGGGTGGTAAGAAAGTTACCGCGCAGACGAAGAAGACCAAGGCTGGACCTAAGCCTGATACTGTGTGCTTTTACTGCAAGGGAGAAGGTCACTGGAAGCGGAATTGCCCAAAGTACTTGGCGGATTTGAAGAACGGCAACATCAAGAAGAAAGGTATATCCGATATACATGTTATTGATGTGTATCTCACTAGTACTTGTAGTAGTGCCTGGCTATTTGATACTGGTTCGGTTGCTCATATTTGTAACTCGAAACAGGTGCTGCAGAATAAACGGAAGCTAGCGAAGAACGAGGTGACGATGCGCGTGGAAACAGATCAAAGGTTGATGTGATTGCGGTTGGCACGCTACCCCTTCATCTACCATCGGGATTAGTTTTATACTTAAATAATTGTTATTTGGTGCCTGTGTTAAGCATGAACATTATATCGGGATCTTGTTTATTGCGAGACGGTTACTTGTTTAATTCCGAGAATAATGGTTGTTCGATTTATATGAGTAATATGTTTTATGCACATTCACCTTTGATAGATGGTCTATTCTTATTGAATCTCGGTAGTGGAAATACACATATTAATAACATTGAGGCTAAACGTTTGAAATCGAGCGATAACTCGACCTATATATGGCACTGTCGTCTTGGTCACATTGGAGTGAAGCGTATGAAGAAACTCCATTCCGATGGACTTCTTGAATCACTTGAAAGATGTGAAGCATGTCTGATGGGTAAAATGACTAAGACTCCATTTTCTGGTATGATGGAGCGAGCTACGGACTTATTGGAAATCATACATACCGATGTGTGTGGTCCAATGAGTGTAGCATCGCGCGGTGGTTATCGTTATGTTCTTACCTTCATGGATGACTTGAGTAGATATGGGTATATCTATTTCATGAAACATAAGTCCGAAACTTTCGAGAAGTTTAAGGAATTTCAAAGTGAGGTTGAGAATCAACGTAACAAGAAAATTAAATTTCTACGTTCTGATCGTGGAGGTGAATATCTAAGTTACGAGTTTGGCGAGCATTTGAAGAAATGCGGAATACTTTCACAATTGACACTGCCGGGAACACCACAGCGTAATGGTGTGTCCGAACGTCGTAATCGAACTCTCTTAGATATGGTTCGTTCTATGATGTCACTTACAGATTTACCGCTATCATTTTGGGGTTATGCATTAGAAACAACCGCATTCACTTTAAATAGGGCAACATCTAAATCCGTTGAAACGACACCGTATGAATTATGGTTTGGGAAGAAACCTAAATTGTCGTTCCTTAAAGTTTGGGGTTGCGAAGCCTATGTAAAGAAGTTACAGCCGGACAAGCTTGAACCCAAAGCGGAAAAATGCATCTTCATAGGATACCCGAAGGAAACTATTGGGTATACCTTCTATCATAGGTCCGAGGGCAAAATCTTCGTTGCCAAGAATGGATCCTTTCTAGAGAAGGAATTTCTCTCGAAAGAAGTGACTGGAAGGAAAGTAGAACTCGACGAGGTTGTCGAAACTTCTCTCGAACTTGCGAGTAGCTCAGCACCGGAAGAAGTTCCTGTGGTGCCTGCACCAATAAGAGAGGAAGCTAATGATGATGATCATGAAACTTCGGTTGTAATTGCTACAGAGCCTCGCAGGTCAACAAGAACTCGTAACACTCCAGATTGGTATGATCCCGTTATGAGTGTCATGTTGGTGGACAACACCGATGACCCTGCGACATATGAGGAAGCGATGATGAGCCCAGATTCCAATAAATGTCAAGAAGCCATGAAATCCGAGATTGGATCCATGTACGAAAACCAAGTGTGGACTTTGGTGGACTTACCGGATGGCCGGAAGGCTGTCGAGAACAAATGGATTTTCAAGAAGAAAACAGATGCTGATGGTAATGTTACTGTCTATAAAGCTCGACTTGTCGCAAAAGGGTTTCGACAAATTCAAGGAGTTGACTACGATGAGACTTTCTCACCAGTAGCGAAGCTAAAGTCTGTGAGGATTATATTAGCAATCGCTGCATATTATGATTATGAGATATGGCAGATGGATGTCAAAACAACATTCCTCAATGGAGACATTGATGAAGAGTTGTATATGATGCAACCCAAAGGTTTTGTCGATCCTAAAGATGCTAACAAGGTATGCAAACTTCAACGGTCCATCTATGGATTGAAGCAAGCATCCCGAAGTTGGAATCAACGTTTTGATAAGGTGATCAAAAGTTTTGGTTTTATATAAACTTATGGAGACGCTTGTATTTACAAGAAAGTGAGTGGGAGCTCTGTAGCATTCTTAATACTATATGTAGATGACATATTGTTGATTGGGAATGATATAGACCTTCTTAATAGTGTCAAGGAATATTTGAATAATAGTTTTTCAATGAAGGATCTTGGCGAAGTAGCTTATATATTGGGCATAAAGATTGATAGAGATAGATCAAGACGCCTAATATCATTGTCACAAAGTACATATTTGGACAAAGTTCTAAAGAGGTTTGGAATGGAAGATAGCAAGAAAGAGTTCTTGCCCATGTTGCCCAATACGACCTAGAGTAAAACTCAAAGTCCGACAACGGCAGAAGATAGAGAAAGGATGAGTAAGAATCCCTATGCCTCAGCCATAGGATCTCTAATATATGCCATGCTATGTACTAGACCCGACATTGCGTATGCTGTTAGTTTAACTAGCAGATATCAAAGTGATCCAGGAGTGGATCATTGGACAGCGGTCAAAAACATCCTTAAGTACTTGAGAAGAACTAAGGATATGGTTCTTTCTTATGGAGGTGATGAACAGCTTGTTGTTAATGGTTACACCGATGATAGTTGGAACACCGATCCGGATGATTCTAAATCACAATCTGGATACATATTTACTTTGAATGGTGCAGCAGTTAGCTGGAGGAGTGCAAAGCAAATCGTTGTGGCGAGATCTTCAACTGAATCGGAATACATGGCTGCTTCGGAGGCTTCACAAGAAGCGATATGGATGAAAGAGTTCATTACAGAGCTGGGTGTGGTTTCTAGTGCGTTGTACCCAATGTCTATCTACTGTGATAACATGGGCGCCATAGCCAATGCGCAAGAACCAAGGTCACACAAGAAGCTGAAGCACATCAAGCTACGTTTTCACGCTATTCGAGAACATGTCCAATATGGGGACATAAATATTTGCAAAGTACACACAGATCTGAATGTGGCGGATCCGTTGACTAAACCTCTCCCGAGGGCAAAACATGACCAGCACCAAACTGTCATGGGTGTTCGGTATATTACCATGTAATCTAGATTAGATGACTCTAGTGCAAGTGGGAGACTGTTGGAGATATGCCCTAGAGGCAATAATAAATATGGCTATTATTATATCTTTGTGTTTATGATAAATGTTTACATTCATACTATAATAGTATTAACAAGGAAACATTAATACTTGTGTGATTTGTAAACTTAATTTTAAGTCCCTAGCAAAGCCTCTATATAATACTAGCTTGTTGGTTAATGGATGATTGTGGTTTCCCTATCATGAACATCGAGATGTTATTAACAACAAGATCATATCGTTAGGAGAATGATATGGTGGACATACTCCTATAGATAAGCGTAGCATAAAGATCAAGTCATTTTAATAGTTCAATTGCTATATGCTTTCTGATACATAGTAACCTAATTCCTTCGACCATGAGATCATGCATATCACCTTTACCGGATGGATGCTTGGATGACATCAAACACCACACCGTAACTAGGTGGCTATAAAGGTGGCATTGAGTGTTCGGAAAGTATTGGTTGAGACACATGGATCAAGAGTGGGATTTGTCCATCCATATGACGGATAGATATACTCTGGGCCCTCTCGGTGAAATGTCATCCAATTAGCTTGCAAGCATGTGACTGGCTCACAAGGGATCACATATCACGGGAACGAGAAAAGAGTACTTATCAGTAACAAGGTTGAACTAGGTATGCAGAGATACCAACGATCATAACCTCGGATAAGTAAACTATCGTGAGACAAAGGGAAATTGGTATCGTATGTAAGTGGTTCATTCGATCGCAAAGTAATCGTAGAAATATGTGGGAGCCATATGAATTTCCAGATTCCTCTATTGGTTATTGTTCGGAGAAGTGTCTCGATCATGTCCGCATAATTCACGAACCGTAGGGAGACACACTTAAGGATTTGACGTTGTTTGAGTAGTTATAGAATGATGAGTAAGAGACCGAATGTTGTTCGAAGTCTCGGATGGGATCCGGGATATCACGAGGAGATCCAGAATGGTCCAGAGAATAAGATTCATATACGGAAAGTCCTGTTTCGGGGTTGGAGAATGGTTCCAGTGTTTTCATCGGGAATGTTCTAGAAGGTTCCGGAATGTCTGGCACTCCGAAGGGGAAGGGTACATGAATGTGTCATACCAAGTTGAATGATTACATCATGTGCTAGGTGTCATCGCTGAATAAAATAAAGGGTTTAATCAAATCCTAGTTTGAAAAGTCAAACGCCAATTTGAGAAGTCAAACGGCTGTTTTGGGAAGTGGAGGGGAAGTGGGAAAGGGAGTTGGGGAGGAGTTCCTCCTCCACCGCCGGCCCACTTGGGATCCGAGTTGGGGAGGGACTCCCCTCCCCTTGGCCGGCGCCTCCCACCTATAAAGGGAGGGGCAGGGCTGCCCCTCCTAGCACACAAGATCTCCACCCAAAACCCTAGCCCGGCGCCGCCACCTCCTGTTGCCGCCGCCTAGGGCTCCCCTAGCCGCCGACTTGGGCAAGCCCCAAACCCTAGCCGCCGGCCCTAGCACTACCTCCTTGGTGTGTCTAAACCCTAGATCACCGAGGAGCTCTCTCATAGTCCACCATACTCGCTCCGGCTTAAGGCGAAGCCCTGCGAGATCTCCCCTCTACTTCCGGTAACACGCCGTTGTGCTGCCGGAATCGCGAGGAGAGTGCTACAACCTCCGCTGCCTGCTGGAACAAGGGAGAGGAAGGTCTTCGTCGAGTTCCGAACGTGTGACCGACTGCGGGAGCGCTGCCGAAACGCAGCGCCAAAAGGATCGTCTACGCGATCTTGAGATAGCGAAGAGTACGACTACATCACCCACGAGAATCCGCTCTCGTTAAACACTTTGGAATCTTCGAGGGTGAGTTATTCCATCGACTCGTTGCTACAATCTAGTAGATAGATCTTGGCTTGTTTGTTTGTATGCGGTAGAAATTTTTTGTTTTCCATGCTACGAAACCCTACAGTCACACGCTGCATAGCTTATGGTTATAACTTATCTAAGTGGGCCAGAGTATCTTCCGTCACGGGGATGGAAAAATTCCGCTCTTGACGTAGTCTCCTCAACATGTTCCTCCGGATACCCAACGACATCTTTATGATCATTATTTCAATGAGTGATGTTATGTGCCATCAAAGAAACCTCGGGTGACAGTGATTTGATATGGTCTCGCGGTCTAAGGAAAGAGTCACTATGTTCTCTAATCATTGTAACATGAACTATGTGACATGACCGTGATACAATGCTATAGATATGGTATGTTCATCGTCTCATTTTCCAATGAAATGACCTCATTGTAAATTAGGATCCGAGGCACCAACATGACAGGAAATCTTTGATCATTTGTTGACGAATGAACGAGTGACTAGAGTTTCATCAGGAACTACTAGTTGTTTGTATATCACATGTGTATTGACATTTTCTAATCAATACAATTATAGCATGATATAAAACTTAATCATAAATTTTATGAAATATGCCATCAAATATTTGACTCTAGGGCATATTCCCTTCATATCTAACATAGTTATCTAGAATTTGAACCCAATTTTAATATCTAAATGACTAACTAACATAGCCATCTAGATTTGAGCCCATGTTTAATATCTCTAATGCACTATCCAACATAGCTATCTAGATTTAAGCCTAAGTTTAATATCTCTAATGCACTATCTAACATATCTATCTAAAATTTGAGCCTATGTTTAATATCTAAAAGACTATCTAACATAGCCATCTAGATTTTGAACCCAAGTTTAATATCCCTAATGAACTATCTAACATAGCCATCTAAATCGGAGCCCAAGTTTAATATCTCTAATGCTCTATAACATATCTATCTAAAATTTGAGCCTAAGTTTAATATCCAAATCACCATCAACATATCTATCTAGAGTATTTTGAGCAATTGCTATTGAAAAAGGGAGGCATGTCGGGTGGATCACTGCGAGGTCGGGGACAGGACGATTGCGACGGCTCGGGGAGTTGGGGACAGTGTGGCTGCAGCGGCCGCTGGTGGCTTGAGTACGAGGTTGTTGCAGTGGCTTGAGGTCAGGGACAGTGCGCCTACAACAGCCACTGGCGGCTCAAGGAAGGGGAGGATGCGGCGGATTGAGGATTGGGACAGGGTCGGCGGTTCGGGGACGTGGACGGGGCGGTTGCGGCGGATTGAGGATTGGGATAGAGTCGACGGCTCGGGGACGTGGACGGGGCGACGAACGTGTCACGATGAACGCGGTGGCTGGCGGAATCAAGCGGTTGTGGTGGGAAACAAATCGAGGGGGTTGCGATGGATCGAGTGAGAGTGGGGAAGGGGAAAAGGGTCATGCATGTGTGTGTGAACCGCGAGGTATTGTTTACATGTGGCGTTCGTTTTCTCAGAACATCGCGTTAATAGATTGAGAGTGGTGGCGTTTATTTATTCAAACACCAGCACTAGGTTTTTCCTAGCCGCACACGTGGAACCTAATTACTATTGGCGTTTCTATATTTCGGAACGCCACCGCTAGGTTTTAGTGGTGGCGTTCGAGGTTTCCTGAACGCCATGACAATTTTGCCTCGAAGTCATGGCGTGTGATTCTTTTGGCTCGCCACTAGCAAAACGACTGTTACTAGTGATGGGCTTAATTCACAGCCCAACTTGAAAGTACATTTATAATGTGATTTTTCATTTTGTATTAAGGAGTTTTGGGTAGAGTTTAAAATTGAAATTTTGAGTCGTCGGAAATATACACTCTATCTAAATGATATTCAACGTTTTATGTTTTATTATGTTCATTGTACCGATTGCACCACTTTAATGGTTGCATAGGATACATTGTTTTTTTTTTTTTTTGAACAGACGTAGGATACATTGTTGTTGTTTCGTTGCTTGGATGGAGAGATTTCCATGGATGTTCTTCACTGAAATTTAATCTAGCGCATGCAAGCGTGAAACTACACCAGATAGCTAGGCTGCAAGCTGATCCAACACCAGATCGAGCAGGCACAAGTCAATCTGCACAGCGAGCAATGCATTATGCGTGGGCCCGGCGCGGCGCGTCAGGCTTGTCACGCCAGTGGGGGCAGCGTCAATAATTGTGGCTCTCACGCAGCAATCACGCCCTCCTGCTCCTGCATGCCGATCGACCGGATACTACTTGGATTACACGGACGCAGACAGGTCGCGACGCCCGACGGGCTCGTACAGTACAGTAGCTACGGGCGGCAGGACAGGTGACGTACGAGGCCTGCATTGACGCGAGCATACGGCGCGCGGGCCCACGCCGGTTAATGAGCTCGCTCGCGCGTGTCGTTTGGCCCGTTGGCCGGTGACATCGGACGGCCGCGGGCGGCGCGGTGCAGTGCAGGCGCGAGTTGACAGCAGAGAGGAATGCTGGCCGGGCGCGCGCACGCGGCTATAGCTGCTGCCACTGTTGCGGCATGCCGTGCAATTGGCGCCCGCCGCGCGCTGGGTCGGCGAGCGAACATTGACGCACAGTCGCACCGGAAAAGACAAGACATGGAGCTCGTCTCGCCCGCGGTGGCTCGTGGGAGGTCCCGTCGCACTTGCTTTTACTGGGAAGAAGATCTTTTGGACGCGCTCCGTCGGGTCGGAGCCGACTTGTCCATGCCTATACTGCAATCAGCCTAGCGTTGTGCATGTCGATCCCAAAGGCTAAGTCCGACGGCGACGATCGGAACGTGCAGTGGGGGACTGCATATGTCGAACCTTCGCAACGCACGAGTATTCTAAATACCGTACATGCAGAAAACCGATACATATGTAGAAATAGTACGTGTGCACGCGCGCCGTGAACCGGACGCCATACGCTGCGGAGACGAGAAGATACCACGTACTTCCATGTCTCGTGTCCAGGAACAGTCGTCCCGCGGACGGACCTTGACAGTGATAGTATCTGTCACTGTTGTGATACCACCACCGCACGGCACAGCGGCGGAGCGGGATGGACTGTCGACTTGTCGCTGCGCGCTAGCTCCGTCGTTGCCACTCGACCGAGACAACCAGAAGCACTAGTTACTGGAAATGTTGTCGCGGTCGTCTTGTGTTTCGTGGAGGTGGCAAAAGGGCAATATATATAATCCTTTATTGTTCCTTAGTGCACAAAAGATGTTCAGATCACGTGCCTCAATTTTTGACAAGATGATGAGGCGACTTGCTGATGGATGGCATGCACGTCTATCGTAGCAGAACTTGACCCACTGAGGTTGATATTGGCACACAATCACACAAACTCGCGTGATATCAGGAGTGCGTGTTGCCATGTGCCTGCCCTGTCTTGTTGTGAAGCTGCTAGTACCCTTTTCCTCCCCGGCTTGGTGTGGAGTAGGACCGGTAAAGCCAAATCAATGCAAACACAGAGCCTGTGGTTGCACTCAGCCTTGACATGATAGCAGATTGATGTGTGCGGTGGTGCAGCCATTAGCATGTTGGACAACAGGGAGACCCCGGGCCTGGACTGGAGGCAGCATGCATGCACGGGGAGGAGTGAGTGAGTGCGAGCTTCGAGGTGCGTTCATGCATGCCTGCGGTGCGGACAGTACGTCAGTACGTGTACTTACAGGCGAGATCCCGCCCTACGACTACGAGTACTACTAGTAGTATACTGGTACTGGCCGTTGATCGGAACGCGATGATGGATACGTATAGGTCAATATTTACATGCGCGAGTAATGGCGAATATGGATTGTGCAATATGCGCGGTGCTATAACTATAACTGTCTATCACTGCCCTCTTCATCCTGGGTCAGCCCCGTTTCGTGCTGGGAAGTTATGGCAAACGTCAAGGAAGGTAGCCCAGCGCACGGTGAAGATCTTTGAGATCTGCTGGAAATTAATGGAGCTACCGCCGGCCAGGTGCTAGCGTAGGTGACAGATCGACGGGTTGCCTTGCACAGGCTTTGCACATAGCCACACAGGAGACAGTAGCAACCGGGAAGAACTTTTCGCATGGAAAAAAACTCAACATGGTTCAGCAGGACAACAACGTGCTTGTACTAGTAAAAACCCAGCTAATAGCATCTCTAGCGGATGGTGTATATCATAGTCTATGCCAAATATAAACACCGCTTGCCAAAAACCGTCTATCCCATGATTTAAAATTTAGCGCATTTCCACCGGGCCTTCCCACATGGTCGATTCAAACTGTCTGTTTCTGTCCGTTTAAGTTGGGTTCGGTCGATTTGGATAGTGGATCCGGCCTGTCTGGCCAGCCGCGTCGCTGGGCGCGATCCATTTGTCCGCGCTGGCGAGGCAATTTTTTTTTCAGATTCTAACACAAACAATTTGAGCTAAAAAACAGGCAAAATTTATACTTAATTTATATTCAAAATATAAAAAACATAATCTAATCTACTAGCCCTAGCTACTGGTCTTCGCGCGCCAGCGCTGCCTCGTCCATCTACGGGTCAAGTTCGATGTACTCCGGCGGCGTCCAGAGGATGGGCGGTGGCAGAGCCGAAGCGGGAGCGGGCGCAGGCGGGTTGACCACCTGCCCAGGCCACAACGCCCACTGCGGGAGGTACGCCAGCAGCATGGCCACCTTCGTCGCGATCGGAGGCGCCCAAACCGACAGCGGCAGCGGTGGAGGCTGCTGGGCGTTCGTCTTAGCCACCATACAAGCGAGCTCGAGGGCCTTCTCGTAGCCGCGCCACTGGGCCTCCTCCTCCTGCGCGTTGGCCGCAATGGCCTGCTCGGTGAAGGTGTTCTCGTCGTAGCCACACACCAGTACCTCGCGGTACTCTGGGGCAGGTTTGTGGCGACGTCGTCCACCGCCTCCTGCTTGACGACGATGTCGTCGTTGTCGTCCTCGCTGTCGAGCTTGGCGTCGGAGTGGTTAACGACGCCCTTCTCGTGCGAGTCGATGTCGGGGATGGGGTAGACCTCCCTCGGATGCAGGTCATGGAGCATGGTGGTGGCACGGCGCACCTTGTGCTCCCAGTGGAGCCACTCCTTTCAGTAGGCCTCGCTCTCGTAGGCAGGGTCCCACCGTAGGGCTGGTAGGAGGGGTCCTTGATCCGGCGGGGGATCTCCTCCTCCAGCCCTTTCCCCTCCTTAGGCACGGTCCCGGTTCAGGTGCCAGCCGGTAGGGAGGGACACGTCGTTGTGTCTAATGCCCCGCCCCTCCCTCCAGCGGTGCTTGCACTCCGCGATGCAGAAGTACTGCCGCTCGCGACGCTCTCCCTCCGGCCACGGTGGTCGATGAACCTTCAGGCGGCGGCCCCGGAAATCCTCCGGCCGCGGTGTAGGCGGCAGGGACGTGCCGTGGAGGAGGGACGGCATCCGGCCGGAGCGCTGGATACTAGAGCCAGACGCCTCGTGGTCGTTCTTGCCCCTTCCCTTCTTCAGTCACGGCGGCGTCTTCATCGTTCGCGGTGGTGGTAGCGGCTAGGGTTTTTCTATGGCGAGAGGTGAGGAGTGAGGCACCGACGGGCGTAGAGTTAAATAGCCCCCTCGCCCGCGAACACACGCAGCTTCCTGCTCCTTCGCCATCAATGCCAGCGCGAGAACGCAAGAGGCGCCAAGTGGGTCAGCGTGCCGTCGCGTCACCATTGATGGCGCAGGCTGGCGCCGGTCAGGCTTCCGACATCGCATCTGAACCACTGCCGCGGTTGCGTCTGAATCGGTGTCGCTGACCGCGTCTAAAATCAATGCATCGGGTCAAGGTGGCTGACGGGTGGACCAGTAGCACGCACGGGAACGATGTTCGCCCTGTCTGCGCGCGTCCGGACCGACGCAACCGAGCCCTAGATTAAATGCATGGATGGGTCGAGCCGGACGAGTTTTCCGGATGGGTCGGCCAGCTGGGGCACCGCGCACGCCCCGCACGTCCGCCCGGACTGTTTCAGACAAGCTCAGACCAGATGGGTCAGCCCCGTGGAGATGCCCTTACACAACCTCCAAACTATCTACCCATCCTCCACATTTCGACAACGGAGCGACGACGTCCAAGTGGAAATCGCTGGCTCACGAGCTTGCTTCCGTGTTAACCTGAAGCAGTTGGAGACAAGGAAGACGCCTCTGCCCCGAGCTCGCTGTCAGCTGTGAGGTATACTGTGTTTCCCCGATTCGTAAAGAGAGCAACGGGAAAAAGACTAGATGTAGATCCTGCCGATACTGGCTATTGGCCGCCGCGGTTCGCGCTTGCGCTGGTGAGGACAACGACGGGACACAGAGGAGGCAGTTGTCAGATTTTCGTGAGGAGAGAGGGGCGGTGGCCGCCGAGCTCGCGTGTGGCACCGACAATTATGCCTATTGCCGTTGAGCTTGCATGTTGCCAGGGATGAGGGGAGGCGGGATGGATGGGGACCAGAGGCGGCAGGCTGGACTTGGACCAGAGGTGCTCGACCTATGCTCGTCGGGATGAGGGGCGATAGGGTGGACGGGACCAGTGCGACGGTGCTTGGTTGGAGCAACGGCGGGTTCGACAACCACCACGACCGCTCGGGCCCCTCTTCTCTGCCGGCGTCGGGTTTGGCTCGGAGTTCATCAGGGTGATGCCCGCGGCGAGGCATGGTGGTTTTTGATGCTGTGGGTGGTGCATGTCTGGTCTTAGATAGCTCGGCGACCTCTTGTATTTATGGCTGTGCCTAGACGCGGTGTGAAATGTCCAGAACTTACAAAACGCAGGGAGAAACAAAGACGGAAGACAACATGGCAGCGGGAAGACACTGGAAATACGTCGGTGTTGGCGATGGCCAAACGCGGCCAAATGGATCGCACGATCTTTGATAGTGCGGGGTTGAGGCTATAGGAACTCTTCAGTATAGCATTATTTGTTCATGTGACCCCTTGTCCTATAGGTTTGGTTTAGCTGGCCGCAGTCGGACCCAATCAATCCAAAATAAATGAATAGAAACGCCACCGGCTTCGGCCCGATAAAGATGCCGTAAGCTCAGAGGGTAGCTCGCCAGTCGCCAGGTAAAACCCATGTAGGGCTTGTTTGATTTATAGGAATTGCATAGGAATTGTGTAGGATTTGAATTCTATGGGAATTTTTTCTATGTTAGTGTTTGATTCATAGGAACATATCCTATAGGAATTAATCCTATAGGAATCTTGTAGTGCAATTCCTATAGGAAAACAACATTAGGTCACACCTCATGGAAAAATTCCTTTGCCACATCAAACAAGATTCCTCTTTCTATAGGAGTCACATTGGCATTACATATCAATCCTATAATTTTCCTATTCCTATACTTTTCCTATACTATGAATCAAACAAGCCCGTAGTGGCCATGTGAAAGCCCTGATAGGCCCCGCTTCCGTGTCGCGTGAGGGCCGCACAAGCGGATAACCCACAATGATGCGTAGCCGGGCCCGCCAGTCGGCGTCGGGCCGACAGCATGGCAGGCGCAATGATTAGTACGGTCGCGACCGCTCCGCTCGATCTCGCGGTGGGGCCCGCAATTATTTGCCCGTGATTGCCCCGGTTCTGCTTGGCCCCTGCCTTCCTTCCTTCACGAGTTGGGTCGGATCGGGTGGGGAGAGCAAGGATGGGAACCCGATAGACGCGTGCCGTTCGGGAGGGGGGAGGATGGAATCCGATGGGGTGGCCGTACTCCGCGCCCATGGTTTGGATCGACAGGTCTTCGTCGTCGTTGCTCAATGTTTAGCACCGTTTTGTCTGTGCAATGAATGCGATGTACTGTAGTAAACTCGTACACGTACTGTATAGACCTAGCGATGGTTCAAAGCAAGCGAGCAGTAGGCCGGCCTGTCGCTCACCTCTGCTGCCTCGACTGGTACGAGCTGACCCCGTATCGCTGTACCGTATCTGCTACCGGCTGGTACGAGCTGACCCCGGCGCCTGGCGGGCACGCCTCTTCCCCGCGTGACGCGCCGTCAGGCCGTTCATGATGGCGCTCGTCATCGCTCCGTGCTCCCTTCCCTCAGTCGTCTCATCATCACTCTTTTCCTCGCGCGGTTAACATGGCGGCATGCCCTGGTCGGATGCAATTATTGGTGCATGGCCACTTTTCATTCGCGGGCCAGCAGATTTGATCTGATCCACGCAGCGTGTTCGGGCGAGCATGCAGACAGCTACAGTAACCGATTCCACCGTGGATAAACATGTTTTAAACCGTACCACACCAAGTTTAAGACAGAGAGTACGGACGGCAGGAACAGTTTGCCAAAGACCAAAACATAGCCCATGGCCGGTCGAGCAGATGGAAGAACAGTGACGCCCGTGCCCCGGGGCCAAATCGTGGGGAGGATGTGCGTGCAATCACTCCTAGTACGATTCTTGCCGCGCCATGGCATGTGCGGGCTGTACGTACTGTACTCGAGCGAGAGCAGCCTCGCCGCGTTTAAAAATAGAAACCAGAACGAACAGCACCTGATCCACTCGCGTGATGAATCACGAGCTCACCCCGTGCTCAATTCGTCCGGCCATCTCCACCGGGCTAACTCATACAGCCACCCAAACGGTCTCTTTGTCTTCGTTTGGATCAGACCGTGGACGATTTGGGGAGGGGTTCGGCCTATCCGGCCGACCGCTCGCAGCAGCCCGATCTATTTGTTCGTGTTTGGCCATCGCCGACGCCGACGTATTTTCAGTGTCTTCCCGCCGTCACGTCGTCTCCCGCCTTTCTTTCCCACCGCTTCTCACGACTTTTCGTCGTTTTCCGTCGAGTCCAGGCGCAACCATAAAAAGGGGAGGTCGTTGAGCTATCTTTCACCATACCCGCGCCATCCATAATACAAAAAACCACCATGCCTGGCCGCCGGCGTCGACACGACGAGCTCCGTGGCAATCCCGATGACGGCAGAGAAGAGGTGCCCGAGCGGCCGCTGCCGTCGTGGTGGACGGATCCGCCAGAGTTACCGGACGTGCTACCTCCTCCAATTCCGGGGCGCCCACGGATTTACAGGATGGGCACATCGTCGCGTCGCCCTTTCTACAGCCGTCATGTGACCACCGTCGAGCCTTTCACAACGGCGGTGGCGGAAAGCATCTTTTTGCTGGAATACCGGCGATTGGACCAGCTCGGATTGGTGCGTGGCGACCTCCGGGAAGCGGTGCGGGCCAATCCTGACGATGCTTTCCTGTGTGCCCGCATCGACCGAGCTGAAGAGGAGGTGCAACCGCAAGGGTGGTCATCAGTTCTCTCAATGACGAATGATGTATCTGACCTCCAGCGCCGGCGGCCGTGCGTAGTCTAGGTTGTGTGGCATGAGTGTGTAGATGCTTTAGGGCTTGAATAAAGATTTTCATTGCAAATGGCCAATGCCTACATTCATACATCATACATGGCGCGCGCACAACCTAGCCTACTCGTCGGAGTCGGAGGAAGAGTCAGAGTGGTAGCAGCGGCAACACATGGTGTGGTCGAAGACGCTGACGCCAAACTTTCCTTCGCCGTCGTACTTGAAGACGACGAAGTTGCCCGCTTTGATCTGGTGCGAGCGGGCGAAGCACTCCCAACCTTTGAGATGTAGTCATATTTTGGGGTATAGTTGTAGGGAAAATTAAAAAAACATGAATTTCGATGTATTTTGTAAAAAAGATCATGGCACAGTAAAACGGCCATAACTTTTACATACGATGTCGGAAAAAGAGTTTAATATACCAAAATGATCGTCTCAAAATTTCCTACTTGATTTCCACGCCAGAGTCTGTTGCAGTTTTACAACTTCCCCAAATTCGAAAACTGTAAAAAGTTATGGCAGAAAGAAGTTTTTTTCCTGCAAAAAAATAAAAAAGGGGAAGAAACTTATGTGACGCATTTCTCCCATATGCGCCACTGAAGTCTTGGATGGGATTTGAAATTTGAATCCCGCTGCCCCTTCTCCCTCTCTTATCGTCTTTCACTCCTCCACTCTTCTACTCCACCATTCTTCTCCACCACTTCTTCTCTCCTTTTCCTCCCCTTCTTCCTCACCTTCTCCTCCTCCCTCCCTCCTCTCCCACTCCGGTGAGCTCCTCCTCCTCCTCCACCCTGGTGAGCTTCTCCTCCGGCGACCTCCTCCTCCTTCTACTCCTTCCACCTCCCTCTGCTCCTCCACCTCCTCCTCCGGCAAGCCCGTCCTCCACCTGTGGCCTCCTCTTCTCCTCCACCGGCGACCTCCTGCTCCTCCTCCGGCCACAATCGGCCTCCTTTTCCTCCTCCGGTGACCCCCACCTCCGACCAGAAGTTTGAGATCTGGTTAAGGACTTCTGTGGCGCATTTTAATATGTTTGAAAAATGGTGCGCCACTGATGAGCTTTTTCCTAGTAGTGTGAAGTCTGAACCAAAATAAGACTAAATAATCCCTTTTTTACCTTTCCTCTAAGGTAATACTATAGAGCTTTTGTAGGGTTAGATTATCACACTCTCCTATTTTCCCATGCCGAACTAATGCCTTTATGATCATTTTTACAAGCTATGAACCTTGTAGACACAGCCATGAGGTACAGGCAGCCCATCCTGAACTCCTTGCCCGCTCCGGTTGCTTCCCCTCGCGCCACCGCCACCGGCCGCTACAGGAAGCCGTCACGTGCCTCCGCCTGGCCGCGGTAAATGTCGCGGGCCTGCCTGCCGGCTGCCGCACCTCGAACGCATGTGCCCCCTCCGCCAACGAGAAATCTGGGCGCGTGATGGCACGCGCGCCGTGGACGCCCGCGCCCTTCTCATTAACCACGGCAAGGCACAGGCAGCGCGGCCCAGGGGTCGCAGAGGCGCGATTTTTTTTTTAAATAATACACTTTTTAAAATATTTTTCAGATCTATTATACGATTTTTTAGATTTTACAAAAGTAGTATTTTGTCGGTCTGGAGGAGGCCGATTGGGCCAATCAGCCTGGAGCAATCCGACTGGGTGTCGGCTCGTGGGCCCGCTAGGCTGCGTCGGCCAATCGGCCTGGGGCAGGCCGACTGCCCCAATCGGCCTAGCGCTGACCGACTGGTTTAAGCATGCATGACCAACACAGATTGATTGATTGATTGATCGATTGATTGCATGTGAAGCCCATCTTAAAACATGCATGCAGAGTAGAGGCAGTCGGCTTGGCCGATTGGCCAACGCGGGCCCCATCTGTCTCACGCGCCGACACTCAGTCGGTTTGCTCCAGGCCGACTGGTCCAATCGGCCTCCTTCAGGCCGAAAAAATATTATTTTTATAAAATATTAAAAACGTGTATAATAGATCTAGAAAATATTAAAAAATGTATTATTTTAAAAAAATTCGCCGCAGAGGCGGGGCCCCGTCCTCCGACTTCTGCTCGCTCGCTCGCAGCTAGCTACCATTGCTGTGCTGCCCAGCTGCGGCGCACTGCGCTGACCCGCTTTTACCGGGCCAGCTTATTATGGCTGCTCGCTGGTACTTCCGCTGCTGCTGTATGCGACCCCGCCCTACTTCTGCTATTTTGCCCCTGTCCCTCTCCACTACTGCCTGGCGACCCCGCCCGACCCCGGCTGGCCGCTGTTTGCCCTTCCGATGTATGTACACGTGTACGTACATCCACAGGCCAACTAGCCAAAGCTCGTCCTGTCTGTCCAGGTACGTACGATCACTTCATGGATGCGCAGTTAAGAATCTCTATAAAACTGAATCGGCCCGGCCCTGATCATACGACATGCATGGTAGAAAACCGACCGACCGCGAAGGCCTACCGTGTACAGGTAGTCGCACGGCGTGAACAGTAGAATGCAGAATAGTCAGTCGATCGTTACGTGTGTTAAATGTGTTGTGAACTGACTCTTTGTCCGTACGTATAGTGTACATATTGTAGCCAGACAGTCCGTCCGGCCGTCCGCCTCCGTGTGCGTGTAGTACACGACACGAACTCTCTTGTATATACGTTGTACCATTGATTCAATAAATATGACACCTGTCAGCCCTTATTTGGTTATCGACAACCTCATCAAGCTTTTTCATGGTATCAGAGGCTCTACTTCTTCTATATCGCATCTAGATTGACATGAGCCTTGGAGCTTCCTCATCCTCTTCCATGGCGCCGTCCGGATCACTAGGCGAGTCTGTTTCAGAGAAGCTGACGGGAGAAAACTTTATGATCTGGAGGACTGAGGTGATGCCGGCGATTAGGGGCGCGCAGTTGACCGGCTACCTCGACGGAACTATCAAGGCGTCGGAGGTGGAGCTCACCACCAAGGATGACAGCAGGAAGGAGGTGAAGATTCCCAATCCTGCGTATGCACTTTGGATCTCACAAGATCAAACAGTGCTCGGTTACCTTCTCAGGAATATGATGTCAACACCCGGGTTTTTAATCCCAGATGCCTGTTATGCCATACATCGCAATCCCAGAATTATCATTTTTGCGAGACATAACAGAATTGGATACCATCGTACATCATCCATTACAAACCGTACATAATTTCTTACACAAATAGGGATCTCATGATCCAGTTCTTAATACAACATCAAGCAGCGGAATACGTAATAATAACGGTAGCGTAGGCGAAGCTCCATCTTCGGGGTCACAGGCAATGCTGACGATGGGAGATGATCCTAGTTGTCGTAACCTTCCTGGGGTCCATCCTCCAGGTACTCCTCTTCATAGTATGGTGGGAATAGCCAGGGACAAAGCCATGAGTACTCTTTAAGTACTCGCAAACTAATACTAACAAATGAAAGGGGTTTTGATAATAGGACACTAGGCTCTAGGGTTGTTTTGCAAAAGCCAGATTTATCTCTACTAAGTTTAAGGGCAACGAATGCTAGTTGAAGTTTATAACATCTAAGTGGGAACTTGTATTTCATATCACAACCCTGTTGTGGTCAAGTCAAAGTCTCACTTTATTTCACAAGTCATTTTGAAAAGTCTGACGGGGAACAGTATGGCTGAAGGGTTTCACGGCATAGTAAATCAAAATTTTCTACGGATGCGAACAGAGGGAAAGCCAAGATCTAATCTAGGAGATGCAAACAACAAGAGAGATTGGATTAGATCTTCATACCCTTGAAGATTCGCACAACGGAACGTTCGTCGGAACGTGGGTGATATAGTCGTACTCGCTTCTCCTCCTCGCGATCCGATCCGATCTAGCACCACAAGTGGCGGTGCCTCCGTGAGATGCACACGTGCAGCACCTCGACGTCTCCTCCTTCCTCGGTCCAGCAAGTATGGTGGAGAGACGGATTGGATCTACAACACGACGGCGTGGTGTATATGGTGGAGAATTTCTGCAGCAGGGCTTCGCCTACAAGCAGTCGGGAGGGAGAGAGGAGGGCAGCAGGGCGGCTAGGGTTGGAGGGGAAAGTGTGGGGGGTGGTGCGCCCCCAGCCCTCTTTATATAGAGGGGTGGGGCACAGCCCTAGCCCCTCCCCCAAGCCCAAACCGGCGGCCCCAAAGGAGGAGGAGTGGGGGGCAAGGAAACCCCCCTTCTAGAAGCTCTATCTAGAGTTTAAACCCTCTTTGGCCGGCTGGGCCCTATGGGGCCTTGTGCCCCTGGCCCAATGCGGGCAGGGCACTCCCTCATAGGCCCATGCCCCCTCCCGGAAGGTGTGGCCACGTTGGTCCCCTTCCAGAAGGTTCTAGAAGCTTCCGGTACAATACCGATTAACCCGGAACAATTCCGAACTCGAAAAACTGCACTGCCTTATATGAATCTTATTCTCCGGACCACTCCGGAACCTCTCGTGATGTCCCAGATCCCATCCGAGACTCCGAACAAAAACTCATAAACCAATTATCCAATCTATCCTAGCGTCGAGACACGTTAAGTGTGTGACCCTGCGGGTTCGAGAATATGCAGACATGATCTTCTATCAATAATCAACAGCGGGGTATGGAAACCCATATTGACTCCCACACATTCATCGATGATCATATCAGATGAACCACGATGCCAGGATTCAATCAATCCCATATATATTCCCTTCGTCTCATGATATTTTACTTGCCCGAGATTCGATCGTCGGTACCGTCATACCTAGTTCAATCTCGTTCACAGCAAGTACTTTACTCGTTCCGTAATCCGATATCACTTTGTGATTAACTCCTTAACCACATGCTTGCAAGCGGTGTTGATATCGATTACCGAGTGGGCCCGAAGTATATCTCTCCAACTTGGGAGGGACAAATCCCATCTTGATACATACAACCCAACAGATACTTTCCGATCACCTGAGAGACACCTTTAGGATCACCCTCTCATAGGATGACGTTTGATGACCTCAAAGCTTTCTTCCGATACCAGGGAGTTGTATTATGTCATGGTCTAAGGAATACAATATTTGACATAAGAAAAAGCTTCGCAAAGACGAACACGATGACACGATCTAATTGCTTCTCTTAGTTTGGGTCTGTCCATCATATCATTCTCCCAATAATATGATCTCATTATTAATTGACAACTCATGTCCATGGTTAGGAAACCTTAACCATCATTAATCAATGAGCTAGTCCTTAGAGGCGTACTAGGGACACGGTGTTGTTCACAAACCACACAAGTATTAAAGTTTCCGCTTAATACAATTCTAGCATGGAATATAAACATTATCATGAACAAGAATTATAATAATAACATCTTTATTATTGCCTCTAGGGCATAATTCCAACAGTCTCCCACTTGCACTAGAGTCAATAATCTAGTTTACATTTGGCAACAATCTCACACCCATGGCACTGAGGTGCTGATCATGTTTTACACGTGGAAGAGGTTTAGTCAATGGATCTGCGACATTCAGATCTGTATGTACTTTGCTAATTTTCAGATCTCCATCTGCTATATAATCTCAGATTATATGAAACTTGCGGTTGATATGCTTGGTCTTTGGATGATATCTTGGCTCCTTAGCGAGTGCTATGGCGCTAGTGTTGTCACACAATATCTCCAGTGGGTCCAATGCACTTGGAACCACGCCAAGCTCAGTGATAAAGTTCCTGATCCAAACTCCTTCACTTGACGCTTCTGCAGCAGCCATGTATTCCGCTTCTACTGTAGATCCCGCGATCACGCTTTGCTTGCAGCTTCTCCAGCTCACAGCTCCTCCATTCAAAATATACACGTATCCTGTCTGAGATTTAGAATCATCCTTGTCGGTGTCAAAACTAGCGTCGACGTAACCTTTTACGACGAGCTGTTCATCACCCCCATAGACTAAGAACATTTCTTTAGTTCTATTTAGGTACTTTAGGATGTTCTTCACGGCTGTCCAGTGTTCCACTCCTGGATCACTTTGATACCTGCTCGTCAAACTAAGAGCATTGGACACATCCGGTCTAGTACACAGCATGGCATACATGATCAAACCTATGGCCGAGGCATAAGGCACTTTGCTCATAGCTTCCCTATCATTTACCGTAGCTGGACACTGAGTCTTGCTCGATATCTTACCTGACAACATGGGCACTGAACCTTTCTTTGCCTTATCCATTCTGAACCTTTTCAGAACTTTGTCTAGGTATGTACTCTGGCTTAAAGCTATCAGGCATCTTTGTCTATCTCTATAGATTTTGATGCCCAATATATAAGCAGCTTCACCTAGGTCTTTCATTGAAAAACACTTGTTCAAATAACTCTTCACATCGTTAAGCATGTTAATGTCATTTCCAATAATCAATATGTCGTCCACATATAGTACCAGAAATGTCACCGAGCTCCCACTCACTTTCTTGTAGATGCAAGCTTCGTAGCAATTTGGAACAAATCCAAAGCTCTTGATCACTTGATCAAAACGAAGGTTCCAACTCCGAGATGCTTGCTTCAGTCCATAAATAGAACGCTGAAGTTTGCATACTTTATCAACATCCTTAGGATCGACAAAACCTTCGGGTTGCATCATATACATGTTGGAGATATGCCCAAGAGGCAATAATAAAGTGGTTATTATCATATCTTCATACTTATGATAAATGTTTACATACCATGCTATAATTGTATTAACAGGAAACATTAATACTTGTGTGATTTGTAAACATAAAAGAGTCCCTAGTAAAGCCTCTTGTTAAACTAGCTTGTTGGTTAATATATGATCATGGTTTCCTGATCATGAACATAAAGATGTTATTAACAGCAGGGTCATATCATTAGGAGAATGATGTGATGGACATACTCCTATAGTTAAGCGTAGCATAAAGATCAAGTCATTTAATATAGTTCATTTGCTATAAGCTTTCTGATACATAGTAACCTAATTCCTTCGACCATGAGATCATGCTAATCACCATCACCGGAAGGATGCTTTGATGACATCAAACACCACACCGTAACTGGGTGGCTATAAAGGTGGAATTGAGTGTTCGGAAAGTATGTGTTGAGGCACATGGATCAAGAGTGGGATTTGTCCATCCATATGATGGATAGATATACTCTGGGCCCTCTCGGTGGAATGTCATCCAATTAGCTTGCAAGCATGTGACTGGCTCACAAGGGATCACATACCACGGGAACGAGAAAAGAGTACTTATCGGTAACGAGGTTGAACTAGGTATGCAGAGATACCGACGATCAAAACCTCGGATAAGTAAACTATCGTGAGACAAAGGGAAATTGGTATCGTATGTAAGTGGTTCATTCGATCGCAAAGTAATCGTAGAAATATGTGGGAGCCATATGAATTTCCAGATTCCTCTATTGGTTATTGTTCGGAGAAGTGTCTCGATCATGTCCGCATAATTCACAAACCGTAGGGAGACACACTCAAGGATTCGACGTTGTTTGAGTAGTTATGGCATGAATGAGAAAGAGACCGAATGTTGTTCGGAGTCTCGGATGGGATCCGGGATATCACGAGGAGATCCAGAATGGCCCGGAGAATAAGATTCATATAAGGAAAGTCCCGTTTCGGAGTTGGGGAATGATTCCGGTGTTTTCATCGGGAATGTTCTAGAAGGTTCCGGAATGTCCGGCACTCCGGAGGGGAAGGGGTACATGAATGTGTCATTGCAAGTTGGAATGATTGCATCATGTACTAAGTGTCATCGCTGTTCCAAATAAAGGATTAATCGAATCCTAGTTTGAAAAGTCAAATAGCTAAATTGAAAAGTCAAACGGCTAAATTTGGAAAGTGGAAAAGAGGAGGAGGAGGTGAAACCGAGTTGGGGAGGGAGTCCTCCTCCCCAAGCCGGCGCACCACCCAAGCCGAGTTGGGGAGGGATTCCACTCCCTCCCCTTGGCTGCCGGCCCCTCCACCTATATAAGGAGGGGCAGGGCTCCCTCCTAGGACACACAAGTACCTCTCCTCTAAACCCTAGCTTGGCGCCTACCACTATAGCCGCCGCCGCCCCCTAGGGTTTTGCCCTAGCCGCTGACTTGGGGTGCCCCAAACCCTAGCTGCCGGCTCTAGCCTCTCCTCCTTGGTGTGTCTAAAACCTAGATCGCCGAGGAGCTCTCTCATACTCCGCCATACTCGCTCCGGCTTAAGGCGAAGCCCTGCGAGATCTCCCCTCTACTTCCGGTACCATGTTGTTGTGCTGCCGGAATTGCGAGGAGAGTGCTACAATCTCCGCTGCCTGCTGGAACAAGGGAGAGGAAGGTCTTTGTCGAGTACCGAACGTGTGACCGACTGCGGGAGCGCTGCCGGAACTGAAGGGAATATGCCCTAAGAGGCAATAATAAAGTGGTTATTATGTGTATTCCAAGTATATGATAGATGTTTATTTTGCATGCTATAATTGTATTAATACGGAAACGTTAATACATGTGTGTTTAATAAACAAACAGAAAGTTCCTAGTTATGCCTCTCTCATAAACTAGCTCGTTGATTAACAAGATGATCAAGGTTTCCTGATCATGGACATTGGATGTTGTTAATAACGGGATCACAACATTAGTGTAATGATGTGATGAACATTCATCCGAAGTATAGCATTACGATCAAAGTCATTGAGTTTATATTGCTATAACAACTTACGAAGTGATCATAGTCCTTAGACCATGAGATCATGTCAATCACTAACACCGGAAGAGTTTCTTGATAACATCAAACGTCACACCGTAACAGGGTGATTATAAAGATGGATTCAGAACTAACAAAGTGTTATGTTGAGGCTCATGGATCAAGAAGTGGAATTTGTTCATCCCAATGACGGATAGATATACTCTGGGCCCTCTCGGTGATATCACATTGATTAGCTTGCAAGCAAGTGATTTGATCACTAGAATGTTATATCACAGGAACGAGAAAAGAGTGCATGTCGGTAACGAGATTAAACTAGGTATGGAGATACCAATGATCGAATCTCGGACATGTAATATATCGTGAAACAAAGGGATTAAGATACTAGCGTAAAAGGTTCCGACGATCACAAGAAAGTCATCGTTGAATGTGTGGGAGTCAGTATGGGTCTCCAGATCCCGCTTCTGATTATTGATCTGAGAGGGGTCTCGATCATGTCCGCATTATTCACGAACCGTAGGGTGACACACTTAAGAGACACCGACATCCAATTGGAGCAAAAGTTTCATGCCGAAAGAATGAACAAGCGCAGGAATTTATTTCACTAGATACCGAAACAGGTTTTCGGGTGAAATTGCATAAAGTGGTTATGCATGTGAAATAGAATTCTAGCAAGGGGTTATTTGTGAATGTTTGTCATTAAATTAATTTACAAAATTCTGAATAAAATAAAAGAGTTTTATTTAATGAGAGTTTGCATTAAATTTGGTGGAAATTTAATGGGAATTTGAGTGGACTTTTGAGTGGAGGGAATTTAGAGGAGTTTTGTGAGTGGAGTGTCCACCCACATGAAGAGGGGAGGGCAAGGGGGCAGCCCCCATGCGCCGGCCACCCCCTTGGGGTTCCCCCCTCCTCCTATAAAAGGAGCCCCTCCTCCTCACTTGTCTCTCACACCTCCTCGTGAAGGATCTCTCTCCCCCTCTAGAATTTATTCCCCATGGTCTCGGACTAGCGAGATACATGTTCCCGGTGGCTATTCGGCAAGAAAGAGTTGTGCTTCCGCTGCATCGCTGGAGCGAGGAGGCGGAGGTTGCTCGGTGCCTCGAACGTGTGTGCGAGCACGGATGCGCTGCTGATTTGCGGCGCTAGGACTTCCTCTCGATCTTGAGATCGGCAAGAGATCGTCTACATCAACCACGAGTTGAACTCGTTAAGCTTTGTCGGTCTTCAAGGGTATGTTCTCTACGGATATACATCCGCCCGTTGTTTGTATCTAGTATATATAGATCTTGGTATATAGTTCACATCGTAGGAAAATTTTTGTTTTCTATGCTGCGAACCCTACAGTGGTATCAGAGCCGGATCTATGCGTAGATACTTTACACGGGTAGTACACATATGAGTATGTGGGCGATGATGATCATGTTGTTGCTCCTTTATTGTGATTTTGGATATTGGTGGCATAGTGGGATGAAGCGGCCCGGACAAACTTTACATGTCCTCGCACATGAGACCTGTTCCACGCTTGACATGCAACTAGTTTGCATAAGTGGCTAGCGGGTGTCTGTCTCTCCTACTATAGTCAATATCTATTTTGCAAGCGAGTTGTCAACAATTTGATTATCCTCGTTGTGGTTCATGTTCGTAGGTAAGAACGGTTCTATCTCGAAAGCCCTAAGCCACGTAAAACTTGCAATGGATAAATTAGAGGCGTCTAGTTTAGATTGTTGCTGGGCTAGTGTTATGATATGGTAGTGTTGTAAGTAGAAGTATGAGATGATACTCTTACAACACACATAGCGTGTAAAATCCATAGACCTTGGATTTACACATATAGGTATGATAGTGATCATACCATGATGCACATGATGGAGATCATCTGCGGGAACCATATAATTTCACTAATAAACATATGATGTTTGGTTGCATCTTATATTGCTTGTTTAGCGCTTTGTCAAGCATAATAAGATGATCCCTCATTTAAATATCAAGATAAGAATGTGTTCTTCCTTTAGTATGCACCGATTATGTTTTCGTCGCTCCAAGACATCACGTGATGATCGGGTGTTCTTGGATCCACGACCATATTTCGGGTGTAAAACAGTTACACACGCAAATACTGAGGTTCTAACTTGGCGAGCCTAGCATGTACAGACATGGCCTCGGAACACAGACCGAAAGGTTAAGCATGAGTCATATAGTTGATATGATGCCCATTTGATGCTCGCCTTTGAAGCTATACCAACTCACGTGATGATCGGACTTGGTGTAGTGGATTTGGTTCATGTAATCACCAAAAGGACACGAGGGATGTCGCTTTTGAGTGGGAGTTCATTCGTAATATAGATTAGTTGAACTCGATCTATCATACACTTAGTATAAACTTTACAAATTCTGTTGTAGATGGCACCACCTGCTTTTAATTTCAATGCGTTCATGGAGAAAGAGAAACTAGCAACGAACGGTAGCAACTTTACTGAATGGGCCATGAATTTGAGGATTCTCCTCTCTGCTGCACAAAAGCAATATGTGCTAGAAGCGCCGTTAGGCCCCCCACCTTTTGATGATGCCCCTGACGAGGAGAAGAATGTCTATCAGACTCGTCAGGAGGACCACAACTTAGTTCATTGCGGCATATTGTATGGGCTAGAGCCGGAACTTCGAAAGCGTTTCGAAAACGGCAATGCATTTGATACAATGGGTGAGTTGAAAATGATTTTCGACACACATGCTGCTGTAGAGAGCTACAATGCTCCAGAAAAGTTCTTTAGCTGCATGATGGAAGAGAACAGCTCCGTTAGTGAGCATGTACTCAAGATGTCGGGTTACGCCGATAAGCTTGTGTCCTTGGGAATAACGATTCCCATTGACTTAGGCATCCATCGTGTTCTGCAGTCTCTGCCACCTAGCTATAAGAGCTTCGTGATGAACTATAATATGCAAGGCATGAAGAAGTCTTTCCCCGAGCTTCTGTCAATGCTTAAAACTGCAGAAGTGGAGATCAAAAAGGAACATCAAGTGTTGATGATCAATAGGAACACTGGTTTCAAGAAAGACAAGAAGGAAAAACGGAAGGGAAGTAAGGGCGGCAAACCTGTTGCCGCGCCTGAAAAGAAACCCCGAGTTGGACCTAAGTCTGATTCAGAGTGCTACTATTGTAAGGGGACTGGCCACTGGAAGCGCAACTGCCCCAAGTATCTGGCAGACAAGAAGGCCGGCAAGGCAAACAAAGGTATATATGATATACATGTTATTGATGTGTACTTGACTAGTGCTCGCAGTAGCACCTGGGTATTTGATACCGGTTCAGTTGCTAATAGTTGTAACTCGAATCAGGGGCTGCGGAACAAGCGACCGCTAGCAAGGGGTGAGGTCAAGATGCGTGTCGGCAATGGATCAAACGTTGATGTAATCGCCGTCGGAACGCTGCCTCTCCACTTACCATCGGGATTAGTCATAAACTTAAATAAATGTTATCTGGTGCCTGCACTGAGCATGAACATTGTATCTGGATCATGTTTGATGCAAAGTGGTTATTCATTTAAATCTGAGAACAATGGTTGTTCCATTTATATGAATGAAATCTTTTATGGTCATGCACCGATGATGAATGGTTTATTTCTGTTAGATCTCAATGATAATGTTACACATATTCATAATGTTGATGCTAAAAGGATTAAACTTAATGATGATATATCCGCATATATGTGGCACTGCCGTCTAGGTCATATTGGCATTAAACGCATGAAGAAGCTCCATTCAGATGGACTTTTGGAATCACTTGATTATGAATCATTTGATACATGTGAGCCATGCCTTATGGGCAAGATGACTAGAACGCCGTTTTCCGGTTCAATGGAACGGGCAACAGATTTATTGGAAATCATACATTCTGATGTATGTGGTCCAATGAGTGTGTCGGCGCGAGGTGGATATCGTTATTTTGTTACTTTCACGGATGATTTGAGTAGATACGGTTATATCTACTTGATGAAACACAAGTCTGAAACCTTTGAAAAGTTCAAGGAATTTCAGAATGAAGTGGAAAATCATCGTAATAGAAAGATCAAATTTCTACGGTCTGACCGTGGAGGTGAGTATCTAAGTTACGAGTTTAGCACTCACATGAAAGAGTGTGGGATTGTTTCACAACTCACACCTGCCGGAACACCACAGAGAAATGGTGTGTCGGAACGTCGTAATCGTACTTTATTAGATATGGTTCGATCTATGATGTCTCTGACGGACTTGCCGTTGTCATTTTGGGGTTATGCACTAGAAACTGCTGCATTCACTTTAAATCGGGCACCATCTAAATCCGTTGAAAAGACACCGTATGAATTGTGGTTTGGAAACAAACCTAAGCTGTCATTTCTTAAGGTTTGGGGATGCGATGTTTATGTGAAGAAACTTCAACCGGATAAACTCGAACCCAAAGCGGAAAAATGCGTCTTCATAGGATACCCTAAAGAAACTATTGGGTATTCCTTCTATCACAGATCCGAGGGCAAGGTTTTTGTTGCCAAGAATGGATCCTTTCTAGAGAAAGAGTTTCTCGCGAAAGGTGTGAGTAGTCGGAAGGTAGAACTCGAAGAGGTTGTGGAACCTTCTCTTCAAAGTATGGCGAGTAGCGCAGCGCCGGAAGTTGTTCCGGAGTTGGCTCCACCTGTTGAAGAGGGAACTAATGATAATGATCATGAAACTCCGAAAGAGAGTACTACCGAACCTCGCAGGTCAAACAGGACGCGTGCAGCTCCCGAGCTGTACGGAAATCCTGTCATAAATTTCATGGTTGATGAAAACAATGACCCTGCGACGTATGAAGAAGCGATGATGAGCCCGGATTCCAACAAATGGTTAGAAGCCATGAAATCCGAGATGGAATCCATGTATGAAAATCAAGTTTGGAACTTGGTGGAATTACCTCACGACCGAAAGGCCGTGGAGAACAAATGGATTTTCAAAAGGAAAACTGATGCTGATGGTAATGTGACCATCTATAAAGTTCGACTTGTCGCAAAGGGGTTTCGACAAATTCAAGGAGTTGACTACGATGAGACTTTCTCTCCCGTAGCGATGCTAAAGTCAGTTAGGATTATGTTAGCAATTGCTGCATATTTCGATTATGAAATATGGCAGATGGATGTCAAAACCGCGTTTCTCAATGGTAATATTGAAGAAGAGCTGTATATGATACAACCAAGGGTTTTGTCGATCCTAAGGATGCTAACAAGGTGTGCAAGCTTCAGCGATCCATCTATGGATTGAAGCAAGCATCACGAAGTTGGAATCTCCGCTTTGATGAGGTGATCAAAGAGTTTGGATTTGTCCAAACTTATGGAGAAGCTTGTATTTACAAGAAAGTGAGTGGGAGCAATGTGGCATTTCTGATATTATATGTGGATGACATATTATTGATCGGAAATGATATAGAACTTTTAAACAGTGTTAAAAGTTATCTAAACAGCAAATTTTCAATGAAGGACCTAGGTGAAGCGTCATACATATTAGGCATAAAGATCTATAGAGATAGATCTAGGCGCCTAATAGGGCTATCGCAAAGTACATACCTTGATAAGATTTTAAAGAAGTTTAAAATGGACGGAAGTAAGAAGGGGTTCTTACCTATGTTGCAAGGCAAGACATTGAGTAAGACTCAAAGTCCGGCTTCGGCGGAAGAAAGAGAGATAATGGACAAAGTCCCCTATGCTTCAGCCATAGGCTCTATAATGTACGCCATGCTATGTACAAGACCGGATGTGGCACATGCTATTAGTTTGACTAGTAGGTACCAATCGGATCCAGGTTCGGAACACTGGATAGCGGTCAAGAATATCCTTAAGTACTTACGAAGAACTAAGGATATGTTTCTTGTATACGGAGGTGAAGAAGAGCTCGTCGCTAAGTGTTATGTCGACGCTAGCTTTGACACCGATCCGGATGACTCTAAGTCTCAATCCGGATACGTATTTCTCATGAATGGCGGAGCGGTTAGTTGGAGGAGCTCCAAACAACCTGTGGTAGCGGGATCAACAACGGAGGCCGAATATGTTGCTGCTTCGGAAGCGGCTCAGGAAGCAGTTTGGATGAAGGAGTTCATATCCGAACTAGGAGTTGTGGCAAACGCATTGGACCCAATGGTGATCTATTGTGACAACAATGGTGCCATTGCCAATGCCAAAGAGCCAAGGTCTCACAAGCATTCCAAGCATATTAAGCGCCGGTTTCACTCCATCCGCGAGCATGTCAAGGATGGAGATATAAAGATTTGTAAAGTACATACGGATCTCAATGTAGCAGATCCGTTGACTAAAACTCTCCCTAGAGCAAAACATGATCAACACCAGAACTCAATGGGTGTTAGATTTATCACTATGTAACTAGATTATTGTCTCTAGTGCAAGTGGGAGACTGAAGGGAATATGCCCTGAGAGGCAATAATAAAGTGGTTATTATGTGTATTCCAAGTATATGATAGATGTTTATTTTGCATGCTATAATTGTATTAATACGGAAACGTTAATACATGTGTGTTTAATAAACAAACAGAAAGTTCCTAGTTATGCCTCTCTCATAAACTAGCCCGTTGATTAACAAGATGATCAAGGTTTCCTGATCATGGACATTGGATGTTGTTAATAACGGGATCACAACATTAGTGTAATGATGTGATGAACATTCATCCGAAGTATAGCATTACGATCAAAGTCATTGAGTTTATATTGCTATAACAACTTACGAAGTGATCATAGTCCTTAGACCATGAGATCATGTCAATCACTAACACCGGAAGAGTTTCTTGATAACATCAAACGTCACACCGTAACAGGGTGATTATAAAGATGGATTCAGAACTAACAAAGTGGTATGTTGAGGCTCATGGATCAAGAAGTGGAATTTGTTCATCCCAATGACGGATAGATATACTCTGGGCCCTCTCGGTGATATCACATTGATTAGCTTGCAAGCAAGTGATTTGATCACTAGAATGTTATATCACAGGAACGAGAAAAGAGTGCATGTCGGTAACGAGATTAAACTAGGTATGGAGATACCAATGATCGAATCTCGGACATGTAATATATCGTGAAACAAAGGGATTAAGATACTAGCGTAAAAGGTTCCGACGATCACAAGAAAGTCATCGTTGAATGTGTGGGAGTCAGTATGGGTCTCCAGATCCCGCTTCTGATTATTGATCTGAGAGGGGTCTCGATCATGTCCGCATTATTCACGAACCGTAGGGTGACACACTTAATAGACACCGACATCCAATTGGAGCAAAAGTTTCATGCCGAAAGAATGAACAAGCGCAGGAATTTATTTCACTAGATACCGAAACAGGTTTTCGGGTGAAATTGCATAAAGTGGTTATGCATGTGAAATAGAATTCTAGCAAGGGGTTATTTGTGAATGTTTGTCATTAAAGTAATTGACAAAATTCTGAATAAAATAAAAGAGTTTTATTTAATGAGAGTTTGCATTAAATTTGGTGGAAATTTAATGGGAATTTGAGTGGACTTTTGAGTGGAGGGAATTTAGAGGAGTTTTGTGAGTGGAGTGTCCACCCACATGAAGAGGGGAGGGCAAGGGGGCAGCCCCCATGCGCCGGCCACCCCCTTGGGGTTCCCCCCCTCCTCCTATAAAAGGAGCCCCTCCTCCTCACTTGTCTCTCACACCTCCTCGTGAAGGATCTCTCTCCCCCTCTAGAATTTATTCCCCATGGTCTCGGACTAGCGAGATACATGTTCCCGGTGGCTATTCGGCAAGAAAGAGTTGTGCTTCCGCTGCATCGCTGGAGCGAGGAGGCGGAGGTTGCTCGGTGCCTCGAACGTGTGTGCGAGCACGGATGCGCTGCTGATTTGCGGCGCTAGGACTTCCTCTCGATCTTGAGATCGGCAAGAGATCGTCTACATCAACCACGAGTTGAACTCGTTAAGCTTTGTCGGTCTTCAAGGGTATGTTCTCTACGGATATACATCCGCCCGTTGTTTGTATCTAGTATATATAGATCTTGGTATATAGTTCACATCGTAGGAAAATTTTTGTTTTCTATGCTGCGAACCCTACAGGAACGCAGCGCCGGAAGGATCGTCTGCGCGATCTTGAGATCGGGAGTGTACGACTACATCATCCACGAGAATCTGCTCTCGTTAACCGCTTTGGATCTTCGAGGGTTAGTACTCTATTGACTCGTTGCTACAATCTAGTAGATAGATCTTGGCTTGATCATAGATTAGATCTTGATTGTGTGTTCATGTGGTAGAATTTTTTTGTTTTCCATGCTACGAACCCCTACAGTGGTATCAGAGCCGTGTCTATATGTAGATCTGTTTGCACGAGTAGAACACAATGGTCATTATGGGCGTTGATGCTTTTATTGTCGATTGCTTCTTGTGTACTTTGCATTTTGCGGTATGTTGGGATGAAGCGGCCCGGGCTAACCTTACATGACATCGTTCATGAGACTTGCTCCACGCTTGACATGCAACTTGTATTGCATAAGTGGCTTTGCGGGTGCCTGTTTCTCCTAGCATATTTAAGATCCAATTTACAACGGGTGATTAACAATACTAGTATCAATGTTGTGGTTCTTGTTCGTAAGTTAGAACGACACTTATTGAAAGCCCCAAACCACGTAAAATATGCAAAGAAAGTAGAGGCGTCTAACTTTGTTTTGCAGGGGTGTGCTGTGATGTGATATGGCCATGATTGTGATTATATATGATGTATGCAATGTTCCTTATTGTAAGTCGGCAACCGGCAGGAGCCATATGGTTGTCTTTAATTTCTGTTAAGACCCGCGTGTCTATTCAAAGTAGTTGTAATAGTTGAAGCCGGTGGACGACAACCATGGAGAAGCATCATTGACCTTGATGCAATGTCGGTGATGATGGAGATCATGTTCGTGCTAGAAGATGGAGATCGGAAGCACAAAGAAGAAAGGCCATATCATATCACTTATTATGAATTGCATGTGATGTTAATCCTTTATGCATCTTGTATTGCTTAGTAGACGACGGTAGCATTATAAGATGATCCCTCATGCACATGAATTTCAAGTCATAAAGTGTTCACCCTTAGTTAGCACCGTTGCTAAAGCTTGTTGTTTCGAAGCACCACGTGATGATCGGGTGTGTTAGATTCCGCAAGTGTATACAACGTGGGCAAGCCAGATTTGCTCATGCGGAAGCTAAGGTTTGATCTTGACGAGCCTAGCATGTATAGACATGGTCTCAGGAACACGTATCACCGAAAGGTAAAGCATGAGTCATATAGTAGATATGATGAACATGTTGATTGTTCGCCATTGAAGCTATATCAACTCTCGTGATGATCGGTTTTGATATGGTGGTTCTGGTTCGTGTGATCACTAAAACAATGTGAGGGATATTGTTTTGAGTGGGAGTTTAACAGCAATATGATTAAAAGTTGAACACTATTTATCATAAATTAACTCAAAGTGAATTTGCATAATTGTTGTAGTCATTGGCATCCGTTTACCACCTTGCGCTTAGTTATAATTGAGATGATATAACTATATAATTCTGGTTAGTTGCTTTACGAACTGGTATCGTATTGTTTTGAAGTGTTAATCTAAAGTTTAAAAGTCCTATTGCAAACTTTCAGTAAGTTCCGGTTACTCCATGAAGTTTAATAATTGGTATTAAAACAAGAGTGAAAATTCCAAGAGTTAGTGTATGAGTATCATGTTTGTCTCCATGATTCTTGATATTCAAAGGATTGTCTTAATATCAAGGTTATCTAGGATCTGAAAGAGTTGTTTCAGAAACCATGATGTGTGGAAGATATTGTGATATCTAAAATAAATTTTTGGTTGCAACATGATATAGTATAATATGGAAAAAGTCATGTTCTCATATTTGATGAGAATTTGCAAAAGGTTGGAGACACTAGTTGTCCTAATCATCCAAAAGGTTTTGGAGAGCAACATTATACTCGCGATTCACCGTTACAAGCTAAAAGTAGCTTGATCATGGATAAATCCATGATGAGGGTGAATATTTGATGTAGGTAAAATGTTTACTACACCAAGAGATTACTAAAGAAAGGAATTTGAAAGAACACCAAACATTTGATAATGGTGATCTACTTCAAAGTGCAAGTCCAAAGACATTGGTATTTAACTATACACGCTTTGGACTATGTGTCATATGTATGACTCCACTATTGATGTTGATAGATTCTTTCAAACAGAAAAGGAAATATTGAAAGAGAATCTTATAAATATATGGCAGAAAAGAAAATACTAGAATTTGTTCAGTTTAAGTATATAGATGATATACATGTTATGGCTATATTCTTTGCTTATTAAACAATGTGGTTCTTAAGTATTTGATACTGAATTTGTTGGTGTGAATCGTCATACGAAACAACACAATTCATGAACTACAATGGCCTAAGTAACTAGCAAAAGAATATGTGATGATGTTCATCGAGAACAAATAAAAGGTTATTGTGTTGCTCGTTAAACGTCAAAGCTTGCCTTCAAAGATTTGTTTTATCAGGTATTATGAGAACAAAAGGGTTGTTCAAATAATTGCCGTAATCCATAAAAGATGGATTCACAAATCTCGTTGGAGAAATCACATCCATAAAACTAGTGCTAAAAATGTCGAAAGACAAATTGATTGATAGATCACTTAGGAAGTGACATCGCCGTTTAAATTATATTTGAAAGAAAACATGAAGAAACTCCATGTGGATGGAATTTTGGAGTATTTTGATTTAGATCACATGACACTTGTGAAACTTTCCTAGAGATAATTAAAACTTCGTTCATAGGCCAAAAGGGAACGAATGAATAGCTTATTGGAACTTGTACATATTGTTGTACGAAATCCATTATGTGTAGTCAAGAGCGATGGATTTCAACTTCATATGCTTTCTTCGAAAATTTGAGTGAATATATGAATATTTACTTAATAAGGATGAAGTGTGAAATATTTGAAAAGTTCAAAGATTTTCAAGATGAAGTGAAAAATCATTGTAACAAGAATATAAATAGTTTATGATAAGATCATAAAGGAAGATATTTGAGTTACAAGTTTAGCATAATACCTAAGATTTAAGGAATCGTTCCATGGATTTGCATTTTCCCGAAACACCATAAAAGTATGGAGCGTTCGAGATATGTAATTAAACCTTGTTTGACATGGTAAGATCGAAGGTGTAATTCATAAAACTGCCATTATATTTTAAAGATTAAAAGCTTTAGAGATTATCGTTTTTCCACTGAAAAGAGCTCCATCATAATCCGTTGAAATGACACCATATAAAGTTATGGTTTGGGATAAAACCCAAGTTGTCCTTTCTTAAAACATTGGTATGCTTTGCATAAGAAAGATGTTTGCAACCAAAGTCGGATGAACCTGTCTTTGTATGTTATTTCGAATAACTATTAAGTATTCCTCCATAACACCAGAGACAAAAGTGTTTGTCGCTTAGAATGTCAAGTTTCCTTGAGAAGGAATTTTTCGTGAAAAGTAAAGTGGGAGGACAATAGAACTTTGATAAGGTTAAAAGAACCTTAGCTATATGTGCAGAATTGCGCAGCGCCGAAAAGTGTTCCGGAGGCAGCAACAATGCTCATGGCCCACGTGCCTCAAAGGTTGTGGTCACGGAGATCTAAGTTCCTATTGAAACAAGTAGGTCGGGTAAACAATCAAATACCAAGATTTGAGGGTTGAATCATTATTTGAGAATAATGAACCGACTACATGCAAAGAAGCGATGATGGGCCCTGACTCCGTCAAATGGCTTGAAGCCATAAAATCCGTGATAGTTCCATACATGAGAAATCAAGTTTTGACCTTGAAGGACCCTCGAGAAAGGTGTAAGACCTTACAGTTGTGTTTGGATCTATAAAGAAATAGACATGGATGTTTCGCATCTATGAAATGGTCGACATGTTGGGAAAGAGTTCACAACAATGTTCAAGGGTTGACTATGACAAGATTTGATCTTTCATAGCGATATTTAGTCTAGACGGATTAATGTAGCAACCACGACATATAATTTTGTTATGTGTTGGATAAAAAAAACAAATTCTTCTAATAGAAGGGTTACCTAGGATGTGTGCATGACACGGTCCAAAGGGTTTTGTTAGTTCAAAGGATGCTAAATGCATATGCAAACTTCAATGGTTGAAGTAAGCATTACGGAATTGGAATCTTCACTATGATGAAACTGTTAAAGGAGTTTAAATTCGTCGGAGATAATGAAGATGCTTGCATTTGCAAGAAATTAAGTGGGAGCGCTAAGACATGTTTCTAATACATTATGTGGAAGACATATTATTGATTGGAAATGATGTATCTTTTATTAACACAAAATAAGAATTTCATCTCGATGAAAGGCTTAGGCAAAACCCAAATATTTGGCATCAATAGACGCTAATATGGTTGTGCCAAAAGTACATAGATGATATATTGAATGAGTTCAATATAGAAACTACAAGAAAGGTTCTTGTTGCACAGAAAGGATTGAATGAGTTCAATATTGATGATATATTCAAGTGTATTGACACTTGGTAAGTGAAACAAAGATTCAAGTATAGATTGATACTTGATGTATGAGATCACAAAGAGCATTTATATCAATCATACTGTGATATGTACAAATCCAGATATGTCCTATGCTCTAAATGTTATGAGCATATACCAGAATGATTCATAAGATAATCATTGGACAATAGTAAGGATATTCTTATGATCTTTTGGAAGAACTAAGAATATATTGTTTGTAGAAGTGACAAATAGATGGTTAGTTCATTGTAAAAGTACTACATTGATACTAGTTTTTGTCACAAAGTACAAATTAAGTTTATCTCAATCTAAACCAAGGGTGGCACAATATAATGGAAAGTGAGTTCCATAATGGATTTGGATGAGTTCCAAAGTTAAAGACATTGTGACAGATACTACAACAAAAGGCTAAGTATATGACTGCTATAATAGCAGCTAAAGAGGGCATTTGTGTCAAGTAGTTTGTTATCAAACTAGGTGTAGTTCATAGCGGGATAATACTATGAAGATATATTGTACGACAATATTATCAACATGTTTTAACCCCAAAGAACTAAAGGTCACACTAAAGGACCAAATTTGTACGAAGCCATCTAATTAGAGAATGAATGATGCGTAGAGACGCAAAGACATGCAATTACACACGGACCTGGAAGTGTCAGATCCGGATATCTGTTGACCACTAGCAATCGTGTACATACGACACCAGAAAGCCATAGGTGTTGAATACACAAAGGTTTGAAACTAGATTATTGACTCTAGTGCAAGTGGGAGACTGTTGGAGATATGCCCAAGAGGCAATAATAAAGTGGTTATTATCATATCTTCATACTTATGATAAATGTTTACATACCATGCTATAATTGTATTAACAGGAAACATTAATACTTGTGTGATTTGTAAACATAAAAGAGTCCCTAGTAAAGCCTCTTGTTAAACTAGCTTGTTGGTTAATATATGATCATGGTTTCCTGATCATGAACATAAAGATGTTATTAACAGTAGGGTCATATCATTAGGATAATGATGTGATGGACATACTCCTATAGTTAAGCGTAGCATAAAGATCAAGTCATTTAATATAGTTCATTTGCTATAAGCTTTCTGATACATAGTAACCTAATTCCTTCGACCATGAGATCATGCTAATCACCATCACCGGAAGGATGCTTTGATGACATCAAACACCACACCGTAACTGGGTGGCTATAAAGGTGGAATTGAGTGTTCGGAAAGTATGTGTTGAGGCACATGGATCAAGAGTGGGATTTGTCCATCCATATGACGGATAGATATACTCTGGGCCCTCTCGGTGGAATGTGACTGGCTCACAAGGGATCACATACCACGGGAACGAGAAAAGAGTACTTATCGGTAACGAGGTTGAACTATGTATGCAGAGATACCGACGATCAAAACCTCGGATAAGTAAACTATCGTGAGACAAAGGGAAATTGGTATCGTATGTAAGTGGTTCATTCGATCGCAAAGTAATCGTAGAAATATGTGGGAGCCATATGAATTTCCAGATTCCTCTATTGGTTATTGTTCGGAGAAGTGTCTCGATCATGTCCGCATAATTCACGAATCGTAGGGAGACACACTTAAGGATTCGACGTTGTTTGAGTAGTTATGGAATGAATGAGAAAGAGACCGAATATTGTTCGGAGTCTCGGATGGGATCCGGGATATCACGAGGATATCCGGAATGGTTCGGAGAATAAGATTCATATAAGGAAAGTCCCGTTTCGGAGTTGGGGAATGATTCCGGTGTTTTCATCAGGAATGTTCTAGAAGGTTCCAGAATGTCCGGCACTCCGGAGGGGAAGGGGTACATGAATGTGTCATTGCAAGTTGGAATGATTGCATCATGTACTAAGTGTCATCGCTGTTCCAAATAAAGGAATAATCGAATCCTAGTTTGAAAAGTCAAATAGCTAAATTGAAAAGTCAAACGGCTAAATTTGGAAAGTGGAAAAGAGGAGGAGGAGGTGAAACCGAGTTGGGGAGGGAGTCCTCCTCCCCAAGCCGGCGCACCACCCAAGCCGAGTTGGGGAGGGACTCCACTCCCTCCCCTTGGCCGCCGGACCCTCCACCTATATAAGAAGGGGCAGGGCTCCCTCCTAGGACACACAAGTACCTCTCCTCTAAACCCTAGCTTGGCGCCTACCACTATAGCCGCCGCCGCCCCCTAGGGTTTTGCCCTAGCCGCTGACTTGGGGTGCCCCAAACCCTAGCTGCCGGCTCTAGCCTCTCCTCCTTGGTGTGTCTAAAACCTAGATCGCCGAGGAGCTCTCTCATAGTCCACCATACTCGCTCCGGCTTAAGGCGAAGCCCTGCGAGATCTCCCCTCTACTTCCGGTACCATGCCGTTGTGCTGCCGGAATTGCGAGGAGAGTGCTACAACCTCCGCTGCCTGCTGGAACAAGGGAGAGGAAGGTCTTCATCGAGTACCGAACGTGTGACCGACTGTGGGAGCGCTGCCGGAACGCAGCGCCGGAAGGATCGTCTGCGCGATCTTGAGATCGGGAGTGTACGACTACATCATCCACGAGAATCTGCTCTCGTTAACCGCTTTGGATCTTCAAGGTTTAGTACTCTATTGACTCGTTGCTACAATTTAGTAGATAGATCTTGGCTTGATCATAGATTAGATCTTGATTGTGTGTTCATGCGGTATAAAATTTTTGTTTTCCATGCTACGAACCCCTACAATACAACTCTTCATCAATGTTTCCATTCAGGAACGCAGTCTTGACATCCATCTGCCATATTTCATAATCATGAAACGTAGAAATTGCTAATAAAATCCGAATGGACTTAAACATCGCTATGGGAGAGAAAGTCTCATCGTAGTCAACACCTTGAACTTGTCGAAAACCTTTCGCGACAAGCCGTGCTTTATAGACGGTAACATTACCATCCACGTCCGTTTTCTTCTTGAAGATCCATTTGCACTCAACGGCCTTTCGGTCGCTAGGAGGGTCCACCAAAGTCCATACTTGGTTTTCGCTCATGGATCCCAATTCGGATTTCATGGCTTCTAGCCATTTTTCAGAGTCTGGACTCATCATCGCTTCCTCATAGTTCGTAGGTTCACTGTCTTATACTAACAAGACAGTCAAGACAGGGTTGCAATACCACTCAGGAGGGGCACGCGACCTTGTCGACCTGCGACGTTCAGTAGCAGCATCGTCCGAAGCTTCATGATCCTTGTCATTAGCTTCCTCTATTGTTGGTGCAGGCGGAACTGGAACAATTTCAGGTGCTGCGCTACTCTCCAATTCAAGAGAAGGTTCAATAACCTCGTCTAGCTCTACTTTCCTCCCACTCACTTCTTTCGAGAGAAACTCCTTCTCAAGAAAGAAACCGTTCTTTGCGACAAACACTTTGCCTTCGGTTCTGTGATAGAAGGTATACCCAATAGTTTCCTTAGGGTATCCTATGAAGGCGCATTTCTCCGCTTCGGGTTCGAGCTTGTCCGGCATCAACTTCTTGACGTAAGCTTCGCATCCCCAAACTTTAAGAAACGACAACTTAGGTTTAGCACCAAACCACAGTTCATACGGTGTCGTCTCAACGGATTTAGATGGTGCCCTATTTAAAGTGAATGCAGCGGTTTCTAATGCATAACCCCAAAATGATAACGGCAAATCAGTAAGAGACATCATCGATCGAACCATATCTAATAGGGTTCGGTTCCGGCGTTCAGACACACCATTGCGCTGTGGTGTTCCGGGTGGCGTGAGTTGTGAAACGATTCCACTTGCTTTAAGATGCGTGAGAAAATCATAACTCAAATATTCACCTCCACGATCGGATCGTAGAAACTTAATCTTTCTGTTACGATGGTTATCCACTTCATTCTGAAATTCTTTGAACTTTTCAAACGTTTCAGATTTATGTTTCATTAAATAGATATACCCATATCTACTTAAGTCATCGGTAAAAGTGAGAAAATAGCGATATCCACCGCGCGTCGAAACACTCATCGGTCCGCATACATCGGTATGTATGATTTCCAACAAGTCCGTTGCTCGCTCCATCATACCGGAGAACGGGGTTTTGATCATCTTGCCCATGAGGCATGGTTCGCATGTGTCAAATGATTCAAAATCAAGAGACTCCAAAAGTCCATCAGAATGGAGTTTCTTCATGCGCTTTACACCAATATGACCTAGACGACAGTGCCACAAATAAGTAGTATTATCACTATCTACTTTGCATCTCTTAGCCTCAATGTTATGGATGTGTGTTTTATCCCTTTCGAGATTTAGAAGAAATAAACCATTCACAATAGGTGCATGACCATAAAAGATGTTACTCATATAAATAGAACAACCATTATTCTCCGATTTAAATGAATAACCGTCTTGCAATAAACAAGATCTAGAAATAATGTTCATGCTCAACGCAGGCACATAATAACATTTATTGAGGTTTAAAACTAATCCCGAAGGTAAAACTAAGGAGAGCGTGCTGACGACCATCACATCAAGTCTTGATCCGTTGCCAATGCGCATCGTCACCTCATCCCTCGCAAGCCGCCGTCTATTCCGCAGCTCCTGTTTCGAGTTACAAATATTAGCAACTGAACCGGTATCAAATACCCAGGCACTACAACGAGGGCTAGTAAGGAAAACATCAATAACATGTATATCAAATATACCTTTGATGGTGCCAGCCTTCTTGTCCGCTAAGTACTTCGGACAGTTGCGCTTCCAGTGACCCTTGTCCTTGCAATAGAAGCACTCAGTGTCCGGCTTAGGACCAGACTTGAGCTTCTTCTCAGCAGGGGCAACGCGCTTGCCGCCGCCTTTCTTGAAGGGCTTCTTTGCACCCTTACCTTTCTTGAAGGTGGGGGGCTTGTTGACCATCAACACATGATTATTCTTTTTGATGTCCACCTCCGCTACTTTCATCTTAGCGAAGAGCTCAGTGATCATATCAGTGGAACCAATCTGATTGTGAGCAACTACAAAACTTTTGTAGCTAGGAGGGAGTGACTGCAGAACTCTATCAATCTTGAGCTCCTCTGGAATCTTGAAGTCCAGTTGCTCAAGGCGTTGAGTGTAGCCCGACATCTTAATGGCGTGCTCACTAACGAAACTCCCTTCCTCCATCTTGTAGTTAAAGAATTTCTTAGAGATCTCATATCTCTCAGAACGGGCCTGAGTCTGAAACATAGTTTTCAGCTCCTCAATAATCTCAAAGGGCCTGGCGAACTCCTCAAAACGATTTTGAAGATCCGATTCCATAGCATACAACATGGCGATCTTAATCAAATCATAATCATCCTTGCGCGACTGATAAACAGCTTTCTCATCAGCCGGCGCATCTATAGCAGGGGCGTCACCTAGCGCTTTCTCAAGGACATAGTCCTTTTGTCCGCCAGCGAGAATGATTCTCAGAATGCGGAACCATTTGGTGAAGTTAGACCCCTTGTTTCTAAGCTTTTCTATCTCAGCAAAAACGTTGAAGTTGAAGTTGGACTTAGCCGTTTGATCTACAGTATTGCAAGTACAATTTAGAATATGCTCATGATAAATAGTTCAACTTAATCAAATTACTAGATGAACTCCCACTAAATTCAACATCCCTCAAGTTGTTTAGTGAACATGATCCAAATTCACCACACCTAATCCGATCATCACGAGAAGAGATGTGGCTTCAATGGTGGACAACGAAGTGTCGATCATATCATTCATATGACTCATGCTTAACCTTTCAGTTCATGTGTTCCGAGGCCATGTCTGTACATGCTAGGCTCGTCAAGTCAAACCCAAGTATTTCCGCGTGTGCAAAAACTGGCTTGCACCCGTTGTATGTGAGCGTAGAGTCTATAGCACCCGATCATCACGTGATGCTTGGACACGACGAACTTTCGCAACGGTGCATACTTGGGGAGAACACAGTTTTATCTTGATCTTTAAGTGAGGAATCATCTTATAATGCTACCGTCGCGATCTAAGCATAATAAGATACATAAAAGGATAAACATCACATGCATATAACTTTATGTGACATGGTATAGCCAATCTTCGCGCAATGATCTCCATCTTGTGCGTGCCGACATGATCTCCATCACTCCACCATGATTTCCTCCACCACGAATAGCAACTACAACTATTGCTAACTACTTAGCGATAAAGTTAAACTATTACATGGCGCATAAGAAGTTGACACATAGGTCATACACAATTATAAAGACAACCATATGGCTCCTGCCGGTTGTGTACCCATCGACATGCAAGTCGTGAAACATTACAAAACATGATCATCGCATACATTATACACATCACATCTTGGGCCATACCATATCACAGAAAACACTCCCTGCAAAAACAAGTTAGACGCCTCTACTTTGTTGTTGCATGTTTTACGTGGCTTATGGGAGTAGATGCTAAGAAAGATTCTTACCTACGGAAAGCCACAATGGTGATATTATGGTTGCCAAACTCCGGTGTTAATCCCATGACAACTATAGTGAGAGAAACTGACATCCACCAGCCGCATGTGTGGAACAAGCCACACGTCAAGTGCGGAGCCGGTCTCGCGAACGCCGTCGCGTAAGGTTGGCCTGGACCGCTTCAATCTCACTATCCCGCGTCATAAGAAGAACACAAACAAGAGGCTTGCAACAGAAAACATCAACGCCCGCAACAGCCATGTTGCGTTCTACTCGTGAAACACATCTACGCATAGATCTAGCTCTGATACCACTGAAGGGTTTCGCGGCATAGTAAATCAAAATTTTCTACGGATGCGAACAGAGGGAAAGCCAAGATCTAATCTAGGAGATGCAAACAATGAGATATATTGGATTAGATCTTCATACCCTTGAAGATTCGCACAGCGGAACGTTCGTCGGAACGTGGGTGATGTAGTCGTACTCGCTTCTCCTCCTCACGATCCGATCCGATCTAGCACCACAAGTGGCGGTGCCTCCGTGAGATGCACACGTGCAGCACCTCGACGTATCCTCCTTCCCCAGGTCCAGCAAGTATGGTGGAGAGACGGATTGGATCTACAACACGACGGCGTGGTGTATATGGTGGAGAATTTCTGCAGCAGGGCTTCGCCTACAAGTAGTCGGGAGGGAGAGAGGAGGGCAGCAGGACGGCTAGGGTTGGAGGGGAAGGTGTGGGGGGTGGTGCGCCCCCAGCCCCTCCCCCAAGCCCAAACCGGCGGCCCCAAAGGAGGAGTGGGGGGCAAGGAAACCCCCCTTCTAGAAGCTCTATCTAGAGTTTAAACCCTCTTTGGCCGGCTGGGCCCTATGGGGCCTTGTGCCCCTGGCCCAATGCGGCCAGGGAAATCCCTCATAGGCCCATGCCCCCTCCCGGAAGGTGTGTCCACGTTGGTCCCCTTCCGGAAGGTTCTAGAAGCTTCCGGTACAATACCGATTAACCCGGAACAATTCCGAACTCCAAAAACTGCACTGCCTTATATGAATCTTATTCTCCGGACCACTCCGGAACCTCTCGTGATGTCCCGGATCCCATCCGAGACTCCGAACAAAAACTCATAAACCAATTATCCAATCTATTCTAGCGTCGAGACACGTTAAGTGTGTGACCCCGCGGGTTCGAGAATATGCAGACATGATCTTCTATCAATAATCAACAGCGGGGTCTGGAAACCCATATTGACTCCCACACATTCATCGATGATCATATCGGATGAACCACGATGCCAGGATTCAATCAATCCCATATATATTCCCTTCGTCTCGCGATATTTTACTTGCCCGAGATTCGATCGTCGGTACCGTCATACCTAGTTCAATCTCGTTCACAGCAAGTACTTTACTCGTTCCGTAATCCGATATCACTTTGTGATTAACTCCTTAACCACAAGCTTGCAAGCGGTGTTGATATCGATTACCGAGTGGGCCCGAAGTATATCTCTCCAACTTGGGAGGGACAAATCCCATCTTGATACATACAACCCAACAGATACTTTCCGATCACCTGAGAGACACCTTTATGATCACCCTCTCATAGGATGACGTTTGATGACCTCAAAGCTTTCTTCCGATACCAGGGAGTTGTATTATCTCATGGTGTAAGGAATACAATATTTGACATAAGAAAAAGCTTCGCAAAGACGAACACGATGACACGATGTAATTGCTTCGCTTAGTTCGGGTCTGTCCATCATATCATTCTCCCAATGATATGATCTCATTATTAATTGACAACTCATGTCCATGGTTAGGAAACCTTAACCATCATTAATCAATGAGCTAGTCCTTAGAGGCGTACAGGGACACGGTGTTGTTCACAAACCACACAAGTATTAAAGTTTCCGCTTAATACAATTCTAGCATGGAATATAAACATTATCATGAACAAGAATTATAATAATAACATCTTTATTATTGCCTCTAGGGCATAATTCCAACAATGTCCACTCCAACTGTCCATAACCGCGGACGTGGCTATTCGAATAGTTTCACACTCTGCAGAGATTATACACTTTCACCACAACATTCGATACATCCGTTAGGAACAAATCCTGAATTCACCATACTCAGTATGCGGATAATCAATCCTAACCTTTCAATTACATGCCCTAGTATAAGCACCTCTCCTGTGAGTTTGGCCTCCCAACCATGACCAACTGTCATCTTGGGTACTACACAGGTGGACAATCTTCACAAGGTAGCCTCAGCTCAGACCTTGGCCGTGAGGGAACCAATACTAAGGTATATAAGTTTCCAGTCAAGCCCTACCTAATCTTCGGGTATTGTGGTTGTACGATAAAATTGGAATGGTATCGCATCCAGACAACCATCAGTTTTATAAAGGGCTAAGGCTCATGCCTCAACATTTTCATCACCAAAATCATCAGGTGTTTTCGGAAACACATATCCAAAACATTTCAATAGAATGATCCATCATTCCAAGGTTTTCATAACCAGTTTTCCACCAAGTATTCCCATCTAAAGTTGATCAAGTTTTATGCTTAGCACAAGCATCTACAGGTGGGGGTAAGCACTAATGAGGGGTGGTAAACTAGTGGAGTTTCAACTAAGTTCAATCTCATGCCTTGGGATGACATCAAGATCATCTAACTTAGGCCAAATTTTATGCTCTTTATGCAACCTTCACCTATCTTTCTAGTATCTACCATTCACTTAGGTAAAATCTAGGTAAGAGCTTTGAGAAAGAAATAAAGTACGAAGTTTGCAAGTAAAACTAGGATTGGTTTATCAAGTGAGTATAATCACATATGCTTAAGGCATATAGTTGGCATGGTAACAAGCAAGTATTTGCTTGCATAGGTCAACTTGATTAGTAAAGGTTGCTAAATTGCAAGGGTTAGCTTGCAAGTATTGGCTTGCATAGGTATAGTATCAGCTTGCCTTGTGCAGAGCAGTGGTTGAAGTTCTCCTCGGATTCTTCTTCGTAGAATCCTCCTTCCTTCTCGTAACCTTGGTCGGTACTAGCGTCTATAAATAAATACGATGTACACAATCACCAAACAATACTTAACTACTTGCAATCATCACACACAAGGGTCCTATAGATGATCTACATCATCTCTAACATTACAAGATTAAGGCTTGGTTTAATTCCTTCTATTTTTAGAAAAGTGATTTCTACTCATTGAAATACTACTTAAGATTTAATATTCTCCAAACCAAACATGGGATCATGTTGACACATGTCATCACCACATATTTTTGTTCATGGGAATATGATTTAAAGTGGTGTCACAATTTAATAAGGTTTTACCTTTTTATTTTAATTAAATAAAGTGACTAGAAATGCCTATGTAGCATTCTTTTATTACTTCAACATTATTTCTATAAGTAAACCTATATATTTTTATATATTCTGAAAGGTTGGTTAAATGTGATTTTTGAGAGTTGGAATCAACTCAAAATCTATTATGGTTTAAATTTGAAAAATGTTTGAATGCAGAAAAGCTTCTGCCTTGTTATTTTTACCATGGGTGATCTATAGATCCAAATGACTTGAATCCAACGGGCTTGGATTCAGCATTCCCAGACCTTTCTAACAAAATTAGTTTTATTCAATTTGGTGCACTGAATCGACCTAGGTTGATTTTTGAAACTGGGTACAGAAGTGTGTTTGAAATTAAATGGAAAAGGTTTAATTCAAATAACTGGGCTGCGCGGGAAAAGTTAACGGGCCGGCCTGCTAAGCGTAGCGCTTCCGCAGGCTGTTTAAGTGACTGTCCCCACTCGTCAGTGAGACAGGGGGGTGCGAAGCGGTATGGGGCGATGTGGGGCGTTCGATCTAGTTCTAATCCAACGGCTGGGAGTCATCGTCGACGTTGGGCAACGCCGGCGAGACAGAAACCTAGCACGGCTAGTGGGGGTTGCTGGGGGCTCACCGAGGTGTAGGCGAGGGTCGGCGAGGCGGGCGAACGACGAAGTCGACGACGACGAATCTCCTGGTACCGGGGGATCCTCATGGGGCGGCTCCAATCGCTGGCTCCCTTCTTCTCTAGAGGCGGCGGGCTCCGGTGAAATTCCGACGAGGTGTTGCTCGCCTTGCTCCGGGAACGGTGTGGCACGATCAGTGAGGAGAGGGGAGTAGAATGGTGTGCTCAATTCGGCTGGGGATGGCCTCTATTTATAGTCGAGCGAGGGGACCGACGGGGCGCACGGTGAGCTCGTCGGGGGTGATGGTACAGACGGCTATTGGCATGGGCGAAGGTAGGGGACGGTGCGGTGTTCCTTGGCGATGCTCAACGATACGGTGGCGAGACGTGGGGCGGTGCGGTTTGGTCTGGAACACGCGACGCTCTGCGGCATGGGGCGGTGCGGTAGAGGCGGCGTCTTCGACGGCGAGCGGTGGCTGTGCGGCATGGGGCGGCTAACGGGGATGTCTGGCGGTCTCCTGGGTCGGTGGTGATCGTGTATGCACGCGGCGAGGGCGGCGCGCGGTCTGTGGGCTTCGGTCGAGGGTGGCGCTCTGGCGCATGCTCGGCACGGTTGGCAGAAGCACGTGCGCGGCGTTCCTGGGTGCTCTGGTCGGTGTCTTCGAGGCATGGCTGGTCGAGAGGGGGCGGTGAGGCATGGGTGATCTCCCAGACAAGGTTGGCCTGGCTAGTTTCCTTCCTAGCTTGCTGTCTACACTAGGGTGGCAAGGATGCACTCGGCTGTTCACCATTGATGATATTGGCAAGCTCACAGTGGTGCTAGTGCTTGGTTAATCTTGCTAGATGATCTACTGAGATGGTTGTGAGCTAGATAGGGAACCAGTTAGGCTCAAAACACTGCACACTATAGTGTTTTGATTTTGTTGAATTTGTGTCTGCCAAGTGTTTGATGAAATGGCCGCATGAATTCAAGTTTTGAATTTTGAAAAGATTTTTGGTGGGTGTGCTAGATTGGTGCTGGTGAGTCTGCAGATGCTTGGGTTTTGAAAGTTGAGCTTGTTTGAGTGGTTTTTGAAAAAGTGGGATCTTCCCATATGATAAAGATTCAATTTTGAATTGTCATTTAAACTATGCATTTGAAAGTTTCTGGATGATCACAAAGTGGGCCTTGATACTTTGTTATGAGTACAATCAAGGGGTGCAAAGATCCAGAAAAGTTTCTGTTAGTTTCTGAAAGTTTGAGGCAGCCAACGTAGGCATGGGAGTTAAATTGGTCAAAATGACCATTCCTTTATTTTATTTGTTTTGCTTTATTTGTCTTTGGGAAAAGTGTGGGAAATGTTTTAGATGATGTTTATTTCACCTAAGAAACATTTTACAAGCAAGGAAACACACAAACAAGGTGGTTCAAAAGAATTTCAAATTCAATGCATACTCATATGCATGCTTTCATAATTTTATTTAGCAAAGTTTTTATTAACCCTAATTTTGATGATTAGAGTTTGATGATCCAAGTTCAATATTTTTGAGATGTTACAAACCTTCCACCCTTAAACAAAATCTCGTCCCGAGATTTGAAAAAGGACGAAAAGATTACCTAGGATTTGAAGAGATCGGGAAACTCCGTCCTGATGTGATCTTCGCGCTCCCAGGTAGCTTCCTCTTCTGTGTGGTTGATCCAATGAATCTTGAGAAACTTGATGCTTCGGGTTCGGGTAGTTCGAAAAGATTCTTCCAAAATACGGATGGGTACTTCGGGATAGGTCAGGTCATCGTTGATCTCTATGGTCCGATGGTCGATATTTTTGAACACTTCGGTCTTCTCGGGGACTTCGAGACACTTGCAAAGTAATGAGATATGGAACACATTGTGCACGGATGACATCTCTTTGGGTAATTCCAATTGATACGATACTTCTCCTCGACGGTTCAGAATCTTGAAAGGTCCGATATATCTGGGGGCTAACTTTCCCTTGAGTTGGAAACGCTGCATTCCCTTCAATGGCGACACTGTCAGATAAACAAAATATCCTATGTTGAAGGCGAGGTCTCTACGTCTCTTGTCGGCGTAAGTCTTTTGTCTGGATTGGGCTGTCTTGAGGTGCTCACGAATCTTGTGAACCTTCTCTTCTGCTTCTCGGAGGATGTCGGGTCCGAAGATCTGACTCTCTCCTACTTCCGACCAGTTCAAAGGGGTGCGACACTTCCGTCCGTACATGAATTCAAATGGGGCCATTTGCAAACTAGCTTGATAACTGTTGTTGTATGAAAATTCTGCAAACGGCGGACAGTCTTCCCACTTGGATCCATATTCTAACACACATGCTCTAAGCATATCTTCGAGTATTTGATTTACTCGCTTCGTTTGTCCATTGGTCTGAGGGTGATAAGCGGTACTGAAATCTAGACGGGTTCCTAAACCTTCTTGGACTTTCTTCCAGAATCTTAAGGTAAACTGAGTTCCTCGATCCGTTACGATGTTCATGGGGACTCCATGCAAACTAACTATTCTAGCGATGTACAACTCTTCTAGTTTCGAACTCTGATATGTGGTCTTGACGGGTAAGAAATGGGCGACTTTGGACAATCTGTCTACTATGACCCAGATAGAGTCATTTCTCCTACTAGAGGTAGGCAGTCCAGTGATAAAGTCCATTCCAACAGAATCCCATTTCCACTCCGGAATCTGCAAGGGTTGCAGCAATCCAGCGGGTCTTTGATGTCCTACCTTGACTCGCTGACAAATATCACACTTGGCGATATAGCTTCCGATTTCTCTCTTCATCTTATGCCACCAAAATTGCTCTTTCAAATCTTGATACATCTTAGTTCCTCCGGGATGGATAGAATAAAGAGTATCATGAGCCTCCTTCAGAATAACTTCTTTCAACTCAGAATCTCCTGGTACACAAAGGCGTCCTTTGTACCACAAAACTCCTTCTTCGTCCTCGGTGAATCCAGGTACTTTGCCTGTACCGATACGACGCTTGATTCCGTCAATACTAGCATTTCCCTTCTGCGCCTCTTTAATCTGACTGATCAAAGTGGGCTGGAGTTCTATGCTAGCCAAGAATCCTTCACTTACTAATTCCATTCGAAAATCTTCCATCTCTTTGTGCAAACTTGGTTGCTCCTTCAAAATCATGGAGTTCAAGCGGCACGGTAATCTGCTAAGGGCATCGGCTACCACATTGGCTTTACCATGGTTGAAAGAACATTTCTTAATCCCTAGTGTTTTGTGTGTTAGATAACAATACCAAGGATCATTTAATGTGTGTTGAAGTGTTGCAGCTCAGAAATCTACCTTTGGGGGCGGATAATCCGGCCCCACCAGGGGCGGATAATCCGCCCCTCCCTCTGCCCAAGCCTGCGCAAGCCCCAGAAGGGGGGGCGGAACATTGGCCGGACTTTCCGGCCAGGCCGGATAATCCGCCCCCAGGGGGGTGGATAATCCGCCCCTCCTGCTCTTCGCCAAGGCGCAAGCCCCAGAGAGGGGGCGGAGTTTTGGCCGGACTTTCCGGCTACGCCGGATAATCCGCCCCAGGAGGGGGCCGGATAATCCGCCCCCAAGTTTTTCTCCAAGCTTCACCAAGGCGCAAGCCCTAGAGAGGGGGGCGGAGTTTCCCCCAGAGAGTCCGCCCTTGGGGCGGAATTTTCCCAGGGGGCGGATAATCCGCCCCCAAAATTGAGCAACGGCCAGATCTGGGGAGGGGGTATTTAAGCCAGCCTTCCCCCTACTGCCAGAACTCTTGATTCATCTCGAAAAAGAACAGATCAGATATCAAAAGTTCATACAAGAGTGCTCCACCTAGATCCATCCAAAGGCCCCATCCCTTTGGGAATCGAAGGAGGAGAACTCGACCTTCATCATCAGCAATCAAGCGCTTCATCTCCTCTCCATTCATTTGGAGAACCTCCGATCTAGTATTTCTTGCAAAGATCTAGATCCTCATTTTTGTTTATATTGATAAACCTTGTTTTTGTGGCAGCTTGTTGTCATCCCGGGAGCCCCCAATTCGGTTGTGGGTGTGTGCCCCGATAGTATTGTAAAAGGCACCGGTTCCCGCCTCGAAGGGATCCAATAGTGGAGAAGGTGGATCAGGCCTCTCGTGGCGAGATCCATCGGAGAATAGGGTGAGGCCTATTGTGGCGTGGTGGTCTTAGAACCGCCCACCCCTCCAACGCAGACGTACTTCCCCTAACAAGGAATGAACTGCGGTAAAACAAATCCCTGTGTCTCCGCGTGCTCCACTACGGTTTCCTCGCTCCTCTTTTACGTGCTTAGTAGTTAGGGTTTCATATAGGGAAATTCTCGTAGTTGCATATCTAGAGAATTTACCTTGTGTCAAGCCTAAAATTGAAAAAGTATATTAAAATTGGTTAGCACCTATTCACCCCCCCTCTAGGTGCCCATACGATCCATTTCAATTGGTATCAGAGCCTCGGCTCTTATTTCGGGCTTAACAGCCTAAGAGAAGTATGGGTTCCAAGGGAGATGGGAGTGATGCTCCGGAGGTAGTCACCATGAACGATCTCAAGACGTTGGAAACAACCTTGGTGAGTTCTATGGAGGCTAAGATGGAAGAGATGCGTCAATTGATAACGCGTCTCTCCACATCCGCAGCATCACCTCCATCTAACTCTGAGGATACCACTCCGCAATCCAAGGAAACGGGTAAAACTGTTTCCAAAGAGAACGAAGTGGTAGGTGATGATACAAGTAAGAGCTCCTCCTCGAAAAAGGATAGCGGTAAGGATGGATACAATGAGGTTTCTCATGTGTATTCCCCTGATCCGCCTATTCCTCACCCTCATATACATAATAGGGGTGATCCACCCAAATTGTCAGCTTCTACTTTCTCTCAATGGCAATTTTTGATGAAATCTCATGTGTGCAGTTCCTCCATAGAGTTGTGGAAGATCATCGAAAATGGTCTTCACGTTGGAAATCCTAACAATCTCACAAGGAGAGAAGTGGTCGATAGCCAACTCAATGCTACGGCCCTACACATGATACATCTTGGTGTGGGAGATAAAGACATGCCACACATTCAGCATCTTAGCACAGCTAAAGAAGCGTGGGATGCTCTCACCGAGCTCTTCATCGGAAATGAAAGTATGAGAAGGAATAGATATGATGCCTTGAGCAATGAAGCTGAAGGATTTTATATGCTGGATGGAGAAGACCACGAGGACATGTATAGGAGGCTAAAGGCAATAACTACTACCTTCATAAACCACGGCGCGGCTTATGTTGATGATGCTTGGATCAAGCGCAAGTATGTCAGTGCTCTTATGCCATTTGAGCCCACAGATTTGAAAAGTCTCCAAGGTAGGCATAATTATCACCTCATGTCATCCAACGAGGTAATGCAAGAAATGGCCGCATTCAAAGTGGCTGCCAAGAATGCCGAAGATGCTCGTGCTCGAGCTATGGGGATGCAAAAGGGGGTAAACATGGCTTTGAAGACTAGTGTGGTTGATCATGATGAATATGCGGTAGAAGGCCTGGACTGTCCCGAAGATATAAAAAGGATTCACGGACAATACTTGGCTCTTTATGCAAGAAACTTTTGGAAAGATCCAGCCAAGGCTAAAGCTGAACTAGATCGCAAAAGTGGAGCCTATGGAAGAAAAGAAAATGGTCCCAAGCTGAGAACTTGCTTTAATTGTGGTGACCGGTTGCACTTCGTAGCTGAGTGTCCATATCAAAGTAGAGAGGATAATGGAGGAAGACTCATTTTCAAGGACAAATCAAAAGCTCCACGTAAGAAACAGTTTGTAAAGAAAAATGCTCCTTTCAAGAAGCAACCAAAGATTGTTCTAGTAGCTCAAGAAGAATATTCATCGGGGAGTGAAGATGAGGACGAGGACGATAGCTCTCAAGAGGTGGCTGCTATAGCCACTACATCTACATCAACATCACTCTTCGACTCTCCAAACGAAAACATCATCAACAAGAATCCTACTTGTCTCATGGCAAGAAGCTCCGAGGTAACTTCTTCTAACTCTTCTTTTCCCAAGGCTATGATAGACATGGATGATCCTGCTAGTCTTAAGGTTAAAGAAGAGATTATTGCCTTGGATTATTTCTATACTAACTTGCAAGGTGAGCACAAAGTTCGTTTTGAGGCTCTTATGGATCAGTTGGCCCAAAACGAAGCACTCCTCGAAGAAAAGGGCAGAATTGAAAGGGAGGATGCAATGGAAATTGCATCCCTAAAAAATGCTCTTGAAGAAGAAGAAGCTCGGGTCTCTCTTGAAGAGAGGCTTGAGTCTATGGAAGAGTCACATGAAGAAATTGTGACTAAACTCGTTAAGGAACGTGACAATGCGGTCACCAAGGCAAAGAAGTTAAAGAAGGAAAGGATTGACTTTGGGGCTGCTCATGATAGACTCTCCGAGGAATTGGAGAAACTTGACAATGCTCACAAGGCGTTGAAAAACGAGTTCTCTATCCTCAATGAGTCACATGATCAGCTTCAAAGTCGATTGGCCATATATGATACTCCTAGCTCGTCCAACTCAACATATAGTAACAAGAAAAATGCTAATGTGGAGAAAGGAGTGATCAAGGACACCACTACAAAGGACAAAGGTGTGCTTGATGAAGTCCTTGACAAGCAAAGGTCAAATCATGGTAGAGAGGGACTTGGGTATGTCACCAAGTCCAAGAAGAAGAAAACCAAGAAGAACAAGACCAAGAATGTGCAATTAAAGACAAGCACGGCTGAGAAGGTTGTCACAAAAGACAAGACTAATAATATTGGTTTTGCAGGGTCTCACAATCCGAATTATGAACTCTTTTGTGATGATTATGGCGATGTTTATGCTTATTATGTTGGTCCTTTTGATGAATTTATTGCTTGGTCTATTTGGGTCCCAAAGACCCTTGTTACTAACATGAAAGGACCCATTGAAAAATGGGTACCTAAAACCAAGAAGTAATTTTCTTGCAGGGCTATGCTTCCAGTGGGTCGAAATGGGTGCTGGATAGTGGCTGCACTAGTCATATGACCGGAAGCAAGGAGATCATCACGGAGATGCGTCCAAATCTTGATAATATCACAGTCTCCTATGGTGATAAGTCTAAATCTCAGGTATTGGGTCTTGGCAAGGTTGTGGTTGCCCACGATATCTCTCTCGTGGACGTCATGCTTGTTGAGACCCTTGGCTATAATCTTCTTTCTGTTCGTGCCCTTGGCAAGATGGGTTTTGCTGTTTTTATCGATGATGATTTGGTGGTACTCTTATGGAGCAAGTCTCTAAAGGTCGCTTTCGTTGGATACGTCGAAAATGACCTGTATGTGGTGGACTTCTCGGGGAAAACCACTTCGGGTCCGATGTGTCTATTCGGAAAGGCCGACGCGGGCTGGCTATGGCATCGCCGTTTAGCCCATGTCAACATGAGAACTTTACAAAGTCTCCAAAAGGGTGGCCACATTCTTGGACTAAAAGACAATGTCTCTTTTGCCAAAGATCGTGTTTGCAGGGCCTGTGTTGAAGGAAAAATGCACGATTCTCCCCACAAGAGGAAGACTATTGTGTCATCGAAGAGGATCTTGGAATTACTCCATGTGGATTTATTTGGACCTCCTTCTCATGCAAGTCTTGGTGGGAAGAAATATTGCTTGGTCATCGTCGATGATTACTCAAGATATACATGGGTATATTTCTTCAAGCTGAAATGTGAGACTCAACAAACTGTCATCGACTTTGCCAATGAAGTTCAACGACAACACAATGTTCCCATATTGGCAATTAGAAGTGACAATGGCACAGAATTCAAGAACTACACTTTAAACGACTTTCTTAGCGAAGAGGGGATTAGACACCAATATTCCGCTGCGTACACCCCTCAACAAAATGGTGTAGCCGAGAGGAAGAACCGGACTTTGATGGATATGGCAAGATCTATGCTAGCTGAATTTAAGTCTCCTTATAACTTTTGGGCTGAAGCCATATCCACTGCTTGTCACTCATCAAACCGGCTTTACCTTCGGAAGATCTTGTACAAGACCCCATATGAAATACTTACCGGCAACAAACCCAACATCTCATACTTCAGGGTATTCGGGTATGTTGAAATACCCCAAGATGCCATAAGAAGAATGGGCGTGGGATTTTTCCGCCCCATTGAGGAACCCCTTGTGGCGGATCGGGAAGGACAATGCTCCACTCAAGTGGAGCCCTCATCTTCACAAAATCAACAAGCTCCTACTGTTGGAGAAAACTCAGCACCAACACCGCAACCTGCTGAAGATCACCAGTCTCCTGGACAAGATGGTAGTCCCAGGCCGGATTATCCGCCCCCTCCAAGGGGCGGACAATCCGCCCCTGGCATCCCAACTTGTTCCAGAGGATCCAAAGGAGAAGTCAACAACTCTGAAGCTCCCAGGCCGGATTCTCCGGCCCCAAAGGGCGGATTATCTGGCCCTGGGTCTCCAAATCCAGTCAGGCTCTCTCAGGAAGATGGTTCTGGTTCTTCACCGCCCAGGCCGGATAGTCCGGCCCCTCCAAGGGGCGGATTATCCGGGCCTGAAGAAAATATTCAGCACCAATCGTCTGACAGTACCAGTGACCAAGATCAAGGTCAAGGCAGTAATCAAGACAAAGATACAACCATTGAATCCACTCCTTCAAGAAACAATAAGGATATTGAGGCTCGTCGCAAGGCTCGTGCTGATCGCAACCTTGAACTAAGAGGTCACACCCTTGACAAGGTCGTTGGTGATCTACGACGAAGGGTATCCACTCGAAGAGAGCTTGCTAGCTTCTGTGATCATCAAGCTCACATTTCCATGGTTGAACCAAAGAAGGTTTTTGATGCTCTTGAAGACCCCGATTGGGTTGTTGCAATGCATGAAGAATTAAACAACTTCGAACGCAACAAAGTGTGGAAGCTCGTAGAAAATCCAAAGGATTGCCGCAATGTTATCGGCACCAAGTGGATCTTCAAGAACAAACAGGATGAAAATGGCATTGTTGTGAGGAATAAAGCACGACTCGTGGCTCAAGGATTCTCTCAAGTAGAAGGAATTGATTTTGGCGAGACATATGCTCCAGTGGCTCGCCTTGAGTCCATCCGTATCCTTCTTGCATATGCAGCTCATCATAATTTTAAGTTACAACAAATGGATGTTAAGAGCGCTTTCCTTAATGGTCCTCTACATGAGTTAGTATACGTCAAGCAGCCCCCGGGGTTTGAGGACCCCAAATTTCCGAACCATGTCTACAAACTCGATAAGGCGCTCTATGGCCTTAAACAAGCCCCACGTGCGTGGTATGAGCACCTTAAAGAGCTTTTGATAGACCGTGGATTCGAAGTTGGGCAAATCGATCCCACTCTTTTTACTAAGAAGGTCAATGGGGAGCTTTTTGTATGCCAACTCTATGTAGATGACATTATTTTTGGCTCTACTAACCAAGCTTTTAACGATGAATTTTCAAAGCTTATGACTGACAGGTTTGAGATGTCCATGATGGGTGAGCTCAGGTTCTTTCTTGGCTTTGAAATCAAACAACTTAGAGAGGGAACCTTTATTAATCAAGCTAAATACATCCAAGACATGCTCAAAAGGTTCAAGATGACGGATCTCAATGGCATTGCTACCCCAATGCAAACAAAGTGTCATCTTGAGCTCGATCCCAAGGGTAAAGATGTGGATCAAAAGGTATACCGATCCATGATCGGCTCTCTCCTTTACCTCTGCGCATCTAGGCCCGATATCGTGTTAAGTGTAGGAGTGTGTGCAAGGTACCAAGCCGCTCCTAAAGACAGCCACTTAGTGGCGGTCAAGCGAATCTTCCGATATTTGGTTCATTCCCCAAATTTTGGGTTATGATATCCCAAGGGTTCAAGTTTCTCTCTATGTGGTTACACCGATTCAGATTGGGCTGGTGACAAAGATGATAGGAAATCAACCTCTGGTGCATGCCAATTCTTGGGCAGGTCTCTAGTGTGTTGGTCATCAAAGAAACAGAATTGTATTTCACTCTCAACCGCCGAAGCTGAATATGTTGCTGCTGCAAGTGCTTGTACTCAATTGTTATGGATGAGGCAAACTTTAAAGGAATATGGTGTCAATTGTGACAAAGTGCCTCTTTTATGCGACAATGAAAGTGCTATCAAAATTGCTTACAATCCTGTGCAGCATACAAGAACAAAACATATAGAGATTCGCAACCACTTTATTCGGGATCATGTTGCTCGTGGAGATATTGCTCTGTCATTTGTAAGCACGAAGAACCAACTTGCTGATATTTTCACGAAGCCCCTCGATGAAGCAAGATTTTGTTATTTGCGGAATGAGCTAAATATCGTAGATTCAAGGATCTTGTCTTGACTATTCTTGCACACTCACTTGCTCTTATTCATGTATTTGGTTTAGATGTGGGCATCGACATAGGGGGAGTGTGGTCCTAATTGATTGGGCCAACCCTCCCCCCATCATGCCGAAAGCAAGTAAAATCATTTCCCTTAATATCATTTTGTGATATGTGGGTCATCGATGAGCATTGGTTTTAAACTCAAGATACATCTTCGCGGTGTCATGCCATGCGCTCCAACATGGTGGCTTCGGCCACCGCCCTCTTCCTCAAGAAGAGTTGGTTTTTCATGGGTCTCGTTGGATTTTCTTGCATACCTTTTGTTCTTATGGAAAACACACTCAAATTTGGCTTTTGATTGATTTGATTCTTGCAAATTTGGGTGCGTAGTACCATCTCAGTTTGATTCTCTCAACCCAAGCTTTTCCCTCCCTCCTTGAACCATCTATTCTTGCACACAAATTTGTTAGCATCGCTCTTCTTCCTTTTTGGCGTTTCGATGCCAAAGGGGGAGAAGTAGTTCTAGTAGGTCACGTGGATTTGCAAGGGTCGGGCACAAGCTCTTCGTTTTTAGTCGTTTTTATTTGCTTGCTTGTGCCTTTTCTAGCGTGAACTTGTTTGCTATTTGTGTTGCTATTTGTGGTTGATTGTGTAAGACTATGTCGTACTCCACAGTTTGGTACTATGTTTGGTATTCATGGATTTCTGGATTTATCTATCATGGACCCCATTGAAGTCCCATTGAAGTCTGGAATTATGGAGCTTATTTGATGACATTTGGATTCAGGGGTTCATTCCGGTGGTATGACTTTCTTTCACCAAACCTTAAAGTAGTGCTCTACCTAGTGTGTGTATTTGTATTCAAATGCAAATCTTAAATATGCACACATCTAGGGGGAGCGTCTTTCATTATCTAAGGTGGCACTTGCCGTTTTCACTGCAAATCCTAGTATTGTCATCTAACACCAAAAAGGGGGAGATTGAAAGAACATTTCTTAATCCCTAGTGTTTTGTGTGTTAGATAACAATACCAAGGATCATTTAATGTGTGTTGAAGTGTTGCAGCTCAGAAATCTACCTTTGGGGGCGGATAATCCGGCCCCACCAGGGGCGGATAATCCGCCCCTCCCTCTGCCCAAGCCTGCGCAAGCCCCAGAAGGGGGGGCGGAACATTGGTCGGACTTTCCGGCCAGGCCGGATAATCCGCCCCTAGGGGGGTGGATAATCCGCCCCTCCTGCTCTTCGCCAAGGCGCAAGCCCCAGAGAGGGGGCGGAGTTTTGGCCGGACTTTCCGGCTACGCCGGATAATCCGCCCCAGGAGGGGGCCGGATAATCCGCCCCCCAAGTTTTTCTCCAAGCTTCACCAAGGCGCAAGCCCCAGAGAGGGGGGCGGAGTTTCCCCCGGAGAGTCCGCCCTTGGGGCGGAATTTTCCCAGGGGGCGGATAATCCGCCCCAAGTGGGGGGCGGATAATCCGCCCCCAAAATTGAGCAACGGCCAGATCTGGGGAGGGGGTATTTAAGCCAGCCTTCCCCCTCCTGCCAGAACTCTTGATTCATCTCGAAAAAGAACAGATCAGATCTCAAAAGTTCATACAAGAGTGCTCCACCTAGATCCATCCAAAGGCCCCATCCCTTTGGGAATCGAAGGAGGAGAACTCGACCTTCATCATCAGCAATCAAGCGCTTCATCTCCTCTCCATTCATTTGGAGAACCTCCGATCTAGTATTTCTTGCAAAGATCTAGATCCTCATTTTTGTTTATATTGATAAACCTTGTTTTTGTGGCAGCTTGTTGTCATCCCGGGAGCCCCCAATTCGGTTGTGGGTGTGTGCCCCGATAGTATTGTAAAAGGCACCGGTTCCCGCCTCGAAGGGATCCAATAGTGGAGAAGGTGGATCAGGCCTCTCGTGGCGAGATCCATCGGAGAATAGGGTGAGGCCTATTGTGGCGTGGTGGTCTTAGAACCGCCCACCCCTCCAACGCAGACGTACTTCCCCTAACAAGGAATGAACTGCGGTAAAACAAATCCCTGTGTCTCCGCGTGCTCCACTACGGTTTCCTCGCTCCTCTTTTACGTGCTTAGTAGTTAGGGTTTCATATAGGGAAATTCTCGTAGTTGCATATCTAGAGAATTTACCTTGTGTCAAGCCTAAAATTAAAAACGTATATTAAAATTGGTTAGCACCTATTCACCCCCCCCTCTAGGTGCCCATACGATCCATTTCAATGGTGATAGTGAATGTCCAGATCGTAATCCTTGATTAGCTCTATCCATCTTCTCTGCCTCATATTCAGCTCGTTCTGAGTGAATATATACTTTAGGCTCTTGTGATCCATATAGATCTCACAACGTTTTCCCATCATGTAATGTCTCCATGTTTTCAGGGCTAGAACTACGGCTGCGAGTTCGAGGTCATGGGTTGGGTAGTTTTGCTCATGTTGCTTTAGTTGTCGAGATAGATAAGATATAACTTTGCCTTCTTGCATTAGCACACATCCGAGACCGATCTTGGGTGCATCACAATACACATCGAAGGGCTTCGTGATATCTGGCATGATCAAGATTGGGGCTGAAATCAATCTCCTCTTGAGTTCCTGAAAACTTTCTTCACATTTGTCGGTCCATTCAAACTTCTTGTCCTTCTTCAGCAATTGGGTCATGGGTCAGGCGATACTAGAGAATCCTTCTACGAATTTGCGGTAATATCCCGCCAATCCGAGAAATGCACGAACTTGGGTTTGAGTGGTTGGGGCTTGCCAATCTTCTACATCTTTCACTTTGGTAGGGTCGACGGCAATTCCTCCGGCTGATACAATGTGACCGAGGAATCCTACCTCCTGTAACCAAAATTCACATTTGCTAAACTTTGCATACAACTGATGCTCTCTAAGGGTTCCAAGAATGGTCCTTAGGTGTAGCTCATATTCTTCTTCTGATTTGGAATAAATCAGAATGTCATCGATGAAAACAACGACAAACTTATCCAGGAAGTCCATAAAAATCTTATTCATGAGATTCATGAAATAAGCGGGGGCATTGGTTAGTCCGAAAGACATGACTGTATACTCATACAATCCATATCTGGTGGTAAAGGCAGTCTTTGGAATATCCTCTGCACGAATTTTGAGTTGATGATAGCCAGTTCTAAGATCAATCTTAGAAAACACTTTGGCACCGGTCAACTGATCAAACAAATCTTCTATCTTGGGAAAGGGGTACTTGTTCTTGATGGTGACATCATTCAACTTCCGATAATCCGTACACAAACGGTTAGCTCCATCCTTCTTGTCCACAAACAAGACAGGTGATCTCCATGGTGACTCACTTGGTTGAATCAATCCAATTTCCAGCATGGAATCCAGTTGCTTCTTCAATTCTGCTAGCTCTGACGGGTTCATACTATAGGTTCTCTGGGCTATGGGTCCTGTTCCGGGAATTAGTTCGATGATAAACTCGATACCCCGATCTGGGGGCATACCGGGCAAAACATCTGGAAATACATCGGTGTATTCACAAACTATCCGGACTTGGTCAATGGTAGGTTGGGCTATACTCTTGTTGCATTTGAATTGGCGAGGTAAGGTTTCAGATATATGCTCGACTGATATTCCGGCAGTACTGGTCATGGTTATGGCTTTCTTGGCACAGTCAATCAATCCTTTATGTTTGGACATCCAATCCATTCCTAGTACTACTTCCAAACCTTTAGTTCCGAGTACTATCAGATTTGCATAAAAATCTATGCCATGGATTCGGATAGGGACGGCTTTGCAAATTTTCCTAGCCTTGGTGGTTGATCCGGGAATTTGAACAATCATAACATGCTTCAGTTTGGTTGGTTGAATTTTACTAGTGCATGCAAATTCTTCGGTGACAAATGAATGCGATGCACCAGAATCAAACAACAGTTGTGCAAGTACTGAATTAACAGAAAACATACCCAACACGACGTCTAGCGCTTCCTGAGCTTCTTCAGCATGCATGAGAAAAAGACGGCCATTGCGGTTGAGTGAATTCCCTGGGGAAAATCTTCTTCCTGGCTGAACACGACGCTGCTGCTGAGCTGGGGCATTGGCATTGGGGGCTGTAGCATTCTTCTTGTTGGGACACTCGTTGGAATAGTGGCCTTTATTTCCACAGTCATAACAAGTCACTTGCGACTTGTCCTTTGCTGCTACAGGCACAACATTGCTTCCAGTCCTAGGGGCAGTGTTGGTGTTGGCGGTAGCATTGTTGTTGTTGAACTTGGGTGGGCCACGATTGAAATTGCTAGCGTTGCCGGGGTTGTTGTGATTTCCTCCGGGCCTAGGGTTCCACGGTTGGGATAGGTCGGACGGTTCATCGGGGGTCTGTTGGTTCTTGGGGCAAATCCTAGAGATGGGTTGGGGCGATACTTTGGGGTCTGATGGGTTCCTGGTTGATGCATCATGCGACGCTTGCGGTTCTCATTGGCTTGGTTGATCTTTCCTTCCATCTGGATAGCAGAGTCCACAAGGGCTTCAATATCCGCAAAGGGGAGATTGATTAACACTGTCTGCATCTCGTCATGCAGACCATTCAGGAATCTTTCTTTCTTCTTGGCTTCGGTGTCGATCTCATCCGGGGCATACCTAGCTAATGACAAAAATTTGTCACGGTATTCCACTACAGTCATCCTTCCTTGATTCAGCTCTCTAAACTCGTCTCTCATTCTCTTGATCAAACCTGGTGGTACATGGGTTCTGCTAAACTTGACATTGAATTCATCCCAGGTCATCATCTGGCCTCCGGTCATTGCGCGAACACTGTTCCACCATGCCCTGGAATCTCCGGCTAGATAGTGGGTGGCGAACAGAACTTTCTCGTTGGCTTCCACTCCAGCGACTTCTAGGTTATTTTCCATGGTTTGCAGCCAATCATCGGCATCTAGGGGTTCTTCTGACTTAGTCAAAACAGGTGGGTTGGTATTCTGGAAATTCTTGATCTTAGATCCATGGTTGTCCTGATTTCCGTGGCCTTGGTTGTTGTGGGCAAGCTGGGCTATCTGCTGAAGGGTGGCTAGGTTGGCTTGACGTTCCGCTCTTTCATCTTCACGGTCAGAAGTCAACAGTTGCAGAATCTGCAACATCGGGTCTGGGGATGAACCACTTCCTCCACGTGGCATCTGAAGATTGAGATAGATCATGAGAAAAGAGGGAAATTTCTAAATTTTTTTGGGTCTTTGAAAAAATTTAAAGTTTGACTCGGATTTTCTAGCAACTTGCTTTTTCATTCATTCATTCATAGCACCCGATACAACACACACCACAGCAAGGGAAAGCAGATGGTTTTAAGAACTATTCTGAAAACTACGATACAGTGGGACCGAATACTACTCACTACGCTAGTGCTCAAGTGCTACTACTCCTTGAAATCTGTGGCCTCATCATCCTCATCATCATCGACGAAGGCGAAATCATCTTCATCGGTGAAGAAGTCCATAGCCTGATCCTCCAGAAAATCATCATCATCGCTGAGATAGGAGTAGGGGTCTCCACAAAGATCCTCTCCGGCATTCTCCCTTTCCTCCAACTGCATGTCTCTCTCGTGGATGGTCTCCTCCAAAGATGAGATGCGGTGGCAAAGGCGGGCAATGAAGCGCTCCTTCTTGTCGAGCTGACAGCGGCGAGACTTGCGATCTTTTGCTAGCATGGCGATGGTTTGGTCCTTCGTCTTGATGATGGCAGACTTGTGGTTGGAGTAGTCACGGCAGTTGTCTAACTCCTGCTGACGATCGTACATCATGAAGCTAAGGTGGTCCAATTGAGTCTTTAGCTCGGGGTGGTATGGTGCTTCCAGTGGTTGTCCATTTGCATCACGCCTCGGGAAAAACTCAAAGCGAGTACCCTTGATCTAATTGATGCTCTGCCCACACAGACGGGAAAGAGCTTCCTGCATGGCCCTGGCAAGTCCATCGAGACAGTTGTTCTCTCTTAAGGTAAACTGAATTCCTTCCGCAGTGGGAGGTTCAATCTTTCCTCTGAGACTTGCAACAATTAGCCACTTCAGATCTTCTCCTCCTTGATCATTGAGCTGAGGTCCGAAGAACTCGGGGTGCGGATGCTCCAGAAGTTCCAAAAGCTGGTCCAAATCCCTCTCAAAGATAAGGTCTCCTCCATTCCCCAACTGATAAAACTTGCTGTACTTCAAGTCTATCTATAAGAATATAGGATGAGTAAGTTAGTAGAGTGATCAAGTGTGTCAAAATTTTATGTATTTTGCAAGAGTTTTTGAGGAATATGAATTTTCATGGAAGAATCGAAGGGATAAGAATGAGAATAAGTTTTTGTAAATATTTGTTTTCTTTGGTTTTGAAACTAAGTTTTTGATTCAAACGTCCAGTCTAACTAGGGTCTCCTATGGTCAGGATGGCTCTGATACCAAATTGTCAACACCCGGATTTTTAATCCCAGATGCCTGTTATGCCATACATCGCAATCCCAGGATTACCATTTTTGCGAGACATAACAGAATTGGATACCATCGTACATCATCCATTACAAACCGTACATAAGTTCTTACACAAATAGGGATCTCATGATCCAGTTCTTAATACAACATCAAGCAGCAGAATACGTAATAATAACGGTAGCATAGGCGAAGCTCCATCTTCGGGGTCACAGGCAATGCTGACGATGGGAGATGATCCTAGTTGTCGTAACCTTCCTGGGGTCCATCCTCCAGGTACTCCTCTTCATAGTCTGGCCATGGGAATAGACAGGGACAAAGCCATGAGTACTCTTTAAGTACTCGCAAACTAATACTAACAAATGAAAGGGGTTTTTGATAATAGGACACTAGGCTCTAGGGTTGTTTTGCAAAAGCCAGATTTATCTCTACTAAGTTTAAGGGCAAAGAATGCTAGTTGAAGTTTATAACATCTAAGTGGGAACTTGTATTTCATATCACAACCCTGTTGTGGTCAAGTCAAAGTCTTACTTCATTTCACAATTCATTTTGAAAAGTCTGACGGGGGAACAGTATGGCCACTCCAACTTTCCATAACCGCGGACGCGGATATTCGAATAGTTTGACACTCTTTAGAGATTGTACACTTTCACCACAACATTCGATACATCCGTCAGGAACAAATCCTGAATTCACCATACTCAGTATGCGGATAATCAATCCTAACCTTTCAATTACATGCCCTAGTATAAGCACCTCTCCTGTGAGTTTGGCCTCCCAACCATGACCAACTGTCATCTTGGGTACTGCACAGGTGGACAATCTTCACAAGGTAGCCTCAGCTCAGACCTTGGCCGTGAGGGAACTAATACTAAGGTATATAAGTTTCCAGTCAAGCCCTACCCAATCTTCGGGTATTGTGGTTGTACGATAAAATTGGAATGGTATCACATCCAGACAACCATCAGTTTTTATAAAGGGCTAAGGCTCATGCCTCAACATTTTCATCACAAAAATCATCAGGTGTTGTCGGAAACACATGTCCAAAACATTTCAATAGAATGATCCATCATTCCAAGGTTTTCATAACCATTTTTCCACCAAGTATTCCCATCTAAAGTTGATCAAGTTTTATGCTTAGCACTAGCATCTACAGGTCGGGGTAAGCACTAATGAGGGGTGGTAAACTAGTGGAGTTTCAACTAAGTTCAATCTCATGCCTTGGGATGACACCAAGATCATCTAACTTAGGACAAATTTTATGCTCTTTATGCAACCTTCATCTATCTTTCTAGTATCTACCATTCACTTAGGTAAAATCTAGGTAAGAGCTTTGATAAATAAATAAAGTACGAAGCTTGCAAGTAAAACTAGGATTGGTTTATCAAGTGAGTATAATCACATATGCTTAAGGCATATAGTTGGGCATGGTAACAAGCAAGTATTTGCTTGCATAGGTCAACTTGATTAGTAAAGCTTGCTAAATTGCAAGGGTTAGCTTGCAAGTATTGGCTTGCATAGGTATAGTATCAGCTTGCCTTGTGCAGAGCAGTGGTTGAAGTTCTCCTCGGTTTCTTCTTCGTAGAATCCTCCTTCCTCCTCGTATCCTTGGTCGGTACTAGCATATATAAATAAATATGATGTACACAATCACCAAACAATACTTAACTACTTGAAATCATCACACACAAGGGTCCTATAGATGATCTAACATCATCTCTAACATTACAAGATTAAGGCTTGGTTTAATTCCTTTTATTTTTAGAAAAGTAATTTCTACTCATTGAAAAACTACTTAAGATTTAATATTCTCCAAACCAAACATGGGATCATGTGGACACATGTCATCTCCACATATTTTTGTTCATGGGAATATGATTTAAAGTGGTGTCACAATTTAATAAGGTTTTACCCTTTTATTTTAATTAAATAAAGTGACCAGAAATTCCTATGTAGCATTCTTTTATTACTTGAACATTATTTCTGTAAGTAAACCTATATATTTTTATATATTCTGAAAGTTTTGGTTAAATGTGATTTTTGAGAGTTGTAATCAACTCAAAAGCTATTATGGTTTAAATTTGAAAAAAAAATAATGAAGAAAAGCTCCTGCCTTGTTATTTTTACCATGGGTGATCTATAGATCCAAATGACTTGAATTCAACGGGCTTGGATTCAGCATTCCCAGACCTTTCTAACAAAATTAGTTTCATTCAATTTGGTGCACTGAATCGACCTGGGTTGATTTTTGAAACTGGGTACAGAAGTGTGTTTGAAATTAAATGGAAAAGGTTTAATTCAAATAACTGGGCTGCGCGGGAAAAGTTAACGGGTCGGCCTGCTAAGCGTAGAGCTTCCACGGGTTGTTTAAGTGAATGTCCCCACTCGTCAGTGAGACAGGAGGGTGTGAAGCGGTATGGGGCGATGTGGGGCGTTCGATCTAGTTCTAATCCAACGGCTGGGAGTCATCGTCGACGTTGGGCAACGCCGGCGAGACAGAAACCTAGCGCGGCCAGTGGGGGTTGCTGGGGGATCACCGAGGTGCAGGCGAGGGTCGGCGAGGTGGGCGAACGACGAAGTCGTCGACGACGAATCTCCTGGTACCAGGGGCTCCTCCTGGGGCGGCTCCAATCGCTGGCTCCCTTCTTCTCCAGAGGCGGCGGGCTCCGGTGAAATTCCGACGAGGTGTTGCTCGCCTTGCTCCGGGAATGGTGTGGCATGATCAGTGAGGAATGGTGTGGCGATGGTACAGACGGCTATTGGCATGGGCGAAGGTAGGGGACGATGCGGTGTTCCCTGGCGATGCTCAACGATATGGTGGCGAGACGTGGGGCGGTGCGGTTTGGTCTGGAACACGCGACGCTCTGCGCGGCAGAGGCGGCGTCTTCGACGGCGAGCGGTGGCTGTGAGGAATGGGGAGGCTAACGGGGATGTCTGGCGGTCTCCTGGGTCGGTGGTGATCGTGTATGCACGCGGCAAGGGCGGCGCGCGGTCTGTGGGTTTCGGTCGAGGGTGGCGCTCTGGCGCATGCTCGACACGGTTGGTAGAGGCACGGGCGCGGCGTTCCTGGGTGCTCTGGTCGGTGTTTTCGAGGCAGGGCTGGTCGAGAGGGGGCGGTGAGGCATGGGTGATCTCCGAGACAAGGTTGGCCTGGCTAGTTTCCTTCCTAGCTTGCTGTCTACACTGGGGTGGCAAGGATGCACTCGCCTGTTCACCATTGATGATATTGGCAAGCTCACAGTGGTGCTAGTGCTTGGTTAATCTTGCTAGATGATCTACTGAGATGGTTGTGAGCTAGATAGGGAACCAGTTAGGCTCAAAACACTGCACACTATAGTGTTTTGATTTTGTTGGATTTGTGTCTGCCAAGTGTTTGATGAAATGGCCGTATTAATTGAAGTTTTGAATTTTGAAAAGATTTTTGGTGGGTGTGCTAGATTGGTGCTGGTGAGTCTACATATGCTTGGGTTTTGAAAGTTGAGCTTGTTTGAGTGGTGTTTGAAAAAGTGGGATCTTACCATATGATAAAGATTCAATTTTGAATTGTCATTTAAACTATGCATTTGAAAGTTTCTGGATGATCACAAAGTGGGCCTTGATACTTTGTTATGAGTACAATCAAGGGGTGCAAAGATCCAGAAAAATTTCTGTTAGTTTCTGAAAGTTTGAGGCAGCCAAAGTAGGCATGGGAGTTAAATTGGTCAAAATGACCATTCCTTTATTTTATTTGTTTTGCTTTATTTGTCTTTGGGAAATGTTTTAGATGATGTTTATTTCACCTAAGAAACATTTTACAAGCAAGGAAACACACAAACAAGGTGGTTCAAAAGAATTTCAAATTCAATGCATACTCATATGCATGCTTTCATAATTTTATTTAGCAAAGTTTTTGTTAACCCTAATTTTGATGATTAGAGTTTGATGATCCAAGTTCAATATTTTTGGGATGTTACATATGACGAGGGAAATTCTGGTCCAAGTCGCTGGACTAGATAGCGCGGCTGAAGTGTGGGCATCGGTGACAGAGATGTTCTCCGCGGTGTCGCGGAGTCGCATTGTTCAACTTCACACAACGTTGGCTAAAACGCAGAAGAAGAATATGTCCGGGAAGGCTTACTTCGGACGAATTAAGGCCCTTTCCGATGAGATGGCAAATGCTGGGCAAAAATTGGATAAGGCGGATACCATCTCCTACATCCTAGTTGGTCTAGATGATCAGTATGACGGCTTTGTAGCGTCAATCAATGCGTTGCTGAAAACTGCAACAGAAGTCACGGTTAGTGACTTATACTCCATGTTCCTCCCGTATGAAGCCCGTCTGGAAGGAAGAGTCCCTGGCAATGCTGGGAACTTTGGCAGTGAGCTCTCAGCTAATGCCGCGTCGCGAGGTGGTTACGGCAACCGATGAGGCGGCGGTGGTTTTGGACACCGAGGAGGTCGCGGTGGTGGCAGGCGTGGAGGAAACAATGGTGGTGGCCGAGGGTCACAACACTACGGTGATGGGGGTGGTTATTATCCCCAGAACAATAATGGTGGAGGAGGCTACTATCCCCTGGGCGGGCAGTACCAGCAACGCCAAAGGAGGGGGAGGACGTGGTCAAGAAGGGGGAGCACCTGGCGTGATCTGTCAAATATGTGGCAAAGAAGGACATCCAGGCGTTTCGCTGTTGGAAACGCTTCAACAAGAATTTCCAGCCACAAGTTGAAAAGTCTGCGGGTGCGGCAACAAGCTCCTATGGCATAGATACAAATTGGTATGGTGATACAGGGGCAACAAATCATGTTACAGGAGAACTCGATGAGAGAATGCTATCATGGTCAAGATCAAGTCCATAATGCTAATGGTTCAGGTATGGATATACATCACATTGGTCACTCCTTACATCATACCCCTAATCATGATCTTCGTCTTAACAATATTCTTCATGTTCCTCAAGCCACCAAGAGTCTTCTCTCTATACATCAACTTACAAAAGATAATAATGCATTTGCTGAATATTTGCCTAATCACTTCTTTATTAAGGATCAGGGCACACGAGGAAAATTCTTATGGAAGGTAGATGCATGGATGGCCTTTATCCACTACCTCCTTCATCTTGGTCATCGGGAAAAAAAGCCATTGGCGTTCAGTCTTCATCTCATTGGCATAGACGTTTAGGGCATCCTTCATCAGTAGTTGTTCGACAGATTCTTCGAGAAAATGATATTCAGTTTAGTGAGTTAAATAAAGAGTCAGTATGTGATGCTTGTCAAAAGGCTAAGAGTCATCAGTTACCTTATCTCAAGTCCTCAAGTGTATCTTCTTTTCCTTTAGAACTTGTGTTTTCTGATGTTTTGGGCCCTGCTCCAGCTTAAGTTGGTCAAAATAAATACTATGTCAACTTATTGATGATTATAGCAAGTATACTTGGATATATTTGTTAAAAAATAAATCTAATGTTTTCCAAATATTTCATGACTTTCAGCATCACGTAGAGAGAGTCTTTGATAAAAAGATTCTCGCTCTACAAACTGACTGGGGGTGAGTATCAAAAACTCAATTCTTTTTTTTCAAAAGGTGGGAATTTCTCACCATGTTCCATGTCCACATGCCTATCAACACAATGGCTCCACTGAGCGCAAACATAGGCATATTGTCGAGGTTGGGCTATCTCTTCTTGCTCATGCATCTATGCCTCTTAAGTTTTGGGATGAAGCGTTCTCTACGGCGATTTATTTAATTAATCATCTTCCTAGCAAAGTTATTGCTTCCCAGTCTTCACTTGAACGCCTGTTTAAAACCAAACCTCATTATTTGTTCTTACGTATATTTGGACGTGCGGTTTGGCCTAATCTTCGTTCTTATAACACTCGTAAACTCGAGTTTCGCTCTAAACAATGTTCTTTTCTTGGTTACAGTAGTCTTCATAAAGGCTATAAGTGTCTCGATATTTCCATTGGCCACGTGTATATCTCGCGCGATGTTGTGTTTGATGAATCTGTTTTTCCATTTGCTAGCCTTCATTCTAATGTTGGCGCACAATTACATGCTGAAATTTTGCTTCTTTCACCAGATCTTTATTTACCAATAATTAGGGGTCATGATTTAAGAGCTAATGCTGATGCTAATCCTGCTAATCATTTGCCTGCTGAGTCTGTTGTACAGGAATCAGATGATTTTTTTTGTCTAACACCGATTTTGGATCAATCTCTACAGCGTCGGGTCAGGTCGTACGTACTAACACAATTTCCTCTGGAACTCCCGTTCTTGCTGGCCACGAAGGTGTTCCTGGTTCCTTTGCGGTTCCCGAGCTGTTGGTGGGCCCTACGACAGCCACGACTCAATTCACAGCGACAAACGAGCACAGTCACGCGCGGGGCGACGCTTTGTGCGCGGGGCGACGCGGCTGTCACGCCGACGTGCGGATCCTCTGCGGCTGTTTTCACACCGACGAGATCGTCTGCGGATGCTTCCACACTGTCGGGTACGACTGTTTCTCGTTCGCCTTGCAATTCCGGAACACATGCCTCCAGTTCTGGATCTCACGTGGCTGCTGATTTGGTTGCTCCTGTTGTTGAAAGACCAGTCACTCGTTCTCAGCGCGGCATTTTTCAACCCAAGATTGTTACTGATGTCACTGTTCGATATGACAAAGTTCGATTTGCAAATTTTTCTGTCACCGGTGAACCAACTACTTTGCAGGAAGCTTTGAGCGTATCTAGCTGAAAACAGGCTATGGATGAAGAATTTTCTGCCCTTATGCGGAATGAAACTTGGCGTCTAGTTCCTCCGGCTCATGGGCGTAATATTATTGATTGCAAGTGGGTATACAAAGTCAAACGGAAGGCTGATGGTACTGTTGATCGGTATAAGGCTCGTCTAGTTGCTAAGGGTTTTAAGCAACGCTATGGCATTGATCATGAGGACACATTCAGTCATGTGGTCAAGGCGGCTACTATTCGCTTGGTGCTTGCTTTGGCCGTCTCTCGCAATTGGCAGCTACGACAACTACAACTAGATGTGAAGAACGCGTTCTTACATGGTGTTCTAGAAGAAAAGGTCTATATACGACAACCTCCTGGCTATGAGGATCGGAGTCGTATGGGACATGTTTGCAAGCTTGAAAAGGCTCTCTATGGTTTGAAACAGGCTCCTCGCGTTTGGTATGCACGGCTGAGTTCTAAGTTACATGATCTTGGTTTTTCAGCATCAAAAGCTGACACCTAGCTCTTTTTCTACAACAAAGGGGTAGTGTCTATCTATATGCTTATCTATGTTGATGACATTGTTATAATCAGTTCCTCTGGTCAAGCTGTTGATGCCTTGCTTCATGATCTTGGTATGTCTTTTGCTCTAAAGGATCTAGGAGAGTTATACTACTTTCTCGGAATAGAGGTACATAAGGTTTCAGTTCTCTCTCAGCAGAAACATGCTCATGATTTGCTCTCTTGTGTCAACATGCAGTCATGCAAGATCGTTGATACTCCTTTGTCAGTGTCTGAAAAATTATCCATAGTTGGTGGAGATGCTTTGAGTAGTGATGATTCTACTCGTTACATGAGTATTGTTGGAGCATTGCAATATCTTACTCGTACAAGACCTGACATAGCCTTTTCGGTTAACAAGGTTTGTCAGTTTTTGCATACACCTACTACGCTCAATTGGACAGCGGTAAAAAGAATCTTGAGATATCTAAGAGGAACTATCTCTGTTGGCTTGCGACTAAGTAAGTCGGACTCTATTCTTGTAAGTGTATTCTCTGATGCTGATTGGACAGGATGTCCTGATGATAGACGATCTACCGGTGGATTTGCTGTATTTTTGGGGTCAAATTTGATCTCATGGTATGCTAAAAAGCAAGCCACGGTTTCTCGCTCTAGTACAGAAGCAGAATATAAAGCATTGGCAAATGTGACTGCAGAAATTATTTGGTTGCAGTCTTTGCTAACAGAGTTGGGTGTACCACAGCCTCGAGCTGCGTGTTTATGGTGTGACAACATTGGAGCTACCTATTTCAGCGTATTCGGTGTTTCATGCAAGAATGAAACACATTAAAGTGGATTATCACTTTGTATGTGAAAGGGTGGCTTAGAAACTTTTGGATATAAGGTTTATACCATCAGAAGATCAACTTGTGGACAGATTCACTAAATCACTTTCTACTAGACGCAATCAGTTAGAGATGTTTAGACGCAATCAGTTAAGATTGAAGGGGAGTGTTATCTCCGTCCGTACATATAGTGTACGTATTGTAGCCGGACAGTCCATCCGGCCGTCCGCCTCCGTGTGCGTGTAGTACACGACACGAACTCTCTTGTATGTACTTTGTACCGTTGATTGATTTAATAAATATGACACCGGTCCATCCTTGTTTGGGTATCGACAACCTCATCAAGCTTTTTCAATCGTGTACTTCAGTAGACATATATGTACAGCCTTGTAGACTGTAGTCTAGATGTTGTACACACAATATCTAGGGTACATGACGGGTACGCAAATTTATTAGCTCGTGCATGATGTTGCCAAGCCCGGTCAGGCTATTAGTAGATTCACAAGTATCTATTAAGTCACTTATTTGAAACGGAGGAAGTACATTTTTTAGCTGCAAAACATAACAAGTGTCCAGTTTTAAATTCATCAAGCCCCACAACTAACCGTCACAACAGGGATACAAACTAGCAAAATGCCCGCGCGTGGGACCTAGCGTCGGGCGACAGCCTTGGCGACTAGGGTTTGCTTTTCCTCCGTCGCTGATTCATTGTCGGCACGGAGTTCCTTTTGATCTTGGATTAGGTTTCCCCTCATCTGATCGGGGCACAAGGTAATATTCGTCCATAGTTTCTCCTGATAGCTGGCCGATTTCACTCCTTCATGCGAGCGTGTTCGTTGTGTTTCTGGCTAGGTTGATCTGATGTCCTCTAATTCGGCGAAGCGACCTGGAGGGTCAGGACCTAGGAAGGATGAAGCGATCGATGATCTACTGGAGAGATTGGGAATTGAGGAAGATGAGTTCGACGATCTAGTCTTTGAAGAAGAAGAAGAAGAAGAAGAAGAAGAATAAGAAGAAGAAGGGGCCCTAAAGGAGGGCATCAAGTGGATGGCGCTCGCAAGAGTGCACACCACAAATTTCTACAGCCCTCGGAATTTCGAGTAGCATATGCGGGTGTCTTAGAGCCCGGCTAGATAAATCAAATTCCAACACCTTGAGGGTAATCTCTTCACAGTTCAATGATTTTGCCTAGGCGATTGGTTGAAAGTTGAAAAGGGTGGTTCGTGGTTGTTTCAGCAAGCTGCAGTGTGTATCGAACCCTATGATGGATTCTCTCCTATTGAATCTGTTGACCTCAATTATTTCACAACCTGGATTCAGATTCACAGGGTGCTAGTAGGATATCGTGATAATTCTCTTCTGACTAACTTGGTGGAGAAAAAGATTGGGAAGGTAGTGGAAGTGAAAACTGATGTCCAGGGTGCTGGAAACTTTGTCCATGTCCGTGCCTAGATGGATGTACGGAAAGTGTTAGCTCGGTTTGTTTCAATGTCAAGAGGGGGCAAAATAGAAATTTATCAGATCAAGTATGAAAAATGCCGAGTTTTGTGGACCATGCGGGTTCATTGGTCATACACACTTTGAGTGTGGCACTGGAGAGCATGATAAGAATTCCCTCAAGTGGGAGAGTGGATAAAGGCTGATTGGGAATCATGGCATATGCGTTATCCTGGTGGTGCTCGGGGTGGTGCTCATGGTCATGGCCGGTCTAGTTACCCGCCTGGCTCTAGCCACGAACGAGATCCAGAAGGAAGGGGTGGAATTCTGCCTAATTGGAAACACAACGCTCGACCAAACGACGACTTTGGTATAGCCGATGAGTCTCTAAAAGATATTGCAACCAGCCCCTTGAAGGATAAAGAGATGGAAGTGGACAATCAGACTATTATAAAACTCCGGGGGAAAAAGTGGCCTTGGTGATGAATTTGATAAAGCAACTGACTTAGAAACCGCACCTGAAGCGAGGGAGGTAATTCCCATGGCGATGACTACTGATTATGAAGAACAATCTAATGTGGAAAAGCAGAATATGGCAGTGGAAAATGAAAGCAACAAAGGCCCAAAGAAGACTGGAGCTGGCTCCTCTTCACTAGGATCGGCGGGTTCCCGAGAGGAGCATGTCCGGTCGCAATGAAAATCTTATCCCTAAACTATCAGGGCTTGGGTAATGCCCCGACAGTTATCTCGCTTCAAGACTTATAGAGGCGAGTTAACCCCATGGTGATGTTCTTGTCGGAGACACACCTTGACTCCTATCTGGCGGAGTGCATAAGGAGGAAATTAAAGATGGATTTCATGATTGTGAACCCTAGTTCTAGTAGAAGTGGAGGTGTCATTCTATTCTGGAAGAGGGAGATAAATATACAACAGATATTTTCAGCACCAAAGTACATTGATGTCAAAGTTGTTGAAGGCCCAAACAAAATATGGAGATTAATGGGCATTTATAGGAAGCCACGTTGGCAGGACAAGTATAAAACTTGGACCAGCTGAGGGAGTTAAAGGGAGAACATGATATCCCTTGGGTGGTGATTGGAGACTTTAACGAAATCATATTTTCTAGTGAGAAAGATGGTGGCAATGTGCGCCCCCACCAATATATGCAAGCCTTCCGCGATATGCTAGAAGAATGTGAATTGGAGGTGATACTTCCAATTTGCATCACCATTCTATATCATAATTTGCCTCTATTCATTGATATATGTCTTATTATGAGGTGTTACTTATGTTTTTTCCTCTGTTTTTGCATGATGGATGATTCTTGGAGGATAAACTGCCGGAGTCAGGATTCTGATGGAAAAAGAGGTGTTTTGATGCAATTTCGCGAAGATCAGAAAATACCAGAAAAATATTGGAAAATTATATTTTCCCAGAAGACGAAGGAAGCCAGAAGGGGAGGTGTAGCTAGGACATAGGGGCCCACACCCCCTAGGCGCGGGTCCCTCTGGGCCACACCTAGGGAAGGTGTGGCCCACCTGGCCGGCCTCCGACTCCGCCCTCTCGCCTATAACTTCCTCTCGGAACCCTAATACCAGGGGATCAATGGCAGAAAGATTTCCGTCGCCTCTGCGGGGCGGAAAACACCGAGAGACAAATAGCTCTCCGGCAAACAGATTTCTGCCAGGGAAATCCCTTCCCGGGGAGGGGAGATCGTCACCATCAACATCATCGTCAAGCTAGACTTCATCGGGATCATCATCATCCACACCATCATCTCAACCAGCACAATCATCACCACTCCATCCCGTTGTAACAATCGTGTTGAATACTTGCATAGTTCTTAGGGGAAACTTTCCCGGTGTTGATTACTATTATAGTTGATGCTTGTGAGTGGAACCATTGGATTATTGTTTATGTTAATATTGTTATCCATTATCATATCACCTTTGATCTTGATCCATATCATGTCTCGTGAGTAGTTCGTTTAGTTCTTGAGGACATGGGAGAAGTCATGTTGTTAGTAGTGGATTTGTGTTGAGTTATTATTCAATGGTTTAGTATTTAAGTTGTGGTGCTATTCTTCTAGTGGTGTCATGTGAACGTCGACTACATGATACTTCACCATTTATGGGCCTAGGGGAATGCATTGTGTATTTGGCTACTAATTGTGGGGTTGCCGGAGTGACAGAAACCTGAACCCCTGTTAGAACACCTTTGCACAAGGGAGCATAAGATCTCAGAGTTTAAGGTCGTGGTTAGGTTTATATCTTAATTGCTTTCCTGTAGTTGCGGATGTTTGCAGGGGGTTTAATCACAAGTATGTATTAATCCAAGTAATGTCGGTAAATTAGCACAGGTTCACCCACACAACACTTACAACACCAAAGAAAGGTACTCAGCTATTTGAAGCGAAAGCACTTGACAGAATTCCCATGTGTCCTCGAGAACGTTTGGTCCGTATAAGTATTTCCACCGGCTTGTCCTTTGCTAAGAAAGGATTGGGCCACTTGCTGCGGTTGTTCGTTGCCTTTATTATTTGCACTTTGTTTTGTTGCTTTATCAGAAAACCCCTAAAAATCTGTTTGCTAAGTATTTACAGAGAGTTCCTGCTCCATACCACTAGTCAACACCTTCTGCTCCTCGTTGGGATCGACACTCCTATTTATCGAAAGTACTATTCTCCGGCGCCGTTGCCGGGGAGTGAAGCGCTATTTAAGAGTGGAACTGGTAAATGAAACTTCTAGTGTGAGTATTTCTTTTTATTTTTGTTTGTTGCTTTGTTTCCAATATGGATAACCCACTCGGTTTTCTATTTGGGAAAACTACTACCACTATTAGTGTAGTATATGAACCACCACCAGTTGAGATAGATCCTTTTAAGATACATACAAGTATTGTTGATCGTGTTATGGATAATTATTATTATGGGGAATGAACTGTCCATCCCGGTGATCATTTCTTTTTATCCATGAATTATGCAGGTTGTTTAAGTGTGCAGGTATCACAACTGAACAGGTGAAGAAGAAGTTGTAGGGTTCGCATCATAGAAAACAAAAAAATTCCTACGATAGGAACAACTATGTACCAAGATCTATCTACTAGATACAAGCAACGGGTGGATATACATCCATAGAATACATACCCTCGAAGACCGTATAGCGTTAACGAGGTTGTACTCGTGGATGATGTAGTCGAACGCCTGCTGATCTCAAGATAGTGATGAAGTCCATCTGGTCCATCACCATCACGTCGAGCACCGCAAAGCAGTGGTGCATCCGTGATCGCACACACGTCCGGGTACTCCGAAAACCTCCACGCCCTCGCTCCAGCGAAGCAGCGGAAGCAACAAATCCTTCCAGAAAAAGCCACCGGGGAGACAGATCCTTCGCGAGGAGGTGTGAGATGAGAGGAGGGAATGGGGTGCCTTTTATAGGGAGAGGGGGGCATCCCCCTCCCATGGCGTGGCAGCCATGGAGGTGCCCCCACCTCTTACACATTCATGTGGGTGGAGCTCCCACTCACATAAATAGCCACCCACTCAAAATTCCACTCACCTCCATTAAATTTCCACAAAATTTAATGCAATCTCTCATTAAATAAAACTATTTTATTTATTTATTCAGAATTTTGTTAATTACTTTAATTAACAAGCATTCACATAAAACCCCTTGGTAGTATTCAATTTCACATGCAGAACTAGTTTCAGCAATTTTAACCAAAACAATTTCGGTGTGTAGTGAAATAAATTCCTGCGCTTTCCTTTTTCTTTCTCTAGCATATCATTTGCTCCGAATGGTGTCGGTATAACTTAAGTGTGTCACCCTATGGTTCGCGAATAATGTAGACATGATCGAGACCCCTCTCCGATCAATAATCAGCAGCGGGACCTGGAGATCCGTACTGACTCCCACATATTCAACGATGACTTCTGTGATCGTGTGAACCTTATACGCATGTAACTCAATCCCTTTGTCTCGCTATATATTACATGTCCGAGATTTGATCATCGATATCTCCATACCTAGTTTGATCTCGTTGCCGTCATGTACTCTTTTCTTGTTCCCGTGATATAACATTCTAGTGATCAAATCACTTGCTTGCAAGCTAACCAATGTGATATCACCGAGAGGGCCCAGATTATATCTCTCCGTCATCGGGATGGACAAATTCCTCTCTTGATCCATGAGCCTCAACATAACACCTTTGTAGCACTGAACCCATCTTTATAATCACCCCGTTACGGTGTGACGTTTGATGTTATCAAGATCCTCTTCCGGTGTTAGTGATTAACATGATCTCATGGTCTAAGTACTAAGATTACTTCGTATGATGTTATAGCAATATAAAAACAATGACCTTGATCGTAATGCTATACTTCGGATGAATGTTCATCACATCATTCCTACAATGTTGTGACCTTGTTATTAACAACATCCAATGTCCATAATCAGGAAACCTTTGATCATCTTGTTAATCAACGAGCTAGTTTATAAGAGAGGCATAACTAGGAACTTCCTTTTTGTTTATTAAACACACATGTATTAACGTTTTCGTATTAATACAATTATATCATAAACAAGGAATACGATAATAACCACTTTATTATTGCCTCTCGGGCATATTCCCTTCAGAAGTTACTCTTCATATCATTGAAAGGGAGAGCTGAAGAATGGTATAAGTTGCTGAAGAATGGGCAATCCATGGAATGGGAGAAAATTGCATCTCTCTTTTATTCTAAATTTTATCCTCCTAGTGAAATTCATAAGGATAGAAATCTGATATATAACTTTTGGCCTCGTGATGGAGAGAGTACAGCTCAAGCTTGGGGGAGATTGAAGTTGCTAATGCTTAAATGTCCTATTCATGAACTCCCTATCAATATTATTATCAATAACTTCTATGCTAGGCTTTCTCTTTATGATAAAGATTTACTAGATGCTTATTGTCCTGGATCGTTCACACCTATGAAGGAAGAAGCTAAATGGGATCCCTAGTCCGTATTCAAGAGAACACTGAAGCTTGGGAGAATGACAAAGAAAGAAAGTCAGGCATAAACTATGATTATGAATGCATTGAATCCTTTATGGGAACTGACGACTTCCGTAATATTAGCAATGAGTATGGTCTTGACTCTCAAGTTCTTGCAAAATGTTTTGAGTCTTTTGCCTCTTATATAGAAATTCCTAAAAAAGGAGTGGGAAAAGTACCATGCTCCTTTTAAAGACATTGTTACTCATGTTCCTGCTAGCATAGAAGTTTGTACTGTTGATCCTATTTTCCCTGAACCTTATGTTGATAAAATCCCTTTTCCTGCTAAGGTAAAGTAACATTCTATTATAGCTAATGTGGTTAGAAAGAGTACAAAGAAAACTGTGGAATCCGATTAGCAAATAAATATTGAACTTGTGGTAGCTATTGTGAAAGATATTGTAACTAGAAATATAGAGGATGAGCACATTATCTTCTGTGAAGACGCTTATAATATTGTCTCTCATCCTAAAAAAGCTAGAAAAGCTAGTGTCCCTGTGCTTTCTATTAGAATTGGTGATCATAGCTATTGTGGTTTGTTTTATATAAGTGCTAGTTCTAGTGATATTCCTTATGAACTTTATAGGGAAATTATGCATGAATTTGGTCCTTGTGAGCTTGAGGACATTGATGTGGTTATTCACCTTGCTAATAGAGAGACATTCTGTCCCATTGGCATCGTAATAGATGTGGAGGTTCTTTGTGGTAAGATTAAATATCCTACTGATTTTCTAGTACTTGGTAAAGAAGCTAGTAAAACCAATCCTATTATCTTTGGTAGACCCTTCTTGAATACTTGTGGGGCTATCATAGATTGTAGGAAGGAAAAAGTTCTGACTAAGTTTGCTGGAGAGTCTTATGAGTTTAATTTTTCCAAATTTGCTAAAACTCCTTATGAAAATGAAATGCCTAATGAGGATTTCAGGGTTGAGAAACTTTCTGCTATTTCTCTTGCTCCTAACAATGCCTTGCAGCACTTTATGGAAGATCATGAAAGCGATGTCTTCATGAAGGAAAAAAATGAGATTGACGAGGTTTTTCTTCGTTAGCCTGAGTTACTTAAGCATAACCTACCTGTGGAAGATTTGGGTACCACACTGCCACCTAAAGGGGACCCTGTTTTCGAATTAAAACATTTACCTGATGATCTTAAATATGCTTATATTGATGATAAAAATGTTTATCCTGTTATTATTAGCTCTAAACTTTCAGGAAAGGAAGAAGAGAGGTTATTGGAGATATTGAAGAAACACCGAGGAGGTATGGGCTATACTCTTGATGATTTAAAAGGAAATTCTCCTACCATATGCCAGCATGTCATTAATATAGAACCTGATGCAAAACCAGTTGTTGAGCACCAACGCCGTTTAAATCCTAAGATGAAGTATGTGGTAAGAAATTAGGTATTAAAACTCCTTCATGCCGGTATTATTTACCCTATTGCTGATAGTCAATGGGTTAGCCCCGTTCATTGTGTTCCAAAGAAAGGGGGAATTACTGTTGTGCCTAATGAAAATAATGAGCTTATACCCCAAAGAGTAGTGGTTGGGGTATAGGATGTGCATTGATTTTAGAAAGGTTAATAAAGTTACTAAGAAAGATCATTATCATTTTCCCTTTATTGATCAAATGCTAGAAAGGTCGTCTAAAAAGACTCACTTTTTCTTTCTTGATGGTTATTCAGGGTTTTCTCAAATCGTTGTAAAAGCTCAAGACCAAGAGAAAACCACTTTCACTTGTCCTTATGGCATTTATGCTTATAGGCGTATGCCTTTTGGTTTATGTAATGCTCCTGCTACCTTTCAGAGATGTATGTCTGCTATTTTTCATGGTTTTTGTGAAGAAATTGTGGAGGTTTTGATGGACGATTTCTCCGTCTATGGAACTTCTTTTGATAACTGTTTGCACAACCTTGATAAAGTTTTGCAGAGATGTGAAGAAACCAACCTTGTTCTTAATTGGGAGAAATGCCATTTCATGGTTAATGAAGGGATTGTTCTCGGACACAAAATTTCTGAAAGAGGCATTGAAGTTGATAGAGCCAAAATTGAAGCAATTGAGAAGATGCCTTGTCCTAGAGATATAAAAGGTACTCGTAGTATCCTTGGTCATGTTGGTTTCTATAGGAGGTTTATTAAATATTTCTCCAAAATTTCAAAGCCTCTTACCAATCTTCTTCAAAAATATGTACCTTTTGTTTTTTTATGATGATTGTAAGGAAGCTTTTTGAAACTTTGAAGAAAGCTTTGACTACTGCTCCTATTGTTCAACCACCTGATTGGAGTTTACCTTTTAAAATTATGTGTGATGCTAGTGATTTTGCTGTGGGTGCTGTCCTTGGGCAACGTGTTGATAAGAAGTTGAATGTTATTCATTATGTTAGCAAGACTCTAGATGCTGCTCAAAAGAATTATGCTACTACTGAAAAAGAGTTCTTAGTTGTAATCTTTGCCTATGATAAGTTTAGACCATATATTGTCGATTCAAAGGTTACTATTCATACTGATCATGCTGCTATCAAGTACCTTATGACAAAGAAGGACGCTAAGCCTAGGCTTATTATATGGGTGTTGATTTTACAAGAGTTTGATCTGCATATTGTAGATAGGAAAGGTGCTGAAAATCCTGTTGCTGACAATTTATCTCGTTTGGAGAACATTTCTTCTAACCCTTTGCCTGTTAATGATAGTTTTCCAAATGAGTAGTTGGTTGCAATAAGGGTAAGTCCGCATGAGAGTCCTTGGTATGTTGATTATGCTAACTTTATTGTTTCCAAGTATTTGCCTCCAACCTTTACAGCCCATCAAAGAAGAAAGTTATTTTATGATCTAAGGCATTACTTTTGGGCTGACCCACATTTATATAAAGAAGGAGTAGATGGTATTATGCGAAGATGTGTTCAAGAATTTGAACAACAAGAGATATTGAGAAAATGTCACGGCAGTGCTTATGGAGGACATCATGCTGGGGATAGGACTGCACAAAAGGTTTTACAATCTGGATTTTATTGGCCTACCCTTTTCAAGGATGTAGGAAAGTTTGTCTTATCATGTGATGAATGTCAAAGAGTTGGTAACATTTCTAGACGCAATGAGATGCCTATGAATTATTCTCTTGTTACTGAACCTTTTGATTGTTGGGGATTTGAATTTATGGGCCCTTTTCCTCCTTCAAAAGGATATACTCATATTCTTCTTGTTGTTGACTATGTTACAAAGTGGGTAGAGGCCATACCTACAAATAGTGCTGATGGTAAGACCTCTTTAAAAATGCTTAAAGATGTTATTTTTCCTAGGTTTAGTGTGCCTAGATATCTCATGACTGATGGAGTCTCTCATTTTATTCATGGTGGTTTTAGGAAAACTCTCGCTAAATATGATGTTAACCATAGAATTGCTTCAGCTTATCACCAGTGGGCAAGTGGAACTTTCCAATAGGGAAATTAAATCTATCTTGCAGAAGACTGTTAATAGATCTAGGAAAAATTGGGCTAAAAAGTTGAATGACGCTTTATGAGCTTATAGAACCGCTTATAAAAATCCTATGGGGATGTCTCCTTACAAAATGGTCAATGGGCAAGCTTGTCACTTGCCTTTAGAATTAGAACACAAAGCTTTTTGGGCAGTGAAAGAACTGAATAGAGATTTTAAACTTGTTGGTGAGAAAAGATTTCTTAACTTGAGTACCTTAGATGAGTGGAGAAGTGAAGCTTATGAAAATGCTAGACTCTTTAAGGAAAAAGTAAAAAGATGGCATTATAGGATAATTCTCAAAAGGGAGTTCCATGTTGGTGAGAAAGTACTTTTGTATAGGACTCGTCTCATATTTTTTTGCAGGGAAACTACTCTCAAAATGGGAAGGACCTTTTGTTATTAAGGAAGTATATCATTCAGGTGCTATCAAAATATCTTCTTTGAAGGATAACACAACACAGATGGTGAATGTCAAAGACTAAAACATTATATTTCTGGAGATTCTTATAACGAAGATGTTGATATTATTCAAATGGTGACTCTGGAAGAATTTATCAGAAACCAAACACCAGAATCTGCAGAGTTCGTCTCTGAATAGGTAAAAGTGGTGAAAATGGAAGGTTCATGAAAACCCTAACTTTTTTATATTTTTGATGTTTTTATTACATACGGAAGTTTACAAGATGGAACAGACGAGTAAACGGAGGCCGGGGTGGCCAAACCCACTCCCAGCATGGGCCCCAACTGGCCACGCCTGGAGGGGTGTGAGCCCCCCGAGCTCCGTCTCCGCCTCGTTTTCGTATCGGTACCTTCCTTATGCTTTGAAACTTTGTAATATATAACCCCCGGATCCCCCGGGGTTCATGTATATTGTTCTCATCGTGTTTTTGTTTCGATATGTTTCTGTCAGGCATATTCTCAGTTTTGGAGCTACAATGTCTTCCTTTGGATCACCCATATAGGATTCCTCCTCGGATGCTATCAACCTGTACATGTATGAGTTGAAGATTCATCCCAAGGAATTGATTCTCAAGGATGGTAAGGCGCAGATGAAAGAAGTTCAAGGCCCTAAACGAGAAGGCAGTCTGGAAGACATGATGGAATCATTGCAATAGGAAGTTTTTAGGTACAAGAAGATGGCGGAACGCGAAGTGGATATCATCCATAAGATAAGTTCGGAACTCGTCACCAAGCACAAGGAGGAGGTTGCTGAGCTCCAAGAGAAAATCCTCTCACTGCATCAGGCCACCAACTTGTTACAAGCACAGCTCTATGACATTCAGAACCAAACCGCGAGTATGAGGCTAGATTTGATCACATAAGCTCTGCTACTAGTTCCAGGATTATGGAAACCAAGACATCTTTTTTGGATGGGGAACCTTTACCTTGGAAGTATCATGATTGCAAGGGAGCGCCACCAGCACCGAAGGAGTAATTCGTCATCAGGTATGGCATCCCCTTGGCTTGTTCCAAGCTTGGGGGAGTGTCGTGGTATCACCATCATTATCTTTTATCTTTTACCTTTTTAGTGGATTCATATCTTTGGTAGAGAAGTTATCTTATAGGTTGTTTTTCATGTGGAAGTATCTCTCCTTTAGTTGATTATCTATGTATCCCTTGGTGTGAGTGCCTTTATGGAATATTAATGAGAAGTCTCATCTTTTACTTTTTGCACTTCTTATTTTAGTTTGCAATCTCTATTATATGATTGATCTTGTTGATCATTATTGACATCACTTTGGGAGCATCAAGTAAATCTAAATTGGTTTTGGCAAATCGAGCTCTGGTCAGCAGCAACACTTTTTGAGGTTTGAAAGGAAAAGAGAAAAAGCTTACAGGTATTTTGTATCATCTATTTTCTTTCTTGATTGGCTCATAAGCTTAGTATTTTTTATTTAAGATCTTTTGTGTCTTCAAGGAAGATTGCATGTTTGGCTTTATGTTTGCTTGTTTCCTTGAACTCTCTTTCTTGCTACCCAACCTTGCTAGCCAAAAACCTTTTGAGAAGGCATACTTCTCATTTTTGCAATCCCTTTGAACCAAACCTATGCCATTTGTGTCCACCATATCTACCTATTAGCATTATTGCTATTCCAAGCAAATTCTCAAGATTCATCTATCTTTCGAATTAAAAAGTATTTTGTTATGTGAAAACTAGTTAGTAAATCTCTCACGAACTTGATAGCACACCTTATTTTCTTGTCCCTAATAGACTTGAACCATTGTGTCATCGAAGTTGTATATGCTTGCACCTATACGTTGGAATTACCAGAAGCATGCTGTCATGGGGAAAGTTTTCAACATTGCACTTGTACTTTGTACACAGTTGATATCATTCTCTTTTGTCTATGGATGTCACCGTTGTGAAATAAAAAAGGAGTTTTTAAGTCCATGGATTTATGTATTTTGTGTTAGATAAACGCCTGAGCCGCTAGCCTAAGCCATGCTTAATCATGGTGGAAACTTACAACATCACCATAATGAACAATCTGTGAAGCATCCTCAATAAAAATCTATGCAAATAGTAAATAAAAAGATAGCTGAGATGCTCATTGTCTGCTTGCCTTGTCATTTTGGTTACGGGAAAGCTCATGTACCATGTGCAAGGGGTACCCCGTTGGCGGTTCTCTATGATACATATGTACTTACTATGACAAGAACTTACAGGTGACTGAAGTTGAGTAGCATGAGGTGTGGCCCTCATATTCGAAGGACATGAGATTGCCAACTTAAATTTCGTCAAGCATATACTCCATCCTTGTTCACTTTAACCTTAATCATCTCAAGATGCCTATGATAGGGGCCATGAGGGCTCAAAGCTAGTAAGTACCATAATCTTTTGGAAGCTCTTTATGACTTGAAAACCCTACTTCCCTCTTTGAAGGGACCTTTCTTCTACTTCTAAATTGAGTCAGTAAACCTACTTCCTCTCTATCTCCAACACATTTGAGTTGTTGTGTTTCAAGCATTCATATGATGATTATCAATCATGTTATTTATCTTACTTGTTTGTACAAGACTCTTATCTATTGAGTATTACTTTGAAAGCTATCAATGTGAAAAACCTTTTTAAGCAAAGAGTGTTCCTATTGTGAAAACTTGTACAAAAGCTTTATTTTTGAAACTGTTTGCCAGCTGTTCTCTAACCAAGAACAAAGTTTGCCAATTACAATTATGATTTATCTTTATGCATCTCTATTGTGACTCCTGTACTTGTTGCAAGCTAAGTTATATAATGGTGGGTTGTATTCTTCTATGAGTTGTGTAATGGTAAGTGTGATGCTTCCTGTCCATATTCTTTTATCGACACTTCACTCCATAAACCTATGGACATGTTTACTGTGCTCAGTTTTCTCTTGGGGACAAGCGAAGGTCTAAGCTTGGGGGGAGTTGATACGTCCAATTTGCATCACCATTCTATATAATAATTTGCCTCTATTCATTGATAAATGTCTTATTATGAGGTGTTACTTATGTCTTTTCCTCTGTTTTTGCATGATGGATGATTCTTGGAGGATGACTGCCGGAGTCAGGATTCTGATGGAAAAGAGGCGTTTTGATGCAATTTCACGAAGATCAGAAAAATACCAGAAAAATATTGGAAAATTATATTTCCCCAGAAGACGAAGGAAGCCACAAGGGGAGGCGTAGCTGGGCCACAGGGGCCCACACCCCCTAGGCGCGGGTCCCCCTAGGACGTGCCTAGGGCAGGTGTGGCCCACCTGGTCGGCCTCCTACTCCGCCCTCTCGCCTATAACTTCATCTCGGAACCCTAATACCAGGGGAGCGACGATAGAAAGATTTATGCCGCCTCTGTGGGGCGGAAAACACTGAGAGAGAAAGAGCTCTCCGGCAGACAGATTTCTGCCAGGGAAATCCATTCCCGAAGAGGGGAGATCATCGCACCATCGTCAAGATAGACTTCATCGGGATCATCATCATCATCATCCGCACCATCTTCTCCACCAGCACCATCATCACCACGCCATCCCGCTGTAACAATCGTGTTGAATACTTGCATAGTTCTTAGGGGAAACTTTCCCGGTGTTGATTACTATTGTAGTTGATGCTTGTGAGTGGAACCATTGAATGTTAATATATTTATCCATTATCATATCACCTTTGATCTTGATCCATATGATGTCTCGTGAGTTGTTCGTTTAGTTCTTGAGGACATGGGAGAAGTCATGTTGTTAGTAGTGGATTTGTGTTGAGTTATTATTCAATGATTTAGTATTTAAGTTGTGGTGCTATTCTTCTTGTGGTGTCATGTGAACGTCGACTACATGATACTTCACCATTTATGGGCCTAGGGGAATGCATTGTGTATTTGGATACTAATTGTCGGGTTGCCGAAGTGACAGAAACCTGAACCCCCGTTAGGACACCTTTGCACAAGGGAGCGTAGGATCTCAGAGTTTAAGGCTGTGGTTAGGTTTATATCTTAATTCCTTTCCTGTAGTTGCGGATGCTTGCAGGGGGTTTAATCACAAGTATGTATTAGTCCAAGTAATGTCGGTACATTAGCACTGGTTCACCCACACAACACTTACAACACCAAAGAAAGGTACTCAGCTATTTGAAGCAAAAACACTTGACAGAATTCCCATGTGTCCTCGAGAACGTTTGGTCCCTATAAGTATTTCCATCGGCTTGTCCTTTGCTAAGAAAGGATTGGGCCACTTGCTGCGGTTGTTCGTTGTCTTTATTATTTGCACTTTGTTTTGTTGCTTTATCAGAAAACCCCTAAAAATATGTTTGCTAAGTATTTACAGAGAGTTCCTACTCCATACCACTAGTCAACACCTTCTGATCCTTGTTGGGATCGACACTCCTATTTATCGAAAGTACTACGATACACTCCCTATACTTGTGGGTCATCAGGAGGATATAGGATTCTTTGGAGATGCTTATACATGGAAGTGTGGTCGCCTCCGTGAGAGGTTGGATAGAGCTGTTGCAAAAAATTCTTGGTCCTGATGCACCCTGGCGCTGTTGTGAAACATTTGGGTTATATTCGGTTAGATCATAGAGCAATCCTTCTTGACACTGAGTATCAGGACGCCTCTTCACGACCACAGTTTGGTCCTCGACCATTTGAGGCTAAATGGTTGAAGGAAAAAATTCCGAGATATTGTATCTCAGGCTTGGGAAGCAGGGGCACATGCAATACCGAATGGAAATGTGTTGGCCAGACTTGGACATCTACACGAAGCACTGCATGAGTGGGATAAATCATTATTAAAGCAATCTAAGAAAAGGCTCAGGAAGGCTCAACGTGAGTTTGACAAAGCCTTGAGTGGTGCCATGACGGACGAGAGTGAAGCAAAAGCGAAGGAACTGGTGCATGTCATTGAGTTATTACTGGAACAAGAGGAGATATTGTGGTTTCAAAGGTCTCACTCAAATTGGCTGCAACATGGAGATCACAATACATCTTTCTTTAATAATTTTGCTTCGGCTCGACCAAACAAGAATTACATCAAAAAACTGTAAGACAATGATGTTTGGGTAGAAGGTACCGAGATGCTCAAACCGCTTGTTTTTGAATATTTCTCTAATCTCTTTTCTTCTGAGGTGCAGGATGTTGATCTGGGGTTTCTCGATAAAATTACGCTGAAAGTAACTCAACCGATGAATGAGATATTACTGGCACCTTTCACCGCGGAAGACCTAAAGAAGGATGTTGTTAGTATTGGGGATTTTAAGACTCCTGGCTCGGATGGTTTACATGTAGTCTTTCTATAAGAAATTTTGGGACCTATGTGGTGATCAAATGACAAATGAGGTACTATAGTCCTTGAACACAGGCTTATTCCTGAACGGTGGAATGACACAACTGTGGTTTTAATACCAAAAGTTGATGACCCGGAATTGATTACTCAGTTTCGTCCGATAAGCTTGTGTAATGCGATCTACAAAATTATTTCGAAGATGCTGGCAGTACGACTAAAAGGAGTTCTTCCTGATGTTATTTCGCCTATGCAAAGCGCCTTCGTTCCTGGTCGCCTAATTATGGACAATGTTCTTGTGGCTTATGAAAGTGTCCATACTATCAAAAACAAAAGATTAGGGGTTGTGGGAGCTTGTGTTGTTAAACTCGATATGCATAAGGCATATGACCGAGTGGAGTGGATCTTTCTGGAGAGTATGATGAGAAAACTGGGTTCGAAAGATGGATATCACTAATGATGGCATGTGTTAAATCTGTCAGATACCAGGTGAGATTCAACTCAGAGGAGACAAATATGTTTGTTCCTACCAGGGGTCTTCGGCAGGGGACCCCCTATCGCCTTATTTGTTCCTATTGTGTGCAGAAGGTCTTTCTAGCTTATTGTTGCACGAAAAAGAAGTTGGTGGAATTGATGGGATACGGGTGTGCAGGAAAAAAAGTTGGTGGCCATGTAGGAGTAACCAAAGCTCGTCCTGTCTGTCCAAGTATGTACGATCTCTTTCGTGGATGCGCACTTAAGGGCATGTACAATACTAGAGAAGACATGCCTTTACTTAGTATTGCACATTATCTAGAACACTATATATAAGTTATACAATGCATTCTCTCTTATTTCCATATCTAAAAATTAATGAGAATTAACAACTTTTAGTAAAAAATTGTTTTTTTAAGAGAAGACATGTGATATAATGGAGAAAATAGCCTTCTCTTATTTCTACCATTCTTTAGTTAAGGGAAGACAATCTTCTCTTTCTTATTTCTCTCACTTTCAACTAAGCAAAAATCCAACGTGACAACTATAAAAGAAGACAGACATCACCGCATTGTACTTGCCCTAATAATCTCTAAATTGAATTGGCCCTGATCATACGATATGCGTGGTAGAAAACTGACCGATCGTGACGGCCTACCGTATACAAGTAGTCGCACGGTATGAACAGTAAATTGTACAATAGTCGTCGATCCTTACATGTACTTCAGTAGACTTATATGAAGCATGCCTCCTATCTCACATGCTCCTTCACATCCGGAAATTCTATTGGTGTAGGCATTTGTCAATGTGCAACCGACCCGGCGGCCACCTCGTCCACCTGCCTTGCACGCAACGTGTTCGCCCGTCTTCTTGGGTAGGTTGCGTCGCTGTCGGGCCATGGACATTGACGACAGATGATGATCCATGTATTTTTGGCATAGGAGGCTATCGAGGACGCGGACGGCCAGGAGAAACTCGCGGTCCTAGCTTGTCTTCTCCAATTGCAAGTTGACGAGCATAAGACTGGTCCACAGTGTTGGGGATCAAATCATGGGAGAAGGATAAGGAAGCCTAGGCATAGCTTGGAGGGGCATACCATGCTATACACTGACTATTTTGCCGATGATGCAACACATAGTCCGAAGGATTTTCGGAGACGCTATAGTATGAACAAGGACTTGTGCATGACGATTCTACATGCTATCATAGAGTACAATGACTACTTTGTGCTGAAAAATGATTGTGACGGCCTTATTGGTTTCTCCGCAATTCATAAATGCATTGTTGCCATGATGATGTTTGCATATTGAGCGTCTAGAGATTACAAAGATGAGTTTATTTGCCCATGGGTGAGTCCACATCCACTGGGCGTGTTTAGATTATGCAGAGCGTTGGTGGGTAAGTTTGGTACATACTACTTAAGAGACCAAATGAAGCAGAGACTACTAAGATCATGGAAACGAATGCAACAAGATGATTTTCTAGGATGCTTGGTAACACCGATTGCATGTATTTGGAATACACAGATATCGGACAAATTATGGGACAAAATCGGTGGTGGACAGCCTCCCAATGCTGCCGCAAGTTGGGATGCTCCCATTCGGTGTATTGGCAGCCTTGTCGGACAACTTTCACGCTCTCTTGATGGAGTTGCACTCAGGGGCGAATCCAGGCCCATGACAACAAGGGCCGTGGCCCTGGGCGCTGGGATATTTTTTGTGTTATTCCCGAGAAAAATAAGTGGCCCAGGGCAGGCCCAGCTTGACGGAAGCAGACCAGAAACCCTCGTTCCCCTCAATCTCGCGCGTACTCGTCTCTGTCTTGGGGTAGGGGACTCCCCTTCCCTGCTCGTCGCTACACAAGGAGCCGGCCACGACGCCGCCACACGCCCGCGGCCACGTGCCCATGCGCCCACGCCGTAGTTCCGCCGCCACCGGAGCACGCCCCGGCCGTCCGGCGCCCCTGCCCCTGCCCCCTCTCTCTTGGCCGCCTCCGTCAGCAAGCCCAGCGGCCGGTGCCCCTGCCTCTATCAGGCGATGGTGAATCAGCGACACGGTCCTCCCTCCTCGGCTGGTACTCCTTGTTAATTTCTGTTGATCCTATTGCTAGCTGCCTAGCCAACTTGATCTTGGTTAGTTTTTTCTTTAGAATAGACACGGAGCTATGGGAATAGACATAGACATAGTCATAGAGATGAACTAAAACAGTGCTTTTGTATTTTGTACTAGTATTTTTAATTTGTTTTGGCATCTCTTACGTACGATTCTTGGATCATTAACGGATGAATATGAAAATATATATTTATGTTTGCTACCATACCAAATTTTCTATGGTATTACAATAGTTTTTTTTACGCTTAGTTTTTGGCCCGGGGCTTGCTCCAATCCTGGATCCGCCACTGGTTGCACTTATGAGTGGCCTCCATTGCTGCAACAAGATCATGAGTTTAAAAGTATAATCAGCCGGTTGCCTCAGAAATTTAGATTCAATCATGAACGTGTTTCTTGTTGTCCACATCGCCTAGCTTTGAACAATAAACAAAATCCATTTTCCCTTCACTAGTGCAGACTCCCCCTCAAACACCGGTTGGGAGGGCCCTCTAACAGCGGTTGTAGAACCGCTGTTGAGGGTTCGGTGTTAGAGGGGGGCCCTCTTTAACACCGGTTCTTATACGAACCGGTGTTAAAGGGTGGCGCACGTGGGGCTGCCGCAGGGCTCAGGCCCCCCTTTAACACCAGTTCGTAACACGAATCGGTGTTAAAGGTTCTCTGCCGCGGCAGGAAAACGGCCTAAATCTCTGCCGCGGCAGGAAAACGGGCTAAATCTCTGCCGTGGCAGTGTTCTGCCGCGGCAGGAAAACAGCCTAAATCTGTGCCGCGGCAGAGTTCTGCCTCTGCCCCGTTCTGGGCGTATTTCTGCGGGAGGAGGGAGGGGGAATCGATCGGGAGCGGTATACACATACATCGCCGTCGGTACATACGAGTACATGAATAATTAAGCAACTATTATTATACACAAACATCATCATCGTCACATACATCGTCATCGGCACATACATCGTCATCGGCACATACATCGTCATCGTTCATTTTGGTGGATATCTAAAGAGTTCTCCGCCAGGTGTGACGACCTCATCAAGTATGAACGCCGCCAGTTCCTCTTGAATGGCTCGTATGCGGTCAAATGGTCGAAGTTGGTCCCGCATCCGTTCGATCTGAATATATATGAAGAATGGGGTCAATATATATATAAGAATAAAACTCAACACAATTGATGGTAATAAAATAATGTTGTGTACTTTGTTTACTTACTCTAAGTTGTTCTAGTGCAGCTTGGCCCGTCGCACATATCGTGTTGCGAATGAACTCGCAAACATAGTACCCACATAAGTTATTGCCGGGTCCCTGATGCGCGCACTTTACGAGAATAGAGAGTTCAATCAAAATAATAATCAATAAAGAATGATATAATGGAATTGGAAGCAGAATCAAAGAGATACGCAGACCTAGCTAGCTAGTATTACTTACATTTTGTTCTACAAATTTTAGTTCTTCTGACCATTCACCCACGGCCCTTCCCGTGAACCTTTTCCAAACCCTGTCCGGCAAAGAAAATGGATAAAGGAGTAATTAATTACTTGTTGTCACGAAAGTTGCCGATCTAGTGTGATAATATGATTAAAATTACCTCTGGAGCATCTCTCTAAAGTCTTCCCATATCTCTTTTTATTTTTGTAACGAGTCCATGACAAGGACTTTTCCTGAGTCGGGTTGAATGACTAGCAGAATAAAGTGGAACCTACGCACGCATAACTCATCATCAGTTACACTTAACATCGAGTAAGCCGAAACAGAATGTGTACAAGAGAGAGGGTAACAGTACTCACGAGAAGTTGTAAGGCAATAGTATTTCTCTTTTGGTTTGTTGTCTCAGTAAATACTTTAGCAAGTAATCTTCCGTTTGCCCGGGTTTGGTTCTTACCACTTCTTCATGAACTCTATTTGGGTCAACGAACCCAATGTCAAAAGGGCCTCCTTTCATGCATTCCATAACCTTTTTCCTGCATAATAGTATATACATATATGGTGAGCATATATATATATATACATGCAATTAATAAAGTGAATGAGATGAGATAAAAATTATAGAATTAGTACTTACACACAATAAAGGCTGATGGCAGATTTGTCGAGTTCCTTCTGATTGAATAGAAAATGCAAGTCTTGAATGTTGAAGTCGACCGCGTCGTCTCCGCACAAGAAAATCTGATCTCTTATATGCGCCGTGATCCATTCTTCTTTTCTCGTCTTGCAGAAATGAAGGTACCACTTGTGCAATTTTCGCATCTTTGTTGGTAGATTCTTGAGCTCCTCTTTCTTGACTAGATTCTTCCCATACTTCCATGGCTGTATGGGGTTGACATCGCATTTGGGCAAGTTGTCTCCCATGACGTTCAAGTATGCAATGTAAGTCATCCCCATCTCATTGGCCTTTCTTTGTAGCTCTGCCTCGTAATCATCTACGGGAGGAGCGTCCCGTTTGTCAAACATTTGGAGCGGGGCGCATGATTGGTTTTCCTGCTCTCCGAGCATGGGAACTGTTTTCTGGGGTGCCTCACGACTGCTACTTTCAGTCTCCCTACGGCGCCTTGCATCCGCCTTCAAAATCTGGCGCTCGTAGTCCGGCATAAGTGGGGTTTCAGGTTTCAAAAGATTTCTGTAAAACTTCTCCACCACCGCCGGATCTATTTTCTCCTTTGGCTCGGCCCGTCTAGGTGCAAAGAATTTCTTGACCTGTTCTTCCGAGATCCTATTGGTCTCCTCGTCGCTGCGATTCCACGGTAAAACCGGCAATGGCTTGGCGGAAGGCTGCGGGACGTAATTTCTTGAACTCTTTGGCGTACGGTTTCCTGTAGATTTCTTTGTGGCAGTGCTAGTGATGCTCTTCGTGGCAGTGCTCCTCCGCTTACGCTGAGGAGATGGCTGAAGCACCGGAGATGGCTGACGGGCAGGAGATGGCTGGCGCGCCGGAGATGGCTGTCGCGCAGGAGATGGCTGAAGCGCCGGAGATGGCTCCCGCGCAGGAGATAGCTGAAGCGGCTCAGACTGCTGACGCTGCGGAGACGGCGGGGGTGCCAGTGGCCTCCAATTTGGAAGCACGATGTGTTCCTTCTTCCAAAGAATGGTTGTTTTCACTGCAAATTTGAGTTGAGTTTCCCCTTCACCTGTAGCATGGTCAAGTTGTGCTTCCTCATATTCCTTCACAACCTCATCCACCCCGACAATAGCATAGCCATTTGGAATCGATCGGCAGTGGTAAGTTCCACCAGCTACAGGAGGTAAGGCATAGCCGATAGCCACCTTAATGGATAATCCCATTAATCTCACATGCAGCTCAACGTGTTCGCTCTTCGTGATCTCATCCACGGGGTATCGAGGACCCGCCATTTCAAGCGTGGGCTGCACGTTCTCCGTGGAAGCCACGCTGCTTTTCCGCGCAGAGTCTGGGCCGCCGGCAGCTTCCAATGCAGGCTCTTCGTGCCGCTGAGATGGGCCGGTAGCTTGATGGCTCTGTTGTGCATTCACTTGAGCCTGCAGCGCCACAAGTGCATGTTCTATCTGTGTCATCCGCTCTGTACGCTCTTTTTCTTTTCTACCGCGCCATCTATAAGAGTCGCTCCACTCGGCAAACCCATCCTTCCACGTCATACCCCCTGTGCCTCGTGCATGTCCAGAGTGTTCTTTTTTACCGATGGCGCATGTGAGCTGGTCATTCTCTCTGTCGGGATGGAAGGTCCTGGCGGCTGTTTCCTCATATGTCGTGATGAGTTCAGTGACCGGTTTGGCAAGGAGGGTTGGGAAGATACACAATCCTGTTTCTGGGTCCAACTTTGCCCCGATTCCGTAGAACCAAGTCTTTGCACGTAGGTCCCACGCGTCTGTCTGGGGTGTGATCCCTCTAGCGCGCAGGGCCTTCTCAACTTCCTCCCACTTAGGCCTCTGAGATATGTAGCCACCTGACCCCGTCCTCTGGTGATATTCCTTCTTCTGGGCATTAAGCGTATTGGTTTCTGACCTCTTTTTAGCTATAGCGCCTTTTTTATATGTCACAAATTCGGGCCAGTGAGGTCTTATCTTCGCATAATATGCGTCTTCAAAATTTGGAGTCTCGCCAGCTTTGAAAAATTTGTTCAATTTTGTCTTCCAGTTGCGGAAAGCGTCAACCATCTTTTTAGAGTCCACTCTTTGACCTTTTCCTTTATAACCGGGTTGTTTTCATCCTCCTCTGGCGGAAGGGTGAAATTTATCAACAACGAATTCCAAAGCGTTTGTTTGGATCTTTCATCGACAAAGGCACCGTCGCCCTTCTTTGGCTTATTCCAATATTCAATTATGATTGGGATTTGGTCCCTAACAAGAACTCCAGCCTGACGTACAAATTTTTCCGCGGCCTTCTTGGGCTCCATCGGCCTGCCATCAACACGGACTGCTTCGATCGTGAACTTTGCACGATCTTTCAACCGATGGCTCGCGCCTCGCTTGCTCTTTTTCATAGAAGAAGATGGTTGCTGGCTGGTCGATCCAGAGGGTTAAAAGAAGAAAGAAGCGTTAATTAATACATGTAGAAGAAGATTGTTGGTGGAAGTCAGCAGAGGCTTAATCAATGCATATACCTCGCCGGACTTTGTAATCACTAAATTGCGTTCACCGGAGTCTTCATCTTCTCCACGACTACTTGAGCTGTCATCATGGCCCTCCAAGTTCAGATATTTTGAGGTGTCCTCATCAATAATGTTCTCCATTATTTCTTCTTCTTCAAGGTTTCTACTAAGTGGATCCATATTTTCTAAAACAATAATATTATCTAGAGTAAGAGAGTAAACATTCAAGTGGACTTGGATTCATACACAAATATACATATTATTCATACAAAAATATACAAATAAATACACAAATGAAATTAAAACCCTAAGGATGCTTGATCATTTTAAACGAGTTCCGACGGGTCCAAACCCTAATTCGGAGAAATCCCGGATGCATACGAGAGGGGCTAGCTACAATGGCTGACCGGAGGCTGGCGGCGTTGGAGAGCGACCTAGGGATGGCGGCGTTCAGGGCTGGAACCGGTGTTAAAGGGGGGAATTCGTTTCGCGTGCGCATTTAATACCCCCCTTTAACACCGGTTCCAGCCACGAACCAGTGTTAAAGGGGGGTGCGCGCGCGAAACGAAATAAATGCGCCCCCCCTTTAACACCGGTTCATGTCTGGAACCGGTGTTAAAGGGGGGCATTTATTTCATGCATTAAAGGGGCATTTTTAATTCAAAAAATAGGATATGCATTTAGAAAATTCATATCTTTTTCATTTCAACTCAGAAAAATATGAATAATATATCATAATTTTCAGAAAAATAATATCTATCCATTCATGTAAAAACATTTTATATTTACTTTAGATGAAATTTTTCAAAATGATTAAAACACTTACATATAAATTTTGATTATTCAATTCAAACAAAAATAAATTGTCAAATACTAAAACTTTGAACATAAGAAATATTAAGCATCTAAAAAGTAATCTAACCCTATTATATTAGAGCAAATCATATTTTAATGCCGCATCTTTTGTATTAACATTTTTGAATTGATTGGATATTTAAATGCCGCATCTTTTGTATACACTTGAATCAGACCAAGCCTCGCTCAACTTGCATTGGTTTTTTGATAAAATAGCATATTGTGAACCTAAAAATGATTTTTGTAAAAAATCATGAGCATCGTATCATGTACCTGTAGTTCATATCTGACCCACTTCCTACCGATTCGGCAGGAATTTGTCTTTTTCACCAGAGGTGGACGGAAAGGTTTTAGATCCCCCTGTTGGTACATTGTCCATATAAGGTGGTCTAGTATTTTTGTAAAATTTGTTGGTGGTTTTTTGAATTAGCCATTTGGTGGTTGCTTCACAAAACCGTCCGTTTTTTATGCTCGGAAAATGGAAAATGCCTTTTTGGTGCGATAAAAAGGAAAACTTCCTCTTGCAACATTGTTTGCCATGCCATGATGCACATGTATGCACAATATGGCCATATTATCACAAACTATGCCTTGATTCTAGCCATAATATTGGTCATTTGACCCGAAAGCCAAGAAACCTCGAATGAGATAGGTCATTTGGTGAAGGTTTTTTTGAGACATAATCAATATACCAAGTTTGAGATTTTTCCTTCTAACTATGTCACATAATATAACACCACGCGAAGGTTTTCGCACTGTTTCAATCTTTTTTTATTTTTTATCCCTGTTTTAAACTATCGACAAACTTTGTCGAACAACGGGAATGAAGATTCTTAGCTCGGGGCCAAGCCTCGCTCAACTTGCATTGGTTTTTTGATAAAATAGCATATTGTGAACCTAAAAATGATTTTTGTAAAAAATCATGAGCATCGTATCATGTACCTGTAGTTCATATCTGACCCACTTCCTACCGATTCGGCAGGAATTTGTCTTTTTCACCAGAGGTGGACAGAAAGGTTTCAGATCCCCCTGTTGGTACATTGTCCATATAAGGTGGTCTAGTATTTTTGTAAAATGTGTTGGTGGTTTTTTGAATTAGCCATTTGGTGGTTGCTTCACAAAACCGTCCGTTTTTTATGCTCGGAAAATGGAAAATGCCTTTTTGGTGCGATAAAAAGGAAAACTTCTACTTGCAACATTGTTTGCCATGCCATGATGCACATGTATGCACAATATGGCCATATTATCACAAACTATGCCTTGATTCTAGCCATAACATTGGTCATTTGACCCGAAAGCCAAGAAACCTCGAATGAGATAGGTCATTTCGTGAAGGAGATAGAACTGGAATTAAAATACATAATGCAACTAATAGTAAGTTACATAAATCCGAACTGGAACTAAAGGGGACACAGTAGCCCGGCGGGCAGGGGTAGTTCGAGGCGCAAAGCGCCTCCGCCTCCCTGGGGGTTAGTGCTACGGTGGAAGCCATGGGAAAGAGTGATGAGGTTGCAGATATGAGTCTAGAGATGTGCAATGACAATGGAGGCCAACCCTACATATATATATATAGTGAACTGGCGGGAAGAACTGGAGGGAAGAACTGGCGGGAAAAAATGGCGGCAAGAAAAATGGCGGGAAAAAATGGCGGGAAGAAAAATGGCGGGAAAAAATATGGAGGGAAGAAATAGAAGGAAGAATAATGGCTCATTTAATACATATACTGTTAACAGAAGAAATATGACATTGTTCTAAAAATGGGACGGTTGGAGGGATTTCAGGCTGGGCCAGGCAGCACTAATGATAGGGGTGAGTGTCGACATTGTGTCGTGCGGCGTGTACCTTGTCCCGGATGGTGTCACCAACCGGGACTAAAGATGAACCTTTAGTCCCGGTTGGAGACACCAACCGGGACAAAACACGAGTCAGCACTAATAATAGGGGTGAGTGTCAACATTATTTTGTAAGTGTCGACACTATGTCGAGCTGCTTGTACTATAAATAGGCATCCTTGTGAGTCCAGTCCTCCAGCCAGTTTGAGGCATCTCCAAGATGGTTTTCGAGAGGAGGGACACCACTACAGCCAGTTTCAGGGAGATGCCGACGGAGCCCAGTCCTCCGGCATCTCCGAGAAACTGGTCATAGAGGCACTCCCTAATATGTGAAATTAGTTAGCTCCCAGGTGTATTGATCTAGTTAGAGAAGTTACAAGCTACAAGATGGTTTTCGAGAGCAGGGACACCACTACGGCCAGTTTCAGGGAGATGCCGACGGAGCCCAGTCCTCCGGCATCTCCAAGAAACTGGTCATAGAGTCACTCCCTAATATGTGACCGCGCGCGTTTGGAGATCAGATATTAATGGTAAGTACGAATCGGGACAACTTCTTCTCATAGTCCCGGTTCATACACAAAACAAGACTAACACTCAAGACATGTATTAATATTAAAAACATGAACTAGAGTTATATAATATGAGCATGAACTTCTTGGCATATGTCCTTCCTTATGATCGCTTCAGACGTAACCATGGAGCATCTTCTTTACTTAACGGAATGCTTGGGTCAGTTTTCACTGTGAAGGGCGGAATTTCATCAAACTTATTATAATCTTCTGACATGTCTGTCTTGTCCTCGATTCCCACGATATTTCTTTTCCCTGAAAGAACTATGTGACGCTTTGGCTCATCATATGATGTATTCGTTTGCATATTTTTTCTTTTTTTTTGGTCTGGAGGACATGTCCTTCACATAGAAAACCTGAGCCACATCATTGGCTAGGACGAATGGTTCATCTAAGTTCTTGTCTACCTTCATAAGATTGTTGAGATCCACCGTTGTCATTCCGTACTTCTTGTCTACCTCAACCCCTCCTCCTGTTAGCTTGACCCATTTGCATAGAAACTAGGGGACCTTAAAATTAGGTCCATAGTCAAGTTCCCATATCTCCTCTATGAACCCATAATACATGGTCTTCTGCCCATTGTCTTCTGCTGCATCGAAGCGGACACCACTATTTTGGTTGGTGCTCTTTTTATCTTGGCCTATCGTGTAAAATGTATTCCCATTTATCTCGTACCCTTGGAAAGTACATACAGTCGAAGATGGTGTCCTGGCCAACAAGTACAGCTGATCCCCAATAGTGGTGTTATTCGTGAGAAGCCTTTGCAGCCAGCCGCCAAAACTCGCCATGTGTTCACTTATAATCCATTCATCAGACTGCCCCGGGTGTTTGAGGCGTATTAAATTCTTGTGTTCATTGATATACGGGGCAACCAAGATAGATCTTTGTAAAACCGTGTAGTGTGCTTGATTGAGAGAATGCCCGTCCCTACATATCATTGCTTTACATCCTAGGGTGCCTTTTCCACGTAGTCTCCCCTCATGTCGTGATTCTGGAACACCAATCACATTAAGGTCAGGAATAAAATCAACACAGAACTCAATGACCTCCTCTGTTACATAGCCCTTGGAGATGCTTCCTTCTGGCCTAGCACGATTATGAACATATTTCTTTAAGACTCCCATGTACCTCTCAAAGGGGAACATAATGTGTTGAAATACAGGACCGAGAATGGCAATCTCTTCTACTAGGTGAACCAGGAGATGCATCATAATATTGAAGAAGGATGGTGGGAACACCAACTCAAAGCTGACAAGACATTGGGCCACATCTGTTTGTAACCCTGGTAGGCTTTCTAGATCGATTACCTTCTGAGATATTGCATTGAGGAATGCACATAGCTTCACAATGGGTACTCGAACATTTTCAGGTAGAAGCCCCCTCAATGCAATAGGAAGCAATTGTGTCATAATCACGTGGCAGTCATGAGACTTCAGGTTTTGGAATTTTTTCTCTGCCATATTTATTATTCCCTTTAAATTCGATGAGAAGCCAGACGGGACCTTGATACTTCTTAGACATTCAAAAAAGATTTCCTTCTCTGCTTTGGTAAGAGCGTAGCTGGCAGGAGTTAAGTGGCATCGTTTACCCTTCTCGTTCTCAGGATGCATAGGCTCTTCAGAGGCTTTCAGACGTTGCTGGTCCTGCCGTGCTTCCGGTGTATCTTTTGTCTTCCCATAGACTCCTACAAAGCCTAGCAGGTTCACACAAACATTCTTCGTCACGTGCATCACGTCGATTGAAGAGCGGACCTCTAAGACTTTCCAATAGGGTAGGTCCCAAAATATAGATTGCTTCTTCCACATGGGCGCGTGTCCGGCATCGTCATTCGGAACAGATAGACTGCCAGGACCTTTTCCAAAGATTACTTCTAGGTCCTTGACCATACCAAATACCTCCTCACCGGTACGGAGGACAGGCTTCCTCCGGGGTTCTGCCAGACGTTTGAAATGCTTGCCTTTCTTTCTTACTGGATGCAGGTTCAGAAGAAATCGGCGATACCCTAGGTACACAACCTTCTTACATTTATCCAAATATACACTTTCAGTCTCATCTAAACAGTGTGTGCATGCATTGTATCCCTTGTTTGTCTGCCCTGAAATGTTACTAAGAGCCGGCCAATCATTGATGGTTACGAAAAGCAATGCTCGTAGGTCAAATGGCTCCCCTTTGTGCTCATCCCACATACGTACACCTGGTTTGGCCCACAGCTGTAGAAGTTCTTCAACTAATGGCCTTAGGTACACATCAATGTCGTTGCCGGGTTGCCTCGGGCCTTGGATGAGCACTGGCATCATAATGAACTTCCTCTTCATACACAACCAAGGAGGAAGGTTATAGATACATAGAGTCACAGGCCAGGTGTTGTGACTGCAGCTCTGCTCACCAAAAGGATTCATGCCGTCTGTACTTAGACCAAACCTTAAGTTCCTTGCGTCACGTGCGAAGTCCGGGTACTCTCGCTCGACTTTTCTCCACCGTGACCCATCAGCGGGGTGTCTCAACATCGAGTCTTTCTTACGGTCTTCCATGTGCCATCGCAACAACTTGGCATGCTCTTTATTTCTGAAGAGACGTTTTAACCGTGGTATTATAGGAGCATACCACATAACCTTGGCGGGAACCTTCTTCCTAGGGGCCTCGCCCTCAACATCGCCAGGATCGTCTCGTCTGATCTTATACCGCAGTGCAGTGCATACCGGGCATGCATCCAAATTCTCGTACTTCTCACCGTGGTAGAGGATGCAGTCATTAATGTAGGCATGTATCTTCTGCACGTCTAATCGTAGAGGGCAGACAACCTTCTTTGCTTGGTATGTACTATCGGGCAACTCATTATTTCCTGGAAGAAGATTCTTCATTTTTACCAACAACTTTGAAAATGCGCTGTCATTCACACCGTTCTCTGCCTTCCATTGCAGCAAATCCAGTGTGGTACCTAGCTTTTTGTGGCCATCTTCGCAAGTTGGATACAACAATGTTTTGTGATCCTTTAACATCTGCTCCAGCTTCTCCTTCTTCTTTTCAGTTTCACATTCTTCCTTTGCATCAGTAATGGCCCGACCAAGATCGTCATCAGCGGGCCCATCTGCTGCCTCTTGATCTTCGTTATCTACCCCTGTTGCAGTGTCATCATATTCAGGATACATATTATGATAGTTGTCATCATCCTCTTCTTCTTCGTTGTCTTCCATCACAACCCCTTTTTCTCCGTGCTTGGTCCAACAATTATAGATGGGCATGAAACCGGATCGAAGCAGGTGGGCGTGAATGGTTCTGGTATTTGAGTAGTCTTTCTTGTTCTGACAGTGAACACACGGACAACACATAAAACCATTGTGACCATGGTTTGCATTAGCCACAACGATGAAATTTTGGAGGCCCGTAATGTACTCGGAAGTGCGGTGGTCACCGTACATCCATTGCTGGTTCATCTGCATTAATATGTAGTATATATCAAAAATTAATAGGGAGGTGACCATTTAAATATATAGTACACCAATGACACATGAAGGATAGTTGCCAACCTCGACCGAGAAGGAAAGAGCAACGAGAAAACTTATTTTGAGCTCTCGGGCATTTCACCGAACACCTCTTGTGCATATGAAAAAACACAAACTAGCACTCTTCACACCCTCTTGCTAGGCTCCAAAATGAGATAGTGAAAAAATGGAAGAGTGGGGTGTGGGATGCGGTGTCTTATATAGCCCCCCCCTTTAACACCGGTTCAAGCCACGAACCGGTGTTAAAGGGGGGGCTGCGCGGGCCACTGTTGCAGGGTCCTTTAACACCGGTTCGTGGCACGAACCGGTGTTAAAGGGGGGGCTCCTGTTTTGCCGCACGGGCCATGCTGGTACGCCCCCCCTTTAACACCGGTTCGTAGAGGAACCGGTGTTAAAGCCCTTTTCCAGGATCAACGAAAAGCCTCGTTTCCACTAGTGCTTAAACCTCTGAATTGTGGGGAAAAACTCAGTAAAACTCTAAGGGTTCATGCACAATGCACTCTATGTGAACCGAGGTATTGCACTTATGAGTGGCCTCCATTGCTGCAACAAGATCATGAGTTTAAAAGTACAATCAGCCGGTTGCCTCGGAAATTTAGATTCCATTGTGAACGGGTCTTTCTTGTTGTCCGCATCGCCCAACTTTGAACAATAAACAAAATCCAAAAAAAGATTGTTGGGTTTTCCCTTAAACCTCTGAATCATGGGAAAAAAACTTAGCAAAACTCTAAGGGTTCGTGCACAACGCACTCCATGTGAACCAAGGTAAATCATAAAGCAAGTACATTCGTCATATCGGTAACAGAGGACATGATAGGCCTGATGAGGCTACAATATGTGTTTATGTCACTAGTGGAAAAAGGGCCATCCATTCGCGCCCCCTCAGAGCATTAGTCCCGGTTCGCCACCAACCGGGACTAATGCTGGCACGCGTCCCGGTTCGATCGGGCACGGGGGCAGGAGGCATGCGTCCCGGTTGGTAAGGGGGCATACGTCCCGGTTGGAGCCACCAACCGGGACTAAAGGTTTGGCCACAGCCACGTGGAGTGGCACACACCTTTTGTCCCGGTTGCTGGCTCCAACCGGGACGTATTCTCCCGCCCTCTATAAATGCAACGCCCCAGCCCCCTCTGCCTCTACTCTGTTTTTTCTCTTGGTGGAAGGTGTGAGGGGTGTGCTAGTTTTTTATCTTCTATGCATGCATTGAAGGTGTTTGATGAAATGTTTGAGTGAATAATCCCGTTCAATTTCTCATAGAACAAAAATATAGAAGGTGTCCGAGACGCACTTGAGCTTTCTCCTCTTTATTTCCCTCGATCGAGGTGAGCAATCTTATCTTTTCTCTGTCATTGATACAATTCATGTGTCGATGTGAATTGGTTATTTCACTATTTATGATGTCCTGTTTTTTGATAAACTTACTTATATGATGCAGATGAACGGTCGTGAATGGATGTACGGTGACCGGCGCGTAGCCGGGTATATGAAAGGCGTGGATAAATTTATCGATGTGGCTACGGATAACAAAGAGAATGGTTTTATACGTTGTCCATGTGTTCAATGTCGGAACAAAAAGGAGTACTCTTCCTCGAAAATCATTCGTGGCCACCTGATTATGAAAGGTTTCATGCCCAACTATAATTGCTGGACCAAGCACGGGGAAAGAGGGGTTATGATGGAAGATGGTGAAGAAGAAGATGATGATAACAACTATCATCATATGTTTCCTGAATACAGTGATACTGCAATGGAAGACAATGGAGAGGAAAGAGGTGAAGAACGGGCATCAGATGAGCCGGCTGATGAACTTGGTAGGGTCATTTCTGATGCAAAGCGAGACTGTGAAACAGAAAATGAGAAGTTGAAGTTAGAGGGCATGTTAGAAGATCACAAGAAATTGTTGTACCCAAATTGTGAAGATGGCAGCAAAAAGCTCGGTACCACACTGGAATTGTTGCGATGGAAGGCAGAGTGTGGTCTAACTGACTCCTCATTTGAAAAGATGCTGAAAATAATGAAGCCGAAGTTTCCAAAACATAACGAACTTCCCGAGAGTACCTACGAAGCAAAGAAGACTCTCTGTCCTCTGGGATTAGATGTGCAAAAGATACATGCATGCATTAATGACTGCATCCTCTACCACGGTAAGGAGTATGAGAATTTAGATAAATGCCCGGTACGCAATGCGTTGCGGTATAAGATCAGACGAGATGACCCTGGTGATGTTGAGAGAGAGCCCCTCCGGAAGAGGGTTCCTGCTAAGGTTATGTGGTATGCTCCTATAATACCAAGGTTGAAACGCATGTTCAGAAACAAAGAGCATGCCAGGTTGTTGCGATGGCACAAAGAAGACCGTAAGAAAGACGGGAAGTTGAGACACCCTGCTAATGGGTCACAGTGGAGAAAAATCGAGAGAGACTTCCCAGACTTTGCAGGTGACACAAGGAACTTATGGTTTGGTCTAAGTACGGATGGCATGAATCCTTTTGGGGTGCAGAGCTGCAGTCGCAGCACCTGGCCCGTGACTCTATGTATCTACAACCTGCCTCCTTGGTTGTGCATGAAGCGTAAGTTCATTATGATGCCAGTGCTCATCCAAGGACCGAAGCAACCGGGCAACGACATTGATGTGTACCTTAGGCCATTAGTTGAAGAACTCTTACAGTTGTGGGGCAAACCAGGTGTACGTGCGTGGGATGAGAACAAACAGGAGCCATTTGATCTACGATGGTTGTTATTCGTAACCATCAATGATTGGCCAGCTCTTAGTAACCTTTCAGGACAGACAAACACGGGATATAAGGCATGCACCCACTGTTTAGATAATACTGAAGGTACATATTTGCATAAATGCAAGAAGGTTGTGTACCTGGCGAATCGACGATTTCTTCCGACCAATCATCCCGTAAGAAAGAAAGGCAAGCATTTCAAAGGTGAGGCAGATCACCGGAAGAAGCCTGAACTCCCTGCTGGTGATGATGTATTTGGTATGGTCAAGGACATAGAAGTAATCTTTGGAAAGGGTCCCGACGGTCAATCAGTTCTGAACGACGTCGCTACAGGACACGCACCCATGTGGAAGAAGAAATCTATATTTTGGGAGCTGCCATATTGGAAAGTCCTGCGTGTCCGCTCTTCAATCGACGTGATGCACGTGACGAAGAATCTTTGCGTGAACCTGCTAGGATTTCTAGGCGTGTATGGGAAGACAAAAGATACACCTGAAGCACGGGAGGACCAACAAATTATGAAAGACCCAAAGAACATGCATACACATAACAAGACGGATAAAGGGTGTCACTTAAGTCGTGCCAGCTATGCTCTTACCAAAGCAGAGAAGGAAATCTTTTTTGAAGTCCTTTACAGTATCAAGGTGTCGTCGGGCTTCTCATCTAATATAAAGGGGATAATAAATATGGCAGAGAAAAAGTTCCAAAACCTGAAGTCTCATGACTGTCACGTGATTATGATGCAGTTGCTTCTGATTGCAGTGAGAGGGCTTCTACCGGAAAATGTTCGAGTACCCATTGTGAAGCTGTGTGCATTCCTCAATGCAATATCTCAGAAGGTAATCAATCCAGATATTCTGCCAAGGTTACAGAAGGATGTGGTACAATGTCTTGTTAGTTTTGAATTGGTGTTCCCACCATCCTTCTTCAATATTAGGACGCATCTCCTGGTTCATCTAGTGGAAGAGATTGCCATTCTCGGTCCGGTATTTCTGCACAATATGTTCCCCTTTGAGAGGTTCATGGGAGTCTTAAAGAAATATGTTCATAACCGTGCTAGACCAGAAGGAAGCATATCCAAGGGATATGGAACAGAGGAGGTCATTGAGTTTTGTGTTGACTTTATTCCTGACCTTAAGCCGATTGGTGTTTCTGACTTGCGGCATGAGGGAAGACTAAGTGGAAAAGGCACGCTGGGAAAGAAAGCAATGATATGTAGGGACGGGGATTCTTTCACTAAAGCACACTAAACAGTTCTACATAATTCCACCTTGGCAGCTCCGTATATCGAGGAACACAAGAATATTGTACGGTCCAAAAACCCGGGGAAGCCTGAATCATGGATTACAGATGAACACATGAAGTCTTTCGGTGGTTGGATGCGGACACATCTCTTGAATGACACCACTTTTGGAGATCAGCTATACTTGTTGGCCGCGTCACCATCTTCTACTGTATTGAATTTCCAAGGGTACAAAATAAATGGGAATACATTCTACACGATCGCCCAAGATAAAAAGAGCACCAACCAAAATAGTGGTATCCGCTTTGATGCAATAGACAAGAATGGACAAAAGGACACATATTATGGTTACATAGAGGAGATATGGGAACTAGACTATGGAGTCTCTTTTAAGGTCCCTTTGTTTCGCTGCAAATGGGTCAACCTGAATGGGGAAGGGTAAAGATAGACCAGTTGTACGGAATGACAACAGTGGATCTCAACAATCTTGGTTATAGAGATGAACCATTCGTCCTAGCCAATGATGTGTCTCAGGTTTTCTATGTGAAGGACATGTCCTCCAGACCGAAAAAAAGAAAAAATATGCAAACGAATACATCATATGATGAGCCAAAGCGTCACATAGTTCTTTCAGGGAAAAGAAACATCGTGGGAATCGAGGACAAGACAGACATGTCAGAAGATTATAATAAGTTTGATGAAATTCCGCCCTTCACAGTGAAAACTGACCCAAGCATTCCGTTAAGTAAAGAAGATGCTCCATGGTTACGTCTGAAGAGATCATAAGGAAGGACATATGCCAAGAAGTTCATGCTCATATTATGTAACTCTAGTTCATGTCTTTCGCGGTTTGTGGCTTGACCGAAGGATATCTTTCGCGGTTTGTGGCCTTTAGTCCCAGTTTTGTAGTCTCAGTTTTTAATATTAATAAATGTCTTGAGTGTTAGTCCCGTTTTGTGGCTGGACCGAGACTATGAAGAAGTTGTCCCGATTCGTACTTACCATTAAGATCTGATCTCCAAACGCGCACAGTCACATATTAGGGAGTGCCTCTATGACCAGTTTCTTGGAGATGCCGGAGGACTGGGATCCGGCGGCATCTCCCTGAAACTGGTCGTAGTGGTGTCCCTGCTCTCGAAAACCATCTTGCAGCTTGTAACTTCTATATCTAGATCAATACGCCTCGGAGCTAACTAATTTCACATATTAGGGAGTGCCTCTATGACCAGTTTCTCGGAGATGTCGGAGGACTGGGCTCCGTCGGCATCTCCCTGAAACTCGCCGCAGTGGTGTCCCTGCTCTCGAAAACCATCTTGCAGCTTGTAACTTCTCTAACTAGATCAATACGCCTCGGAGCTAACTAATTTCACATATTAGGGACTGCCTCTATGACCAGTTTCACGGAGATGCCAGAGGACTGGGCTTCGTCGGCATCTCCCTGAAACTGGCCGCAGTGGTGTCCCTGCTCTCGAAAACCATCTTGGAGATGCCTCAAACTGGCTGGAGGACTGGACTCGCAAGGATGCCTATTTATAGTACAAGAAGCTCGGCATAGTGTCGACACTTACGTAATAATGTCGACACTCACCCCTATCATTAGTGTTGACTCGTGTTTTGTCCCGGTTAGTGTCTCCAACCGGGACTACAGGTTGATCTTTAGTCCCGGTTGGTGACACCATCCGGGACAAGGTACACGCCGCACGACATAATGTCGACATAATGTTGTGCCCATATTATGCATGTGTGTGGACATTGGTATGGAGAACAATGTTGCAGGAGGAAGTTTTCCTTTTTGTCGCACGGAAAAGCCCTTTTCCATTTTCCGAGCACAAAAAACGGGTCGTTTTGTGAAGTAACCACCAAAATGCCGTTTCAGAATGCTACCGTCCCATTTTCCTAAAATACTAGACCACCTTACATGGACTATCTCCCAACCAGGACATCTCAAACTTTTTCTTCCATCACGGGTAAAAAGGACAAATGTCTGCCGAATCGGTAGGAAGTGGGTCCGGTTTGTACTACAGGTACATCATCTATCGCCCGTGATTTTTTGAAAAAATCATTTTTAGACTCTCAATATGTGGTTTCTTCAGAGATCCAATGCAAGTTCTAACGATGCTCGTCCCCTATCTTCATGCACACCGGTTCGACCATAGTTAGAAATTCAGATAATTCAAAACGGGCATAATAAATTCAAAAAAAATCCGAACAATGAAAATCCTTCACGTGGTGTCATATTATGTTACATAGTTGAAAGGAAAAATACCAGACTTGGTATATTGATCATGTTTCGAAAAAACCTTCACAAAATGACCTATCATGTTCGAGGTTTCATGGCTTTCGGTCCAAATGACCGATGTTATGTGCTGAATCACGACATAGTTTGTGATGTTGTGCCCATATTATGCATGTGTGTGTACATTGGTATGGAGAACAATGTTGCAGGAGGAAGTTTTCCTTTTTGTCGCACGGAAAAGCCCTTTTCCATTTTCCGAGCGCAAAAAACGGGTTGTTTTGTGAAGTAACCACCAAAATTCCGTTTCAGAATGCTACCGTCCCATTTTCCTAAAATACTAGACCACCTTACATGGACTATCTCCCAACCGGGACATCTCAAACCTTTTCGTCCATCCCGGGTAAAAAGCACAAATGTCTGCCGAATCAGCAGGAAGTGGGTCCGGTTTGTACTACAGGTACATGATCTATCGCCCGTGATTTTTTGAAAAAATCATTTTTAGACTCGCAATATGTGGTTTCTTCAGATATCCAATGCAAGTTCTAACGATGCTCGTCCCCTATCTTCATGCACACCGGTTCGACCATAGTTAGAAATTCAGATAATTCTAAACGGGCATAATAAATTCAAAAAAAATCCGAACAATGAAAATCCTTCGCGTGGTGTCATATTATGTTACATAGTTGAAAGGAAAAATACCAGACTTGGTATATTGATCATGTTTCGAAAAATCCTTCACAAAATGACCTATCATGTTCGAGGTTTCATGGCTTTTGGTCCAAATGACCGATGTTATGTGCTGAATCACGGCATAGTTTGTGATGTTGTGCCCATATTATGAATGTGTGTGGACATTGGTATGAAGAACAATGTTGCAGGAGGAAGTTTTCCTTTTTGTCGCACGGAAAAGCCCTTTTCCATTTTCCGAGCGCAAAAAACGGGTCGTTAGTAACCACCAAAATGCCGTTTCATAATGCTACCGTCCCATTTTCCTAAAATACTAGACCACCTTACATGGACTATCTCCTAACCGGGACATCTCAAACCTTTTCGTCCATCCCGGGTAAAAACGACAAATGTTTGCCGAATCGGCAGGAAGTGGGTCCGGTTTGTACTACAGGTACATGATCTATCGCCCATGATTTTTTGAAAAAATCATTTTTAGACTCGTAATATGTGGTTTATTCAGAGATCCAATGCAAGTTCTAACGATGCTCGTCCCCTATCTTCATGCACACCGGTTCGACCATGGTTAGAAATTCAGATAATTCAAAACGGGCATAATAAATTCAAAAAAAATCCGAACAATGAAAATCCTTCGCGTGGTGTCATATTATGTTATATAGTTGAAAGGAAAAATACCAGACTTGGTATATTGATCATGTTTCGAAAAAACCTTCACAAAATGACCTATCATGTTCGAGGTTTCATGGCTTTCGGTCCAAATGACCGATGTTATGTGCTAAATCACGGCATAGTTTGTGATGTTGTGCCCATATTATGCATGTGTGTGGACATTGGCATGGAGAACAATGTTGCAGGAGGAAGTTTTCCTTTTTGTCACACGGAAAAGCCCTTTTCCATTTTCCGAGCGGAAAAAATGGGTCGTTTTGTGAAGTAACCACCAAAATGCCGTTTCAGAATGCTACCGTCACATTTTCCTAAAATACTAGACCACCTTACATGGACTATCTCCCAACCGGGACATCTCAAACCTTTTCGTCCATCCCGGGTAAAAAGGACAAATGTCTGCCGAATCGGTAGGAAGTGGGTCCGGTTTGTACTACAGGTACATGATCTATCGCCCGTGATTTTTTGAAAAAATCACTTTTAGACTCGCAATGTGTGGTTTCTTCAGAGATCCAATGCAGGTTCTAACGATGCTCGTCCCCTATCTTCATGCACACCGGTTCGACCATAGTTAGAAATTCAGATAATTCAAAACGGGCATAATAAATTCAAAAAAATCCGAACAATGAAAATCCATCGCGTGGTGTCATATTATGTTACATAGTTGAAAGGAAAAATACCAGACTTGGTATATTGATCATGTTTCGAAAAAACCTTCACAAAATGACCTATCATGTTTGAGGTTTCATGGCTTTCGGTCCAAATGACCGATGTTATGTGCTGAATCACGGCATAGTTTGTGATGTTGTGCCCATATTATGCATGTGTGTGGACATTGGTATGGAGAACAATGTTACAGGAGGAAGTTTTCCTTTTTGTCGCACAGAAAAGTCCTTTTCCATTTTCCGACACTCACCCCTATTATTAGTGCTGACTCGTGTTTTGTCCCGGTTGGTGTCTCCAACCGGGACTAAAGGTTCATCTTTAGTCCCGGTTGGTGACACCATCCGGGACAAGGTACACGCCGCACGACATAATGTCGACACGCCATTTTTCCTGCCATTTTTCTTCCCGCCATTTTTCTTGCCGCCATTTTTCCCGCCAGTTCTTCCCTCCAGTTCTTCCCGCCAGTTCTTCCCGCCAGTTCTTCACTATATATATATGTAGGGTTGGCCTCCATTGTCATTACACATATCTAGACTCATATCTGCAACCTCATCACTGTTTCCCATGGCACTTTTATGTTTAAAGTTTTTCTAAATTCCAAATTAATTATCATTTAAAAAACATTACAAATTTAAACCCTAAAATAAAAAATAGGGCGGGAACAGAGAGAAAATACCTGAAAAAATTTAAAAACAGGGGAATACGTCCCGGTTGGAGCCACCAACCGGGACTAAAGACCCCTGCGCGCCAACCCTTGGTCTGCTGAAAGGACCTATGACCCTTTAGTCCCGGTTGGACCCACCAACTAGGATGAAAGGCCCTTCCTTTATAACTTGCACGCCTGTTCTTCTTCTTCTTCTTCCCCATCTCACTTCTCTGCAAACCGACGCGCCGCACAGGTACAGCAGGGAGACGCCGCCGCCCCGATCCCCCGGCAGGCTGCCCGCCGTAGTCGTCAGCGCCGCCGCCTGCGCCCGTGGATCCGCGCGTCACGAACCGCCGCCGCCCGTCCCTGCGCCACGCTGGACAGGAGCTCCGCGCCGCCTATCCCCGGCCGCGTTGCGCCTCCCACGACCGTCCCTGTGCCGTGTCGTTCCCGCGCCGCGCCGCCCACACCGTCCCCGCACAACGCCGCCCACGTCGGCCCGTCCCCGCCACCTCCACGCCGCCCCCATCGTCGGGAGCTCACTGTTTGTGAGCTCCACTTTTAATTTCTCTGTTTTTTTGTATTTAGTTTTGTATTGAAAAATAATTGTGAGCTCCACTTTTAATTTCTCTGTTTTTCTTTTTTGTATTTAGTTTTGTATTGAAAAATAATTCTTCGATGTGTAATGATTTTTTGATAGTTAATTTATTCAAACCATTATCATTAGAAAAAGATTTAATATTGTAAAATCAACTATTTGCCTTTCTGTTTTTAATTCCAGAAAATGATTTAATATTGTAAAATCAATACCTTATTGTTTATAAGTCAGAAAAATACAAATAATATATCAAATTGTTCAGAAAAATGAAACCTATCTATTTAACCTATAATAATGCATTGTTCAACAACTTAAATGACAAGTATAATTAGAAGAACAAATGCACCCCTCTCATATGTTCCGGAGTTTCCCCGAGTTAGGGTTTTCACCCCTCGGAACCCCAATTAAATCGTCGAGCATGTCTTAGGATTACATTCCAATGCAAATTAACTTGTCATATCATCATACTTGCTTGAGCATTGCATCAATGCCATGTGTTGATTGTTTCCCTTTCTTTTCGGTGTTTGGATTATTAGGTTTATTATTAGTTAGGTATTATTAGGTTTATTAATTAGTTTGGTATTATTGGTCTTCGGCCCCACTGGTCAGTCACTATGGGTAGCCCCAGACCCGATTCACATTGTCAAGCAACTTAAAAGCCCTATCTTAGATAAGGAATCATTAATACCCCTTAGGTGCATGTGGGTTCGATGATGTGCCTTCGCCAGGGCATTCCGAACCCTCTTAAATCGATTCCAATATGGTATTTTGTTAGTATCTACTGTTACCTATCTGCTGGATAGTTTCCCTTTTGTAGACATATACTCATGGTCCCCTCTCATATGCATCCGAGGTTTCTCCGAACTAGGTTTTACACCCCTCGGAACTCCGGAATATTGATTTTAGTTGATTTTAGCTAGAGTTACCTATCTACTACACGGTTTCCTTTTTGTAGCTAGGTTTATGGTTTAGGGTTTCTCTTCATTTTTATTATTGTGTATGTATATATTAGGGTTTCTCTGAATTAGGGTTTATATCTCTCAACACCGTACCTAACTTTCTCCTTTAGCCGCTTTGACTTATTCGTTTTTCCACCTATGCAGAAAATATGGACCCACATGTAAGAGATGAAGAAAAGGAAGAGTTGATCCATGGTGTGATCCGTGGGGAAGAAAATTTAGACGTATCAACGTTTCTAAACAACTCCGGTGAGGGTGATCCTCTTTTTACCGGAATAGACAACTTGTTTGAGGTTGAAGGTGTTGCCTTCCGCGAGGGAGAAGGCGATGCCTTGTGTAATCGAGAAGATGACCGCTCCGGCAAGGTGCATGTAATATAATCAATTCATTAATTAATCATCTCCTATCTATATAGAAATAGTAACGGCGATCTTTCTTCTTTTAGCCCTACGGATCGAAGGAATCTACTGAAAAGAGCAGACGAGGCCCAACCAAAAAGTTGCAAGACCATGAGAGGTTCAGGATCGAAGATGTCGCTGAAGACGGCAAACCGACGGCTCCCGAAGTTATCGCAAACAAATTTGTGGCACAATGCGGAGTAATTGTTAGGGACTTAATCCCAATCACCATTAGAAATTGGAATAGGCCTGCTAATGCGGATGAAGAGGGAACATGTTTATTTGTCCCTAACCACGCCAAAGATTTACTATGGAAGAGGCTCATGGTTAATTTCAAACTACCGAAGATAGAGTTGGATCCAAATGCGGAGGATCCAGTTGAGGACGCCTAAAAAAAAATGGGAGAGCCATAGAGGCTAAGGTCAGGGAGTGGGATTTGAAGAAGATGGCCCAGTGTTTCACCAACTGGAAGAAAAGATTGCACCTTGACTATGTCGTGAAAGAGAAGACTCCCGATTTCAAGAATATTCAGTTTGAGAAGATAAAACCATTCTGGGCTGAGTTTGTGGACTACAAGACATCAGAAAAAGCTAAGAAAATGTCTGCAACGAATAAGCTGAATGCTGCTAACAAGAAGTATCACCATACTATGGGGCAAGGTGGCTACAGGGCTGGCATTCCTAAGTGGGAGAAACTTGAGAATGAACTGCGTGCTAAAAAGATCACCCCAGAGACAGACGATTGGGTAGAACGTGCAAGGAATTGGTTTTACGGGAATGGGGGCACGTTGGACTCGGAAGGGAGGTGTATATATAACATACGACATAAATAAGACCCCTTGCCAATCGAGAGGATGAGAAAAGCAGTAAAGGTTGTTAAAGATGGGGACTTCATTCCCGATAGAGAGAATGATGAGCTCACACTCGCCCTTGGAAATAAGGAACATGATGGACGAACACGAGGCACAAGAGGCTCCCAACCATGGAGGACTGGGTTTCCCGAAGAGAGGAAGAAATATCCTGATAGAAGCCGTCAGAGGAGAAAGGACAAGGCGGAAGTTGAAGCGGATAGTTAGAAAGAGCGAATGTGTTTAATTGAAGAACGATTAAAGCAACAACAAGATGAAATTAACGCACTTAAAGAGCAAAGTACTATCGGCCCATCTCAGAAGCACACTGCATTCGATGCTACCGGCCTATCGAATAATCGAAAAAGCAGTGTGGCTTCCACCGAGGTCCCGGGTGATGACAATGGCGATGACGATGGTGCACCGACGATGGCTCCTGTTGGCTACCTAGTGGATGATATCACAGAGATGACACACTGCGAGCTACATGTCAAAGTTGTGAACATATCAATGAAGGTGGCGGTCGGCTATGCCTTACCAACTGGACCCACACCAACTTACCACTGTCGTCCGGTTCCAGAGGGCTACGCTGTTGTCGGGGTGGATGAAATCATGCCCACCTTTGAAGTGTTGGATCTTCACTACCCTGCAGGTGAAGGGGATGTGACTGTACTGGGAGACGCAAAAAAGTCACCATTCTATGGCCGAAGGAATGTATCGTGCTTCGAAATCACACGCCAAGGCCATCTTCGCCGCCGCCTCACCCGTCTCCAGCGAGGTCGTCGCCTCCGTGGCAGCCGTCTTCGTCGCCTCACCCGGTTCCGTCGCCTCACCAATCTCCGGCGCAGCCATCGCCGCGGGAGCCATCGCCGCGGGAGCCATCGCCGGCGCCTCAGGATAAAAAGCGTAAGCGTACCGCTACTGTGAGTCGTTGTAAGCGATCGCCGAAACATAAACAAGAGCCTCTTCCAAAATTACTAAAGGTTCCTCCCAAGAGAGCTTATGACTGTACTGAAGAGGAGACTGCGGCGATCGTTAATGCGGAAACGACAGCGTTTTTCGCTAAGCTGAGGCGGCCGAAAGAGCTAGAGTTCCCCAGCACCAAAGAAGAAAAAGCCAAAGTGTTTAAAATGCTAAAGACTCTTCATCAACCTGAGCCAAAGCTGTCATCAGACTATGAGTGTTCTATTCTCAAGTCACATGCGGCACAAATAGCCTCGAAGAGCAGTACTGATGCAAGCGAGAAATCTGTTGCCTAGCTCGGAGAACAAGCAAAACAGACTTGCACCCCTCTCAAGGTGATTTCCCAAACCAATGTGGGGTCAAGCAAATATGGGGACGAAGAGCAGTATGATCCAGAGGTAGTTGCACAATACGGAGAAGCTGCCGCTGCTCAAGGTATGAGTATTGCCCAGTACTTTTCCCAGTTAGAGTTCTTCCCTGTGAGTGAAGTAGCATACAAATACCAGTACGGCAAACCTCTCGTCAAACCTGAGGAGGTAAACAATCTTCCAACAAAAATGCGAAGATTTCATAACTGGTACATGCATGCCACAAAGGCCGGGGCTAACTGGATAGTGTTGAGGGTTACAAAAAAGCATCATGGAAAAGAAAAGGATGACATGATATCCATTGAATTTGATGAACTATTTCAATTATTCAATCAAGACGCCTTGGACAAATCGATCATCAGTGCCTATTGTCTGTAAGTACTAATTCTGTAATTAATTTAGTCTCCAGCTATCTCACCTTGTTTATTGCATGTATATAATCATACTGTAATATGCTGAATGAAGATTCTCGAATGCAGCAGAGGAAAAATCTATGGCATTGGCTTCATTGACCCATATTGGGTTCATGAAGCTAATCTCAAAACAAGCCCCCAGGATACGGAGGATAATATAGTACACGCGTTAAGGTTTCAAGAAACCAGAAGGGAAATACTTTTTCCTCAACTTCGAGTGAGTGTTATTGTCTTGTATACACTTTCTATTTCGCTTACTCGATGTTAAGTATATAATTGATTAGTTATGCATTCGCAGCTTCCACTATATCCTGTTAATCATTCAACTTAACAAAGGGCGTGTACTAGTCATGGACTCGAAACATAAACCCCTTGAGACGTGGAAGGACATGCAGATGCTTCTCCAGCGGTAATTCTAATCATTACGACACTATATCGGCAACATTCATGAATTTTATGATATCAAGTAATTAATAACTTCTTTTATTCATTTTCTTCGCCGGTCAGCGCTTGGAAATGGTTCACCAACAAGGTTAGGGGTGTTTGGAAAGAGGAGCTTACATTTCAACCACTAAATGTAAGCACCACTAGCTATATCCGCGCATCTCTTCGATTCTAGTTTTGATACAGTTATTATCATGCTTGATTATTATTTTGATTGAACTTTGTTCTCGTAAAGTGCCTGACGCAGGGACCAGGTAACAATCTATGTGGATACTATGTTTGCGAGTTTATCCGGCAGACGTGCGATGAGAAGGGCAGAAATTTAGAGCAACTCCACATACGTAAACAATTTCTATAGTTTTTAATTACAAACAAATTGTGTTTAGTTTCATTCATATAGACTAACTCCTTTTTTAAATCAGATCGAACGTCTACGGGACGGTCCTCTACCAAAGGATCGCGTACGAGCAATTCAGGAGGAATTGGCGGGATTCTTGGATGCAGAACTCCTAAACCTAAAAGGGGAATACTATTCGGCTGTGTATAGACAATAGGGATTGTAAAAATATCAACTTTGAAGGAATTGGCCGGTAGCATCGAATAGCAACTTTTGTATGTAGTGCATGAACTCGATCCGTGTATTGAATGTAATATTGTCATGATGATCTTGTGTAATATAAGGTTCCTTCATTGATAAGTGCAAAACACTAAATAAACAATAAAACAACCTAAATGAATTCTCTGCCGCGGCACAAAAAGTGGCGAAAATGCTGCCGCGGCAACAAAATGTGCCAAAATGAATTCTCTGCCGCGGCAGAGAAATGGGTCAAATCTCTGCCGCGACAGAAGGTTATTAGTCCCGGTTCGTTACGAACCGGGACTAATTCTCCACCCCCTCGCCCTCTGCCGCTGCCACGTGTGCACCCATTCACTAGTGGAAACGAGGGCTTTTGTTGATCCCGAAAATGGGCTTTAACACCGGTTCTTCTACGAACCGGTGTTAAAGGGGGGGCCGTACCAGCGTGGCCTCTGCGGCATTAAAGGAGCCCCCCCTTTAACACCGGTTCGTGCCACGAACCGGTGTTAAAGGTCCCTGCACCAGTGGCCCGCGCACCCCCCCTTTAACACCGGTTCGTGGCACGAACCGGTGTTAAAGGGGGGGCTATATAAGACACCACCCCAGCCCACACACACCCCACTCTTTCATTCTTTCACATTTTGGAGCCTAGCAAGAGGGTGTGAAGAGTGCTAGTTTGTGTTTTTTTCATATGCACTAGAGGTGTTCGGTGAAATGCCCGAGAGCTCAAAATAAGCTTTCTTGTTGCTCTTTCCGTCTCAGTCGAGGTCGGCAACTATAGTTTCATGTGTCATTGATGTACTATATATATGAATGGTCATCTCCCTATTATTTTTTGATATATACTACATATTAATGCAGATGAATCGGCAATGGATGTACGGTGACCGCCGCACTTCCGAGTACATTACGGGCCTCCAAAATTTCATCGTTGTGGCTAATGCAAACCGTGGTCACAATGGTTTTATGTGCTGTCCGTGTGTTCACTGTCAGAACAAGAAAGACTACTCAAATACCAGAACCATTCACGCCCACCTGCTTCGATCTGGTTTCATGCCCAGCTATAATTGTTGGACCAAGCACGGAGAAAAAGGGGTTGTGATGGAAGACAACGAAGAAGAAGAGGATGATGAAAACTATCATAATATGTATCCTGAATATGATGATAATGCAATGGAGGTAGATAATGAAGATCAAGAGGGAGCAGATGGGCCCGCTGATGACGATCTTGGTCGGGCCATTACTGATGCAAAGGAAGAATGTGAAACTAAAAAGGAGAAGGAGAAGCTGTAGCAGATGTTAAAGGATCACAAAACATTGTTGTATCCAACTTGCGAAGATGGCCACAAAAAGCTAGGTGCCACACTGGATTTGCTGCAATGGAAGGCAGAGAATGGTGTGACTGACAGCGCATTTTCAAAGTTGTTGGTAAAAATGAAGAATCTTCTTCCAAGAAATAATGAGTTGCCTGACAGTACATACCAAGCAAAGAAGGTTGTCTGCCCTCTAGGATTAGACGTGCAGAAGATACATGCCTGCATTAATGACTGCATCCTCTACCGCGGTGAGAAGTACGAGAATTTGGATGCATGCCTGGTATGCACTGCACTGTGGTATAAGATCAGACGAGACGATCCTGGCGATGTTGAGGGCGAGGCCCCTAGGAAGAAGGTTCCCGCCAAGGTTATGTGGTATGCTCCTATAATACCACGGTTAAAACGTCTCTTCAGAAATAAAGAGCATGCCAAGTTGTTGCGATGGCACATGGAAGACCGTAAGAAAGACGCGATGTTGAGACACCCCGCTGATGGGTCACAGTGGAGAAAAGTCGAGCGAGAGTACCCGGACTTTGCACGTGACGCAAGGAACTTAAGGTTTGGTCTAAGTACAGACGGCATGAATCCTTTTGGTGAGCAGAGCTGTGGTCACAGCACCTGGCCTGTGACCCTATGTATCTATAACCTTCCTCCTTGGTTGTGTATGAAGAGGAAGTTCATTATGATGCCAGTGCTCATCCAAGGCCCGAGGCAACCCGGCAACGACATTGATGTGTACCTAAGGCCATTAGTTGAAGAACTTTTACAGCTGTGGGCCAAACCAGGTGTACGTATGTGGGATGAGCACAAAGGGGAGCCATTTGACCTACGAGCATTGCTTTTCGTAACCATCAATGATTGGCCTCCTCTTAGTAACATTTTAGGGCAGACAAACAAGGGATACAATGCATGCACACACTGTTTAGATGATACTGAAAGTGTATATTTGGATAAATGTAAGAAGGTTGTGTACCTAGGGTATCGCCGATTTCTTCCGAACCTGCATCCAGTAAGAAAGAAAGGCAAGCATTTCAAACGTCTGGCAGAACCCCGGAGGAAGCCTGTCCTCCGTACCGGTGAGGAGGTATTTGGTATGGTCAAGGACCTAGAAGTAATCTTTGGAAAAGGTCCTGGCAGTCTATCTGTTCCGAATGACGATGCCGGACACGCGCCCATGTGGAAGAAGCAATCTATATTTTGGGACCTACCCTATTGGAAAGTCTTAGAGGTCCGCTCTTCAATCGACGTGATGCACGTGACGAAGAATGTTTGCGTGAACCTGCTAGGCTTTCTAGGAGTGTATGGGAAGACAAAAGATACACCGAAGCACGACAGGACCAGCAACGTCTGAAGGCCCCTGAAGAGCCTATGCATCCTGAGAACGAGAACGGTAAACGATGCCACTTAACTCCTGCCAGCTACGCTCTTACCAAAGCAGAGAAGGAAATATTTTTTGAATGTCTGAGCAGTATCAAGGTCCCGTCTGGCTTCGTCGAATATAAAGGGAATAATAAATATGGCAGAGAAAAAATTCCAAAACCTGAAGTCTCATGACTGCCACGTGATTATGACACAATTGCTTCCGATTGCATTGAGGGGGCTTCTACCTGAAAATGTTCGAGTACCCACTGTGAAGCTATGTGCATTCCTCAATGCAATATCTCAGAAGGTAATCGATCCAGAAAGCCTACCAGGGTTACAAACAGATGTGGCCCAATGTCTTGTCAGCTTTGAGTTGGTGTTCCCACCATCCTTCTTCAATATTATGACGCATCTCCTGGTTCACCTAGTAGAAGAGATTGCCATTCTCGGTCCTGTATTTCTACACAATATGTTCCCCTTTGAGAGGTACATGGGAGTCTTAAAGAAATATGTTCATAACCGTGCTAGGCCAGAAGGAAGCATCTCCAAGGGCTATGTAACAGAGGAGGTCATTGAGTTCTGTGTTGATTTTATTCCTGACCTTAAGGCGGTTGGTGTTCCAGAATCACGACATGAGGGGAGACTGCGTGGAAAAGGCACCCTAGGATGTAAAGCAATGATATGTAGGGACGGGCATTCTCTCAATCAAGCACACTACACGGTTTTACAAAGATCTATCTTGGTTGCCCCGTATATCAATGAACACAAGAATTTAATACGCCTCAAACACCCGGGGCAGTCTGATGAATGGATTATAAGTGAACACATGGCGAGTTTTGGTGGCTGGCTGCAAAGACTTCTCACGAATAACACCACTGTTGGGGATCAGCTGTACTTGTTGGTCAGGACACCGTCTTCGACTGTATGTACTTTCCAAGGGTACGAGATAAATGGGAATACATTTTACACGATAGGCCAAGATAAAAAGAGCACCAACCAAAACAGTGGTGTCCGCTTTGATGCAGCATAAGACAATGGGAAAAATACCACGTATTATGGGTTCATAGAGGAGATATGGGAACTTGACTATGGACCTAATTTTAAGGTCCCCTTGTTTCGATGCAAATGGGTCAAGCTAACAGGAGGAGGGGTTGAGGTAGACAAGAAGTACGGAATGACAACGGTGGATCTCAACAATCTTATGAAGAACTTAGACGAACCATTCGTCCTAGCCAATGATGTGGCTCAGGTTTTCTATGTGAAGGACATGTCCTCCAGACCAAAAAAAAGAAAAAATATGCAAACGAATACATCATATGATGAGCCAAAGCGTCACATAGTTCTTTCAGGGAAAAGAAACATCGTGGGAATCGAGGACAAGACAGACATGTCAGAAGATTATAATAAGTTTGATGAAATTCCGCCCTTCACAGTGAAAACTGACCCAAGCATTCCGTTAAGTAAAGAAGATGCTCCATGGTTACGTCTGAAGCGATCATAAGGAAGGGCATATGCCAAGAAGTTCGTGCTCATATTATGTAACTCTAGTTCATGTTTTTAATATTAATACATGTCTTGAGTGTTAGTCATGTTTTGTGGATGGACCGGGACTATGAGAAGAAGTTGTCCCGATTCATACTTACCATTAAGATCTGATCTCCAAACGCGCGCGGTCACATATTAGGGAGTGCCTCTATGACCAGTTTCTTGGAGATGCCGGAGGACTAGGCTCCGTCGGCATCTCCCTGAAACTGGCTGTAGTGGTGTCCCTGCTCTCGAAAACCATCTTGCAGCTTTGTAACTTCTCTAACTAGATCAATACACCAGGGAGCTAACTAATTTCACATATTAGGGAGTGCCTCTATTACCAGTTTCTCGGAGATGCCGGAGGACTGGGATCCGTCGGCATCTCCCTGAAACTGGCCGTAGTGGTGTCCCTGCCTCAAACTGGCTGGAGGACTGGACTCACAAGGATGCCTATTTATAGTACAAGCAGCTCGACATAGTGTTGACACTTACAAAATAATGTCGACACTCACCCCTACCTTTAGTCCCGGTTGGTGGGTTGGTGACACCATCCGGGACAAGGTACACGCCGCACGACATAATGTCGACATGCACTCACCCCTATTATTAGTGCTGACTCGTGTTTTGTCCTGGTTGGTGTCTCCAACCGGGACTAAAGGTTCATCCCGCCATTTTTTCCCGCCATTTTTCTTCCCGCCATTTTTCTTCCCGCCAGTTCTTCCCTCCAGTTCTTCCCGCTAGTTCACTATATATATATATGTAGGGGGTTGGCCTCCATTGTCATTGCACATCTCTAGACTCATATCTGCAACCTCATCACTCTTTCCCATGGCTTCCACCGTAGCACTAACCCCCAGGGAGGCGGAGGCGCTTTGCGCCTCGAACTACCCCTGCCCGCCGGGCTACTGTGTCCCCGTCGGCTGGATGCTGAGCATCGGAGGCGTGCCGGTTCCTCCTGTCCCTCTAGGTGTGGCGCGCCGGATGGCCATCACGAACCACTACTACTTCGAGCTCACGCCGGAGCAGCGGAGGAATCCCAGATGGCATCCCGACTATTTCCCTACTTGGGAAGGCTTCTTCGTGGATCGCATGAGAGGGCGCTCGCCAGGCACGAGGAGGACGGCCCACCTCCTCCTAACTTCAACGAGTCCGGCCGTCGGCTATGGTGGCGCGGTCGGACTCTCCAGAGCGTCATGGCCTATGACACTGCCGCCGACTCTAACCCCGGTCTGCGCTACCCTCAAGTCCCGCCCATGCGCTACCCTCAAGTCCAGCCCACACGTACTCTCCAGAGGTTCAATTACGGTGACCCCGACGACGACATCGATGACGGCGGCAGCGAGTACGACGACTACAGTGGCGAGTATTACAGGTGTAGGCAGGAGCATGACTGAATCACTCCAACATTCCGAAACAAGTTCGGCCGATTGTTACTTAATCTGGCCATGTATCTTAATTTTCAGTTCTTTTATGTATCTTAATTTTCATTTCCAGTTCGGCTTTATGTAACTGTCTCAAAATGACCTATCTCATTCGAGGTTTCTTGGCTTTCGGGTCAAACGACCAATGTTATGGCTAGAATCAAGGCATAGTTTGCAAGAGGAGTTTTCCTTTTTATCGCACCAAAAAGGCATTTTCCATTTTCCGAGCATAAAAAACGGACGGTTTTGTGAAGCAACCACCAAATGGCTAATTCAAAAAACCACCAACACATTGATCAAAAAACAATGCAAGTTGAGAGAGGCTTGGTGAGATTCAAGTGTATACAAAAGATGCGACATTTAAATATCCAATCAATTCAAAAATGTTAATACAAAAGATGCGGCATTAAAATATGATTTGATCTAATAAAAATCATTTACATGAATGGATAGATATTATTTTTCTGAAAATTATGATATATTATTCATATTTTTCTGAGTTGAAATGAAAAAGATATGAATTTTCTAAACTCATATCATATTTTTTGAATTAAAAAGCCCCTTTAATGCATGAAATAAGTGTTTTAATTATTTTAAAAAAATTCATGTAAAGTAAATATAAAATGATTTACATGAATGGATAGATATTATTTTTCTGAAAATTATGATATATTATTCATATTTTTCTGAGTTGAAATGAAAAAGATATGATTTTCTAAATTCATATCATATTTTTTGAATTAAAAAGCCCCTTTAATGCATGAAATAAATGCCCCCCCTTTAACACCGGTTCCAGACAGGAACCGGTGTTAAAGGGGGGGCATTTATTTCGTTTCCCGCGCGCACCCACCCCCCCCTTTAACACCGGTTCCTGCCACGAACCGGTGTTAAAGGGGGGGGGGGTAATAAATGCGCGCGGGAAACGCCCCCCCTTTAACACCGGTTCCAGCCACGAACCGGTGTTAAAGGGGGGGTGTATTTATTTCTCCTTCCTCCCCTTCGTCCTTTCTTCCCCCACTAAGCCAGATCGATCGAGAACAGATAGAAGCGCCGCCCCCGACCCGCCGTCTCGCCGCCGCCGCTTCAGAGCCCGACCCACCGTCTCGCCGCCCCCGACCCGCCGTTTCGCCGCCGCCGCTCGGAGCTCGAGGTTCGCCGCCCCCGACCCTCTCTTCCCCGCATCCTTCCCGACCCGCTCGCTCCACCGCCATCCCGTCCTGGCCACGTCCGCCTCCACACCCTCCTTCGCGCCGGCGACCTCGCACCTGCTCCAGCAGTTCCGCGCCACCCTCTGTGCCGCAGCGTAAAGGGTCGCCCATTCCCGCGACGCCCCCGCGCCGGAGCACCTCCACCCATGCGCCTTCCCGTGTCCCCGCCGCGACGCCTCCTCCGCGCCTGGCCGCGTGAGCTCGAGCTCCTCCTCCCGTACCTATCAAGCGCTCTCCCTGGACCTCCGCCTCGCTCGCGCGTGCCCGGTGGCGCCTGGTCATGTGCCGCATGCCTCCTCCTGCGCGAGCTCGTCTCCTGTCCCCGCGCGCCTCCGTGACCACGCCTCCCTCCGCGAAGGTCCTGGGCGACCGCGCCGTTCTGCGCTCTCTTAGCCTCAGGGGCTCGCCCCAGCTCGCCGGCTGCTCCCATGTCTCTCTGTGAATGGATGAAGGAAGAAGACGACCCAGATGGAGGTAACGGGCCGCTAACGGCTGTCGGGGAGACGATCCGTCCCAGACTGCCACCTCATGATCTTGAGGTGGGCCCGTCCTGTCAGAATTGCGATTAAACTAGCTAACTGTTCGATTAGGCAAAGTTTGTAGTTGTTTGTAGTCTCTAGCTCCAAAATTCGTAGTTTTTTTAAGCAGTCCTTAATTGTCGTAGTTTTTTAAATCTCTAGACTCAATTGTCGTGGTTTTGTGCAATTTACTCCAAATCGACAAGAAACACCTTTTCAGCGAATGCATCCACACGACGGTTCGCGCACCTGGACGCCACTCCGGCTTGTGTAGAGATCGCAACATGCAACATCTAGGAACAAATTCCGGTGCTCTGTCGCTCTCTCTCCCGCCCAGACATTGCTCTCTTTCACGGCCACATTTTCCCATTTCACTTTCACGGCTACACACCCCCGTTCGATCATATCGGTTATGCGGCGATCTAGAGAAAGTCTAAACCCTAACTGACCACCTCGCACTCTTCCCCGTGCAGGAGCGTCTCGCCGCCGCCGCTTCGGAGCTCATAGGCCACGCCTAAACGCCGACGCCGCCCGCCGCCCGACGAGCCCGCCGCTAGCACCGTCGCATCCATCCGACGAGCACCGCCGCCTGACGAGCACCGCCGCCCGACGAGCACCGCCGCCCGACGAGACCAACGTCACCCCACCGGTGAGCGCCACGTGTTTGCCACGTGTATGATTGCTGACTCATCCTGATTAAAACTTGTTTGCTCGATAAATTGTACTACATGCATAGATTAAAACTTGTATACAAATTGGACCTCTGACTCATTTGTGTATTTTGGTATGAATAAATATGTATATTTGTGTATGAATCCAAGTCCACTTGAATGTTTACACTCTTACTCTAGATAATATTATTGTTTTAGAAACTATGGATCCACTTAGTAGAAACCTTGAAGAAGAAGAAATAATGGAGAACATTATTGATGAGGACACCTCACAATATCTGAACTTGGAGGGACATGACGACGACAGCTCAAGTACTAGTCATGGAGAAGATGAAGACTCCGGTGAACGCAATTTAATGGTTACAAAGTCCGGCGAGGTATATGCATTGATTAAGCCTCAGCTGACTTCCACCAACAATCTTCTTCTACATGTATTAATTAACGCTTCTTTCTTCTTTTAGCCCTCTGGATCGACCAGCCAGCAACCATCTTCTTCTACGAAAAAGAGCAAGCGAGGCGCGAGCCAGCGGTTGAAAGATCGTGCAAAGTTCACGATCGAAGCAGTCCGTGTTGATGGCAGGCCGATGGAGCCCAAGAAGGCCGCAGACAAATTTATACGTCAGGCTGGAGTTCTTGTTAGGGACCAAATCCCAATCATAATTGAAAATTGGAATAAGCCAAAGAAGGGCGACGGTACCTTTGTCGATGACAGATCCAAAGAAACGCTTTGGAATTCGTTGTTGGTAAATTTCACCCTTCCGCCAGAGGAGGATGAAAACAACCCGGTTATAAAGAAAATGGTCAAAGAGTGGACTCTAAAGAAGATGGCTGAGGCTTTCCGCAACTGGAAGACAAAATTGAACAAATTTGTCAAAGCTGGCGAGACTCCAGATTTCAAAGACGCATATTATGCGAAGATAAGACCTCACTGGCCCGAATTTGAGATATATAAAAAAAGTGCTATAGCTAAAAAGAGGTCAGAAACCAATACGCTTAATGCCCTGAAGAAGGAATATCACCAGAGGACGGGGTCAGGTGGCTACATATCTTAGAGGCCTAAGTGGGAGGAAGCTGAGAGGGCCCTGCGCGAGAGAGGGATCACACCCCAGACAGATGGGTGGGACCTACGTGCAAAGACTTGGTTCTACGGAATCGGGGCAAGGTTGGACCCAGAAACAGGATTGTGTATCTTCCCAACCATCCTTGCCAAACCCGTCACTGAACTCATCACGGCATACGAGGAAACATCCGCCAGGACCTTCCATCCCGACAGAGAGAATGACCAGCTCACACGCGCCATCGGTAAAAAAGAACACCCTGGACATGCACGAGGCACAGGGGGTATGACGTGGAAGGATGGGTTTGCCGACTGGAGCGACTCTTACAGATGGCGCGGCAGAAAAGAAAAAGAGCGTACAGAGCGGATGACACAGATAGAAAATTCACTTGCGGCGCTGCAGACGCAAGTGAATGCACAACAGAGCCATCAAGCTACCGGCCCATCTCAGCGGCATGAAGAGCCTGCATTGGAAGCTGCCCGCGGCCCAGACTCTGCACGGAAAAGCAGTGTGGCTTCCACGGAGAACGTGCAGCCAACGCTTGAAATGACGGGTCCTCGATACCCCGTTGATGAGATCACGGAGAGCGAACACGCTGAGCTGCATGTGAGATTAATGGGCTTATCCATTAAGGTGGCTGTCGGCTATGCCTTACCTCCTGTAGCTGGTGGAACTTACCACTGCCGACCGATTCCAGATGGCTATGCTATTGTCGGGGTGGATGAGGTTGTGAAGGAATATGAGGAAGCACAGCTTGACCATGCTACAGGTGAAGGGGAAACTCAACTCAAATTTGCAGTGAAAACAACCATTCTTTGGAAGAAGGAACACATTGTGCTTCCAAATTGGAGGTCACTGGCACCCCCGCCGTCTCCGCAGCGTCAGCAGTCTGAGCCGCTTCATCTATCTCCTGCGCGGCAGCCATCTCCGGCCCGTCAGCCATCTCCTGCGCGGCAGCCATCTCCGGCCCGTCAGCCATCTCCTGCGCGGCAGCCATCTCCGGCCCGTCAGCCATCTCCTGCGCGGCAGCCATCTCCGGCCCGTCAGCCATCTCCGGTGCTTCAGCCATCTCCTCAGCGTAAGTGGAAGAGCACTGCCACGAGGAGCATCAGTAGCACTGCCACAAAGAAATCCGCAGGAAACCGTACGCCAAAGAGTTCAAAAAACTACGTCCCGCAGCCTTCCGCCAAGCCATTGCCGGTTTTACCGTGGAATCGCAGCGACTAGGAGACCAATAGGATCTCGGGAGAACAGGTCAAGAAATTCTTTGCACCTAGACGGGCCGAGCCAAAGGAGAAAATAGATCCGGCGGTGGTGGAGAAGTTTTACAAAAATCTTTTGAAACCTGAAACCCCACTTGTGCCGGACTACGAGCGCCAGATTTTGAAGGTGGATGCAAGGCGCCGTAGGGAGACTGAAAGTAGCAGTCGTGAGGCACCCCAGAAAACAGTTCCCATGCTCGGAGAGCAGGAAAACCAATCATGCGCCCCGCTCCAAATGTTTGACAAACGGGACGCTCCTCCCGTAGATGATTACGAGGCAGAGCTACAAAGAAAGGCCAATGAGATGGGGATGACTTACATTGCATACTTGAACGTCATGGGAGACAACTTGCCCAAATGCGATGTCAACCCCATACAGCCATGGAAGTATGGGAAGAATCTAGTCAAGAAAGAGGAGCTCAAGAATCTACCAACAAAGATGCGAAAATTGCACAAGTGGTACCTTCATTTCTGCAAGACGGGAAAAGAAGAATGGATCACGACGCATATAAGAGATCAGATTTTCTTGTGCGGAGACGACGCGATCGACTTCAACATTCAAGACTTGCATTTTCTATTCAATCAGAAGGAACTCGACAAATCTGCCATCAGCCTTTATTGTGTATAAGTACTATTTCTGTAATTTTTATCTCATCTCATTCACTTCATTAATTGCATGTATATATATATTCTCACCATATATGTATATACTATTATGCAGGAAAAAGGTTATGGAATGCATGAAAGGAGGCCCTTTTGACATTGGGTTCGTTGACCCAAATAGAGTTCATGAAGAAGTGGTAAGAGACAAACCCGGGCAAACAGAAGATTACTTGCTAAAGTCTTTACTGAGACAACAAACCAAAAGGGAAATACTATTGCCTTACAACTTCTCGTGAGTACTGTTACCCTCCCTCTTGTACACATTCTGTTTCGGCTTACTCGATGTTAAGTGTAACTGATGATGAGTTATGCGTGCGTAGGTTCCACTTTATTCTGCTAGTCATTCAACCCGACTCAGGAAAAGTCCTTGTCATGGACTCGTTACGAAAATAAAAAGAGCTATGGGCAGACTTTAGAGAGATGCTCCAGAGGTAATTTCAATCATATTATCGCACTAGATCGGCAACTTTCGTGACAATAAGTAATTAATTACTCTTTATCCATTTTCTTTGTCGGACAGGGTTTGGAAAATGTTCACGGGCAGGGCCGTGGGTGAATGGTCAGAAGAACTAAAATTTGTAGACCAAAATGTAAGTAATACTAGCTAGCTTCCAATTCCATTATATCATGCTTTATTGATTATTATTTTGATTGAACTCTCTATTCTCGTAAAGTGCGCGCATCAGGGACACGACAATAACTTATGTGGGTACTATGTTTGCGAATTCATTCGCAACACGATATGTGCGACAGGCCAAGCCGCACTAGAACAACTTAGAGTAAGTAAACAAAGTCCACAACATTATTTTATTACCATCAATTGTGTTGAGTTTTATTCTTATATATATATTGACGGCCCATTCTTCATATATATTCAGATCGAACGGATGCGGGACCAACTCCTACCATTTGAACGCATACGAGCCATTCAAGAGGAATTGCCGGGGTTCATACTTGATGAGGTCGTCACGCCTGGCGGAGAACTCTTTAGATATCCACCAAAATGAACGATGACGATGTATGTGCCGATGACGATGTATGTGCCGATGACGATGTTTGTGTATAATAATAGTTGCTTAATTATTCATGTACTCGTATGTACCGATGACGATTTATAAGTATACCGCTCCCGATCGATTTCCCCTCGCTCCCCCCCTCCCGCAGAAATACGTCCAGAACGGGGCAGAGGCAGGCCGTTTTCCTGCCGCGGCAGAGTTCTGCCGCGGCAGGAAAACGGCCTAAATCTCTGCCGCGGCAGAAGAACCTTTAACACCGGTTCCAGATACGAACCAGTGTTAAAGGGGGGGGGGCTGAGGCCTGCGGCAGCCCCACGTGCGCCATGCACTAGTGATTTGTCCCGGTTGGTGGGGCAACTGGGACTAAAGGTTAGGGCTTTAGTCCCGATTGCCCCGTCTCGGTTGGGCAACCGGGACTAAAGCCCCTTACCAACCGGGACCAATAGGGCTGTTTCCACCAGTGTGTGTGTTTGTACGTGAAATGCAACAGGTGGTATTGTTGCGTATCCTTTACACCCGTAGAACTAGTGCAACCGGTACACCCAATCTACAACATAAATATTTGGAAAACATATTTAACATGTAGATATAGTGTGCATCAATTGTGTCACAAAGTTTCAAGTCAAAATTTCGAACACATCTCAATAGAAATGATAATTTTGGCTCTCCTAGAATTAATGGGCTTAATTCATAGCTCAACTTGAAATACTAAGTACATTCACAATGTGATTTGCCATTTCTTATTCAGGAGCTTTGGATAGAATTTAGAATTGAAATTTTGTGTCATCTGAGTTATACACTCTATCTAATTAATAAACCATTTTCGATATTTTTCTATAATTTATGTGCGTATGATTTAGATTCGGTGCGTCGATTGTGTCGGTTTTATGGGGACGCCAGCGATGCCCCCTTCCCATGCCATCCGTGAGGCTGCTCCGCCGCCACAGCAGGCCGGCACAGCCGCTCCGCTTCGTAGCCGCAGCAGGCGGCCGGCCAGGAGGGGCCGGGGGGGGGGGGGGGGGGGTCCAGGTGGGCGACACGGCAGCCTGCCGGAGCGCCGTCTGGAGGAAGAAGATGAAGGGAAAAAACGATGGACCGAACATTCGTTTTTATGGTTTATTTTTATGTTATCTATTCTGCGCCGGCACAAATCAGAACACAAAACACGTTTTCATTTTCAGTATCTTGTACGCGCGAATTTACGGTTTTTGTTTTAAGAGCACAGCTAGAATGCTCTAAGACACGTTTCCGTCGTTTCCTTGCTTGGATTGAGAGGTTTCCATGGATGCTTTTCACTGAATTTTTAATCAAGAGCATGCAAGCGTCAATCTACACCAAACAGCTAGGATGCTCCAACAACAGATCGAGCAGGCGAGCGATGCATTATGCATGGGCTCCGCGCGGCGCGTCAGGCTTGTCACGCCAGTGCGGGCAGCGTCAATTATTGTGGCTCTCACGCAGCAATCACGCCCTCCTGACGAAAATAATCCATAAAAATAACATTTATGGAATAAATTCTGGCTAAAAGAAATTCACCACACTAACCTTTTTTGCAACTTAATATGAGCTGGCGCCGCATCCTGAAGAGCGGCGTCGTTACGCCTGGCGCCCGTGCACCTGCCAGCGTGGCTCGCCCATGGCCTCGTGGGCCCTGGTCCCGCTAGTGCGGCGCCTTGCCGTGTGGCGCCGCGCTGTGTAGTGCAGCGCCATCGCGCGTGGATCCACACTTTAGGTCTTGTATCAGCGCGGCGCCAGCCCTCCCCAGACCCATCTCATTCTTTCTCACCCACACAGGAGCTGCGGCGGCGGCGGCTTTGATTTCCCCTCCACCTCCTCCCTCCTAGTGCCCAAATCGGAAGCCTCTCTCCGTGGAGTTCGATCCCCCCCCCCCACCCCAAGTGCCTCGAGGTATTCTTTCCCTTCTTCTTTGATTTCACCCATTAATTTCTTGTTTTGGTCCATATCTTGCAAACCCTAAGTTGTTTTATAAGATGCATGGTAGAATGTTGTTGCATTGGCATAGGGGTTGGGTATTGTGTTAATGTTAGCATGGGTATCTATTGAGTATGTTGACCATGGTATTGTTGTTATGATTATCTTAGGCATGGCAAGAATTGTTCATGTTCACCATGTAGACAAGGATGCTTTTTTGAGAGGTAACATAAAACCGGATCCGGACGAGCTCGATTTGGTGTTGACCGTACTCCAACCTATGCCGAGGTCTTGGAGCAATTGAGGATTGAATTGAAATGGATGGACCCAAAGGATGATGTTGAGTTGGAGGGAAGACATAATGTTGGCTTGGGAATGCATGTTCGTTGGATGACCATGCTTATCTTCTCTGAGGCCCGTTGGCTTGCATACAAGGAGGTGGTGGCCGAATCACTAGACAAGGCTCTTGAGCTATTTGCCACCAAGAAAGTTGGTAATTCATTGTCTTTGGACTTGAACCGTATGGCACCCCCATTGTGGACTATGAGTCCTCCACACGTAGACCAAGAGCTAAGCCGTGAACCTCCCTTGACCCAAACATTGAGACCAATTTCAAGATACCAAGATGAAGTTATGGAAAAGGACAATGATGCTTGTGGGGGTGAAGATGAAGATTACAATGATGATGTTGAACTCCATGACAACAATGTTAGAGATTTGGACAAATATATCACACAAGATGACATGGACCATGACCTCCCGTATTCTTGAGGCTATGCATCGGACTCGGATGATGATGGTTCCGAAGAAGAAGTTGACGAGGAGGGGTTCATGGCTAGAGAGGCCGAAATCCACGATACCGTATTAGGCCAGGACCATCGGGTGCCTTTGTTTCGTGATCTTAGTCTCGCGGATGAAGCCACGGTTGATGGTGGCAATGGAATAGTGCTTGGGCCAAGGACAAGTTCTTACTAGGATGGCAATGAAGTGAATAGTGGCTTTTGCAAAGGATCAAGGTTCAGGACCTTGTTGGAATTCAAGAAATGGATAAAGGACTTCTCGGTGAAGCATCATCGTCCTTACACGGCCGTGCACTCGGACATCAAGAAGCGTTACACGGTGAAGTGCGAGGAGGAAGGATGTCCTTAGATAGTGCGTGCAAGACCATTCAAGGGAGGTCCCAATTGGCACATATATAGTTACGTATCAATTCACATGTGCCGAGGCCCGGTGGTGGATGGCAAGGATGCAAAGAACAAGCACCGACAACTCACCTCCGAGTTCCTCGCTTATAGGCTATCCAATGACATCGCATCATTTCCAATAATGACCATCAAGATGGTCATGGAGCTTGTGAAAGCCCTCTTTCACTACGAGGTGAGGTACGGGAAGGCATGGAAGGCTAAGCAAGTCGCATTCAAGATGTTTTACGGTGATTGGGAGGAATCTTATAACCGAATCCCAAGGTTGTTGTTAGCGATGGCCAATGCTAACCCGGGCATGGTTCATGTGGTTGAACCTTATGGGAACAAGACAAGGATTGTAAATGGAAAAACCGTGCGAGTTTTTGGCCATGCATTTTGGGGTTTTGAGCAATGTGTCTGGGCTTTTGAACATTGTAGACCGGTCATCTCTGTTGATGGCACCTTTATGACTGGACAATTCAAAGGCACCATCTTGATTGCAATAGCCAATGATGCCAACAACCGGTTGATTCCTTTGGCGTTTGCTTTGGTGGAGGCGGAAAGCAATGATAATTGGGAGTGGTTCTTCTATCTTTTGAGAACCAAGATATTAACCCCTCAAAGGGAGATATGTGTCATCTCTGACCGTCATCAAGGAATTCTCAATGCGGTGATGATTGATATTCTCGGCCATGCTCCATTGCACAATCGTTGGTGCATGAGACACTTTTGTGCAAACTTTCTATAGGGCATGCAAGAGCAAGGATTCGTCCGATGATCTACAAGATTATTGCCTCGCTTTCACGGAACGTCATTTCTCTAACTTGTACAGCAAATTGCTAGTCAACAAAGAACTCAATGCTGGTGGTCGCGAGTTTCTCAATAGGAACATTGAACATATGGGAAAGTAGGCACGAGCTTTTGATTAAGGTGGCCGGAGGTACGGCGAAATGACAAGCAACGTGGCAGAGGCATTTAACAAGTTGCTGAAAGGTGTCCGTGCATTGCCCGTCACGACAATAATCCGATATACATTCGACATGATGAATGAGTATTTTCTGAAATACTCACATAAAACAGACCGACATATTGTAGGGGACAACAAGAACAAGTACACATACAAGTTCCCACCGAAGGTTGACGATTGGATGTAATTTCAGACAAGGAAAGCGAATTCACAAGTTGTCACGGAATATGACAATGACGAGCTAATTTACCAAGTTACGGAGCCCGGAGGTACAACGACTGATGGTGTCCAACACGGAGGCCGAGCTTTCAAGGTCTCGCTCAAGACCTGTGAGTGCACATGCGGAAGGCCATCATTGCTTCATCTTGCATGCTCGCACTTGCTCGTGGCGTCTCGCAGACAACATTTGGATTACAATAATCCGCTCACGGTGAGAGAGGCTGAGTTCTCTATTGAGACTACTAAGAAGACATGGGCTCCTAGATTTCATCCATACTTGGACCAATCACAATGGCCGGAGTACCATGGAATTCAACTATGTCCCGATCCGAAATGGAAGGTTGTTGGACGTGGAAGATGCGAGACAAAGTGATTTAGGAGCGACATGGACGGATGGGGACGTGGTGGTGGTCGGGAAACGGGCAAAGACCAATTCCAAGAGCCTCGTGAGAGAGCCCGGTGTGGAACGTGCAATGGTGAAGGGCACAATGCAAGAAAGTGTTCTCAAAGGAAAAGAGCAAAAGGAAATCAAGGAAGTAGTAGCCAACCAAGTACTAGCCAACCAAGGACTAGCCAATAAGCTCCAAGCCAACCAAACGGTAGCCAACCAAGGACTAGCCAACAAGCTCCAAGCCAACCAAGTGGTAGTCAACCAAGGACTAACCAACAAGCTCCAAGCCATAATTTTCTTAGACAACAAGCTCCTAGACAACAAAGAGGTCTACAACTTGGGCTAAGAATAGGAAGAGGGCGTGGTGGTTTTAATCCCGCTAGTATGATACGTTACTTAGCAGGACCAAATCCATATGCTCGTAGGTATGTTCACATTTATGCATATTTTACTATCATTCATGCTTATTGGGTTCAATGCATCCTTTACTAACTTGTACCTTTTATTCTTATAATAGGTATGGCGACTCAACCCAACAAGGCCAATGATGGGGAAGTTGTGAGCTACTCGAAGGTCTTGGCGAATGATATGGAGGTGGTGGAGAAGAGGAAGGAAGCCGAGGAAGAGAGGAAGAGGAAGGAAGCTGAGGAAGAGAGGAAGAGGAAGGAAGCTGAGGAAGAGAAGAAGAGGAAGGCATTCGAAGAGGTAGTTCAAATTGCTCGTGACTTGGCGAAAAAGAAGGATGAAGAGGACGAGGTGAAGAAGAAGGAAGAGGAAGAGAGGAAGAGGAAAAAGGATAAAGAAGAGGAAGAGAGGAAGAGGCAAAAAGAGAAGGAAGAGGAAGAGAAGAAGAGGAGGGCCAATGCTAGGCCACCTTGCGCCGACCAAGAGGAAAGGCCACGGAAGGAGTTTCGTACTTCTGAGGCCTATGGGAAGGAGGTTCCTATTTGTTGGTGTGGAACCGATTGCACTGTTAAACAGTCCCAAGACTACTATTCCGATAGTTGGGGAAAGAAGTTCTTCATGTGTGCAAACTACAATCGCTCTCCCGAGCGTACCCGCAACCCATACGACACTCCACCGGTATGCTCAAAGCTTTTTAGTTCTTCATGTGTTCCAACTATTCCATATCATAGCCTCTAACATGCACTATTTTCTTGTCGTCTCCCCCTCCGGTATGCAGGTACTACACTTGGATAGATCTCGAGCAACCTGAATCCAACAAGGCTATCCAAGAGATCGATTTTTCCATAAAAAGAAGGCGCTACTACGAAGCATTGCGCGATGAGGACATGGCGAAGAAGCGCAAGCAACGTGATGAAGAGCTCCGCAAGAAAGAGGAGGAAGAGAAGCGCCTCGCTAAGGAGGCTCGTGATGCCGAGAGGGAAAGGCTGCGTCGAGCGGCGTGGCGTTCCATGGAGGAAGAGGAAGAGAAGAAGAGGAAGGGCAAAGGGCCTATTTGACTTTGAGTATGTAACCGGGAGTCATGGACTTGTATGTGTCAAGATTTGCTCGTGAACCTCGTGTTATTTCGTGAACCCCTTAAGGGCAAAACATGTCTCATGTATTAGGTGCTTGCGTTTGAAACATGGCCAGAACCTCGTGTTATTTCGTACGTGTCAAGAAACATTTCGCCCCACAAAGATTTTTAGTTCGCATGTGTGATCATTTGCCCTCGAAACTACCCCTTGAAAGCTGGCTGTAGCAGCATCTTGACAGTGTGGCGCCAGGAAAATTGGCGTTGCACAGTGCAGCGCCGTCCAGCCTGGCGCCGCACATGTGCTCGAAAATAGACAGAAGCTTATGTGCGGCGCCAGGCTGGACGGCACCGCACTGTGCGGCGCCACCAGAAAACGCGTTGCACAGTGCGGCGCCTTCTAGCGTGGCGCCGCACATGTGCTAAAAAATAGACAGAAGCTTATGTCTATTTTCGAGCATGTGCGGAAGGCGTCGCACTGTGCGGCGCCACCAGAAAACGCGTTGCACAGTGCGGCGTCGTCCCGCGTGGCGCCGCACATTGACTTTGCCCTTTCCTAGTTCTCTTTACCCAGCACATAGTTCATGTGCGTCGCCATGCATGATGGGGATATGCCTACTGGGGTATACCCAGCAAGGCGTTTCCGACTGGCCCGAGAGCTGGCGAGTGGGCCTGCAGAACGACGAGTGGATTGAAGCCCAGCAAGGTACCGAGCGACTGAAAGCTGAAGGCCCAGGCGAGTAGATAGGCCCAGTCGGATTGGGTTAAACGACTATTAAAGCTGTAACCGAATCGGTTGAGATATGTAAACCCTAGGGGAGGTGAGCCTATATAAACCTCCCTAAAGGGTGAGTAGAGATACGTTCCCTCTTACACCCAAGCGACTCGCCGCCTAGCCGCCGAGCTCGCCCATTTTAACACCTCCATAATACAATCTAGCAGGAGTAGGTCTTTACCCTCCGGGGGGCCGAACCTGGGTAAAACCCTGTGTCTTTGCCCTCATCTCGCACCGCAGATGGCTGGCCGCCCTTGCCCCTCGTTCTACTACTTGCTGCCAAATGCAGCATCTGTCGTGACCATTCCCACGACAGTGGCGCCCACCGTGGGGCCCGACCGGTCTGGCCGGTGTTCTGCGGCGAGATCCAATCTGCCCATCAACGAGACGGTCGCCACCGGCCGCATGATAGCGATCGGCGAGATGCTCCAGATCTTGCCGAGCAGCTACGTCCCGGCGGCGCGACCCGTCACGCACAGCGTGATCCTGCCAATCGGCACGATCAGCCTCTTCGTCGGCCTCACCGACGTCATCGTCTCGGAGGACTCGGCTCGCATCCGCGAGTCGCCGCCACGCGATCGGCTCTCCGAGAGCCAGATCCGCACGATCCACCGCCTCGCCTCCGAGTACAACTCGGCCCACAGCAACGTGGCCGGGAATTCAGCGGCCGCAGAAGATGCGGCCCTCACCGACGACGCCGACTCGGCGACCCCGGCGTCACTCGCCGGATCCATCACCGCGGCCTCGTCCACGGGCTCCATCGCCCAGGTCTCCAACGCGGGAGACTTCGAGGACCCCTCCATCCTCGGGATCTTTGAATTCGACTCCGGGTCAGAGAACTCCGCCGACCTCCGCGATGTAACCGGTCGCCACGCCGCGGCCTACATGGCCACCGGCGCCGTTCCGCCGGAGGATCCGTTCTCCACCCCAATCCCTCCTAACGCCACGGCAACGGAGGTCGAGGAACTCCGCCTGAAACTGGCGGAGGCGGTGCGCAAGGAGCAAGCCGAGCGCGAAAAATTTCGCCTCGAGCAGGTGAGACGCAGGAGCTGTCACGCTACCACCAGCAGCGGATCAGGTCACGCCTGAAACCCACCGTTCAAGGGCGTGCCCTGAACTTCGACGACAAAAACGACCCGGCCCGCGTGGCCGAGCGCGCGATCTGCGAGAATGCGCCACCAGGAGGAAGCGCCCGGCCACCGCCAGGATCAACGGCGATGGGCGCCCCACCTCCACCCAACCACACCCCTCCCAGGGACCAGCCGCGGATAGTAGTCTTCTCACAGGAGCGAGACGCAAACGGCCTCCCACTGTTCTCCACCCCGATGGACAACCTCGTGGCAGGCCGAGCAGCAGCCGACAGCATCACGACCACCGGCAACAGCGCCCTACAGATCCAATACGTCAGGGCCCTACTCGCGAAGGCCGTCGAGCAGCAAAAAGCGGGCGCCGACTCGCAAGGTCGAGTATACTCGCGTTCCTCGGGAAGCAGAGCGGCCTCCAGCGGCCGCCCAGCGGCGGCAAACACCCTCAACTGCCCACCACCAGAGCCACTGCAGCTCCAACACCGACCCACGAACGCGGCACTCTCCACCAACGACCCCAGGCCGGCGACCAACTTCGTCGCCGCTAACGGGCAACCCATCGACGCCCGCACCCACATCATCAACAACCAAAACTGGCGCGCACGCCAGCCCGACGACTTCCGGCACACCCTAACTAATCGCCGCGACGGCGAGCCCATGGGGTCGCTCAGTCGACTCGGGCCCAAGTGCTTCGGACCAATGATCCGAGGCGAGAAGTACCCTCCAAACTTCAAGGCGCCAAAGGAGATAGAAAAATACGACTCCTCGTACGACCCCGCCGTCTGGCTCGACACATACCTCATGGCAATGGGGATCGCGGGTCACACTGACCTACTCGCCGCCCGTTACCTCCCCCTGATGATGGAGGGGACGTGCAGGCAGTGGATCAACACTCTCCCCCAGGACAGTATCGATTCCTAGGAGGAAATGCGCGACGCCTTCGTCAGGCACTTCGAGTGCTCCTACACCCGCGCCACCACTATTGAGGACCTGGAACGGTGCGTCCAAGGACCCCGCGAGTCGACCCGCAACTGGGTCCAACGGTGGCAAGAGCTTTGGTACAACGCGGTCGGCATCCACCCGGACACCGCGATCCATTGCTTCAAGACCTCGTGCCGCTACGAGCCTCTAGTCTCCAAGCTCAAACGACACTCCCGCACACTCGACAACATCCCCGACCTCCTCGAGATTGCCAAACGGTACGCCGAGGAAGATCCAAACCAGGAAACTGACGATGAGTCAGGAGGGCAACGCCGCACGAGCGGCAACGATGGCGGACGCCGAACCGACCTACGCTACAGCGGTACTCGCCTCACTGGCAAGCGCCGTAGTGACGGGCGAGTCGACTTCGTCGCGAACGCCGGGCACGCACAGCGCGAGCCCAAGAGCTACCGCCGCGACGGAGGGCAACGCCGCGATGGCGGCAACAACAAGAACAAGCCAAGGTTCGATCCCGCGGCCCTCCTTAACCAACCATGTGCATTCCATAGCAGGGAAGGGAAGCCCGCAACGCACACCACCGCCGACTGCCACACCCTCAGGGAAATCGAGAAGGCACGGCAAGCGCGGGAGGACCCCGATAACAACCCGCCAAATGGCGGAAAATTCGGCAAAGTAGCCGGCTCGCTCCACACCTTCACAGGCTTCAACACGAAGCGCGAGAAGAAGGTAATCGCCCGCGCCGTCGCCGTCAATGCGGTGGCCCAAATAGACGTCCCCTAGTTCCTGAACTGGTCGGAACAGCCCATCACTTGGAGCCGGCAAGATCACTCGCCGCGCATCGAGTACCCAGGACGAGTCGCCTTGGTGGTCAAGCCCAAGGTTGGCGACTACTGGCTCCCCAAGACATTGATGGACGGCGGTAGCTCCATCAACATCCTCTACCTCGACACCTTCAGGCGGCTGCGGCTCCCGCAGTCGATGATCGAGACGACCCACACCACGTTCCACGGCATCGTCCCCGGTCGGAAGGCGTACCCGATCGGCAAGGTCACGCTGACAGTCACTTTCGGCACACTGGCAAACTTCCGCACCGAGCGGATCGTCTTCGAGCTGGTGCCCTTCGACAGCCCTTACCACTGCGTCCTGGGGCGCCAGGCGTTCGCTAAATTCATGGCAGCGCCCCACTATGCGTACAACGCGATGAAGCTCCCCGGGCCGTGTGGCGTCATCACCATCAACGACGACCCCGACATGGCCGCCGAGTGCGAGGCCAAAGGAGCCGAGCTCGCCGACGCCGTCATCGCGGCAGAGACCAACCACGCCGACGAGCTCGCCAAATACGCGAGCGGGGTCAACAACGACGACCCCACAATACTCAAGAAGCCCAACTCAGAGGGCGCAGACACCTCAACCTTTGAGGCAACGACGCACACCCGCACCGTCGAGTTGGTCCCAGGCGACTCCAGCCATACGGTGACGATCGGGACAGGCATGATCCCAGCATAGGAAGGCGCGCTCATCGAGTTCCTCCGTGAGAACAGGGACATCTTCGCATGGAAACCCTCCGACATGCCCGGTGTCCCTAGGGAGCTCGCTGAGCACAAACTGAACGCCGACCCCAAAGGGCGACCTGTCAAGCAGTCGCTACGGCCCTTCAATGAAGAACGCCGTCGAGCAATCGCCGAGGAAGTGCAGCGTCTACTCGCTGCCGGCTTCATCCGGCCAATCAAGTACTCCAAGTGGCTGGCAAACCCAGTCCTGGTCGAGAAGAAAAACGGGACCTGGAGAATGTGTATCGACTACACAAACCTGAACAGCGCCTGCCCAAAGGAGCAGTTTGTCCTCCCGCGGATCGACCAGATAATCGATTCAACCGCGGGTTTGGAGTCGCTATGTTTCCTCGACGCCTACTCTGGGTACAACCAGATCAAAATGGCTGTCGAAGACGAGGAGAAAACGGCGTTCATCACGCCATTCGGAGCCTTCTGCTACACCGCCATGACCTTCGGCCTCAAGAACGCCGGGGCGACCTACCAGCGGTGCATGCAAGAATGCCTCACGAGCCAAATTGGCCGCAACATCCACGTCTACATCGACGATGTGGTCGTGAAGTCCGCTCGCCAAGGCGACCTACTCGCCGACCTGGCGGAAACCTTCGCCAAACTGCGAAGGTACAAGATAAAGCTCAACCCAGGCAAGTGCACCTTCGGTGTACCCGCCGGACAACTACTGGGGTACGTCGTCTCCAAACGAGGGATCGAGGCGAACCAAACAAAGATCGACACGATCGCCCGGCTCGGCAAACCCGAGTGCCTGCGCAACGTCCAGAAGCTGGCCGGGCGAGTAGCGGCTCTCAGTCGCTTCATCCCCCGCCTGGGCGAAAAGGCGATGCCCCTATACCGCCTGATGCGCAAGAACCCCACCTTCCAGTGGGACAAGGAGGCGGACGACGCGCTCCGCGACCTCAAAAAGGTGCTACTCGCCGCCCCCGCCGACAAAGAACCTATGCTGGTTTACGTCGCGGCGTCCGAGCGCGTCGTCAGCGCTGTGATGGTCGTCGAACGACCAGAGGAAGGAAAAGAGCGCCCGGTTCAGCGGCCGGTGTACTACATCAGCGAGGTCCTCACCGAGTCGCGCCAGCGGTACCCACAGTACCAAAAGCTAGTATACGCGGTCTTCAGGGCTCAGCGGCGCCTGCCGCACTACTTCCAGGGGCACCCGATCACGGTCGTCTCCTCAGCGCCACTGCAAGACATCATCCGCAATCGCGAAGCGACCGGGCGGGTCGCCAAGTGGGCCGTCGAGATCGGCGTCCACAACATCAAATACGAGCCACGAAAGGCGATTAAGTCGCAGGCGCTGGCAGACTTCATCGCCGACTGGGAGGAGGCCCAGCAGCCAGAGAAGCTGCCATACCTCCATTACTGGAGCCTACACTTTGACGGCTCCAAGAACGCGGATGGTGCAGGAGCAGGGATAGTGTTGACTTCACCAAAGGGCGACAAGCTCTGCTACATCCTCTGCCTCGACTTCACGCCCTGCACCAACAACATGGCTGAATACGAGGCCCTACTCCACGGCATGCGAGCCGCCAAGGAGATGAACGTCGCGGGGCAAGTCGCCGGCACCTGCGACGCCGTCTCCCCTACCATGGCGGCGTACCGCCAAGCGGTGGACAAGTTGGGCGGCCACTTCACCGGCTACTCTGTCGAGTGGATCGACAGGCGGAAAAACGAGGAGGCCGACGCCCTCTCTCGCATCGGGTCGGCTCGACTTGCACCACCCGCCGGCGTGTTCCTCGACACAATCTCCAAACCATCAGTCTCTCCCCCGAGGGAGATCGACATCGGAGTCCCACTCCAACCAGAGGCAGCCTTGGTCGCACTCATCACCGAGCCAGACGACTGGACCAAGCCCTACATCGCCTACCTGGAAGCCGGCACCCTGCCAGCAGACGAGACAGACGCTCGAATGATCGCTCGCCGATGCAAGTCCTACACCATCATCGACGGCGAGCTACACAAGCGCAGTGTCACCGGCGTGTTCCAACGCTGCGTCCAACCGGCTGAAGGACGCTAAATCCTCCACGACATTCACTCAGGTGACTGCGGCCACCACGCCGCCGCTCGCTCCCTGGTCGCCAAGGCTATGCGACACGGCTTCTACTGGCCCACCGCACACGTCGACGCTGTCGACATCGTCCAGCGATGCGCCGGGTGCCAGAAGTACGCCAATCAGACGCGCGTACCGAGCTCGGTGCTCTAAACAATCCCCATTACCTGGCCATTCGCCGTATGGGGCATGGACATGGTAGGCCCCTTCAAGAAAGCCCCCTCCGGCTACACCCACCTGCTAGCCGCCATCGACAAATTCACTAAGTGGATGGAGGCCAAGCCAGTCCGGAGATGCGACGGGAAGACCGCCACTAAGTTCCTACGCGAGCTCATATATCGCTACGGGTTCCCAAACAGTATCATCACGGACAACGGCACCAACTTCGCCAAGGGAGCCATGGCCGAATTCTGCGAAGAGCACCACATCCGGCTCGACCTCGCGTCAGTCGCCCACCCGGAATCCAACGGCCAGGCGGAACGGGCCAACCAAAGCATCCTCCACGGACTGAAGCCGCGACTCCAAGTACCACTCGAGCGCACCGCCGGGCGCTGGGTCGAAGAGTTGCCCTCCGTCATCTGGGGAATCCGTACCCCGGTTAACAGATCGACGGGATTCACTCCCTTCTTCATGGTCTACGGCGCCGAAGCAGTCATGCCCACCGACCTCGAACACGACTCGCCGCGAGTCGTCCATTATACGGAGGCTGCAAACGAGCTGGCCCGCCAAGATGGGGTCGACCAGCTCGACGAAGCACGCGACCTCGCTCGGTCACGCACCGCCATCTACCAGCAAGGACTCCGCCGCTACCACAGCCAGCGGGTGAAAGCTCGCACCTTTCAGGAAGGCGACCTGGTGTTACGCCTAATCCAGGACAAGAAGGACATGCACAAGCTCTCCCCTCCGTGGGAAGGCCCATTCGCTATCGGGCGCGTACTCGGCAACGACGCCTACTACCTCATCGACGTCCGCGGGGGCGGCGAGCTCGACGTCAAGCGACCATGGAATGTAAACCTCCTCCGGAAGTTCTACTCGTAGAACCCCACACATGTACTCTCCAGTCGCTATGAAATAAACGAAACGGTTACCGCAAATTGCGCCTACTCTCCATGACTTGTGCCACTCGCACTCGTAATAACAGCGGTATGCTAAAATGCAGAAGTCAACCTTTGGTACAGCGATCGGCATGGCTAAGTAGTGCGGTGTAAGAGCACTGAATCACTTCAGGTCTTGCATCGTCCACGAAAAACGCCAACCCGGAGCCCCATTGGAGTCGCCTAGCTCGACTAGTTCTACGAGCCAAGACAACTGCCCTCGCTTCTCACAGCGACCTTGGTCCTCCGCATCCTCGGCATAGCGACTCGAACGGCTAAGTACCATGCTCGGGGACTGAATACCAGTTCTTCAAGAGCGGTCAGGGAAAACGCCAAGTAAGAGAGCATGCCCAGGACTCGCCAAGCGACTGACCCCACGGGCCAGGCAGGAGTGACGCGCTCACACCAACGCGCTAAGTCCTCAACCACCCTCGAGTCGCGCCTAGAACTACCAAGTACCACGCTCGGGGACTCGGCCACCAGACTTCGTTCGCGTACGGGAAAACGGTAAAGTACAGAGCACTCAAGGGAGTCGCCTTGCGACTGGCTCTCCGAGCTCGGGCGAGTCGACCAAAGCAACAAAACACATGATAACAACACACACATCATATACGAGGTAAACCCCACAAAAGGGTGGACGCGCTCGGGGACTCGTCCAAAATCAATCCAAAGCACACAAACAAATACCAAAATAGACACGACGTCCCATTCAATCGCATATTGCATTGTCTTATGTTACAAAATATGCCCGCGTGGCAGAACTGCTGCTAACTCTTCAAGGCAAACTACCCTACTCTGCAGGCTTCGTCGACGACTCGCCAACACCCCGTCGATTGCGGATGAACGCCGTGTACGGGTTTGATGGATACGTCGTCAGTTCACCCGCCATCGCCGCGCGAAAAGGCTGCTCGACCTTGAAGTCACGATGCGGCGGCTCGGGGTCGTTCGGCGCGACGACCGTCTCCTGGTATGGAAGGAGGTCGCCCATTGCCCAGACACGCTCTGAGTACGTGGCGGCACGCTCTTGCAACTTGAGAACCTCGGACAGATCCACCGCGCCAATTGACGATGGGTACCCACTCGTCACATCGTCGATGTCGAAGTCTTCGGGGAAGTGGGCGAGTCCAAGGCTCAGGGCCGTCGATGCTCCACGCCGAAACGCCGATCGCGTCATAAATTCAACGACCGCGGGTGCCTTCTCCAAGTACTTCCACACCTCAACGAGGTCGCTGGGAATCACCTCCGTGGGTGATATTTCTTGGAGGTAGGCGCGGATGCAGGTCGCTGACAGCGTCGCCGAATCGACGAGCATGCTTACGCACTGCCTTGCGTCGAGCGAGCTCGCCTCTTCGTCGCTATCAATGATGCGACCTGCGAAGAAAAATACAATGATGAGTATGATGGACACCACAAAAACCACAACCTTAAAAAAGGGAGGAAGCACTCACCAAGCAGCGGGCGGGCGAGTCCCGTGATGAAGCACTGAAGCGACGTGTGGTCGTCCTGAAGCCCAGCAATAAGGACTTCCGACACCTTCCGATCCTCCTCTGCGGCCGCAATGGCGGCCTTAGCTCGCTCGTCCGCCAAGCTAGCTTCTTCTCTCGCCTCCCGCAGTTCGCGCTCGAGGTCGGTGATCCGTTGTTCAGCGGCACCCAGAGCAGACCGCGCCGCCACTAACTCACTAGCGGGGACAAGCCCCTGGCGAGCTTGATCTGCCTTCTCAGCAACAACCTGAAGACTTTTGTTCGCCTCCTGGACAATGGCCAGCTCCTTCTCCGCGCGCTGTTTCGCGGCCAATCGGTCCGCTGACTCAAGCTGCAGACCCTGCACATCACCGAAAAAGTCAGTTAAAACGAACTTCATAAGTGCCCACCCGCTGAAATTCAGCGAGTGCGCACTCGGGGACTGGCGATCAAGAAATTCCTAAGTGCCCACCCGCTGAAATTCAGCGAGTGCCCACTCGGGGACTGGCAATCGAGAAATTCCTAAGTGCCACCCGCTGAAATTCAGCGATTGCGCACTCGGGGACTGGCGATCAAGAAATTCCTAAGTGCCCACCCGCTGAAATTCAGCGAGTGCGCACTCGGGGACTGGCGATCAAGAAATTCCTAAGTGCCCACCCGCTGAAATTCAGCGAGTGCGCACTCGGGGACTGGCGATCAAGAAATTCCTAAGTGCCCACCCGCTGAAATTCAGCGAGTGCGCACTCGGGGACTGGCGATCAAGAAATTCCTAAGTGACCACCCGCTGAAATTCAGCGAGTGCGCACTCGGGGACTGGCGATCAAGAAATTCCTAAGTGCCCACCCGCTGAAATTCAGCGAGTGAGCACTCGGGGACTGGCGATCAAGAAATTCCCAAATGCCCACTCGCTGAAATTCAGCGAGTACGCACTCGGGGACTGGATACGAAAACAAAAGACGAGAAATTAAAAGAATCACGCCGCTGCAAAACACCGACCTGATCCTCGGGGACTGGATGTACCTGGATGGCTGCGCCAAGCATGCCGTGGAGTTGGATCGCGTCCACGGACGTGAGTAACGCTGGCGTGTGCCCACGACGCTGGTCGACTTCAGCATCGGCGGTCCCAGGAGCGTGGCTTGAGGACGCAACCCCACTCGCCGTGGCCGCCTTGGTCACGAAGCGGGGGAAGGTAGCGATGCAGGCACCCGCTCCAAGGGAGGTCGCCTCCGCCACGGGTTCCTTCGTAGACGCGGCTGCCTCCACCACGGGCTCGGCCGGCGCGGCCGCCGTATCGTCAGAGATGGTGACGACGTCGTCGCCCTTGGCCTTCTTACTTCCATCCGCTGAGGCGACGACCTCGTCCTCCTTCCTCTTGCGTGAAGGATCCTCCTCGCTAGCGGCGGAGGGCACCTTGGCCACGGTCGGATGGCCCATCCTTTTCACTCCGGTCCTGCGCATTAATCGAATCAACAAAGACAATCGAAATAGTTATGGGAAATAAGGAGAGGTGAGCACACTCACTTGGCGACTGGGATGAAACGTAGCCCCGTACGAAGGCCGGCCGGTTTTTCCAGTTCAGGGCCCAGTCGGCGACTGAGCCCCAGTTCCAGGACATCGTGTGCCCAAGACACGGACGGCTTCTTCGTCGTTGAGGCTGCATCCGGCGCCTCTGGGACATCCTCGGCGGGAGCTTCCTCGTGAGTCGAAGCTGCTGCAGCTGGAGCCTCCTTGCGAGGTGAAGCCGCCGCAGCCGGAGCCTCCCTGCGTGGTGAAGCTGCCGCGGCCGGAGCCTCCCCCAGCCCGGAGACTGGGGCGAATGGCGGAGGCAATGAGGCCAGCGGCACCTCCATAGTCGCCGTGTCCAGAGCGGTTGTCGCTGGTGGCGCACCGTCACCAGTTGGGCTGGGAGCATCGGAGCTGCTCGCCGAGTGTGGCGGTGAGGCCGTCTTCGACGGCTTCGTTTTCTTCTTCAGGGGGGCCCTCGCCTCCCTCTTTTTCTCCTTCTTCTTCGACGGAGTGGCTTGACGGAGCGAGGTGGTCTCTGGGAGTTTGTCGTCATCGTCATGGCGCTCGAGGCTTCTACTCGCTTCGATCTCGCGCTGACGTTGCCAGCGGGTCTTTCGGACCAGCGGGGCGACCTCTTCTTCGGACTCGTCCTCGTCGTCTTCGTTGCCCCTTGCGGGTGGTGATTCGCCTACGTCCTGGGCGGATGGGTCCGGGCTCTCATCATTCGAAGGTGGGAGCCACCCTTCCACCACCTGGAATAGCTGCGATGGATACAAACAGGATCAGGATTACCGCGACTACATACACTGCGATTGCGAACAAGGTAAAGAAATTACCGTTGGAGCTGGACGCTTCGCGGTGTAGGGGGCGATCCTGGCCTGCGCATCCAGGTACACCGCCTGGGTAATCTTCTTCAGTGCTGGGAGGTAATCTTCCAGCCTCCACTCGTCGAGGCAGGCCTTCGTCGAGTCCCCCCGGCCGGTGTATTGGTACATGTAGTGGTCGCGCTGGGCGAGTGGAACAAGCCGCCGCCCAAGCCAGCAATTGTACAGATTTATCGTTTGGAGGCCCTTCTTCTTCAAACCACGGATGGTCTGGAGCATCTCGTCAACGACCATCCGCTGGTCGTCGGGGAGCTTGCCGACTTGGAGATGGCGCGGCTCCGAACGGCTAGAGGAGTACCGCGGGATCGCCGCCTCGCCCTCCGGGGTCGCCTCGGTCACGTAGAACCACGACTTTTTCCAGTCGCTCGCTGCCTTGGCGGGTAGCATCAGGTCAAAGAAGGAGGCTTTGGACTTGAGCTGGAACGTCAAGCCGCCCGCGGCTAGCATTGGGCCGCCTGCCTCCTCGCGGCTGATCCGTCCATGGAACAGATCCTGCCACAAGGGAAAGTAGGGCCGACAGCCCAAGTAGCATTCGCAGAACGCCACGAAGATGGTGAGCTGCTCGATGCTGTGGGGACCCAGATCTGAAGGCTGGATCCCATAGTAGGCGCAAAAGCGCCGGAAGAACAAGGACGTGGGAAACCCTAGCCCTCGCTCGAGATGACTGGTGAAACAAACGAACTCCCTCTCTCGCGGGTTTGGGGTCGTTTCTCCGGCTGCGGGGATACGCCAACAGCCGGCTCGCAGGATCCCGGCCTCCTCGAAAGAGGCCAGCTGCGCTCTCGTGCACTTGGACCTGCCCCATGGTTCGATGGAAAGGGCCATGGCCGAGAGGTTGGTTGGAGATCGGAGGATTTCGGGTCGATTGGATCGCGGAGCAAAGGAAGGAAAATGCGCGCACTCGAAAGAAGTGGTGGGCAGTTGGCTCTACGATTGCCTGCCATTCCTCTTATATAGCGGGAGTTACCCGCCAAATCAGGAGGCCGTTACCGCGCGATGATTACGCCGAAAGTTACCGTTGGATTACCCCAACGGCTAGTTTGACCACGCCTGACGGTCCAACTCCAGCCACTCGGCTCGCCAGGTCAATCACCATGACCGCGTCCCGCCGACTCGACTCGCCCAAGCCGCGACTTGGTTCACTAGATTTCCTCCTTTATACAGGAGCCCGCTGACGATTCGACTGGATGCCTACTCTGAAGCCGTATACTCCGACTGCCAGCAGCCACTTACGCCCAATCGACGACGGCCTCGGGGACTACTGATGGGGATATGCCTACTGGGGTATACCCAGCAAGGCGTTTCCGACTGGCCCGAGAGCTGGCGAGTGGGCCTGCAGAACGGCGAGTGGATTGAAGCCCAGCAAGGTACCGAGCGACTGGAAGCTGAAGGCCCAGGCGAGTAGATAGGCCCAGTCAGATTGGGTTAAACGACTATTAAAGCTGTAACTGAATCGGTTGAGATATGTAAACCCTAGGGGAGGTGAGCCTATATAAACCTCCCTAAAGGGTGAGTAGAGATACGTTCCCTCTTACACCCAAGCGACTCGCCGCCTAGCCGCCGAGCTCGCCCATTGTAACACCTCCATAATACAATCTAGCAGGAGTAGGTCTTTACCCTCCGGGGGGCCGAACCTGGGTAAAACCCTGTGTCTTTGCCCTCATATCGCACCGCAGATAGCTGGCCGCCCTTGCCCCTCGTTCTACTACTCGCTGCCGATTGCAGCATCTGCCGTGACCATTCCCACGACAATGCACGATGGCGCCGCACCTTCCTGACTGTGTTGCATGATCTGTCTGTCTGACTATCTGTTTGTTTCCTCGCTTTCCTGGCTTTAACAAGTTCAAACAGCCATTAAAAGGACCATTACAACATGCTACAAGTTCAAACAACATGCTCAAAGTTCAAACAACCATTACAAAGTTCATCATGTCGAACAACACCAAAGTTCATCACGACACCATTGCAATGACACCACATGGTTCAAACAACACCAAACTACCAAGTTCAAACAACACCAAAGTTCACGACATGGTTCGACACCAAAGTACCAAGTGCAACATCTACTCTACTTCCCACGGGTGGTCTTCGCCCCTCGGCCCCTTCTCGCGGGCATCTTCCTCCTCCTCGGCCTCTTCATCCTCCACCTCTAAACGGTATGGATTCTTGGACTTCTTTATCTTGGTCGCGGAAGGGTCGGGTGTGTAAGGCTTCTTGGGTTGCCTTGGCTTGAGCATGTAGTCGGACCGCTCGTGGACCTTGTAGCGAGTGTAGTTTCCCAATGTCATCTCATCGGAGACGCTTTCCTCATCTTGGGGTCGTCAACAAAAGAAGGTTGGTAAGGACAAATTCAGGAGAAATGCAAGGGAGGGTGGGGGATGCAATGGTTGTACTACCTCGGGTGTGTTCGACTCGTCCTCGGATATGGAGTGGGATCTCCAGAATTGTCACCTTGGGGCGTGTTGGACCATGATGTGGACGGTGTTGACACCTTGGGGTCATGACAACCTAGCAAGTTCGACAGCCGCCTTAACCGTTGGCCCTGCTTCTTAACGAATTCACGAAACAGACCCTCCCCTTCTCTCCGCGAGGGTATGTGTCCAAAGCGTCCTCGCATGCATCGGCGGACTTCCTTACCTCTGCGCGCTGTCATAGACAAGAAACTAGTAAGTTATCCATGCAAGGTGTGAGAAGCGCTAAGCCAAAAAAAAATATTCGGCACACTTTACCACAAAGTTTACCAAGGGAGCAAACTCGGCTTGTCGCACTTCTCTGACCATGATGTTGTATTGTTCGGTTGAAAGCTCATCAAACACCAATGGCTCCTCCAAGATCGAATCCTGAAATGCCCGTGGGTATATCTCCACCCACGCGTTGTCAATGAACCATGCGATGTAGTTGTTGAAAGCATCCCGACTAAAGGGCCTATCCTGTGTTCCTTTTGTTTTCTTAGCCTCGATCACACACCTCCTGAATTTCTTAAGGTGCTTCCTATGAAGCTTGGGCCAATCCTTCTCCTTCCTCTGCTTCTTCCTGTCCAAGCTGCACATAACAACAAGTCCTAGAGCGTTATTTGGCGAATGATAAGCAAATCACATGGTAAGGCAGTTAATAGCTTACCTATGGAGCCCTAACTCCGTGTCCTTCCACTCAGGCGGGACAATCTGAAATAACCCAAACTACGTCATGACACGCTGTGGCTGGTGATACTCAACAGCCCACATGCACACCATGGGGCAACGCATTAGCCACAGACGAGATTCTCGCAGGCAAATAGGGTTAAGGCGATAGTCCTCCGGAACACCAAAGCGGTCCCCTCGACCATATGGCTCCCACGTCACCTGCAGCATACCACACTCATGTCAGGGTCAAAGATTACAAGTTCAAGACATATAATTGACCGCACCCGAGGAAATTACCTGATCTATGGTGATCGTGTCAAACTCGTTGGTGTACCTCTTGTACGCCTCCACTGGGTCCGTTGGCGGTTCGGAGACCACATCCCAGTTGTAAGCCCACATGGGGAGAAGGTAGTCATTGCCGTTATCAATATAAGGATTGAATGTCAACAATCTCGGCCGTCCAATGCGAAAGCGTTCCCAGCTCCACGCCGAAAGAAGGAGCAAACAACCACCAATTCCTGAATCGGTAGCGCTCCTAAGACAGGCATCATCCAGCTGCAGATGAAGTGAACAACCATTTGGTAAGAACAAATTTTTTGAGGTAATTCAGAAATATACAACAACATTTGTGAAGAACTCATTACCTGACGGTACAACCAGGCCAACGCCGTAGAACCCCAGCTGAGGGTAGAGTTAAAATTAAGAAGCAACTTCAGCCAATGCCACTGAGCACGATCCCCACTGCTGTCAGGATCCTCGTGATGATGTACCACACATACACACGAGTGTATGTCTTGATCGTCTCCTCATCGGCATCCTCAGGGCAAATCTTGAAATTATGGATGATTCAAGTAAAAGTAGTCCCGACTGCGACCCTCAGTCTTTCCCCCTTCGAGTTTATAGCCTCGGGTGGATCCTTTCCTATAAGGTCGACCATCTGCTCACGCCACCCGTCTGAATCCGAGCTTATGCTCATAGGGTTTCCCTCGATTGGGAGTTCTAGGATCATGCTCATGTCCTGCAAAGTGACTGTAGTCTCACTGGTCCTAAGGTGAAAGGTGTGTGTCTCCGGCCTCCACCGGTCCACAAGCGCGGTGATAGCAGCAGGGTTGAAGGCCGGTGTGGACCGAGTGACCATGTGGATAAAGGGGAGGAGTCCTAGCTGCTGGATGTACGGAGTGTACCGCGCATCATAAGGCATCTTGCCGGACGAGACCTCGTGGTACCTAAGTCGAAGGGGTTGAAGCTCCTGCAAACATACAATGTCAAATGTTAGATTTCCATCTAAACAAACATGGCATCTTGTTCGACTTGCATGGAAGTTTTTAGTACCTGTCTCTTCTCCGATATCTTGTAGGCACGGTGTTGAACATCATAATGAGCATTGTTTAGAAGGGGGTTTAGAGACATCCTACATATTCAAAAGAATAGAGAGAATAAGAACAATTACAAAATGTCCACCTTATTCCAACTATAGTTGTCACATATAGTTCTAGCATCTAGCATCTAGTTCTACCCTACTCTACCGATAATTCTAACATGAACAAAAATTTCATCCTACTCTACCTATAGTTCTAGCATCTAGAGTTGGTTATATATATTGGCAATAGAATCTAGGGTTTCACTATCCCATAATAACTAGGTGCAACCATACAATTTCTCTACCTATAGTTATAGCATCTAGATGTAACCATACAATTTCTCACCTAAAACCTAGGGTTTCACTATCCCATAATAACTAGGGTTTCACTATCCATCTTACAAGCATTCCTAAACCTAAAGATCAAGTAAACATGGCAATAATTCATACAATCTAGGGTTTCACCATACAATCTAGGGTTTGACCAGATATTGCAAATAAGGGACAAAAAAGGAGAAATTTATGGATGCAATTGAGAGGGATTAGAGAGAATACCTGGGGGGGATTGGGAGCAGGATTCTTGGAAGAAATCCCTAAACCTGGCCTGGTTGGGGGGGTGTATTAGGTGGAGAGCGCCGCCGCCACCATGCTTCCTTCTCTGTTCGGGCTAGGAGAGGAATGAGGATGGGTCTGGGGAGGGCCGGCGTCGCGCTGGTACAAGACCTAAAGTGCGGCGCCACGCGCGATGGCGCTGCACTACACAGTGTGACGCCACACGGCAAGGCGCCGCACTAGCTGGACCGGGGCCCACGAGGCCACGGGCGAGCCACGCTAGCAGGTGCGCGGCGCCAGGCGTAATGACGCCGCTCTTCAGGTGCGGCGCCAGCTCGTATGGCGTTGCAAAAAAGTTAGTGTGGTAAATTTTTTTTGCCCAGAGTTCATTCCACGAATTTGTTATTTTTATGGTTTATTTTCGTCCATTCAGCCGCATGCCGATCGACTGGATACTTGGACGCAGACAGGTCGCACACAGGTCGCGATACCCGACGGGCTCGTAGAGTAGCTACGGGCGGCAGGACAGGTGACGCACGAGGCGTGCATTGACGCGAGCATACGGCGCGCGGGCCCACACGCCGGTTAATGAGCTCGCTCGCGCGTGTCGTGTGGCCCGTCGGCCGGTGACATCGGACGGCCGCGGGCGGCGCGGTACAGTGCGCAGGCGCGAGTTGACAGCAGAGAGGAATGCTGGCCGGGCGCGCGCGCGGGGCTAGGTGCTGCCACTGTTGCGGCATGCCGTGCGATTGGCGCCCGCCGCGCGCTGGGTCGGCGAGCGAACATTGACGCACAGTCGCACCGGAAAAGACAAGACATGGAGCTCGTCTCGCTCGCGGTGGCCTGCGGGCAGGGATGTAAATGGCACTTAAACGGCATCCGCAAGTCCTTTTATTCAAAATCTTAGTTCTTTGTTTTAGAAAAAATAAACTTTGTTCAACTAGAATACAAATAAACGGTATTACGCGGGATTAAATGGTGTGCCACTTACATCCCTACCTGCGGAGGCGGTCCCGTCGCACTTGCTTTAACTGGGAAGTAGATCTTTTGGACGCGATTCGCATTCGCTCCATCCACCCGTCGGGTCGGAGCCGACTTGTCCATGCCTACACTAGGCTAGCGTTGTGCATGCCGACCCCAAAAGCCAAGTCCAGCGGCGACTATCGGAACGTGCAGCGGTATGTCTAAGATTTTCTAAGTTCAGGCTATATGTGTCGGACTTTCTCAACGCACGGATTTTCTAAATTCCGTACCACGAAGAAAATCGGTATGTCTAAGATTGAAAAGAACAGGACAAAAAAAATCAGCAATTTCGCAAGTAGTGTGCACACGCGCCGTGACCCGGCCGCATGTCTCGATTCCAGGAACAGTTGTCCCGCGCGCGAGCCTTGACGATGATAGGGACAGTAGTATCTGTCACTGTTGTGATACCACCATCGCACCGCACGGTACAGCGGTGGAGCGGGATGGACCGTCGACTTATCGCTGCGCGCTCCGTCAAGGGAGCAAGACAAGGTGCACTAGTTAATAATGGAAATGTTGTCGCCGTCGTCGCGTTTCGTGGAAAGTTGCAAAAAAGGGCATAATCCCTTTATTCGTTAGTGCACAAAAAATCTTCCGATCCTCCAGGCTCCGGCAAGCAAAATACTAAATTTCTGACCCAAACTAGAGAGCCAGTCATAGAATACCGATCGATTTCCGCTACGCGAGCAAGCAAAATCCTAAATTTCTGACCAGATGCATGCGTGAGGTGACTTGCTGATGGATGGCACGGCGGTCATATCTCAACTTAATCATGGCACGCAATCACATAACTTGCGTGAAACCAGGAGGGCGTTCTCGTGACAAATGCAAATGCATGCAGCCAGCCTTTTCCTCCCCGGAAGGGCTTGGTGTGGAAGTGCCGCCGGTAAAGCCAAACCAATGCAAACACAGAGCCTGCGGTTGCACTCAGCCTTGACATGATGGCAGATTGATGTGTGCGGTGGTGCAGCCATTAGCATGTTGGGCAACAGGGAGACCCCGTGCATAGACTGGAGGCAGCAAGCATGCACGGACACGGAGAGAGATGAAATGCTTTGCAGACCGCGAGAGCATTTAATTATACGTGGCGAGCTTCGAGGCGCGTTCATGCATGCCTGCCTGCCGTGCGGACGGTACCCGCCGAGATCCCGCCCTACGAGAGTAGTACTACTAGTACTGGCCGTAGATCGGTACGCGATGATGGATAGGGTCAATGGGTACACGCCTGCTATATTTGCACGCCCTATGAGTAATGGCGGATATGGAGTGTGCAATATGCGCTGTGCTATAACTGTCCATCACCACTGGCCTCTTCATGCTGGGTCAGCCCCGTTTGGTGGTGCGAAGTTATGGCAAACGTCAAGGAGCGAGCGCACGGTGGACATCTTTAGGATATCTCATGGGACATCTTTAGGAGCGAGCGCACGGTGCACTCTGCAGGCCGGCCGGGTGCTAAGCGTAGGTTACAGGCTAGGAGCACAGGTAGAACCGCGAACACCTTTGGTTCTGCATGCAAAAGAAGCAACACGTGCTAGTAGTAAAACCCAGCTAAGCCCAGACCCAGAGGGGTAGTTTCGCTTGCTCGCCTGGTAAAACCCATGTCGCGGCCATGTGAAAGCCCTGATAGATAGGCCCGTAGTACCCCGCTTCCAGCGTCGCGCACCAGCGGAGGGATAAGCCACAATGATGCGTAGCCGGGCCCGCCAGTCGGCCTCGGGCCGACAGCACGCCAGGCGCAATGATTAGTACGGTCGCGACCGCGAGGAAGGGCCCGCAATTATTTCCCCGTGATTGCCCCGGTTCCACTTTGCCCCTTCCTTCTTTCCTTGGCGGGTCGGGTCGGGCGGGGAGAGCAAGGCCGGGAACCCGATAGATAGAGGCGCGTGCCGTTCGGGAAGAAGGGGCCCGCCCGTGCTACCGTGGCGACGCGGGTCACGGTTGCTGTGCTCGGCGCTGGTGGCGGATGGCGACCGGCGATGGAATCCGATGGGTGGGGTGGCCGTACTCGGTCCCGTGCCGCGGCCCTGGTTTGGATCGAGAGGTCTTCGTCGTCGTTGCTCAATGTTTAGCACCGCTTTTGTCTGTGCAATGGATACGATGCACTACTACTGTAGTAAACTCGTACTGTAGTGTATGGACGTAGCAATGGTTCAAAGGGAGCAGTATGCAGTATGCCGGCCGGTCGCTCACCTCTGCTGCCACGGCTCCATGTACGCCAACCCTGAGGGCCGAGTACTTCCCCGACCTTGGATCCATCGCCGTACCGCGTATCTGCTACCGGCTGGTACGACTTGACAGTGGGCCCCTGGCGCGTAGGCGGCCCTGCCGGCCGGGCACGCCTCCTCCCTGCGTTGATGATGGCGCTCGTCATCGCTCCGTGCTCCCTTCCCTCGTCCTCTCATCATCACTCTTTTCCTCGAGGTTAACATGGCGGCATGCCCTGGTCGGATCGGATGGAATTATTGGTGGATGGCCCACTTTTCATTCGCGGGCCAGCAAATTCGATCTGATCCACGCAGCGTGTCCGGGCGAGCATGCAGATACAGTAGCTGCACCAAGTTTAAACCACACCAAGTTTAGGCCGTCCAAATTACTAACATTTCTCGAACAGTTTGCTGAAGACCAACCGTAGCGAATCGCCGGTCGAGCCGATGGAAGAGCAGTGACGCCCGTGCCCTGGGGCCAAATCATGCAGAGGCTGTGCGGGCAATCACTCCTCCTAGCTCGAACCTTGCCGCGCGCGCCGGTGCCATGGCATGTGCGGACTGTACGTACGGTACTCGAGCGAGAGCAGCCTCGCCGCGTTAAACTAAACAGAACAAACAGCACCTGAGCCAGTCGCGTGATGAATCACGAGCTCACCCCATGCTCAATCATGGCCATCGTTAGAACATCCCCACTCGTACCCACGAGGCCGATCCGAACGTCGAATTTCAGTCCGGGGTGGACGCTGAGCGCCAGCGGCATCCCAATCCCGTCGGGGCCGATGCCGGAGGAGCCAACTCCGCCGAAGCGGTGAACGCCGACGACCTCGTCTACTGGGCGAACTTCTTCGAGGAGCGGCGCCAACAGGAGCTTGCCCGCCACGAGGGGCCGTCGAACGAGTCCCCGCCGGCGCGCAAAAACTCGGCGGGGCGCCGACGTTGGTGGAGCGCACCAGCGCGGACGCTCGCCGCCGTGCTGAACCACATCAACCGCGAGAACACTCCGCGGCTCGGCTTCCCGCGCAACCCGACGCCGGCGGCCAGGACAGGTCGGCATGCTCCGGCAAACTGGGCGCCGAGGAGGATGGCGAGCATGAGCTCGTCCTCCTCCGCTTCGGCGTCCCACTCTTCCGGCACCGTGCCGCTTCGCACGCCGACGGCTGTGAAGCGCGAAGCTATCTCGCCGGCGCGCTCACCGCCGCGGACACGCGCGCGCGGTATCGTCATCGCCGAGCCGTCTGCGCCAACAGGCCACCTGCGCCTACGCCGCCCCAAGACAGAAGGCTCGGCACCGGCCGAGGACGCCGTCTTGAAGATGGCGCTGGAGCAGTCGCTCCGCGAAGCGCCGACGCTGCCGCTGGTCGAGCCCTCCTCGCTGGACATCCTGGAATGGTCCAGGAGGGACTGGGAGAAGGCGGAGCATCAGCGCATCCTCGGCCTGCAGCAGCAGGCCGAGAAGCAAGCCGCACGGCGTCGGGCGCTGTCTGGGCGTGAGCTCGCCTACCAAGGCGCCTCGCTCTACGTCCTGGACGAGGACGACGACAAGGACGCAGGCCCGTCCTACCAGCCATGGAGGTACGGCGACCTGGCCAGGGCAGCTCCCGCCAGAACCAGCCGCCGAGCGACGACGACGGCGACGGCGAGGATGACGGCCGAGCCGACCCCCGCTACACGTCGTTCTACGGCAACTTCGGCATGTAGGACAGGCACCGGCGGCGGCCTTTTTAAATTTATTTATGTACTAGTTTCGTTTAAATTTGATGTAATCCGCCTATATTTCGCCAACTTAATGAAAATCGCCTAAATTTGATGAATTTTAGCCGAACTTGGGGACTCGGCCTGGGTACGCGGGTGGGAGAATGGGCGTACCCAGACCGAAAACAAGTTCAGTCCGATCGAAAAACTGATCAAATTTCGTCCTGAGTCAGGCCAACGAGTGGAGATACTCTTAGACCTGAGGCGGATCATCATACAATACAAATAGTAGTAATACGGCTAGTTTGTTGTTGGTACTATTGCTCCAGGAGAGGCAAAATAGTACAACGTCAGCTGCTAAATCATGTAGCGTCGTGGAAAATACACTCTGGAATAAGTTAAGCAAAAAGAAAACAAATGATTGCAAAAGTCAAACACTAGGACTGGGCTGGTACGTGCGTGCAGCGCAGCAATCATCTGGATCTCAGCAAGGGAGAAAAAGCTCGGAACACAGAAAAGGAGACGAACGAGAAGCCAAAAAACACACATGGAAAAAAAAAGCCTTCCCCTTTATGGCGGCTCGTGCTTTGCTTTTGACCAAAGAGGTACTACTCGTACCTAAAAGCTCTCGCGTCAAGTGGATCACTGCACTAGTGCACTGGCCTTTCAGTTACTAGTTCGTTCGTTCGCGGTGAAAAAGATATGGCGTTTGCGCTTGCATCGACTCGGCACGGCATGGTGGTGTACTGGCGTAATGGCGTTGGCACGTGCACTTGTACCGGTTGTGACATGGGCTTGGCAAAATTATATGGTTACAGAAGGGGCTTTGAGGAAAAAAACTTCACTTAGCACTTTTCGTCTCTCGGCTCAATCTTTTCCTTTTTCTTCAAATAAAGCAATGACCTTTTGTTTTGTTGAAAAAGTTTTTTTGCGGGGGTTTTGTTGGAAAAGTTAACCAGATTTATGTCAAGATTAATTGCACCAGATTTGTGATCACTACGACTATCAAGTAACCATTCTCAATTGGCCGGCGCAGTCGTGTCTTTCTCCTTGTTGGCTCGCGGCCTCGTGGAGAATACTACTAGGTACATCGTTGACGTGAGGCCTCTCTGATCTAGCCGCCGCCTCTACCTTTCGTCTTCTTCATAGATCGGTTCTTCCTTCTCTGGCCGGCCTAGCCGGTAGGAGGAATGGAGAACCCTATTTATGGGTAGAGTTTTCAATAAACTAGTGTTTTCTGAAGATTTGATTAGGGTTTGGTAGTCATCTCCTTGTTGGGCATCTATGTCAATGGAGATGGCATCGTTCAGAATAAGAGATCTTGGCCCTTCCTGCGACGACGAGATTTTCTTCCCGGCGTCAATGATGGTGCTATAAGATTCAAGTTCTATGGATGCGGTCTTTCAGATCTTGCTTTGTCAGATCGGTTTTGGAGCTTTTCTTATGTGAAAGAACATGTGGGCCTCCATGTGTGGTTTTGGTAATTAATGACAATCTTTATGGACTAATATGTGTATTACGTTGCACTTATAGGATTTGTCCATTGGCATCGCTTGGAGCATGTGTTGGCTTCAAGGTCGATGAAATGCGAAGAAGATATGTTGTGCAAGCTCAAAATGCACCATCTATAGAAGATCTCATGTTTGATGCTTGCCATTCTCGGTGATCATGGATCGATGATGAGGAATTAAGAAAGGCGTTCCAACTTGAGAAGGGCAAGATCGTCTACATCGATCTCAAGTGGAATACTCAAGGCAAAGGTATAATCTTGATAGGTTTTCCCTTTTGCCGGTCTCATATTGTTTGTAGGAGACCGGGTTTAGGATAGATAACCGTACTATCAAGAGGGGCTCTCGAATGAGTAACTCGGTCACATCGTTCGGAGAGAGCTCAAACCTTTGCATATTTGCATCATCATATTTGGTTGTTATTTGGTCTTATCCATGTGAGGATATAGAGCTTGTGGTAATCTCCATAACAAGCTCTTGTTCATCAAAATCGGATCTTCCGTTTGTATCTTGTTGCGATTTTGATCTTGGCGGCTTTTCGGTTTCTCACCAAGTGAGGTATCTCACATTATTATACATGATACATTCTCACTTGGTGATAACCAATATTTTCACCTTTCATAGGGTAGCTCATGTCGTCCTTTTTCCAACGCAATTGGAATCGGGTCAATCGGAGTTACCAATCAAAAGTTATAGAGGTTTGAATAGTACCGCATTTTAGTACCTAGCGCGGCAGTAGGTTTTGGCAAGTTGCCAAATGCCACTGCCCTCCTAGGTACCAAAAATGCGGTAGTACCGCATTTTAGTACCTAGCACGGCAGAAGGTTTTTGACAAGTTTCCAAAAGCCACTGCCGGGCTAGGTACCAAAAAGCGGTAGTACCGCATTTTAGTACCTAGCGCGTGTAACATCCCAAAATATCAAACTTAGATCAACAAACACTAATCAGCAAGTTTAGGGTTAACAAAAACTTTTCTAAATAAATTCATGAATGCATGTATATGTGTATGCATGGATTTTGAATTTTTTTAAAAACCACCTTGTTTGTGTGATCCATTGCTTGTAAAATGTTTCTTAGGTGAAATAAACATCATCTAAAACATTCCCCACACTTTTCCTAAAGACAAGTAAATCAAAACAAATATATTAAGTGAATGGTCATTTTGACCAATTTAACTCCCATGCCTACTTTGGCTGTCTCAAACTTTCAAAACCTAACAGAAACTTTTCTGGATCTTTGCACCCCTTGAATGTACTCATAACAAAGTATCAAGGCCCACTTTGTGATCATCCAGAAACTTTCAAATGCATAGTTTAAATGATAATTCAAAATTGAATCTTCTTCATATGGGAAGATCCCACTTTTTCAAAACCCACTCAAACAAGCTCAACTTTCAAAACCCAAGCATCTGCAGACTCACCAGAACCAATCTAGCAAACCCACCAAAAATCATTCAAAATTCAAAACTTGATTTCATGCGGCCATTTCATCAAACAGGTTGCAGACACAAATCAAACAAACCCACAAACACTATATTGTGCAGTGTTTTGAGCCTAACTTGTTCCTTAGTTAGCTCACACACAATCCAGTAGATCATCTAGAAAGGTTAGCCCAACACTAGCATCCCTGTGAGCTTGCCATTGCCATTAATGGTGAACAGCCGAGCACCCCCATGTCACCCCAATGTGGACAGCAAGCTAGGAGCAGCAGCAAGCCTAGCCAGCATGTCTGGGAGGCAGCCCACCGTCCACCGCCACTGCCTGTCCCAGCCGCGAGCGTTGCCAAGCCCTGGACCACGCGCACAAGACACGCCCAGACCATGCCGAGCGTGCGCCAGAGAGCCACCCGCGACCAGCATCCACAGACCGCGCGCCGCCCTCACCGCGCGCACACACGATCACCACCGACCCAGGAGACCGCCAGACATCCCAGTTTACCGCCCCGCACCATACAGCCACTGCCCGCCGTCGAAGACGCCGCCTCTGCCGCGCAGAGCACCGCCTGTTCCAGACCAAACCACACCGCCCCCATGCCTCGCGACCATGTCGTTGAGCATCGTCAGGAGACACATCACCGTCCCCTACTCTTGCCCATGCCATTAGCTGCCTGTAACGTCGCCCCCGACGAGCTCACCGTGCGCCCCGACTGTCCCCTCGCTCGACTATAAATAGAGGCCACCCCCACACGATTTCTTCACACCATCTCACTCCCCTCTTCTCACTGATCGTGCCACACCATTCTCAGAGCAAGGCGAGCACCACCTCGCCGGAATTTCACTAGAGCCTGCCGCTGCCGGAGAAGAAAGGAGTCAGCGATTGGAGCCGCCCAGGAGAAGCCATCGGTACCAGGAGGTTCACAGTCGTCGACTTCGTCGTTCGCCCGCCTCGCCGACCCTCGCCCGTACCCCGGTGATCCCCCAGCACCCCTCACTGGCCGCGCTAGGTTTCGTTCTCGCCGGAGTTGTCTCGCGTCGACGATGACCCTCAGCCGTTAGATTAGAACTAGATCGAACGATCCACGTTGCCCCATACCGCTTCGCCCAGACCCGTGTCACTGACGAGTGGGGACACCCACTTAAGCAGCCCGCGGGAGCACTGCGCTTAGCAGGCCGGCCCGTTATAATTTCCCGTGCAGCCCAACAATTCAAATTAAACCTTTTCTTTTTAAATTCAAACACACTTCTGTACCCAACTTAAAAAATCAACCCAGATCGATTCAGTACACCAAATTGGATGAAACCAATTTTGTTGGAAAGGCCTCTGAATGCTTAATCCAAGCCCGTTGGATTCAAGTCATTTGGATCTGTAGATCACCCATAGCAAAAATAACAAGGCAGAAGCTTTTCTGCATTCAAACATTTTTTAAATTTAAACCATAAAAGCTTTTGAGTTGATTCTAACTCTCAAAAATCACATTTAACCATACCTTTCAGAATATATAAAAATATATATAGGTTTACTTGCAGAAATAATGTTCAAGTATTAAAAGAATGCTTCATAAGCATTTCTAGCCACTTTAATTATTTAAAATAAAAGGGTAAAACCTTATTAAATTGTGATACCACTTTAAATCACATTCCCATGGACTACAATATGTGGTGATGACATGTGTCAACATGATCCCATGTTTAGTTTGGAGAATATTAAATCTTAAGTAGTTTTTCAATGAGTAGAAATTACTTTTCTTAAAATAAAAAGGATTTAAACCAAGTTTTAACCTTGTAATGTTAGAGATGATGCTAGATCATATATAGGACCCTTGTGTGTGATGATTGCAAGTAGTTAAGTATTGTTTGGTGATTGTGTACCTCGTATTTATTCATAGACGCTAGTACCGACCAAGGATACGAGGAGGAAGGAGGATACTACGAAGAGGAAGCCGAGGAGAACTTCAACCACTGCTCTGCACAAGGTAAGCTTTACTAACCAAGTTGACCAATGCAAGCCTAATACTACTAGTGAATGTGCAAGCTAACACTTGCAAGATACCTTACTGATGCCACAAACCCATACTTGTGAGATGATTACTTTATGCCTTAAGCATATGTGACCATACCCACTTGCTAAACCAATCCTAGTTTTATGGCAAGCTTCTTACTTTATTTCTTTATCAAAGCTTACTTAGAGTCTACTTAAGAGTTTGGTAGCTATTAGACAGTTGTGCTCAAGTTTGTCCTAAGAGCATAAAATTTGGCCTAAGCTAGAAACCTTTATATCAGCCTAAGATATAAGGTTAGACTTAGTTGAAACTCCACTAGTTACCACCCCCCATTAGTACTACCCCCACCTGTAGATGCTAGTGCTAAGCATAAAACTTGATCAACTTTAGATGGGAATACTTGGTGGAAAAATGGTTATGAAAACCTTGGAATGATGGATCATTCTATGGAAATGTTTTGGACATGTGTTTCCAAACACTTGATGATTTTGGTGATGAAAATGTTGAGGCATGAGCCTTAGCCCTTTATAAAACTGATGGTTGTCTGGATGCGATACCATTCCAATTTTATCGTACAACCACAATACCCGAATATTGGGTAGGGCTTGACTGGAAACTTATATACCTTAGTATTAGTTCCCTCACGGCCAAGGTCTGAGATGAGGCTACCTTGTGAAGATTGTCCACCTGTGCAGTACCCAAGATGACAGTGGTCATGGTTGGGAGGCCAAACTCACAGGAGAGGTGCTTATACTAGGGAGTGTAATTGAAAGGTTAGGATTGATTATCCGCATACTGAGTATGGTGAATTCAGGATTTATTCCTGACGGATGTATCGAATGTTGTGGTGAAAGTGTACAATCTCTGCAGAGTGTCAAACTATTCGAATAGCCGCGTCCGCGGTTATGGACAGTTGGAGTGGCCATACTGTTCCCCCGTCAGAATTTTCAAAATGACTTGTGAAACGACTTGAGACTTTGACTTGACCACAACAGAGTTGTGACCTGGATTACAAGATCCCATTTAGGAGTTATAAAATTTTGACTAGCTTTGGAACTTAGTAATTATAAACCTGGCTTTTTGCAAAACAACCCTAGAGCCTAGTGTCCTATTATCCAAAAACCCCCTTTACTTGTTAGTATTAGTTTGCGAGTACTTAAAGAGTACTCATGGCTTTGTCCCTGGCTATTCCCATGGCCAGACTATGAAGAGGAGTACCTGGAGGATGGACCCCAGGAAGGTTACGACAACTAGGATCATCTCCCATCGTCAGCATTGCCTGTGACCCCGAAGATGGAGCATCGCCTACGCTACCGTTATTATTACGTATTCCGCTGCTTGATGTTGTAGTAAGAACTGGATCATGAGATCCCTATTTGTGTAAGAACTTATGTATCGTTTGTAATGGATGAAGTACTATGGTATCCAATTCTGTTATGTCTCGCAAAAATGGTAATCCTGGGATTGCGATGTATGGCATAACAGGCATCTAGGATTAAAAAATCCGGGTGTTGACAGCGCTGCAGAAGGTTTTTTACTTCATCATTTGGATATATCCTCCCTTGCTGTACTATGATGTTTCTTTGCATGATCTTGTAGAGGTTGTTGTCCTCTTAGAAACGAGCCCAAGATCATCGAAATCGGAGTCCGGATGCAAAAGTTATGGTTGTTTTCGTTTTGTGATGACCGGTAGTACCGGACCAGGATCCGGTAGTACCGGGGTCCGGTAGTACCGCATTTTGGTACTGGGGAGCGCAGAGAAAAATGCGTTTGGAGCCCTAGGAACCCCAGGAAATGTCCGGTAGTTCTGGGAAAGTCCGGTAGTACCGGGAAAAAGTCCGATAGTACCGGAAATCGCGTTTTTGGGCTGCAACGGTTGGATTTTGGAGGGACCTATATAAGGTGCCTTCTTCCCCAATAGTTCCTTAACCATTCTTGCAAGTTTTACCTTTCATTGTTGACCTTCTTGATCTTCTTTCTCTCAATCCCTCTGATGATTCTTGCATATTCTTGATGGATTTGAAAGAGGAGATCTAGATCTACAATCCCACCAATCAATCTCTCCTCTAAGTGAGGGGAACATATTGGGATCTAGATCTTGGAGTCTTTTGTGGATTTCCTCCATTGTTCTTCCTCTCTTATTCCTCCATAAGCTTTTGTAGCTTTGGTGGAATTTGGGAGAGAAGGATTTGAACACCTTTGTGGTGTTCTTGCCATTTGCATTTGGTGCATCGGTTTGTGTTCTCCTCGGAGGATTTGGTTTGAGTTACTCATTGGAGCTTGTCCCTCTTGGGTTCTTGGAACCCTAGACTATTTTGTGGCCTTGTGGCGTTGTGGCCTTGGTGGCGTTTGTTCGGAGCCTCCAATTAAGTTATGGAGAAGTGCCCCAACCTTGTGAGAGGTTCCGGTTGCCACCGACAAGTGCACCGATAGTGGAAGTGTGGATCGATCCCGTTGGGGTGAGATTCACCAGAGAATAAGGGAGGCCTTTTGTGGCGTTGGTGGTTTGATACCACCCCCTCTCCAAACGAGACGTACTCCATGTTGGGAGGAACTCGGTAAAATATCTTTGTACCCGCGTGCCTCGATTATCTCTATATCCGAGCTCTTTACTTATGCACTTTACATTGTGATAGCCTTCGTGCTTGAAGTAATATATATCTTCTATCACTTTATTGCTTGTATTGCTTAGCATAAGTTGTTGGTGCACATAGGTGAACCTTAGTTGTTCTAGATTGCGTTTAACAAAGTAAACACTAGTTTTATTCCGCCTTTGTTGAGCCACTCTAGGAAAAGTTTTAATCGCGTATTCACCCCCCTCTAGGCGACATCCGTATCCTTTCATTATGGTTGTCGCGAGGATGATTATCCTCGCAATATTTGTCCCGGCTGCTATGTCTTCGACAATGGTGATTCGTACTCTCTGCTCCCCGGCGACGTCGACCAGGCTGTTCGGTTTATTTTCCCTGGAATACTCGTGTTGGTACTCTCGCCGATGTTGGTTGATTACTTAATGGTTACGTGCGTGCACGCAACCTTGGTACTGCGGCTCAAATTAAAATTATGAAAAAATCATCGTTGGTATTTACAGGTCTGTTCATATTTCTTCGGCTACCTTTAGAAAAGTACAATATCGTGTCATGGAAGAAGAATTTGAAGACCTCAAAGATTTTCTTATTTTCTTTTAGATTTTATTTTGTAAACGCTAAAGTCGGCTTGTGTATCTCTACCATGTACTATTTTTCGATATAAATATATATGGTTTTGATTGTCAAACAAAAGTAACCATTCTGAGTTAGTCCTATAGTATCGTATTGGTGATACCAAAAAATCGACCACAATTCTGGTTATTAATAAAAATAATTTGCTTTTCATCAAGCACTGACGGAGGGCGTGTGGAGTTGTTTGTTCGACGGATCTCTAGGGATTCGATCCATTTTCGTGTTTATTAGTGTGGTTTCTGGTCAGTCTTTTTCAATCTATATTGACGATGGTTACTGCTCTGGTGCCTTGGTTCTTTAGAGCATTAGAGCATCTCCAGCAGCGGCGCTAAATATGACGCATGCCCAAAAAACCGCTTTTTTAGCACGCGGCGCCTTGTTTTCGGCGCTCCAGCAGCGGCACAAAAATATCGCGCGCCCAAAATAAATTTTCAGCGTGCCTTATTTGCGCTATCCCGAGCGCTAGATCTACAGCTCCTGTTGACGCGCGCTGGAAACGCGAGCGACGCGCGCGAAGTCGCAACCGCCGCGCTGAAGAATCCCGCGCGCCCCTGTCCCTCCCGCCTCGAGCTGGCGCCGGTGATGGACGGCTACTCCGGCACCCCACCGACGCCGCCGTACACCTTCGCGCCCGCCGGAAGCAGCGTCGGATCGATGCGGCCACCTCTCGCGCTTTCTTCCGCCGCCGCCGCCGCCGGGAACCCTAGCGGTCCGCTCGCGCACGGGCTTTTCACGGCGCCGAGGACCGCCGGCGCGCAGCCCAACTTCGCCACTGGCGCGATTCCTCCGCAGCGCCAGAAGAAGGCGGCCAACAAGCGCCCCGTCGCCGCAGCCGCCGCACAGCAAAAGAAGGGGAGGAAGGCCATCGCGCCACCCAAAGTCCCGCGCACTCCGCTGCACCAAGCGCCGGCGGCCCAATTCAACTTCCCGGCGCCACAGCCGGCGCTCCCCCAAGCCAATTTCGCCGCGCCCGAAGCCGCGCACGAGGTGTTCCATGAAACGACCGCAAGGTAAAAACTCATCTTTTTCCTCGTCTTTGTGTCTTTTATGTTGGATGGTGTGTTTGATGTGATCAATCACAATGTAGTGTGGACAATGAGACATTCATGGACACAATGAATGTCTCATCCAACAACTATGTGGAGGAAGAAGAAGAGGAGGAAGAGCCATTCGATGATGAGGGAGAGGGGTTGATTGAGCCATACAAGGGAAGATCGGCGAACTACACCGTCGCCGAGGATGTTTTGCTTTGCAAAACATGGTGCAATGTGAGCATGGATGCGACCGTTGGCGCGGACCAAAATAGAGATACCTATTGGGCTCGCATGAAGGAGTACTTTGACAAGCGCAACAAGAGTGGCATTGAAAGGACCGATCGTTCTCTTCGATCAAGGTGGTCGTCAATTAGCACCAATTGTCAAAAGTGGGCGGGATGCGTGGCGAGCTATGAAAGGGCCGAGGAAAGTGGCGGAGACGAACAAACAAAGGTAAAATTGAGCTCATCCTCTCGTCATATGTACTCTTGTCACATGTATTTGCCTCACATGAAATTGATCTCATCTCTACTCTCTTTCTTGCGTGTAGTTGACCTCCATTATGAACATGTATCGAGGAGAAGGGAAGCTAGGAAAGAGAGGCAATGTGATCAAAGGGAAGGCATTCACCTTGTTCCATTGCTATCGCGAGCTTGAGAACGAGGAGAAGTGGAAAAACCGTGATGTCTTTTTTGTGCCAAATAAAGCTATCAAGGAAACATATGAGGCTCAAAAGGTGGATGAGGAGGACGCCACAAGTGGAGACGGCAAGAGAAGCGCCACTCCATGCTCCATTCCCAAAGGCAAGCGCCCCATTGGAAGAAAGCAAGCCAAGGAAGCAAAAAAGAAGGCGAGAGGGGAGGACGATTTGACAAAGGCGGTTATGTCTATTGCGGATGCAAGAAGGGAAACGGCGGAGGAGCGCAAGAAGGAGAGGTCCATGGACTTGGCGACCGAGGCGCGCAAGGCGGCGGTTGAAGAGAGGCGACTTGCTTTGGAGGAGAAGAAGGTCGCCATGGAAGAGCAACAATGTCTCATGGACGAAGAGAAGAAGTTCATGTTCATGGACACCTCCAACCTCGATGCAAGGCAAGTGGAGTACATCAACATGATGCGTGACCAAATCTTGGCTCAAAAGAGGATGTCTATGGGTGGCATGGGTGGCATGGGAGGCATGGGAGACTTTGGTGGCATGGGTGGCATGGGAGGCTATGGTGCACCACCGACTTCAAGTGACTACGGAGGCATGGGTGGCATGAATTTCGCTCCCGGGGGTTTCATGGCAACTATGATGAACATGGGTGGCATGGGTGGCATGGGCGTCACGGGAGATGCTCAAGCTCACGTTGATGAACATGCTCAAGTACAAGTTGATGAAGGCAAAGAGGATGGCGAAGAGAAGGAGATGGATGATGAGGAGGATGAAGCATGATTGATGTTTCATATGGCTATGTGAGCTTTTGGTGGCGATGTGTTTGTGAACATCGATGAACATGTTTATTTTGCATGCTTTTCAACTTTGTGCTTGCTTGTTTGATGAACTATGTGGATTGATCATCTATGTTTGTGCTTTGATCATATTTGTGTTCATTTTTCTAGCGCCATCTGTGTGCGCGCGCTGCATTTTACAGCGCCTGTCTTTGCGCTTATTTTTTGCACGCACGCTAAACCCTGGTTTTACAGCGTCTGTCTTTTGCCGAACCAAGTCGCGCGCGGCAAACGTGAGACAGCGCGCGGCAAAGTGGTTTTACAGCGCCAAAGTTTTGCGCTGCTGCTGGAGATGCTCTTAGCACAATGACTTCCCGTCTGTCTACTATAACAAGCTCTATTACGACAAGTTTTTCCCGGCTCCGGTGATAGAGAGGCGAAGACAGCGACGCGCCTTCGAGTCGCATTAGTGTCTGTAGTCGTCGCTAGATGGTTCATGAACCTATTTGTATTTTTCATTAATTTTGGGTCTCTTTATACTGTTGTTGATGATTATTAATAGAACAGTGAAATTAAAAAAAAATTGCAAACCAACCTGTGGTTGGGTAGCTAGAAGGGTGGTTGTACCCCCAAGCCCACCAGAGTTCAAACCTTATGTTAGACATTGTGTGTTGCATAAAAGACAGAATATTTTTTTAGTGGGAGACGACGTCCCGTCGACAGTGCCTAGTGATTTCGTTAATGTCAAAACTCGATCCGCCGGCTCAGTCTCTCGAAGGTCTTCATAGAGATATGAGGTGTGGGTTCATAGGGTGGATGCATGTATATGTTGTGAGTGTTACGATTGTACTGTGTTAACAAAAAACAATTTGCTTTTCCTCTTCAAATCTGAAGGCTCTCGGCTTGTTTGTCCGAGACCTTAGGCGAAAGCAGAGCAAGAGAAACAAGTCAAACTATACGTACTGTCGCATCAGTTCATCTAGAAGATGTCTCGGCCTATCATGGTTTGGGTGCAAAGGTCGGCAGGATACCCTGCTCTCGTGTACACGTGTCGACGAGCTCTTTGCCTTTGGCTCGCTGATTATCCCGCAGCATCTGATGTTCCAATGTTTCTCGTGTCTCGACGACTTTCTTTTCCCAAGGAGAAAACATAGCGTGACTTGGGGACGAATTTCCGCAGGGCCCCTTCATTTGAACGGGTAATAGTATTTTGGTAAAGCTGATGACGAGGACGCATTGACGCTGTCATGGAGAAAGCGATCGCGAATCTCGAGAGAATCCACATGCTTAGCGAGTAATCATGGAGGAAATCATGGTGGTTATACTTTCACGGTAATTTGTGAATGGCGTGGTGACCCCGCAAGGAAGTTACGTGTACAACGTAGCCGGTCCAAAAATAGAAAGAAAAGGTACTTTACATGGGCTTGGGCCCACCGCCGATTCCTTAAGCGTCAAGACCCAAGTGCTAAAAAAAATGATTGGCCCATATTTACAAATATGGTCGAGACATAGACCGGGCCGAAACGATAACGAAATCAGTACATACCAAAAAAAAAAAGTAGTCAGTTGACGGTGCGATCGGCATATGTCACGTTAGCAAGTACTATGTTTCAAAATGTAATATATTTATTTTTGTGAAACAAATGTATTTAGACTATTTTTTATATGTAGCTGCACTAAGGTTTGGAGTGAACCTACATACTAAAAGAAGTCTAGATACCTTTACTTCACAAATCATATTTCAGATTTTTTTTTGCGAAATTCCACCGATCTATTAATAATCATCAACAACGGTATAAAGAGTCCTAAAAGTAATACAAATTATAAATAGGTCAATGGACCACCTAGCGACAACTACAAACACTGGCACAAGCCGAAGACGCGCCGCTGTCCTCGTCCCTCCATCACCGGAGCCGGGCAAAGCTTATCGTAGTAAAGCTTGTTGTAGTAGACACATACGGAAAATCGTCATGCTAAGGCCCAAAAGGACCAGCGCACCAGAGCAACAGCCATCACTGAAGATGACCAACGTATATCGGAAGAGACTGACCTCAAAACACCAACGAAAAAGGACCAGATCCCATGGGATCCGCCGGACACACGACTCCACGCACCCCCCATCAAAGCTAGATGCACCACCGGAGCAACGATAGGACGAGGAGTACCTTATTCTGACTTTAGGACATAGCCGCCTCCTCAACATCCTGAAGAAGACACTAAAAATAGTCTATACAAAACACTGAAACCTTCCGTCATCGAGTGGTCGTGGTCCGCCACACTTCAAGACCCTAAGGCCGCTGAAGATGGGACAGACCGGTGGCGTCGCCGGCGGAGGGAAGAAACCCTAGATTGGTTTGCCACCGCCTCCTGGGATCGAGGCTCTCTCTTATTGGTCCCGTACTGGTTCACATGTTTTTATGCTGGGTAGTTACATGAGTGACAAATCACATTTCAGTTTGATATAGCCTACAACACATATATTTCCTTCCTTTACTCGCACAGGTGAAAATGGTAAGCTATTACGTCATTATTTTGTCAAGTTCTCTGTTTTCAAACAATGCCAACTTTCATTGTACTTTTGCATGTTGTTACAACCGTCTCGGTGTGATATATAACAATAATAACAACAACAATGTAATAATTATCATTATCATCATACCATTCTACTTGCATATGTTTAAATTCAATGATCCGTATTAGAATGACGGAAAATGTAAATCACTACACATAACTTTTTTATACGAGCTTGATACATTTTTTTTCAACTTGTATCACTGTACATTTAATAAATCTAGAAGTTAGTGTCTAGAAGTAGATTAAAGATATGTTTTAAAAAAATTAGAATGAAAAAGCATCGTTTTGTTGTCCTTTAATATCTTTTTTTAAATGGAGCATATATTAATACCATATAATACCAATTACACCCAGCCTATGCAACAACGCATTGTCCTAGCGGCCACACGGATGCACATAGCAAAAAAAGGATTACAAAAAATGAAGAGTCCCGCTACAGTGACGCATTCATTGAAACAACAGTACTACCACCACCAAGACAACACCAGAAGTCCAGCTTCTCCAAAAACGACACCTCCAAGAAGGAAACAATGCACAAACACCGTCATCGCCCGATCAAAGATTTAGGTTTTCACCTTGAAGAAAGTCCGCGCTCTCAAAACAATAGCTTCAACAAGGCCATTGCCAGACACAACCAATTAAGGCCAGACCCTGGGTTTTCACCCTGAGAGGTTGATGGTGCTCGACGTGACACTTCGTTAGTAACCCAAAGCACAGGGTGTAAAGAGCACTGCAGCAAGTTTTCCCTCAGTTAAGACCAAGGTTATCGAACCAGAAGGAGGAAGGAAACGTCACACAGGTGTTGCAAGCAACGCAGAGATCTGCACAACACAAACTCAAGACTTTGTCCCAACAAATCAGTGAGGTTGTCAAGCTCACCGGTTTGCTGTAACAAAGGATTAAACGTATAGTGTGGAAGGTAATGGTGGTTTGCAACAAGTAAACAAGTAACAGTGGAAGATGTATCAATGGTAAAGATTGGACCGGGGTCCATAGTTCACTAGAGGTGCTCTCCTTAGATAAACAACATGGCATGAAGGGTAAACAAATTACAGCAGGGCAATTGACAGGAACTGAGCAAGGCATAACAATGCAATAACTAGTCAGAAAGATTCTATGAGGTTGATTGGGCAATACAACAATATACATAGACCGCCATCCAACTGCATCTATGACTAGAAGTCCACCTTCAGGTTATCATCCAAACCCCCTCCAGTATTAAGTTGCAAGCAACAGACAACTGCTTTAAGCAAAGTGTGTAAGGTAAACAGTCCACATGTTCCATGAACAAGAGACTGTTGTTTTCTCCATAATAGCAACAACACATCTACAATCGAAGAGATTATTGTCACTTCCCTTGGAAACTACAGGCATGAACCCACTATCGAGCATAAATACCCCCTCTTGGAGTCACTAGCAACTACTTGGCCAAGATAGCTACTAAAATCGGAGAGCATGCAAGATCACAAACAACACAGACACGATAGAATCATAAATACAAAACCATTAATCAAACCAACATAATAACCTCAATATCCATCGGATCCCCGCAAACATAACATGCATGATTGCAAATAGATTATATCTTGATCATGAACGGATCTCACAAGATCTATACATGAAAGCACAAAGCAGGAGATACAACCATCTAGCTACTACCTGGACCCATATTCTAAGGTGGAACTACTCACACATCATACCGGAGAGAAGGCCTCTAGGATGATCTCCCCTCCGGCAGGGTGCCGGGAAGAACTTCAGATCTCCCTGATCTAGGGACGATGGTGGCGACAGCTACATACGGTTTCATGGATTTCTGATCGGGTACTTAGGGTTTCTGCATCGAGGGCTTTTTATAGGTTAAGGGGGAGGCAGAGGCGGCCGCCAGGGCTGGCAAACCCTAGCCAGGCGCCGGCTAGGGCCCACCCGCGCCTAGGGTGGGTCTGGCCCCCCTGGCTGGCCCCTCCGGCTCTCCTCTGGACTTCTTGTTCCTCACGGAAAGTAATTGAATTTGTCCTTTGTCCCGTCCAATTCCGAGAATATTTCTTTACTAACTTTTCTGAAACCAAAAACAGCAGAAAACAAACATCTAGCACTGTTGCAACTTGTTAGTAGGTCAGTACCAGAAAACATGTAAAAAGCACCTCAAAGTGTGGACAAGTAAAGAAAAGTTGATACTAAACAAGCATGGCACATCAAAAAGTAAAGATACGTTTCCAACGTATCAACATCCCCAAGCTTAACTCCTGCTCGTCCTCGAGTAGGTAAGTGATAAACAGAATAACTTTTTAGGAGACATGCACCCTCACAATAAAGATCCAACCATTTGCAAGCATTGAAAGCTGGGATCAAAGAACTCTAAACATGTGCATGAAAGATGGAGTTCTAAGAATAGGACATAGTAACTGTGCATGCAACATGACAAGCTACAAACAAAGATCATGAATAACATGCATTGAAAAAATTTGTTTGTTTCACATGCAGAAAACGTAGCATATTGGCAATCAGCTTGTCCCTCATAGAGTAGCAGTAAAATGCATAGGACATCAAAGTTCACAAGGGTGACTAGAAACAAGTAGCACAAGAGCAAGTAATAACACAATATGCATCAATTAATAAGCTTTGGAACACTGCACACAGAATGACAACTATGCTCTCTTAATGGTGCCTAATGGTAGAAGGTGGAGACTCAATAATGTTGGAAGAAAGGCCTTTTATAAAGGAAGCATGGATTACAAGTTTCAAAAAGAGCTTCCAAAAATTATGGTACTTGTTAGATTTCAGCCCTCATTGCCCCTATCATAAGCATCTTGAAGTGGTTAAGGTTAAAGTGGAAAAGCTAGAGTATATCCTTGACAAAGTATAAGTTGGCAATCTCAAGTCCCTTGAATACGAGGGCCACACCTCATGCATACTCAATTTTGGGTCCATGTAAGTTCTTGTCATTGTAAGTATTTGCATATCATTGAGAACCGCCAACGGGGTACCCCTTGCACATGGTACAAGAGCTTTCCCATAACCAAAATGACAAGGCAAGCAGACAATGATCATCTCAACAATCTTTTTATTTACCATATGCATAGCTTTTTATTGAGGATGCTTCATAGATAGCTCATTATGGTGATGCTGCAAGTTTCCACCATGATTAGGCATGGCTTAGGCTAGCAGCCTAGGCGTTTCTCTAACACAGAATACAAACTCCATGGACTTACAAGTCCCCTCTTTATTTCACACCGGTGACATCCATAGACAAAAGAGCATGATATCAACTGAGTACAACAAGGTACAAGTGCAATATTGAAAACGTTCCCCGCGATAGCATGGTTCTGCTAACTCCAACTTATAAGTGCAAGCATATACAACAAAGTTGTCACAATGGTTCAAGTTTATTAGGGTCAAAGAATAAAGTGTGCCATCGAGTTCGTGAGGGCTTTAATCACTAAGTTTTCACATAATAAAATAGTTTTTAATTCGAAGATAGTTGAAAACAAGAATATACTTGGAATGATGTAACACACCATGCATAGTTTATAGTGGACACTTTGGAATAACTTGGTTTCTTGGGAGTTGGAGGCATGAGTAGAACTTACTCATACAAGTGGAGCCTAGCAAAAGACTGAGAGCAGCCAACTAAGAGAGCAATAATGGCCATAATCATGCAGTGCAACAAAGCATAATAATCAAAGCAAAGAGTGGTACTACAATTCAAGGACTAAATGATCATAGAGGCTAATGGTGACTTGTGATAGTCATAACATGGTGTAATCATGTGCCCAGTCAACCCAAGTAAAGCATCAAAGGAGAATACCACAATACTATGCTTTTGCATGCTAAAACAACGCATAATTTCTTCAAGGCACACTAAGCAATCCAAATTGTTTGGAACAAGACATGCTACAACAATAATCACTAAGCATAATGCTAAAAAAACACCTAGCATGTCATGCTAAAGTTTAAGTCATAGTCAATGCAAGCTCCTCTTGCACTTTAAGCAAGAACTTACTACTCCTTTCCAACACCAAGCACACTTATTTGCAAAACAATACAGCGAGAACGGGGGTCTAAACTACTTAAGAAAACTAAACAAACTAAGCAAAGCAAACTAAAACTAAGACCCTCTGAGAACAACACAACTGTGCATGAAACATTAAAAACGAAGTGTCTAGACAGACCTGAGTTTTTTATTGATGAAGAAGGGGATGCCTTGGGCATCCCCAAGTTTTGACGCTTGTACCTCTTGGATATTTCTTGGGGTGACACCATGGTGGCATCCCCAAGCTTGAGCTTTTGTCCATTCTTCATCTTATTGCATCATTCTCTCTCTACACCTGAATTTTTTCCTTCAAACATAACTTCACACAATCTTCATTAGCAACATTAGTGTATTCAAAATATATTAGACCACTGGCAGCTTTGGAACAGCAAGGCTTTTCACTAAAAACACAAGCTACTGTAGTAACTCCTTCAAAAATCTCAATTTACCTGAAGAGAACTCAAAAAGGAATCAATAAGAAGCAAATGCAAATAATGGCAGAAATCTGTCAAAACAGACCAGCAGGTAGAAACTTATTTTTTCGAACATCTTCTGTTGCTCAAATCAAAAAATGTTGAACTAACGAAAGTTAGCTAACATACTGAGGGATTTATTCATAAATTTTGATCTCAATCCGAGTTACAGAGCCTCCTCATGAATTTGTTTTGTGGAGGACAGAAATCTGTTTCGGGACAGCAACTCCCCAAATCTTACTACCCTCTCATTAGAGGTCATTCTTGGCACAAAAAAGCAAACAAAAAGGATAATAAGAGGTTACTACTAAAGTAATAACTTCCAAGACTCAAGGAAATTCTTGGGTTCACTACTAGAGAAAAGGCTATAGGAGACATGCTTATGCGAGGCACATTTACACCATATGCGCCTCCTATAAAATAGGCGAGGCACACTCCTTCTCCATGCGCCTCTAGTATAAAAATAGGCGAGACGCATATGACAAGAATGCGCCTCCTATAATCTCTGTACGGACAGAATCTAGCAGCCCCATATTATGCGAGGCGCATTCTAGTCATATGCGCCTCCTATATATCAGATAGGCGAGGCGCATATGGACAGAATGCGCCTCGCATAATCTGTGTGGGCCCGCGTGTTGGTAGGTGCACGAATATGCGAGGCGCATATGACTATATGCGCCTCCTATATTTGATAATATGCGAGGCGCATATGGCCATATTCACCTCAAGTAACTCCTGCGGGCCCGGGCGGTGGTAGGTGGCCGCATATGCGAGGCTCATATTGCTATATGCGCCTCCTATAGTTTGAATTATAGGAGGCGCATATTGTGCAATATGCGCCTCGCATAACCTGAAACCACTTTTTTCCAGCTTTTTGCACATGGAGGCAACTACCACCCCACTCACTTGTGTCACTTCTTCCTCCTCCACCAAGACAAATCTGGTCGCCCCCCTCCTCCTCCCCACCTAATTTCCCCCATTGATTCACCATAGAAGCTTTCTCAACATCCATTGGTTGACACCCATATGTAAGTGAAGTCTCTTGCTCCTCTAGATCTACAACATGTCCATTTACTTCTCTTCCGGCTCTCTTGCGCATGTCGTTGTTGGAGGAAGCGTGAAGGCGTTGCTTGCATGTATGCGCGTTGTCGGAGACACCGACTATATGATTGTGTTGTGGTGCTACTTTTTGTGCAGGGATTTCATTTGAGATGCCAATGTTTCGCCGGAATGTCGATTTATTTCTTTTCCGGCGAATTTCTGGCACTCGCGTATGTCCTCTTTTTAGGGGAGGTCATGCCGAATTTTTCCGGCGATCCACGTCCATATATGCTCTAATTATTCTCTTGTTCTTTGTACCACGCAGGCGGCCATGGTCCGACCACTGATCAACAAAGCCCGCGTGGATAGGTGGATGACATGTGCGAGGGCCGACATGGAACGTGCAAACAAGACAGAGATAAGATGTCCATGTCAGGACTGCAAGCTGATGTATCTGATAAGGCATGATTCCGGAATGCTGGAGTCGCACCTGCTTCGACGTAGTTTCATGGATGGCTACACTCGATGGATACGTGATGACGAATATGATGATGAGGATGTCAATAATGGTGAAGATCAAGATGCCAGTGATGATCACAAAGATCAAGACGCCAGTCACGATCACGAAGATCAGGGTGGTGGCACTGGACATGGACACGAAGATGATTAAGGTGGCGTCGGGCATGGACACGAAGATGATCAAGGTGGTGCCGATCATGATTCGAGCTGGTTGCGAGACCCTCATGTCCAAGATCTGCTTCTCAAGGAGACGAGTAACGCCAGAGCCGCCGGTAGAGAGAAGGCTAAACTGGAGCAAATGGAGAAAGACGCGGTCACTCCATTGTTTGACGGATGCAACGACGGGGATACCCGTCTAAATGTAACGCTTAGGGCTCTGGAGATGAAGGCGAAACACAAAATGACCGACGAATGTTTCGACGACAACATTGTATTCTGGCACGGTATTCTTCCCAAGAAGGGGAACACATGTCCGACTAGTATCGCTGAGGCGAAGAAAGTCGTGTGCCCTCTCAATCTACCGCACGTGAAATACCACGTCTGCATAAATGATTGCATCATCTACCGGGGCGAGGACGCGGAGAAGACCACGTGTCCGGTGTGCAAGACCTCTCGATACAAGAGAGGGACAAAGAAAGCTCCTAGGAAGGTGGTGTGGTACTTTCCTCTAACTCCTTGTTTGCAGCGGTATTTCGCAGACCCTAAGGAAGCACAACTCATGCGCTGGCACACGGAAAGAAAGAGGCCGGAAGACGATGATCCGGAGAAGGAGGAAATGTTGAGGCACCCTTCGGATGCTTGCCAGTGGAAGGCGTTGGACCTCCAATATTACCAACATTTTGGGAAAGAGTCAAGGAACCTCAGGCTGGGTGTGAGCACTGAAGGACTCAATCCATTTGGAAGCCAGAGCAGCACACACAGCACCTGGCCCGTGTTTGTATGGATCTACAACCTCCCCCCTGGTTGTGCATGAAGAAGAAGTACGTAACCATGAGTATGCTCGTTCAAGGGCCAAAACAACCTGGTACAGACATCAATCTGTATCTCACGTTGTTGAAAGAGGAGTTGGCCACGTTATGGGAAGAAGGAGCCCGTACATGGGACGCCTCGAGACAAGAGTACTTTGACATGAGAGCGGCGGTGATCACGACGGTGGAAGACTATCCCGGTTACGGATACTTCTCGGGGAAGGTGGTCCAAGGATTCTATGGGTGCGTTAGGTGCAAGGATAATACAACGTACCGCTAGCTACAGAAATATCCCGGGTCCGGAAAACCGTGTTCCTTGGGGCTCGGAGGTGGCTTCCCAAGAATCACGCCTGGAGAAAGCTAGGACATCTGTTCGATGGGACGATCGAGCTCCGAGGAGGTTGTAGCAATCTCCTCGCGATTCCGGCAGCACGACAGCGTGGTACCGGAAGTAGAGGGGAGATCTCGCAGGGCTTCGCCTTAAGCCGGAGCGAGTTATGGTGGATTTAGGGTTTCCCGGAAATCTAGGGTTTAGAGATCCGGGAGGAGGAGGTGTCGGCGGCGTCTAGGGCGGCGGCGACGGACCGGCGGCGGTGCTAGGCGGCGCGGGTGGCGGCGCGGAGGCGGGTCGGCGGCAACTCGTGGAGAGGGGCAAGGGCTTGTGTTGTTTGGGACAACCCTCCCCCTCTATTTATGAGAGGGAAGGGCAGCCTTGGAGGGGTGAGTTTGAATCCAAACCCAAACCCAAGTTGGATTGGGAGAAGGACTTGTTTATTCTCCCACTAGGAAACCATTGTTCCAGTTTGACTTTTCAAACTTTCCGTTTGACTTTCAATTTAGAGATTTTCTCTCTCTTGCATATGCCAACACCAAGTGACCTTGGATATGATCCAATCATTCCACATACCCATGAAACATTCATGGACCATTCTCCTTCTGGACCGGTGAACCTTCTAGACCCTTCTAGAATCTCTCCGATGAAATCATCGGAAACTTTCCCAAACTCCGAAATAGGACTTTTCTTATATGAATCTTATTCTCCGGACCATTCCGGATCTCCTCGTGATATCCCGGATCCCATCCGAGACTCCGAACAACATTCGGTATCCCTACTAACATTCCATATCTACTAAACAACATCGAATCCTTAAGTGTGTCTCCCTACGGTTCGCGAATTATACGGACATGACCGAGACACTTCTCCGATCAATAACCAATAGAGGAATATGGACATTCATATGGCTCCCACATATTTCAACGATTACTTTGAGATCGAATGAACCACTTACATACGATACCAATTTCCCTTTGTCTCACGATAGTTTACTTATTCGAGGTTTTGATCGTCGATATCTCTGCATACCTAGTTCAACCTCGTTACTGATAAGTACTCTTTTCTCGTTCCCGTGATATGTGATCCCTTGTGAGCCAGTCACATGCTTGCAAGCCAATTGGATGACATTCCACCGAGAGAGCCCAGAGTATATCTATCCGTCATATGGATGGACAAATCCCACTCTTGATCCATGTGCCTCAACCCATACTTTCCGAACACTCAATGTCACCTTTATAGACACCCAGTTACGGTGTGGTGTTTGATGTCATCAAAGCATCCTTCCCGTGATGGTGATTAGCATGATCTAATGGTCGAAGGAATTAGGTTACTATGTATCAGAAAGCTTATAGCAAACAAACTATTAAAATGACTTGATCTTTATGCTACGCTTATCTATAGGAGTATGTCCATCATACCATTCTTCTAGTGATATGATCTTGTTATTAACAACATCTCAATGTTCATGATCGAGAAACCACGATCATCTATTAATCAACAAGCTAGTATTGCAAAGAGGCTTTACCAGGGACTCTAATTTAGTTTACAAATCACACAAGTATTAATATTTCCGGTTAATACTATTATATCATGAATGTAAATATTTATCATAAACACAAAGATATAATAATAACCACTTTTATTATTGCCTCTAGGGCATATCTCCAACAAAGGGACAGGAAAAAGATCTGATCATCGTTCTGGTTCGGTCGGACGTCTGAGACCTGGGGATGGGTGTGAATCATTGTACGAAGATGAGACCGTTTGTTCAAATATTGGAATATGTTAAATTGGAAAAATTATACACGCATATCTGCCAAGCATTTTGTTAACATATTGTTTCTATGTTTATTTCAAAACGGTCACCTCTGCGTCCACCTAGTTGTATTGCACACGATCATGACCGTGGCCTGTATAAACTGTCTTTTTTTTGCGGTGCCTCCACCCGATCGTACGATCCCGTCGTACGCCCGATCGTCGACTCTAACTTCCACCCGGTCTCCACCACGAGCATGCACCCGAAACCCGCTGAATTCCTTGTGTAGGGGGGGGGGACACCGAAGCAAGGGTCTGGATCCATTGGAAATGAGCTAAACACTGTCTAACCAGGTCACATGCGGAATTTGAGGAAGTAGCAACTGCCATGGGTGGAAAAAGTGCTCTATGTTCACACCAAACCCGTCCGATAAGTATTCATCATGGGAAGAAATCTCATTATGATCACCATCTCAAATTTCGTTGCCAAAATAGATTCTCATGCATTGAAGACCTTTTGAAAGTTACTGGCAGAATCATACCAACCGGTTTAGATCCACATTCTCCCTCAGAGACCTTGCCTGGCTAAGAAATGATTTAAATGACTTAACCATGTCATCGCTTACGTCGTCTTGAACAAGACCTTTACCCCACTATGAGCCATGTGTCATGATCGGTCCATAGGCAGCATTCTAGTCGAATAAAGGTGGCACAGGGATACCCGCGCGATCTCTCATGTCGGTACCCCATGCCATAAAGAAATATCTCTCTCCTCATACTTTTTTAGGTCACTAAAGGTATTTACATCCATATAAAATAAGTATTTCCCTCTGTTACTAACATCCTTTCAAGACATTGTTCTAAGACCATTATCCTTGAGAATCTAAGATGAACAAGTCATTAAGCTTACTTTAAGGACAAGGACATAGAAAGAGCTGACTTTTAAGGTAAATGGTACACATCAGAGACCTACCTTCAAGGTTTCTGACATTCACTCGACCTGTTACGTCAAGTTATTGAAGTCATCAAGCTCATCCGTCGAAGGTTGAACGAGAGCTAGGATAACTCTACTAAACAAAGGACATCCTATTAAAGGTACTAATGGGGGCTTGTCGGCGATAAGTGGATTAAGGGATGTATCCTGCATAGGCCATACCCCACATTCAACTCACTGTCCATCACTTGGAGGTCCACATCCCGAAGTTCTCAACTTACTTGACCTATCAAGCTGGAAGGCGGATCTATGGAGGATCACGAAGACCATACGTGCATAAAAGCGAGATCAACGATCGACTTAACGTGCAAGGAAAGATGCAGACATGTCTTGACTAAGGGAGACTCTTACACCATCGACGATTATCTATACTGGAAGACATTCACCTGAAGAGGACATGCCAAAATCTCCCAAGACATAGTAAGTAGCCTTAATCATTAGCCCTAGATTCGTTTACTCTCCATGGGTACTCTTATAAATCCGTCGAGATTCATCTTGTGAACACTTTGTATGATCTCTCTATCATCTTATGAATAAATTCTGAGTGATTCCTCCCTATTTTTTATGTTATCTTTGTCTCTAGATCCAAACCTAATGACCCGAGCTGATTGCTAAACAAATAAAATGTCTTTCGATCTTTGGAAGCAAGACTACCGTGATATCGGGAAAACTATCCTTCAACACATGGATCTAGTTTAATATACACCCTTAGATTCATATTGATAAGTTGGTCTTCTCTATCACTAATCATAATGGACGTAGCTACTACAAACAAGTCTTGCCATTGGATCATGAGATCCTCAATAAAGGTTCTCCTAAATGCACCATTCCCATCCTAAAGTTCCTCTATGGTTCTCAAGTAATCAATAAAGATAACTCTCCATCCTATTCGGTCCTATAAAAACTTTGTTTCCCTGAGGATAAAAACTGTAATGAGTAGCATTGAAACCGTGAATAAACATGAAATCCATCATTTTACTGAACATGTGGCTGCGAAGAACTCTAAATACTCCTATCAAGAAAGCATGGATTTTAGTACAACTTTTTTCTGAAACCAAGGCAAAAGCTTTGGCTTATCCATTAATTAAGAAGAAGTTTCCCAACTAATTAGCGAAAAACCAGGATTGAACCATACAACAACACCAACATCTTCATAGAAGGCCGCACCAACTCTCACCATATGGCCAAGCCCAGTCGACCCGACAACCACTAGGAATAAGCTCAAAGAATCACTACACAAGACCAGACAACCTCCCACCAATGCTAGATAGAAAACGTTGCGGATGCTATGGGAGGAGAAGACACAGGACGCTCCAACATACATGAAGAAGCCAAACCTCCAAGGAGAAACGACAACGATGCCCTCAACATCGCAAAATTTCAAGGCCACTGCTCCGACATCCAACTACTCCGCCATGCTCGGCAGACCACCAACACAACCTTCGGGGACCGCCGTCCTAAAGCACCACCGCTCGCCCTCGAGCCACAACACCGCATGACCCAATCTCCCATAGCCCAAGATGTACAGGGAAAATCACCTGCATAACATGGCCGTCACACCAACACCTGTGGTCGCCACTCCGACATAAAGTCAAACTGCATCCAAAGAGATGCATTGACCAAGCCAGAAACCTCGCCGCACTCACAATAGTAAGTCCCAAGACATGGACAATAGTGCTCCACCTCATGAAAGAACTGCCTGCCATGTTTTCCGAGGCCGCCGCCTTTGCATGTAAGCATCAAGCACTCGGAGGCCTTGCCCTGACATCCACCGACCAGAATACGAGAGAAGCACATGCCAAAAACTAAATGGACCCACCAATATGAAGCCTGGAAGAAGTCAGCGACGTAGAAACCACCGTCACCCACTCGAGAACCCGAATCTAGGGATTTCTCCCAGAGGGAACAACCTGCACGAGGGTGTCAACGAAGCTCAATAGCATGCGCCTCCAAGGAGAAAGATGACACCGATGTGCTGCCGCCGCCGACACCGACAAAGTAAATGCAAGGCTTTTTCCCAGAACTCTGAAACCACCCGAGGACGGTGAAGGCACGGATTCTCATCGTAGACCTCCACCAATCATCACACGGTGATGCACCCACGCAACACCTCTTGCTCCAATGCTCAATGCCACAAAACCTAGCCGACAAATCTGTGAGCACCAGATCCGCCAGCCACGACCACCTTGCTTGCCTCAGCTACCAGGCATTCAAGGGGCTGCCAGCCATGCATCCTCCGGCTATGGCTGGCCCACTTCTGCTCCAAGACCACAGCATCCAACGGGCACTGTAGCCGGGCACCCCTCACAACCGCACATCCTATAGCACTGGCATGAGCGCGAGCCTTCCTACGCACCCTGCTCCGTGATGCCTGCCCTCTTGCCAGCTCCATGCTAGTGTATCCATGACCATGGCCGGCCCTAGCTGCTTAGCTATAGCCCTCGCTCATGCGCTACACCCATGCGGCCTCTCACCTCTAGCTTCTGATAGCATGCGGCGCCATCCTGCTTTGGCGCCGCTACCGCATCACAACCAGCTTGTAGCTTCCCCGCACGCCCTCGTCTCCGCTGCCATACACACCTCCTGGAGAGCCCCCGCGCCCCGTGAAAGGAGAAAGTGCCCTACCGCCACTTTCCCTAGGGCACGCCCGGCTTCGCCAGCTGCTCTTCCGATGGTCGCGATACATGTGAGGGCAGGTAGAGATGGCGGCGGGTAGCTAGGGCTCCCCACGTGTCGCTAGAAGAAGGGCGACATTCGGGTGGGATTTCCTCGAGTGTCCTAATTTTTTTTTTGAGAACCCTCGAGTGTCCTAGTATACTCTAGTAGTGGCACTACTGAAATTCAAATTGTTGGGCTTTCTATAAGCATGCATCAAGAAATTTCCATGTTAATTTTCTTATCCTTTGGTGGGTACTTGTCTAAAAAGTGACCCCAAGTTTGAATTGCGTTGCGAATTTGGCAAGAAATGCAAGCCAATCCACAACATTTATGACATGACGACCGATAAATTGCTGGACGCCTGCCTATACGCGGCCAACTCACTTTCTCAAACTGTCACCACCCCTGTATATACCTACCCCATAGGAGGCAACCTTCTCCCAGCCTGTCAGCACTACCCCTTTTAGGAGGCGTCCCATACACTACACCTCTCTCCCCTCTTCTTTCTCTTCTCGCGTCTCATCCCACGCCGCCGGCCACCAAGCAAGACAAGCCCGCTGAAGACGAAGTGGCGGCGTCGCTGCTGCTGATGGAAGCCGCTAGTCCCGAAGGGAAGACAACGCTCCAGGAGGACATGGAAAACCATCTTCTCCCAGATGAATCTACGCCCAAGGTACACACACGCACCTCTGTTCTTTTCTTTCCCGTGGTGCAAGAAACTCCAGATCCATCCATTTTTTTGGTCGATCTGTCGACTTGGGGTTTAACTTTGCATGGGCGTGAGTCTTGCCAGGTGAATATGGACGCGGAGAAGGAAGCTTTGGACAAGACTAAGGTGGTGACCTCTAACCTGGTAGAGGAATTCAGGTACACGTCTGCTAACCACATACAAAAAGAAAAGATGGCATGCAGTAGATAGATCGGGCGTGCGTCCTAGTTGCTTTCTACATGGATCTATTTCTTGCATGGATTGTTGATCGACTGTTGATCTATCCCTTGAACTATGCTAGTACGTAGTAGATTTAGTACTTGGCACCCGTATTTCTGTTGATGGTCAGAAACATATCAGGTGTTGGCCGGTAATCTAGTGAACACTTGGCGTTTCGGCACGCTTGTATGGGCTTGTGGTTTTTAAATTTTTGCACCCAGAAATTATTTAGTATTACACTCCGTTATCTCTCTTATGAGACATGGGTTTGTTATTCCAATTGAAAACATTGTGAATGCTTTTCTGTGCATAGTTCACAAACTGTTATTTCATGGATGGTTGCAAACACCGTGCTGCTGCAACACATTTTAGGCCCTTAGAAATCGGGATTCGGTCAACACACAGGATCATCGATTTTATACTGAAAAGGATCATCGATTTGAAATATAAATTACTGGGTTTGCCTAGTAACAGAAACTCGTTTACAGTTTGTGTCCGTAGTTGTTGCTATCATCGCTTCTGCCGCGAAGACAGCAACAACATGTGCTTGTGCTGTATATTTCTGTACTTTGAACTGAAACTATATATATTACTCTGGCATAATGATGAAATCTATATATATCTTGATTTGTTTTTCTATACTTTCTTTGGGATATACTTTCAGGGTGATTTTTTTGCATTGGAAAACAAATATTTCTTTGGGTTCTAAATTTGTTGTGCACTTTGTGCTTAATATAATAGTGTTGTTGAAGCGATGGACGAGGAAGAAAAAAATGCAGCACGGGAGCAGAAAGGAGATGACGACGACGACGACGACGACGATGATGATGATGATGATGATGATGATGATGATGATGATGATGATGATGATGATGATGGGCAAGAGGAGGAAGAAGTAGAGGGACATGATTACCCAACAGTGGTGATCACAGAGGAAGTACGGCGGTGTAACCGCAACAATGGCCGTGGGTGGATCTGCCCCGAGCTCGCAGAGCCGGGATTTTCCACATGCTTGGGACACATCATCCGTCACCGTGAAGCCTACCAAAGATTTCAGTTGAAGAAGCTTCAAGGTAGCACTAGCGGGTCTGAGGCCAATGATCCATCTGTGCCAGATGCTTAATCCATCACCATCGACATCCAATAAGAATGAGATCGACACTTTGATTGATCTTTGGAGTTCAGAAGTTTGAGAGGATATAAACCCTCACTTTAAGATGTGGCGGAATGCCCCCTTTTTGTGCTATTATTTCCTATGAACTAGCCACTAGTACATCGTGACGTTGCTGCTCGCCATGCTTGTTATTCATCTGTGCTATTCCTTGTTGTACGATGTTATTTCTTCTTGGCATCGATGGAATCACATCGGATTAGATATTTTCACAAAAATAAAAATCCGATGATTAATTTTGTGGATTTTTTATGACTCATGTTAGATCATCATCGTCATCATCATCTAACCAGAGCATACCGTTTCATCTTTATAAATAGTGTATCTAAACAAGTTAGTATAGCCGGATAGTCATCATAATTGTGCATTAACTTATCACGATCCTTACATCTTGGTAATTGAATCTAGCATATCAACATTTTAATTCCATCTAGAAATAAAACACGTAATCTCATAGCGACAAAATTAAACACAGTAGTAGAGTAGAAGATTGGCGGGAATGATTACAACATCATCACTACAAAATTATACAATATACTGATGGGTTTTTTCGCCCGTCAATGCTCATAATGTTTACCAATTGATGCATGGCCAGTGTTTAACGATATATAAAAGCAGAAAAGAAGCCCCACAGAGGCCAGGGGCAAACCTAGCCCATGCCCCATGGTCGCACCTACTATTGTCGTTGTCTACTTCAGCACTGAAGGAGGAGACATCAGTGTTTACTTCACTGATGATGCGGCTCGAACTAGCATCTGAAAATATCTAATAAAATATTTGTAGGATCAACACTGTTCTAGAGTCACTCTAAATACTAGTACTATAAATATTTATATTTTGTGTCAGAAAACATGTTTAGTTTACAGGCGGATAACTAATGGACAGAGGTGATATGGCTCGTGGGCTCCAGCGAGCCCTCTATGATTTCTTTTTTGCAAACTTACAAAAATTGAATTCAATGTTTCAAAAAATCCAGAAATTAATACCTGGATGTAGCTAACCATGTATTCTGACTGTTTTTATATTTTTGATCAATTTTTTTAATATTTTGGGATCTGAAAAATAACAGAATCGCACAATATGATGAAATCATCCCTTTAGTGTACTGTTCAACACTGTTTGCCGATGAAAAAAACTCAGATTTTCATTTTTATTTGTGAGTCTAAAAGACAAGTATTTCGAGCTCAAAATGTACACACTACTAAATACAGAGTGGGCTACATGAAGGTATTTTTTTGAACCTTTTGAATTCATGTTTTTTAAGTTTCAAAAGTTGGGCTCCCTATAGCCTGAGTTTGAAAAGGACTAATAGATTACTAATGTGACTATGAAAAAAGCGAACATATGTGCCCATATGTTCCTTTTTTTTGGCATGTAATTTTAGGTAACAAGATCTAATTATATTTATATTTGTAAGCTAGGATGTAATTATTTTCATGTTACTTTAGTGTGACGTGAAATTCAATTTATACTTCTTGTTTTCATTTCAATTTAGACTTAACAAAACCTATATATTAGTGCCTAAATAATAATTTCATGTCCGGTTACTTTTGGTATAGTTACTAAGATATGTTGGTCATGGTCCGTTAGAATAAAGTACATTAACCAAATTGTTAGAGCAGCTGATGCACAATTACATCTATATATCAGTTCGTATATATTGATCATAAGGTACATGAGATCTAGATGTTTATAAAGAACAATAGGTTGGCTGAATACTTTGTTTTCCATGATATTTTATACACCAATTCTCTATTTATTTGGGTTCACAGTATGTGCTTTGAAATGATAATTATGTTTTTCTATCAACACATACGAACATGACATTTAAATGGACCAAAAAAACAATTAAACAAGTAAAAATTTGTGATAATTTTCTCGAGTCCTTGTATAATGTTCAAAGAATTTGTGATCGAATAAAAAATCGTAAAGTGAATAAAGGAATTGTGTTGACCGGTAAAGCAAAAATATAGTGAGAATTCTCATAGTAACTTGGTCTAATTGATTTTTTCCTATGTTTACTCCCTCGGTTATGTAATATTTGTCGGTATCCATTCATTATAAAATATGTTACATTTTAGATATGAATACATCTCCAATATAAAAATTAACTTTTCTATAAATATATTCAAAAAAGTAAATCTAGAAATAATTTTCATTATAAAATTTAGTGACATCTTTACTATTAATTGAGAGTTGGTGATCGTAGGTCGTTCTCAAACATCAAACATTGAAGCAATCTGGACCATCTAATCTACGCCCGAGGGTACATGATACATCGTCTCAATGGTTGGCTGGGTAATTACCCTTCTGCCACCGACAAGTGCAACATCCGGATTCAAACTTCAGAATACCCATAGAAAAGAAAAGGCAATCAACCAGCCCAGACCCATCTTCCTTGACCTCCTCCCATGAAACCCTAGAACCGGGTCTCATCTGTCGCTGCCCTTCCCCTCTCGCCCCCAACTCCCGCCCTGGCTGTCATCCTGCCGCATATCGATGGAGCCCCTCCAATCCAGATGACCTCCTCCTTTCAGGGGCCTCCAGCCCGACGTAGTCCAAGATCGCCATCTTCATTCGTTCTCTTCTCTCCTATGGCGATGCAACATGGCCACCACCGCCCTTTTCTATCCTACCATGTCTTCCTCGTCCCTATTGAAGTCACTGCCTAAGAGAGGTGATGCGGCCCCGCCGATCGATGGTGGCGGCTAGGAGGACAACGGTAAAGTTGGGGTGTGGCCATGGCTTCCACCTTGGCAAAGGGAGTAACAACAATCTTCCACGCATTCGATTTTGAGGTTCTGTCTCTCTTTTTTTCCTCCATCTACATTCTTGTCAGCAACGCCCCGAAAATTGACTTCCTGACAACGAACGTCCTTCTCCTCCCAGATCCAACAAGATTTTTCTTGCCCCTTAGGCAATCTCAGTACACCCCGGTGACTCTGACCGCGTGGTGCCCTCCGCATCATCAAGCAGCCTCCTGTCTGGCGTCGATGGTGCACATTAGGTTTGAGTCCCCTTTGCACCATTGGCGGTAGACCTCTCAAGCAGCACATCACCATTGCAATTATTTTTTATCTAGGAATCCGATTTAGAGGTGTGTTGTTATTTTATGAATTTTGTGCATTACTGAACTATGATTTTGTATATTGCTACATGAATATGTTGCTTGGAGTAGAATAATTGTAGTATATTAGTTGAGGAGGTGTCAGCACTCGAACGGGTGGCACGGCTGGGGATAGTCCGGTGGAACGCGCCCGAAGTATAGTCCCACCTCGCTAGTTGAAGGAGGCCAACACCAGCTTATATAGCTGGGCAAACCTCTCCCTTTAGTCGCGGCTTTTGGGCTGAGAGAGGCCTTGGGCCTCCAAATACACTGGTTGAGCGTGGGCTGGCCTTTGGGTCGCTAACATCTGGTATCAGAGCCAGCGTGCGCACCGCTATTAGGTGTGTGGCGATCTGCATAGCTCCTATTTAGGAGGATGGGATGTCAGCACTCGAATGGGTGGCACGGCTGGGGATAGTCCGGTGGAACGCGCCCGAAGTTTAGTCCCACCTCGCTAGTTGAAGGAGGCCGACACCAACTTATATAGCTGGGCAAACCTCTCCCTTCAGTCGCGGCTTTTGGGCTGAGAGAGGCCTTGGGCCTCCAAATACACTGGTTGAGCGTGGGCTGGCCTTTGGGTCGCTAACATCTGGTATCAGAGCCAGCGTGCGCACCACTATTAGGTGTGTGGCGATCTGCATCGCTCCTGTTTAGGAGGATGGGATGTCAGCACTCGAACGGGTGGCACGGCTGGGGATAGTCCGGTGGAACGCGCCCGAAGTTTAGTCCCACCTCGCCAGTTGAAGGAGGCCGACACCAGCTTATATAGCTGGGCAAATCTCTCCCTTCAGTCGCGGCTTTTGGGCTGAGAGAGGCCTTGGGCCTCCAAATACACTGGTTGAGCGTGGGCTGGCCTTTGGGTCGCTAACAGGAGGCAGCACGACTGAATACCGGAGAAGATGACCCAATGAACAGATCGACATGTGGATTGTCTTCTCAAGTGCGTACTATACCATCATGGTAACATTGTCATGCTCTTCACCTCAGTTGCAACCGCTAGTTGCTGCAATCCAGTGCACCGAAGCTAGCATGGGCGCCCCTTGTCGTAATAGCCACCATAACAGTTATTTGTTCTCTCTCATTTTTCCACTCCTACTTTTGGATTATGGCATTCCAATCCTACAAGTATAGTTGTACAATCTACCGAGCAACCCACAATACGAATGCAGTCTTCAACTATCATATCACGCGTCGATGAAATTTTTATTTTGCCTTTCGATGAAACTAGTGTTACCTGCATTCTTTTCTTTTTCTGATTCATAAATGTTTTCTAACTTTATGAACAAATGATCTATTTTTCTACTTGTTGTAAACATGCCCTGTTGGAATTGTAACATAGTAAAGTTTATCAGCTTCTTATCATTGCTTAACCTCAGTAGAGTAGTTGAGCAGATGCTGTTTTTCTAATCTCTTATTTTAGTGCCAAGAATAGATTCACGACACCATTATATGAAAGCTAATGAAAATCCTCTCTCATATTTCTAGCATTTTAATTTCTCGGCAAAGATGTTGATGCTTTCGTGGCTTGTACTGTTGATGATAAGCTCGTCGATTGTCAGAAATGCACTATGGACCCTAGATGTACTCTGCGTCATTTGTCGCAAACCCTGCACCATATTATCTGATCTGATGGATAGAAAAGATTGTTTGGTACTCAAATATACATGTTTAGATGGACAACTAATATGGTAACTCTTAAGAGCATGATGGTTTGGGTAAGTGTGATTTTATATCTGTAGTAAAATCGATCCATTCAACAAATATTGGTGAATGCAATAGTTTTTCAGATCATCTATTTGCTTGTTCATGTATACAATTAATGATTCAAGTTAACTAATTGAGTAAATGATCAGCCATGACTACCAATGACATAAATGAGGACAAAAGTGTTGGGTGTTGCAGATCAAGTGGTTGACTCCAAGTTCGACACAAGCAATACTGAGTCCTGATGTGTCTACATGTGCTGCATTTTTAAGTATTTTTTACTTCTCATCTTGGTGCTTGTATTTTCTATTGGACACGGTGATCGAACACCTTGATGTATTGCAAATGATTCTCATTTTTGCAGAAAAGTTCTCAATTCAGATCAGCCATATTTTTGGTTCCATATATATCTCATGAAGACTCAAGTTTGAGGTATGGAACCTAGAATACTCCTTATTTCTTGGTAAAAAATTGGAGAAGAAAGTTTTCATTTATATACCCACCCAATTTTTTGCTACTAATGTTATTCTAGGATGAAGAGAAAGTGAAGCTAACCAGTATGCAATTTTAGTAATCTTGACTTATGGTGGTAATGCGAATTGATCATTGCCGATGCATCAATAATTTTTATCCATACATTACAAGCAATGCATCTGTTGTTTTACAGGTCAGATTATGTTACATTATTTTCTCCCTGAATGTCTTATATAGCACCTGGCAAGATATAGCAATGTATATACATTTTATAAGCATCTAGCAGGAGAGAATACATTAATGGCTGAGACATTTCTTCAATCACATAACAGCCATGCAATCAAAATTACAGAGCATAATACAAACTTCTAATACATGGAACGAAACACTATTACTAATTAGCTCATCCGAACTAAGGAAATAGCCCTGCAAAACAACTATTTAACCTGCACACTGAATGGTACAAAAGTATAATTATCACATCAAGAGGTAATGGACATGCAAATAAGAAAGAAACTAAGGGAATGATAGTTTGATAGATCCACATCACTGGAGTGATAAAGAACGTACATCAATGTATGTTTCTGTCCACACATTAGAGAGAGGTAAGGATGTTCTAAGCTTTGTTAGAGCGTAAAAACAGGTTGATGGGCGGAAAGCGAGGATACGGGAGATGCTCCTGCGATGACAACAGCACCAGCTGCGCGTATAACATGTGATGAAGTGGCTAGCAAGGGATGTGGGTCAAGATAAGAGGTGGAGCCGAATTCCTGGAGAGGGTGCAGATGAACATCTATGAGAGCGAGGATATAAGGCGTGGACAATGCAGGAAGGCAAGAGCGGTTGAGCTACCGAGAAGTAAAATGGAAGAGCCCCCTCAGTGCTGCATGAGATTATGCATTTCTTGTGGAATTGTTTGGGAGACAATCAGATTGGTCACAATAAACATGAATTCATGATCTGGCCTATAACGGTGGCCTGATGCCAAGATACTTTGCCTAAGTGTGAAGAGTTATGGTCTACTACAAGGGTCTCACGCAGCTATGACAAAGACCAGCCGACCAGCGCCGCCCTGCTGCAAGATTTGGTCATGTAGTAGCAACCATTTAGTAATGATTGATTTGGTAATGGTTGAATGTAAAGAAAGTTAGCAATGATAAAGTCATTAGTTTGTCGTGGGATGTTGTTATGCATTTCTTAATTTCATGTACTATTAGTAATGTTGAATCTGTTTTAATTTCTTGGGTAATGTTGAATATAGTTTAATGTGATTAAGCAGAATATTTTATTTATTAGGATGAACCAAGATTGAACACAGAATCATTTTTTTTGAGAGAGAACAGATAATCATTTGAGAACTAGAGAAAGAGGATTTTGTACAGAAAGTATGCATCCTTATTCAGTCAGAAGATTCTGAAGGAGTATTGCACCTACGAGACAATGGCAATTAGTAGATTGTTATATATCAAATTATATATTACCATAGTTGAAAGTTGTGCCTCAAATATACTGTTCAATAGCGGTATAAGAATTGAACCATGTGGATGTTTCATCGTAGTTTTTTACCAATTGTGGACACCATATTATATAGATAAAGTTGTGGCTATTTTCTGATAATTGATTTGCAACAACTCTAGTGCTCCTGATATTTGAAATTTGTACTTTTGAGTTTTAAAAAATCAATAAATTATTTTTTGAACACATACACATGCCCTGAATATTATTGCAAAGTTTTGGTAGAAATTACTTTGTACTTTGAGCTAAACAAATTTGTCTGTATATAGGGACTATAAAACTTATTTTTATACCATGTCTTCAGAATGTGAATATGCATGTATTTGTTTGCAGATTTATTTGGAGTCCCAGAAATATGTCTTATGGATTTTTGAAATATCAGGAGCAACTAGAGCCTGGGTGTTGCTGCCACGTTTCCCTATTTTTCTTCTGTTTCAACATAAATTCAGTTCTGACATGGTACATAAGAAACATTATTAGTGGAGAGCTAGCGTGCGATATGTGAAGCTCATCTATCATTGGGTTGTAGCTTGAGAATGGAAATAAAACAAAACATTGTCATTTTGTTTGTGCATGCATTAGTATTAAGCTAAATAAACTGTTTCCATTATTTTGCACATGAAATCGACATCTTTTGGGCTCATCCCTTGATTCAAAATTACTGGTTTTAACCCTCACTGCGAGTATTCAAGGTTGCACATTCGTGTACCTTCCATGTGAAATCTTTTCATGTAACAGAAAAATTGCTCGTGCTTGATTGTTACGAGCTTAGGTAGAAATTTTGGTGTCATGCAAAATGAATTTGAAGAAAATATTACGGGCATTGTACAAGAATACCTTAAGGGTGTCAATATGTTTTTTTTCGAAATGAGGAACATCGCCCCGGCCTCTGCATCATCTGATGCACACAGCCCTTTTCATTGCATTATTCAAACGTAATCAAAATTTTACAATCATGGATCGGATAAGGTTGATACATGTATCAACCATCTAAAAATAAGAAGCAAAATTGCTCTATCCATTTTTCAGCCTATTAATATGACGCCACCCAGTAGCCTGGAAAAAACAGTCCTGTGCAACCATAAGCAGATGGTTGCATCCAGATTCCATGTGCTTCCTCTGATCCTCCGGGAGAAGCATAGACCATTGTTGAATCCAACATGTAGCTCGGCGAATAACCTGTAAAAAATTTGTACCATTCTGTTTGTTAAAACAAAATCATTTCGAGTATTCCAAATAGCCCAACATAGTGCTGATACTCCAATACGAATTCTAGATTTATTTTGCTTGTCTACCCCCCATGAAGTCAATTTCCAAACATATTATTAATATTCGTTGGAGGGGTAATATCAAAAGCGAAGAACATCATTCGCCAAATAATTCGTGCAAATGGACAATATAAAAATAAATGTTCAATCGATTCCAAAGAATCACAAAAACAACATTTTTGACATCCCATCCATTGCCTTTTTGCCAAGTTATCCTTTGTCAATAAAACTTTATTTTTAAGGAACCACATAAATATTTTTATCTTCAACGGTAATTTTAGCTTCCAGAGATATTTGTGCAAGTAAACAGTGTGCCCGTTCATTTGTTCTGAGTATAAAGATTTAACAGAAAAATATCCCGAGGTGGTTAGTTTCCAAACAAACCGGTCTTTACCCTCATTCAAAGGAATATTCATAAGCCTCCGACATAGATGCAACCAGCGCATCCACTTATCACCGGTTAAACTTCTCCTAAAAGCAATATTAAGAGGAGTTTGACTAAGAACCTCAGTCACTCGGACATTTTTCCGTTGAACAATATTATATAAAGTCGGGTATTGTTGTGCCAGGGAATGTTCTCCCAACCAAACATCTTCCCAAAAATGAACACTCTGCCCATCCCCAATTTTAAAAAATCCATGGGAGAAGAACAAATCCTTTACCCGCATTAATCCTTTCCAAAAGGGAGAATCAGTTGGTTTAGCTTCTACCTAAGATAAAGTTTTATCTTTTAGATATTTATTTTCTAATAGTTGTTGCCATATACCATCATCGGTAAGCATTTTAAATAGCCATTTGCTAAGTAAAACACTTATTTTTTATCTCTAGTACCTCAATCCCTAAACCCCCCTGGTCCTTTGGAAGGAACACAATATTCCACTTTGACAATCGGTATTTCTTCTTATTACCATCGCTTTGCCAAAAGAAACGGGATCGGAATATGTAGATCTTAGTTAATTGAAAATAATTTGGTCCCTTGTTTTCCATATATATAACATCCAACTAGCTTTTAACTGAGCTACGACGCAAGACGACATGTAAAATCTTAAACTTTCAAAATACACTGTAGCTATCTTTTCTATACATGCAAATTTTCCCATGAATCATATTGACACGCGTGAGATGAAGAAAAGAGACTTTTTTTCTTGCGTTCTTCCATACATGTCATTTTCCAAATCAACGGATCCCGCTACCAAATTTTGCCACAGTCAGTCATCAAAATCCTAAATTAGAATTGTAGTCATACCACCATAATAATTTACTGAATTATCTAATTCAGAAGGTTGAGACACAAATAAGAATATATAGTATAATTGCACTGAAACATCCTCTTAATTTTTTTCAGAGATGATTTTTTTTTCAAGAAACCTCTCGAAGATGGCAGAGTGTTCCTTCAGTCTGTATAGATAGAATGGAGTTGACCTAGTTTATAAGGAAAACCGGGCCCAAAATAATACATTTTCCTTTTGATGAGGGAAACTAGACTGAAAACCCGCACAACCGAGCAGACTCGCTGTCCACGCCATAGTAGCCTACCAAGCGCAACAAACTCACACCTCCGGCTCCGCAGCCACCACCCGGACACATCAACTAGGAAGAACTCCTCATTGTTCGAAGTCAAACTAGCCGGGTCAACGAACTCGCTATCCACACATGCTAGGCCATTAAAAATCCATATAGAACCGTCGATGCATAGAGGTTCGAGGCCGTAGTCTCAACACCCAACCACGGTCCAGGGTCATCGCGATGGGATCATCGTCGTCCCTAGGCCACATAGCCACACTCCCCAATTTCCACAAACCAGTCGCACCATGATGGCTCATAAAACTCCAAGGAGACATCTCCAACAAGGTAGCAATGCGTCCGCCGCCACTTCCCGCTCCTAGCAGAGCTTAATTTTTCACCCGGAGATCTTAGTACAACACATGCCGGTCGGGATCAAGAACTCCGCAACAAGGACAACAAAAAGGAGAACAACGTCCTAAGGCGATGCCATCATAGGCACCGACCGAAGCTAGTGCAAGGCTTTCGTCCGAAGATTAATCTGACCCTGAAGTGAGATGAAGCAACAATAATGGTAGCATGGCCCTACCATCAACCACTGAGCTCCTCTACAGGCAATGAGGGCCGCGGCACCCCAAGAAACCCATCGATCCAGGATGATCGCCCTGGCTTCCTCACTGTAAATCGTATGCAGACATGACATGGGGAAGAGCAATGAGGGACACCTCCTACCACACCGGCACCCTACCTCCCCATGTGTAGCTTCTCCATCCGGGATCCTCCACAAGATGCTCCACCACCTCGTCATCCGCACACTTAGCACGACAACATCACCGCAACCCACCCTGCCCCTATATTGTGCCACAATACCTCCCTCGTCCTTCTCTAGCAGTCCAGGATCACACCATTACCACGGCCAGTCCGGGCCTGGACATCACCATGCCTCTGCATCCATGTTGGGAGAGATGCCAGTTCACCTTCACATGCATCCTCAGAAGCCGATAGCTTCAGAATGCCCGTAAGCGAAGCCTCACTCGCCTACAGCCCCATGCCGCCTACAACATCCTTGCATGCCATGGCCTCCATGACGGATGTCCACTAGAGGAAACCGCCATACCTCCACCATCTAAGATCAAGCGGCTTCACCGTAATTCCCTCTGACGGCGGCGAGAGGGACGGGGAAGGCCTCCCAGGCCGCCGACAACTATTGTACCCCTCGTGTCGCCAGAGGAGGGCGAAGCGGCGGGGGGGGGGGGGGGGGGCGTTCTTTGAGATGATAAATTATTAAGATAGATAATAGATTGTGCATGTTGGATTATGACATTACATTTGTACATGTTATCCTTGTTACTTTAACATGGTTGTGGGGCCGTGAGTGCAGATTTGTTGATATGAACAATTGTTGATCTAGCTGCCTACTTTGATATCCATATATATATATATATACATAATTTAACATGTGTGTACGCACCAGATTAAGATTCAAATGGATGTCAAATGCATTGTGTCCCTGTATAACGCTAATGAGAAGAACTCTAGCCCACAACATGCATGGGTATACTTCTATGACTACAAAAATAGATAGGTGGATCTAAGTAATTACACCTTAGTTCAACCTACAATTAGGAAGATCTATGGGTTGTAATCCATTTGTATATTCAAAAAATCTAATAGATGTGATACATTAATTTAGAGATCGTCCATAAAAATCAGAGGAGATCTTGTGTAGTATATCGAATGTATTACTTAATTGTATTTATCTTACACAGACATTTGTTCTTCATGCTCACCCCTTTGAATATAAACCATCTTTAGACATGGATATATTCTTTATAATGAAAAATGTTGACCCTTATTATGTATACGATTATAGTGGTAAGAAGTAATATAAAATTAATTTTAAAATGCACCCATAAGAAAATCTAAACAAACAACAAAGGAAAATATGAAACATATACGGCTCCAATTGGACATATATTATTTTTTTCCATTCTTTGCACAAGCAAAAAAGGGCATACTATTAGATCAGTGTTGGAAAGCACCCTGGTCACAAACAATGTGAACTTCCATAATACTTTTCTCTATTGCATTGCACCCTCTTAATTTATTCGATATGTTCATACTTTAATATTTAAAAAGACTTTTTTAGAATATGCTTCAAATAATCGCACTAAAATATGTGAAAATACATGAAGAGGCTTCAATGGATTTGTATTAGTTTCCGCTAAATCGTGATTCTACCGATATTATCAAGAGTTGTTCTACTAGAAATATTAATGTGACTAAGGGACTATGGAAAATCTCTTAGTGAGTCACAACCGACTAAAGCTAAGACTTGTAACCGGTAGTGATAATATAGTCATCATCATTACTTCATCTACAAGTCTATTCAAAGACCCTCGCCATAAGAAAAATAAAGATGTCATCATTGCCATTATTATGAAATTCAACATAAATGATGATCACATCAATCCATGCCCCTGTCAGAAGCAATATGTTTGGTCGGAACCCCCTCCACTCCCCACATACGATATCAGAAATACATTCACTGCTAGCTTTCCATAGTGAGGCCATGCACATCAAAGTTAGGTCAACATCGTTTATACTCATGGTTTCCATGTGTATATAGAATTGTTGGGAGGCGGCGGTCCTGGTGTTGTGCATGTGAAGGGGTTATATGTACATTCCTGACTCTAGATAGATAGCAATTTTATACTCTTGTGTATATGTGGACAACATGAACTTCATTGGCGATACTTTACGATCTTAACATCCTAGGAAGCTCTTGACATATAGCTGGAGAGAAAATATAAGATGCAACATTGAGAGTAGGTCAATTTGGAGGACAGGCTCCATGGAGCCCACTTTATGATTTTTTATAAAAAAATCAACATTTTGAAGTTTCAAAAAATTCAAGGAAGGAGATCTTAGATGTAGATAAGGGTGACTTTTACCTGCTTGCAATAAACCAATGTGAAATATTCTGTATTTTGGTATGTATAAAAATGACAAACTTCTAGATATGTGGCAGGAACAATACAAAATTCAAAATCTTCAGATTTGTTAGAATTTATTATTTTTGTGTAGGCCAGGACACAAACTATTTCATGCTGAAATTTTCTAGAGATGTTGAATAAGTCATTGCCAATAGAATTTCCAAAAATTCAAAATAACGATTTCAAAGAAATTCAAAAAAGGCTCCATGGAGCCCGTCCTCCAAATCCATGTTCTGGCAACACTGGTTGTTTTCCTCTGTTTCACCATCAATGGCATTGATCGCCTATTCGCTAATAACCTTGTTGGAATATATTTCCAAGCATTCGAAGACGGTTTGGATTTTTGGGTCAACTGGTATATATGTGCATCACAACACTTGAGCATGCACACAAGTAAATTCATGGTATATATATGACCCCTCTTGTGTGTGCACTATCACTATGTCATTACACCGGACGGGCAATCGATAATTTGCCAAGGTGTGTAGAGATGGCCAGTGTAGAAGCATCGAAAACCCCATTTTTAATAGTTCATTCTGCCAAGACGTCTTATAATACTATACTGTACTAATGAACGGATGAGGGAGTATGTGTCCAAAATAGGATATCTGATCGTTCGATTTTAAATATTTTTGAAAACTAAACGCCGCCACTCTTTAATTACGAGTTACGACAGCCTTTTTATCTCCTTCTTTACATTGGAGAAAATATTTATTTACGCCTCCATATATATTACCTAGATCCAGCCGGTCCCATAGTCCAAAATAGTTCCCCACCTACCTCGCCTTCTCGCTCATTCTTTCTCCAAGGTAAGGCTTACTCCAAGGGTCTCTCTCGTCGCACAGATGGACCCGACCAACCCCGCTGTCCCAGCGTGTCCTGCGCAGACTGTCCAAGAAGAAGTAGCAGCGGCGGCGCTGCTAAAGCTGATGGAAGCCGCTGGTTACGAAGTAGTACTAGCATCGACTGTCGAGGTACACATCCGTTCTCCAATGTACTCGATCTAGACTTGCAATTTTCGCACCGGTACGGAAATTCCAAGATTCAGGAGTTTCCTGGCTAATTGGTCGGTTGTTCTAGTATGTTTTAACTTGGGCGCCGCCCTGTCCTCCTGTTAATTAGGTGACACCATCGGACCTGGAGAAGGTAGCTTTGGAGACCATCCTGATGTTAAAGGCCCGAAAGGACAGGTAGATACATACATATGCGTTCCCCACCAGCTGTTTCTCAAATTATTAAGTGCGTATTTTGTTTACATGGTTTGGATTAGGCTAGGTAGTACGTAGCTAGTACGTCGTTCCTTCGTGTTACGGTGGTACTTCCTTAACGATCGAGGGTGGGAGTACCAAGTAAATGGGCGTATGCCTGTTTTAAGGAGTACCATGTAAATCTGACCATCCAATTAATTAAGAGGGTAGAGTCAAAAAAATATTAATTAAGAGGGCAGTTTGGTCTTTTCTCCCTTTGTAACCAGGTACATTTTGTTAGCTAACTCCCAAGAAAATCGTGCATCTCCATACGAAAGTACACAACCGCTCGGCCAAGGCTCGTGGCCGTCTCTTTGTCCTGTTCAAGAGGGTCATTTCCCTTTTGATGCACAGCTCATCCTGATGCACGTGTGCATGTCTGCATCGTCCTCATCATCGGCAGGGCCGTGCCGCCGCCGCCATCTCTCCGCAGCACGCGTCCCTGCCGCCGCAGCCTTATCCCCGTAGCACTCTTCACCGCCGCTTCGCGGCTGGCGGCCATGGTATAGGTTTGATCTGGATGAACAAACGGCCATGGACCTGTCAACATGCCCCTACCGGTCAACATCCTAACAGTTTTCCTTTGAACCGAACAGGGTTTCTCACGACGGTCTTGTCCTACGGAATAGTGATGGGCTAATAGCTATAGGTCACCGTATACTTTTTTCACATCTAGTTCCTCATACTTGATAGTTTGGGTGGACGGTTCTCAGCCTAACCGAGTTCATCATCCATATGATATCGAGGATCTTCCCCCTTCTCTCACCAGCACAACATTTCATGTTTTCATCGGGATAAGCAAAATTGTCACGCACAATAAAAAGCGCCAACTACATGCTGGTATAAGCTCCACCTCCGCCGTCCTCTCCAAATGGTGACATCCGCGTACAATGTTCCCCTTGATGCTCGATCACACAATCGGCTCTGCTAACATAGATGCCATATAGGATGATGTCGACAAGTTGCTCATAGGTACCACACAAAAGCCAAGTTGTAAAATACATCAAGATTGAGGTGGTCTTCTCCCACTAGTGAAATCTCCCACTGCGTGCAACCACGTGCAAAACCCTTGGCAGCCTCACTCGTCATTTTTAGCATCATTGTGACCTCATTTTTCCTTTCAGCTCAATTGAGGCGTGCAAACGTCGCTGTTCCGTCTTGATCTGCCTTTAACAAAACTAAACAATCAAAATTCAATCTAGACAGACCGCTGGAGTTTATTCCGAACAAAGCCCGTATATTTTTAAGTTGTCAGTTCCTTATGGGCAGGGGCGGAGCCAAGGGGGCGAGTAGGGGCTAGACACGCTCCCCAATCATCGCCCCCCTATGTACTGCTAATTACCACAGGTGTGGCTCCCTATGAGCGTCTCGACAATTTGTGAAGGTGGGGACAGTAGCAATCGGGGGAAGAAGCGGAAGGTAGCTTCGGTGTTTGATAGGATTTCTGATCCAAAATCTCTAGCGGCGAGCCCTGCGGGACAGGGCCGCCGGGCACAATGAATCTACTAACCGATAACTTTTGTGGTTTGCGGTTGGACGCGGCAGTGGGGGAACTGAGAGACCTGATTAGGTCCTACAACCTAGCGGTGGTTTTCCTCTGCGAAACAAAAATGAAAGCTAAAGCGATGGAGAGGGTTTAGTGGAGCCTTGGCTTCCGCAATTGTGTAGCCATGGATTGCAGGGGAAAAGTGGTGGTTTGCCGTTATGGTGGAGAGATGGAGTCGAAGTCTCGGTGAGGCCTTGGTGCCAGTACTACATAGATGCAAAAATAAAGGTGGGAGCAGCAGAGTGGCGTTTCACGGGCATCTACGGTGAACCCATGATAGAGATAAGACAGAAGACTTGGGATGTGATCCGATTTTTGCAAGTACAAGACAAGTTACCTTGGTTGTATGTTGGGGATTTCAATGAGATTGTTTGGCAAACTGAGAAAAGAGGAGGCAATGTGAGGGGGCAACTCAAATGGAGAGATTCTAGGACTATCTTTCCGATTGCAGATTGGCGGATCTCGGTTTCTTGGGCCACGCGTACATGTGGAATAATAGGCGGGAGGGAGCAGACAATGTTCATGCCCGTCTTGATCAAGCTACATGCAATGACGGTTTTGCACAGCTGTTCCCAGCCACCTCCATCGAGCACATCCACACGAAAGAATCAGATCACCTCGCCTTGCTCGTACCCGTGACGGATGCCTTCATTGGCCTACCAAGGAACTCATGGGAGTTTTGTTTTGAGGATATGTGAATGAGACACGATGATTTCCATCCAATGATTGAACAAGCATGGGTGCTAGAAGACCAGGGAGATCAAGGGGTTCAAGCGCTCAGCATTAAACTGAAGCGGCTCTCGAGCTGCATGCAATCCTGGAGTCGTAATGTGTTCGGCTTTGTTTGAAGAGAGATCAAAAGGTTGCGTGAATAGCTGGAGGTGGAACGAAATGACTCGCTACTGTCCGGGAACTCGCAGGAAGTCCGGGATGTAGAAAAAGAGCTTCATGAACTTTATGAGTGAGAAGAGATCATGTACCGGCAAAGATCTTGTGTTGAATGGTTTAAAGAGGGGGATAGAAATACAAGATAATTCCAAAACAGAGCGTCTCACCGAAGACGTAAAAATACTATCCAATCGCTTCGGAGGGCTAATGGGACAAGGTGTACTACTGATGTCGAGATGAGGTTACTGGCCCGGTCTTTCTATTCCTCTCTGTACATCAGGTGTCTCCACTAGTCACCAATCATATGAACAATAAGATACTCGGGGGCTTTTTTAGATACCGAAATTGAGGCCCCTTTGTTTCAAATGGGCCCAACAAAAGCCCCAGGTCCGGATGGGCTGCCGACGCTGTTCTACCAACGACACTGTTCCTTCCTTAAGGAGGTGTGTGGGGCGGTTAGAGGTTTTCTTAATGGTGATCAGTTCCTGGAGAATTTTAATGACACAATTATCGTGTTTATTCCGAAGGTGAACTCATCGGAAATTCTCACTCAGTTCAGGCCCATTAGTTTGTGCAATGTTCTTTAGAAGATCGCGTCCAAGTTACTAACTAATAGATTCAAAAGGATTCTCCCTATTCTGGTCTCGGAAGAGCAAAGTGCATTTGTGCCTGGGAGGCTTATTAAAGATAATGTCTTCATGGCCTTGAATGCATTCACTCCATTCGGAAAAGGAAACGGAAAAAACCTTTGTGCGTGGTCAAGTTGGATGTGATGAAGTCTTATGATAGAGTAGAGTGGATTTTCTTGGAGAATATGATGACAAAAATGGGTTTTGCACAGCCATGGATTCATATGATCATGAGATGCGTCTGTTCGGTGTGATTTGCGGTGAAGGTAAATGGGGGTACCTCTAATGCTTTTATTCCTTCGAGGGGGCTTCGGTAGGGAGATCCCCTGTCCCCATATCTCTTCCTCTTTTGTGTGGAAGGCTTCTCCACGTTACTTAAGCAAGGTCAAGATGATAATATGCTAAAGGGTGTTCATTTCGGAACAGATGGGCATCACATTACCCATCTTCTATTTGCGAATGACAACATCATCTTCTTGGAAGCGTATGTGGAGAATTTACATGCATTGAGGGAGGTACTGTTGGCATATGAAGCTACATTGGGGCAGAAAGTTAACCTAAAAAAATCCTCCATTTACTTTGGAGATGGATGTAGCCCGGATCAAAAGGTCGCCTGTAAACAGACCCTTGGTGTCTTAGAGGAGGTGTTGAGCGAACAATATCTGGGGCTTCCTACTATGGTGGGGAGATCGAAGGAGGGGTGGTTCCAGTATATCAATAAAAGATCCGGGACAAAAGTCGATGGATGGAAGGGGGGCTGGGCCTGACAAAGAAGGCAAAGGAAATCCTTGTTAAATCAGTGCTCCAAGCCATCCCTGCATACCCCATGAGCTGCTTCAACTTTAATAAGAGGCAGTGCAAAAATTTAAGTTCAATATCCTCGAACTTTTGGTGGGGAGACATGGACAGCACTCGCAAGGTTCACTTGATATATTGGGAGAAAATGTGCATGCCGAAATGTGCGGATGGCATGGGCTTTCGGGATTTTGAAGCGTTTAATGTTGCTCTCTTAGCAAAACAGGCTTAGAGGATTCTTACGGTACCCTCTTCCCTTTGTGCCAGGGTTCTAAAAGCTCATTATTTCAAGACCACCGATATGCTTCATGCGAGATGTCCTCGAGGGGGTTCCTTTACCTGGCGCAACATTCTACACGAACTGGACTTGCTAAAAAAAAGGCCTAGTATGGCGTATAGGTGACGGGTCAAGCATCAACCCGTGGAGGGATGCGTGGATCCCTCGAGCTGGGGCTCAGTGGCCACTGGACCGGTGAGCTGGGGCGTATAGAAAGAACTATCAACAGAGTCTCTGAACTCATGTCGGAAGATGGGATGCAGTGGGATGCAGTGGCGAAGGACGAAATAAAATTAAGGTCGGGCAACTCTAAAATACTTACTATTAGAAAAATGATGCAAAAAATTCCAAATCATGTCGACAAAATTGCAAAAGCATAATCATATGGTATAATGATAATAGCAACATATTTAAATCAATGTAGTAGAACATACAAACATACCGATAATAAAGCTTTAATGCCGTCTAAAATTCCCAGGCAATGGCATAACTCCACCTTCCTTTTGAAAATGTATAATTAAATTATTGAAAAACAAAATCAAACTTTCTTCAATAGTTCAATCAGGATTGAATTCAGTTGAACACAAAATTATAAATTATAAATTATAAATGCCCCCTTCGTAGTTGAAGGTTTAATTCCGTTCTTATTCATCTTTACCACAAATTCGTAGAGCCTAGACAGGCCTAGACGGCGGTACAGACAATCAGTCACGAAGAACCAGAGTATGTAAAATACTTCCAATTGCTAATTGTATGAAAATGTTTGAGAGAGAGGATGCTAAACCCTTAAACCCAAAAGAAAAGCATTAATATACTCAGTTCCAATTCCAACGAGCCTTCCTAAAAAATACTCTAGTACTCCCTCAGTCCCAAAATAGATGTCTTAGCTTTTTTAAAATTTGAATGAATCTATATACTAAATAATGTCTAGATTCATCCAAATTTTAAAATTTAAGACATCTATTTTTGGACGGAGGGAGTATTAAATAAGAAAGAATTTTTCAAGTGCCGTGGAGTAGGATCCTACTTCTCAGAACACATCAAATACGGGTAGAATAGAAAGTATCAACTCTAACCTAGCCCTAGACTAGCCCTAGCTGAACAGTCCTGTCCTGGAGAGTGGAGTCGGAGAACCAAGGGCGGGTGGGCGGGCGGCCGGCGGGCAGTCCTGCATCGGGAGGATTCACGACGATGTCGACCGAAGAGTCCGCTCACCTGCGCGAGTCGTTGTTCTGTTGATCGGATCAGTTCAATACTCCGATCGACCGAGGGTCGGCTGTGGACCTGGTCGGGGCTAGCGAACACACGTACGGGTCAAAGGATTAGTCCTCGCTCCACGCGAGGCCCAGAAAGGCCAAAACCACTCCGTCGTGGCCCATGTTGGCGTTTTCGTTTGGTTTTTCTTCAAATCGTACTAATTTTTCTCAAAACTCTATCTATATCGAAGAGAAGCATACATACATGTGACTTTTTGCCAAAATTCAAGGTAGGGCATCTGCCATACCTTGCCCAAAGGGGAGCTTCGCCCCTTGTGGGATGAAACCAAGGTGCAGCAGTACTTATATGAATTTGACGTCAATGGTATCAAGAAGATTGTGATCGGGGAGCCAGGGACGAAAGGTTATCATGCATGGAATTATACGAAGAACGGATACTTCTTGGTCTGATCCGCCTATCACCTTATGATGGAGCAGAAGAAGATTCGTGCAGGAGGAGTTGGAGCCTCAAATTCGGTAGAGGCTCACAGTGGATGGTTATCGCCGTGGAATGCAAATATTCATAGAAAAATCAAAGTGCATGTTTGGCGGCTGCGGAGGATGCGGAGCTACGTGCGTGCAAGCATGACCTGGCTTTTGCAAAAATATTGGATCTTCAGAAGATTATCCTTGAGAGTGATAGTGCTTCAGTGTGGTTGCCAAGCTGCAGGGGGAGGTGACTGACAGGTCTATGCATGGTCCTTTGGTTGAAGAGGTGAGAAGGGAGCTCCGGGGGATGGCATGATGGTAAAGTTAGGCAAGGCGATCTGCTAATTGGATTGCCCATGTTTTAGCGAAAGAGGGGTGTGGCTTATAAATGTCTCGTAATTGGTTTCAGAACTTTTCTAGTAGTTGTATTGATTCTTGTTTAGCCCAAGATTTGGTGGGGAGTTAATAAAGGCCGTAGCTATTCCCTCTAAAAATAAGAAAAATGCAACTTTGGAGCTGGTGGCAATCATGGATCGGAGAGCAACAACAGACTGTCGAACAATTCCAGTTTACTGTCAGGAGGCATGCTGATGAATGGAAATAGTTCTTTGAAAAGAAAAGGCAGGATACTGCAGTCGAGGTTAATCAGTGGACTCCACCTGTCGAAGGGGTGTATAAAATCAACATTGATGCTTTGTTCTGAACAGTGGAGGATGTGGAGCCATATGTCGTGACATCGATTCTGATATCTGTTTTGCTGCTGCTGGATCTTTGATGAATGTGACTGATGCTTTCCATGCTGAAGTTGTTGCCCTCTCAAATGCAATTGATGTTGCAGACAGTTTGGGAGTTGGCCAGGTTCCTTTTGAAACGGATTTGCTTAAACCTGAAAAAATGCTATGGCATCGTCGGACATATGATCTGGGACCCCTAGGTATCCTCATACGTGACATGGAATTTGGTGTCCGTACGTGTTTTATTGATGCGAGTGTGATGTATATGTTCAGAGGGGTTGTAATAAGCCAGCACATGATTTAGCGGATTTGGATGTAGGTATAGCTCAAGGAGACCATGTGTTATGGACGACAAGCTACCCTAATTCTCAGTAGCGGACCCAGCAATTTGAAGCCCGGGCAAAATGTGAATTCAAACGTTGAAAATATAATTTTTTGTCAAATTTGCATCAAGATCCGTTGTGCCATCGGTCGGAATCCCAGGCAAGTGCCCGGTCTGCAGGGGTGTTGGATCCGCCAGTGCTAATTCTATAACATGTCTCGTGACCGGCGATCGTACCATGTCTTAATGAAATACGAGTGTTCCATGTTAAAAAGATGTTAAAGCCTTCTTCTCCGATCAAACTACCTCTACATCTACCCATGAGACTAGTACTAGTTCAGATGTAGAGGTAGTGTCGGATCTCGTAATCCTATATTAGTTCCTATCATGGTGTCGCGGCATCAAATCGATGGAGCATCACGCTCAAATCTGAAGGTAGGTATACACAGACTAGTACTAGTAGCCTTTTGTCATCTCTCATATGGATTACAAGTTATTAGTATGGTTAATTACTTGCATATGTGAAAGGATACAGATGTCTCCTAGAGGGGGGGGGGGGGGGGGGGGGGGGTTGAATAGGCAATTTAAAACTTTTCTAAGAGTGTCTCAACAAAGACGAAATAAAACTTGTGTTTACTTTGTTAAGCACAAAACCTAGAGCAACTAGGGTTCATCTATGTCCACCAACAACTTATGCTAAGCAATACAAGTAACAATGTGATAGCAAGATATAGGTTACTTCAAGCACGAAGGCTATCACAATGTAAAGTGCATAAGTAAAGAACTCGGATATAGAGATAACCGAGGCACGAAGGCTATCCCAACATGGAGTACATATCGTTTGGAGAGGGGGTGGTATCAAACAACCAACGCCACAAAAGACCTTCCTTGTTCTCCGGTGAATCTCACCCCAATGGAATCGATCCACACTTCCACTATCGGTGCACTTATCGGTGGCAATCCGGAACCTCTCACAAAGTTGGGAAACTTCTCCACAACTTAATTAGAGGCTCCCAACAAACGCTACCAAGGACACAAAACCGTCTAGGGTTCCAAGAACCCAAGAGGGACAAACTTCAATGAATATCACGAACCAAATGCTCCAAGGAGAACTCAAACCGATGCACCGAATGCAAATGGCAAGAACACCACAAAGATGCTCAAATCCATCACTCTCACGTTCCAATAAAGATACTATATCTATTGGTGGAACAAGAGAGAAAGAACATGAAAGGGAACACAAAATCCTCCACAATCTAGATTCCAAAGATACACTCACAAAGAGATGTTTTGGTTTGGTCAAAACGTGGATCTAGATATCCTCTCTCTTTCACTCAAATATGGGCAAGAATCTTTGGAGGGGAAGAGATTAATAAAGCTTCAAGATGTAGGGCAAATAAGGACAAAGCTTGGACAAATAGAGGAGGAAGAAGTAGTCCAAAATGAATAATGGAAAAAGCTATTTAAAGGAAAGGGCTAATTTTGCCCGTTGGGGCGTTTTTACTAAACAGACCGGTAGTACCGGATAGCCCCGGTACTACCGCACGTGCCAGCCCAGCAGCGGACAGGAACGGGCAGGACCACTAGCGGCTGGTCTACGCGAGCGAGGCCGGCGCGTGGGGCCAACTAGCGACTGCACACGCGAGGAGTGGTCCAGCTGTGCGTGCGAGCATTGACCAGCGAGCGAGCCGGCGCAGCGTGCATGTGAAGCGAGACGAGCGATGAGGCACGCGCAGGCGACGCAAGCGAGGCGCGCGCGAGCGGCGACAGAGGGCCCAGCGAGGCGCGCAGAATCTAGCGACAGCGATGCGAGCAGCGCGCATGAGTGAGTCGGAGAGGGCCGCGGCGGCTGGGCCAGCCCAAGTGCGGGCGAGTGTAGCGCAGCAACGACAGGAGCAGCGCGAGGCGGCAACATCCTGGCTCGGAACGTGGCAGGCAAACAGGGCCTGGGAAGCTGGGCGGAGTTGGGCCAGTAGTACCGGATGGCCGGCCCAGTACTACCGCCAGGGCCTGGTACTACCGGCCAGCGCCGCCGGGCCAGGCAGAGGCTAGGTCGGGCGCAGCACGCCGCACATGGGCGTCTGGTAGTACCAAGAGGTACTACCGCTCGGCCCAGTAAAAACTGTTTTCCTTTTTTTTAGAATCAAATCGGCTGATATTCAAACTGCTATAATTTTTGATTAGTAACTCCGATTGACCCGATTCCATTGCGTTGGAAAGAGAACGACATGAGCTACTCTATAAAATATTGGTTATCACCAAGTGAGAAAGTATCAAGTATTATAATGTGAGATACCTCACTTGGTGAGAATCCGAAAAACCGCCAAGATCAAAATCGCAACAAGATACAAACGGAAGATCCGATTTTGATAAACAAGAGCTTGTTATGGAGATTAACACAAGCTCTAAATCCTCACATGGATAAGACCAAATAACAACCAAATATGATGATGCAAGTATGCAAAGGTTTGATCTCTCTCCGAACGATATGATCGAGTTACTCATTCAAGAGCCCCTCTTGATAGTTCGGTTATCTAAGCTAAACCCGGTCTCACAAACAACATGAGACCGGTAAAAGGGAAAACCTATCAAGAATATACCTTTGCCTTGAGCATTCCACTTAAGCTCGATGTAGACAAACTTGACCTTCTCAAGATGAAACGCCTTTTTTGATTCCTCATCATCGATCCATGATCACCGAGGATGGCAAGCATCAAACATGAGATTTTCTATAGATGGCACATTTTGAGCTTGCACAACACATCTTCGTCTCATTTCATCGACCTTGAAGCCAACACATGCTCCAAGCAATGCCAATGGACAATTCCTACAAGCACAACTTAATACACTCATTAGTCCATAAAGATTGTCATTAATTACCAAAACGACACATGGGGGCTCACCTGTTCTTTCAATATAACAATGCATTTGTGTACTAGTTGGACGTGTTTATCTAATCTTCTATGCACCTATTATCTTAGAGAAAAAAACTAACAGAATGTGTATATTTTTACAAGCCATTTTGGTCCTAAACATAATCTATATTTTTTTTTGTGTGGTGGCAAAGGCAAACATTTATATTGATTTGACTTGATGTGGGCATATTGACTTGATATATGAGATGTATCTAAGAAAAAAATCTTCGTCCCCCTCATGTTCAAATCCTGACTCTGCCCCTTATTATGGGGAAATCAACTTTTTCTCCTATAGATACACACATTCCGTACAATCACAATTCAAGATGCCATATTTTTTTTTTAAAAAATCGCATATACATTCAGACTTTCTATGTTCGGCACAAAGTTTAGGCAGAAAAATCATTTTTTGTGGCTTTTTTAAAAAACAATTTCTATGCTAAGAATATAACTATTCGAGAGAAACTTTTTTGTTCTCTTATACAAGGCACACCAAACTTGATATGCCAATATAGAATGTTTGGATGTATATGCGGATTTTTTTCCAGATTATTTGGACATTTTAAGATGTGTATTATCGTGAATTTTTGCATCTACACCGCCTCTGTTTCTTATGTCCCATTTTCCTATTTATAAATTTGGACCAACCTCTAAATTTCCTCATCTCACCTTCTCTTCATATATAATGTGAGCTAAATATTGCAATAAAGTTGTCCCGTACATATATCGATCTAATCTTGGCATCATTTGGAAGATTGCGATCTTAGGATAATATGTGTTTTTTAAGTGACTCACTTTTCATAAATTTCATATAATAAAATACTGAGTTGCAGAAACAATTTATATACCCGCCTACCCGGCAATGTGATTAAACAATTATAACTTTCGGTGTATCTACATGCTTATGTGTGTGGTTCGTATGCATTTCTAAACTGAGTTTATATTGTATTTCTGATCTCGATCATGTGATCAAGATTGAACCTGAATGGAAATATATATAATGTTTATTTCACTATTTTTTGTTTAGGTATTATGCTTTTTGAGCACCGAAAATGTTGGCGTTGTGTGCATACCATCATCTCGAAGAAACATTCACATTTATAAAACGCATATTTAGGTCTCTTGTGCATCAGTATGGTTGTGCATGTGTTTTTTACATTTTTATATTTTGAGCTTATACTATATTGTATCATGATAATATATAGTATCTGGGTTAATCTCAAAATTAATATTTTAATTATTATATTTTGTGTGCATATATTTATGCTTTTATTTACTATGCACTACCGTTATCGGGCGCTGTTCTGGGATTCTAAATGGTTGTGCACTTATGTTTTGATATGCAGTATTGATGAATATCTGGAGGACTCTGATAAACAAAGGCTAAACGGGGAAGGAGCTGATGAAGTGCTAGAAGTGGAAAATGACCCGCCGGTTCTGCCGGAAGTCCGGAGGTGCAACCGCAGCAGCGGTCAGGGGTGGTTTTGCCCCGAGCCGGCATACCCCGGCTATGCCGTGTGTGAGAAACATATCAAGATGCGTCGTGATCGGGAGAAAAATATGCAGGCAAAGAAGCTTCGAGCTAGCACCGAATCTGAGGCTAGCGCCGGTACTAGGAGAGAAGGCCAAGCAACTTCGGTGCCAGGAGAGATGGCCGAACTATCTTCACCAAAACCACTTGCTTGAGCTAAACGGAGTGATGTAGGCTGGTCAGCAGTGCCATATGCTGAAGCGTGTCCTGCTTAGTCCATCAAAAATGATGCTAACCGGACCTGAGCAGCAGAAAGAATGGGTTCAATGCATGGACATATTGATCATTCTTTTGAATTTTGACCAGAGTGTCCTACCCACTTGTTTCACCGGAGTAGTTCGTTGTAACATTTGTGAAAATTAATTGTGTATGGTACTGTTTGGGCTGTGGTTACCTCGAAGTTTCAGTTCCATGCTTATTTAGTTATTTTCTTTGTGATTTCTCAGTTTATCAGTAAGTGTTGGCGTATTGCCTAAAGTTTTTCAATCCTTACTTTCATGTGGACGAGAAACACCGTGTCCTTCTTAGTGGCTCCTCCCACATGAAGGTACACAGATATCTCAGATGAGCTCTATATACAATTTTGTGATGGTACAGAATTTTGCAGATCCAATTATTTCTTGGTTGATCTATTGATTGGCTGGAGTTTAACTTGGGTGATGCTATGTCCTTCTCTTAGAGTAGTTTGTAGTTTATATTGCATTTCTTATCCCGATCATGTGAAAAGGAGAAAGTTGGCATATATGGAGAAAGGCAACAAGTATCACAATAAAAAAAATAAACTAGCAATATCTCACTATTGCACATGAGAGAAGTTGAGGAAAGGATAGATAATAAAATTGCTAGATTGACATATTTGGGATTGGAGGATCATATGCATGATTTTGTATAGTCCCAATTATATGCACTCATATCTAGCTATACACATATACAATAGAGAGTTATCTTAATACCATGGCTAGAGATACAACAATAAATATAATAACAAAAGTCATGCCAAGATGCAACCTACAAAAGGTTGGAAACAAGATAAATATGCATGAGCAAGAGATACTTGTTACCGAGATATAGTTGGTAGGATATAAAGGATATGAATTTGTTGATCATCCTATAGCTTGCCTCCAATTTTCATGTATGCATCATTTCTTCAAAATTGAGAGACAAGCATCCAATCTATCTCCAATGTACCTAAAACACATTTAAGTACAAAATGGTCCACAAACTTATTGGGTCCAAAGCAGTTAGTACAACTATAATACATAGGAGAGACTCCACATAAATATATGAATATTGATATGAAATTGAATTTCATGCACAACTTAGCCAATGGGATTTGGTGGAGTTTCCCCTATATATTGGATCAAATAAAGCAAGCATGCCATAATATAAACATATAGTAAATATGCATGCATAAAGCTTTCAAGAACCAAAAAGGAGATACAATTTGAACAAAAACACCAAGTAAATCGATATTGCACACACAAGAGTGTGACATGAGAAACGATGTCCAAATTGTATCAAAGAACCAATTCAACACATGAAAGATCACAAGTTCAACAAATGAACAAGGCTAAAGCCAAAAGAGAAAAAGATATGTAGAAATAAAAATGCTTAAGGATTTATCTCATTCTAAAATGGTCAAAATGTGAAACAAGGAATTAGACAAAACCAACTCCCAAAAAGAGTAAGGTTCCAACAAGTGAACCAAACTCTCCAAACTTTTCATGATGGCACAAAATACCAAAACGAAAAGATAAAACTTCCAAGCACATAAAACCCGATATGGATCAAACAACGAAGCATAAAAGGATTGTTCTAGATAATATAGGAGAGCTCACCCATAAGTAGTACATTATATAGATTTTTTCTTTTGAATGCAAAATGCACACAGATGAAATCATCACTACTACCTACATTAAATAAAACACAAGAGGATACCAATAAAATAAGAAGATCCAAAAGTAGCAAGAAATACATGGGAGAACACAAAACATTTACTTGACCAAAGATAGGACAAGATTAAGCAAAGGACAAAGCGAATATGATCAATAAATTCTACCATAACTTGATTTCTTATTGTCCAAGGACAAGAAATATTGGGAATAAATTTCCCAAGGTAGCTTGCATGAATATCCAAGATCATAGTCACAACAAGAAGCATATAATAAAATATGATAATTAAGCTTGATGCTTCAAAAAGAGATTCTTGGTACCTTCCAATAGTCACATAATCATAGTGATTTGAGTAACTTGAAGCAAATGGTTTCCATGAGGATATAGAGATCTAAATATGAGAAAACACATACCAAGAAACATTCTCACACGCAAGAACCAAAATATGTGCAATAAAGGCATTTAAGCAAATTGGAACTTGTATAAGCACATGTGTCACATAGGAGCTAGATAATTGTCAATATCAATTCTAGGTGACACAACCTCGAATATTCACATTTTCTAGGATTTGTAATATGCACTAAGCATATGACTCCCCCATAATATGATACTACCATAAAACTCAACACGAGGCAAAAAGATCCAAATAGAGATAATTAATGGAGATTATAGAACTTGAATTTCTCATGAGAATTGTACCACATAGAGACTAGATAATATTTGTAATATCAATACTACATGGTATTCCTCATGTACACGGATTTTTAGGATTGTGGAATGCATAAGCATAACACTCCCCCAAAATGGGATAGTCCATTAATCTCTCACAAGGGCCAAATAAGATACCAAATGTAACCAAGTAAGGCTCAAACATAAGAAACACACATACATGGTGTGCCATCTAATCATACACAAATATGCTTGATATCTCAAAATAATTAAGTGGAAAGCACAACATGTACAAAAGCATGGACGAATACAAAACCAACACATGCACAAGGGGGCCAGTAACTTTAAATGTAAAGAGTTTAGCACATGTTACCGCAAGGAGGAACATTGGATATATAATATATGATAATCCAAAAGGCTTGGCTTGACACAAATAATTGATGAAGATCGCTCAGTTCTTCATAATGTAACCAAGTCTCCAATGCCCTCCAAAATACCTATTGATCAAGTTTTGTCTTGTTGGTCCCCAACCAAGTTGGGTCCTAAGAGGTTAGTCACAATAGGCTTGGCAACCCAAATGGTTATTTTCTTGAACCCACATTGAGCACCAACAAATTTGGCAAACACATTGCCAACCTCATCCTTACAAAGAGAATAAGCATCATCAATAATGATAGTGTTGGATGAGGAGATACCAATAGTGCATGAGGAAGAAATGTGCCCCTTCTCATGGCATATGTAGCAAGTTCTTCTCTTGCCATCTTTCTTCTTAGGCAAAGCCACAACTCGGGGAAGAGCTCGAGTATTCCTCTTAGGAAGAGACCCATCTCTAACTTGAGGTAGAGATTGAGGCCGCTTCCCTTGTTGCTTCACACTAAGAGGCTTCTTCTTCAATGGACAAGATCTAACATGGTGCCCTTCTTCCTTGCACTTGAAGCAAACAATGTTGGTCGGATTCTTGACTTGATCTTGGCCATTCTTGTTGTTGTCCGTGTGCTTCAAGTTGATAGTGGACTTGTTCTTGACATTGGAGTTGAATCCAAGCCCACTCTTGTCATTGGGGGATTTTTGAACACTCAAGATTTTGTTGAGTGCGGCCTTCCCTTGATGACCCTTTTTCAAGTCATTCTTCAAAGAAGTGACTTGAGGCTTTAGCTCTTTGATTTCCTCTACATGGTTAGTTTCAACAAAACTACTAGAGGAAGTAGATGGTACATTGTTAGAGCAACAAGGCACGGAATGTAATTCATCACGAGATATAGCATGGTTGTGATAGGATGAATTATAAGGACTAGCACATGGCAATATAACATTTGGAGTAGATATAGTGCTAATGTCCACATGAGTACCACTAGATGTTACCTTTGACACGATGGCCTCATGATCTAACTTTAGCCTACCATGGGAGACTATAAGATCCTCATGCGAGCTTGAGAGCTTAACATGACTTTCTTCTAATTTACCATAGTTGCTAGTTAGCAAATCAAGTTGAGCCTTTAGCTCAACATTCTCCTTCAAAATAGATGCTTCACAAGAAATAGAGTTAGTAGCACAAGCATCATCATTATTAGCAAGAGGTGAGGGGAACTTGGCAAGATCTTTTGAATATGAAGCTTTAAGTTGCTCATGCGACTCGGTGAGTTTGATGAGCTCCCTCTTAACGACCCGAGAGCCATTTTTGAGGTGCTTAAAATCCTCAACAAGTTTAGCATAAGGAACCTCAAGTTCATCATTTTTAATATTGAAGGAGTTTGCCACCACAAGTTCTCTATCATGGTATTCCTTTACTCTAGATAATTCTAGAGTAAAAGTATCCTCAAGAGATTCTTTGGTGGTTTGTTCTTATTCAAGGGAGTCCTTTAGTTGAGAAATTTCATTATCATACCCACGCTCAAGCGCAAACTTTTGATAAATAATATTCTCTTGCTCCTCAATAAGTTTCTTGCCTTCAGTAGCACAAGTCAAGATTTCAAGAAATTTGGAGGAAGCAATTTTATTTATATGAAGAGAGAAAAGACAATATCTCCCATATCTAGAATAGAGGCAATGTCATAATCACCTAGATGATCATCATAATTATCATTCTCAACCTCATCATCATCATGAGATACAATGGGATCCAAAGAGGTTGCCTTTGTTCCCTTAGCCATAAGGCATATGTGAGAACCGGAGGAAGGTGATGATGAGATTGCACTTGTAGCTCTATTCAAGACCTTGTCTTGGCCCATATAATCTTCATTTTCCTTTACATGGTTAGAAACACAAGCACTAGAGGAAATATAATAATTTTTATCATGGCAACAAGACAACACAAGCATATCATCATGATATTTATTCAAGCCATTTATACATGATATGCAAGGACTATCAATACAAGCATGTAAGGAGTTAGTAGTTCTAGAAGTGTTAAAGGCCAACGATAGATCATTGCAACTAGATATGAGGGATTACAAATAGTGAGCACACTATCCATATTGCAATTTCTATCAGCACTCACCATATCATTACCTTATGAAAAGTCACATGTTGGTGAAGTGGTAGAGGGTGAGAACTCATCTCGACCGGAAGTGGAAGCAACACAATCATCCCCAATAATGTTGTACACAACATATTTATCTTGAAGTTTTGTCCATAACTCATGAGCGCTCCACAAAGTAATGATTAGAGAGGTAACTACATAGCTCAAAGCATTAACAATCACATTAGAAGCTTGAGCATCGAGATATAAATTTTTCTCATCCTCACAAGATAGATTTTGGAAATCCATAGGAGGAGAAAAATCTATATCTACAATACGCTCCATATTTGGGTCCATGTCCCGGAAATGATTAAGCATAAGAGTTTTCCATATATCATAATTTGTGCCATCGAATATTAACATGTTATTGTGCACTAATCCCCTAGCCGACATCTTTACTCTCAAGGCGGTGAAGCCTAAAATGAGAGACCGGGCTTTGATACCAATTGAAAGGATACATATGTCGCCTAGAGGGGGGGGGGGGTGAATAGGCGATTTAAAACTTTTCTGAGAGTGGCTCACCAAAGGCGGAATAAAACTTGTGTTTACTTTGTTAAGCACAAAACCTAGAGCAACTAGGGTTCACCTATGTGCACCAACAACTTATGCTAAGCAATAGAAGTAACAATGTGGTAGCAAGATATAGGTTACTTCAAGCACGAAGGCTATCACAATGTAAAGTGCATAAGTAAAGAGCTCGGGTACAGAGATAACCGAGGCACGCGGCACTACTAGGAAATCAGCAGTTAGTGGCGCACCTGAAAAGATCATCTGTGGCGCACTAGCAGTGCGCCACGTGCCTTGCGCTACGGATATCTCCCAGTCGTGGCGCACTGCCTAGTGCGCCACGGTTGTGTCGAGATAGGCGTAGCGCACCTGCTAGTGCGCCACGGCTATGTGGGCAGGTGCGCTACGCGTAGGTTCTTCTGTGGCGCACTTCCTAGTGCGCCACTAAGCTTCTAAAGTGCGCTTTAGATATAGTGCGCCACAAAAGGTAGATCATGTTCGCCACAGGTGTGTTTTTTGTTTTTTTAATTTCCGAGCCAGATTATATACAATACAGATTATATATAATATTACAGCAGATATACACACACAGATACAAGATATACAATTATATATATAAATACACAATTTGAAAAAAAAGATTGAAACAAATACATATAGATAAGTCTCATACATGAATACATAGTATAAGTTACATTGTTTCGATCAAGCTACAAAGTATTACTTGGTGACATGCGAATACATGTGTCGATCGAACAAGTTAGAGCTCGGAAGCTCGTCTAGACATCTAAACTAGCTAGACACAAACGCGGGATAAACAACCAAAGAAGATAAGCATGATCACCGCCGCGACGAAGGTGTATGTCTTCATCTGGTTCCTTGTCCTAACTCCCGCTAGATGGCGCGTGTATCTAGCTTCCGCCTCCGTCATAGTGTTGTAACCTTTGTAGCTATTGCCGCTGAAACGGTGCACCTGTCTCCGACAGTCTTCCCAATCATCGTAGACTCCGGGAACCCGTCCCTTGTACACGACGTACCACGTCATCTACAAGTTGACAATAATAATTAACCGGTGATTGAAAAAACATGTATAATTAAAGTCGCATATGAAGATACACTTATAGAAAGTACTCCTAAATCAAAAAGAGCAAACTCAAAAAGCATGTCTCACATATAACTAGGTTGTTCGACACAGGAATATGCTACGATGGAACCGTCCGCCAAGTAGGATGCACAACAACTGGACCTATGCATAGCACAAGGCGGACAATCCCATCGCAACACATTCACATATATAGTGTGCCACGACATTTCAATCATCGGCATTCTCGAAAAAGACCAAAGTAACTCAAAAAGCATGCCTCATATATAACTAGGTTGTTGGACAGGAATATGCTACGATGGAATTATACGCCAGGTAGGATGCACAACACCTAGACTTGTGCATAGCACAAGGCGTACAATCTCATCGCAGCACATTCACATATATATTGTGCCACGACATTTGAATCATCGATATTATTCTCGAAAAAGACCAAAGTAACTCAAAAATAATGCCTCATATATAACTAGCTAGGTCGTTGGACACATGAATATGCTACGATGGAAGTGTTCGCCAAGTAGGATGCACAACACCTGGACCTGTGCATAGCACAAGGCGAACAATCCCATCGTAGCACATTCACATATATAGTGTGCCACGACATTTAAATCATCGGCATTATTCTCGAAAAAGACCAAAGTAGCTCGAAAAGAATGCCTCATATATAACTAGCTAGGTCGTTGGACACAGGAATATTCTATGACGGAACGGTTAGCCAAGTAGGATGCACAATTCCTGGACTTGTGCATATCACAAGGCTAACTATCCCGTCATAGAACATTCACATATATATTGTGCCACGACATTTCAATCATCGGCATATTCTCGAAAAAGACAAAAATAACTCGAAAAGAATGCCTCATATATATGCATAGGTCGTTGGACACAGGAATATGCTATGATGGAACCGTGAGCCAAGTAGGATGCATAAGACCTAGACTTGTGCATATCACAAGGCTGACAATCCCATCATAGCACATTCACATATATAGTGTGCCACGACATTTCAATCATCGGCATTATTCTCGAAAAAAGAGTAAGGAAAAAAAGAAGGACCAAAGTGAGCAAAGGACCAAAGAGTAAGCAAAAAAACCAAGCATTGATTGATATATAATAATAATAAGCAAAATAAGTAAGCGATGATTCATAAACCTAATAAGATAAGTATAGTAGCATGTACACTTGTCCACACACACACAAAGGTCATCTATAGTTTGTAACTACAACTAGGCCAACATCAAGCCTTCTGGGTCGGCTTAGGGAACGGGAGGACGCCTTGTCTCGTCATGAACTTCCTATAGTCACCCTGCATCTCTAGGCGATCTTCTATGTCACGGTTATTCGCGATATATATTTCCTCCGTAGAAGATCCCCCCCCCCCCCGAAGTCATGACATCACGAAAGATGATTGCCCCAAACTGCTGCTGGATGCGATACATCTCTTGTCTAATATCTGAATCATTGATCTTGGCCTTTGCTTCGGCCCACTGTTTGAGATGATCTGGCAGCATAGAATTCTGCTGGTCAAGTAGGAACGCCCTCATGTGATGGAGTGCGTAGTAGGATTCCTTCTTACTGTTTTCCGGCTGCTTCACGCAGGGGAACTCCGTTACGTGGTTGAAGACGTCCCTGCCGAACTTGAACTTCGTACGCACGAAGGTGGTGCCTTCCGTCGTGGCAAAGCCAGTGAGAGCATCATCCAGAACTTCCTTGATCTTGTCGTAGTTTTTGTTCTTTTCTAGACTCCCCGAGTCGAAATACTTGGCGTGGGAATGCTTCGGCGGTAAGGAGATGAGCGTGCAGTGTTCATCTCTGCACAAAAAATTAAAATGGAATGTGTTGGAAAAAGAATGATGATGATCTAATAAAGCCAATCGACGGTGGCGAGTGAATAACGACTTACTCGGGAAAGTAAGGCACGAGAATGTATTCCTTTGTCTTTTTCGCCACGAGGATTCTTTTTAGGTACGAGGCCACGATACGTCGTTCGGCGGGGGAACCCAAACAACCGTCACGCATGTAGTAGGGGTCCACTATAGCGATGCCTGGTGTGTTCTCTCTAATGATCTGCATGGCCAGGCTGAGAGAAAACAGACGGACCATGGTATAGTGCAGCGGGTATAGGTGGAACATATTGAAGATGTCGTCGAACCGCAGGAAGAACAGATCCGCAGGGGCATTATCGACGAAGCCCAAGCCTGGTGGCACCTTAACCACGAATACCGGGTGCGAGGGATCTTTCTCCGATAGAAGGCGTCTCTGTATCATCAGCACGCTGTCATGCACACTCTGTAGTTCCGAACTGGCGAGCTTCCGCAAATTCTTAGGTAGCATGGGCTCACCCGCCACATGAATCCTCCACATAATACCCTCGGGTCTTGGTGGCCCGTCCCGAAACCTGATCGGATTCGCAGTTGTTGATGCCACCGGCTGGCTCGAGCTGCTAGATTTTCTTTTCCTGCCCTTTTTCCTTTTGGAGAGCGGGCAGACACCGCAATCTGAGCACCGGCCGCCCTATGTAGTGTGTCAGGGCTTAGAATAAAGGGCCGGTTGGTTGTATCAGCTGGCTCTGTAAAGGCGCAAGCTGGAGGCGTCTCCTGAGAACCAAACAGACGCTTGGTGATACTGGCTTTCTCTGTGGGGCCACCAGCTAGGTCTTCGTTGCTAAACTGAGTGCTGAAGAAGTGATTATTCCAGTCTTTGTCGTTCTCGGCCGGATCCTGCGCCATGTGCTTATCATCAACATGATCATCCGACCCACCGCGTGGAGGTGACGGCGAGGGCGATAAGGGGGTCTTGCCACTGCTTGTCGCTGTCTAACAGAATCACTATCCTATCCCACTGGTTCTGCCCACTGCTCTATTCTAAACTTCAGAGCACCCAGGTTCGAATCCTGGTGCCCCCCTTTTTTTGTTTTTATTTTAAAAATATTTTTAAATGTTCCAAAATGCCCAAAAGTGGTAATATATGTCATATTTGTTTTGTTTTTATTTTATAAATACTTTTAAATGTTCCAAAAATTCCCAAAAGTCACAATATATGTCATAAAAGTGGTACAAATAACATGATTCAAAGTATAACTAAATTTCATAATAATTTGTCCATAATAATATGAATCGGGCACGGTCCTACTCGACCACCCGCACTTTACAATCTTTTTCGACCACGCGTTTTACAATATTTTTTGAGCTAGCGTTTTACAATCTTTTTTCCCTTCTTTGTCGCGGTTGAATAATTTAGCCCCGGCACTTTAATGTTTCTTCTTTCGAACGGGCTACCTTTTTTGGGTAGGGTTGTCCTTTTTCTTCTTGTGATGTATGTTGCTGCATCGTAGTCGTCGTCATCTTCAATCTTTGGATCGCCGTACTGGTCGAAGTCTTGCTCGTTGGCGACTCCATCCATTCCGATGATGTTTCTTTTTCCTCTCCTCACGACAACACGGCTAGGCTTTGTCGGGTCGGTAATGAAAAAACATTGGTCCACTTTGGTAGCCAGTACCCATGGTTCATTTTTCGCGGCCACGTTTGCACCAACGGCCTTGGATTTGGCTGCTTCGGGTATAACCATGGTTGTGAAATACCGGTCTTCTCTTTCGACGCTCTTTGCCCATCTGACACGGAACATCGGCACCTTTTCTCCACAGTAGTCGAGCTCCCAGTTCTCCTCGATTCTTCCGTAGAATCTTTCCTTCACGTTGTCATCGGTGTAGAATTCCGACGTTACGCCTGAGTTCTGATAATCACACTTGTTGTCCTTTTCCTCCGTGTAGAATGTGTAGCCGTTAATACCATACGCCTGATAGGTCACCAGGTTTTGCATCGGTCCCCGTGACAAGGTGAATATGATCTTTTCCGTGTCAGAAGAATGCGATCGCGGGGGATTATCAAGGAGCGTCTGCCTAAACCAACGCGTGAAATCTGAGTTGTGCTCTTTGATTATTTCTCCCTGCGTCCTCTATATGCCCCGGTCACTGTACTTCTTCTCGATTAACCTTTTGTGCTTCTGTACCCAAGGATCGACCAGTTCTAAATGCTGTAGCGCGACGAGGTTTGGTCGATTAAAGTCTGCGTGTAGAAATTTGAAGTCTGCATGCAGTATGCGACGACCCTCTCGGTGACCAGATCCGTCGAGCTTGCCAAGGTGCCTGTTGAGGGGAAGAACGACAGGGTTCTCGATGTCTAGATAATTCGTGTAGAAAGAGATGCACTCTTCGGCCAGAAAGCCCTTGGCTATGCTTCCATCTGGACGGGACCTGTTGCGAACGTAACCTTTGATGTGTCCGTTCATCCTTTCGAACGCCATCATGCTGCGGAGGAACATCGGCCCGAGTTGTACGATGTCCTCCACGACATGGACTAGCAGATGCACCATAATGTCGAAGAATGCGGGTGGGAAGTAGACCTCAAGCTCACATAGTATCACCACGATCTCCTCCTGTAGCCTCCCGAGCTGATTCACGCCAATCGACTTCCTAGAGATGACGTCGAAAAACTTGCATAGGCCAAATAACGTTTCACGGACGTTCTCGTCCATTATCTCTCTTAGTGCGACCGGAAGTACCTACGTCATTAGCATGGCACAGTCGTGAGACTTCATGCCACTGAACCTCTGCTTCGCCTCGTCTAGGTATCTGCTTATCTTGCCCGCGTAGCCGTAAGGAAATTTGACTCCTAGAAGGCACTTGAAAAACTGTTTGATCTCATCCTGGCTTAGAGTGAAGCAAGAAGGAGGGCAATAATATTCGTTCTTCTTGAACTTTTTACCCTTCCGACGACCTTGTGTCGTCTCCAACTCATGATCATCGTCATCTTCCTGATCATCAGGAGTAGTGCGTCCTCTGTGAAGCTCCTTCCGGATACCCAAGCATATCAGGTCGTGCCTTGCTTTCAAACCATCTTTCGTCCTATCTGGCATGTTGATTATGGTGGCGACCAGACTCTCGCACATGTTTTTCGTGATATGCATGATGTCGAGGCTATGAGGCGTGCGGAGAAACTTCAAGTATGGCAACTCCCAAAAAACAGACCTTGTTTTCCATACCTTCATCAACGGCTTGTCTTGTTGCTGCCTCTTTTGCTTCTTTCCAGGCTTAGGACAATCTTTCCAGTTTTTCAGCAACTCTTCCACTTCTTCGCTGCTCCTACGCTCTGGGATCCTCGGGTCTCTGATTTGCCATCGAACAGGTCTCCACGTTTTCTCAATGGATCATTCTTGCCGAGCCACCTCCAGTGCGCCATGAACACGGTTTTCGATGACCCTGGATATTTCTCTAGTTGGAGATAGCTTGTGTTATCCATGCACCTAACGCATGCGCAGAATCCTTGGATAACCTTCCCCCAGATATACCCGCAACCTGGATAGTCTTGCACTGTAGTGACCAACGCGGCTCTCATAGTGAAATAATCTTGTGCGACGGCGTCGTCAGTATTGGCTCCAGATTCCCATAACGTGGCTAGCTCCTCTTTCAACAGCCCGAGATACAGATTGATGTCGGTACCAGGTTGTTTCGGCCCTTGAATTAGCATACTCATTTGTATGTACTTCTTCTTCATGCACAACCATGGAGGGAGGCTGTACATCCATACAAACACGGGCCAAGTGCTGTGCGTGCTTCTCTGGCTACCGAACGGATTGAGTCCATCGGTTCCCTTGAACATCCACCGAATTCTGGGAATTCGAGGTCTAATGCTTTCCACTGGCTAGCATCTGAAGGGTGCGTCAGCAGCTCATCCTTTTCGGGGTCATCATCATCATCTCCTGGCTTCTTCCTTTCCGCATGCCATTGCATGAGCTTCGCTTCCTTAGGGTCCGCGAAATAGCGCTGCAGACGAGGAGTGATAGGAAAGTACCATACCACTTTTCGAGGTGCTTTCTTCCCTTTCTTATATCGACTCACGCCGCACACCGGACATGTGGTTTTCTCCGTGTCCTCGCCCCGATAAATGATGCAATCGTTGATGCATACGTGATATCTAACATGCGGTAGATCGAGAGGACAGACGATTTTCTTGGCGTCCTCGATACTAGTTGGACATGTGTTCCCCTCCGGGAGACAATCGTGCCAGAATGCCATCATATCGTCGAAGCTTGCGTCGCTCAATTTGTGTTTTGCCTTCATCTCCATAGCCTTGAGCGTTACATTCAACCGGGTATCATCGGGCCTGCATCCTTCATACAATGGAGTAACCGCGTCTTTCTCAAGTTGCGCAAGCTTGGCGTTCTCTCTAGCGGCAGCCCTGGCATTACTCGTCTGCTTGAGAAGCAGCTCTTGCACATAAGGGTCCCGCACCCAGCCTGACGTTGTTCCATCGTCGTCTGCTCCTCCGGCATCTAGATCATCATCATCCCGGTCTGCTTCCGCACCTTCACCATCTCCAGGAGACTCTTCATCATCTCGCCCGTTCTCGCCGTGATGATGATCATCGTCATGTTGGCCACCTTCACCGTCTCCATAGTCTTCGTCATCGCTTATCCAACGTGTGTATCCATCCATGAAACCATGGCGGAGCAGGTGTGCCTGCAGATTCCCGGAATCTGGGTCGATCACCCAGTTGAGTTTTTGCATCTTCTGCACGGACATCTTATATCCGTCTTGTTATTTCGTATCATGTCGTCCGTCGCACATTTCAAAAATCTAGCCACAATGCCTTCGCTCATTATGCGGACCATTTTTGCCTGCATGGTGTACACGGTACAATTAGAAGTCTATTAGAACCACATATATGAATGCATGCATGCAATGGTCGATAGAAAATTTCGGCATGACCTATCCTAAAATTAGGACCTTTGCGAAATGCCAAAGTCTTGCCAAAATGGAAATGAATCAACATTTTGGCAAAACAAATGGCAACTTGTTCACATACAAACACAAGAGAGAGAGACCGATCCATACACACATGAACATATCATTATCCTCTCCATACACGCATGCATGAGCATCATCGATACTCTCCATATACACACACACATGACCATCGATCCTCTCCATACACACATCATGAGCATCGATCATCTACATACATATGAGCATATCATCCATATACACATGAACACATCCTTACATGGACAACTTACCGAGATGAGAGACCGATCGCAAGAAAGATGGAAAGGAGAGGTGCGCGCGAGACCGGAGAAGGAGATGAGAGACCGGAGACCTTCCTCTATTACTTATGTAACATCCAAGGCAAGTTCTACATGATAAAAATGGTGAATGGGTGGAGAAATTGAGGTGGGAAGGAGAAAATCCCGACTTGATCTAAGGAGGAAGAAGAAGGGGAAAGTGAAGTGTGGGGTGGTGGATGTGGTCACACATGTGCACATAAAGTGCTATAAAAAATCGACACATCCGTGGCGCACTACGCCCTAGTGCGCCACAGGGAGGAGTAACATCCGTTGCGCACATGCCACAGTGCGCCACCGATGTGTCTGGCCGTTTCACAGCAGAGGGGGGCATGCGCATAGGCATAGCGCACCCCCTCCATGTGCGCCACGGTTGACACTAACAACCGTTGTGCACCTACCCTATGTGCGCTACAGATGTTTGGCGTGCGGCCAATAGGGCCCTGGCCCAAACATATCTGTGGCGCACTATGGTCATGTGCGCCACAGTTGTTCTAGTTACTAGTAGGGCACTTCCCATAGGTGTGCCACGCCTGTTTTAGCCGTGGGGCACTTCAACCATGTGAGCCACAGATGTGCTGATTACCTATAGCCATTTTCCTAGTAGTGCGGGGACGATGATATTTTACCGAGTTCCTCCCAACATGGAGTACATCTTGTTTGGAGAGGGGGTGGTATCAAACCACCAACGCCACAAAAGCCTCTTTTGTTCTCCGGTGAATCTCACCCCAACGGGATCGATCCACACTTCTATAACATCTCAAAAATATTAAACAAGATTATCAAGTTCTAATCACCCAAGTTTAGGGTTAACAAAAACTTTTGTTATTAAAATTAATATGAATGCATGTGCGTGTGATTAATACATGAATGATTGCATTTGCCATGTTTGATTGCTAAGAATGTTAGGGATTGGTTTACAGATGAAAACAATATCATCTAGATCATTTCCAAGAAAAAAAATCAAATGAAGAGAAATTCGAAAATAAGAAATATGAGCAAATGTCATTTTGGCCAAACTTGTTCACTAGACCACTTTGAGTGTTTCTAATAGAAACAAATCCAATTCTTTTCACCCCTTGCTAGACCAAGTAAAAAGTGAACCCAAGCCCACTTTACAAACCAACAGAAATAATTTCCAAATCTATTTAAATGATAATTCAAAATTGAATCAAGTGTAGGTACTAAGATCACCATTTCTCAAAAACCCACCAAATGAGTCCACCTTGCCAAACCAAAGCAACCAGATACTACCAAGCTTATGATCAGAGCACTCACCAAAATTCATCCAAAATTCAAATGTTGAATTCATGCGGCCATTTCATCAAAACAGATGGTGAGCACAGATCAAACTTCCTAACTTCTATTGTTTTGAGAAGTGTTTAATCAAACCACTATCCCCAATTCACTCCCCTTGTCTTCCCCAGTGACCACCACTGCATTGAAGCAACTACCCCTCTACCCTTTCCTCCAGTGCCATGCCACCCGAAGCCACCATTGCCGGCCGACCGTGGACAACATGCAGGAGAGAGCGCCACGCCCGTCCATGATGTCTAGGAGGCAGGCCACCATCCACCACCACCCCTGTCCAACCCTCGAGTGCATCCAATCCCTATACCACCGAGGAATGCCACGCCCATTTTCTCTACGCCATGCCGAGAGCATGCCAGAGCGCCGCATCCGACATGCGAGCACACGCCGTACCTTGCCCTCACTACCCTTAACTGCACTCGCAACGACCATATCTACCTCCTAGACATGACCGTTCGCCCCCACATGACCAGCATGTTGGGCCACGCAGAGATAAAACAAAACTTTTTCCTCTAACGTGGTGATCCCAAGATCTAGCTGAGGTAGAAGGCCACGAGGTTTACCACTAGACGCGTGGTTGCGGATCACTGATGAAGCGCGTCAGTTGATGCAGTGCAGTCCTCACGATCCGATCGTCCTGGTGCTGATCGTACAACACCTCTGCAGGTATCCACACGTACAAGGAGGAGCGCCGGCGGCGAACTGCTAGGTTCGTTACGGCGGCTGGACTGCTGTGGAGCTAGGGTTTCCGACACATGAAATTACCTAACCGAACAACGATTAACCTTTCTGGGTTACTGTGCTCCAGTATATATGGGGAGTGAATGTGGGCTCTGCTCTCGCGACCCATTCACTAAAGCCCATATAACACTAGTCACCGTGAGTCCAACTCACTAACTCAGTCCTAATCCGATTTAGGTCCAACCCAACCAGATTATATGTTCAGATCCAATCCGAACTTGCTCCCGCTCTTAAGTGTGTGACCCCGCAGGCTCATGGTTACTTGGACACGATTAGAGTCCGACTCACAATCGATCAATCGGCATCGGCTCCTAGCAGAACTTGCCGATTCCCAAGTACCAAAGAGTCATGACGACTTGCCTTTCCAATGCGACTAACGTCCGAGTCCTTTTTGCCTCACGATATACCTTGTCAGACTATAGGTGAATATATGTCATCCCTTAAATAGTCCGACTCTCTTCTCGATTCGAGATAAGTGATTCACCCGACTAACTCTTAGCCGATCGCCTCGGTTAACACTTAACGAGTCGTGCATGGCCATGCTTTCCGGATCATATCTCACGAGAGGGCCCAGAGAATATCTCTCCGAGTGGAGGGGCAAAATCCCATCTTGGTTATTCACATCACGCAGCTTGATTCTCAGTCGACCCGAACCCTGCCTTTATAACTGCCCAGTTACAGATCAGCGTTTGACAGAACCTAAGTCGGTGATCCTCAACTCGGACTATGCAACAACCTCAGGTCTAAGGATTACATTGATTGAGATATACAAATGACAGCTTAGTTCGTTGTACCTCAATATGGGTCAATCCGACTCGCTAAACTCTTTAGCCTAGTCTGTGTAAGTTGGAATAGCATCTCCATGCCCATGACAAGTGGAACCGAGTCATCAAGCCAACTTTCACATTGGTCTAAGTTGTGTGTCCAGCACAACCTCAATGACCAAGGATATTTAGTACAAACAACATGAATGCATAGTTCCACAACTGAATCACATATTCAATGATACACATCAGATGTTTATACAAGGACTACTTAATAACTTTATGAATACAATGGGAAATATCATCATACATGATTGCCTCTAGGGCATATTCCCAACAGTCTCCCACTTGCACTAGAGTCAATCTTCCGACATCACATGTCTAAGCATCTAATGCCCATGGCTCTCAGGTGCGCCTCATGCTTCGGCTGGGGTAACGGCTTTGTCAACGGATCCGCAATGTTTGCATCCGTGTGTACCTTGCATAACTTGATATCACCCTGATCCACGAACTGGCGAATTAGGTGGTACCGCATGAGTATGTGCTTGTTCTTCTGGTGTTGTCTAGGTTCCTTGGCTTGTGCAATAGCACCATTGTTGTCACAATACACGTCCAACGGATTGGACGAGCCCTGAACCACACCAAGATCCATGAGGAAATTCCTCATCCAAACAGCTTCTTTTGCTGCCTCCGAGGCAGCAATATACTCAGCCTCTGTTGTAGACGCAGACACAGTCTCTTGCTTGGAACTTTTCCAGCTCACAGCACCTCCGTTTATAATAAACACGTATCCGGATTGTGAACGAGAATCATCAGAGTCGGTGAGATAACTCGCATCCGTGTAACCCTTTACACTGAGTTCATCTTCACCACCATAAACCAAGAACATATCCTTAGTCCTTCTCAAGTACTTTAGGATATTTTTAGCCGCTGTCCAGTGGATCTCTCCAGGATCAGCCTGGTATCTGCTCACAACACTTAGAGCATAGGAAACATCCGGCCTAGTACAAATCATGGCGTACATGATGGATCCGACTGCAGAAGCATATCGAATCGCACTCATCCGACTTCGCTCATCAGTTGTCGAAGGACACTGAGTCTTGCTAAGTTTTACACCATGGGACATCGGTAAGAACCCCTTCTTAGACGATTCCATGTTGAACTTTTTCAACACTTTGTCCAAATAAGTACTCTGACTCAATCCAATGAGCCTCCTTGATCTATCTATATAGATCCGGATTCCGAGGATGTATGTTGCCTCACCCAAGTCTTTCATTGAGAAACTCCTTTCCAATTATTCCTTGGTTTCTTGCAACATCTGGACATCATTTCCAATCAGTAATATGTCATCCACATATAAGATTAGAAAATTTACTTTGTTCCCACTAAACTTCTTGTACAAACAAGAATCATGATCACTCTTGATGAAGCCAAACGATTTGACTACCTCATCAAAGCGAATATTCCAACTCCGAGATGCTTGCTTCAACCCATAAATAGATTTCTGAAGTTTGCATACCTTGTCAGCATTAGCCGGATCGACAAAACCCTCGGGCTGTATCATATACACGTCCTCGGTTAAATTTCCATTAAGGAAAGCCGTTTTGACATCCATCTGCCATATCTCATAGTCGAAATAGGCCGCTATAGCTAACATGATCCGAACTGATTTAAGCATCGCTACGGGCGAGAAGGTCTCGTCGTAATCAACTCCTTGAACTTGTCGGAACCCCTTCGCGACAAGGCGTGCTTTATAGATTGAAACATTTCCATCCATATCAGTTTTCTTCTTAAAGACCCATTTGCACTCGACGGTTCTTGCACCGTCTGGCAGATCAACCAAGTTCCAAACTTGATTTTCATCCATGGACTTTATCTCGGATCTCATGGCTCCAAGCCATGACTCGGAATCAGATCCCACCATCGCTTCCGAATAATTTGCCGGCTCATCACTGTCTAACAGTAACACATCACGAACACTTCGTAATCTTGCCGATCTTTGTGGTACAGGTGCTGTTGTCGGCTCAGCTGCCACGATCGGCTCAACCTCCAAGGTTTTTGCCGATTCGCTATTAGCCGATTCGCTATTAGCCGATTCCTCTCGAATTTCTTCGAGTTGCACCGTGCTCCCACTTACTCCCCGACTGAGAAACTCTTTCTCAAGGAAGACACCATTCCGAGCGACAAACACTTTGCCCTCTTCTCGGTTGTAGAAGTAGTAACCCAAGGTTTCCCTCGGATACCCCACGAAAATACATTTATCCGACTTTGCCGTAAGCTTGTCCGACTGAAGTCGCTTGACAAAAACTTCACAACCCCAAATCTTAAAAAAGACAAACTCGGCTTTTTGCCTGTCCACATCTCATGCGGTGTCTTCTCTACCGATTTTGATGGTACTTTGTTTAGTGTGAACGCCGCTGTTTCTAGACAATAACCCCAAAATGATAAAGGCAGATCTGTCCGACTCATCATTGATCGTACCATGTCCAACAAGGTCCGATTCCGCCTTTCCGAAACACCATTCCTTTGTGGCGTTCCTGGCGGAGTAAGTTGAGGAACTATTCCACAACTTTTCAGATGGTCATCAAACTCATGGCTCATGTACTCGCCTCCTCGGTCCGACCGAAGAAACTTTATTTTCTTGCCGAGTTGATTTTGTGCTTCATTCTGGAATTCTTTGAACTTTTCAAAGGCTTCCGACTTATGTTTCATTAAGTAGATATATCCATACCTACTCAAATCATCAGTGAAGGTAATGAAGTACTCATAACCACCCCTGGCTGTCGTGCTCATTGGTCCACATACATCACTATGTACTAGTCCCAACAAGTCGGACGCCCTCTCGCAACTTTTTTCAAAAGGTGTCTTGGTCATTTTGCCGAGTAGGCAAGATTCGCATGTCTCGTATGACTCCAAGTCGAACGAAGTTAGGAGTCCATCATCATGGAGCTTCTTCATGCGTTTCCAACTTATATGACCAAGCCGACAGTGCCAAAAGTAAGTCATATTCAGATCATTTGGTTTCAACCTTTTAACATTTATGTTATAAACCGACTCACCATCAAGATTCAAAATAAATAACCCGTCCTGGACGGGTGCAAAGCCGTGAAACATGTCATTCAAATACAAAGAACAACCATTATTCTTGATATTCGACTCATAGCCTTGCCTCATCAAACATGAAGCAGAAATAATGTTTCGACTGAGCACTGGAACATAATAACAATTATTTAGTTCCATAATGAATCCGGAAGGTAAATGAAGTTGCATCGTGCCGACTTCCAACGCAACAACTCTTGCTTTGTTGCCGACTCGAATATCAACCTCGCCTCTCGCTACGCTCCTAGTTCTTACCAGTCCCTGCAATGAGTTGCAGATGTGAATAACTGATCCGGTATCATATACCCAAGAACTATTAGGTGCATCAGCAAGATATATGTCTATAACATTGCAAACAAGTGTACCTGAGTTGGAAGTCATACCTCCACTCCTGGCTTTGTCGGCCAAGTACTTGCTGCAGTTCCTCTTCCAATGGCCATCCGCCTTGCAGTAGAAGCAAGTGGATCCGGCTGAAGGAGATGTCTTAGTCCCTGAGGAAGCGCTTAGGACAGGGTCCTGAGCCTGCTTTCCTCCTGACTTAGCCTTCTTCTTAGTCCAAGAACTCTTCTTGAACTTAGCCTTATTCTGCACCATCAACACTTGACTGGTGCCCTTCTTGAGATCCGCCTCTGCCTGCTTGAGCATCCCATGCAATTCAGTGAGCTTCTTATCCATACCATGCATGTGGTAGTTCGAAATGAACTGCCCATATGCACTAGGAAGAGAGTTCAGAATTATATCCGTAGCGAACTCTTCGCTTATGGGGTAGCCAAGCCTCTCCAGAGACTGCACGTAACCAACCATTTTGATCACATGCGGACTCAGTGGATCACCATCCTTAAGCTTGCAACTCAGCAAAGCCTGAGAGACTTGATACCTCTCAGTCTTCGCCTGAGCCTAGAACATACTTTTGAGGCTTTCGATCATATCGTAGGCCTCAACATGCTCGAACTGCTTTTGCAAGTCCGGTTCCATGTGAGCAAGCATAAGACAGCTAATATCCGTGGACTCATCTTTAGCCCGACGGTAGGCATTGGTGGCTGCGACAGTCGCATTCTCATTCGGCTCATCTGGAAGTGGGTTGTCTAGGACATGGTCCTTCTTTTCTTGTTTGAGAACAATTCTCAGATTTCGATACCAGTTGGTAAAATTAGTGTCGTTCAGTTTATCTTTCTCAAGAATGGTTCTCAACGCAAAACCGGATATCTGAGAGTGACTGCTACTTGGTGCCATGATCTACAACAGAAAATATGCAATACACTTTAAGACATGTATTCATAAAAGAGCAAGCATATTAAACATTTTAATATTTTATGCTCCCACTAGAACCAACACCCCTCCGATGGTTACTTAGTGATTCAGGATCCTAAATAAGCAAGTCGGCTAGTGAGCTTTAGCATCACTGCTAGCCGCCAAGTGATCTAGGTAGACAACTCCTTGTCAATCGCATCTCATGCGACTCCTGTTGGACGGGTGGCATCACATGCCCCGGCTCCCATCCGACTTTTCCCCGAGTCCCACAACCGTTGTGATAGACCCGTCTAGCTTACCGAGTGTTTCTGCAGTAAGAGTCCGACTCGAACCCACCTAGTCGGAAATAATTGGCAGCACCTCAATTTTATGAGCCCACTACCAAAAATGTCCGACTTGTGATGGTGCAAACACTGGCGGGAAAACCGACTAGACCTTCTTTGAGGGATTAAATTTTACCGACTATCTAATAGAGGTAAAACTGAGACATAACAATAACACAAAATAAAGCAATTATAATGTGAAATGGTATGGCTCTCTTCATGGCGATCTCCATCTCCACAAAGCCTGTAATCCGACTCGTGCCAACTCTTGTCACTTGCCGTCTTACTCCATGTCGCCGACATGTATAACGCCTTTCATGCCTTCCGTGTTCTCAAACAGCTACACTAGCTTAGTAAAGTAAATTACATAGAGAATCCGACACGCAGGTCGTTATACAATAAAATGACAACACCTAGGCTCCAGCCGGCTGACAAAAACCGTGATTCGCAGATCACGTATGGATTACACACATACATCACATGCACATGAACTATACCATTCACAACTTCCTGCAAAAGCAAGTTATGCATAGATACAATATCTACCGGCGTTGTGATCAACTCGCAACGACATCTAAGGCGCTACGACAGGGCGAAGCAGCGCCCGACGATTTTTCCGAAAACATAGATCTCATCTACGATCCGAACATGGATTCCGACCATCGTTCCGATTTGATCAAACTTTTTGATCTTCGATCACCGCTTCTGGATTTACGTGTCACAGTCTACCCCGATGGCGGAAGCCGACCGGTAGGGGTATGTCGTTCCACGACCTCAGCAGTATGATCACGGAAATCAGATCTACCATTCCCCGAGTACAGTTGATCCAATCAACTTCATACAAAACCGATCTATCTCATAGATCGACCACCAAAACAGCACATAGATCTCATCTATAGCCTACCGCATATCTCATATGCGAGATCTCGAGCCTAAAACCAGAAGCTATCGCTCTGATACCACTGTTGGGCCACGCAGAGATAAAACAAAACTTTTTCCTCTAACGTGGTGATCCCAAGATCTAGCTGAGGTAGAAGGCCACGAGGTTTACCACTAGACGCGCGGTTGCGGATCACTGATGAAGCGCGTCAGTTGATGCAGTGCAGTCCTCAAGATCCGATCGTCCTGGTGCTGATCGTACAGCACCTCTGCAGGTATCCACACGTACAAGGAGGAGCGTCGGCGGCGAACTGCTAGGTTCATTACGGCGGCTGGACTGCTGTGGAGCTAGGGTTTCCAACACATGGAATTACCTAACCGAACAACGATTAACCTTTCTGGGTTATTGTGCTCCACTATATACGGGGAGTGAACGTGGGCTCTGCTCTTGCGACCCATTCACTAAAGCCCATATAACACTAGTCACCGTGAGTCCAACTCACTAACTCAGTCCTAATCCGGTTTAGGTCCAACCCAACCAGATTATATGTTCAGATCCAATCCGAACTTGCTCCCGCTCTTAAGTGTGTGACCCCGCAGGCTCATGGTTACTTGGACACGATTAGAGTCCGACTCACAATCGATCAATCGGCATCGGCTCCTAGCAGAACTTGCCGATTCCCAAGTACCAAAGAGTCATGACGACTTGCCTTTCCAATGCGACTAACGTCCGAGTCCTTTTTGCCTCACGATATACCTTGTCAGACTATAGGCGAATATATGTCATCCCTTAAATAGTCCGACTCTCTTCTCGATCCGAGATAAGTGATTCACCCGACTAACTCTTAGCCGATCGCCTCGGTTAACACTTAACCGAGTCGTGCATGGCCATGCTTTCCGAATCATATCTCACGAGAGGGCCCAGAGAATATCTCTCCGAGTGGAGGGGCAAAATCCCATCTTGGTTATTCACATCACGCAGCTTGATTCTCAGTCGACCCGAACCCTGCCTTTATAACTGCCCAGTTACGGATCAGCGTTTGACAGAACTTAAGTCGGTGATCCTCAACTCGGACTATGCAACAACCTCAGGTCTAAGGATTACATTGATTGAGATATACAAATGACAGCTTAGTTCGTTGTACCTCAATATGGGTCAATCCGACTCGCTAAACTCTTTAGCCTAGTCCGTGTAAGTTGGAATAGCATCTCCATGCCCATGACAAGTGGAACCGAGTCATCAAGCCAACTTTCACATTGGTCTAAGTTGTGTGTCCAGCACAACCTCAATGACCAAGGATATTTAGTAAAAACAACATGAATGCATAGTTCCACAACTGAATCACATATTCAATGATACACATCAGATGTTTATACAAGGACTACTTAATAACTTTATGAATACAATGGGAAATATCATCATACATGATTGCCTCTAGGGCATATTCCCAACACAGCAGCACCTGTATGTCGTCTCGAACACCGCCGTCCCCGCGCAGAGCATGGACCGTTCCCGACCATCCTCGACCGCCCATTTCCGCGCCATTAAGCCAGCACGACCGCCAGGAGATACCGCACCATCCTACACCCTTCGCCATGCCCGTAGCTCCCTGTGCCGACATCGCCAGAGGAGCCTGACCATGCCGCACTGCCCCTCTCGCCGGTGTATAAATAGAGGCCACCACAACCCTCATTCTCTACACCATCTCACTCCCCTCTCTCTCAGAACCACCCCACACCTTCTCCCGGAACAAGGCGAGCTCCGCAATTTGTCGGAATTTCACTGGACCCCGGCGCTGCAGAGGAGGAGATGAGCCGTTGATTGGAGCCACCTTAGGAGCCGCCACGAGCACCGTTCGAACCGCCGCCGTCGACAATGTCGTTCGCCCCCTTCGCCGAACCTTGCTGGAGCCCAGGTGAGCCACAGCGTACCCCCACCGTCGCTGTTAGGGTTCGGTCTCGTCAGAGCTGTTCGACGGAGACGACGAACATAGGCCGTAGATCTTGTTCTAATCATAGGGCTCAGAATCAAATAGATATTTTCCAATTTAGTTAAACTCTAGTTCAGTTAGTAGATTCAAAAATCAATTCAAAGTGTTTTATTAAACCAAATTGCATGAAACCAATTTTTAGGAAGGTATTCAAATTATCAATCCAAGCCCGTTGGATTCACCCCATTTGAAATTATAGATCACCTATAGTAAAAATAACAAGACAGAGACTTTTCTACATTCAAACATTTTTCAAAAATCAACCATAAATGCTTTTGTGTTGATTCCAATTCTCAAAAATCACGTTTGACAAGATCTAACTGAATATGTAAAAATATTTAGGTTTACATGTAGTACTAAAAGAATGCTACATACGCATTTCTAGTCACTTTAATTATATAAAATAGTAGTTTTAAACTTTATAAAATATTACCACTACTTTAGATCACATTCCCAAGTATTAAAATATGTGGTGATGACATGGTCAACATGATCCCATATTTTAATTGGAGAATATTAAATCTTAAGTAGTTTTCAATGAGTAGATATTACTTTTCTAAAATAAAATAAATAAGACTAGGTCTTTATTTCATGTGATGATTGTGATGATGCTAGATCATCTAGTGTGAACCTTTGTGTGCCAAATAGATATAGTTAAGTATTGTTTGGTGATTGTGTACCTCGTATTTATGTATAGACGCTAGTACCGACCAAGGGTACGAGGAGGAGTACTACGAAGAAGAAGAAAACTTCAACCACTACACTACTCAAGGCAAGCTATTACTGGTAAGATAACACTTGCAAGCTATCTAATGCAAGCCTAAAACTACAAGTTAACCTATGCAAGATGCATGAGGCATACTTTAGTTATGCAACCTTGATTATACCAAATCCCGGTTTTACTCGCAAGCTTTATTCTTTTATTTATTTACCAAAGTTCTTTACCTTACCTTAGTGACTTATGAATTTTGGAAAGTTACTATGGGTAGCATAAAGAGCATAAAACTAGGCCTAAGTAGTTAGAACTAGATGTCATCAAAAGGCATGAGACTATATTCGGATAGTCACATTTGAATAGCACCCCTCATTGGTGAATACCCTCAACTTTAGTGGCTAGTGCTAAGCATAAAACTTGATCACTTTAGATGGGAATACTTGGTGAAAATGATTATGAAAACCTTGGAATGAAGATTCATTGTATTGAAATGTTTTGACATGTGCTATGAACACAAGATGAGTGGATGATGAAAATGTTGAGGCATGAGCCTTAGCCCTTTATAAAAACTGATGGTTGGGTTCGGATGCGATACCATTCCAATTTTACCATACGACCACAATACCCAAATTTGGGTAGGGCTTGATTGTAAGTTTATATGTCTTAGTATGGGTTCCCTTGCGGAAAGAGGTTGAGCAGAGGCTACCTCATGGATGTGAATGTCCACCTATGCAGTTCCCAAGATGACAGATGGTCATGGTTGGGAGGCCAAACTCATAGGGGAGGTGCCTATACTATGGTGTGTAATTGAAATGTTAGGATTAATTATCCGCATACTAGGTATGATGATTCAGGGTTTGTCCCTGACGGATGTATCGAATGTTGTGGTGAAAGTGTACCACCTCTGCAGAGTGTCAAACTATTCGAATAGTCGTGTCCGCGGTTATGGATAGTTGGAGTGGCCATACTGTTTCATCGTCAGATGTTTTCAAAATGACTTGTGAAATGAACTATGACTTTGACTTGACCACAACAGGGTTGTGAACATGAAAAATAAGTTCCCACTTAGGTGTTGTAGAAAATTTAAACTAGCTTTATTTACTTCTAAAGTCAGTTAGAAATAAACCAGGCCTTTTGCAAATAAACTTAGAGCTTAGGATTCCTACTCGAACTACTTTACTTGTTAGTGCTAATTGGCGAGTACTTAAAGAGTACTCATGGCTTTGTCCCTGGCTATTCCCGTGGCCAGACTATGAGGAGGACTACCAAGATGATGGATAGTAGGAAGTCTATGACAACTAGGATCATCTCCCATTGTCAGCATTGACTATGACCCTGAAGATGGAACCTCGGCCACGTTACCCTTATTAATATTCCACTGCATTGATTGTATTAATACTGGATCATGAGATCCTATGTGTGTAATACCTTTATTATTGTTTGTAATGGATGATGAACTATGGTACCAATCTGTTATGTCTCGCAAAAATGGTAATCCTGGGATTGCGATGTATGGCATAACATGCATCTGGGATAAAAAATCCGGGTGTTGACAACTTCCACTATTGGTGCACTTGTCGGTGGCAATCCGGAACCTCTCACAAGGTTGGGGCACTTCTCCACAACTTAATTGGAGGCTCCCAACAAACGCCACCAAGGCCACAAAACCGTCTAGGGTTCCAAGAATCCAAGAGGGACAAGCTTCAACGAATATCACGAACCAAATCCTCCAAGGAGAACTCAAACCGATGCACCGAATGCAAATGTCAAGAACACCACAAAGATGCTCAAATCCCTCACTCTCATGTTCCAAGAAAGCTACTAAATATATTGGTGGAACAAGAGAGGAAGAACACAAAATCCCCTAAAACCTAGACCCCAAAGATACACTCAGAAAGAGATGTTTTGGTTTGGTCAAAATGTGGATCTAGATCTCCTCTCTCTTCCACTCAAATATGGGCAAGAATCATTGGAGGGGAAGAGATTAATCAAGCTTCAAGATGTAGAGCAAATGGGGACAAAGCTTGGAAAATAGACGAGGACGAAGTAGTCCAAAATGAATAATGGAAAAAGCTATTTAAAGGAAAGGGCTAATTCTGCCCATTGGGGCGTTTTTACTAAACAGACCGGTAGTACCGGATAGCCCCGGTACTACCGCAGGCACCAGCCCAGCAGCGTACAGGAATGGGCAGCAGCACTGGCGGCTGGTCTACGCGAGCGACACCGGCGTGTGGGGCCAGCTAGCGACTGTGCGCGCACGCGAGGAATGGCCCAGCTGTGCGTGCGAGCGTTGACCAGCGAGCGAGGCGGCGCCAGCGCGCGCATGAAGCGAGACGAGCGAAGGGGAACGTGCGGGCGAGGCAAGCGAGGCACACGCGAGCGGCGACGGCAGAGGGCCCAGCGAGGCGCGCGGAATCTCGGGGCAGCGATGCGAGCAGTGCGCATGAGCGAGGCGGAGCGGGCCGTGGCGGCTGGGCCAGCCCAAGTGCGGGCGAGCGCAGCGTTGCAATAGCAGGAGCAGCGCGAGGCGGTAGCATCTTGGATGGGAACAGGGCAGGCAAACAGGGCCCGGGAAGCTGGGCGAGTTGGGCTGGTAGTATCGGATGGCCGACCCGGTACTATCGCAGGGCCCGGTACTACCGGCTAGCAGTTCCGGGCCAGGCAGAGGCTGGGCCGCGCACAACACACCGCGCAGGGGCATCCGGTAGTACCAAGCGGTACTACCGCTCGTCCCAGTAAAAATTGTTTTCCTTTTTCTTTTTAGAATCAAATCGGCTGATATTCAAACTGCTATAACTTTTGATTGGTAACTCCGATCGACCCGATTCCAATTGCTTTGGAATACGGACGACATGTGCTACTCTAAAAAATATTGGTTATCACCAAGTGAGAAAGTATCAAGTATTATAATGTGAGATACCTCACTTGGTGAGAATCTGGAAAACCGCCAAGATCAAAATTGCAACAAGACACAAACGGAAGACCCGGTTTTGATGAACAAGAGCCTGTTATGGAGATTAACACAAGATCTAAATCCTCACATGGATAATACCAAATAACAACCAAATATGATGATGCAAGTATACAAAGTTTTGAGCTCTCTCCGAAAGATATGATCCAGTTACTCATTCGAGAGCCCCTCTTAATATTACGGTTATCTAACCTAAAACCCGGTCTCTCAGAAGCAACATGAGACCGGTCAAAGGGAAAACCTATCAATAATATAACTTTGCCCTGAGCATTCCACTTGAGCTCGATGTAGATGAACTTTACCTTCTCAAGATGGAACACCTATCTTGATTCATTATCATCGATCCATGATCACCGAGGATGGCAAACATCAAACATGAATCTTCTATAGATGACACATTTTGAGCTTGCACAAAACATCTTCTTCTCATTTCATCGACCTTGAAGCCAACACATGCTCCAAGCAATGCCAATGTACAATTCCTACAAGCACAACTTAATACACTCATTAGTCCATAAAGATTGTCATTAATTACCAAAACCACACATGGGGGCCCACATGTTCTTTCAATATGACAATGCATTTGTTTACTAGTTGGATGTGTTTATCTAATCTTCTATGAACATTTTATCTTGGAGAGAAAACTAACATAATGTGTATATTTTTACAAGCCATTTTTGTCCTAAACTTAATCTATAAAAATCTGTTTTTGTGTGGTGGCAAGATTTGACTTGATGTGGGCATATTGACTTGATATATGAGATGTATTATCCCAGTCTAAGAAAAAATCTTTGGCCCCCTCATCTTCAAATTCTGGCTCCGCCCCTTCTCATGGGGAAATCAAAATTTTCTCCTAGGTGTAGATACACACATTCTGTAAAATCACAATTCAAGATGTCATATTTCTTTTAAAAAAAATCGCATATACATTTAGACTTTCTATGTTCGGCATGAAGTTTAGGTAGAAAAATCATTTTTTGTGGCTTTTGTAAAAAACAATTTCTATGCTGCAATATAACTATTCTAGAGATACTTTTTGTTCTCTTATACAAGCCACACCAAACTTGATATGCGAATATAGAATGTTCGGATATATACGCAGATTTTTCTTTCAGATTATTTTACTACTGGAAAAACCCTCTTCGGTTCGCGTGAACAATGCCAGCAGTCCCTGCCTGTCACAGCCCACGACTAGTGCTAGCACTTTTCCCGGGCCGTGAGGCCTCTAACGGCTAGAAACGACCGTAGTCACTAGTCCCGGGCCGGACCACATCTCTAGTCCCGGTCCGTAATACGACCCGTGAATAATGACCTGGAGCAGGCCAGCTGGTCTTTTAGTGGACTATTAGACCCGGGTCGTATCACGGCCCAGGACTAGTTGTCCACCACTATATATTCTGTTGTCTGTCCTGCTGCCCTAAAGCATATGGTGGCCATTTTTCTCAAAGAAGCAAGCGAGTTCATGCCATTTTTTTCTCAAGATTTAGTTTACAACCCCTAAATCCAAAGCTTTAAAAGGTTAGAACTTCACTCTTTCATCTCTTATTGCTACTTTAGCTCTATAATGCTCTAGAAGTATATATAGAGATATGGATCAATGCATGCATGCTCTATAAGTAGAAGGATTTTGATATATATGTGTAACAAATTTTTATTAGGCACATAGTTACTCAAAATTGAAATGTGTAATTTTAGAGTTTTAGAGCTTAGAATGGAATGAGGTTTTCACTGATAGAACAATAATAAAAAACTCCACATTTATCATGTTGATTGTTTTCTCCAATTCATAAATTGGTGCATGTAATTTTTTCAAAATTCAAAATTAATGCTCTAGAAGCTAGTAATATAACTTGTAATAATTTTATCATGTTGTGTAATGGTTTTTGATATACTTTTACTATAATGCAGATGGTCCGGAAATGGATGTACGGTACTGACCGACGCTCTGGAGAGTTCGTTAATGGCGTGCATGAATTCATCTGTGTTGCTGATGCAAACAAGCGCAATGGTTTTGTATTCTGTCCATGTAGTGGATGTAGGAATCAGAAGGATTACTCTAACTCAAAAACCCTTCACAGCCACCTGTTGAAGGCCGGCTTCATGCCCAGTTATAATTGTTGGACCAAGCACGGAGAGAGAGGGGTTATAATGGATGACAATGAAGAGGAGGAGGAGGATGACAACTATCATGGTTTCCCTGAGTACGGAGATACTTCCATGGGGGATGCTGAAGGGGAGGATGAAGAAGAGACACATGATGAACCCGCTGATGATCTTGGTCGGACCATTGCCGATGCACAAAGAGATTGTGAAACTGAAAAGGATAGGGAGAAGTTCAATCACATGTTAGAGGATCACAAAAAGTTGTTGTACCCAAATTGCGAAAATGGTCTGAAAAAGCTGGACAGCACACTGGAATTTCTGCGATGGAAGGCTGAGTGTGCTATACCTGACTCCTCATTTGAAAAGTTGCTGAAAATGATAAAGAATATGCTTCCAAAATATAACGTATTTCCCTCCAGTATGTACGAAGCAAAGAAGGTTGTCTGCCCTCTAGGTTTAGAGGTTCAGAAGATACATGGATGCCCTAATGACTGCATCCTCTACCGCGGCGAGGAGTACGATAATTTGGATGCATGCCCGGTATGCACTTCACTTCGGTATAAGATTAGACGAGATGACCCTGGTGACGTTGAGGGCGAGGCCCCCTGGAAGAGGGTTCTTGCCAAGGTGATGTGGTATGCTCCTATAATACCACGGTTGAAATGCTTATTCAGAAACAAAGAGCACGCCAAGTTGTTGCGATGGCATAAAGAGGAACGTAAGTCAGACGGGATATTGAGACACCCCGCTGATGGGTCGCAATGGAGAAAAATCGATAGAAAGTACCCGTACTTTGCAGATGACGCAAGGATTTTAAGGTTTGGTCTAAGTACAGATGGCATGAATCACTTTGGGGAGCAGAGCTCCAGTCACAGCACCTGGCCCATGACTCTATGCATCTATAACCTTCCTCCTTGGTTGTGCATGAAGAGGAAGTTCATTATGATGCCAGTGTTGATCCAAGGTCCGAAGCAACCCGGCAACGACATTGATGTGTACCTAAGGACATTAGTGGAAGAACTTTTATAGTTGTGGCACGAACCCGGCATACGCGTGTGGGATGATCACAAGCAGGAAGAATTTAACCTCCGAGCATTGCTTGTCATAACAATCAATGATTGGCCTGCTCTTAGTAACCTTTCAGGATAGTCCAACAAGGGATACAATGCATGCACACATTGTTTAGATGAGACTGAAAGTATATATTTGGAACATTGTAAGAAGAATGTGTACAATGAGCATCGTCGATTTCTTTTGGCCAAGCATCCCTTAAGAAAGAAAGGCAAGCATTTCAACGGTCTGGCATGTAACCAGACGAAGCCTAAGGAGCGTACTGTTGCTGATAAATTTGATATGGTCAAAGATTTGGATCAAATAGTAACCTTTGGAAAGGGTCCTGGCGGAAAACCTGTTCCTAAGGACGCTGAAGGACACGCACCCATGTGGAAGAAGAAATCTATATTTTGGGAGCTACCATATTGGAAATTCTTAGAGGTCCGCTCTGCAATCGATGTGATGCATGTGACAAAGAATCTTTGCATGAACCTGCTAGGCTTCTTGGGCGTGTATGGGAAGACAAAAGATACACCGGAAGCACGAAAGGACCATCAACATATGAAAGACCCAGATGGCCTGCATCCAGATCGGTTTCAATGTCATGCCAGCTACGCTCTTACCAAACAAGAGAAGGAAATATTTTTTGAATACCTAAGCAGTATTAAGGTCCCGTCTGGCTTCTCGTTGAATATAAAGGGAAAAATAAATATGGCAGAAAAAAGTTCCAAAACCTAAAGTCTCATGACTGCCACGTAATTATGACGCAAATGCTTCCGATTGCATTGAGGGGGCTTCTACCAGATAATGTTCGAGTACCCATTGTGAAGCTATGTGCATTTCTCAATGCAATCTCTCAGAAGATAAACAATCCTGAAGATCTACCACGGTTACAGAATGATGTGGTCCAATGTCTTGTCAGTTTTGAGTTGGTGTTCCCACCATCCTTCTTCAATATTATGACGCACCTCCTGGTTCACCTAGTCGAAGAGATTTCCATTCTCAGTCCTGTATTTCTACATAATATGTTTCTCTTTGAGAGGTTCATGGTAATCTTAAATAAATATGTTCGTAACCGTGCTAGGCCAGAAGGAAGCATCTCCAAGGGCTATGGAACAGAGGAGGTCATTGAATTTTTTGTTGACTTCGTTCCTAACCTTAGGACGATTGGTCTTCCTCAATCGCCGTATGAGGGGAGACTGAGTGGAAAGGGTACTCTAGGAAGGAAATCAATAATATGTAGGGACGAACATTCTTACACCGAAGCACATTACACCATTTTACAGAATTCTATCTTGGCAGCCCCATATATCGAGGAACACAAGAAAATCTTACGCTCCAACAACCCTAGAAAGCATGACTCTTGGATTACAGATGAACACATGAAGTGTTTCGGCGGTTGGTTGCAACATCTCATCAAAAACAACACTCTTGGAGATCAGCTATACTTGTTGTATAGGTCACCATCTTCGACTGTATTGACTTTCCAAGGGTACGAGATAAATGGGTATACATTTTACACGATCGCCCAAGATAAAAAGAGCACCAACCAAAATAGTGGTGTTTGCTTTGATGCAACAGACAACAATGGGTCAAAGACCACATATTATGGTTACATAGAGGAAATATGGGAACTTGACTATGGACCTACTTTTAAGGTCCCCTTGTTTCGGTGCAAATGGGTCAAGCTGACAGGAGGAGGGGTTGAGGTAGACAAGAAATACGGAATTACATCGTTGGATCTCAACAATCTTGGATACTTAGATGAACCATTCGTCCTAGCCAATGATGTGCCTCAGGTTTTCTATGTGAAGGACATGTCTACCAAACCTAGAAAAAGAAAAAAATGAGAAAAAGAATACATCAGACAATGAGCCAAATCGCCACATAGTTCTTTCAGGAAAAAGAAACATCATGGGAGTGGAGGACAAGACAGACATGCCAGAAGATTGTGATAAGTTTCATGAAAATTCTGCCCTTCGCAGTAAAGGATGACCCAAGCATCATCTTAACGAATAAAGATGCTCCATGGATACAGCGGGATCAGAAAGGAACACACGCAAAGAAATGATGTGTAATAATTGTAACATTTTATGAGTGAAGATGCTCCATGTGTCCATTTTATAGTGTTGTCTGCAAACCATATTGAGTGTGTTAGTCCCGTTTTGTGGCTGGACCGGGACTAAGCCTTTAGTCCCGATTGGTACTTACCATTAAGATCTGATCTACAAACGCGTGAGGTCACATATTAGGGAGTGCCTCTATGACCAGTTTCTTGGAGATGCCAGAGGACTGGGCTCCGGCGGCATCTCCCTGAAACTGGCCGTAGTGGTGTCCCTGCTCTCGAAAACCATCTTGCAGCTTGTAACTTCTCTAACTAGATCAATACGCCTGGGAGCTAACTAATTTCACATATTAGAGAGTGCCTCTATGACCAGTTTCTTGGAGATGCCGGAGGACTGGGCTCCGGCGGCATCTCCCTGAAACTGGCCGTAGTGGTGTCCCTGCTCTCAAAAACCATCTTGGAGATGCCTCAAACTGGCTGGAGGACTGGACTCCCAAGGATTCCTATTTATAGTACAAGCAGCTCGACATAGTGTCGACACTCACCCCTATTATTAGTGCTGACTCATATTTTGTCCCGGTTGGTGTCTCCAACCGGGACTAAAGGTTCATATTTATTCCCGGTTGGTGACACCATCCGGGACAAGGTACAAGCCGCACGACATAATGTCGACACTCACCCCTATTATTAGTGCTGCCTGGCCCAGTCTGCCGCAATCCCTTCAGTCGTGGTTGGTTTCTCCATCCGGGACTAAAGATGAACCCTCTATTTATAGGAATTTCCCTCTATTTATAGGCTGCTCGGTCAAGCCTGGCGTGTGGAACCTTGAGGGACATGAGGGACATGAACCCCTCCAGCGCCCTCAGCATCCAGCCGGCGGGCGGCCGGTAGCCTGGCGGAAAAGGGTAGCTGGAGGCGCACAGCGCCTCGGTCTCCTCGAGGGTCAGAATGGCCCAGTAGGCGTTGTCCATTGTTCTAAGAGAGGAAGGTGTGGATGTGTGGATAGCCATGGCGGGATCGCCCTAGATATAGAGAGAAAGGGCGGGAAAACTTGGAGGGAAGCTTTGGGAAATGGCGGGAAATATCTTTACTCCCGGTTAGTGACTACAACAGGACTAAATTTATATTATATTAAGATTCTTTATATTTTTCTGAAAATAATATACATATTATTTGTTTTATTTGGATTTTTACAATAAAAGATATGATTTTCCTAAGTTTTATATTTGATTTGAATTAAAAAATAAAATTTACAAATGAAATAATTTATAAATGATGCAAACAGATGTATGGATATTATATTAAGATTCTTTATATTTTTCTGATAATAATAGACATATTATTTGTTTCATTTGGATTTTTACAATAAAAGATATGATTTTCCAAAGTTTTATATTTGATTTGAATTAAAAAAGAAAATTTACAAATGAAATAATTTATAAATGATGCAAACAGATATATGGATATTATATTAAGATTCTTGATATTTTTATTATTTGTTTTATTTGGATTTTTACAATAAAATATATGATTTTCCAAAGTTTTATATTTGATTTGAATTAAAAAAAGAAAATTTACAGAAAAACAAACTAGTCGCGGGTCGTGGCTTGACCCGGGACTAGAGAGTTCTTGCGCGCGCGAAAACGAAGCGGCCAAAAAAACACACTATTCCCGGGCCGTGGCTTAACCCGCGACTAAAAGGGGGGTCTTTAGTCGCGGGTGAAGCCACGTCCCGGGACTAGAGACCCTCTAGTCGCGGGCGGTGGCTTAGCCTGAGACTAAAGATCTGTCCCTTTATATTCTGGCGCCAGGGGAGGTGCTGCCCCAACACTTAGCATTTCTCGACAAAGAGGAAGCACACACAGACGAAGATGAAGCAGGGGAGGTGCTATCCGATTCCGTCGCCGCTCCGCCGTGCGTACGTGCTCCATCGTGCCGCCGATCCACCGTGCTACCGAGCGCAGCCTAGCCGCTCCGGCGCCGTGCTCGATCTTCGCCTTGTCTCGTGCTGCCGCGCGCCTCGCCAGGCGCTGCCCCGCCGTGCCGCCGCACATCGCCCCGCCGCGCGCCGCCCTGCCGTGCCTCGATCGGTGAGAGCTCGAAGGGAGTACGGGCGGGTGTGGTTTTTTTGTAATTATTAGCTAGCTAGGGTTATTAATTATTGTAATTGTAATTAGTTAGGATTAGGATTATATTGTTAGCTAGGGTTATTTTAATTATAATTAGCTAAGGTTATTTTTTTAATTATAATTATCTAGGGTTATTTTTTTAATTATTGTTTTAATTATAATTAGCTAGGATTAGGATTATATTATTAGCTAGGGTTATTTTAATTATAATTAGCTAAGGTTATTTTTTTAATTATTGCTTTAATTATAATTAGCTAGGGTTATTTTTTTAGTTATTAGCTAGGATTATATTGTTTTACCACAATTAATATTAGGATTATTGTTTTACCACAAATAATTTTAGGGTTATTGTTTTTTTGTTTTAGTTATTAGGAATATTGTTTTACCAAAAATAATATTAGGGTTATTAATTAGGGTTATTGTTTTTTTGTTTTAGTTATTAGGATTATTGTTTTATCACAAATAATATTAGGCTTATTAATTAGGGTTATTGTTTTTTTGTTTTAGTTATTAGGATTATTGTTTTATCACAAATAATATTAGGGTTATTGTTTTTTATTAGTTATTAAGATTATTGTTTTACCGCAAATAATATTAGGGTTATTAATTTGTGTTATTAGGGTTATTGTTTTTTTGTTTTAGTTATTAGGGTTATTGTTTTTTCTAACCTGTTTAACTCTCTTTCTGTTATAGATAATTAAGTCATGGATCCATCCGAAGTTCCTGGTCGCATTGGTGAAGGTTTTCTTCAAGGCATGATAAGAGGTGAAATTCCTCTTAATATTACTACCGGTGAAGATATTTTTCTCGAGGAAGAGATATCCTCATATCTGAATCCATCCGGTGATGGACTAGAGGAAAACCTAATGCACCAAGGGGAAGACCGGATGTACGAAGGGCAAACAAATAACAACAATAATGATGGCCCCTCGACAGGATCCAGCGATGTACATATATATATATAAAGCCTGCGTGTTACCTCTATTCATTAATTGATCTAGATATATATTAATCACTCTCTCTTCTTATTTTAGCCCACCGGATCGAAGCAATCGACGGCTCGAATGAAACGAGGGCCGAACAAAAATTTGGATGGTAATCAGAGGTTCACCATCAAAGAAATAGATGATGATGGTGAACCGATTGCTCCGAAGAAGCACTGGAGGATGTTTATAAATCAATGTGGGGTGCTTGTTAGGGACAACCTGCTGATCACCATCCAAGAATGGAATCAGTCAAAGAAACTCGGTGAAGAATCCAACAGCTATGTCACCTATGATGCCAAAGATGACCTTTGGTAGAAGCTCATAGCGCATTTCATACTACCTCCAGAGTATAAAGAATTTGAGGTAGATGGTATTACCCCAAGGCCGGGTGGGCTTGAAAATAGAGCGAAAGTCAAGGAGTGGGCTCTGACCAAGATGGCTGAACTGTACCGGAACCACAAGAAAAGTTTATACGCGAAATATGCCGCGAAAAAGAAAACTCCAGACTTCAAAGGAGTAAACGAGAAGTTGAGAGAACAATGGCCCGATTTTGTACAATACAAGCAATCTGATAAAGCAAAGGCAAAGTCGGCAAAGAACACATTAAATGCTGCCCAAAAGAAATACCTTCATAAAATGGGGACATGTGGCTACAAGAGTGCCATCCCTAGGTGGGAAACTATGGAGAAGGAAATGAGGGCTAGAGGCGTCACTCCTGGTACAGATGGATGGCCCGAGAGGTCAAAGCATTGGTGGTACGGGCACGGGGGATCGTTGGACCCAGAAACAGGGAAGACATTATTTCATGAAAAAATTCTAAAACCCTCCCAAGACCTTATTCAAGCAATGAACGATGCTCAATTGGGATTGTCCCGTCCCGAGAGAGAGAACGACGAGCTGACATGCGCCCTACGGAATCCTGAAGAGGTAGGACGAACATGAGGCAAAGGCGTCGGTGTCTCGTGGAAGAAAGGGTTTCCTCAGTACGATGCCAGTTACAGAAGTCGTCAGAGAAAGAAGTACCGGGAGGCCGACCAGATCTCCAGGGTAGAGCAGGAAATTAGACAAAGGCCACCGTCGTCAACTCACCCGCAGGCTGAAGATCTTGCATTGGATGTTAGCCAGCGAAGAAGAAGTGTGGCTTCCATGGAGGTCCGGCTTGATGATCAAGCACTGCTGGATGATGCACCGGCTCCTCGCTACCCCGTGGATGATGTTAGAGAGATGGCACAATGTGAGCTACATCAGCCAATGAACAACATGTCCTTCAAGGTGGCGATCGACACTGCTTTACCTTGTCTACCTGGAGCACTCCATCATTCACTTCCGATTCCACCTGGCTATGCTCGTGTCATGGTGGATGACATAGTGGAGGATTTTGTGGACCTACAGATTGACATCGCTACGACTGAAGGCCTTACGAAACTAGGAGATTTCAAGCGCAACATCATTCTATGGAAGAAGAAGTACATCAAGTTTCCAGGCTCGGCGCCAAGGCCACCGACTCCGAGGAATCCAAGTCCACCCTGCATCAAATATCGTCAACCTCCAAGTCCACCCCAACCCGATTATCGTCAACCTCCAAGTCCACCCCGCCCCGTTGACGATCGCCGCAACAGGAGTACATCAACTCGATCTCCGCCTTCAAGCAATACTCGATCTCCGCCTCCGCCTCCGTGCAGTACTACTACCTCGTCGAAGAAACGAAAGATCGACGCTTCCCTGCGCCCCACATCGAAGAAAGGTCAAACGACAAAGATAGTCGACATCCCGCCGGCTCTTCTAAAGAGATCTTATGACAAGACCGATGAGGAAACTAACGCGGATGTGGCTGCCCAAGTTAAGGCGCATTTTTCACCTAAAAATCCTGAGCCAAAGACAGTATATGATGAAAAAACCAAAAAGTGGGCTAAGTCCTTTCTTGAGCAACCATCCCAGATATCGATGAATCTGGAATCAGACTATGACCGGGAGATTATTAAGCAAGCATAGAAGAAAAAATCACAAGTGCAAAAAGCGGGAAGCAAGTTGCCCAGCTCGGAGAATAGAAGAATCAATCGGTCGCCCGCTCAAAGTCATTTCAGACCTCGACAAGGCCTTCAGAGCTGAAATGGATATGGACATGCAAATAATGGACCCTAGAGCCGTAATAACGCTGCACTAATAGGAATCACTGTATCATAGGCCAAAGCACTTGCTACCAAAGCAAAAATGTCTCTTGGTCAATATTTAGGCCATGTAGATACGCCAGTGGGTCAGATAGTACGGAAGTATGTCCAAGGGGAGCCTATAGTCAGTAATGAGGAGCTCGCGTGTCTATCCACACATATGCGAAATCTGCACGAATGGTACATGTTGCAAGCAGAAAAAAAGTATCAGAAAGATTGGTTTCCGGTGGACGTTAGAAAGGAGCATCACTTCAAACCATACTCGATACAGGTTCAAATGACCGAACTGTTTCAGTTATAAAACCAACGCGCCCTCGACAAATCTATCATTGGTTGCTACTTTTTGTAAGTGATTTATTTCTATAATTAAGTTTGTAGCTCAGCTCGTTCATTGCATTTAATAAATTATCCTAACTATATATCCTTTTGTATGATATTATATTCTGTAGAATGTAGATGCTTGAATGCAAACGAGCTAGAATATACGACGTTGGGTTCACTAACCCATATATCATTAATTAATATACGTTAAAGAATCACCCCAAGGACGTGGAGGAAGACATGTGCAGGTTCTTAAACGAGAATAATTTTGTTAAGGAAATATTATTTCCTTATAACTTCAAGTGAGTGTTTATATCTTGTACACATTTTATTTTTGCTTACTCGATGAGCTATGCATGTATGCTTATGTAAACGTCTACAGATTCCAATGGATCTTGCTAAAAATTCAAGTTGACAAGTCGAGTTGAAGTCCACGACTCATTAAGTTGGGACCAAGAGCAGTGGAGCGACATGAAAGCAATGCTCCATATGTAATTTCAATCATTATCGCATTATATCGGCCTCATTCATTCATTTCCTGATATCAAGTAACTAATAACTCCTTTGTTCATTTTCTTTGCCGAGCAGGTGTTGGACACAGTTCAGACAGAAAATACCAGGTCCATTCAAAGAGGAGCTAACTTATAAAATGGTGAAAAGTTTATAACAGCCACCAGGAACTCATTTATGTGGATACTACGTCTGCGAGTACATCCGCGAGTTGATCAGTGAGCGGAAAGTTGACTCACATTATATTTATGGTTTGCGGAAGAAACTAGAGCCAGACCAGCGCATAAGAGAAATTCAAGAGGAGCTGGTTGGATTTATGATGAAGGAAGTCCTTGATGTACATCGAGAGCATTATGAGGATGACGCGGAACTCGATTTGCCTTACTGATCTCCATGTAGCTGAGATGATATATATACATTCATCAATGACCATGTAATTTCAAAACATTTCTTCCTTTTGATATATATATATATCATCAATGTATGCTTGCAAGGGATCGATTAATTATATAGATGCATCAACGTGTACTGTGTATGTACTAGTGTAGAATATGTATACTTAAATATATGTTTGAAATTATAGTTAAACACAAAACGAAAAAGGAACGAAATGGCAAAAAAAAAAGGAAATACACAATCTTTGCCGCGGCAGAGAAACACAAAATTCTCTGCCGCGGCAGGAAACCGTATAGTCCCGGGTGGTGTTACGGCCCGGGACTAGAGGGTTTCCGCCCCCCGCGGTGCTGAAACAACCACGTGCCTGTTATCAGTCGCGGGCCGTAGCGAGCCGGAACTAGAGGGGGGGCCTCTATTCCTGTTTTCGCAGTCCTGGGCCCAAAACTGGGACTAAAACCAGTTGTGGCCCGGGACTGCAGGCCCTTTTTTCACCAGTGTTTGGACATTTTAAGATGTGTATTATCGCGAATTTTTTGCATCTACACCAAAACACCACCTCTGTTTCTTATGTCCCATTTTCCTATTTATAAATTTGGACCAACCTCTAAATTTCCTCATCTCACCTCTCTTCATATACAATGTGAGCTAAATATTGCAATAAAGTTGTACCGTATATATATCGATCTAATCTTGGCATCATTTGGAAGATTGCGATCTTAGGCTAATATGTGTTTTTAAGTGACTCACTTTTCATAAATTTCATATAATGAAATACTGAGTTGCAGAAACAAATTATATACCCGCCTACCCGGAAATGTGATTAAACAATTATGTCTTCCGGTGTATCTACATGCTTATGTGTGCAGTTCGTATGCATTTCTAAACTGAGTTTATATTGCATTTCTTATCTCGATCATGTGATCAAGATTAAACCTGAATGGAAATATATATAATGTTTATTTCACTATTTTTTGTTTAGGTATTATGCTTTTTGAGCACTGACAATGTTGGCGCTGTGTGCATACCATCATCTCGAAGAAACATTCACATTTGTAAAACGCATATTTAGGTCTCTTGTGCATCAGCTTGCTTGTGCATGTGTTTTTTACATTTTTATATTTTGAGCTGATACTATTTTGTGTCATCATAATATATAGTACACTTAATATTTTAATTAATTATATTTTGTGTGCATATATTTATGCTTTTATTTACTATGCACTACCGTTATTGGGCGCTGTTCTGGGATTATACATGGTTGTGCGCTTGTGTTTTGATATGCAGTATTGATGAATATCTGGAGGACTGTGATAAAAAATGGCTAAAGGGTAAAGGAGCTGATGAAGTGCTAGAGGTGAAAAATGACCCTCCGGTTCTGCCAGAAGTCCGGAGGTGCAACCGCAGCAGCGGTCAGGGGTGGTTTTGCCCCGAGCCGACATACCCCGGCTATGCCGTGCGAGAAACATATCAAGATGCATCGTGATCGGGAGTACTTGAAAAAGATGCAGGCAAAGAAGCTTCGAGCTAGCCCTGAATCTGAGGCCTGCGTCAGTACTAGGAGAGAAGGCCGAGCAAATTCGGTGCCAGGAGAAATGGTCGGACTATCTTCACCGAAACCACTTGCTTGAGCTAAACGGAGTGATGTAGGCCGGTCATCGGTTCCATATGCTGAAGTGTGTCCTGCTCAGTCCATCAAAAATGATGCTGATCGGACCTGAGAAGCAGAAAGAATGGGATCAATGCATGGCCACATTGATCATTCTTTTGGATTTTGACCAGAGTGTCCTACCCACTTTTGTCACCAGAGTAGTTCGTTGTAACATTTGCCGAAATTAATTGTGTATGGTACTCTTTGGGCTGTGGTTACCTCGAAGTTTCGGTTCCATGCTTATTTAGTTATTTTTTTGTGATTTCTCAGTTTATCAGTAAGTGTTGGCGTTTTTCAATCCTTACACTGGTAGAAAAGGGCCCATGCGTCCCGGTTTGTAAGGGCCATTAGTCCCGGTTGCCCAACCGGGATGGGGCAATCGGGACTAAAGCTCTAACCATTAGTCCCGGTTGCCCCACCAACCGGGACAAATGGGGCACACGTGGCGGCATCAGAGCGCGAGGGGGGGGGGGGGGTGGAGCATTAGTCCCGGTTCGTAACACGAACCGGGACTAATAACCTGCTGCCGCGGCAGAGATTTGGCCCATTTCTCTGCCGCGGCAGAGAATTCATTTTGGCACATTTTGTTGCCGCGGCAGCATTTTCGCCACTTTTTGTGCCGCGGCAGAGAATTCATTTAGGTTGTTTTATTGTTTATTTAGTGTTTTGCACTTATCAACGAAGGAACCTTATATTACACAAGATCATCATGACAACATTACATTCAATACACGGATCGAGTTCATGCACTACATACAAAAGTTGTTATTCGATGCTACCGGCCAATTTCTTGAAAGTTGCTATTTTTACAATTCCTATTGTCTATACACAGCCGAGTCGTATTCCCCTTGTGTGTTTAGGACTTCTGCATCCAAGAATCCCGCAAATTCCTCCTGAATTGCTGGTATGCGATCCTTTGGCAGAAGACCGTCCCGTAGACGTTCGATCTGATTTAAAAAAGGAGTCAGTCTATATGAATATGAAACTAAACACAATTTGATTGTAATTAAAAACTATAGAAATTGTTTACGTACGTGGAGTTGCTCTAAATTTCTGCCCTTCTCATCGCACGTCTGCCGGATGAACTCGCATACATAGTATCCACATAGATTGTTACCTGGTCCCTGCGTCAGGCACTTTACGAGAACAGAGTTCAATCAAAATAATAATCAAGCATGATAATAACTGTATCAAAACTAGAATCAAAGAGATGCGCGGATATAGCTAGTGGTGCTTACATCTAGTGGTTGAAATGTAAGATCCTCTTTCCAAACACCCCTAGCCTTCTTGGTGAACCGTTTCCAAGCGCTGCCCGGCGTAGAAAACGAATAAAATAAGTTATTAAGTACTTGATATCATAAAATTCACGAACGTTGCCGATATAGTGTCGTAATGATTAGAATTACCGCTGGAGAAGTATCTGCATGTCCTTCCACATCTCAAGGGGTTTATGTTTCGAGTCCATGACTAGTACACGCCCTTTGTCAAGTTGAATGATTAATAGAATATAGTGGTACCTACGAATGCAGAACTAATCAATTATATACTTAACATCGAGTAAGCGAAATAGAAAGTGTATACAAGACAATAACACTCACTGGAAGTTGTAAGGAAATAGTATTTCCCTTTTGGTTTCTTGAAACCTTAACGCGTGTACTATATTATCCTCCGTATCTTGGGGGCTTATTTTGAGATTAGCTTCATGAACCCAATATGGGTCAATGAAGCCAATGTCATGGATTTGTCCTCTGCTGCATTCGAGAATCTTCATTCTACATATTACAGTATTATTATATACATGCAATAAACAAAATAATATAGATGGAGACTAAATTAATTACAGAATTAGTACTTACAGACAATAGGCACTCATGATCGATTTGTCCAAGGCGTCTTGATTGAATAATTGAAATAGTTCATCAAATTCAATGGATATCATGTCATCCTTATCTTTCCCATGATGCTTTTTTGTAACCCTCAGCACTATCCAGTTAGCCCCGGCCCTTGTGGCATGCATGTACCAGTTATGCAATCTTCGCATTTTTGTTGGAAGATTGTTTACCTCCTCAGGTTTGACGAGAGGTTTTCCGTACTGGTATTGGTATGCTACTTCACTCACGGGGAAGAACTCTAACTGGGATAAGTACTGGGCAATACTCATACCTTGAGCAGCGGCAGCTTCTCCGTATTGTGCAACTACCTCTGGATCATACTGCTCTTCGGCCCCATATTTGCTCGACCCCACATTGGTTTGAGAAATCACCTTGAGAGGGGCGCAAGTCTGTTTTGCTTGTTGTCCGAGCTGGGCAACAGATTTCCCGCTTGCATCAGTACTGCTCTTCGAGGCTTTTTGTGCCGCATGTGACTTGAGAATAGAACGCTCATAGTCTGATGATAGCTTTGGCTCGGGTTGATGAAGATTCTTTAGCATTTTCAACACTTTGGCTTTTTCTTTTTTGGTGCTGGGGAACTCTGGCTCTTTCGGCCGCCTCAGCTTAGCGAAAAACGCTGTCGTTTCCGCATCAACGATCGCCGCAGTCTCCTCTTCAGTACAGTCATAAGCTCTCTTGGGAGGAACCGTTGGTACTTTTGGAAGAGGCTCTTGTTTATGTTTCGGCGATCGCTTACGACACACAGTAGCGGTACACTTACGCTTTTTATCCTGAGGCGCCGGCGATGGCTCCCGCGGCGATGGCTGCACCGGAGATTGGTGAGGCGACGGAGCCGGGTGAGGCGACGAAGACGGCTGCCGCGGCGGCGACAACCTCGCTGGAGACGGGTGAGGCGGCGACGAAGATGGCCTTGGCGTGTGATTTCGAAGCACGATACAATCCTTCGGCCATAGAATGGTGACGTTTTTTGCGTCACCCAGCACAGTCACATCCCCTTCACCAGCAGGGTAGTGAAGATCCAAAACCTCAAAGGTGGGCATGATTTCATCCACACCGACAACAGCGTAGCCCTCTGGAACCGGACGACAGTGGTAAGTTGGTGTGGGTCCAATTGGTAAGGCATAGCCGACCGCCACCTTCATTGATATGTTCATAACTTTGACATGTAGCTCGCAGTGTGTCATCTCTGTGATATCATCCACTGGGTAGCCAACAGGAGCCATCGTCGGTGCATCATCGTCATCGCCATTGTCATCACCCGGGACCTCGGTGGAAGCCACAGTGCTTTTTCGATTATTCGATAGGCCGGTAGCATCGAATGCAGTGTGCTGCTGAGATGGGCTGTTAGTACTTTGCTCTTTAAGTGTGTTAATTTCATCTTGTTGTTGCTTTAATTGTTCTTCAATTAAACGCATTCGCTCTTTCTGACATTCTGCTTCAACTGCCGCCCTGTCCTTACTCCTCTGACGGCTTCTATCAGGATATTTCTTCCTCTCTTCGGGAAACCCAGTCCTCCATGATTGGGAGCCTATTGTGCCTCGTGTTCGTCCATCAAGTTCCTTATTTCCAAGGGCGAGTGTGAGCTCATCATTCTCTCTATCGGGAATGAAGTCCCCATCTTTAACAGCCTGTACTGCTTTTATGATCCTCTCGATTGGCAAGGGGTCTTCTTTATGTCGTATGTTATATATACACCTCCCTTCCGAGTCCAACGTGCCCCCATGCCCGTAAAACCAATTCCTTGCACGTTCTACCCAATCGTCTGTCTCTGGGGTGATATTTTTATCACGCAGTTCCTGCTCAAGTTTCTCCCACTTAGGAATGCCAACCTTGTAGCCACCTTGCCCCATAGTATGGTGATACTTCTTCTTAGCAGCATTCAGCTTATTCGTTTCAGACATTTTCTTAGCTTTTTCTGATTTCTTGTATTCCACAAACTCATCCCAGAATGGTTTTATCTTCTCAAACTGAATATTCTTGAAATCGGGAGTCTTCTTTTTCACGACATAGTCAAGGTGCAATCTTTTCTTCCAGTTGGTGAAACACTGGGCCATCTTCTTCAAAGCCCACTCCCTGACCTTAGCCTCCATGGCTCTCCCATGTTGTAAGGCGTCCTCAACTGGATCCTCCGCATTTGGATCCAGCTCTATCTTCGGTAGTTTGAAATTAACCATGAGCCTCTTCCACAGTAAATCTTTGTTGTGGTTAGGGACAAATAAACATGTTCCCTCTTCATCCGCTTTAGCAGGCCTATTCCAATTTCTAATGGTGATCGGGATTAAGTCCCTAACGATTACTCCGCATTGTGCCACAAATTTGGTTGCGACAACTTCGGGAGTTGTCGGTTTGCCGTCTTCAGCGACATCTTCGATCCTAAACCTCTCATGGTCTTGCAACTTTTTGGTTGGGCCTCGTCTGCTCTTTTCAGTAGATTCCTTCGATCCGGAGGGCTAAAAGAAGAAAGATCGTCATTACTATTTCTATATAGATAGCAGATGATTAATTAATGAATTGATTTATATTATATGCACCTCGCCGGAGCGGTCGTCTTCTCGATTACACAAGGCATCGCCTTCTCCCTCGCGGAAGGCAACACCTTCAACCTCAAACAAGTTGTCTACTCTGGTAAAAAGAGGATCACCCTCACCGGAGTTGTTCAGAAACGTTGATACGTCTAAATTATCTTCCACACGGATCACACCTTGGATCAACTCTTCCTTTTCTTCGTCTCTGACGTGTGGGTCCATATTTTCTGCATAGGTGGAAAAACGAATAAGTCAAAGCGGCTAAAGGAGAAAGTTAAGTACGGTGTTGAGAGATATCAACCTTAATTCCGAGAAACCCTAATATATACATACACAATAATAAAAATGAAGAGAAAGGGAAACCGTGTAGTAGATAGGCACATCGTCGAACCCACATGCACCTAAGTTGCTTGAAAATGTGAATCGGGTCTGGGGCTACCCACAGTGACTGACCAGTGGGGCCGAAGACCAATAATACCAAACTAATTAATAAACCTAATAATACCTAACTAATAATAAACCTAATAATCCAAACACCAAAAAGAAAGGGAAACAATCAACACATGGCATCGATGCAATGCTCAAGCAAGTATGATGATATGACAAGTTAATTTGCATTGGAATGTAACCCTAAGAAATGCTCGACGATTTAATCGGGGTTCCGAGGGGTGAAAACCCTAACTCGGAGAAACTCCGAAACACATGAGAGGGGTGGATTTGTTCTTCTAATTAAACTTGTAATTTAAGTTGTTGAACAATGCATGATTATAGCTTAGATAGCTAGGTTTCATTTTTCTGAACATTTTGATATATTATTCATATTTTTATGACTTATAGATTAAAAGTTATTGAATTTATAAGATTATAATTATTTCTGAAATTATTAAAAGCTGGTTAAACTTTTTACACCGCAGGCAAACCTACCCACATTGACTGACAGAGGGGCCCGGAGCCACCTTAGCAGCCACACAAGCAAAAGTGGTTCAGGGGGCATTTTTCACTCGGGCTGGGGCTAGCCAGAGACGCTGACATGTGGGCCAGAGGCCACATAGGAAAGCCATGCAGGCAAAGTGGCTCCCTGGCTGGGTCGCGCTGATGCACGGGTGACGTCACGCCGGCGGTGGCTTGCAGGACGGTGATCGGGAACGGCGTTAGGGGGCGATCTAGGGCGCGTGCGTGCGCGCGTTAGAGAGAGGAGGTTGAGGCGAGCTAAAGAGTAGCGGCGCCGCCTCCAAAAGGTCACCGTAGAGAGAGCACGACGACGGTGAGCGGCGGTGGTGGCAGGTGGTCGACGGGGAGGATGAACCAGAGCGAGAGGGGGCGAGAGAGAGGGTCCACGAGGACCAGCAGCATACCAGGTATGCGGTGGTGGTGTCGGGGAGGCGAGGCGAGGTCGGGAGCCGACGAATCGACGGCGGCGATCATCGGGCTCGAGGGTCGTTGGCGACGATTGGGAGCGAGCGGGGCCGATTCCTTCAGGGAGAAGCCTCGGGGCGACGAGGCGAAGCTTCCTGCACGCTTGGCTGGGCGAGGGGCGGCCGGTAGGGCGTGCACGGCGGCGGGGCAGCCTGACGGCGTCGTGCGCGAGAAGAGAAGAGGAGGGGAGATGGGGAAGAAGAAGAGCAGGGGCACCCAGTTATAACCAAAGGACCTTTAGTCCCGGTTGGTGGCTCCAACCGGGACTAAAGGGTTATACGTCCCGGTTGGAGCCACCAACCGGGACCTATACTCCAATATTTTCAGCAGACCAAGGGTTGGCGTGCAGGGGGTCTTTAGTCCCGGTTGGTGGCTCCAACCGGGACATATTCCCCTGTTTTCAAAAAATTTCAGGTATTTTCTCTCTGTTCCTGCCTTATTTTTTATTTTGGGGTTTAAATTTGTATTTTTTTTTAAATGAAATTAATTTGGAATTTAGAAAAACTTTAAACATAAAAAGTGTTTGGATTTGAATAAATAATTCAAAACCATTTTCTGTTTTAAAAAATAATTAATGTAACCATTTAAAATATGAACCATTTACAATTAAATATGAATTACTTATATTTTTTTAATATCTATTTGGAATTTAGAAAAACTTTAAACATAAGAAGTGTATGGATTTGAATAAATAATTCAAAAACATATTCTATTTTTAAAAATTAATTAATGTAACCTTTTAAAATGAATTAACTTATATTTTTGAATATTAATTTGGAATTTAGAAAAATTTTAAACATAAAAAGTGTTTGGATTTAAATAAATAATTCAAAAACATTTTCTGTTTTAAAAAATAATTAATGTAACCATTTAAAATATGAACCATTTACAATTAAAAATGAATTAACTTATATTTTTTTAATATCAATTTGGAATTTAGAAAAAATTTAAACATAAAAAGTGTTTGGATTTAAAGAAATAATTCAAAAACATTTTCTGTTCTAAAAAATAATTAATGTAACCATTTAAAATATGAACCATTTCCAATTAAAAATGAATTAACTTATTTTTTTAATATCAATTTGGAATTTAGAAAAACTTTAAACATACGAAGTGTATGGATTTGAATAAATAATTCAAAAACATATTCTATTTTAAAAAAATAATTAATGTAACCTTTTAAAATGAATTAACTTATATTCTATTTTTGAATATTAATTTTTAAAATGGAAAAGGGCTTTTCCGTGCGACAAAAAGGAAAACTTCCTCCTGCAACATTGTTCTCCATACCAATGTCCACACACATGCATAATATGGGCACAACATCACAAAGTATGCCGTGATTCAGCACATAACATCGGTCATTTGGACCGAAAGCCATGAAACCTCGAACATGATACGTCATTTTGTGAAGGTTTTTTCGAAACATGATCAATATACCAAGTCTGGTATTTTTCCTTTCAACTATGTAACATAATATGACACCACGCGAAGGATTTTCATTGTTCGGATTTTTTTTGCATTTATTATGCCCGTTTTGAATTATCTGAATTTCTAACTATGGTCGAACCGGTGTGCATGAAGATAGGGGACGGGCATCGTTAGAACTTGCATTGGATCTCTGAAGAAACCACATATTGCGAGTCTAAAAATGATTTTTTCAAAAAATCACGGGCGATAGATCATGTACCTATAGTACAAACCGGACCCACTTCCTACCGATTCGGCAGACATTTGTCCTTTTTACCTGGGATGGACGAAAAGGTTTGAGATGTACCAGTTGGGAGATAGTCCATGTAAGGTGGTCTAGTATTTTAGGAAAATGGGACGGTAGCATTGTGAAACGGCATTTTGGTGGTTACTTCACAAAACGACCCGTTTTTTGCGCTCGGAAAATGGAAAAGGGCTTTTCCGTGCGACAAAAAGGAAAACTTCCTCCTGCAACATTGTTCTCCATACCAATGTCCACACACATGCATAATATGGGCACAACATCACAAACTATGCCGTGATTCAGCACATAACATCGGTCATTTGGACCGAAAGCCATGAAACCTCGAACATGATAGGTCATTTTGTGAAGGTTTTTTCGAAACATGATCATTGTCCAACCGCCACAGGCCCCACACTGTCCCGGCGGTAGCGGCATCGTCTTCCAGGAGACCCCTCTCCCACCCGCCGTGAATCCGAGGCTGGAATGGCCCCTGGTATATTCCATGGATGGGCTGAGGATCCCCGGAGTGGCAGGTGACGATGACGATGATGATGACGACGACGATGAAGACCCTGAAGCTGCGTACTATAGGACTAGGCATGATTATGACTAAAGGGGGCGGCTTTAGGCCTGAGTGTTAGCTAGTCCCGGTTTGTCCCGGTTTTTAATATTAATAAATGTCTTAAGTGTTATCTAATAAATAGAGGGAAATGTCTATATAAAGAGAGGGTTCATATTTAGCCTCGGTTGGAGAAACCAACCGTGACTGAAGGGATTGCGGCAGAGTGGGCCAGACAACACTAATAATAGGGGTGAGTGTCGACATTATGTCGTGCGGCTTGTACCTTGTCCCGGTTGGTGTCACCAACCGGGACTAAAGATGAACCTTTAGTCCCGGTTGGAGACACCAACCGGGACTAAAGATGAGTCAGCACTAATAATAGGGGTGAGTGTCGACATTATGTCGTGAGTGTCGACATTATGCCGAGCTGCTTGTACTATAAATATGCATCCTTGTGAGTCCAGTCCTCCAGCCAGTTTGAGGCATCTCCAAGATGGTTTTAGAGAGCAGGGACACCACTACGGCCAGTTTCAGGGAGATGCCGACGGAGCCCAGTCCTCCGGCATCTCCGAGAAACTGGTCATAGAGGCACTCCCTAATATGTGAAATTAGTTAGCTCCGAGGCGTATTGATCTAGTTAGTGAAGTTACAAGCTGCAAGATGGTTTTCGAGAGCAGGGACACCACTACGACCAGTTTCAGGGAGATGCCGACGGAGCCCAGTCCTCCGGCATCTCCAAGAAACTGGTCATAGAGGCACTCCCTAATATGTGAAATTAGTTAGCTCCGAGGCGTATTGATCTAGCTAGTGAAGTTACAAGCTGCAAGATGGTTTTCGAGAGCAGGGACACCACTGCGGCCAGTTTCAGGGAGATGCCGACGGAGCCCAGTCCTCCGGCATCTCCGAGAAACTGGTCATAGAGGCACTCCCTAATATGTGAAATTAGTTAGCTCCGAGGCGTATTGATCTAGTTAGTGAAGTTACAAGCTGCAAGATGGTTTTCGAGAGCAGGGACACCACTACGACCAGTTTCAGGGAGATGCCGACGGAGCCCAGTCCTCCGGCATCTCCAAGAAACTGGTCATAGAGGCACTCCCGGTCCAGCCACAAAACGGGACTAACACTGAAGACATTTATTAATATTAAAAACTGAGACTACAAAACCGGGACTAAAGGCCACAAACCGCGAAATATATCCTTCGGTCAAGCCACAAACCGCGAAAGACATGAACTAGAGTTACATAATATGAGCATGAACTTCTTGGCATATTTCATTCCTTATGACCGCTTCAGACGTAACCATGGAGCATCTTCTTTACTTAACAGAATGCTTGGGTCAGTTTTCACTGTGAAGGGCGGAATTTCATCAAACTTATTATAATCTTCTGACATGTCTGTCTTGTCCTCGATTCCCACGATGTTTCTTTTCCCTGAAAGAACTATGTGACGCTTTGGCTCATCATATGATGTATTCGTTTGCATATTTTTTCTTTTTTTCGGTCTGGAGGACATGTCCTTCACATAGAAAACCTGAGACACATCATTGGCTAGGACGAATGGTTCATCTCTATAACCAAGATTGTTGAGATCCACTGTTGTCATTCCGTACAACTGGTCTATCTTTACCCCTTCCCCATTCAGGTTGACCCATTTGCCGCGAAACAAAGGGACCTTAAAAGAGACTCCATAGTCTAGTTCCCATATCTCCTCTATGTAACCATAATATGTGTCCTTTTGTCCATTCTCGTCTATTGCATCAAAGCGGACACCATTATTTTGGTTGGTGCTCTTTTTATCTTGGGCGATCGTGTAGAATGTATTCCCATTTATTTCGTACCCTTGGAAATTCAATACAGTAGAAGATGGTGACGCGGCCAACAAGTATAGCTGATCTCCAACAGTGGTGTCATTCAAGAGATGTGTCCGCATCCAACCACCTAAAGACTTCATGTGTTCATCTGTAATCCATGATTCAGGCTTCCCCGGGTTTTTGGAGCGTACAATATTCTTGTGTTCCTCGATATACGGAGCTGCCAAGGTGGAATTATGTAGAACTGTGTAGTGTGCTTTAGTGAAAGAATCCCCGTCCCTACATATCATTGCTTTCTTTCCCAGCGTGCCTTTTCCACTTAGTTTTCCCACATGCCGCGAGTCAGAAACACCAATCGGCTTAAGGTCAGGAATAAAGTCAACACAAAACTCAATGACCTCCTCTGTTCCATATCCCTTGGAGATGCTTCCTTCTGGTCTAGCACGGTTATGAACATATTTCTTTAAGACTCCCATGAACCTCTCAAAGGGGAACATATTGTGCAGAAATACCGGACCGAGAATGGCAATCTCTTCCACTAGATGAACCAGGAGATGCGTCATAATATTGAAGAAGGATGGTGGGAACACCAATTCAAAACTAACAAGACATTGTACCACATCCTTCTGTGACCTTGGCAGAATATCTGGATTGATTACCTTCTGAGATATTGCATTGAGGAATGCACACAGCTTCACAATGGGTACTCGAACATTTTCCGGTAGAAGCCCCCTCAATGAAATCAGAAGCAACTGCGTCATAATCACGTGACAGTCATGAGACTTTAGGTTTTGGAACTTTTTCTCTGCCATATTTATTATCCCCTTTATATTAGATGAGAAGCCCGACGGCACCTTGATACTGTAAAGGACTTCAAAAAAGAGTTCCTTCTCTGCTTTGGTAAGAGCATAGCTGGCACGACTTAAGTGACGCCCTTTATCCGTCTTGTTATCTGTATGCATGTTCTTTGGGTCTTTCATAATTTGTTGGTCCTCCCGTGCTTCAGGTGTATCTTTTGTCTTCCCATACACGCCTAGGAATCCTAGCAGGTTCACGCAGAGATTCTTCGTCACGTGCATCACGTCGATTGAAGAGCGGACACGCAGGACTTTCCAATATGGCAGCTCCCAAAATATAGATTTCTTCTTCCACATGGGTGCGTGTCCTGTAAAGACGTCGTTCGGAACTGATTGACCGCCGGGACCCTTTCCAAAGATTACTTCTATGTCCTTGACCATACCAAATACATCATCACCAGCAGGGAGTTCATGCTTCTTCCGGTGATCTGCCTCACCTTTGAAATGCTTGCCTTTCTTTCTTACGGGATGATTGGTCGGAAGAAATCGTCGATTCGCCAGGTACACAACCTTCTTGCATTTATGCAAATATGTACCTTCGGTCTTATCTAAACAGTGGGTGCATGCCTTATATCCTTTGTTTGTCTGTCCTGAAAGGTTACTAAGAGCAGGCCAATCATTGATGGTTACGAATAACAACCCTCGTAGATTAAATGGCTCCTGTTTGTTCTCATCCCACGCACGTACACCTGGTTTGCCCCACAACTGTAAGAGTTCTTCAACTAATGGCCTAAGGTACACATCAATGTCGTTGCCCGGTTGCTTCGGGCCTTGGATGAGCACTGGCATCATAATGAACTTACGCTTCATGCACAACCAAGGAGGCAGGTTGTAGATACATAGAGTCACGGGCCAGGTGCTGTGACTGCAACTCTGCTCCCCAAAAGGATTCATGCCATCCGTACTTAGACCAAACCATAAGTTCCTTGCGTCACCTGCAAAGTCTGGGAAGTCTCTCTCGATTTTTCTCCACTGTGACCCATCAGTAGGGTGTCTCAACTCCCCGTCTTTCTTACGGTCTTCTTTGTGCCATTGCAACAACCTGGCATGCTCTTTGTTTCTGAACATGCGTTTCAACCTTGGTATTATAGGAGCATACCACATAACCTTAGCAGGAACCCTCTTCCGGAGGGGCTCTCCCTCAACATCACCAGGGTCATCTCGTCTGATCTTATACCGCAACGCGTTGCATACCGGGCATTTATCTAAATTTTCATACTCCTTACCGCGGTAGAGGATGCAGTCATTAATGCATGCATGTATCTTTTGCACATCTAATCCCAGAGGACAGAGAGTCTTCTTTGCTTCGTAGGTACTCTCGGGAAGTTCGTTATGTTTTGGAAACTTCGGCTTCATTATTTTCAGCATCTTTTCAAATGAGGAGTCAGTTAGACCACACTCTGCCTTCCATCGCAACAATTCCAGTGTGGTACCGAGCTTTGTGCTGCCATATTCACAATTTGGGTACAACAATTTCTTGTGATCTTCTAACATGCCCTCTAACTTCAACTTCTCATTTTCTGTTTCACAGTCTCGCTTTGCATCAGAAATGACCCTACCAAGTTCATCAGCCGGCTCATCTGATGCCCGTTCTTCACCTTTTTCCTCTCCATTGTCTTCGATTGCAGTATCACTGTATTCAGGAAACATATGATGATAGTTGTTATCATCATCTTCTTCTTCACCATCTTCCATCATAACCCCTCTTTCCCCGTGCTTGGTTCAACAATTATAGTTGGGCATGAAACCTTTCATAATCAGGTGGTCGCGAATGATTTTCGAGGAAGAGTACTCCTTGTTGTTCCGACATTGAAAACATGGACAACGTATAAATCCATTCTCTTTGTTTGTTGTAGCCACATCGATAAATTTATCCACGCCTTTGATATACCCGGCTACCCGCCGGTCACCGTACATCCATTCCCGACCGTTCATCTGCATCATATAAGTAAGTTTATAAAAAAACAGGACATCATAAATAGTGAAATAACCAATTCACACCGACACATGAATTGTATCAATGACCTGGAAAAGATAAGATTGCTAACCTCGATCGAGGGAAATAAGCTCAAGTGCGTCTCGGACACCTTCTATATTTTTGTTCTATGAGAAATTCAACGGGATTTTTCACTCAAACATTTCAACAAACACCTTCAATGCATGCATGAAAAAAAACTAGCACACACCCTCACACCTTACACCATTCGAAAAAACAGAGTGGAGGCAGAGGAGGGGGCTGGGGCGTTGCATTTATAGAGGGCAGGGGTCTTTAGTCCCGGTTGGAGCCAGCAACCGGGACTAAAGGTGCGTGCCACGCCACGTGGCTGTGGCCAAACCTTTAGTCCCGGTTGCTGGATCGAACCGGGACGTATTCCCCCTTACCAACCGGGACGCATGCCCCCTGGCACCGTGCCCGCTCCAACCGGGACGCGTGCCAGCATTAGTCCCGGTTGGTGGCGCAACCGGGACTAATGCTCCGAGGGGTCGCGAACGGATGACCCTTTTTCCTCTAGTGTTACTTTCATGTGGACGAGAAACACCACGTCCTTCTGTCTTAGTGTCTCTGCCCACATCAAGGTACACAGATATCTCGGATGAGCTCTATATACTATTTTGTGATGGCACAGAATTGTGCAGATCCAATCGTTTCTTGGTTGATCTACTGATTGGGCTAGAGTTTAACTTGGGTGACGTTGTGTCCTCCTCTTAGGTGACCATGAACATGGGGATATAGTTTCGGACACCACTATGTAGGACAAGTATATTTTTTTCTATGAAATGAATATATTGATATCAAGAAGACATCGGTGAAACATAATGGTTAGACCAAGTCTAAACACGGGTGAAAAATGGTCCTCTAGTCCCGGTCGTAACGGGCTGTGGTCCCAGTTTTGGACCCGGGACTGTCAATTCAGGACTAGAGACAACACCACCCGGACTAAATGAGTTCGTGTCGCGGCAGAGATTCGTGTGTTTCTTGCCGCGACATGATTTTGTGTTTTCCTTTTTATTTTATTTTTTTCCATTGCCACGCCATGATTTTGTGTTTTCCTTTTTCAATTTGTGTTTCATTATGACTTCAAACATGGTTCCGTACACTTATTCTATCCTACTACATACACGCTACATGTTGATGCATATGTAATTAATATTCGATCTCTTATGAGCATACATATACAATATTCGATCATATCAAAAAGAAAGGAAATATTTGAAATTACATGGTTATTGATGATATATCATATCAATTACAAGGAGATCACTCATTCAAATTGAGTTCCTCATCCTCCACATAATGTTCTCCCCTTTCATCAAGGACCTCCTTCATCATAAATCCCTCCAGTTTATCTTAAATACTCGTATACGTTGTTCTGGCTCGAGATTCTACCATAAACTGTGAATATAAGTTGAATCAACTCTTCCCTCACTGGTCAACTCGCGAATGTACTCGAAAACATAGAATCCATATAAATGAGTCCCCGTTGACTACTGCAAACCCTTCACCGTTTTATAAGTTAGCTCATCTTTGAGTGGACCTTGTACTATCTTTTTAAACCGTGTCCAACACCTTCTCGACAAAGAAAATGAACAAATGAGTTATTAATTACTTGATATTAGGAAATGAACGAAAGAGACCGATATAATGCGATAATGATTGAAATTACTTCTAGATCATTGCTTTCATGTCGCTCCACTTCTCTTGGTCCCAACTTAATAAATCGTGGACTTCAATTAGGGACTTGTCAACTTCAATGTTTAGCAGGATCCATTGGAACCTATGGACGTTTACATAAGCATACATATATAACTCATCAATTACACTTAACATCGAGTAAGCAAAAAAATAATGTGTACAAGACAGAAACACTCATTTGAAGTTGTAAGGAAATAGTATTTCCTTAATATAATTATGCTCGATTAAAAACCTGCACAGTTATCCCTCCACGTCCTTAGGGTGATTGTGTAACATATATTCATTAATGATATAAGGGTCAATAAACCCAACGTCATATTTCCTAGCTTTTTGCATCTAAGAATCTTCATTCTGCATAATATAATAGCGTATAAAAGGATATATAGTCAGGATAATATATTACATGCAATAAACTAGCTAGATGAGCTAGAGACTTAATTCGGAAATAAATCACTTACAGACAATAGCAATCGAGGATAGATTTGTCGAGGGCGTGTTGATTGTATAACTGAATCAGTTATTTCATTTGAATCTGTATTTAGTAATATTTGAAGTAATGCTCCCCTCTAACATCTATCGAAAACCATTCTTTCTAGTGCTGCTTTGATCATTGCACAGTGTACCAGTCATGCAGATTTTATATATGTGTTGATAGACGCGTGAACTCCTCATGAGTGACCAGAGGCCTCCCTTTGACATAATTCCATGCTACCTGACCCATTGCCGTATCTTCATAACCTAAATATTGACCAAGAGACATACCTATTCCGGTAGCATTTTCTTTGGCCTGCGCTACAGTGATGCCAATTATTCCAGCAACAGCCTTGGCTCTGGGGTTCAATAATTCCATGTCCTTATCCATATCGTCTCTGAAGGCCTTGTCGATATCTGAAATCACTATGAGCGGTGGGGCCGATTGAATCTTCTATTGTTCGAGCTAGGCAATTTATTTCCCACTTTTTGCACTTATTTTTTTGTTCTGCTTTGCTTGCTTAATAATTTTGCGGTTATAGTCTGATGGCTAATTCATCGATATTTGGGATGGTTACTCAAGAAAGGACTTAGCCCACTTTTTTATTTTTTCATCAAATACCTGCTTTCGCTCGATCTTTTTGGGTGCAAAAAAATCCTTAGTGTAGGGAGCCACATCCGCGGCGTTTTCCTCATCAGTCTTGTCATAAGGTCTTTTGGCAAGAGCCATCGGGATGTCGACTATCTTCGCCATACTACCTTTCTTTCGAGTGGGGAGCGGGGGAGTGGAGACCTTCCGTTTTTCAACAAGGTCGTATTGCTCGGAGGCGGAGATCGAGTATCGCACGAAGGCGAAGGAAGAGATTGAGTTGTAATCATGCTGCAGCGATTGACATCCCTCTTGTCGAGGGGTGGACTTGGAAGTTGACGATCATCGGGGTGGGTTGGACTTGGAGGTTGTCGATCATCGGGGTGAGGTGGAGTTAGATTCCTGTGAGTCGGTGGCCTTGGCACCGAGCCTAGAAACTTGATGTACTTCTTTTTCCATAGAATGATGTGGCGCTTGACATCTCCTAGTTTCTTGTGGCCTTCAGGTGTAGTGATGTCAATCTCTAGTTCCGAAAAAATCATCCACTAGGTCATCCACTGAGACACGAGCATATCCAGGTGAAATTGGAAGTGAATGGTGAAGTGATCCAGGTAGACAAGGTAAAGCAGTGTCGATCGCCACCTTGAAGGACATGTTGTTCATTGGTTGATGTAGCTCACACCGTGTCATCACCAGTGCATCATCTAGGAGCGCTTGATCATCAGATCGGACCTCAGTACAAGCCATGCTACTTCTCCGCTGGCTATGATCCAATGCAGGATCATCAGCATGCGGCTGAGATGACCTTTGTCTAAGTGCTTCCACTACCAGCTTCTTCATCCCAGCTAGTTCCTCTTCTATCTTCCCGATCCGGTCTTCCTCTCGGTCGTTCTTTCCCTTACGGCGTCTGTAACTGTCATCATACTCGGAAAACCCTTTCTTCCACGTAACACTGGTGCCTTTGCCTCATGTTCATCCACCTTTTCCATGATTCCCGAGGGCGCGTGTCAGCTAGCCGTTCTCTATCTCTCTCGGGATGGAACAATCCCGCTTGAGCATCGACCATTGCTTTAACACGAGTAAGGTGTCATAGGATCCAGCTAAAATAATCCTAGACCTAAGGTGATCGCACCAATCCAAGTTATGTATTTAGGTTTTAGGGTCCACCTAGGGTTGTCCATAAATCATAGAAATAAGGGTGGTGCTTGGGCCGAATAAGAAGTAGGCCACGTGATGTAGATTAGCCAATATAAAATTTACCGTTCCCACTCGAAAAGATATTCTCTAGGCCTCACATGTGATATGATTTGGAAAGAATGACCATGCACTTCTAGGTTAAGTGTTAACCGAGAAAAAAATGAACAAGAGTTAGCAGAAGGAATCTCATATGTATCTCATATGTATCACGGGAACAAGAAAAATAGATTTAAGACGACACTAGCATGATGTGTCGCTGACATGCATCTAACCACAAATATCATGAGGCAAAGGAATCAAAGAGAATATTGCATTTATAGGTTAATCATGGGTCTCTAGGAGAAGACATGCTTTGCTATCAGCCCATGCCACATATCAGTTCAAGTGGAACTCAGACTGTGTCTAGCTTATCATGAGCCTACGAGGTCATATACTTAAGGGAGTTGAACAAGTCGGAGAACATCCGACTTACGGAAGACGAATAAGTGAAGACTTGTATGGACAGGTACACATGTAAGTGGGTTAGACCCACTTTGACTAGGGTTAGGTTTTTCGATTGACGGTGACCCCGGTGTCCCCTCACCTACTCCCTATATAAAGAAAGAGAAGGGAACAGCTACAAAGGTGTGCCTTCCCCAAAATTTATCTTTCCCCACCACTTCCTTTGTATCGAGGGGAGAAAAACCTAGGTAGCACATCGTCGTGACCGCTCCACCTTGCACTTGTGTGAGCCAGTAAATGTACTACATTTGGGGTGCATGAAGATGATAAACGATGGAGTATCAGAGAGTCATCAACGGGAAGTCGGTGTCGGGGAGGACCTCATTATATCCGGTTGTGGGAGACACATGGTACAAGGACGCTGCTACCTGATGCGCTGCATCAAGCTTCAATATCCATGCGTGTGTGGGTAAGATTTGTGGCCCTTATTAACCTAGACCGGATCTTGGTTGGAGCATCGCCAGAGTTGGAGAAGACAAATTTTCTTTGATATTCTTTCACCGGCCAACGCCCAACAGGAAGGAGGTTATATTTTTTATGTTTGAACCTCCTTCGATCAATGTCACCACTTCAAAGATGAAAGTACTTATAGCACACTAGGGAACAAGCACATGGAATTAGTTGTGATGAAGAACTTCATTTATGATAGACAACATATATGTCGACAAAAACAATGAGATATTTTAATTCCTTGTTGCTATTTTTATTTATGTGTTTTTTGAGAAAATGTGCTCTTTTCTCCTAAACTTTATAACAATGATTCCATTCCGGTGTTGGGTGCATATATCATGTTCATTGGGAGAAATGAAACATTTATATTAATTTAGAAAGTTCCAAAGTGTAACTATGCCTCTGTATTGTGTTATTCTAACATTGTTGACGAGGAGTTTCATGTATATATTATCAATTAGACTAATGAACAACTTAGATAATTGAGTTGAACACTCTAGTTCTTGAAGGACACACATTATGTTTGAACTTATTAAAACTTAATTACCTCCACCACTGAATTTTTAGTCTATCGAAATAAATATATCTATATCAAAATGGAAGATGCTACCATGAAAACATTTATGGACTATAATAGAAATGTTGATGCTTCCACCACATGATCCTATTGGAGGGAATACACTCGTCACATACGATGTCGAAGTAATTCTCTAATATCCCATGACAGTTAGCCCACCATCTGGAAACTGAAGATGTTGTATGCGTCGTCAACGAGAAGTTCCACAAGATGCGCAGAGCTAGAAGCCGAAAAGGGTAAAACCGCCTTCTTGAAGGAACAAATCACCAAGAGCAAGAGTCTGTTTTTCCTTTCGTTTTCGTACTCAAACTAGGTCTTGTGCCATCACTTTCCGACTACTCACTTTGTTTGTTATTTGTCCGACTTGCAGAAGCTATCGCCAAGGCCAAGGACATTGTCGAGAAATCCAAGAACATTGAGTTGCTCGATAGCGAGAACAAAATCCTTAAGCGGGAGAGAACTGATACCCTGAAAATGCATGAGGAGTCCATGAAGACCCTGCAGGAATATGCCAACACGGAGATGAACCGCTTGAAGGAGGAGATTGTGATGCTCAAGGAACAGAAGAAAGCTGCCGACGAGCAGAATCAACGCAACCTTGATGCATACAATATCCTCCGACAAGAGCGGGATTACATGGCGGAGACACTCTAGCAAGCCGAGGTGGGCATATTTGGTAAGCAGTCTCCGTCTCGTACTTATTTAAGCCAGATACTCTGAACTTTTTGTGTTATTGAACTCACATGCTCCTTTGTTTGTCGGAAATGCAGCTCCTATTGGTTTAACCAAGTCGCCTCCTCCGCCAAAGGAATGCATGGTACTTGCTGGCAACTTCGTCAGCACCGCCGTCAAGCAGGCCAAGGAGATTGCCAAGCCCCTCAACATCAATATCAAGGCTTTGGACTCCGTGATGAAGTACTAGGAGATATTGTGCCAAGACCCTGAGCGTATCGTAAGCTGGAAAGCTTCATGTACCCGAGCTGGCACAAGAATGTCGCTGGAAATGGTCAAGGCACACTACGAGAACGCCAACATCGACACGGTAACCTCAGGTCTTCCCGACATAGACGACGAAGGCCAGAAGATTGACCACAAGGCTATCTGGGCGTCACTCGCAGGTTTTGACACAAGGGTTGCCGAGTTGGTCGACCACAGCATCTTCGTGCCTTTGGAGACCATTGACGGTGACCACCAAAGCTCCTCCGAGTCCCTCAGGACCACCGACTTCAATGATGATCAGGATGGCTCTCCTACCGCCGACGATGCTGCTTCAAAGTCTCCTGCGCCGGAGGAATGAAAAACAATATGTACTATTTGTTTCCTGTGGGATGGTGTATGTGGAAAAACTACTATGTTAACTTAAGGCAGAAAAACAATAGTTGTAATTTCCTGCTACTCAAGTACTAGCTCTAGTATGTAAATATTTTTTTAAGCAAGTGCTGGATTATCCATTACTTTGGTTTTTATGCTTGACCTTTCAGGAGTCGGAAGACTCGTAGTTGGAACCATGCGCTCAGGTGATGATGCCCAATGGCACTGTCAAAAACCTAAGCACAAAATCGCCGACTTCAAGTGCCGAAAGTCACTACTCCAGAATCCACATAAAAACAACAAAGAACGTGTAGACCAGAAAACTTAAGCTAACGCCCGTAGGCGGAATTTTCACAAGTGCAAACGCAAAACTTATGCATAAAGGTTTTATACGATCAGAAAATGACACTAAAGGAGATAAATGACTCAGAAATATGAGTGAACTAGAGAGCTTTATTTCATTTATCATATAAGAGGTACACAATAGATAAAAAATGCTAAATGTAAAAAGGACGTAGGTGTGCTATGTTCCATGGCCGATCAAGCTCTGGGTAGTCATCATCCGGGTCACGTAGCTTACGCTTATGATTATCGCTGGGTCTATCCTCAAGTTCACGATTGTTAACGGGTAGTAAGACCCATTGAGCATCGCCTTTCTTATAATGAATAGTTCTTCGCATGGCGGGGATAATTTGTGTGACTTCTTCTGCTTAAGTCGGAGTACCAGATCCCCCTCTTTAAACGAGTGATGCCGAACGTGGCGACTATGGTAGCTGCATAGCTTCTGCTGGTAGATGGCGGATCTTTGGCATTCCAATACGCGCTCTTCCTCGAGAAGGTCCACATCTAGGCGTCTGGATTCTTCAGCTTCATCTTCGTCGTAGGCAGCAACTCTTGGTGAATTGTGAAGGATGACGGAAGGCAGGATGGCTTCTGCTCCATATAGCATGAAATAAGGGGTGTAGCCGGTAGATCTGTTGGGAGTAGTTCGTAAAATCCACAACACAGATGGCAATTCTTCCACCCAGGATCCAGCTGCTCTATGCAGCGATGCCCCTAGAAGTGGTTTTATTCCCTGCAGAATTAATCCATTGGCTCGCTCAACTTGACCATTGGATTGTGGATGTGCCACAGATGCTAGGTCAAGTCAGATGCCCTTCTGCCAACAATAGGCTTCCACTTCTCCGAGTGACAAGTTGCTGCCGTTTTCGGTGATAATGCTATGTGGGAGACCAAATCTCACCACTAGATCTCGGAAAAACCTAAGGGCAGTTGCCCCATCGAGCTTTCTAATGGGTATAGCTTCTATCCATTTGGTGAATTTATCAACTGCTACTAGCAGATGCGTAAACCCACATGGTGTCGTTTGCAACGGACCAACCATGTCGAGCCCCCAGACTGCAAATGGCCAAGTTATTGGTATTGTTCGCAATTCTTCAGCTGGAACATGTGGTTGTCGGGCATAATACTGGCATTCCATGCATGTCTCAACCAGCTTGTCGGTGTCCGCCTTCGCGGTCAGCCAGTAGAATCCTTGCCCGAAGGCTTTGGAGACCAACGATCGAGGAGCGACGTGATGCCCGCAATCTTCGAGATGGATCTCACGAAGGATTTCAATACCTTCTTGCTGGGAAACACACTTGAGGTATACACCAGTGGTGTTTCTTTTATAGAGCTGTCCATTGATTATGGTATAGCCCTTTGATCAATGTACTATTTGCCGTCTTTCGACCTCGTCGTCGGGAAAATTCCGTGTATGAGATATTCCATGGACGGTTTTGTCCAAGACGAAGGGACTTTTGTCACTGTGTGAACGAAAGGGTCAACTCTATCCGGGTTCTCGATGTCCGCTCCCTTCACGGATGGTGTCTGTAGATGCTCCAGAAAAACGCCAGACAAAATTTGTTTGTGCTCTGATCCAAGCTTTGATAGTAGATCAGCCGCTTCATTTTGCTCCCTTGGGACATACTTGACTTTGTAGCCCAAGAAGCTCTTGGCTATCTTGTATCAGGATGCTTTTCTTTGGGCGAAGCCACTAAACCACTATTATTTATAGGGGATCCAGGATTTTTTCTTCGATGCTATGGGCAGTAAATGGGGGCGAACGAGAAGCAAGAAAGGCAACATACCGTGTTCGGATCACTAAAAGGGGCAATCTTCCACTCAGAAAAGGCCAGTGAAATAGAGCTATTGAAGGTTCGAATTCTCTCCACTTCGTCGCGATATGCCGCCATCATAGGGTTCCACGCGTTCCAGTGCCAACCACCTGCTGGGCAACTAAGTCGGAATCTCCACAGCAAACTATGCGCTTGATGCCAATATCCTTGGCTACGCGTAGTCCGTGAATGAGTGCTTCATACTCCGGCATGTTGTTCGTATCCTTGAAGTGGATCTGCAGAACGTAGTGTAGCTTTTCCCTGGTTGGTGACTGCAACAGTACACCAGCCCCCGAGCCATTGAGTAGCTTTGATCCGTCAAAGTGCATCACCCAGTATTCTGGCTCCGGTATAGGGGTAGCATCTGGCATCTCCGTCCAATCTGTGATAAAATCTGCCAAGGCCTGTGACTTGATAGCGTCGCGTCTCTTGTAGGTGATCTCGAAGGCGGCAAGTTCAATGCCCCACTTCATGACCCTTCCTGTAGCGTCGCTGTTTTTGATGATGTTGGACAGTGGAGCTTTGCTCATAACTGTGATAGGGTTCTCCTGGAAGTAGTGCATTAGCTTCCGAGAAGCAAGGAACACTCCATAAGCTAGCTTTTTGTAGTGCGGGTAACGCTGCTTGGACTCCGTCAATACCTCTCTTACATAGTAAACTGGTCGTTGAACTCCGTACTCATGCCCTGGTTCTTTCCGCTCTACCACGACGACGATGCTGATTACCCGGTTGGTGGCCGCCATGTAAATTAACATAGGTTCCATAGGCTCGGGTGCTGCAAGGATAGGCGCTGGGGAAAGTATCTCTTTAGCTACTTCAATGCTGCATCTGCCTGGTCCGTCCATGTAAATTTGCCCGCCTTCTTCAGTAACTTGTACAGCGGCAGAGCCTTCTCTCCAAGCCGGCTGATGAACCGACTAACTGCTGTAACGCAACATGTTAGCCGTTGTATGTCCTTCAGGCACATCGGACGGTTTATGTTTAAGATGGCCTTAATTTTCTCCGAGTTGACCTCAACTCCACGCTGGGAAACGATGAAGCCCAACAATTTTCCGGCTGGAACCCCGAAGACGCACTTCTTTGGGTTAAGCATCATATTGTATTTCTGGAGATTATCAAAGGTTTATTTTAAGTCGGAGATTAAGTCGTTTGAATTTTTAGACATCAATGCTATATCGTCCACATAGGCGTGAACGTTTCGACCAATTTGATCTCTTAGTCAATGCTGCATTGTCCGCTGGTACGTAGCACCTGCGTTTTTCATCCCAAAGGGCATCGTGACATAGCAAAACATTCTGTAAGGTGTGGTGAACGAAGTGGCCAATTGGCCCGACTTTCTCATCTTAATCTAGTGGTATCCTGAGTATGCACCGAGAAAACACAAAAGCTCCAAGCCAGCCGTCGAGTCAATGACTTGGTCAATGTGAGGCAAAGCAAATGGATCTTTGGGACATGCTTTGTTCAAGCCGGTGTAATCAACGCGTATTCTTAATTATTTGGTTCCCTTTTGGGGGACAAGTACAGGATTGGACACCCATCGGGTGTGAAGGACTTCACGGATAAAACTATCCTTAAGTAACGTAGCTATCTCTTTGCGTATGGCACGTCTCTTCTCGTCCCCGAAGCGTCATAGAGGTTGCTTCACCGGTTTACATTTTGGATAAATATTCAAGCTATGGTCGACAAGTTCCCTAGGTACACCTTTCATGTCGGCAGGTTGTCAGGCAAAGATGTCCCTATTCTCACGGAGGAACTCGACGAGCGTTCTTTTCTATTTAGGGTCCAGGTTCGTCCCAATGGCGGTGGTCTTGGAGGCATCACCTACCACAAGTTCCACTGGGTTGGTTTCGATGACGGCCTTGAATGCTGGGGCGGAGTCAGAAATCTTCTTCTTCAATGCCAGCATCTCCGAGGCATCGACCTTGCTCTAGATCTCCTTGAATTCTTCGCTTTAGAGGACAAGTTCCGCAAAGGCTGCTTCTCCAATCTCGTAGTCCCTTCCCTTGGTAAAGCTTCCGGATACGGTGATGACACCGTTTGGTCCGGGTATCTTGAGCTTGTTATAGACGATGCATGGCTTGGCCATGAAGGCGTGGAAGATGTCGCGTCCGAATATGACGTGGTACACAATCTTGATGGGGACCACCTCGAAGGTCATGCGTGTAGGGTTCGCAGCATAGAAAACAAAAAATTTCCTACGATGGGAACAACTAAGTACCAAGATCTATCTACTAGATACAAGCAACGGGTGGATATACATCCGTAGAATACATACCCTCGAAGACCGAATAGCGTTAACGAGGTTGTACTCATGGATGATGTAGACGAACGCTTGCCGATCTCAAGATCGTGATGAAGTCCATCTGGTCCAGCCGGTCCAGCACGATCAAGTCCAGCACCTCAAAGTAGTGGTGCATCCGTGATCGCACACACGTATGGGTACCCCGAACCTCCGCGCCCTCGCTCCAGCGAAGCAGCGGAAGCAACAAATCCTTTCAGAAAAAGCCACCGGGAACATGTATCTCGCTGATCCGAGACCATGGGGAAATTCTAAAGGGGGGAGAGAGATCCTTCGCGAGGAGGTGTGTTTTGAGAGGAGGAGAGGGGGGCCTTTTATAGGGGAGAGGGGGGCACCCAAGGCGCATGGCGCCCAGCCATGGGGGCTGCCCCCACCTCTTCCACATTCATGTGGGTGGAGCTCCCACTCAAAATGAAAAGCCTCCACTCCCATTAAAAAGCCTCCACTCAAAAATCCACTCACATGCATTAAATTTCCACCAAATTTAATGCAAGCTCTCATTTAAATAAAACTCTTTTATTTATTTATTCAGAATTTTGTAAATTACTTTAATTAACAAACATTCACATAAAACCCCTTACAACATTTCAATTTCACATGCAGAACCAGTTTCAGCAATTTCAACCGAAACAGTTTCAGTGTCTAGTGAAATAAATTCCTGCACTTTCCTTTTTCTTTCTCTGGCATATCATTTGCTCCGAATGGTGTCGGTATCCCTTAAGTGTGTCACCCTATGGTTCGCGAATAATGCGGACATGATCGAGACCCTTCTTCGATCAATAATCAGTAGCGGGACCTGGAGATCCATACTGACCCCCACACATTCAACGATGACTTCTGTGATCGTGTGAACCTTTTACGTAAGTATCTTAATCCCTTTGTTTCACGATATATTACATTTCCGAGATTCGATCATCGGTATCTCCATACCTAGATTGATCTCGTTACCGACATGCACTCTTTTCTCATTCCCGTGATATAACATTCTAGTGATCAAATCACTTGCTTGCAAGCTAACCAATGTGATATCACCGAGAGGGCCCAGAGTATATCTTTCCGTCATCGGGATGAACAAATTCCACTCTTGATCCATGGGTCTCAACATAACACTTTAGTAGTTCTGAAGCCATCTTTATAATCACCCAGTTACGGTGTGACGTTTGATGTCATCGAGAAACTCTTCTGGTGTTAGTGATTGACATGATCTCATGGTCTAAGGATTAGGATCACTTCGTAAGTTGTTATAGCAATATAAACTCAATGACTTTGATCGTAATGCTATACTTCGGATGAATGTTCATCACATCATTACACTAATGTTGTGACCTCGTTATTAACAACATCCAATGTCCATGATCAGGAAACTTTGATCGTCTTGTTAATCAACGAGCTAGTTTATAAGAGAGGCATAACTAGGAACTTCATTTTTGTTTATTAAGCACACATGTATTAACTTTTCCGTATTAATACAATTATAGCATGCAAAATAAACATTTATCATAAACAAGGAATACGTTAATAACCACTTTATTATTGCCTCTCGGGCATATTCCCTTCAGTCTCCCACTTGCACTAGAGACAATAATCTAGTTTGAAAACTTTGTGTATTGTACACCTATGGCTTTCTGGTGTTCCAAATACGCAATTGCAAGTGGTTAACATAATCTACGGATCTGACACTTTCAGGTCCGTGTGTATTTGCATGTCTTTGCGTCTTCACGCATCACTCATTCTCCAATGAGATGGCATTGTATAAATTTGGTCTTTCGGTGAGACCTTTAGTTCCTTGGGGTTAAAACACGTCGATACAATTGTCACACAATATATCTTTAGTGTTAGCCCGTTGCGAACCACACCTTAGTTTGATAACAAACTACTTGACACAAATTCCCTCCTTTGCTGCCACTATAGCAGTCATATACTTAGCCTTTTGTTGTAGTATTCGTCACAATGTCTTAACTTTGGAACTCTTCCAAATCCATCATGGAATCTCCTTTCCATTACATTGTGCCACCTATAGTTTAAATGGAGATAAACTTAATTTGTATCTTGTGACAAACCTAGTATCAATGTAATGCTTTACAATGAACTATTTGTAATTGTTTGTCACCTATACATAAATATATTCTTAGTTCTTTCAAAAAGATCATAAGAATATCCTCACTATCGTCCAATGATCATTTTATGATTCATTCTGGTATATGCTCATAGCACTTAGAGCATAGGACATATCTGGATGTGTACATATCATGGTATGATTGATCAAAACATTCTCGTGATTTCACTCATCAAGTGTCAAAGCACTTGAATCTTGTTTCACTTATCAAGTGTCGATGCACTTGAATCTTGATTCAATTTCTTTCCATGCAACAAGAACTGTTTCTTGTCTTTTCTATATTGAACTCCTTCAATATCTCATATATGTACGTTTGGCACAACCATATTGGCGTCACAGTCTATCCACTATAGACATTCACGCTAAATATTCGGGTTTTGCCTAAGTATTTCATCGAAATGAAATTCTTAACCTTTGTCAATAAAACATACATCATTTCTAATCAACAAGATGTCATCCACATAATGTATTAGAAACATGTCTCAGCGCTCCCACTTAATTTCTTGCAAATGCAAGCATCTTCATCGCCTCCTGATGAAAACTCCTTTTCATTAAGGTGAAGATTCCAACTCCGCGATGCTTACTTCAACCGTTGAAGTTTGCATGCCCTTTTAGCATCCTTTGAATTTTAACAAAACCCTTTGGACCGTGTCATGTACACGTCCTAGATAACCATTCTATTAGAAGAATTTTGTTTTGTTTATTCATCTACCATATACCAAATTATATGTAGTGGTTGCTACTTTAATCCGTACATACTAAATATCGCTATGAAAGATCAAATCTTGTCATAGTAAACTCCTTAAACATTGTCGTAAAATATTTTACGACATGTCGACTATTTCATAGATGTGAAACATCCATGTCTGTTTCTTTATAGATCCAAATACGACCGATAGGTTTTTACACCTTTCTGGAGGGTCTTCCAAGTTCAAAACTTGATTTCTCGTGTATGGAACTATCACGGATTTTATGGCTTCAAGCCATTTGACGGAATCGGGGCCCATCATCGCTTCTTTGCATATAGTCGGTTCATCATTGTCAAACAATAATGATTTACTCTCAAATCTAAGTATTTGATTGTTTATCCGACCGACTTGGTTCAATAAGAACTTTGATCTCCGTGACCACAACCTTTGAGGCACATAATCTATGAGCATTATGGCAGCCTCCGGAACAATTTCCGGCGCTGCGCAACTCAGCACATTTAGCTAAGGTTCGTTAACCTTATCAAAGTTCTATTGTCCTCCCACTTAACTTTTATGAAAAATTCCTTCTTCAAGAAACTTCACGTTTCAAGCGACAAACCCTTTTGTCCTTGGTGTTATGGAGGAATAACCAATTGTTATTCAAAATAACCTACAAAGACATGCTCATCCGACTTCGGTTGTAAACATCTTACTTATGTTCAGCATACCAAAATTTAAGAAATGACAACTTGGGTTTTACCCCAAACCATAACTTATATGGTGTCATTTCAACAGATCAAGATGGAGCTCTTTTCAGTGTAAAAGCGGTAGTCTCTAAAGCTTTAATCTTTTAAAACATAATGGCAGTTTTATAAATAACACCTTTGATCCAACCATGTCAAACAAGGTTTCATTGCAAATCTCAAACACTCCATACACCTTTGGTGTTTCGGGAGATGTAAATCTAGGTGTTTTGCTAAACTTGCAACTCAAATAAATCCCTTTATGATAAAATCATAATTCATTTATTTTCTTGTTACACTTGTAACTCAAACAAATCCCTTATGATAAAATCATAAACCATTTATTTTCTTGTTGCAATGATTTTCACTTCATCTTGAAAGTCTTTGAACGTTTTCAAATATTTCACACTTCTTTATCATTAAGTGAACATTCACTCAAATTTCCGGACAAAATATATGAAGTTGAAACCCATCGCTTACGACTATAAATAATGGACTACATACATCGATATGTACAAATTCTAATATTTTAGTCGTTCGTTCTTCTTTGGCCTTTGAACGAAGTTTTTAATTATCCCGAGGAAAGTCTCACAAGCGTCCCTTGATCAAATCAAAGACTCCAAAAATCCATGAATATGGAGATTCTTCATGTTTTCTTTCCAATATAATTTAAACAGCGATGTCACTTCGTAAGTGATCTTTCAGTCATTTGTCTTGCGACATTTTAGCATTAGGTTTTATGGATGTGATTTCTTCAACTAGATTTGTAAATCATCCATCTTATATGGAATACGGTAATTATTTGAACAACCTTTGTTCTCATAATACCTGATTTAAATAACAATTATTAAAACAAATCTTGAAGTCAAGCTTTGATGTCAACGAGAAATACAAACAACGGTTTGTTTGTTTTCGATGAACATCATCACATATTCTCTTGCTAGTTACTTAGGCCATTGTGGTTCATGAATTGCGTTGTTCCGTATGAAATTTCATACCAACCAATTCGGTATCCAATACCCAAGAACCACATTGTTTAACAAGCAAAGATTACAACCATAACATGTATATCATCCATATACCTAAATTGGATATTTCCAATCTTTTCTTTCTGCCAAATATATTTTATAGATTCTCTTTCAGCATTTCCTCTTTCCTTTTAAATGAATTTATCAACATCAACAGTGGTGCCATATACATGACACATAGTCCAAAGCGTGTATATTCAAATAATAATACCTTTGGACTTGCACTTTGAAGTAGATCACCATCATCAAAATGATCGGTATTCTTTCAAAATCCATTCTTTAGTAATCTTTTAGTGTAGTAAACACTTTACATACATCTTCTATTCATCCTTATCATGACGACTTTAATGATCAAGCTACTATAGCTTATAAAGGAAAATCGTAAGTATAACATTACTTTCGAAAACCCTTTTTGGATGATTAGGATGTCTAGCATCTCCAACCTTTGTAAATTCTCATCCAATATGAGAACATATATTATACTTTAACATATTGCAACCAAAACATTGTTTCAGATATCGTTATATCTATCACACATGATGGTTTCTGAAACAATTCTTTCAGCTCCTGATAAACTTGATATTAAAACAATCAAGAATCATGGAGGCAAACATGATACTTAAGATACTAACACTGGAATTGTTACTCTCGATTTAATACCAATTATTAAATTTTACGGAGTAAATATAATTTTCCTGAAAGTTTGCAATAGGACTTTAAACTTTAGATTGACACTCAACACAATACGATACCAGTTCGTAAAGTATATATCCATAATTCTATAGTTCTATTATCTCAATTACAACTATGCATAAGGTGGTGAACGAATGCCAATGACTACAACAAATTATGCAAATTCACTTTGATTTAATTTATGATAAATTGAGTTCTACTAATCCAAATTAGAAATGAACTCCCACTCAAAAACGACATCCCTCGTGTCTTTTTGGTGATTACATGAACCAAATCCACTACACCAAGTCCGATCATCACGTGAGTCGGTGTAGCTTCAAAGGCGAGCATCAAATGGGCATCATATCTACTATATGACTCATGCTTAACCTTTCGGTCCGTGTTCCAAGGCCATGTCTGTACATGCTAGGCTCGCCAAGTAAGAACCTTAGTATTCGCGTGTGTAACTGTCTTACACCCGAGATGTGCTCGTGGATTCAAGTACACCCGATCATCACGTGATGTCTTGAAGCGACGAAACATTGTCGGTGCATACTTAACGAAGAACACATTTTTATCTTGATATATAAATGAGGGATCATCTTATTATGCTAACAAAACGCCAAACAAGCAATATAATATGCAATCAAACATCACATGTTAATTAGTGGAATGATATGGTTCCCGCATATGATCTCAATCATGTGCATCGTGGTATGATCACTATCATACCTTTATATGTAAATCCAAGGTCTATGGAGTTTACACGTTATGTGTGTTGTAAGAGTATCATCTCATACTTCTACTTACGACATCACCATATCATAACACTAGCCCAGCAACAATCTAAACTAGACGCCTCTAATTTATCCATTGCAAGTTTTACGTGGCTTAGGGCTTTCGAAGATAGAACCGTTCTTACCTACGAACATGAACCACAACGAGGATAACCAAATTGTTGACAACTCGTTGCAAATTAGATATTGACTATAGTAGGAGAGACAGACACCCGCTAGCCACTTATGCAAAACTAGTTGCATGTCAAGCGTGGAACAGGTCTCATGTGCGAGGACATGTAAAGTTTGTCCGGGCCGCTTCATCCCACTATGCCACCAATATCCAAAGTACAACTAAGAAGCAATAAAATGATCATCATCGCCCACATACTCATATGTGTACTACCCGTGCAAAGTATCTACGCATAGATCCGGCTCTGATACCACTGTAGGGTTCGCAGCATAGAAAACAAAAAATTTCCTACGATGGGACAACTAAGTACCAAGATCTATCTACTAGATACAAGCAACGGGTGGATATACATCCATAGAATACATACCCTCGAAGACCGAATAGCGTTAACGAGTTTGTACTCGTGGATGATGTAGACGAACGCTTGCCGATCTCAAGATCGTGATGAAGTCCATCTGGTCCAGCCGGTCCAGCACGATCAAGTCCAGCACCTCAAAGCAGTGGTGCATCCGTGATCGCACACACGTACGGGTACCCCGACAACCTCCGCGCCCTCGCTCCAGCGAAGCAGCGGAAGCAACAAATCCTTCCAGAAGCCACCGGGAACATGTATCTCGCTGATCCGAGACCATGGGGAAATTCTAAAGGGGGGAGAGAGATCCTTCGCGAGGAGGTGTGTTTTGAGAGGAGGAGAGGGGGGCCTTTTATAGGGGAGAGGGGGGCACCCAAGGGGCATGGCGCCCAGCCATGGGGGCTGCCCCCACCTCTTCCACATTCATGTGGGTGGAGCTCCCACTCAAAATGAAAAGCCTCCACTCCCATTAAAAAGCCTCCACTCAAAAATCCACTCACATGCATTAAATTTCCACCAAATTTAATGCAAGCTCTCATTTAAATAAAACTCTTTTATTTATTTATTCAGAATTTTGTTAATTACTTTAATTAACAAACATTCACATAAAACCCCTTCCAACATTTCAATTTCACATGCAGAACCAGTTTCAGCAATTTCAACCGAAATAGTTTCGGTGTCTAGTGAAATAAATTCCTGCGCTTTCCTTTTTCTTTCTCTGGCATATCATTTTCTCCGAATGGTGTCGGTATCCCTTAAGTGTGTCACCCTACGGTTCACGAATAATGCGGACATGATTGAGACCCTTCTCCGATCAATAATCAGTAGCGGGACCTGGAGATCCATACTGACTCCCACACATTCAACGATGACTTCTGTGATCGTGTGAACCTTTTACATTAGTATCTTAATCCCTTTGTTTCACGATATATTACATGTCTGAGATTCGATCATCGGTATCTCCATACCTAGTTTGATCTCGTTACCGACATGCACTCTTTTCTCATTCCCGTGATATAACATTCTAGTGATCAAATCACTTGCTTGCAAGCTAACCAATGTGATATCACCGAGAGGGCCCAGAGTATATCTATCCGTCATCGGGATGAACAAATTACACTCTTTATCCATGGGTCTCAACATAACACTTTATTAGTTCTGAAGACATCTTTATAATCACCCAGTTACGGTGTGACGTTTGATGTCATCGAGAAACTCTTCCGGTGTTAGTGATTGACATGATCTCATGGTCTAAGGATTAGGATCACTTCGTAAGTTGTTATAGCAATATAAACTCAATGACTTTGATCGTAATGCTATACTTCGGACGAATGTTCATCACATCATTACACTAATGTTGTGACCTCGTTATTAACAACATCCAATGTCCATGATCAGGAAACTTTGATCATCTTGTTAATCAACGGGCTAGTTTATAAGAGAGGCATAACTAGGAACTTCCTTTTTGTTTTTTAAACACACATGTATTAACGTTTCCGTATTAATACAATTATAGCATGCAAAATAAACATTTATCATAAACAAGGAATACAATAATAACCACTTTATTATTGTCTCTCGGGCATATTCCCTTCAATGCATTCTTGGCGGTAATTGTTGACATCGCCAAAAGCGACCTGAAGTGTGATGCACCCATGCGACCGAGCCTCCCGGCCAGGAACTACGCCATGGAATACGGTGATGGTCCGTCTTAGGTTGGTCTCCGTCAAGTTCATCTTGTGTAGCATATCCAGGTACATCATGTTGATGCTGCTTCCACTATCCACCATACATTTGGTAAACTCGTTGCCGTCAATCAGGGGGTCGATGACCATGGCGTACTGGTTCTCCATAGGGATGAGGTCTGGGTGATCCTTCCTGTCCCAAGTGATTGGAATCTCCGACCAGCGCATGAACTGGGGGTAGATTAGCCATCAGTATCCTCATGGAGGTTTTCTGTTGCTGGACAGTGGGGGTGCCAAGGAAAGTATGGAAAACGGCCTCCTTCTGCTCGAAGGGATTCTTGCCCTTGCCATCGCTCTTGGCGTCGTGCTTGGGGTCAACATCCTCATTCATGTCAGTTGAATCCTTGGACTCCTCTTCCTTATTCTTCCCCCTTGCCCTTGCCTCAAGGTCTGTTCTTCCGACTTTGCTTATAGCCAGACTCCGGGTCCTCCTTAAGGTCGTTGACGAACTTGCAATGGCGATTGGTGTGAGTGGCCTTGCCGTTGGCGTCGAGGTGTACGAGGCACGACATATCGCGGTAATCCTCGTAGGTTCGCTGCTGAGGTTGTTTCACTACCTCGCTACTGCCCATGACCAGCCCCCGTCCTCGGCCACGTTTTCCTCCATCACCTCGTCCTGCAAATGTCATGGCGACCATGTCAGAGGCCTTCTTTTCTTCTGGAGGGCTCTTCCGCTTGGTGTTGCTGTTCCTCCGAGCTTGAGTTGGAATGGCCGCTGCCGGCAGAGAGCCGCGAGCATCATCGTCGACAGCCGCAAACTCAATAGCCAGCTGGATCATCTAGTTGAGATCTAGCCAGTGATTGTCCTGCAGGCGCTTCAACTTATCTCGGAGAAACGTACCTTTCTCGAACTCATCCGCGGCCATGGCGGTCTGGGCGTGCCCTCCTGCGCAGGAATTCTTCATATCCAGCCAGCGAGAGAGGTAGGTGCGAGATGACTCGTCTTTCTCCTGCATGCACCGCTGTAGACCGCCAACAGTACATAGACGTTTGTACGTACCCTTAAAGTTTTTGGTGAATGCTTCTTGCATGTCCAACCAGTTGCAGATGGACTTCTCTGGCAAGTCATCGATCCATTGTCGGGTCGTGTCGAACAGCATCAATGGGAGGTACTTGACGACGTCGTTGGGGTTACCGCTGGCGATCTCCACCGCGTTGCTGTAATCCTGCAACCACGTAGCTGGCTTGGCGGTGCCGTCATAGGGCTTGATGGTCTTGTCAATCCGGAAACCCTTGGGGTAAGTTGCGGTCCGTATTACAGGTCCAAAGCAACCTGGTCCCAGGTACTGTCCTTTCCGGGCCTCATGAATCTTGTCCAGACGTGAACGTGCGTTGTATGGCTCCGGGCTTCTTCGTTTCTTCTTGCCATCAGGGGATGGGCTGCATTAACGACGCGGTCCTCCTCCGCCATGGTGGCTGCTAGGTGGTGACGGAGGCGTAGGTGGCGGTGGGTTAGCCTTCTTGATATTACCCTCCTGCGACGCCTCACGCTTGTCATGGTTGCTTGTCGGACGCGGAGGGTCATGGCGCGACCTGCTCTTGTGTCCTTGATTGCGCTCTTCATCATGATGGGTCTTCTCCGTGTTATCGCGGATGACGTTGCTGTTACCTTGGCGGAGGCATGTCCGTGCGATGGTGAGCCTTGGGGTCTTCACGATGTCGGGGAGATCGGGCCGGTGGAGATATGTGACGAGGGTGAGCCATGCCTCCATGGTCAGAGGATATGGGGATAGCGTCCTTCCTATTGCGTGCATCCCTGCGTCTTTGATCTGATGAACCCGTCTGAGATCCGACATCCTGAGGAGATCTGTCCCTTGGTGGCTTAGGATTGCTAGACTGGCAAAACGCTGGGTCAGACTCAAGCCTTTGAGAGGTGGCCTTTTCCTGCTGTTTCACTGCCTTTGCCACGAGGTCATAGACCTGTTCCACAGCTACGGGTGATCTATCCTGCTCCAAAAGGGTCTTGGCAACGGAGAGGTTAAGAAGAGGAGTGGGCATCACCTGCCCGCCTTCACTGTCAATGTATGGCTTTGCTTGTGGCGGCTTCAAGGGGGCCCATCGTAGGTTTCTCCGTACACCAGGATCGTTGATGACGCGAGCCGGAGCTTTCTTAGACTTCTGCTACTGGAGCAGAGTTTTGTACTCGGCCTCCATGGCTCTAGCTTTCTCTATTGACTTCTTCATGTTGGCCAGATCTCGATCTAGCTTTGCACCTTGCTCCGCGATGGCCTGCGCTTCTTCCAGCAGCTACTGGCGATTCTTGTCAAGCTGGATTATGCTCCGAATAAGATCCACAGTAATGGGCTCGACGAGGAGGTTGTCGTACATCACTCTATCAGTTGGAGTAATTTGGACAGCAGCAGATGTAGATGTCGGAGGTGGAGGGTTTGCGGTGTTATTGTTACTCTGACCGATGTTGAGTTCCTGCGGCTGATGCACTAGGTTAGGCGGAGGGGGCATGAACTTTGCACGATAATTGTCGGCTGCAACAGGTGGTCCCTTCCCCTTGTCCAGTGCTTTAGCCGGAGCTTGTCCGGGTTGATCTTCATCCATCACGGTCCCAATGGCGACGAACACCTCTTGGGACGTGATACGTCATAAACGTATCTATAATTTTTGATGTTCCATACTTGTTTAGTATCTACTTTGCTTTGCTTTGTCGTTCTTTGAGGTGTTTTTATATCTTTTCTGGAACTAACCTATTAACAAGTTGCCACAGTGCCAGTTGCCTGTTTTTAATTCTGTTTTTTATTCTAGAAAGGCAGAAAATCAATATTTTCGGAATTGTACGGGACAAAATCCAAAGTCAATAACTTTCCTTGAGGGACACGAATCCAGAAGGAGGGACGGAGAGGCACCAGAGGGTGGCCAGACCACCCTGGGCGCGACCAAGCCTGGCCCGCGCCTGGGGAGGGTGTGGTCCCTCTGGCCACCTCCTCGGCCTCCCCCTTCGCCTATATTAAGCCTTCGAGGCAAAAACCCTAAATCAATCAGCAAAAGCCCACGAAAAGTTCCGCTGCGCCGCTGCCATCGAAGGGGAGATTCGGGGGGCAGAAAGTCTGTATTCCGGCACCCTGCTGGGATGGGGAAGTGCCCCCGGAGCCATCTCCATCGATCTCCACCACGATCTCCATCACCGTTGTTGATTCCCATGATGAGGAGGGAGTAGTTCTCTCTCGAGGCTAAGGGATCTACCGGTAGCTATGTGTTCATCTCTCTCTCTATGCATGATCTTGTGGTCATGATCTTTGTAATCAAGTAGATCTACCTTGCTACTCAAGTGCTTCATTAGATCTCTGCTCTCCCCATGTGTGTGAAAGTGACAGTGTGCACGCCATGGTGGCACTTAGTCTTGAGTCTACATAAATACTCTTTATGCTTTAATAGATCTATGCTTTTCCCCACGTGTGAGAAAGTGACAGCGTTCATACCGTGTGTGGCACTTAAGCTAGATTACATATGTATTCATGAGTTATATTTTGAGTTGATTGTCTCTATGAAATGGTGGTGTTTGTTGGAACCATCTAGCGCTCAAGGTGACAGTATGGGGTTATCTAGATTGGGGAAAGCGGACTTTGAGGTGTGCTGTTATAGCCCTACCAATGATTAGAGTGTCCAACCGGAGAGTAGTTAAGAGTAGTATCATGAAGAGAGGATATTTATATGAGAGAGTGTTCACTAGTGAAAGTATGATCCCTAGGCATTGCTTCTAAGCATTGAAACACCATTTGCTACTAGATCTGTTGCATGTTTGCTTGCTTCCTTCAGTTTGCCTTTAGTCCGTTACCCCACGTCAACAACAAGTCAGAAGCTATTTTCTGGCACCGTTATCACTTGTATTTCACTATCTCTTCGTCGATCTAGTGCACCTATACACCTGACAAGTGTATTGGGTGTGTTGGGGCACAAGAGACTTCTTGTATCTTGATTGTAGGGTTGCTTGAGATGGATACCTTTGACCACTTCCTCCCTGAGTTCGATAAACCTTGGGTAATCCACTTAAGGGAAACTTGTTGTTGTTCTACAAACCTCTTCACTTGGAGGCCCAGCAACTCTCTACAAGAATAGAAGTGCGTAGACATCAAGCTCTTTTCCGGCGCCGTTGCCGGGGAGGTAAGTTAAAAGGTACTCACATCCTCCGGTGTGAGTGCTCGAAGTTATTTCCTCTAGATTCTGCAATTTTGTCTTTTTATTTCTTGTTTTCACCAGTTAGGCTTAATGGAAAACAACAACAAAATTAGAGATCTTTATAGTGTTTATCTTGAGTTAGGACATGAAGTGTTTGAAGAGAAAATTAAAAAACCTATGGAACTTCATATGCATGCTAATAGCAATGTTATTAGTATGAATTCTTTGAACACCATTATTGCTAATGCTATGGAAAAGTCTAAGCTTGGGGAAGCTAGTTTTTATGAAAATGATATTTTTAGTTCCCCAGCTTTGGAAGATAGCTATTCTATTCCTTATGATGATACGAAACCTCCAATATATGATGATTATGATATTTTTAGTCCACCTACTATTGAGGATAAAATTTATTGTGATTACAATATGCCTCCTATATTTGATGATTATGGTGATGAGAATAACAATGATAGCTATTTTGTTGAATTTTGTCCCACTACAATTAATAAGAATGACTATGCTAATGTGGAGAGTAATAATCATTTTATGCATATGGATCATGATAAGAATGTTTCATGTGATAGTTATATTGTTAATTTTATTCATGTTGCTACTAAAATTTATTATGAGAGAGGGAAACATGGTTTTATGCATCTCAATAATATTAAGTTTCCCCTCTTTATGTTGAAAATTTTGAAGTTGCATTTGTTTTGCTTTCCTATGCTTGTTGCTTTGTGCTTCTTTGATTTATTTTCTTACAAGATTCCTATTCATAGGAAGTGGGTTAGACTTAAATGTGTTTTTAATTTTCTTCTTGATGCTCTCTTTTACTTCAAATTGATATTTCTTATGTGAGCATCTTCTCAAACTATCAAGCCTAATTTAAAGGCGTTAAAGAAAAGTACTTGTTGGGAGATAACCCAAGAGTTTTCTTGAGTCTTGGAAGTTATTACTTTAGTAATGACCTCTCCTTATCCTTTTTGTTTGCCTTTTGTGCCAAGAATGACCTCTAATGAGAGGAATTAAGATTTGGGGAGTTGCTGTCCCGAAACAGATTTCTGTCCTCCACCATAAAAATTCGTGAGGAGTCTCTGTAAGTCGGATTGAGATGAAAATTTACAAAACAATCCCCCAGTATGTCAGCTAACTTTACTTAGCTGAACACTTTTTGATTTAACCAACATAAGGTCTTTGAAAAAATCGTTTTCTACCTTCTGGTCTGTTCTGACAGATTTCTGCCATTATTTGCATTTGCTTCTTATTGATTCCTTTTTGGGTTCTTTTTGGGAAATTGAGATTTTTGAGGTAATTGCTTCAGTAGCTTGTGTTTTTAGTGAAAGTTTTTCTGTTACAAAGCTAAACCCAAGGGTCTATTATCTTTTGAATACACTAATGTTGCTAATGAAGATTGTGTGAAGTTTTGTATGTAGGAAAAAATTGCAGGTGTAGAGAAAGAATGATGTAATGAGATGAAGAATGGACAAAAGCTCAAGCTTGGGGATGCCACCCCGGTGTCAACCTAGAAATATCCAAGAGTTACAAGCGTCAAATCTTGGGTATGCCCAAGGCATCCCCTTCTTTATCAATAAAAAGCTCAGGTCTTTCTAGACACTTCGTTTTTATTGTCATGCACAGTTGTGTTGTTCTTGGAGTGTCTTAGTTTTCGTTTCTGGTTTTAGTTTTCTTGAGTAAGTTGGTTGGATTACAGCACACTTATTTTGGAGAGAGACACGATCAGTTTTCATTGCTGAGAATACTCTAGTTTTCGTTCTTATTGTCTTGTGAGTGTTCTCTTTTGCAAGCACTATGTTTAGCCTTAGTTTTCTTGTGCTTTCAACTTAGAACTTTTTAGTTCTTCTTTGCGGATTTGTGAGACAAGCTCACTGATCTTTGTTGATTATTATCTTTGTGAGTTGTTTCAAATAAGTCGATTGGTGTTGAAAAAGAGTAGGAAACTTCATGCTTAAGTGGTACAAAAGTGAGCTTGCTTTGACTGTGGCTTAGACTTTAGCATGACATGCTAGGTGTTGTTTTGACCTTATGCTTAGTGATTATTGCTGTAGCATGTTTTGTTCCAAACAATTGGGATTGCTTAGTGTGCCTTGAAGAAATTATGTGTTGCTTTAGCATGCAAAAGCATAGTATTGTGGTATTCTCCTTTGATGCTTTGTTTGGGTTGACTTGGCACATGCTCACACCATGTTATGACTATGAACAAGTCACCATAGCCTCTATGATCATTTAGTTCTTGACTTGTGGTACCACTTTATGCTTTGATTAGTAATGTTTTATTGCTCTGCATGATTATGGCCATTATTGCTCTCTTAGTTGGTTGCTCCTAGTCTTTGCTAGCCTCCACTTGTATGACTAATATATACTCGTGCTTCCAACTCCCAAGAAACCAAGTTATTCCAAAGTGCCCACTATAAACTCCTATGCATGGTGTGTTACACCATTCCAAGTATATTCTTGTTTTCAGCTATCTTCCAATTAAAAACTATTTTTATTATGCAAAAATTTTGTGATTAAAGCCCTCACAAACTTGATGGCACACTTTATATTCTTTTCCCCTAATAAACTTGAACCATTATGTCGTCTGTTGTATGTGCTTGCACTTATACGTTGGAATTAGCAGAACCATGATGTCATGGGCAACTTTTTCAACATTGCACTTATACTTTGTACTCAGTTGATATGATGCTATTTTATCTATGGATGTCACCAGTGTGAAATAAAGAGGAAGCTTGTAAGTCCATGGAGTTTGTATTTTGTGTTAGACAAACGCCTGGACCGCTAGCCTAAGCCATGCCTAATCATGATGGAAACTTGCAGCATCACCATAGTGAGCTATCTATGAAGCATCCTCAATAAAAAGCTATGCACATAGTAAATAAAAAGATCGCTGAGATGCTCATTGTCTGCTTTCCTTGTCATTTTGGTTATGGGATAGCTCATGTACCATGTGCAAGGGGTACCCCGTTGGCGGTTCTCTATGATATGCATGTACTTACAATGACAAGAACTTACAGGTGACTGAAGTTGAGTAGCATGAGGTATGGCCCTCGTATTCAAGGGACTTGAGATTGCCAACTTATACTTTGTCAAGCATATGCTCCATAGTTTGTTCACTTTAACCTTAATCACTTCAAGATGCTTATGATAGGGGCAATGAGGGTTGAAAGCTAACAAGTACCATAATTTTTGGAAGCTCTTTTTGAAACTTGAAATCCATGCTTACCTTTATGAAAGGCCTTTCTTCCACCACTATTTAGTCTCCACCTTCTAACTTTAGGCACCATTAAGAGAGCATAGTTGCCATTCTTAGTTCTATGCATAGTGTCCCAAAACTTATTTGATTGATGCATATTTTGATATTACTTGTTCTTGTGCTATTTGTTTCTAGTCACCCTTGTGAACTGTGAAGGTGTCCTATGCATCTATTTGCTACTCTACGAGGGACAAGCTGATTGCCACTATGCCATGTTTTCTGTATGTGAAACAAACAAATGTTCTTCAATGCATGCTATTCATGATCTTTGTTTGTAGCCTTTCATGTTGCATGCATAGTTACTTTGTCTCACTATTAGAACTCAATCTTTCATGCTCATGTTTAGATTTCTTTGATCCCAGCTTTCAATGCTTGCAAATGGTTTGATCTTGGTTTTGATGGTGCATGTCACCTCAAAAATTATTCTTTTTAATACTTACCTACTCAAGGACGAGCAGGAGTTAAGCTTGGGGATGCTTGATACGTCATAAACATATCTATAATTTTTGATGTTCCATGCTTGTTTAGTATCTACTTTGCTTTGCTTTGTCTTTCTTTGAGGTGTTTTTATATCTTTTCTGGAACTAACCTATTAACAAGTTGCCACAGTGCCAGTTGCCTGCTTTCTTCCATTTTTGGTTCCAGAAAGGCAGAAAATCAATATTCTCGGAATTGGACGGGACAAAAGCCAAAGTCAATAACTTTCCTTGAGGGACACGAATCCATAAGGAGGGATGGAGAGGCACCAGAGGGTGGCCAGAACCCCCTGGATGTGGCCAAGCCTGGCCCTCTCCTGGGGAGGGTGTGGGCCCTCTAGCCACGTCCTCGGCCTCCCCCTTCGCCTATAAGAAGCCTCCGAGGCAAAAACCCTAAATCAATCAGCAAAAGTTCACGAAAAGTTCTGCTCTGCCGCTGCCACCGAAGGGGAAATTCGGGGGGACATAAAGTCTCTGTTCCGGCACCCTGTCGGGATGGGGAAGTGCCCCCGGAGGCATATCCATGGATCTCCACCACCATCTCCATTACCGTTTCCGATTCCCATGTTGAGGAGGGAGTAGTTCTCTCTCGAGGCTAAGGGATCTATCGGTAGCTATGTGTTCATCTCTCTCTCTATGCATGATCTTGTGGTCATGATCTTTGTAATCAAGTAGATCTACCTTGCTACTCAAGTGCTTCATTAGATCTCTGCCCTCCCCATGTGTGTGAAAGTGACAGCATGCATGCCATTGTGGCACTTAGGCTTGAGTCTACATAAATACTCTTTGTGCTTTAATAGATCTATGCTTTTCCCCACATGTGAGAAAGTGACAGCGTGCATACCGTGTGTGGCACTTAAGCTAGATTACATATATATTCATGAGTTATATTTTGAGTTGCTTGTCTCTATGAAATTGTGGTGTTTGTTGGAACCATCTAGCGCTCAAGGTCACAGTGTGGGGTTATCTAGATTGGGGAAAGCAGACTTTGAGGTGTGCTGTTATAGCCCTACCAATGATGAGAGTGTCCAACCGGAGAGTAGTATCATGAAGAGAGGATATTTATATGAGAGAGTGTTCACTAGTGAAAGTATGATCCCTAGGCCTTGTTTCTAAGCATTGAAACACCGTTTGCTACTAGATCTATTGCATGTTTGCTTGCTTCCTTCGGTTTTCCTTTAGTCCGTTACCCCACGTCAACAAGTCAGAAGCTACTTTCTGGCACCGTTACCACTTGTGTTTCACTATATCTTCGCCTAACTAGTGCACCTATACAACTGACAAGTGTATTGAGTGTGTTGGGGACACAACAGACTTCTTGTATCTGGATTGCAGGGTTGCTTGAGAGGGATACCTTTGACCACTTTCTCCCTGAGTTCGATAAACCTTGGGTAATCCATTTAAGGGAAACTTGCTGCTATTATACAAACCTCTGCACTTGGAGGCCCAACAACTGTTTACAAGAATAGAAGTGTGTAGACATCATGACGTGACGGCCTTGTCGGCCTGCTCGCCGTGTTGGAAATCCTCCTCCATCTCCTACATAGCAGAGTCTAGCTCCTCCGGGCTAAAGTCTATCTCCTTCGAGTCAGCGCTGATGTCGGCATAGAGCGCGTCAAGAACATAGTCGCAACAGAAGACCTCTTGATGGTTGGCAAGGAAGGAGCTCGGTGTGGAGGTGGCATATTATCCACACCCTCTTCTTCCTCAAAAGAACTAGGGAGTAGAGACAACTTACGCTTGGACCAGTAATGATGAGTGCATTTTTGTAGAATATTTACATTGCGTTTTGGATAAGTAGTGATAGGATTTCAATATTTTATCGTGCTTGTGCGCACCTTCTATGCTTGTTTTCACTAGGATCCAGAAATCAAAGGTGATGATGGACACTACAGTGAAAGCTATCAAATTTGGGTATAAATATGCTAATTAAAGGCCACTAGATCCTTCCTTACAATTATCCACACCAGGGAGAAAAGCCAAAGAGAATACAATTCACAGGAGGCATCCAAAGCCTTTAATAAGCATTTGTACGGACCAGGCCCATATGTATGGCCTGCCCGTACCATGTGTCATTGATTCCGCCTCGTCAAATACTTTCACCCCATGTATATGGATGTGAGATCTGGCATTCAGATACACCAGATCTCGCAGAAACCTCATCTTCAAAAGGTATCTAGAGGGGGAACTTGCTGAAGGGCTTCGATTATGAGGCTACAAAGATCCTTGGAGGCCTAGGCATCATACTCATCATGAACCGCAGCAACTCTACCATCATCACCATCCCCTACATCTCAATTGTATTCATCTTGTTGTATTTCCTAAACCCTATTATTGATTTGCACAAGAATTCATATATAAACATATATTACATTCATACTATTATGATGATGTTGATTACCTCCATGTGTGAATAGTTCCCCTTGTTCTTTGGGAGATGGAGAAGTCCTATCATTATTATGAATTGAAATAAAGATGAGCTATAATCTTGTTTATGAGTATGTATTAGTTCACTTGCCTGATGTTATAATGTGAATGTCGAACTCATAACATTTCCCTTCGACGTAGGAGCAGAAATTACCGTTGGACATGTGGTGGTGTTGAAGGTGTAAGTGACATGTCGCATCAGATCATCATTCATGTGACCAGGGGGTAAGTGGGACTCACAAAGCTATGTAAATGACCATGGGGTTAAACCTTAATTGATGGGGATTAGGGTGGCTGGCCTATGATCATGGTTGTGATTATGAGGGGTGAGATATCATATGTCTAGTCTGTGATCACCTAGTTTGGAGCTTCTCCCATACATGCACATAAAGAAAGATATAGATTTAATATCTTAATCTTGAATTTAATAACACAATTGCTAGTGGTGGATCCTATAGTTCATGAGAACGCTTTGGCCTTATTGCACTTTCATACCATTTACGTCGCCAGTCTCTCTCTCTCAATTTACTTGCATTAGATTAATATTTCACACACAAAATCTTTCTTAAACACCCATGCTTGAAATCAAAGACAATTCCCAAGAACGCTTTGGTGAATAGTAGCGAGGGGAATTAAGACCTCAACTACTATTTTATGTGGTTCAGTACTCTTATTTTGAATCTAGCTACATAGAATCTATGCACTTGCAATCATCAAGTAACAAGAAGAAAATCAGGACCAGCTGTGGCACATAAGACTGACAATCTGGGAGCTGTATATGAACTTGTGACCTAGAGACACCGACCGCGGCAGAGAATTCATTTTGGCACATTTTGTTGCCGCGGCAGCATTTTCGCCACTTTTTCTGCCACGACAGAGAATTCATTTAGGTTGTTTTATTGTTTATTTAGTGTTTTGCACTTATCAATGAAGGAACCTTATATTACACAAGATCATCATGCCAATATTACATTCAATACACGGATCGAGTTCATGCACTACATACAAAAGTTGCTATTCGATGCTACCGGCCAATTCCTATTGTCTATACACAACCAAATAGTATTCTCCTTTTGGGTTTAGGACTTCTGCATCCAAGAATCCCGCCAATTCCTCCTGAATTTCTCGTACGCGATCCTTTGGCAGAAGACCGTCCCGTAGACGTTCGATCTCATATTTAAAAAAGGAGTCAGTCTATATGAATGAAACTAAACACAATTTTATTGTAATTAAAAACTATAGAAATTGTTTACATACGTGGATTTGCTCTAAATTTCTGCACTTCTCATCGCACGTCTGCCGGATGAACTCGCAAACATAGTATCCACATAGATTGTTACCTGGTCCCTGCGTCAGGCACTTTACGAGAACAGAGTTCAATCAAAAATAATAATCAAGCATGATAATAACTGTATCAAAACTAAATCAAAGAGATGCACGGATATAGCTAGTGGTGCTTACATTTAGTGGTTGAAATGTAAGCTCCTCTTTCCAAACACCGCTGGCCTTGTTGGTGAACCATTTCCAAGCGCTGCCCGGCGTAGAAAATGAATAAAAGAAGTTATTAATTACTTGATATCATAAAATTCATGAACGTTGCCGATATAGTGTCGTAATGATTAGAATTACCGCTGGAGAAGCATCTGCATGTCCTTCCACGTCTCAAGGGATTTACGTTTCGAGTCCATGACTAGTACACGCCCTTTGTCAAGTTGAATGATTAACAGAATATAGTGGAAGCTACGAATGCATAACTAATCAATTATATACTTAACATCAAGTAAGCGAAATAGAAAGTGTATAAAAGACAATAACACTCACTCAAAGTTGTAAGGAAAAAGTATTTCCCTTCTGGTTTCTTGAAACCTTGACGCGTGTACTATATTATCCTCCGTATCCTGGGGGCTTGTTTTGAGATTAGCTTGATGAACCCAATATGGGTCAATGAAGCCAATGTCATAGATTTGTCCTCTGCTGCATTCGAGAATCTTCATTCTGCATATTACAATATGATTATATACATGCAATAAACAAGGTGAGATAGCTGGAGACTAAATTAATTACAGAATTAGTACTTACAGACAATAGGCACTGACGATCGATTTGTCCAAGGCGTCTTGATTAAATAATTGAAATAGTTCATCAAATTCAATGGATATCATGTCATCCTTTTATTTCCCATGATGCTTTTTTGTAACCCTCAGCACTATCCAGTTAGCCCCGGCCTTTGTGGCATGCATGTACCAGTTATGCAATCTTCGCATTTTTGTTGGAAGATTGTTTACCTCCTCAGGTTTGACGAGAGGTTTACCGTACTGGTATTTGTATGCTACTTCACTCATGGGGAAGAACTCTAACTGGGATAAGTACTAGGCAATACTCATACCTTGAGCAGCGGCAGCTTCTCCGTATTGTGCAACTACCTCTGGATCATACTGCTCTTCGGCCCCATATTTGCTCGACCCCACATTGGTTTGGGAAATCACCTTGAGAGGGGCGCAAGTCTGTTTTGCTTGTTCTCGCTTGCATCAGTACTGCTCTTCGAGGCTTTTTGTGCCGCATGTGACTTGAGAATAGAACGCTCATAGTCTGATGACAGCTTTGGCTCGGGTTGATGAAGAGTCTTTAGCATTTTCAACACTTTGGCCTTTTCTTCTTTGGTGCTGGGGAACTCTGGCTCTTCCGGCCGCCTCAGCTTAGCGAAAAACGCTGTCATTTCCGCATCAACGATCGCCGTAGTCTCCTCTTAAGTGCAGTCATAAGCTCTCTTGGGAGGAACCTTTGGTACTTTTGGAAGAGGCTCTTGTTTACGTTTCGGCGATCGCTTACCACGACGCACAGTAGCGGTACGCTTACGCTTTTTATCCTGAGGCGCCGACGATGGCTCCCGCGGCGATGGCTACGCCGGAGATAGGTGAGGCGACGTAGCCGGGTGAGGAGACGAAGACGGCTGCCGCGGCGACGACGACCTCGCTAGAGACGGGTGAGGCGGCGGCGAAGATGGCCTTGGCGTGTGATTCCGAAGCACTATACATTCCTTCGGCCATAGAATGGTGACGTTTTTTGCGTCTCCCAGTACAGTCACATCAGCTTCACCTGCAGGGTAGTGAAGATCCAAAACTTCAAAGGTGGGCATGATTTCATCCACCCCGACAACAGCGTAGCCCTCTGGAACCGGACGACAGTGGTAAGTTGGTGTGGGTCCAATTGGTAAGGCATAGCCGACCGCCACCTTCATTGATATGTTCACAACTTTGACATGTAGCTCGCAGTGTGTCATCTCTGTGATATCATCCACCGGGTAGCCAACAGGAGCCATCGTCGGCACCATCGTCATCGCCATTGTCATCACCCGGGACCTCGGTGGAAGCCACACTGCTTTTTCGATTATTCGATAGGCCGGTAGCATCGAATGCAGTGTGCTGCTGAGATGGGCCGGTAGTACTTTGCTCTTTAAGTTTGTTAATTTCATCTTGTTGTTGCTTTAATCGTTCTTCAATTAAACGCATTCGCTCTTTCTGACTATCTGCTTCAACTTCCGCCTTGTCCTTTCTCCTCTGACGGCTTCTACCAGGATATTTCTTCCTCTCTTCGGGAAACCCAGTCCTTCATGGTTGGGAGCCTCTTGTGCCTCGTGTTCGTGCATCATGTTCCTTATTTCCAAGGGCGAGTGTGAGCTCATCATTCTCTCTATCGGGAATGAAGTCCCCATCTTTAACAGGCTTTACTGCTTTTCTCATCCTCTCGATTGGCAAGGGGTCTTCATTATGTCGTATGTTATATATACACCTCCCTTCCGAGTCCAACGTGCCCCCATGCCCGTAAAACCAATTCCTTGCACGTTCTACCCAATCGTCTGTCTCTGGGGTGATCTTTTTAGCACACAGTTCATTCTCAACTTTCTCCCACTTAGGAATGCCAGCCCTGTAGCCACCTTGCCCCATAGTATGGTGATACTTCTTGTTAGCAGCATTCATCTTATTCATTGCAGACATTTTCTTAGCTTTTTCTGATGTTCTTGTATTCCACAAACTCAGCCCAGAATGGTTTTATCTTCTCAAGCTGAATATTCTTGAAATCGGGAGTCTTCTCTTTCACGACATAGTCAAGGTGCAATATTTTCTTCCAGTTGGTGAAACACTGGGCCATCTTCTTCAAAGCCCACTCCCTGACCTTAGCCTCCATGGCTCTCCCATGTTGTATGGCGTCCTCAACTGGATCCTCCGCATTTGGATCCAGCTCTATCTTCGGTAGTTTGAAATTAACCATGAGCCTCTTCCACAGTAAATCTTTGGCATGGTTAGGGACAAATAAACATGTTCCCTCTTCATCCACATTAGCAGGCCTATTCCAATTTCTAATGGTGATCGGGATTAAGTCCCTAACGATTACTCCGCATTGTGCCACAAATTTGTTTGCGACAACGTCGAGAGCCGTCGGTTTGCCGTCTTCAGCGACATCTTCGATCCTGAACCTCTCATGGTCTTGCAACTTTTTGGTTGGGCCTCGTCTGCTCTTTTCAGTAGATTCCTTCGATCCGAAGGGCTAAAAGAAGAAAGATCGTCGTTACTATTTCTATATAGATAGCAGATGATTAATTAATGAATTGATTATATTACATGCACCTCGCCGGAGCGGTCGTCTTCTCGATTACACAAGGCATCGCCTTCTCCCTCGCGGAAGGCAACACCTTCAACCTCAAACAAGTCGTCTATTCCGGTAAAAAGAGGATCACCCTCACCGGAGTTGTTCAGAAACGTTGATACGTCTAAATTTTCTTCCCCACGGATCACACCTTGGATCAACTCTTCCTTTTCTTCGTCTCTGACGTGTGGGTCCATATTTTATGCATAGGTGGAAAAACGAATAAGTCAAAGCGGCTAAAGGAGAAATTTAGGTACGGTGTTGAGAGATATAAACCCTAATTCAGAGAAACCCTAATATATATATACACAATAATAAAAATGAAGAGAAACCAGAAACCCTAAACCCTAAACCTAGCTACAAAAACGAAACCGTGTAGTAGATAGGCACATCGTCGAACCCACATGCACGTAAGGGGTATTAATGATTCCTTATCTAAGATAGGGCTTTTAAGTTGCTTGACAATGTGAATCGGGTCTGGGGCTACCCACAGTGACTGACTAGTGGGGCCGAAGACCAATAAACCTAATAATACCTAACTAATAATAAACCTAATAATCCAAACACCGAAAAGAAAGGGAAACAATCAAAAAATGGCATCGATGCAATGCTCAAGCAAGTATGATGATATGACAAGTTAATTTGCATTGGAATGTAACCCTAAGACATGCTCGACGATTTAATCGGGGTTCCGAGGGGTGAAAACCCTAACTCGGGGAAACTCCGGAACATATGAGAGGGGTGCATTTGTTCTTCTAATTATACTTGTCATGTAAGATGTTGAACAATGCATGATTATAGGTTAAATAGATAGGTTTCATTTTTCTGAACAATTTGATATATTATTTGTATTTTTCTGACTTATAAATAAAAAGATATTGAATTTACAAGTTTATATCAATTTCTGGAATTATTAAATCATTTAAAATAGAATTACTGTGTCAATATGACATCAGCAAAGGGTTGGTTTTTTTTTACCCAGACAGAACCTAGCCACTGTGACTGAGTGCTGGGCCCTTGGCCACATCAGCAAGCCACCGTGGTGGTCAAAGGTCAGCGGGCCCGTGGGCCACGTCAGCGTGATGCTGGGGTGACGTCATCTCGGCGGCCACCGTCGGGTGCTCACCGGGGACGGCGCTGTGAGGCGTGCGGGGTGACGGGGCTAGGCTTGATCGAAGCAGCGCGTCGCGGTAGGCAATAAAGTGGCGGCGCCGCTCGAAGAAGCTCACCGGAGCTGGGCGCATGGCGGGCAGCGGCGGCGGTGCTTGCAGCGACACGACGCGTGGCGGCTACAACAAGCAAGCAGGCAAACGGAGGGCACTGGGAGGTGCAGAGGCTCACCGCGCGTTAGAGAGAGGCGGCGCAGCGCCTTCTTGGTCACCGGAACGTCTCCTCCGTCGAGCTCGAGCGGCGGCGGCGACGGGCAGGGGGGAAGTAGCTGGTGCGCGCACGGACGGAGGCGGCGGTGCTGGCGGACGGAACGCGCGGGCTCGGGCAGCTTGCCGGCATCGGGGGCGGCGAGCTTGGGTAGCCTGCCGGCGTCGGGGGCGGTTGTGCGCGCGTCGGTGAAGCAGAGAAGTGAGATGGGAAAGAAGAAGAGGAGGGGCGTCAGTTATAACCAAAGGACCTTTAGTCCCGGTTGGTGGCTCCAACCGGGACTAAAGGGATATACGTCCCGGTTGGTGGCTTGGAGCCACCAACCGGGATGTATACTCCAATATTTTCAGCAGACCAAGGGTTGGCGCACAGGGGGTCTTTAGTCCCGGTTGGTGGCTCCAACCGGGATATATTCCCCTGTTTTCAAATTTTTTTCACGTATTTTCTCTCTGTTCTAGCCTTATTTTTTATTTGGGGTTTAAATTTGTATTGTTTTTTAAATGATAATTAATTTGGAATTTAGAAAAACTTTAAACATAAAAAGTGTTTGGATTTGAATAAATAATTCAAAACCATTTTCTGTTTTAAAAAATAATTAATGTAACCATTTAAAATATAAACCATTTACAATTAAAAATGAATTAACTTATATTTTTTTAATATCAATTTGGAATTTAGAAAAACTTTAAACATAAAAAGTGTATGGATTTGAATAAATAATCCAAAACCATTTTCTATTTTTAAAAAATAATTAATGTAACCATTTAAAATGAATTAACTTATATTTTTGAATATTAATTTGGAATTTAGAAAAACTTTAAACATAAAAAGTGTTTGGATTTGAATAAATAATTCAAAACCATTTTCTGTTTTATAAAATAATTAATGTAACCATTTAAAATATGAACCATTTACAATTAAAAATGAATTAACTTATATTTTTTTAATATCAATTTGGAATTTAGAAAAACTTTAAACATAAAAAGTGTATGGATTTGAATAAATAATCCAAAACCATTTTCTATTTTTAAAAAATAATTAATGTAACCATTTAAAATGAATTAACTTATATTTTTGAATATTAATTTGGAATTTATAAAAACTTTAAACATAAAAAGTGTTTGGATTTGAATAAATAATTCAAAACCATTTTCTGTTTTAAAAAATAATTAATGTAACCATTTAAAATATGAACCATTTACAATTTAAAATGAATTAACTTATATTTTTTTAATATCAATTTGGAATTTAGAAAAACTTTAAACATAAAAAATGTTTGGATTTGAATAAGTAATTCAAAACCATTTTCTGTTTTTAATGGGCGGAAAAAAAAGGAAGGAAAATAATGGGAGGAAAGAAAATTTGATTAGGATAGAACTGGAATTAAAGTACATAACGCAACTAACACAAAGTTACATAGAAGAACTGCAAGTTAAGATACATGGCCAGATTAAGCCACAATCGGCCGAACTTGTTTTGCAATATTGGAATATTTCAGTCATGCTCCTGCCTACACCTGTAATACTCGCCACTGTAGTCGTCGTACTCGCCGCGGCCGTCGTCTCTATCGTCGTCGGGGTCGCCGTAGTTGAACCTTGAAGGTTGAGTACGAGTGGGCTGGACTTGAGGGTAGCGCAGGCGGGGGCTAGAGTCGGCGGCCGTGTCGTAGGCCATGACGCTCTAGAGAGTCCGGCCACGCCACCACAGCCGACGGCCGGCCTCCTTGAAGTTCGGAGGAGGTGGGCCCTCCTCCTCATGCCTGGCGAGTGCCCTCTCACGCCGATCCACGAAGAAGGCTTCGCAAGTCGGGAAATAGTCGGGATGCCATCTGGGATTCCTCCGCTGCTCCGGCGTGAGCTCGAAGTAGTAGTGGTTCGTGATGGCCATCCGACGCGCCACATCTAGAGGGACAAGAGGAACCGGCACGCCTCCAGCGCTCAGCATCCAGCCGACGGGGACACAGTAGCCCGGCGGGCAGGGGTAGTTCGAGGCGCACAGCGCCTCCGCCTCCCTGGGACTTAGTGCTACGGTGAGGTTGCAGATATGAGTCTAGAGATGTGCAATGACAATGGAGGCCAACCTTACATATATATATAGTGAAGAACTGGCGGGAAGAACTGGAGGGAAGAACTGGCGGAAAAAATGGCGGAAAGAAAAATGGCATGTCGATATTATGTCGTGCGGCGTGTACCTTGTCCCGGATGGTGTCACCAACCGGGACTAAAGATGAACCTTTAGTCCCGGTTGGAGACACCAACCGGGACAAAACACGAGTCAGCACTAATAATAGGGGTGAGTGTTGGAAAATGGAAAAGGGATTTTCCGTGCGACAAAAAGGAAAACTTCCTCCTGCAACATTGTTCTCCATACCAATGTCCACACACATGCATAATATGGGCACAACATCACAAACTATGCCGTGATTCAGCACATAACATCGGTCATTTGGACCGAAAGCCATGAAACCTCGAACATGATAGGTCATTTTGTGAAGGTTTTTTCGAAACATGATCAATATACCAAGTCTGGTATTTTTCCTTTCAACTATGTAACATAATATGACACCACGCGAAGGATTTTAATTGTTCGGATTTTTTTTGAATTTATTATGCCCGTTTTGAATTATCTGGATTTCTAACTATGGTCGAACCGGTGTGCATGAAGATAGGGGAGGAGCATCGTTAGAACTTGCATTGGATCTCTGAAGAAACCACATATTGCGAGTCTAAAAATGATTTTTTCAAAAAATCACGGGCGATAGATCATGTACCTGTAGTACAAACCGGACCCACTTCCTACCGATTCGGCAGACATTTGTCCTTTTTACCCGGGATGGACGAAAAGGTTTGAGATGTCCCTGTTGGGAGATAGTCCATGTAAGGTGGTCTAGTATTTTATAAAAATGGTACGGTAGCATTCTGAAACGGCATTTTGGTGGTTACTTCACAAAACGACCCGTTTTTTGCGCTCGGAAAATGGAAGAGGGCATTTCCGTGCGACAAAAAGGAAAACTTCCTCCTACAACATTGTTCTCCATACCAATGTCCACACACATGCATAATATGGGCACAACATCACAAACTATGTCGTGATTCAGCACATAACATCGGTCATTTGGACCGAAAGCCATGAAACCTCGAACATGATAGATCATTTTGTGAAGGTTTTTTCGAAACATGATCAATATACCAAGTCTGGTATTTTTCCTTTCAACTATGTAACATAATATGACACCAGGCGAAGGATTTTCATTGTTCGGATTTTTTTTAATTTATTATGCCCGTTTTGAATTATCTGAATTTCTAACTATGGTCGATCCGGTGTGCATGAAGATAGGGGACGAGCATCGTTAGAACTTGCATTGGATCTCTAAATAAACCACATATTGCGAGTCTAAAAATGATTTTTTTCAAAAAATCACGGGCGATAGATCATGTACCTGTAGTACAAACCGGACCCACTTCCTATCGATTCGGCAGACATTTGTCCTTTTTATCCGGGATGGACGAAAAGGTTTGAGATGTCCCTGTTGGGAGAAAGTCCATGTAAGGTGGTCTAGTATTTTAGGAAAATGGGACGGTAGTGAAGGGATTCGCGGCATAGTAAATCAAAATTTTCTACGGATGCGAACAGAGGGAAATCCAAGATCTAATCTAGGAGATGCAAACAACGAGAGAGATTGGATTAGATCTTCATACCCTTGAAGATTCGTTGGAACGTGGGTGATGTAGTCGTACTCGCTTCTCCTCCTCGCGATCCGATCCAATCTAGCACCACAAGTGGCAGTGCCTCCGTGAGATGCACACGTGCAGCACCTCGACGTCTCCTCCTTCCTCGGACCAGCAAGTATGGTGGAGAGACGGATTGGATCTACAACACGACGGCGTGGTGTATATGGTGGAGAATTTCTGTAGCAGGGCTTCGCCTACAAACAGTCGGGAGGGAGAGAGGAGGGCAGCAGGACTGCTAGCTCTTGGAGGGGAAGGTGTGAGGGGGTGGTGCGCCCCCAGCCCTCTTTATATAGAGGGGTGGGCGGCTGCAACCCTAGCCCCCTCCCCCAAGCCAAACCGGCGGCCCCAAGGAGAAGGAGTGGGGGGCAAGGAAACCCCCCCCCCCTTCTAGAAGGTCTATCTCGAGTTTAAAACCCCCTTGGCCGACTGGGTCCTATGGGGCCTTGTTCCCCTGGCCCAATGCGGCCAGGTCACTCCCTCTTAGGCCCATGCCCCCTCCCGGAAGGTGGGGCCACTTTGGTCCCCTTCCGGAAGGTTCTAGAAGCTTCCGGTACAATACCGATTAACCCGAAACAATTCCGAACTCCAAAAACTGCACTGCCTTATATGAATCTTATTCTCCGGACCACTCCGGAACCTCTCGTGATGTCCCGGAACCCATCCGAGACTCCGAACAAAAACTCATAAACCAATTATCCAATCTATCCTAGCGTCGAGACACGTTAAGTGTGTGACCCTGCGGGTTCGAGAATATGCAGACATGATCTTCTATCAATAATCAACAGCGGGGTCTGGACACCCATATTGACTCCCACACATTCATCGATGATCATATCGGATGAACCACGATGCCAGGATTCAATCAATCCCATATATATATATTCCCTTCGTCTCGCGATATTTTACTTGCCCGAGATTTGATCGTCGGTACCGTCATACCTAGTTCAATCTCGTTCACAGCAAGTACTTTACTCGTTCCGTAATCCGATATCACTTTGTGATTAACTCCTTAACCACATGCTTGCAAGCGGTGTTGCTATCGATTACCGAGTGGGCCCGAAGTATATCTCTCCGACTTGGGAGGGACAAATCCCATCTTGATACATACAACCCAACAGATACTTTCCGATCACCTGAGAGACACCTTTATGATCACCCTCTCATAGGATGACGTTTGATGACCTCAAAGCTTTCTTCCGATACCAGGGAGTTGTATTATCTCATGGTCTAAGGAATACAATATTTGACATAAGAAAAGCTTCGCAAAGACTAACACGATGACACGATCTAATTGCTTCGCTTAGTTTGGGTCTGTCCATCATATCATTCTCCCAATGATATGATCTCATTATCAATTGACAACTCATGTCTATGGTTAGGAAACCTTAACCATCATTGATCAATGAGCTAGTCCATAGAGGCGTACTAGGGACACGGTGTTGTTCACAAACCACACAAGTATTAAAGTTTCCGCTTAATACAATTCTAGCATGGAATATAAACATTATCATGAACAAGAATTACAATAATAACATCTTTATTATTGCCTCTAGGGCATAATTCCAACAGTCTCCCACTTGCACTAGAGTCAATAATCTAGTTGACATCTGGCAACAATCTCACACCCATGGCACTGAGGTGCTGATCATGTTTTACACGTGGAAGAGGTTTAGTCAATGGATCTGCGACATTCAGATCTGTATGTACTTTGCTGATCTTCAGATCTCCATCTGCTATATAATCTCGGATTATATGAAACTTGCGTTGATATGCTTGGTCTTTGGATGATATCTTGGTTCCTTAGTGAGTGCTATGGCGCCAGTGTTGTCACACAATATCTCCAGTGGGTCCAATGCACTTGGAACCATGCCAAGCTCAGTGATGAAGTTCCTGATCCAAACTCCCTCACTTGACGCTTCTGCAGCAGCCATGTATTCCGCTTCTACTGTAGATCCCGCGATCACACTTTGCTTGCAGCTTCTCCAGCTCACAGCTCCTCCATTCAAAATATACATGTATCCTGTCTGAGATTTAGAATCATCCTTGTCGGTATCGAAACTAGCATCGACGTAACCTTTTACGACGAGCTGTTCATCACCCCCATAGACTAAGAACATTTCTTTAGTTCTATTTAGGTACTTTAGGATGTTCTTCACGGCTGTCCAGTGTTCCACTCCTGGATCACTTTGATACCTGCTCGTCAAACTAAGAGCATTGGACACATCCGGTCTAGTACACATCATGGCATACATGATAGAACCTATGGCCGAGGCATAAGGCACTTTGCTCATAGCTTCCCTATCATTTATCGTAGGTGGACACTAAGCCTTGCTCAATATCTTACCTGACAACATAGGCACTGAACCTTTCTTTGCCTTATCCATTCTGAACCTTTTCAGAACTTTGTCTAGGTATGTACTCTGGCTTAAAGCTATCAGGCGTCTTTGTCTATCTCTATAGATTTTGATGCCCAATATATAAGCAGCTTCACCTAGGTCTTTCATTGAAAACACTTGTTCAAATAACTCTTCACATCGTTAAGCATGTTGATGTCATTTCCAATAATCAATATGTCATCCACATATAGTACTAGAAACGTCACCGAGCTCCCACTCACTTTCTTGTAAATACAAGCTTCGTAGCAATTTGGAACAAATCCAAAGCTCTTGATCACTTGATCAAAACGAAGGTTCCAACTCCGAGATGCTTGCTTCAGTCCATAAATGGAACGCTGAAGTTTGCATACTTTACTAGCATCCTTAGGATCGACAAAACCTTCGGGTTGCATCATATACAACTCTTCATCAATGTTGCCATTGAGGAAAGCAGTCTTGACATCCATCTGCCATATTTCATAATCATGAAACGCAGCAATTGCTAATAAAATCCGAATGGACTTAAACATCGCTACGGGAGAGAAAGTCTCATCGTAGTCAACACCTTGAACTTGTCGAAAACCTTTCGCGACAAGTCGTGCTTTATAGACGGTAACATTACCATCCGCGTCCGTTTTCTTCTTGAAGATCCATTTGCACTCAACGGCCTTTCGGTCGCTAGGAGGGTCCACCAAAGTCCATACTTGGTTTTCGCTCATGGATCCCAATTCGGATTTCATGGCTTCTAGCCATTTCTCAGAATATGGGCTCATCGTCGCTTCCTCATAGCTCGTAGGTTCACTGTCTTCTACTAGCAAGACAGTCAAGACAGGGTTGCCGTACTACTCAGGAGGGGCACGCGACCTTGTCGACCTGCGACGTTCAGTAGCAGCATCGTCCGAAGCTTCATGATCCTTGTCATTAGCTTCCTCCATTGTTGGTGCAGGCGGCACTGGAACAATTTCAGGTGCTGCGCTACTCTCCAATTCAAGAGAAGGTTCAATAACCTCGTCTAGCTCTACTTTCCTCCCACTCACTTCTTTCGAGAGAAACTCCTTCTCAAGAAAGGAACCGTTCTTTGCGACAAACACTTTGCCTTCGGTTCTGTGATAGAAGGTATACCCAATAGTTTCCTTAGGGTATCCTATGAAGACGCATTTCTCCGCTTTGGGTTCGAGCTTGTCCGGCATCAACTTCTTGACGTAGGCTTCGCATCCCCAAACTTTTAGAAACGATAAATTAGGTTTAGCACCAAACCACAGTTCATACGGTGTCGTCTCAACGGATTTAGATGGTGCCCTATTTAAAGTGAATGCAGCGGTTTCTAATGCATAACCCCAAAATGATAACGGCAAATCAGTAAGAGACATCATTGATCGGACCATATCTAATAGGGTTCGATTCTGGCGTTCAGACACACCATTGCGTTGTGGTGTTCCGGGTGGCGTGAGTTGCGAAACGATTCCGCTTGCTTTAAGATGCGTGAGAAAATCGTAACTCAAATATTCACCTCCACGATTGGATCGTAGAAATTTAATCTTTCTGTTACGATGGTTCTCCACTTCATTCTGAAATTCCTTGAACTTTTCAAACGTTTCAGATTTATGTTTCATTAAATAGATATACCCATATCTACTTAAGTCATCGGTAAAAGTGAGAAAATAGCGATATCCACCGCGCGTCGAAACACTCATCGGTCTGCATACATCGGTATGTATGATTTCCAACAAGTCTGTTGCTCGCTCCATCATACCGGAGAACGGGGTTTTGATCATCTTGCCCATGAGGCATGGTGTAACATCCCAAAAATATCAAACTTAGATCAACAAAACACTAATCCTAAAGTTTAGGGTTAACAAAAACTTTTCTAAATCAATTCATGAAAGCATGTCTATGTGTATGCATGAATTTTTAAATTCTTTAAAACCACTTTGTTTGTGTGAGCCATTGCTTGTAAAATGTTTCTTAGGTGAAAAGAACATCATCTAAAACATTCCCCACACTTTTCCTAAAGAAAAATAAGTCAAAACCAATATATTAAGTGAATGGTCATTTTGACCAATTTAACTCCCATGCCTACTTTGGCTGTCTCAAACTTTTAAAACCTAACAGAAACTTTTCTGGATCTTTGCACCCCTTGAATGTACTCATAACAAAGTATCAAGGCCCACCTTGTGATCATCCAGAAACTTTCAAATGCATAGTTTAAATGACAACTCAAAATTGAATCTTCTTCATATGGGAAGATCCCACTTTTTCAAAACCCACTTAAACAAGCTCAATTTTCAAAACCCAAGCATCTGTAGACTCACCAGAACCAATCTAGCAAACCCACCAAAAATCATTTCAAAATTCAAAACTTGGTTCCATGCGGCCATTTCATCAAACAGGTTGCAGACACAAATCAAACAAAACACAAAACACTATAGTGTGCAGTGATTCTTGCCTAACTTGTTCCCTAGTCAGCTCTCACACACCTCAGTAGATCATCTAGAAAGATTAGCCCAACACTAGCACCCTGTGAGCTTGCCATTCCCATTAATGGTGAACAGCCGAGCAACCCCATGTCACCCCAAAGTAGACAGCAAGCTAGGAGCAGCAGCAAGCCTAGCCAGCATGTCTGGGAGGCAGCCCACCGTCCACCGCCACTGCCTGTCCCAGCCGCGAGCGTTGCCAAGCCCTGGACCACGCGCGCAAGACACGCCCAGACCATGCCGAGCGTGCGCCAGAGCGCCACCCTCGACCACCACCCACAGACCGCGCGCCGCCCTCACCGCGCGCACACACGATCACCACCGACCCAGGAGACCTCCAGACATCCCCGTTTAACGCCCCGCGCCATACAGCCACCGCCCGCCGTCGAGAACGCCGCCTCTGCCGCGCAGAGCACCGCCCGTTCCAGACCAAACCACACCGCCCCATCACTCGCGACCATGTCGTTGAGCATCGCCAGGAGACACAGCACCGTCCCCTACCCTTGCCCATGCCATTAGCTGCCTGTAACATCGCCTCCGACGAGCTCACCTTGCGCCCCGACGGTCCCCTCGCTCGACTATAAATAGAGGCCACCCCCGCACGATTTCTTCACACCATCTCACTCCCCTCTCCTCACTGATCGTGCCACACCATTCTCAGAGCAAGGCGAGCACCACCCCGCCGGAATTTCACTGGAGCCTGCCGCTGCCGGAGAAGAAAGGAGCCAGCGATTGGAGCCGCCCCGGGAGAAGCCACCGGTACCAGGAGGTTCGCCGTCGTCGACTTCGTCGTTCGCCCGCCTCGCCGACCTTCGCCCGTACCCCGGTGAGCCCCCAGCACCCCTCACTGGCCGCGCTAGGTTTCGTTCTCGCTGGAGCTGTCTCGCGTCGACGATGACCCTCAGCCGTTGGATTAGAACCAGATCTAACGAACCACGTTGCCCCATACCGCTTCGCCCAGCCCCGTGTCACTGACGAGTGGGGACACTCACTTAAGCAGCCCGCGGGAGCACTGCGCTTAGCAGGCCGGCCCGTTAGAATTTCCCGCGCAGCCCAGCATTTCAAATTAAACTTTTTCTTTTTAAATTCAAACACACTTCAGGACCCAACTTCAAAAATCAACCCAGATCAATTTAGTGCACCAAATTAGATGAAACCAATTTTGTTGGAAAGGCCTGTGAATGCTTAATCCAAGCCCGTTGGATTCAAGTCATTTGGATTTGTAGATCACCCTTAGCAAAAATGACAAGGAAGAAGCTTTTCTCCATTCAAACATTTTTCAAATTTAAACCACAATAGCTTTTGAGTTGATTCCAACTCTCAAAAATCACTTTCAACCATACCTTTCAGAATATATAAAAATATATATAGGTTACTTGCAGAAATAATGTTCAAGGAATAAAGGAAGGCTTCATAAGCATTTCTAGCCACTTTAATTAATTAAAATAAAAGGGTAAAACCTTGTTAAATTGTGACACCACTTTAAATCACATTCCCATGGACTACAACATGTGGTGATGACATGTGTCAACATGATCCCATGTTTAGTTTGGAGAATATTAAATCTTAAGTAGTTCTTCAATGAGTAGAAATTACTTTTCTAAAATAAGAAGACTTAAACCAATCCTTAACCTTGTAATGTTAGAGATGATGCTAGATCATCTATAGGACCCTTGTGTGTGATGATTGCAAGTAGTTAAGTATTGTTTGGTGATTGTGTACCTCGTATTTATTCATAGACGCTAGTACCGACCAAGGCTACGAAGAAGAAGGAGGATACTACGAAGAGGAAGCCGAGGAGAACTTCAACCACTGCTCTGCACAAGGCAAGCCTAATACTACTAGTTGATTGAGCAAGCTAGTAACTATGCAAGCTTATACTGATATTGATGCAAGCTAACACTTGCACGATACCCTATTGTTGCCACAACCCATGCTTGTGACATGATTACTATATGCCCTAAGCGTATGTAACCATACCCACTTGCTAAACCAATCCTAGTTTTATGGCAAGCTTTTTACTCTATTTCCTTATCAAAGTTTACTTAGAGGCTACCCAAGAAGTTTGGTAGATACTAGACAGTTGTGCTGAAGGTTGCATAAAGAACCATAAAATTTGACCTAAGCTAGACACCTTGATATCAGCTTATGATATAAGGTTGGACTTAGTTGCAATTTCACTAGTTACCACCCCTCTATTAGTACTACCCCACCTGTAGATGCTAGTGCTAAGCATAAAACTTGATCAACTTTAGATGGGAATACTTGGTGGAAAAATGGTTATGAAAACCTTGGAATGATGGATCATTCTATTAAAATGTTTTGGACATGTGTTTCCAAACACTTGATGATTTTGGTGATGAAAATGTTGAGGCATGAGCCTTAGCCCTTTATAAAACTGATGGTTGTCTGGATGCGATACCATTCCAATTTTATCGTACAACCACAATACCCGAATATTGGGTAGGGCTTGACTGGAAACTTATATACCTTAGTATTAGTTCCCTCACGGCCAAGGTCTGAGCTGAGGCTACCTTGTGTAGATTGTCCACCTGTGCAGTACCCAAGATGACAGTGGTCATGGTTGGGAGGCCAAACTCACAGGAGAGGTGCTTATACTAGGGAGTGTAAATGGAAGGTTAGGATTGATTATCCGCATACTGAGTATGGTGAATTCAGGATTTGTTCCTGACGGATGTATCGAATGTTGTGGTGAAAGTGTACAATCTCTGCAGAGTGTCAAACTATTCGAATAGCCGCATCCGCGGTTATGGACAGTTGGAGTGGCCATACTGTTCCCCCGTCAGACTTTTCAAAATGACTTGTGAACGACCTGAGATTTTGACTTGACCACAATAGAGTTGTGACTGGAAATACAAGATCCCACTTAGGAGTTATAAAATTGTGACCAGCTTGGGAACTTAGTAGTATAAATCTGGCTTTTGCAAAACAACCCTAGAGCCTAGTGTCCTATTATCCAAAAACCCCTCTTTCCTGTTAGTATTAGTTTGCGAGTACTTAAAGAGTACTCATGGCTTTGTCCCTGGCTATTCCCATGGCCAGACTATGAAGAGGAGTACCTGGAGGATGGACCCCAGGACGGTTACGACAACTAGGATCATCTCCCATCGTCAGCATTGCCTGTGACCCCGAAGATGGAGCTTCGCCTACGCTACCGTTATTATGCCGTATTCCGCTGCTTGATGTTGTATTAAGGACTGGATCATGAGATCCCTATTTGTGTAAGAACTTATGTATCGTTGTAATGGATGAAGTACTATGGTATCCAATTCTGTTATGTCTCGCAAAAATGGTAATCCTGGGATTGCGATGTATGGCATAACAGGCATCTAGGATTGAAAAATCCGGGTGTTGACACATGGTTCGCATGTGTCAAATGATTCAAAATCAAGAGACTCCAAAAGTCCATCAGAATGGAGTTTCTTCATGCGCTTTACACCAATATGACCTAGACGACGGTGCCACAAATAAGTAGTATTATCACTATCTACTTTGCATTTCTTAGCCTCAATGTTATGGATGTGTGTTTCATCCCTTTCGAGATTTAGAAGAAATAAACCATTCACAAGAGGTGCATGACCATAAAAGATGTTACTCATATAAATAGAACAACCATTATTCTCCGATTTAAATGAATAACCGTCTTGCAATAAACACGATCCAGAAATAATGTTCACGCTCAACGCAGGCACATAATAACATTTATTAAGGTTTAAAACTAATCCCGAAGGTAAAACTAAGGAGAGCGTGCCGAAGGCCATCACATCAACTCTTGATCCGTTGCCAACGCACATCGTCACCTCATCCCTCGCAAGCTGCCGTCTATTCCGTAGCTCCTGTTTCGAGTTACAAATATTAGCAACTGAACCAGTATCAAATACCCAGGCACTACAACGAGGGCTAGTAAGGAAAACATCAATAACATGTATATCAAATATACCTTTGATGGTGCCAGCCTTCTTGTCCGCTAAGTACTTCGGACAGTTGCGCTTCCAGTGACCCTTGTCCTTGCAATAGAAGCACTCAGTGTCCGGTTAGGACCAGACTTGAGCTTCTTCTCAGCAGGGGCAGTGCGCTTGCCGCCGCCCTTCTTGAAGGGCTTCTTTGCTCCCTTACCTTTCTTAAAGGTGGGCTTGTTGACCATCAACACATGATTATCCTTTTTGATGTCCACTTTCGCGGCCTTCAGCTTTGCGAAGAGCTCGGTGATCGTATCAGTGGAACCAATCTGATTATGAGTCACTACAAAAATTTTGTAGCTGGGAGGGAGTGATTGCAGAACCCTGTCAATCCTGAGCTCCTCTGGAATCGTGCATTCCAGTTGCTCAAGGCGTTGAGTGTAGCCCGTCATCTTAATGGCGTGCTCACTAACGGAACTCCCTTCCTCCATCTTGCAGTTAAAGAACTTCTCAGAGATCTCATATCTCTTAGAACGGGCCTGAGTCTGAAACATGGTTTTCAGCTCTTCGAGAATCTCAAAGGGCCCGGGATAGTCTTCAAAACGATTTTGAAGTTCCGGTTCCATAGCAAACAACATGGTGCTCTTAATCACACCATAATCATCTTTGTGCGACTGATAGACAGCTTTCTCATCAGCCGGCGCAGTTGCAGCAGGGGGGTCACCTAACGCTTTCCCAAGGACATAGTCCTTTTGACCACCAGAGAGAATGATTCTTAGATTGCGGAACCAATTGGTGAAGTTAGACCCATTGTTTCTAAGCTTTTCCTTCTCAGCAAAAACGTTGAAGTTGAAGTTGGACTTAGCCATTTGATCTACAATATTTGCAAGTACAAATTAGACTATGTTCATGATAACTACTAGATGAACTACCACTAAATTCAACATCCCTCAAGTTGTTTAGTGAACACGATCCAAATTCACCACACCTAATCCGATCTTCACGAGAAGAGATGTGGTTTCAATGGTGGACAACGAAGTGTCGATCATATCATTCATATGACTCATGCTTAACCTTTCGGTTCATGTGTTCCGGGGCCATGTCTGTACATGCTAGGCTCGTCAAGTTAGACCCAAGTATTTCCGCGTGTGCAAAAACTGGCTTGCACCCGTTGTATGTGAGCGTAGAGTCTATAGCACCCGATCATCACGTGATGCTTGGACACGACTAACTTTCGCAACGGTGCATACTTGGGGAGAACAAAGTTGTTATCTTGATCTTTAAGTGAGGAATCATCTTATAATGCTACCGTCGCGATCTAAACATAATAAGATACATAAAAGGATAAACATCACATGCATATAACTTTATGTGACATGGTATAGCCAATCTTCGTGCAATGATCTCCATCTTGTGCGTGCCGGCATGATCTCCATCACTCCACCATGATTGCCTCCACCACGAATAGCAACTACAACTATTGCTAACTACTTAGCGATAAAGTGAAACTATTACATGGCGCATAAGAAGTTCACACACAGGTCATACACAATTATAAAGACAACCATATGGCTCCTGCCGGTTGTGTACTCATCGACATGCAAGTCGTGAAACATTACAAAACATGATCATCGCATACATTATACACATCACATCTTGGGCCATACCATACCACAGAAAACACTCCCTGCAAAAACAAGTTAGACGCCTCTACTTTGTTGTTGCATGTTTTACGTGGCTTATGGGAGTAGATGCTAAGAACGATTCTTACCTACGGAAAGCCACAATGGTGATATTATGGTTGTCAAACTCCGGTGTTAATACCATGACAACTATAGTGAGAGAAACTGACATCCACCAGCCACATGTGTGGAACAAGCCACACGTCAAGTGCGGAGCCGGTCTCGCGAACGACGTCGCATAAGGTTGGCCTGGACCGCTTCAATCTCACTATCCCGCGTCATAAGAAGAACACAAACAAGAGGCTTGCAACAGAAAACATCAACGCCCGCAACAACCATGTTGCGTTCTACTCGTGAAACACATCTACGCATAGATCTAGCTCTGATACCACTAAAGGGATTCACGGCATAGTAAATCAAAATTTTCTACGGATGCGAACAGAGGGAAAGCCAAGGTCTAATCTAGGAGATGCAAACAATGAGAGAGATTGGATTAGATCTTCATAACCTTGAATATTCGCACAGCGGAACGTTCGTCGGAACGTGGGTGATGTAGTCGTACTCGCTTCTCCTCCTCGCGATCCGATCCGATCTAGCACCACAAGTGGCGGTGCCTCCGTGAGATGCACACGTGCAGCACCTCGATGTCTCCTCCTTCCTCAGACCAGCAAGTATGGTGGATAGACGGATTGGATCTACAACACGACGGCATTGTGTATATGGTGGAGAATTTCTGCAGCAGGGCTTCGCCTACAAACAGTCGGGAGGGAGAGAGGAGGGCAGCAGGACGGCTAGCTCTTGGAGGGGAAGGTGTGAGGGGGTGGTGCGCCCCCAGCCCTTTTTATATAGAGGGGTGGGCGGCTGCAACCCTAGCCCCCTCCCCCAAGCCAAACCGTCGGCCCCAAGAAGAAGGAGTGGGGGGCAAGGAACCCCCCCCCTTCTAGAAGGTCTATCTCGAGTTTAAAACCCCCTTGGCCGGCTGGGCCCTATGGGGCCTTGTGTCCCTGGACCAATGCGGCCAGGGCACTCCCTCATAGGCCCATACCCCCTCCCGGAAGGTGGGGCCACGTTGGTCCCCTTCTGGAAGGTTCTAGAAGCTTCCGGTACAATACCGATTAACCCGGAACAATTCCGAACTCCAAAAACTGCACTGCCTTATATGAATCTTATTCTCCGGACCACTCCGGAACCTCTCGTGATGTCCCGGATCCCATCCGAGACTCCGAACAAAAACTCATAAACCAATTATCCAATCTATCCTAGCGTCGAGACACGTTAAGTGTGTGACCCTGCGGGTTCGAGAATATGCAGACATGATCTTCTATAATTAAGCAACAGCGGGGTCTGGACACCCATATTGACTCCCACACATTCATCGATGATCATATCGGATGAACCACGATGTCAGGATTCAATCAATCCCATATATATATTCCCTTGGTCTCGCAATATTTTACTTGCCCGAGATTTGATCGTCGGTACCGTCATACCTAGTTCAATCTCGTTCATAGCAAGTACTTTACTCGTTCCGTAATCCGATATCACTTTGTGATTAACTCCTTAACCACATGCTTGCAAGTGGTGTTGATATCGATTACCGAGTGGGCCTGAAGTATATCTCTCCGACTTGGGAGGGACAAATCCCATCTTGATACATACAACCCAACAGATACTTTCCGATCACCTGAGAGACACCTTTATGATCACCCTCTCATAGGATGACGTTTGATGACCTCAAATCTTTCTTCCGATACCAGGGAGTTGTATTATCTCATGGTCTAAGGAATACAATATTTGACATAAGAAAATCTTCGCAAAGACGAACACGATGACACGATCTAATTGCTTTGCTTAGTTTGGGTCTGTCCATCATATCATTCTCCCAATGATATGATCTCATTATCAATTGACAACTCATGTCTATGTTTAGGAAACCTTAACCATCATTGATCAATGAGCTAGTCCATAGAGGCGTACTAGGGACACGGTGTTGTTCACAAACCACACAGGTATTAAAGTTTCCGCTTAATACAATTCTAGCTTGGAATATAAACATTATCATGAACAAGAATTATAATAATAACATCTTTATTATTGCCTCTAGGGCATAATTCCAACATGTAGCATTCTGAAACGGTATTTTGGTGGTTACTTCACAAAACGACCCGTTTTTTGCGCTCGGAAAATGGAAAAAGGCTTTTCCGTGCGATAAAAAGGAAAACTTCCTCCTGCAACATTGTTCTCCATACCAATGTCCACACACATGCATAATATGGGCACAACATCACAAACTATGCCGTGATTCAGCACATAACATCGGTCATTTGGACCGAAAGCCATGAAACCTCGAACATGATAGGTCATTTTGTGAAGGTTTTTCCGAAACATGATCAATATACCAAGTCTGGTAATTTTCCTTTCAACTATGTAATATAATATGACACCACGCGAAGGATTTTTATTGTTCGGATTTTTTTTGAATTTATTATGCCCGTTTTGAATTATCTGAATTCCTAACTATGGTCGAACCGGTGTGCATGAAGATAGGGGACGAGCATCGTTAGAACTTGCATTGGATCTCTAAAGAAACCACATATTGCGAGTCTAAAAATGATTTTTTCAAAAAATCACGGGCGATAGATCATGTACGTGTAGTACAAACCGGACCCACTTCCTACCGATTCGGCAGACATTTGTCCTTTTTACTCGGGATGGACGAAAAGGTTTGAGATGTCCCTGTTGGGATATAGTCCATGTAAGGTGGTCTAGTATTTTAGGAAAATGGGACGGTAGCATTCTGAAACGGCATTTTGGTGGTTACTTCACAAAACGACCCGTTTTTTGCGCTCGGAAAATGGAAAAGGGCTTTTCCGTGCGACAAAAAGGAAAACTTCCTCCTGCAACATTGTTCTCCATACCAATGTCCACACACATGCACAATATGGGCACAACATCACAAACTATGCCGTGATTCAGCACATAACATCGGTCATTTGGACCGAAAGCCATGAAACCTCGAACATGATAGGTCATTTTGTGAAGGTTTTTCCGAAACATGATCAATATACCAAGTATGGTATTTTTCCTTTCAACTATGTCACATAATATGACACCACGCGAAGGATTTTCATTGTTCGGATTTTTTTTGAATTTATTATGCCCGTTTTGAATTATCTGAATTTCTAACTATGCTCGAACCGGTGTGCATGAAGATAGGGGACGAGCATCGTTAGAACTTGCATTGGATCTCTAAAGAAACCACATATTGCGAGTCTAAAAATGATTTTTTCAAAAAATCACGGGCGATAGATCATGTACCTGTAGTACAAACCAGACCCACTTCCTACCGATTCGGCAGACATTTGTCCTTTTTACCCGGGATGGACGAAAAGGTTTGAGATGTCCCTGTTGGGAGATAGTCCATGTAAGGTGGTCTAGTATTTTAGGAAAATGGGACGGTAGCATCCTGAAACGGCATTTTGGTGGTTACTTCACAAAACGACCCGTTTTTTGCGCTCGGAAAATGGAAAAGGGCTTTTCCGTGCGACAAAAAGGATGGTGTCACCAACCGGGAGATTATGTCGTGCGACACATGCATAATATGGGCACAACGTTATGTCGACATTATGTCGTGCGACGTGTACCTTGTCCCGGATGGTGTCACCAACCGGGACTAAAGATCAACCTGTAGTCCCGGTTGGAGACACCAACCGGGACAAAACACGAGTCAGCACCAATGATAGCGGTGAGTGTCGACATTATTTCGTATGTGTCGACACTATGCCGAACTGCTTGTACTATAAATAGGCATCCTTGCGAGTCCAGTCCTCCAGCCAGTTTGAGACATCTCCAAGATGGTTTTCGAGAGCAGGGACACCACTGCGGCCAGTTTCAGGGAGATGCCGACGGAGCCCAGTCCTCCGGCATCTCCGAGAAACTAGTCATAGAGACACTCCCTGATATGTGAAATTACTTAGCTCCGACGCGTATTGATCTAGTTAGAGAAGTTACAAGCTGCAAGATGGTTTTCGAGAGCTGGGACACCACTGCGGCCAGTTTTAGGGAGATGCCGACGGAGCCCAGTCCTCCGGCATCTCCGAGAAACTGGTCATAGATGCACTCCCTAATATGTGAAATTAGTTAGCTCCGAGGCGTATTGATCTAGTTAGAGAAGTTACAAGCTGCAAGATGGTTTTCGAGAGCAGGGACACCACTACGACCAGTTTCAGGGAGATGATCCGGTCCTCTGGCATCTCCAAGAAACTGGTCATAGTGGCACTCCCTAATATGTGACTGCGCGCGTTTGGAGATCAGATCTTATAAGTACGAATAGGGACAACTTCTTCATAGTCCCGGTCCAGCCACAAAACGGGACTAACACTCAAGACATTTATTAATATTAAAAACTAAGACTACAAAACCGGGACTAAAGGCCACAAACCGCGAAAGATATCCTTCGGTCAAGCCACAAACCGCGAAAGACATGAACTAGAGTTACATAATATGAGCATGAACTTCTTAGCATATATCCTTCCTTATGATCGCTTCAGACGTAACCATGGAGCATCTTCTTTACTTAAAGGAATGCTTGGATCAGTTTTCACTGTGAAGGGCGGAATTTCATCAAACTTATTATAATCTTCTGACATGTCTGTCTTGTCCTCGATTCCCACGATGTTTCTTTTCCCTGAAAGAACTATGTGACGCTTTGGCTCATCATATGATGTATTCGTTTGCATATTTTTTCTTTTTTCGGTCTGGAGGGCATGTACTTCACATAGAAAACCTGAGACACATCATTGGCTAGGACGAATGGTTCATCTCTATAACCAATATTGTTGAGATCCACTGTTGTCATTCCATACAACTGGTCTATCTTTACCCCTTCCCCATTCAGGTTGACCCATTTGCAGCGAAACAAAGGGACCTTAAAAGAGACTCCATAGTCTAGTTCCCATATCTCCTCTATGTAACCATAATATGTGTCCATTTGTCCATTCTCGTCTATTGCATCAAAGCGGACACCACTATTTTGGTTGATGCTCTTTTTATCTTGGGCGATCGTGTAGAATGTATTCCCATTTATTTCGTACCCTTGCAAATTCAATACAGTAGAAGATGGTGACGCGGCCAACAAGTATAGCTGATCTCCAACAGTGGTGTCATTCAAGAGATGTGTCCGCATCCAACCACCAAAATACTTCATGTGTTCATCTGTAATCCATGATTCAGGCTTCCCCGGGTTTTTGGAGCGTACAATATTCTTGTGTTCCTCAATATACGGAGCTGCCAAGGTGGAATTATGTAGAACTGTGTAGTGTGCTTTAGTGAAAGAATCCCCGTCCCTACATATCATTGCTTTCTTTCCCAGCGTGCCTTTTCCACTTAGTCTTCCCTCATGCCGTGAGTCAGAAACACCAATCGGCTTAAGGTCAGGAATAAAGTCAACACAAAACTCAATGACCTCCTCTGTTCCATATCCCTTGGATATGCTTCCTTCTGGTCTAGCACGGTTATGAACATATTTCTTTAAGACTCCCATGAACCTCTCAAAGGGGAACATATTGTGTAGAAATACCGGACCGAGAATGGCAATCTCTTCCACTAGATGAACCAGGAGATGCTTCATAATATTGAAGAAGGATGGTGGGAACACCAATTCAAAACTAACAAGACATTGTACCACATCCTTTTGTAACCTTGGCAAAATATCTGGATTGATTACCTTCTGAGATATTGCATTGAGGAATGCACACAGCTTCACAATGGGTACTCGAACATTTTCCGGTAGAAGCCCCCTCAATACAATCGGAAGCAACTGCGGCATAATCACGTGACATTCATGAGACTTCAGGTTTTGGAACTTTTTCTCTGCCATATTTATTATCCCCTTTATATTAGATGAGAAGCCCGACGGCACCTTGATACTGTAAAGGACTTCAAAAAAGATTTCCTTCTCTGCTTTGGTAAGAGCATAGCTGGCACGACTTAAGTGACGCCCTTTATCCGTCTTGTTATGTGTATGCATGTTCTTTGGGTCTTTCATAATTTGTTGGTCCTCCCGTGCTTCAGTTGTATCTTTTGTCTTCCCATACACGCCTAGGAATCCTAGCAGGTTCACGCAAAGATTCTTCGTCACGTGCATCACGTCGATTAAAGAGCGGACACGCAGGGCTTTCCAATATGGCAGCTCCCAAAATATAGATTTCTTCTTCCACATGGGTGCGTGTCCTGTAGAGACATCGTTCGGAACTGATTGACCGCCGGGACCCTTTCCAAAGATTACTTCTATGTCCTTGACCATACCAAATACATCATCACCAGCAGGGAGTTCAGGCTTCTTCCGGTGATCTGCCTCACCTTTGAAATGCTTGCCTTTCTTTCTTACGGGATGATTGGTCGGAAGAAATCGTTGATTCGCCAGGTACACAACCTTCTTGCATTTATGCAAATATGTACCTTCAGTCTTATCTAAACAGTGGGTGCATGCCTTATATCCCTTGTTTGTCTGTCCTGAAAGGTTACTAAGAGCAGGCCAATCATTGATGGTTACGAATAACAACCCTCATAGATCAAATGGCCCCTGTTTGTTCTTATCCCACGCACGTACACCTGGTTTGCCCCACAACTGTAAGAGTTCTTCAACTAATGGCCTAAGGTACACATCAATGTCGTTGCCCGGTTGCTTCGGGCCTTGGATGAGCACTGGCATCATAATGAACTTACGCTTCATGCACAACCAAGGAGGCAGGTTGTAGATACATAGAGTCACGGGCCAGGTGCTGTGACTGCAGCTCTGCTCCCCAAAAGGATTCATGCCATCTGTACTTAGACCAAACCATAAGTTCCTTGCGTCACCTACAAAGTCTGGGAAGTCTCTCTCGATTTTTCTCCACTGTGACCCATCAGCAGGGTGTCTCAACTTCCCGTCTTTCTTACGGTCTTCTTTATGCCATCGCAACAACCTGGCATGCTCTTTGTTTCTGAACATGCGTTTCAACCTTGGTATTATAGGAGCATACCACATAACCTTAGCAGGAACCCTCTTTTGGAGGGGCTCTCCCTCAACATCACTAGGGTCATCTCGCCTGATCTTATACCGCAACGCATTGCATACCGGGCATTTATCTAAATTCTCATACTCCTTACCGCGGTAGAGGATGCAGTCATTAATGCATGCATGTATCTTTTGCACATCTAATCCCAGAGGACAGAGAGTCTTCTTTGCTTCGTAGGTACTCTCGGGAAGTTCGTTATGTTTTGGAAACTTCGGCTTCATTATTTTCAGCATCTTTTCAAATGAGGAGTCAGTTAGACCACACTCTGCCTTCCATCGCAACAATTCCAGTGTGGTACCGAGCTTTGTGCTGCCATATTCACAATTTGGGTACAACAATTTCTTGTGATCTTCTAACATGCCCTCTAACTTCAACTTCTCATTTTCTGTTTCACAGTCTCGCTTTGCATCAGAAATGACCATACCAAGTTCATCAGCTGGCTCATATGATGCCCGTTCTTCACCTCTTTCCTCTCCATTGTCTTCCATTGCAGTATCACTGTATTCAGGAAACATATGATGATAGTTGTTATCATCATCTTCTTCTTCACCATCTTCCATCATAACCCCTCTTTCCCCGTGCTTGGTCCAGCAATTATAGTTGGGCATGAAACCTTTCATAATCAGGTGGCAGCGAATGATTTTTGAGGAAGAGTACTCCTTGTTGTTCCGACATTAAACACATGGACAACGTATAAAACCATTCTCTTTGTTTGCCGTAGCCACATCGATAAATTTATCCACGCCTTTCATATACCCGGCTACGCGCCGGTCACCGTACATCCATTCCCGACCGTTCATCTGCATCATATAAGTAAGTTTATCAAAAAACATGGCATCATAAATAGTGAAATAACCAATTCACATCGACACATGAATTGTATCAATGACAGAGAAAAGATAAGATTGCTAACCTCGATCGAGAGAAATAAAGAGGAGAAAACTCAAGTGCGTCTCAGACACCTTCTATATTTTTGTTCTATGAGAAATTGAACAGGATTATTCACTGAAACATTTCATCAAACACCTTCAATGCATGCATAGCAGAGAAAAAACTAGCACACCCCTCACACCTTCCACCAAGAGAAAAAACAGAGTGGAGGCAGAGGGGGATGGGGCGTTGCATTTATAGAGGGTGGGAGAATACGTCCCGGTTGGAGCCAGCAACGGTGACTAAAGGTGAGTGCCACACCACGTGGCTGTGGCCAAACCTTTAGTCTCGGTTGGTGGCTTCAACCGGGACGTATTTCCCCTTACCAACCGGTACGCATGCCCCCTGGCCCCGTGCCCACTCGAACCGGGATGCGTGCTAGCATTAGTCCCGGTTGGTGGTGCAACCGGGACTAATGCTCTGAGGGGTCGCGGACGGATGGCCCTTTTTCCACTAGTGCTAGGATAACCTACTAAAGAAAGGACATCTTATTAGAAGTACTAATGGGGGTTTGTCGGTGATAAGTGGATTAAGGAATGTATCCCGCATAGGCCTTAACCCATATTCCTGCCCATAGAGAACTCACCGTCCATCACTTGGAGGCCCACATCCCGAAGTTCTCAACTTACTTGACCTATCGAGATGCAAGGAGGATCTATGGAGGAACCCGAAGACCATACGTGCATAAAAGCGAGATCAACGATTGACTTAACGTGCAAGGAAATATGCATACCTATCTCGACTAAGGGAGACTCTTACATCATCGACGATTATATATACTGGAAGACATTCACCTGAAGAGTACATGCCAAAATCTCCCAAGACATTGTAAGTAGCCTTAATCATTATCCCTAGATTCATTTACTCTCCACGGGTACTCTTATAAATCCGTCGAGACTCATCTTGTGGACACTTTGTATGATCTCTCTATCATCTTATGAATAAATTCTGAGTGATTCCTCCCTATTTTTCCATTATCTTTGTCTCTAGATCCAAACCTACTGACCCGAGCTGATTGCTGATCAAATAAAATGTCTTTCGATCTTTGGAAGCGAGACTACCGTGATATCGTGAAAACTATCCTTCGACACATGGATCTAGTTTAATGGACACCCTTAGATTCATATTGACAAGTTGGTCTTCTCTATCACTAATCATAATGGACGTAGCTACTACAAACAAGTCTTGCCATTGGATCATGAGATCTTCAATAAAGGTTCTCCTAAATGCACTATTCCCATCCCAAAGTTCCTCTATGGTTCTCAAGTAATCAATTAAGATAACTCTCCATCTTATTCGGTCCTATAAAAACTTTGTTTCCCCGAGGAAAAAAACTGTCATGAGTAGCACTGAAACCGTGAATAAGCATGAAATCCATCATTTTACTGAACATGTGGCTATGACGAACTCTGAATACTCCTATCAAGAAAGCATGGATTTTAGTACAATTTTTTTTTAAACCAAGGCAAAAGCTTTGGATTATCCATTAATTAAGAAGAAGTTTCCCAACTAATTAGCGAAAAACCGGGATTGAACCATACAACAACGCCAACATCATCTCAGAAGGCCGCACCAACTCTCACCATATGGCCAAGCTCAGTCGACCCGAGAACCACTAGGAATACGCTCAAAGAATCACTACACAAGACCAGACGACCTCCCACCAATGCTAGAGAGAAAACGTTGCGGATGCTATGGGAGGAGAAGACATGAGACACTCCAACATACATGAAGAAGCCAAACGTCCAAGGAGAAACGACAATGATGTCCTCAACATCGCAAACTTTCGAGGCCACTGCTCCGACACCCAACTATTCCTCCATGCTCGGCATACCACCAACACAACCTTCGGGGACCGCCGTCCTAACGTACCACCGCTCGCCCTCGAGCCACAACACCGCATGACCCAATCGCCCATAGCCCAAGATGTATAGGGAAAATCACCCGCATAACATGGCCGTCACCAACATCTGTGGTCGCCACTCCGACATAAAGTCAAACTGCCTCCAAAGAGACGCATCGACCAAGCTGGAAACCTCGACGCACTCGCGATAGTAAGTTTCCTCCCAAGACATGGCCAATAGTGCTGCACCTCATGAAAGAACTGCCTGCCATGGTTTCTGAGGCCACCGCCTTGCCCTGACATCCACCGACCAGAATACGAGAGAAGCACAACCAAAAACTGAATGGGCCCTCCAAGATGGCGCCTCGAAGAAGGCAGCGACGTAGCCACCACCGTCGCCCACCCGAGAACCCGAATCTAGGGATTTCTCCCAGAGGGAACAACCTCCACGAGGGTGTCAATGAAGCTCCATAGCATGCGCCTCCAAGGAGGAAGATGACACCGATGTGTTGTCGTCGTCGGCACCGACAAAGTCAATGCAAGGCTTTTTCCCAGAACTCTAAAACCACCCGAGGACGGTGAAGGCACGGATTCTGATCGTCGACCTCCACCAATCATCACACGGTGATGCACCCATGCAACACCTCTGCTCCAATGCTCCATGCCACAAAACCCAGCTGACAAATCTGCGAGCACCAGATCCGCCAGCCACGACCACCTTGCTTGCCTCAGCTACCAGGCATTCAAGGGGCCGCCACCCAGGCATCCTCCGACTATGGCTGGCCCACTTCTGCTCCAAGACCGCAGCATCCAACGGGCACTGCAGCCGGGCACCCCTCACGACCGCGCATCCTATAACACTGGCACGAGCGCGAGACTTCCTACGCACTGGCCCGAGCCTTCCTACGCACCCTGCTCTGTGATGCCTGCCCTCTTGCCAGCTCCACGCTAGTGTATCCATGCCCATGGCCGGCCCTAGCGGCGTAGCTATAGCCCTCGCTCCTGCGCTACACTCCTGCGGCCTCTCACCTCCAGCTTCTGATAGCATGCGGCGCCATCCTGCTCTAGTGCCGCTACCGCACCACAGCCAGCTTGTAGCTTCCCCGCACGCACTCGTCTCCGCTGCCATACACACCTCCTGGAGAGCCCCCGCGCCCCGTGAGAGGAGAAAGTGCCCTACCGCCACTTTCCATGGGGCACGCCCGGCTTCGCCAGCGGCTCTTCTGATGGTCGCGATGCAGGTGAGGGCAAGTAGAGGCGGCAGTGGGTAGGGCTCCCCACGTGTCGCCAGAGGACGGCGACATTGGGGTGGGATTTCCTCGAGTGTCCTAATTTTTTTTTTGAGAACCCTCGAGTGTCCTAGTACACTCTAGTAGTGGCACTACTGAAATTCAAATTGTTGGGCTTTCTATAAGCATGCATCAAGAAATTGCCATGTTAATTTTCTTATCCTTTGGTGCGTACTTGTCTAAAAAGTGACCCCAAGTTTGAATTGCGTTGCGACTTTGGCAAGAAATGCAAGCCAATCCACAACATTTATGACATGACGACCGATAAATTGCTGGACGCCTGCCTATACGTAGCCAACTCACTTTCTCAAACTGTCACCACCCCCGTATATACCTACCCCATAGGAGGCAACCTTCTCCCAGCCTGTCAGCACCCCGTATAAACACCCACCTTTTAGGAGGCGTCCCATACACTACACCTCTCCCCCCGTCTCGCTCTTTCTCTTCTCGCGTCTCATCGCACCACCGCAACGACGAGCGAACGGAAATGGACCCGCCCTACCCTCCCACGCCGCCGGCCACCAAGCAAGACAAACCCTCGTCTACACAGCAAGCTGAAGACGAAGTGGCGGCGTCGCTGCTGCTGATGGAAGCCGCTAGTCCCGAAGGGAAGACAACGCTCCAGGAGGACATGGAAAGCCATCTTCACCCAGATGAATCTACGCCCAAGGTACACACACACGCACCCCAAGAAATTAAACTACAGATCCATCCATTTTTTTGGTCGATCTGTCGACTTGGGGTTTAACTTTGCATGGGCGTCGAGTCTTGCCAGGTGAATATGGACGCGGAGAAGGAAGCTTTGGACAAGACTGAGGTGGGGACCTCTAACCTGATAGAGGAATTCAGGTACACGTCTGCTAACCACATACAAAAAAGAAAAGATGGCATGCAGTAGATAGATCGGGCGTTGCTTTCTACATGGATCTATTTCTTGCATGGTTGATGACGATCAACTGTTGATACTGTATATTCCTTGTACTATGCTAGTACGTTAATAGATTTAGTACTTGGCACCCGTATTTCTGTTGATGGTCAGAAACATGTCAAGTGTTGGCCGGTAATCTAGTGAACACTTGGCATTTCGGCACGCTTGTATGGGCTTGTGGCTTTTATATTTTTGCACCCAGAAATTATTTATTATATTCCGTTATCTCGCTTATGAGACATGGGTTTATTATTCCGATTGTAAACATTGTGAATGTTTTCTGTGCATAGTTCACAAACTGTTATTTCATGGATGGTTGCAAACACCGTTCTGCTGCAACACATTTTAGGCCCTTAGAAATTAATGGAGATTCGGTCAACACACAGGATCATCAATTTTATACTGAAAAGGATCATCGGTTTGAAATAAATTACTGGGTTTGCCTAGTAACAGAAACTCGTTAACTGTTTGTGTGCGTAGTTGTTGCTATCGTGCTTCTGCCGTGAAGACAGCAACAACATGTGCTTGTGCTGTATATTTCTGCAATTTGAACTGAAACTATATACATATATATTGCTCTGGCATGATAATGAAATCTAGATATATCTTGATTTGTGTTTTTATACTTTCTTTGGGATATACTTTCAGGGAGATTTTTTTTTTTGCATTGGAAAACAAATATTTCTTCGGGTTCTAAATCGGTTGTGCACTTTGTGCTTAATATAATAGTGTTGATGAAGCGATGGACGAGGAAGAAAAAAATGCAGCGCCGGAGCAGAAAGGAGATGACGACGACGACGATGACGATGATGATGATGATGATGATGATGATGATGATGATGATGATGATGATGATGATGGGCAAGAGGAAGAAGTAGAGGGACATGATTGCCCAACAGTGGTGATCACGGAGGAAGTACGGCGGTGTAACCGCAACAATGGCCGTGGGTGGATCTGCCCCGAGCTCGCAGAGCCGGGATTTGCCACATGCTTGGGACACATCATCCGTCGCCGTGAAGCCTACCAAAGATTTCAGTTGAAGAAGCTTCATGGTAGCACTAGCGGGTCTAAGGCCAATGATCCATCTGTGCCAGATGCTTAATCCATCACCATCGACATCCAATAAGAATGAGATCGACACTTTGATTGATATTTGGAGTTCAGAATTTTGAGAAGATATAAACCCTCACTTTAAGATGTGGCGGAATGCCCCTGTTTTGTGTTATTATTTCCTATGAACTAGCCACTAGTACATCGTAATGTTGCTGCTCACCATGCATGTTATTCATCTGTGCTATTCCTTGTTGTTCGATGTTATTTTCACATGCCCCTGTTCGATGTTATTTTCATATGTGCATGTTATTTTCACTTTAAAATGTTGCTGCTCACCATGCATGCCCCTGTTCGATGTTATTTTATACATCGTAATGGAATCACATCGGATTAGATATTTTCACAAAAATAAAAATCTGATGATTAATTTTGTGGATTTTTTATGACTCATGTTAGATCATCATCATCTATCCAGATCATAACCGTTTCATCTTTATAAATAGTATATCTAAACAAGTTATAGCCAGCATGTCATCATAATTGTGCATTAACTTATCACGATCCTTAGATCTTGGTAATTGAATCTAGCAGATCAACATTTTAATTCCACCTTGAAATAAAACACATAATCTCATAGCGACAAAATAAACACAGTAGTAGAGTAGAAGATTGGAGGGAATGATTACAACATCATCACTATAAAACTATACAATATACTAACGGGTTATTTCGCCCGTCAGTGCTGACAATGTTTACCAATTGATGCATGGCCACATATGGCTACCAGTGTTTAACGATATATAAAAGCATAAAAGAAGCCCCAGAGAGGCCAGGGGAAAACCTAGCCCATGGCCACACCTACCATTGTCGTTGTCTACTTCAGCACTGAAGGAGGAGACATCAGTGTTTACTTCACTGATCCGGCTCGAACTAGGAAACGCTGAATCTGGTAATTGTTGGTGACATATGAACACCAGATTCGAGACTGGGCAATATATGCACCACGCAATCCCGTCAACTAACTCGACACCCACATTGAAGGGCTCTATGTTACAGCCACTCGCACATGCCTGCCACGGACACCAATGAGTGAGGCTAATGACCGACCAAACAATATCATGGTCAAAACAACGACGTGCTCACCTTCGAAGACGCGGCTGCTGTCATTGGTCGTCCCTGCAACACCTACTAGTGCAGAAACAAACACTGAGCCCACATTAGACACGACTGTCTCGCTGCCCCTTTCTATCACTTACCCAAGGCTCATATTGCACACGGCTATAGCTCGGATGTCCCATGCCAATACATAGAAAACAGTTTTTAAGAAAAATCATTTTTTCGATAACGAGCATGTGGTGACGAACCCTGGCAAATACAAGGGTAGCATCTAAAAATATCTAATAAAATATTTATAGGATACAGGATACTACTAGAAATATTTATATTTTGTGTCAGAAAACATGTTTAGTATACAGGATACTAACTAATGGACAGAGGTGATATGGCTCCCAGGCTCCAGCCTCTATGATTTATTTTTTCAAACTTAAAAAAATTTAATTCAGTGTTTCAAAAAATTCAGAAATTAATACCTGGATGTAGCTAACCATGTATTCTATCAGTTTTATATATTTAGATCAATTTTTTATATTTTGGGATCTGAAAAATAATAAAATCGCACAAAACGATGAAATCTTCCCTTTAGTGAACTGTTTAACACTGTTTGCCGACGACAAAAACTCAATTTTCATATTTTTTTTGTGATTCTAAAAGACTAAGTGTTTCGAGCTAAAAATTTACACACTAATAATTACATAGTTGGCTACATGAAGGTATTTTTTAAAAACTTTTGAATTCATGTTTTTGAAGTTTCAAAAGTCGGGCACCCAATAGACTGAGTTTGAAAAGGATAAATAGGTTACTAATTTGGCTATGAAAAAAGCGAACATATGCGCCGATATGTTCCTTTTTTGCATGTAATTTTAGGCAACAAGATCTAATTAAATTTATATTGTAAGCTAGGATGGAGTTGTTTTTATGTTACTTTAGTGTGACATGAAACTCAATTTATACTTCTCACTTTCCCCTCAATTTAGACTTAACAAAACCTATATATTAGTGCCTAAATAATAATTTCATGTCCGGTAACTTTAGGTATAGTTACTAAGATCTGTTGGTCATGGTCCGTTATAATAAAGTACATTAGCCAAATTGTTAGAGGAGGTGATGCACAATTACATCTATATATCAGTTCACATATATTGATTATAAGGTACATGAGATCTAGATGTTTGTAAAGAACAATATGTTGTGGTCAACTTGCTGAATACTTTGTTTTGCCATGATATTTTCTACACCAATTCTCTATTTATTTGGGTTCATAGTATGTGCTTTCAAATGATAATTATGGTTTTCTATCAACACATACGAACATGACATTTAAATGGACAAAAAACAACAATTAAGACATAGAAAAAATTATGATAATTTTCTCTAGTCCTTCTATAATGTTCAAAGAATTTTTTATCCAATAAAAAACATAAAGTGAATAAAGTAATTATGTTGACCGGTAAAGCAAAAATATAGTGAGAATTTTCATAGTAACTTAGTCTAACTGATTTTTTTCCCTATGTTTACTCCCTCGGTTATGAAATATTCGTCGGTCTCCATTCATTCTAAAATTTGTTACATTTTAGATAAGAATACATCTCCAATATATAAAAATGAACTTTTCTATAAATAAATTCCAAAAATTAAATCTAAAAACAATTTCCATTATAAAATTTAGTGATACAGTTTTTGTAATTCATTCTCATATTTGATTTGTTTTCCTTAACTCACTCCCCACATCTTCCACCCTTCGATTCCATTGGTTGTACATTTTCTTTCATCGTGTATTTTTGTACCAGGTAACGTGACTATGCTGCATGCTAGCATCTTGTTTAACTGATACACTTCAATTTTTCTTGGGTTCTTCCATACATGACATCTTTCAAATCAACGGATCCCGCAACGAAATTTCTCCCTAGTCACTCATCAAACTCCTTAATTAGAAATGTAATCATACCACCATAATAATTTACTGAATTATCTAATTCACAAGATTGAGACACAAATAAGAATATATAGTATAATTGCAACGAAACGTTCTCTTAATTTTTCAGAGATGATATTTTTTTCAAGAAACCTCTCGAACAGGGAAGAGTGTTCTTTTAGTCTATATAGATAGAATGGAGTTGACCCAGTTTATAAGGAAAACTGAGCCCAAAGATCATACATTTCCCTTTTGATGAGGGAAACTAAACTGAAAAATCGCACAACCGAGCAAACTTGTTATTCACACCACAGTAGCCTACCAAACGCAACAAACTCACACATCCGGCTCCGCGACCACCACCCAGACACAACAACCAGAAAGAACTCCGCGGGTCAACGACCTCGCTATCTACACATGCTAGGCCCTGGGCAAGTCCTATAGGACCGTCAATGCATAGAGGTTCCATGCCGTAGTCTCAACAACCAACCACGGTCCAGGGTCTTCGCCATGGGATCCTCCTTCCTAGACCACATAACTACACTTCCCAATTTCCACAAACCAGCCGCATCGATGGCTCATAAAACTCCAAGGCGACGTCTCCAACGAGGTAAAAATGCGTCCGCTGCTGCCCACTCCTGGTGGAGCTTAGTTTTTTCACCCAGAGCTTAGTACAACACATGCTTGTCAGGATCGAGAACTATGCAATGACACCAACAAGAAGGAGAACAACGTCCTAAGGCTATGCCGTCATAGGCACCGACCGAAGATTAATCCGACTCTAAAGTGAGAGGATCAACAAGAATGGTAGCATGGCCCTTCCATCACCACTGAGCTCCTCTGCAGGCAATGAGGGTCGTGACACCTCAAGCCACAACAACCACACCGCTGCAACCCAAGAAATCCATCGATCCGGGACTATCGCCTCGGCTTCCTCGCTGTAGATTGCACGCAACCATGGCATGGATAAGAGCAATGAGGGATGTCACACCTCCTGCCACACCCACGTGCAGCTGCTGCATCCGGCACCCTACCTCCACACTATCATAGGCACACTCATCAAGAAAACTTCACCGCAACCTACCCCACCCATATATATATTGTGCCACAACACCTCCTCCTCCTTCACTAGCAGACCAGCATGACGCCATTACAGCGGCCATCCCTAGGCCCGGATCGGTCCTAGACATCACCATGCCTCTGCATCCATGCTAGGAGAGATGCCGGTTCACCTTCACATGCAGCCTCAGAAGCCGACAACTCCGGAACACCCGGCCCGCAGGCAAAGCCTCGCTCGCCTGTAACCCCGTGTCGCCTGGAACATCCTTTCATGCCATGGCCTCCATGACGGATGGCCACGAGAGGAAACCGCCCTGCCTCCACCATCTGGGATCGAGCGGCTTCGTCGGAATTCCCTCTTACGGCGGCGATGTGAGAGAGGGACGGAGAAGGCCTCCTGGGCTGCCGACAGCTATGGTTTCCCTCGTGTTGCCAGAGGAGGGCGAAGTGTGGGAGGGTTCTTTGAGATGATAAATTATGGAGATAGACAATAGATTTAGCATGTTGGATTATGTCATTACATTTGTACATGTTATCCTTGTTACTTTAACATGGTTGTGGCCCGTGAGTGCAGATTTATTGATATGAACAATTGCTCATACTTTGATATCCATATATACATAATTTTACATGCTTGTACGCACCAGATTAAGATTCAAATGGATGTCACGTGCATTGTGTTCCTTTATAACGCCAATGAGAAGAACTCTAGCCCACAACATCTTGGGTATACTTCTACGACTAGAAAAAATAGAGCAAAACAAGTAAATAGGCTGATCTAAGTAATTACAGCTTAGTTCAACCTACAATTAGGAAGATCTATCGGTTGTAATCCATTTGTATATTGAAAAAATGTAATAGATGTGATTCATTAATTGAGAGATCGTCCATGCAAATCAGAGGAGATCTTGTGTAGTGTATCGAATGTATTACTTAATTATGTTTATATTACACAGGCATTTTTTCTTCATGCCCACCCCTTTGAATATAAACCATCTTTAGACATGGATAAATTATTTAGAATGCAAAATGTTGACCCTTATTATGTATATGATTATAGTGGTAAGCATTAATATAAAAGTAATTTTAAAATGCATCCGTAAGAAAATCTAAACAGATAACAAAGGGAAAAATGAAACATACATGGCTCCAACTGGACATATATTATTTTTTTCAACTCTTTGCACAAGAAAAAAAAGGAATGCTATTAAATCAATGATGGAAAGCACCCCGGTCTCAAACAATGCGAACTTCCATAATACTTTTCTCTATTGCACTGCACCCTCTTAATTTATTCGATATGTTCATACTTTAATATTTAAAAAGACTTATTTTAGAATATACTTCAAATAATTGCACTAAAATATGTGAATATACATGAAAGGTTTCAATGGATTTGTATTAGTTACCTCTCAATCATGATTCTTCCGATATTATCAAGAGTTCTACTAGACATACTAATGTGACTACGAAAAATCTCTTATTCAATCACAACCGACTCAAGCTAAGTAGTGATAATATAGTCGTCATCATTACTTCATCTACAATTCTATTCGAAAGACTCTCGTCATAAGAAACATTAAGATGTCATCATTGCCATTATGAAACTCAACATAAATGATGGTAGTCATATCAATCCATTCCACTGTCAGAAGCAATATTTTTGGTCAGAACCCCCTCCACTCCCCACGTACACGATAGTATCAGAAATACTTCACTACTATCTTTCCATAGTGAGGCCTTCCGCATCATAGTTAGGGCAACATCATTTATACTCATGGTTCCCATGTGTATACAGAATTGTTGGGAGGCGGCGGTCCTGGTGTTGCGGATGCGATGAGGTTATATGTACCTTCGTGACTCTGGATAGATAGCAATTCTAAACTCTTATGTATATGAGGAAAACAAGAACTTCATTGGCGATACTTTATGGTCTTAACATCCTAGGAAGCTCTCGACGACATATAGCTAGAGAGAAAATATATGATGCAACATTGAGGGTAGGTCAATTTGGAGGATGGGCTCCATGGAGCTCACTTTATGAAAAAAATTAAAAAATCAACATTTTTAAGTTTCAAAAAATTCAAGGAAGGAAATCTTAGATGTAGATAATGATGACTTTTACCTACTTGCAAAAACCCAACGTGAAATATTCTGTATTTTGGGCTGTATAAAATGACGAACTTCTAGATATGAGGCGGGAACAATACAAAATTCAAAATCTTCAAATTTGTCAGAATTTATCATTTTTGTGTAGGCCGGGACACAAACTATTTCACACTGAAAATTTTCAGAGATGTAGAATAAGTCATTGTAAACGTCTAGGATATATTTTTTGGAATTGTCGAAACTTTGAGCGATTTGAAAGAAAATTCAAAAACAGCCCGTCCTCCAAATCCATGTTTCGGCAACACTGGTTGTTTCTTTGTGTTACACCATCAATGGTATCGATCTCTATTCGCAAATAACCTTGTCAGAAAATATTGCCCGACATTCTACGACAGTTTGGATTTTTGGGTCAAGTAGCTAGTATGTGCATCACAATTCTTGAGCATGCACACAAGTAAATTCATGGTATATATGACCCCTCCTGTGTGTGCTCTCACTATATCATTACACGGCCAGGACGGGAAATCCATATTTTACCAGAACTGCTCGATGTTATACTACTCAAGTGTAGAAGCATCGAAAACCCCGTGTTAATTGTTCATTCTGCCAAGACGTCTTAAGGAACAGAGGAGGGAGTATGTGTCTGAAAAAAGTACTCCCTTCGTCTCAAAATATAAGATGTTTTAGTTTTGTGAAGAAGATATATCTAGACTTTTTTTAGTGTGTAGATTCACTCCAAACTTGAGTGAACCTACATGCTAAAAGTAGTCTAGATACATTTGCTTCACAAAGCTAAAACATCTTATATTTTAAAACGGAGGGAGTAGGAACGAACACCCCACGCGACCCCCCTCCCCCCCCCCTCCCCACGCGTGTCGCACCCCAGGGCGACACCGGGGGCGCTTCCGCCGGCAAAGCTCCCCCGCCGCCGCTGCTCCTAGCGCTGCCGCTGCCACCGGCCTCGCCGCGGTGGCGGCGGGCTCAGACGCTGAAGGTGGTCCGGGGTGGATGGAGGCTCACTAGTGGAAACAAGGTCTTTTGTTGATCCCGAAAAGGGGCTTTAACACCGGTTCTTCTACGAACCGGTGTTAAAGGGGGGGGCGTACCAGCGTGGCCCCTGCGGCATTAGAGGAGCCCCCCCTTTAACACCGGTTCGTGCCACGAACCGGTGTTAAAGGTCCCTGCACTGGTGGCCCGCGCACCACCCCCCCTTTAACACCGGTTCGTGGCATGAACCGGTGTTAAAGGGGGGGCTATATAAGACACCACCCCAGCCCACACACACCCCACTCTTCCATTCTTTCACATTTTGGAGCCTAGCAAGAGGGTGTGAAGAGTGCTAGTTTGTGTTTTTTTCATATGCACTAGAGGTGTTCGGTGAAATGCCCGAGAGCTCAAAATAAGCTTTCTTGTTGCTCTTTCCGTCTCGGTCGAGGTCGGCAACTATAGTCTCATGTGTCATTGATGTACTATATATATAAATGGTCATCTCCCTATTATTTTTTGATTTATACTACATATTAATGCAGATGAATCGGCAATGGATGTACGGTGACCGCCGCACTTCCGAGTACATTACGGGCCTCCAAAATTTCATCGTTGTGGCTAATGCAACCCGTGGTCACAACGGTTTTATGTGCTGTCTGTGTGTTCACTGTCAGAACAAGAAAGACTACTCAAATACCAGAACCATTCACGCCCACCTGCTTCGATCCGGTTTCATGCCCAGCTATAGTTGTTGGACCAAGCACGGAGAAAAAGGGGTTGTGATGGAAGACAACGAAGAAGAAGAGGATGATGAAAACTATCATAATATGTATCCTGAATATGATGATAATGCAACGGAGGTAGATAATGAAGATCAAGAGGGAGCAGATGGGCCCGCTGATGACGATCTTGGTCGGGCCATTACTGATGCAAAGGAAGAATGTGAAACTGAAAAGGAGAAGGAGAAGGTGGAGCAGATGTTAAAGGATCACAAAACATTGTTGTATCCAACTTGCGAAGATGGCCACAAAAAGCTAGGTGCCACACTGGATTTGCTGCAATGGAAGGCAGAGAATGGTGTGACTGACAGCGCATTTTCAAAGTTGTTGGTAAAAATGAAGAATCTTCTTCCAAGAAATAATGAGTTGCCTGACAGTACATACCAAGCAAAGAAGGTTGTCTGGCCTCTAGGATTAGACGTGCAGAAGATACATGCCTGCATTAATGACTGCATCCTCTACCGCGGTGAGAAGTACGAGAATTTGGATGCATGCCCGGTATGCACTGCACTGCGGTATAAGATCAGACGAGACGATCCTGGCGATGTTGAGGGCGAGGCCCCTAGGAAGAAGGTTCCCGCCAAGGTTATGTGGTATGCTCCTATAATACCACGGTTAAAACGTCTCTTCAGAAATAAAGAGCATGCCAAGTTATTGCGATGGCACATGGAAGACCGTAAGAAAGACGCGATGTTGAGACACCCCGCTGATGGGTCACAGTGGAGAAAAGTCGAGCGAGAGTACCCGGACTTCACACGTGACGCAAGGAACTTAAGGTTTGGTCTAAGTACAGACGGCATGAATCCTTTTGGTGAGCAGAGCTGCAGTCACAGCACCTGGCCTGTGACCCTATGTATTTATAACCTTCCTCCTTGGTTGTGTATGAAGAGGAAGTTCATTATGATGCCAGTGCTCATCCAAGGCCCGAGGCAACCCGGCAACGACATTGATGTGTACCTAAGGCCATTAGTTGAAGAACTTTTACAGCTGTGGGCCAAACCAGGTGTACGTATGTGGGATGAGCACAAAGGGGAGCCATTTGACCTACGAGCATTGCTTTTCGTAACCATCAATGATTGGCCTACTCTTAGTAACATTTTAGGGCAGACAAACAAGGGATACAATGCATGCACACACTGTTTAGATGATACTGAAAGTGTATATTTGGATAAATGTAAGAAGGTTGTGTACCTAGGGTATCGCCGATTTCTTCCGTACCTGCATCCAGTAAGAAAGAAAGGAAAGCATTTCAAACGTCTGGCAGAACCCCGGAGGAAGCCTGTCCTCCGTACCGGTGAGGAGGTATTTGGTATGGTCAAGGACCTAGAAGTAATCTTTGGAAAAGGTCCTGGCAGTCTATCTGTTCCGAATGACGATGCCGGACACGCGCCCATGTGGAAGAAGCAATCTATATTTTGGGACCTACCCTATTGGAAAGTCTTAGAGGTCTGCTCTTCAGTCGACGTGATGCACGTGACGAAGAATGTTTGCGTGAACCTGCTAGGCTTTCTAGGAGTGTATGGGAAGAAAAAAGATACACCGGAAGCACGACAGGACCAGCAACGTCTGAAGGCCCCTGAAGAGCCTATGCATCCTGAGAACGAGAAGGGTAAACGATGCCACTTAACTCCTGCCAGCTACGCTCTTACCAAAGCAGAGAAGGAAATATTTTTTGAATGTCTGAGCAGTATCAAGGTCCCGTCTGGCTTCTCGTCGAATATAAAGGGAATAATAAATATGGCAGAGAAAAAATTCCAAAACCTGAAGTCTCATGACTGCCACGTGATTATGACACAATTGCTTCCGATTGCATTGAGGGGGCTTCTACCTGAAAATGTTCGAGTACCCATTGTGAAGCTATGTGCATTCCTCAATGCAATATCTCAGAAGGTAATCGATCCAGAAAGCCTACCAGGGTTACAAACAGATGTGGCCCAATGTCTTGTCAGCTTTGAGTTGGTGTTCCCACCATCCTTCTTCAATATTATGACGCATCTCCTGGTTCACCTAGTAGAAGAGATTGCCATTCTCGGTCCTGTATTTCTACACAATATGTTCCCCTTTGAGAGGTACATGGGAGTCTTAAAGAAATATGTTCATAACCGTGCTAGGCCAGAAGGAAGCATCTCCAAGGGCTATGTAACAGAGGAGGTCATTGAGTTCTGTGTTGATTTTATTCCTGACCTTAAGGCGATTGGTGTTCCAGAATCACGACATGAGGGGAGACTGCGTGGAAAAGGCACCCTAGGATGTAAAGCAATGATATGTAGGGACGGGCATTCTCTCAATCAAGCACACTACACGGTTTTACAAAGATCTATCTTGGTTGCCCCGTATATCAATGAACACAAGAATTTAATACGCCTCAAACACCCGGGGCAGTCTGATGAATGGATTATAAGTGAACACATGGCGACTTTTGGCGGCTGGCTGCAAAGACTTCTCACGAATAACACCGCTGTTGGGGATCATTTGTACATGTTGGCCAGGACACCATCTTCGACTGTATGTACTTTCCAAGGTACGAGATAAATGGGAATACATTTTACACGATAGGCCAAGATAAAAAGAGCACCAACCAAAATAGTGGTGTCCGCTTCGATGCAGCAGAAGACAATGGGCAAAAGACCACGTATTATGGGTTCATAGAGGAGATATGGGAACTTGATTATGGACCTAATTTTAAGGTCCCCTTGTTTCGATGCAAATGGGTCAAGCTAACAGGAGGAGGGGTTGAGGTAGACAAGAAGTACGGAATGACAACGGTGGATCTCAACAATCTTATGAAGAACTTAGACGAACCATTCGTCCTAGCCAATGATGTGGCTCAGGTTTTCTATGTGAAGGACATGTCCTCCAGACCAAAAAAAAAGAAAAAATATGGAAACGAATACATCATATGATGAGCCAAAGCGTCACATAGTTCTTTCAGGGAAAAGAAACATCGTGGGAATCGAGGACAAGACAGACATGTCAGAAGATTATAATAAGTTTGATGAAATTCCGCCCTTCATAGTGAAAACTGACCCAAGCATTCCGTTAAGTAAAGAAGATGCTCCATGGTTACGTCTGAAGCGATCATAAGGAAGGGCATATGCCAAGAAGTTCATGCTCATATTATGTAACTCTAGTTCATGTTTTTAATATTAATACATGTCTTGAGTGTTAGTCATGTTTTGTGGATGGACCGGGACTATGAGAAGAAGTTGTCCCGATTCGTACTTACCATTAAGATCTGATCTCCAAACGCGCGCGGTCACATATTAGGGAGTGCCTCTATGACCAGTTTCTTGGAGATGCCGGAGGACTAGGCTCCGTCGGCATCTCCCTGAAACTGGCTATAGTGGTGTCCCTGCTCTCGAAAACCATCTTGCAGCTTTGTAACTTCTCTAACTAGATCAATACACCAGGAAGCTAACTAATTTCACATATTAGGGAGTGCCTCTATGACCAGTTTCTCGGAGATGCCGGAGGACTGGGCTCCGTCGGCATCTCCCTGAAACTGGCCGTAGTGGTGTCCCTGCCTCAAACTGGCTGGAGGACTGGACTCACAAGGATGCCTATTTATAGTACAAGCAGCTCGACATAGTGTTGACACTTACAAAATAATGTCGACACTCACCCCTATTATCAGTGCTGACTCGTGTTTTGTGCCGGATGGTGTCTACAACCGGGACTAAAGGTTCATCTTTAGTCCCGGTTGGTGTCTCCAACCGGGACTAAAGGTTCATCTTTAGTCCCGGTTGGTGACACCATCCGGGACAAGGTACACGCCGCACGACATAATGTCGACATGCACTCACCCCTATTATTAGTGCTGACTCGTGTTTTGTGCCGGTTGGTGTCTCCAACCGGGACTAAAGGTTCATCTTTAGTCCCGGTTGGTGTCTCCAACCGGGACTAAAGGTTCATACCGCCATTTTTCCCGCCATTTTTCTTCCCGCCATTTTTCTTCCCGCCAGTTCTTCCCTCCAGTTCTTCCCGCTAGTTCACTATATATATATGTAGGGGGTTGGCCTCCATTGTCATTGCACATCTCTAGACTCATATCTGCAACCTCATCACTCTTTCCCATAGCTTCCACCGTAGCACTAACCCCCAGGGAGGCGGAGGCACTTTGCGCCTCGAACTACCCCTGCCCGCCGGGCTACCGTGTCCCCGTCGGCTGGATGCTGAGCGTCGGAGGTGTGCCGGTTCCTCCTGTCCCTCTAGGTGTGGCACGCCGGATGGCCATCACGAACCACTACTACTTCGAGCTCACGCCGGAGCAGCGGAGGAATCCCAGATGGCATCCCGACTATTTCCCTACTTGGGAAGCCTTCTTCGTGGATCGGCATGAGAGGGCGCTCGCCAGACACGAGGAGGACGGCCCACCTCCTCCTAACTTCAACGAGGCCGGCCGTCGGCTATGGTGGCGCGGTCGGACTCTCTAGAGCGTCATGGCCTATGACACTGCCGCCGACTCTAACCCCCGTCTGCGCTACCCTCAAGTCCAGCCCACACGCTACCCTCAAGTCCAGCCCACGCGTACTCTCCAGAGGTTCAATTACGGCGACCCCGACGATGACAGCGATGACGGCGGCGGCGAGTACGACGACTACAGTGGCGAGTATTACAGGTGTAGGCAGGAGCATGACTGAATCACTCCAACATTCCGAAACAAGTTCGGCCAATTGTTACTTAATCTGGCCATGTATCTTAATTTTCAGTTCTTTTATGTATCTTAATTTTCAGTTCCAGTTCGGATTTATGTAACTGTCTCAAAATGACCTATCTCATTCGAGGTTTCTTGGCTTTCGGGTCAAATGACCAATGTTATGGCTAGAATCAAGGCATAGTTTGCAAGAGGAGTTTTCCTTTTTATCGCACCAAAAAGGCATTTTCCATTTTCCGAGAATAAAAAACGGACGGTTTTGTGAAGCAACCACCAAATGGCTAATTCAAAAAACCACCAACACATTTTTAGGTTCACAATATGCTATTTTATCAAAAAACAATGCAAGTTGAGCGAGGCTTGGTGAGATACAAAAGATGCGACATTTAAATATCCAATCAATTCAAAAATGTTAATACAAAAGATGCGGCATTAAAATATGATTTGATCTAATAAAAATCATTTTTTAGATGCTTAATATTTCTTATGTTCAAAGTTTTAGGATTTAACAATTTATTTTTGTTTGAATTGAATAATCAAAATTTATATGTAAGTGTTTTAATTATTTTTTAAAAAATTCATGTAAAGTAAATATAAAATGATTTACATGAAAGGATAGATATTATTTTTCTGAAAATTATGATATATTATTCATATTTTTCTGAGTTGAAATGAAAAAGATATGAATTTTCTAAATTCATATCATATTTTTTGAATTAAAAAAGCCCCTTTAATGCATGAAATAAATGCCCCCCTCCCTTTAACACCGGTTCCAGACAGGAACCGGTGTTAAAGGGGGGGCATTTATTTCGTTTCCCGCGCGCACCCCCCCCTTTAACACCGGTTTGTGGCTGGAACCGGTGTTAAAGGGGGGTGTGTGTAATAAATGCACGCGGGAAACGAATTCCCCCCCCCTTTAACACCGGTTCGTGGCACGAACCGGTGTAAAAGGGGGGGTGTATTAAATTCACCTTCCCCTTCCTTTCTTCCCCCCAGAGCAGACAGATCGCCACCGCCACCGTACGTACCGCCACCGCGCGCGCCATCGGAGCAGAGAGAAGTGCCGCGCCGCCACCTCTCTCCGCCGCCGTTGGAACCGCCTCATCGCGAAGATCATCTCCACCGAAGGAATCGACCCCGCATGCTTCGAATCCTCGCCATCGACCTCTTCTCTTCCGACGCCGTCCGCCACTCTCCGACGACGAATCCGACGCTTCTCGACTGCACCTCGCCTCGCCGACCCCTCCGCTGCATCCGTGGTGAGCCTACGGTCCTCACAGAACTCCTCTCTCGCCTCCTCTCGCTCTCTGTCGCTGGCGCCACGAGCATCTGCAAGCCCCGCCGCCGCGCGCCGCCGTGTGTCGTGCTCCGACGACCATTCCAGGGAGGCGCCGCCACTATCTGGCTCCCCGCGACGCCCTCTCTCTATCTCGCCCCTCCGCGCATCCAGGCGAGCAGGGGATCATTGGATCCTTGCTCGATCTGAGGGTGAGCTCCATTGCTGATGTCATGCTGACATCAGCATGAGGCAATAACTCATTTTCTTTTATTAATTATTTTGTAAATAATTTCAGTAAATATTAAATATGACAGGTGGGCCATGCATGTCAGGGTTTTAATCAATTCTGTAAATATTTTCTGAAAATAATAAAAGTCTGACATGTGGGCCCAAGTTTGGAAATTAATTTAAATATTCCAAAAATGTTTAAAATGAATTAAAATTTGGGAAATTCATAACTAATTCATTTGAAATCAGAAAAACACAAATAATATACCAAAATGTTCAGAAAAATGAAATCTATCTAACTAAGCTATAATTATACATTGTTAATCAACTTTGATATCAAGTTTAATTAGAAGAAGCAACTGAACCCCATAGGTGATTCTGATGATTCCCCTGTTTTAGGGTTTGGATCCTCGGAACCCCCTCTAAAGTGATCAATCATGTTTTAGGATTCAATTCAACACCGTTTAACTTGTCATATCATCCATATTGTATGAGCATTGCACATGCCATGTGTTGAGAGTTGTTTTCTCTTTTCCGGTGATTGGTTCTTGCGAATAGGAACCGAACCCGAAGCTGAAGTCAACGCCACCGAAGAGCAGAACCAGTTAGTATGGATCCACTTAGTAGAAACCTTCAAGAAGAAGAAATAATGGAGAACATTATTGATGAGGACACCTCACAATATCTGAACTTGGAGGGACATGATGACGACAACTCAAGTACTAGTCATGGAGAAGATGAAGACTCCGGTGAATGCAATTTAATGGTTACAAAGTCCGGCGAGGTATATGCATTGATTAAGCCTCTGCTGACTTCCACCAACAATCTTCTTCTACATGTATTAATTAACGCTACTTTCTTCTTTTAGCCCTCTGGATCGACCAGCGCGCAACCATCTTCTTCTACGAAAAAGAGCAAGCGAGGCGCGAGCCAGCGGTTGAAAGATCGTGCAAAGTTCACGATCGAAGCAGTCCGTGTTGATGGCAGGCCGATGGAGCCCAAGAAGGCCACAGACAAATTTGTACGTCAGGCTGGAGTTCTTGTTAGGGACCAAATCCCAAACACAATTGAAAATTGGAATAAGCCAAAGAAGGGCGACGGTACCTTTGTCGATGACAGATCCAAAGAAACGCTTTGGAATTCGTTGTTGGTAAATTTCACCCTTCCGCCAGAGGAGAATGAAAACAACCCGGTTATAAAGGAAAAGGTCAAAGAGTGGACTCTAAAGAAGATGGCCGAGGCTTTCCGCAACTGGAAGACAAAATTGAACAAATTTATCAAATCTGGCGAGACTCCAAATTTCGAAGACGCATATTATGCGAAGATAAGACCTCACTGGCCCGAATTTGAGACATATAAAAAAAATGCTATAGCTAAAAAGAGGTCAGAAACCAATACGCTTAATGCCCTGAAGAAGGAATATCACCAGAGGACGGGGTCAGGTGGCTACATATCTCAGAGGCCTAAGTGGGAGGAAGCTGAGAAGGCCCTGCGCGAGAGAGGGATCACACCCCAGACAGATGGGTGGGACCTACGTTCAAAGACTTGGTTCTACGGAATCGGGGCAAGGTTGGACCCAGAAACAGGATTGTGTATCTTCCCAACCATCCTTGCCAAACCCGTCACTGAACTCATCACGGCATACGAGGAAACATCCGCCAAGACCTTCCATCCCGGCATACGAGGAGACCAATAGGATCCCGGAAGAACAGGTCAAGAAATTCTTTGCACCTAGACGGGCCGAGCCAAAGGAGAAAATAGATCCGGCGGTGGTGGAGAAGTTTTACAATAATCTTTTGAAACCTGAAACCCCACTTGTGCCGGACTACGAGCGCCAGATTTTGAAGGCGGATGCAAGGCGCCGTAGGGAGACTGAAAGTAGCAGTCGTGAGGCACCCCAGAAAACAGTTCCCATGCTCGGAGAGCAGGAAAACCAATCATGTGCCCCGCTCCAAATGTTCGACACACGAGACGCTCCTCCCGTAAATGATTACGAGGCAGAGCTACAAAGAAAGGCCAATGAGATGGGGATGACTTACATTGCATACTTGAACGTCATGGGAGACAACTTTCCCAAATGCGATGCCAACCCCATACAGCCATGGAAGTATGGGAAGAATCTCGTCAAGAAACAGGAGCTCAAGACTCTACCAACAAAGATGCGAAAATTGCACAAGTGGTACCTGTTGGAGATATGCCCTAGAGGCAATAATAAATGTAGTTATTATTATATCTTTGTGTTTATGATAAATGTTTACATTCATGCTATAATGGTATTAACAAGGAAACATTGATACTTGTGTGATTTGTAAACTTAGTTTGAAGTCCCTAGTATAGCCTCTATACTTCACTAGCTTGTTGGTTGATTAATGATTGTGGTTTCCCTATCATGAACATTGAGATGTTATCAACAACAAGATCATATCGTTAGGAGAATGATATGGTGGACATACTCCTATAGATAAGCGTAGCATAAAGATCAAATCATTTCAATAGTTCAATTGCTATATGCTTTCTGATACATAGTAACCTAATTCCTTCGACCATGAGATCATGCATATCACCTTTACCGGATGGATGCTTTGATGACATCAAACACCACACCGTAACTGGGTGGTTATAAAGGTGGCATTGAGTGTTCAGAAAGTATTGGTTGAGACACATGGATCAAGAGTGGGATTTGTCCATCCATATGACGGATAGATATACTCTGGGCCCTCTCGGTGGAATGTCATCCAATTAGCTTGCAAGCATGTGACTTGGTCACAAGGGATCACATATCACGGGAACGAGAAAAGAGTACTTATCAGTAACGAGGTTGAACTAGGTATGCAGAGATACCGACGATCATAACCTCGGATAAGTAACATATCGTGAGACAAAGGGAAATTGGTATCGTATGTAAGTGGTTCATTCGATCGCAAAGTAATCGTAGAAATATGTGGGAGCCATATGAATTTCCAGATTCCTCTATTGGTTATTGTTCGGAGAAGTGTCTCGATCATGTCCGCATAATTCACGAACCGTAGGGAGACACACTTAAGGATTCGACGTTGTTTGAGTAGTTATGGTATTATGAGAAAGAGACCGAATGTTGTTCGGAGTCTCGGATGGGATCCGGGATATCACGAGGTGATCCGGAATGGTCCGGAGAATAAGATTCATATAAGGAAAGTCCCGTTTCGGAGTTGCGGAATGATTCCGGTGTTTTCATCGGGAATGTTCTAGAAGGTTCCGGATTGTCCGGCACTCCGGGGAGGGAGGGGTACATGAATGTGTCATTACATATTGGAATGATTGCATCATGTACTAAGTGTTCTTGCTGTCCCAAATAAAGGATTAATTTGAATCCTAAAACAGAAAAGTCAAATGTCCAGTTTGAAAGTCAAACGGCTAAAACAAGAAACTGTGGGAAACAAGCAAGAGGAGTTGGAACCGACTTGGAGGAGGAGTTTCTCTCCTCCAAGCCGGCGGCCAGCCCTAGGCCGAGTTGGGGAGGGACTCCCTCCCTCCCTAGCGTGCCAAGCCCCCTCCCATCTATATAAGGAGGGGCAGGGCTCCCCTCCTAGAACACACAAGTTCCTATCTTCTGCCTCCGGTTTAGAGCCGTTTGGGTTTAGAGCTTCTAATTGCTTTAGCCTTCGGTTTAGAGCCTTCTAATTGGTTTAAAGCCTTCTAATTGGTGTGTCTAATTACTAGACCACTAATAGCCTCTCTCATACTCCACCATACTCGCACCGGCTTAAGGCGAAGCCCCGCGGGATTTCCCGTCTACTTCCGGTACCACGCCGTTGTGCTGCCAGAATCGCGAGGAGAGTACTACAAACTCCGCTGCCTGCTGGAACAAGGGAGAGGAAGGTCTTCGTCGAGTACCGAACGTGTGACCGACTGCGGAAGCGCTGCCGTAACGCAGCGCCGGAAGGATCGTCTACACGATCTTGAGATCGGAAAGAGTACGACTACATCACCCACGAGAATCCGCTCTCGTTAAACACTTTGGAATCTTCGAGGGTAAGTTATTCCATCGACTCGTTGCTACAATCTAGTAGATATATCTTGGCTTGTTTGTTTGTATGCGATAGAAATTTTTTGTTTTCCATGCTACGAATCCCTACAGTGGTATCAGAGCCGTGTCTATATGTAGATCTGTTGCACGAGTAGAACACAATGGTCATTGTGGGCGTTGATGCTTTTATTGTCGATTGCTTCTTGTGTACTTTGCATCTTGCGGTATATTGGGATGAAGCGGCCCGGGCTAACCTTACATGACATCGTTCATGAGACTTGCTCCACGCTTGACATGCAACTTGTATTGCATAAGTGGCTTTGCGGGTGCCTGTTTCTCCTAGCATAGTTAAGATCCAATTTACAACGGGTGATTAACAATACTAGTATCAATGTTGTGGTTCTTGTTCGTAAGTTAGAACGACACTTATTGAAAGCCCCAAACCACGTAAAATATGCAAAGAAAGTAGAGGCGTCTAACTTTGTTTTGCAGGGGTGTGCAGTGATGTGATATGGCCATGATTGTGATTATACTTGATGTATGCAATGTTCCTTATTGTAAGTCGGCAACCGGCAGGAGCCATATGGTTGTCTTTAATTTATGTTAAGACCCGCGTGTCTATTCAAAGTAGTTGTAATAGTTGAAGCCGGTGGACGACAACCATGGAGAGGCATCATTGACCTTGATGCAATGCCGGTGATGATGGAGATCATGTTCGTGCTTGAAGATGGAGATCGGAAGCACAAAGAAGAAAGGCCATATCATATCACATATATATATTGAATTGCATGTGATGTTAATCCTTTATGCATCTTGTATTGCTTAGTAGACGACGGTAGCATTATAAGATGATCCCTCATGCACATGAATTTCAAGTCATAAAGTGTTCACCCTTAGTTAGCACCGTTGCTAAAGCTTGTTGTTTCGAAGCACCACGTGATGATCGGGTGTGTTAGATTCCGCAAGTGTATACAACGTGAGCAAGCCAGATTTTCTCATGCAGAAACTAAGGTTTGACCTTGACGAGCCTAGCATGTACAGACATGGTCTCGGAACACGGATCACCGAAAGGTAAAGCATGAATCATATAGTAGATATGATGAACATGACGATTGTTCGCCATTGAAACTATATCAACTCTCGTGATGATCGGTGTTGATGTAGTGGATTTGGTTCGTGTGATCACTAAAACAATGTGAGGGATATTGTTTTGAGTGGGAGTTCACCTAGTTTAATTACATTAATTAATTTGAACTCAATTTGTCATAAACTTAGTCTAAACTATTGCAAATATGTTGTAGATCAATGGCAGCCCCTACCATCAATTTTAATGCGTTCCTAGAGAAAGAAAAGTTGAAAAACAATGGAAGCAACTTCGCGGATTGGTTCCGCAATTTGAGGATTGTCCTCACAGCTGGTAATTTGACCTATGTGCTGGATGCACCGCTAGGTGACTCACTTGCAGCTGATGCTCCCGATGAAGTAAAGAATGTTTACCTCGCTCGGAAGAATCAGTACTCCATAGTTCAGTGTGCTATCTTGTATGGTTTGGAATCGGAGCTTCAGAAAAAGGTTTGAGGATTCAGACCCATATGATATTGTCGAGGATCTCAAATTGATTTTTGAGACTCATGCGGCAATTGAAAGCTATGAGGCTTCTGAAAAGTTCTTTAACTGCAAGATGGAAGAGGGAAGCTTCGTCAGTGAGCATGTGCTTAAGATGTCTGGGCACGCAAACAAACTTCAAAGCTTGGGTATAGTGATTCCTAATGCTTTGGGGATTTACCGTGTCCTCCAATCACTACCACCGAGTTACAAGAACTTTGTGATGAACTACAACATGCAGAACATGAACAAGACGTTGCCAGAACTCTTTGCCATGTTGAAATCTGCAGAAGTGGAGATCAAGAAAGAGCACCAAGTGTTGTTGGTCAATAAGACCACCAAATTCAAGAAAGGCAAGTCTAAGCAAAAGGGACACTTCAAGAAGGGTGGTAAGAAAGTTACCACGCCGGCGAAGAAGACCAAGGCTGGACCCAAGCCTGATACTGAGTGCTTTTACTGCAAGGGAGAAGGTCACTGGAAGCGGAATTGCCCAAAGTACTTGTCGGATTTGAAGAACGGCAACATCAAGAAGAAAGGTATATCTGATATACATGTTATTGATGTGTATCTCACTAGTACTCGTAGTAGTGCCTGGGTATTTGATACTGGTTCGGTTGCTCATATTTGTAACTCGAAACAGGTACTGCAGAATAAACGGAAGCTAGCGAAGAATGAGGTGACGATGCGCGTGGGAAACGGATCAAAGGTTGATGTGATCGCGGTCGGCACGCTACCCCTTCATCTACCATCGGGATTAGTTTTATACTTAAATAATTGTTATTTGGTGCCTGCGTTGAGCATGAACATTATATCGGGATCTTGTTTATTGCGAGACGGTTACTTGTTTAAATCCGAGAATAATGGTTGTTCTATTTATATGAGTAATATGTTTTATGCACATGCACCTTTGATAGATGGTCTATTCTTATTGAATCTCGATAGTGGAAATACACATATCAACAACATTGAGGCTAAACGTTTGAAATCAAGCGATAATTCGACCTATATGTGGCACTGTCGTCTTGGTCACATCGGAGTGAAACGTATGAAGAAACTCCATTCCGATGGACTTCTTGAATCACTTGATTTTGAATCACTTGAAAGATGCGAAGCATGTCTGATGGGAAAAATGACTAAGACTCCATTTTCTGGTATGATGGAGCGAGCTACGGACTTATTGGAAATCATACATACCGATGTGTGTGGTCCAATGAGTGTAGCATCGCGCGGTGGTTATCGTTATGTTCTTACCTTCACGGATGACTTGAGTAGATATGGGTATATCTATTTCATGAAACATAAGTCCGAAACTTTCGAGAAGTTTAAGGAGTTTCAAAGTGAGGTAGAGAATCAACGTAACAAGAAGATTAAATTTCTACGTTCTGATCGTGGAGGTGAATATCTAAGTTACGAGTTTGGCGAGCATTTGAAGAAATGCGGAATACTTTCACAATTGACACCGCCGGGAACACCACAGCGTAATGGTGTGTCCGAACGTCGTAATCGAACTCTCTTAGATATGGTTTGTTCTATGATGTCACTTACAGATTTACCGCTATCATTTTGGGGTTATGCATTAGAAACATCCGCATTCACTTTAAATAGGGCACCATCTAAATCCGTTGAAACGACACCGTATGAATTATGGTTTGGGAAGAAACCTAAATTGTCGTTCCTTAAAGTTTGGGGATGCGAAGCCTATGTAAAGAAGTTACAGCCGGACAAGCTTGAACCCAAAGTGGAAAAATGCGTCTTCATAGGATACCCGAAGGAAACTATTGGGTATACCTTCTATCATAGATCCGAAGGAAAAATATTCGTTGCCAAGAATGGATCCTTTCTAGAGAAGGAATTTCTCTCGAAAGAAGTGACTGGAAGGAAAGTAGAACTCGACGAGGTTGTCGAACCTTCTCTCAAAATTGCGAGTAGCGCAGCACCGGAAGAAGTTCCTGTGGTGCCTGCACCAATAAGAGAGGAAGCTAATGATGGTGATCATGAAACTTCGGTTGAAGTTGCTACAGAGCCTCGGAGGTCAACAAGAACTCGTACCACTCCAGATTGGTATGATTCCGTTATGAATGTCATGTTGGTGGACAACACCGATGACCCTGAGACATATGAGGAAGCGATGATGAGCCCAGATTCCAATAAATGGCAAGAAGCCATGAAATCCGAGATTGGATCCATGTACGAAAACCAAGTATGGACTTTGGTGGACTTACCGGATGGCCGGAAGGCTGTCGAGAACAAATGGATTTTCAAGAAGAAAACAGATGCTGATGGTAATGTTACTGTCTATAAAGCTCGACTTGTCGCAAAAGGGTTTCGACAAATTCAAGGAGTTGACTACGATGAGACTTTCTCACCGGTAGCGAAGCTAAAGTCTGTGAGGATTATGTTAGCAATCGCTGCATATTATGATTATGAGATATGGCAGATGGATGTCAAAACAACATTCCTCAATGGAGACATTGATGAAGAGTTGTATATGATGCAACCCAAAGGTTTTGCCGATCCTAAAGACGCTAACAAGGTATGCAAACTTCAACGATCCATCTATGGATTGAAGCAAGCATCCCGGAGTTGGAATCAACGTTTTGATAAAGTAATCAAAAGTTTTGGTTTTATACAAACTTATGGAGAAGCTTGTATTTACAAGAAAGTGAGTGGGAGCTCTGTAGCATTCTTAATACTATATGTGGATGACATATTGTTGATTGGGAATGATGTAGACCTTCTTAATAGTGTCAAGGAATATTTGAATAATAGTTTTTCAATGAAGGATCTTGGCGAAGCAGCTTACATATTAGGCATAAAGATTTATAGAGATAGATCGAAACGCCAAATATCATTGTCACAGAGTACATATTTGGACAAAGTTCTAAAGAGGTTTGGAATGGAAGAAAGCAAGAAAGGGTTCTTGCCCATGTTGCCCAATACGACCTTGAGTAAAACTCAAAGTCCGACATCGGCAGAAGATAGAGAAAGGATGAGTAAGACTCCCTATGCCTCAGCCATAGGATCTCTAATGTATGCCATGCTATGTACTAGACCCGACATTGCATATGTTGTTAGTTTAACTAGCATATATCAAAGTGATCCAGGAGTGGATCATTGGACAGCGGTCAAAAACATCCTTACGTACTTGAGAAGAACTAAGGATATGGTTCTTTCTTATGGAGGTGATGAACAGCTCGTTGTTAATGGTTACACCGATGCTAGTTGGAACACAGATCCGGATGATTCTAAATCACAATCCGGATACGTATTTATTTTGAATGGTGCAGCAGTTAGCTGGAGGAGTGCAAAGCAAAGCGTTGTGGCGAGATCTTCAACTGAATCGGAATACATGGCTGCTTCGGAGGCTTCACAAGAAGCGATATGGATGAAAGAGTTCATTACAGAGCTGGGTGTGGTTCCTAGTGCGCTGGACCCAATGTCTATCTACTATGATAACATGGGCGCCATAGCCAATGCGCAAGAACCAAGGTCACACAAGAAGCTGAAGCATATCAAGCTACGTTTTCACGCTATTCGAGAACATATCCAAGATGGGGATATAAAGATTTGCAAAGTACACACAGATCTGAATGTGGCGGATCCGTTGACTAAACCTCTCCCGAGGGCAAAACATGACCAACACCAAACTGCCATGGGTGTTCGGTATATTACCATGTAATCTAGATTAGATGACTCTAGTGCAAGTGGGAGACTGTTGGAGATATGCCCTAGAGGCAATAATAAATGTAGTTATTATTATATCTTTGTGTTTATGATAAATGTTTACATTCATGCTATAATGGTATTAACAAGGAAACATTGATACTTGTGTGATTTGTAAACTTAATTTGAAGTCCCTAGTATAGCCTCTATACTTCACTAGCTTGTTGGTTGATTAATGATTGTGGTTTCCCTATCATGAACATTGAGATGTTATCAACAACAAGATCATATCGTTAGGAGAATGATATGGTGGACATACTCCTATAGATAAGCGTAGCATAAAGATCAAGTCATTTCAATAGTTCAATTGCTATATGCTTTCTGATACATAGTAACCTAATTCCTTCGACCATGAGATCATGCATATCACCTTTACCGGATGGATGCTTTGATGACATCAAACACCACACCATAAATGGGTGGTTATAAAGGTGGCATTGAGTGTTCGGAAAGTATTGGTTGAGACACATGGATCAAGAGTGGGATTTGTCCATCCATATGACAGATAGATATACTCTGGGCCCTCTCGGTGGAATGTCATCCAATTAGCTTGCAAGCATGTGACTTGGTCACAAGGGATCACATATCACGGGAACGAGAAAAGAGTACTTATCAGTAACGAGGTTGAACTAGGTATGCAGAGATACCGACGATCATAACCTCGGATAAGTAACATATCGTGAGACAAAGGGAAATTGGTATCGTATGTAAGTGGTTCATTCGATCGCAAAGTAATCGTAGAAATATGTGGGAGCCATATGAATTTCCAGATTCCTCTATTGGTTATTGCTCGGAGAAGTGTCTCGATCATGTCCGCATAATTCACGAACCGTAGGGAGACACACTTAAGGATTCGACGTTGTTTGAGTAGTTATGGTATTATGAGAAAGAGACCGAATTTTGTTCGGGGTCTCGGATGGGATCCGGGATATCACGAGGTGATCCGGAATGGTCCGGAGAATAAGATTCATATAAGGAAAGTCCCGTTTCGGAGTTGCGGAATGATTCCGGTGTTTTCATCGGGAATGTTCTAGAAGGTTCCGGATTGTCCGGCACTCCGGGGGGGGGGAGGGGTACATGAATGTGTCATTACATATTGGAATGATTGCATCATGTACTAAGTGTTCTTGCTGTCCCAAATAAAGGATTAATTTGAATCCTAAAACAGAAAAGTCAAATGTCCAGTTTGAAAGTCAAACGGCTAAAACAAGAAACTGTGGGAAACAAGCAAGAGGAGTTGGAACCGACTTGGAGGAGGAGTTTCTCTCCTCCAAGCCGGCGGCCAGCCCTAGGCCGAGTTGGGGAGGGACTCCCTCCCTCCCTGGCGTGCCAAGCCCCCTCCCATCTATATAAGGAGGGGCAGGGCTCCCCTCCTAGAACACACAAGTTCCTATCTTCTGCCTCCGGTTTAGAGCCGTTTGGGTTTAGAGCTTCTAATTGCTTTAGCCTTCGGTTTAGAGCCTTCTAATTGGTTTAGAGCCTTCTAATTGGTGTGTCTAATTACTAGACCACTAATAGCCTCTCTCATACTCCACCATACTCGCACCGGCTTAAGGCGAAGCCCTGCGGGATTTCCCCTCTACTTCCAGTACCACGCCGTTGTGCTGCCGGAATCGCGAGGAGAGTACTACAACCTCCGCTGCCTGCTGGAACAAGGGAGAGGAAGGTCTTCGTCGAGTACCGAACGTGTGACCGACTGCGGAAGCGCTGCCGGAACGCAGCGCCGGAAGGATCGTCTACACGATCTTGAGATCGGAAAGAGTACGACTACATCACCCACGAGAATCCGCTCTCGTTAAACACTTTGGAATCTTCGAGGGTAAGTTATTCCATCGACTCGTTGCTACAATCTAGTAGATAGATCTTGGCTTGTTTGTTTGTATGCGATAGAAAATTTTTGTTTTCCATGCTACGAACCCCTACAGTACCTTCATTTCTGCAAGACGAGAAAGGTAGAATGGATCACGGCGCATATAAGAGATCAGATTTTCTTGTGCGGAGACGAAGCAATCGACTTCAACATTCAAGACTTGCATTTTCTATTCAATCAGAAGGAACTCGACAAATCTGCCATCAGCCTTTATTGTGTCTAAGTACTATTTCTGTAATTTTTATCTCATCTCATTCACTTCATTAATTGCATGTATATATATATATGCTCACCATATATGTATATACTATTATGCAGGAAAAAGGTTATGGAATGCATGAAAGGAGGCCCTTTTGACATTGGGTTCGTTGACCCAAATAGAGTTCATGAACAAGTGGTAAGAGACAAACCCGGGCAAACAGAAGATTACTTGCTAAAGTCTTTACTGAGACAACAAACCAAAAGGGAAATACTATTGCCTTACAACTTCTCGTGAGTACTGTTACCCTCTCTCTTGTACACATTCTGTTTCGGCTTACTCGATGTTAAGTGTAATTGATGATGAGTTATGCGTGCGTAGGTTCCACTTTATTCTGCTAGTCATTCAACCCGACTCAGGAAAAGTCCTTGTCATGGACTCGTTACGAAAAGAAAAAGAGCTATGGGCAGACTTTAGAGAGATGCTCCAGAGGTAATTTCAATCATATTATCGCACTAGATCGGCAACTTTCGTGACAATAAGTAATTAATTACTCCTTTATCCATTTTCTTTGTCGGACAGGGTTTGGAAAAGGTTCACGGGCAGGGCCGTGGGTGAATGGTCAGAAGAACTAAAATTTGTAGACCAAAATTTAAGTAATACTAGGTAGCTTCCAATTCCATTATATCATGCTTTATTGATTATTATTTTGATTGAACTCTCTATTCTCGTAAAGTGCGCGCATCAGGGACACGGCAATAACTTATGTGGGTACTATGTTTGCGAATTCATTCGCAACACGATATGTGCGACGGGCCAAGCCGCACTAGAACAACTTAGAGTAAGTAAAAAAAGTCCACAACATTATTTTATTACCATCAATTGTGTTGAGTTTTATTCTTATATATATATTGACGGCCCATTCTTCATATATATTCAGATCGAACGGATGCGGGACCAACTCCTACCATTTGAACGCATACGAGCCATTCAAGAGGAATTGGCGGGGTTCATACTTGATGAGGTCGTCACGCCTGGCGGAGAACTCTTTAGATATCCACCAAAATGAACGATGACGATGTATGTGCCGATGACGATGTATGTGCCGATGACGATGTTTGTGTATAATAATAGTTGCTTAATTATTCATGTACTCGTATGTACCGATGACGATTTATAAGTATACCTCTCCCGATCGATTCCCCCTCGCTCCCCCCTCCCGCAGAAATACGCCCAGAACGGGGCAGAGGCAGAAGTCTGCCGCGGCAGAGATTTAGGCCGTTTTCCTGCCGCGGCAGAACTCTGCCGCGGCAGGAAAACGGCCTAAATCTCTGCCGCGGCAGAAGAACCTTTAACACCGGTTCCAGATACGAACCGGTGTTAAAGGGGGGGCCTGAGGCCTGCGGCAGCCCCACGTGCGCCACCCTTTAACACCGGTTCGTATAAGAACCGCTGTTAAAGGGGCCCCCCTCTAACACCGAACCCTCAACAGCGGTTGGGGAACCGCTGTTAAAGGGCCCTCCCAACCGGAGTTAAAGGGGGGGCTCTGCACTAGTGGCTGGAGTTAGCCGCCATGGTTGTTGGGGCAGATGTGGTTGGATCGTTGATGGTAGGAAACCAGTGCGCCATCCCTGGTTGGGGTGGTGGCGGAGGTCCTTGCCGGCGACGCCATGACCGGCGGTGGAAGTCCAGGGCCAAGCCGGCTGGTGCTAGACACCCTATATCTTGAGATATGGTGCTCCGACGTCGCCTTCCCGGACCTCTTCGCTACTGGTAGGGCCGGATCCGGTAGGGGTCGACCCTTCTCTGCTACCATCTCTCTCTGAAAGGATACGGATGTCGCCTAGAGGGGGGGTGAATAGGCGATTAAAACTTTTCCTAGAGTGGCTCAACAAAGGCAAAATAAAACTAGTGTTTACTTTGTTAAGCACAACCTAGAACAACTAAGGTTCACCTATGTGCACCAACAACTTATGCTAAGCAATACAAGCAACAAAGTGATAGCAAGATATATATTACTTCAAGCACGAAGGCTATCACAATGTAAAGTGCATAAGTAAAGAGCTCGGGTATAGAGATAACCGAGGCACGCGGGGACAACGATATTTTACCGAGTTCCTCCCAACATGGAGTACGTCTCGTTTGGAGAGGGGGTGGTATCAAACCACCAACGCCACAAAAGGACTCTCTTATTCTCCGGTGAATCTCACCCCACCGGGATCGATCCACACTTCCACTATCGGTGCACTTGTCGGTGGCAACCGGAACCTCTCACAAGGTTGGGGCACTTCTCCACAACGTAATTGGAGGCTCCCAACAAATGCCACAAAAGGCCACAATGCCACCAAGGCCACAAAACCGTCTAGGGTTCCAAGAACCCAAGAGGGATAAGCTCCAATGAGTAACTCAAACCAAATCCTCCGAGGAGAACACAAACCGATGCACCAAATGCAAATGGCAAGAACACCACAAAGGTGTTCAAATCCTTCTCTCCCAAATTCCACCAAAGCTACAAAAGCTTATGGGGGCATAAGAGAGGAAGAACAATGGAGGAAATCCACAAAAGACTCCAAGATCTAGATCCCAATATGTTCTCCTCACTTAGAGGAGAGATTGATGGGTGGGATTGTAGATCTAGATCTCCTCTTTCAAATCCCTCAAGAATATGAAATAATCATCGTAGGGATTGAGACAAAGCAAGATCAAGAAGGTCAACAATGGAGGGGAAAACTTGCAAGAATGGTTGAGGAACCATTGGGGAAGAAGGCCCCTTATATAGGTCCCTCCAAAATCCAACCGTTGCACCAAAAAAAAACGCGATTTTCGGTACTACCGGACTTTTTCCCGGTACTACCGGACTTTCCCGGCACTACCGGACATTTCCTGGGGCTCCAAACGCATTTTTCTCTGCGCTCCCCGGTACCAAATTCGGTACTACCGGACCTCGGTACTACCGGATCCTGGTCCGGTACTACCGGTCATGACAGAACGAAAACAGCCATAACTTTTGCATCCGGACTCCGATTTCGATGATCTTGGTCTCGTTTCGAAGAGGACAACAACCTCTACAAGATCATGCAAAGAAACATCATAGTCCAGCAAGGGAGGATAGATCCAAATGACGAAGTAAAAAACTTTCTGCCGCGCTAGGTACTAAATTTTTGCATCCGGACTCCGATTTCGATGATCTTGGGCTCGTTTCGAAGAGGACAACAACCTCTACAAGATCATGCAAAGAAACATCATAGTCCAGCAAGGGAGGATAGATCCAAATGACGAAGTAAAAAACTTTCTGCCGGGCTAGGTACTAAAATGCGGTACTACCGCTTTTTGGTACCTAGCCCGGCAGTGGCTTTTGGAAACTTGTCAAAAACCTTCTGCCGTGCTAGGTACTAATATCCGGTACTTGCCGCATTTTGGTACCTAGGAGGGCAGTGGCATTTGGCAACTTGCCAAAACATACTGCCGCGCCAGGTACTAGGAAAATTCAAACCTCTATAACTTTTGATTGGTATCTCCGATCGACCCGATTCCATTTGCGTTGGAAAAAGGATGACATGAGCTACCATATGAGAGGTGAAAATATTGGTTATAACCAAGTGAGAATGTATCATGTGTAATAATGTGAGATACCTCACTTGGTGAGAAACCGAAAAGCCGCCAAAATCAAAATCGCAACAAGATACATATGGGAGATCCGATTTTGATGAACAAGAGCCTGTTATGGAGATTACCACAAGCTCTATATCCTCACATGGATAAGACCAAATAACAACCAAATACGATGATGCAAGTATGCAAAGGTTTGAGCTCTCTCCGAACGATGTGACTGAATTACTCATACGAGAGCCCCTCTTGATAGTACGGTTATCTATCCTAAACCCGGTCTCACACACACAACGTGAGACCGGCAAAAGGGAAAACCTATCAAGATTATACCTTTGCCTTGAGCATTCCACTTGAGCTTGATGTAGGCGGTCTTGCCCTTCTCAAGATGGAACGCCTTTCTTAATTCATCATCATCGACCTCGCATATTGTGCCTGCACAACATATCTTCTTTGCATTTCATCGACCTTGAAGCCAACACATGCTCCAAGCGATGCCAATGGACAAATCCTACAAGTATAACTCAATACACACATTAGTCCATAAAGATTGTCATTAATTACCAAAACCACACATGGGGGCCCAACATGTTCTTTCAATCTCCCCCATTTTGGTAATTTATGACAATCCCTTTAAGAGGGTTTATATAAGGAATATTAATGAATAAAATGGTAATACCAATATCAAATACTACAAAAGTATGTGATATTGGTACCACCACCATATATAGAGCAAACTCCCCCACAATATATACATGTGTGATGAACTTGAATTTCGTTGCATATGTTGCCAATCATTATCATTGGTGGAGTTTCCTCTATATGTACCACATGCTAAGAAACAACAAAGATGCAAGAGCATGAGAGGCAAATTCTTAAGAACAAACTCAATGCATAAACCAACTTCCCTTAAACCCTCTAAAACTTCTCCCCCATTGGCATCGATTGCCGAAATGGGTGACAAGTTCTAGAAGGCAAATATAATAATAATTCCTACAAAGGTGTGCCTTCGCACATATCCAATGATGAATACTTGGGAGGGAGTAGAACTATATCGAGGACCCGAAGATTGCCAAAATAAATAAATTCAAATGATGCAAGCAATTACAAGGTCCCACAAACCAATTGAAAACAACAAATGAGTTCAAATGGAAACTACAAGATATTATGATATGAGCAAGAGAGTGCTTTAAATAACAAATAGAGAAGCTCTCCAAGATTTGTGCACAATTCAAAATAAATGCATTATAATACATATTGCTCAAATATGGAATCCTCGCTTCCCCATGAGCATTTAAAACACAACGAATGAAGGATCAAATAAATGTTTAAATAAAATGGAGAAGCTCCCCAAGATTTGTGCATACTTAAGAATCGTTGTATTTCAATACAAAAATGCACAAATATGGAATCCTAACACCTCCATAAATATTTCAGACACAATAAAATGAGAAATAAGACAAATGAGCATTATTAAATGAATTAGATGAGCTCCCCAAACATAATGCACCAATTATGATAATTTTATTTGGGAACAAGGTGCATAATCATGGAATCCTCACTCATCCAAGTTTATTTAACAATGCAAGTCATGAGATAACAAATATGAGTGCCCAAACATGCAAACAAGAGGAACTAACACTCATAGGAAATTAAATTTGGAAGCCACTGAAGAATCAAAAGGAATAGAAAGGTGGTCTCCAAGGATTAAAAATCAACTAAAATTATCTTCTCATATGTGTATATGTATATAAGTGTAAAACATCACAGAGACATATGCCAACAAAGAAATATGCACACATAAAGAAGATATACAAGAAGGCATATGAAAAGCAAAAATGAAGTCATAATATATACCAATAAGATTTTGCTTCAAAGCATGGCCAAAGGCTCAAATCTATATTATTGTACATTAATGAACTTCAAACACCAACACACTACATATATTACAACTATCACCAAGGGAAAAAGGAGAAAGTTGGAATATATGGAGAAAGACTACAAGTATCACTAAAACTAGCAAAATCTCACTATTGCACATGAGAGAAGTTGAGGAAATGATAAGCAATAAAATTGCTAGATTGACATATTTGGAATTGGAGGATCATATACATGATTTTGTATAGTCCCAATTATATGCACTCATCTCAACTTCTCCACATTTACAATAGAGAGTTCTTTTCATACCATGGCTAGAGATACAACAATACAACTACATGAATTCATGCTAGAAGGAAATCGACGAACGGTAGGAATCAAGATATATATGAGCATGAGAAAGAGATACTTGTTACCGAGATATAATTGGTAGGATGTAGATGATATGAATTTATTGATCATCCTATAGCTTGCCTCCAATTTTCATTAATGCACCACTTCTTCAAGATTTGAGAGACAAGCATCCAATATATCTCCAATGTACCTAAAACACATTTAAATACAAAATGTTCCCCAAACTTATTGGGTCCAATGTAGTTAGTGCAACTACAATACATAGGAGAGACTCCACATAAATATGTGCATATTGATATGAAATTGAATTTAATGCACAACTTAGCCGATGGGATTTGGTGGAGTTTCCCCTATATATTTGATCAAAGAAAGCAAGCATACCATAATATAAACAAATAGTAAATATGCATGCATAAAGCTTTCAATAACCAAAAGGAGATACAATTTGAACAAAAACACCAAGTAAATTAAGATTGCACACACAAGAGTGTGACATGACAAATGATGTCCAAATTGTATCAAAGAACCAATTCAACACATGAAAGATCACATGTTCAACAAATGAACTAGGCTAAAACCAAAGGAGCAAAAGATATATAGAAATAAAATTGCTCAAGGGTTTATCTCATTCTAAAATGGTCAAATAAAGAAACAAGGAGTGAGACAAAACCAACTCCCAAAAAGAGCAAGGTTCCAACAAGAAACCATACTCCCCAAACTTCTCATGATGGCACAAATACCAAAACGAAAAGATTGAGGTTCCAAGCACATAAAACCCGATATGGACCAAACAAAGAAGCATAAATATGAGTGTTCTAAATAATATAGGAGATCTCCCCCATAGATAGTGCATTATGTAGGATTTTCCTTTTAAATGCAAAATGCACACAAATGGGATCATCGCTAGTACCTAAAATAAGTAAAACACAAGAGGATATCAATAAAATAAGAAGATCCACAAGAAGAAAGGAAGGCTTGGGAGACAACACAAAACATTTTTTTGGCCAAAGATAGGATAAAATTAAGCAAGGGCCAAAGTGAGTATGATCAATAAATTCTACCATAATTTGGGTACTCATTGTCCAAGGATAAGAAATATTGGGAATAATTTTCCCAAGGTAGCTTGCATGGATATCCAAGATCATAGTCACAACAAGAAGCATATAACTAAATATAAGAAATTAAGCATGATACTTCGAACAAGATTCTTGGTAGCTTCCAATAGTCACAGAGTAACTTGAAGCAAATGGTTTCCATGAGGATATATATATCTAAATATGAGGAAACAAATACCAAGAAACATTCTCATAGACAAGATCCAAAATAATATCAATAAAGGAATTCAAGCAAATTGGAACTTATATGAGAAAATGTGTCACATAGGAGCTAGATAATAATAAATATCAATTCTAAGTGACACAACCTCGAATATTCACATTTTCTAGGATTGTAATATGCACTAAGCATAAGACTCCCCCATAATGTGATACTACCATAAAAACAACACGAGGAAAAATGATACAAATAGAGATAATTAATGGACATTATAAAACTTAAATTTCTCATGAGAATTATACCACATAGAGACTAGACAAGAATCCAATATAAATACTAGGTGGTATTCCTCATGTACACATAATTTAGGATTGTGGAATGCCCAAGCATAACACTCCCCCAAAATGGGATAATCCATTAATTTCTCACAAGAGCCAAATAAGATACCAAATATAACCAAGCAAGGCTCAAACATAAGAAACACACATACATGGTGTGCCACCTAATAATACACAAATATGCTTGATATCTCAAGATAATTAAGTGGAAAGCACAACATGTACAAAAGCATGGAAGATACAAAACCAACACATGCACAAAGGGGCGAGTAACTTTCAATGTAAAGAGTTTAGCATATGTTACCGCAAGGAGGAACATTGGAAATATAATAGGAGCACTATAATCCACATGACTTGGCTTGACAATTATACTAGATGAAGATCCCTCAATTCTTCATAATGTAGCCAAGACTCCAATGCCCTCCAACAATACCTATTGATCAACTTTTGGCTTGTTGGTCCCCAACCAAGTTGGGTCCTAAGAAGTTAGTCACAATAGGCTTGGCAACCCAAATGGTTCTTTTCTTGACACCACATTGGGCACCAACAAATTTGGCAAACACATTGCTAACCTCATCCTTACAAAGTGAATAAGAATCATCAATCAAGATAGGATGGGAAGAGGAGATACCAATAGTGCATGAGGAAGAAATGTGCCCGTTCTCACGGCATATGTAGCAAGTTCTACTCTCGCCATCTTTATTTTTGGATGAGGCAACAACTTGAGCAAGAGCTTGAGTCTTCTTGGGAGGAGGCCCATCTCTAACAAGATGTAGAGCTTGAGGCCGCTTCCCTTGTTGCTTCTTGCCAAGGGTCTTCTTCTTTAATGGGCAATGTTTGACATGATGCCCTTCTTCCTTGCACTTGAAGCAAACAATGTTGGCCAGATTCTTGACTTGATATTGGCCATTCTTCTTGTTATCCTTGTGCTTCAACTTGATAGTGGACTTGTTCTTGACATTGGAGTTGAATCCAAGCCGACTCTTGTCATTGGGGGATTTTTGCACACTCAAGATTTTGTTGAGTGCGGCCTTCCCTTGATGACCCTTTTTCAAGTCATTCTTCAAAGAAGTGACTTGAGCCTTGAGCTCTTTGATTTCCTCTACATGGTTAATTTCAACAAAAGTACTATAGGAAGTAGATGCTAAATTGTTAGAGCAACAAGGCATGAAAAGTAATTCATCACAAGATGTAGCAATGTCATGAGTGGATGAATTACAAGGACTAGCACATGGCAATATAACATTTGGAGTAGATATAGTGCTAATGTCCACATGAGGCCCACTAGATGTTACCTTTGACATGATGGCCTCATGAGCCAACTTTAGCCTACCATGGGAGACTAGGAGATCCTCATGCGAGCTTGAGAGCTTACCATGGCTTTCTTCTAACTTCCCATAGTTGCTAGTTAGCAAAGCAAGTTGAGCCTTTATCTCAACATTCTCCTTTAACATAGATGCTTCACAAGACATAGAGTTAGTAGCACAAGCATCATCATTATTAGCAAGAGGTGAGGGCAACCTGTCAAGCTCTTTAGAATATGAAGCTTTAAGTTGCTCATGTGACTCGGTGAGTTTGATGAGCTCACCCTTTATGACCCTAGAGCCATTTTTGAGGTGCTCAAAATCCTCAAGGAGTTTAGCATAAGAACCTTCAAGTTCATCATTTTTAATCTTGAAGGAGTTTGCCACCGCAAGTTCTCTATCATGGTATTCCTTTACTCTAGATAATTCTGGAGTAAAAGTCTCCTCAAGAGAATCTTTGGTGGTTTGTTATTCTTCAAGGGAGTCCTTTAGTTGTGCAAATTCATTAGCATACTCACGCTCAAGTGCAAACTTTCCATCAATTAAGTTTTCTTGCTCCTCAATAAGATCATTGCCTTCTATGGCACAATTCAAGATTTCAAGGAAGTTGGAGGAAGCAATTTTATTTTTGAAGAGAGGGCTATAGACAACCTCTCCCATTTTCTTAATAGAGGTGATATCATACTTACCTCGATAATCATCATTATCATTCTCAACCTCATCATCATCATGAGATACAATGGGATTCAAAGAGGTTACCTTTGTTCCCTTTGCCATAAGGCATATGTGAGAACCGGAGGAAGATGATGATGAGATTGCACTTGTAGCTCTCTTCAAGACCTTGTCTTGGCCCATAGAATCTTCATTTTCCTCTACATGGTTAGCAACACAAGAACTTGAGGAAATAGAAGCATGTTTATCATGGCAACAAGACAACATGAGCATATCATCATGAGATTTATTCAAGTCATCTCTACATGATATGCAAGGACTATTAACACAATAATGTAAGGAGTTTTGAGTGCTAGAAGTGTTAAGGTCCAAAGATAGATCATTGCAACTAGATAGATATGAGGGATTACAAATAGTGAACACACTATCCATATTGCAATTTCTATCACCACTCACCATATCATTACCTTGTGAAAAGTCACAGGTTGGTGAAGTGGTAGAGGATGAGAACTCATCTCGACCGGAAGTGGAAGCAACACAATCATCCACAATAATGTTGGACACACCATATTTATCTTGAAGTTTTGTCCATAACTCATGAGCGCTCCAAAAAGGAATGATTGAAGAGGTAACTACATAGCTCAAAGAATTAACAAGCACATTAGAAGCTTGAGCATCGAGATATAAGTTTTTCTCATCCTCAGAAGATAGATTTTTGAAATCCATAGGAACATAAAAACCTATATCTACAATACGCTCCAAATTAGGGTCCATGTCCCGAAAATGAATAAGCATACGAGTTTTACATATATCATAATTTGTTCCATAGAATATGAACATGTCATTGTGCACTAATCCTCTAGCCGACATCTTTACTCTCAAGGCGGTGAATCCTAAAATGAGAGACCGGGCTCTGATACCAATTGAAAGGATACGGATGTCGCCTAGAGGAGGGGGTGAATAGGCGATTAAAACTTTTCCTAGAGTGGCTCAACAAAGGCAGAATAAAACTAGTGTTTACTTTGTTAAGCACAACCTAGAACAACTAAGGTTCACCTATGTGCACCAACAACTTATGCTAAGCAATACAATTAACAAAGTGATAGCAAGATATATATTACTTCAAGCACGAAGGCTATCATAATGTAAAGTGCATAAGTAAAGAGCTCGGGTATAGAGATAACCAAGGCACGCGGGGACAACGATATTTTACCGAGTTCCTCCCAACATGGAGTACGTCTCTTTTGGAGAGGGGGTGGTATCAAACCAACAATGCCAAAAAAGGCCTCCCTTATTCTCCGGTGAATCTCACCCCAACGGGATCGATCCACACTTCCACTATCGGTGCACTTGTCGGTGGCAACCGGAACCTCTCATAAGGTTGGGGCACTTCTCCACAACTTAATTGGAGGCTCCCAACAAATGCCACAAAAGGCCACAATGCCACCAAGGCCACAAAACCGTCTAGGGTTCCAAGAACCCAAGAGGGACAAGCTCCAATGAGTAACTCAAACCAAATCCTCCGAGGAGAACACAAACCGATGCACCAAATGCAAATGGCAAGAACACCACAAAGGTGTTCAAATCCTTCTCTCCCAAATTCCACCAAAGCTACAAAAGCTTATGGGGGACTAAGAGAGGAAGGACAATTGAGGAAATCCACAAAAGACTCCAAGATCTAGATCCCAATATGTTCCCCTCACTTAGAGGAGAGATTGATTGGTGGGATTGTAGATCTAGATCTCCTCTTTCAAATCCCTCAAGAATATGCAAGAATTATCGGAGGGATTGAGAGAAAGCAAGCTCAAGAAGGTCAACAATGGAGGGGAAAACTTGCAAGAATGGTTGAGGAACCATTGGGGAAGAAGGCCCCTTATATAGGTCCCTCCAAAATCCAATCGTTGCAGCCCAAAAACGCGATTTCCGGTACTAACTGACTTTTTCCCGGTACTACCGGACTTTCCCGGCACTACCGGACATTTCCTGGGGCTCCAAACGCATTTTTCTCTGCGCTCCCCGGTACCAAAATTCGGTACTACCGGACCTCGGTACTACCGGATCCTGGTCCGGTACTACCGGTCATCACAGAACAAAAACAACCATAACTTTTGCATACAGATTCCGATTTCGATGATCTTGGGCTCGTTTCGAAGAGGACAACAACCTGTACAAGATCATGCAAAGAAACTTCATAGTCCAGCAAGGGAGGATAGATCCAAATGAAAAATTAAAAAATTTCTGCCGCGCTAGGTACTAAAATGCGGTACTACCGCTTTTTGGTACCTAGCCCGATAGTGGCTTTTAGAAACTTGTCAAAAACCTTCTGTTGTGCTAGGTACTAAAATGCGGTACTACCGCATTTTGGTACCTAGGAGGGCTGTGGCATTTTGCAACTTTCCAAAACCTACTGCCGCGCCAGGTACTAAAATGCGGTACTACCGCATTTTGGTACCTAGGAAAATTCAAACCTCTATAACTTTTGATTGGTAACTCCGATCAACCCGATTCCAATTGCGTTGGAAAAAGGACGACATGAGCTACCATATTAAAGGTGAAAATATTGGTTATCACCAAGTGATAATGTATCATGTATAATAATGTGAGATACCTCACTTGATGAGAAACCGAAAAGCCGCCAAAATCAAAATCGCAACAAGATACATATGGGAGATCCGATTTTGATGAACAAGAGCTTGTTATGGAGATTACCACAAGCTCTATATCCTCACATGGATAAGACCAAATAACAACCAAATACGATGATGCAAGTATGCAAAGGTTTGAGCTCTCTCCGAACGATGTGACCGAATTACTCATACGAGAGCCCCTCTTCATAGTACGGTTATCTATCCTAAACCCGGTCTCACACACACAATGTGAGACCGGAAAAAGGGAAAACCTATCAAGATTATACCTTTTCCTTGAGCATTCCACTTGAGCTCGATGTAGACGGTCTTGCCCTTCTCAAGATGGAACGCCTTTATTAATTCCTTATCATCGACCTCGCAATTTGAGCTTGCACAACATATCTTCTTTGCATTTCATCGACCTTGAAGCCAACACATGATCCAAGCGATGCCAATGGACAAATCCTACAAGTATAACTCAATACACACATTAGTCCATAAAGCTTGTCATTAATTACCAAAACCACACATGGGGGCCCAA